>JANBXA010000642.1:2197500-3670000 GCA_030556225.1 Cricetiscus sungorus
CAGGCCTTCTAGGGGGTCTGAGTCAGTCCCTTTCTGGATTCCCAGGATCAGTCTGGGGGCTCATTAGATCCTCCTTGTTCAGATCAGCAGTCTCTATGTGTTTCTGAAGCCTGGTCCTATCCTCCCTATCTGTATCTGGATTCCAGTTCGACTCTGTTTAGTTGTGGGTATTTGCTTCTGTTTCCATCAGCTATTAGATAAGGGCTCCATGATGGTGGGTATGTTAGTCATCAATCTCATTATCAGGGAAGGGCATTTATGGTAGCCTTTCCATTGTTGCTCAAAATGTAAGTTGGGGTCAGTCTTGTAGGTCTCTGGCAATTTTTCTAGGTTCAGTTTTCTCTTCAAACCTGCAATGGCTCCCTTTTTATGCTCTCTCTCTCTCTCTCTCTTCCACCCTCTCTCTGTTTTCTCACATCTATTCCACTCCTGACTCAATCTTCCTAGTCCCATGTACTTTCCTCTCCTCCCCTTCTCTCTCTCCTAGCTCCCTCTCCACTCACTGCCCCCCCACACTCCCCATGTGCTCTGGAGATCTTGTCACTTTCCCCTTCTGTGAGGGACCTTGTATGAATCTCTTAGGTTCCTCCTTGTATCCTAGTTTCTCTGGTGGTGTGAATTATAGGCTGGTGATCCTTTGCTCTATGTCTAAAATCCATTTATGTGCTAGTACATACCATGTTCCTTTTTGTGACTGGGTTACTTCATTCAGGATGGTTTCTTGAAGTTCCATCCACTTGCCTGAAAACTATTTAAACTCTTTTACTCAAGTAGTAACACCTGTAGTTGATAAACAAGAAGACTTAGTTGGAACAGGCCATTGATCCTTTTTATGGCACTTTCCCACATATCTACAAATAATATAACTAGTGGAATTTCTTGATTATCAGTATTGAGATATTGTCTGTTAAGTTTTTACCAAGATAAAGATTTAGCTTGTAGCTGCCCATAATCCCTCAATGCTCCTTCCTTCCCATCTAGTATGCAGTTCTCATGCTAATCTAATGTCTTCAATTTAGAACATCAAATAGAATTTCTGCATCTTTCTGTTCTACAAATTTGGTTCATATAGCACCGATACCATTACTTCTTACTTACCTTTTGAACTCATCTCTCTTCTAGCTCCTAATATTTGTGTGTTGACTTTTAAAACTGCCAAAATAGTATATAGTATATACTATTTAGAATAAGAAATTCATTAAATTCAAAACTGATAGTGCTTACATTCTATTGTGAGTTGACTACTATGAAGAGTAGACTGTGGCTGGAAAGATGATAGATCAATGCTTAGGAGTGCTTGCTACTTTTGTGGAGGATCTGGATTCAGTTCCCAGAACTCACCTGACATACCGCAGCTGACAGATCCATGTGAATGGCAGTCCTCTGGCCTTTAAGGGCACTAGGCATGCATATGGTACAAAAGCAGGCAAAATACATACATAAAATTAATTTTTTTAAAAAAATTAAAAGATAAGTCAAAGATAAAGTTTTGTACCTTTTAGGACCTGTACACTTCTTTGTTCACAAACACCTGGGAAGATTCCTCAAAGTGTTCAATTTGAGATATACTTAAGCACTCTTTTGCATATGCATTGTGTCCTTTAGCTCTGAGCACAAATGCAAAAGCCTGGGAGGTCAAAAATAACCCATACTGTTGTGGTTTTGCTGTCAGGGAGACAGTGTGATGTTATTATCAATTTAACATACATCTCCACTGAGTTCAGTATAGTCATAAATAATTTCATGCTAAAATTAAATCAGAGATACAGATGATTCAGGTGATGCTTTTACTTAACCTTGCAAATTATGAAATCCAACAAAAATAGCCACTATGGTTTTGCAATTACACTTCATTGAGTGCTGTCTCCCCTTTTCAGTTAAATGCCTTTTTGTCTTCTTGCTGGCTCCTGTTTTCCATGTTTGCTCTTATCAATAATCTCTCTTTTTTGCCTCATTTCATAAACTGTGATTGGAGTTGACAAAAGAGGATGACTATAGGAGTAAACCTTCTTTCTAAGTGAGTCACAGGAACTCTATATCCAACATGTTAACAGCTAAAGCCATCCTTTTGTATCCAGCCCAGCATCTCCTGTCTCAGGTCATCATGTTCCTGTGCCAAAAGGACAGAAAGCATTTGTCCTTCCTTACTCTCCTTCTTCTGGCCACTGTAAACTTCTCTTTTGGATCCCATCGACAGAGGTGGCATAGGGCAGTTTCCTCTGTCTTTGTAAAGTTTACTTTGGTTTGGACTGAGAAACTACTGATGTTTAACTGCATAGGTGTAACTAAGTCTTACACTGAGATAGAATATACTTTCTTATATTTAGATCTGATAAAATAAGTTTTTGCTTATTTTCTTAAGTGTGTGTATGTATATAAAGCCTTAATTACCTTTTCAGTTCATACATGGAAATGCCTCAAATACCAGACATTTGTGGCCTCTCATTGTATCGTTGTATTGAATCTGTTTAACTCACCAAATCACTGTCCTTATGCGTAAGCTGATTAGTTTTTTGAACTATATGCAAACCTGAGTCATATAGTAAGAAGGAATATCTATTGACTCCCTCAGATTGGATTGTAAGCAATTCGAGTGGGCATATTCTTAATTAGTAATTGGTGTGGCTCACCAAGTGCTGTAAGAAAACGTACTGAACAAGACACAGGGGAGAAAGTTGGTAAGTAGCACTCCTCAATGGTCTCTGCTTCAGTTCCTGTCTCCAGGTTTCTGACTTGATTCCTGCCACAAATTTCCTGAACAATGGACTCAAACTGTAAAATGAAATCAACTAATTCTTCCTCTAAGTTGATGTTGATCAATATTTTATCACATCAACAGAAAGTAAATAGGACAATACTCTTTATTATCCCTTTACTCCAGCCGCAGATTCTCCAAGCATGTTAGCATTGCTTGGAATGTGCACTTCAGGCAAAGCTAGTAAGAAATTCATTGTTCTAGATGTATAATAGCAAACAGGGGGTTAGGGTACACAGACGTTACAATCAATGCCCTGGCCTATGGAAAGTTCTAGCCTGTCTTGTTTAGGGTTCCAACTGCTGTGAAGAGACATCATGACCATAACATTTATTTATTTATTTATTTATTTATTTATTTATTTATTTATTTATCATTTTCATTTTATTTACCAATCCCAGTTCCCATTCCCTGTCCTCATCCTGATACCTCCTCCTTCCTCCTATCCTACCCCCATCCATTCCTGAGAGAAGGTCAGGCCTCCCATGGGGAATCATCAGTCTGTCACATCACTTTTGAGTCAGGGCCAAGGCCCTGCCCTCTATATTTAGGCTGACCAAGGTATCCTTCCAAAGAGAATGGGCTCCAAAAAGACATTTCAAGCACTAGAGATAAATCCTCCTGCCAGTGGCCCCACAGGCTGCCCAAGCCACACTACTGTCATCCAAATTCAGGGGACCTAGTTTTGTCAATTGCAGGTTTCTCCACTGTCTGTCCAGAGTCAGCTCAGGTCAGCTGCTTTTCTGTGTATTCCCAAACTCACTCCTCTCTCTCTTCAGCTAGACTTTGGGAGCTTGGCCTAGTGCTTATCTATGGATTTCCACATCTGCCTCTTCAGTTGCGGGATGAAGATTCTATGATGATAATACAGGTAGTCATCAATCTGATTATAGGAGAAAGCCAGTTCAGATATCCTCTCCACTAATGTTTAGAGTCTTTGCTAGAGTTATTCTTGTGGATTCCTGGAAATTTGCCTAGTACTAGTTTTTTCCCTAGCCCCTAATAACTCCCTCAATCAAGGTATTTCTTATTTTCTCTTCCTCCCTGTCCTTTCTCCCATCTCAACCATCCTGTTTCCCCTTGTCTTCTCCTTTCCCTCCCCTTCTTCCCCCACCCCAGGGCTCCCAATTTTCTTGTGTATTTCTCCTTCCCAGGGTGATCCATGGATGTCTCTGTTAGGATTCTCCATGTTACCTAGCTTCTCTGGGTTCATGGACTCTAGGCTAGTTATCCAATTTAAGATTTAGTCTATTATCATCACAGTGGGAAACATGATGACATGAAGGTAGACAAGGTACTGGAGGAGCAAAATTCTACATCTTGTTCATGAACTATCTTCCACAATGAGTATAGCCTGATCATAGGAGACCTCAAAGCCCACCCCCACAGTGACATACTTCCTCCAACAAGGCCAATTCTACTCCAACAAAGCCACACCTCCTAATGGTGCAGTTTCATTTTCGGTGTGGGGGGGCATTTTCTCTCAAACTACTACAAAGTTCCTCAACACAATTTTCAGAGTAATTTAAATATGGTCAATTTAATTAGCTAACATGCCTACAAACACTAACAATGAACAATGGACAACAGAGTATGTCCATATGGACAAATTCAGAGTGAATCAGACTAGCCTGGAATACTATTCAGCTGTAAAACAAAAGGAAATCATGAGGTTTGCAGGTAAGTAGATGAGCCTAGATAAGATCATATTGAGTGAGTTAATCCAGATGCAGAAAGACAAATGTCTTATGTTCTCTTTCAACTGTTCTTCCTAACTCCCAATCTTCAAAGAAATTTTTCTTTATAGTAAATGGGATGGTCATAGAAGACCACATGTGGACATAATGTAGATATCAACCAATAATGATGATTCCAAAGCCAATGTATATATCTATACCACAGCTCCTGCATTTATGGATCAAGGAACATCACAGAAGATGGAGTGGGAATATTTTTGAGGGCCAGAATAACACAAAGTCTACTCTGAAACAGTCTGTCCTAGATATGCTTGTATAAACCAAATCAAAACAATGGCAATACCAATAGGCATGCTAGAAGGGAGGGTCTTGTTCCTAGACAGGAAAGTATAAGCAACTAATGACTGTTGGGAGAACTACCTCTTCCAGAATTGAACCCCTTACTGATTGTCTAATATGAAGTGGTTGGTCTTGAAATCATATACATAGAACCAAGAAATAGAATTCAGTACATATATATATATATTGTGTGTGTGTGTGTGTGTGTGTGTGTGTGTGTGTGTGTAGCAAATATAATCAAAGAAAAAGAGGCTATCAACTTGAGAGTGAGGGGAGGTGGGAGGTGCTGCATGGAGGAAAGTGAGGGGGAAAGTTATGTAATTCTATTTTAATTAAAATGTATAATTTTTTTAAAAAATAAAATTTAGAACATGCTTTTAAATGAGAAGATGTCATGCTGTGATGAGATGAGATTTAGGCAATAAATCTATCCCTTTACGAGAAGCAGGACTATTCTGCTGTAGGTCCATATTACTGGGTACAGAAACACTGAATCTTTGTAGCATTAGTCAATAGCTGTTGAAGGTAATTAAGAAATTGGAGAACAAGTTTCCCATTCAGAAAGTTTGTTTTGTTTTGTTTTATGAATGAGTTTCAAGATAAGATTTCAAATATCACTTGGGGAGAAAAATAAGTTGTTAGATTTAAATTTAAAACCTGGGACAAATTTATCACAATGTATAGTCCAAGAATATCTATGAAGATCATTATTTAGGCTTCCCAAAATGCAAAGAGGTTACAAAAACTGATGAGATATTATTTATTTCTGAATTTTCAAAGACAAAATGTAAGAACACTCAGACAGAAATTAAAGGAAGTTGTTGTCTAATTTAGTCACTAATTTCAAAGGAAAAGACTATACCATCCTATCAGACAGTTACACATTTTTTTGAAAATTCAAAGAACTGGGTAGGGGACCCCATGAGGAAAAGATGTATTGTCTATCCTTTTAGCAAGCAGGCACCAGGGAATGTTGGCATCTATAACTGGACACCAGGGACTCACAGTGAACAAGATTTCCTATCCATAAAAATGCACAATTCAGTGGCTCTTTCTATCTCTGTCTCTGTCTCTGTCTCTGTCTCTATGTCTCTGTCTCTGTCTCTCTCTATATATATATCTCATGTGTGTGAAGCCATCCTTCTGAGAAGAGAAGAAAGAGAGTGAATCTAAGTGTTTCTCTCCTCTGCCATATACAAACCAAAGAACATTCCTTTAGGATTTTATATATTGGCTTCTGAATAATACTTAATACTTCCTCTGAACCCATGAATACAGAAGTCACTTTTAAAATTTCAGCCTTATAACCTGGGTAAGGTGCAGATGGTGGCTATAACACAAGATTGTGGTAAGAGTAGTTTCTTTTTTGTCTGGTACTACCCTGTCTGCCCTGAGTACCTTGCTCACTCAGAACACAGTACCGGCTGATTGACACTGTATTCTCTGTGAGTCATCATACTTTGAATCTTCATAGGACAATTCCCTTACATTTGAATCACTCCAGCCCTTATTCTGGGCTCTAAATTTCTAAAAATCTCTGAAACTTCCTTCCCACCACTGGCAAAGAAGGACTGGGTTTCTCATACTAATCCCCCATCCCCCTCATAAAGGCACTCATATTGGTGTGACATACGTTGATTTTGGTAATCTTTAAATTTTTAAATACCTAGCAAATTAAGTATCTAAAATATGCAAAAGCAATGGAGAAGTGAGTCAGGGCATGTTTGTATTTTTTTTATTCATCCACAGCTAACTTGCTGTTTGCAGAATATGCTATTTTGTAGGTTTCTCTCTGATCACAGTATCTCCCTCTTTGTATTAGAACTACTCTTTCCTGTGGGGGAATATTCTTCCTCATCTCTATGAATTTTGTGAAGAAGTGCCAGTGTGGACCCTCTCTGACCTGGCTGAGCTGAGCCACTAGGTTGCTCCTGTGGGATTTATACTCTAGAGAGAAATAAGTTCTCTCCCCTCCCGGGCTCTGCTAAAGTGAAATGAGGTGAGCCTGGGTAATTGCATACTGTTCTTTGTTACCAGTAGGCCTGCTCAGTTTTTTGTCTATGTGACAGGAGGGATGATTTATACAAGCTCATGGTAATATTCTTAGAGTGTCAAGGAGTCTATCTTCATGAGAGGAATTTTCTAGTATAACTTTACTTGGGAGAAAGATAGTTTCTACAAAGTAGAGAATTTCTGTTTCTGGAGTTTTCAAAGTCATAATTTTCTCATTTCAAAGTCCTGCCTTATCTTGTTGCTGCAGAAACTAAAGTTTCTGTGAGAACAGAAACTATTCTGTAGTTGAGATAGAAAAACAAATAAGCATTTAGCAGTTTCTTCCTTTTTATAATTTTATGATTATATCCCAAAAGCAATATATATATATATGTATATATGTACAATATATATATGTTTATATTTATATATGAAATCCACAAAACCATAAAAGAAATGCTTTTCCTGTTGCCTTCTGACTTGTACTGGTAGCACGGGCCTATGCTGCACAGCCCTGAAGTTAAGAGAAATGAAGCAAGAACCTCCCTGAACTGTTTAGTTGTGCTGTCTCCCAATGGCCTATAGCATGACAACAGGAGTCACTACTCTGAGGCTCAAATTCATACTTCTCCATTCTCATAAGTTATTTTCTTCCTTTCCAACCATCTTGCACTCAGTAGATTCTTCATGACACAGAGACTGGGATGGAAAAATTGGAATTAAGGATCATATTGAAGTCACCTCCTATCTAGATGAACCAAAGACTAAGAAAAGGTGATCACCATTTAGGTACCCCACCTCTCTTAGTTCTTAAAAGAATGTGCTTTGATTGGCACAGCTTGGACCAAGGGACCCTGACTAGGGACAGCAAGGGAAAGAAGAAAAGTCAGACACATAGACACATGCACAGGATGACTGATATCAGATTGGGATGTGTTCACTCTGGTGAAGTGGCATCTTAATTAAGACTTCACCCACTCATCGCTTTGTCTGCTCTCAATAAGAATATATTTGTTGATAAAGGGTATACTTTTAGCCAAAAGCATTTTATTAAAAGTGAAGCAAAACTTTTGGCTTATGTGATTTCATGCTATCACTTATGTAGTCATTCATTACCTCTCCACAAGGGTAGATTAAGTTTTGCAGTTCAACTCCCCTTGGACATAAACTCTGAACTGGTACCTCACTTTCTAGAATTGTGACACCTCTGCAGCAATTGTACATTTCTCAGGCAAATGAACACTGAGATATATAAAAGGATTTTTAAATCTTGAGCCATATCAAAAAATTCATATTTATGCTGGGATGTTGGAGACCAAATCACAAATATTTTGACATGTCACATGGTCTAGACTAAGAGATTGATACATTTTCACCTAGTGGTGAAGATTCCTTAGTTTACTAATACAAAAATAGCTATGCTTACATTTTAGCAATAAGTTTAAGAAGTTTTAGTAGCAATACAGAGATGAAATATTACAATATCTAAAATTGTTTATGAATATTAGCCTGGAGAACCCAGTGTAGTCTTTATTAATATTTACTAATGTAAGATCAAAAAATACAGGTTCAGAAACAAAATACCAATCATGGGTAAAGGAAAGGCTAAGTCTTCACTAACAATGAAAGGTTGTCAGAAATGATATAAAGGAAGAAACATTAAATATTTAAATATTTAAACTGTATCGATATTTTTAAATGCAAAGTAGAAACTATACATATTGTAGGGCAATGTTATATTTCGATACCTGTATACCATGTAATGATCAGATCATGTTTATTGGCATTGGTATCACCTTAGAATACTTTTTATTGTTTGCATAGGTAACATTCAAAACCATTTCTATGGTCTGTTTTGAAATGTGAATCAGTTGTGCCAATCATACTTCTTCTACATCAGATGTTTTCCTCCTAGGCACCTATTAATATGTGCACCTCCTACTCTTCTCCTCCACTCTTTTCCCATACTCTGATAACTGCGTATATTTTCAAGAGAAGTAAAAATTCTTGTCTTTATAATCCAAGCAACAAAATGAGGCTATTGCTAATAAAAGCTTATTTAAAGTATTTACATATTATTAAAATGTAGGTCACACAAAGCCATTTATATGACTTGTAGTATAGATGTATGACAAGGGAGCCCACAGGACTATAATCTTGTTTTTAGTAGCAAAAAAGAACTGCAGATAGTAATATTAGTTTTTTTCACCAACACTATTAATTGCTCATTGGAAAACGACTTCAGGACTATAATTATCATTATGTTCATATACATTGAGTTTAGAATGTATAATTATTTTTTAGCTCCCTAGACAAACATACACTGAAGCATTTAGAGTTGCATATGAAGATTTGTTGAGTACATAAAAGGCAGTAAAATATGAACAAATGCCATGAGTATTTTTAGCTAGATTCTAGAAAAAGACAATAGTCTTAAAGCTCTCTCTTTCTCTTTTTTTTCTGAAGTAAAATTATTTCTATGGCTTAAATATATATTACTTAGGCAAACCAGTTTAAGTGTTTACATCCTTTGGAGGGAAAGTATGAAAAATTCTACATAGTTCATTAACAACTGTGATAAATGATAAAATCAGTCTTTACATTTGTTTATTATGAGAGACAGAGAGAGAGAGAGAGAGAGAGAGAGAGAGGGAGGGAGGGAGGGAGGGAGGGAGGGAGGGAGAGAAGAGAGAGAGAGAGAGAGAGAGAGAGAGAGATATTTTATTATACCACCTTTGCCAAAGGAATAAGCCTCTTTAAAAGGTACCAATTTGCTTGTTCAAATTATTGCTCTGAATTCCATTTCCAGTTTGGGGTTGGGGTTGATGGTCTTAAAGATGACAATGGCCATCTGACTTCCTATGTTGGGTACTGAGATACTTTTATATACTTTGTACCCAGAGAGGAACCACCATTTATTCTTAACTAAAACTCCTCAGTTATGTGCATATACATTTTAGTCCATTCCTCTGTCAAAGGACAACAGGGCTGATTCAGTCCCTTGGCTATTATGAACAGTGTTTCCACAATATGGATGTGCAGGTCTTTCTGCAATATGTTTACTCAGTATTCTTTGGGTCATCTTGTATTTCTATTTTTGTTTTATTGAAAACCCTGTACACTTCTATGTTTGCTCTAGCAGCATGGTATGGTTCCTGTTTCTCTACATCTTTGTTGTTTGTTACCTTAAAGGTAGTCATTCTGACTAGGATGAGGTAAATGTGGTTTGAATTTAGCTTCCCTTGATAGCTACCAATATTGAGAATCATATTTATGTTATTTGTTGGAAATTAATGAAACTATAGATCATACTAAAGTAAACAAGCCAAAGGCCAAAAGACAAATATTGCATATTTTCTTTTGTTTGTGGATATTGGAATCCCTTTTAGGTAGATTTAAAGAAATGTTTTGATCTCATAGCAGATGAGTTAAATGACATGAAATCTGCCAAGATTAGGTATGTCAACATTATTTGATGTAGAAGATAGGACCTTCAAGATTCTCTCGCCAAAGAATTTATTTTCGGATGATGTAGGTAGAGAAGAGAGTTTCACAAAGCCACACCCCTTCCTAAGTTTCTATAAGTATTTAACAGTAATTTGGAGGAGAGAGATTTTCTTCAGTGGTAAAAAGGAAATAATAAGAAGCCCTTGTTCTTATAAACAACTTGTCACTCAGGGGCCTATAAGCCAACCTAATGAAGCCCAATGGTCATGTAAAAAAGAAAAACAAAACAGAACAAATAGACGTGGGAGTAAAGGGGGCTGTATGAGAAAGGAAAGACAATCAGTGGGAGTGGGAGAGAAACACTGAAGGGCAATGAAAGGTAAAGATGATAAAAATACACATTTGTATTTATGAAAATGCCACCATGACAAGAAGAATGAAAGGAACCTTGGGAAAAGAAAAAGACAAATGAGGGAAAACAATAGAGGTTTTATGCAAAGAATGAGATAAGAAAGAGTATGAGCAAAGTACATGCATGTTAGAAAGACACCTTAACAACAACAAATTCCAAGGTTATGTTCAGTGTGTTGCATTTGATGGGCTTGTGAGAAAAGATAATGATTAAACATGAGTGTTTCAAAGACAGACCTTTCTCATTTGTTTTCAGTGTATAAAAATGTATATAATCTATGATTTATCTCTAAATGGAAAAAAAGTACTCATTTGAATGATAAGGGCAAGAGCTTCAAGGTCAAGTGAGGCTTCAAGCTTCAATGAGCACTGAAAATTCTCCATCTTCTTTGTTGTTTATCAATATAAAATGGGAACAACTTGGCAAAAACCTTGAGATGATTTATGGTATTTGCTCTAAGTCAGCTGTGGTAAGATGTCACTTCAGAAGGAACATAGATGTTCAACATAGACATTTAACTTACAGAAGCTGAGATAAGAAGGGTTCTCTTTGGAAAGGTAAGGGCAAATTCCTTAAAAAATCAATAATAGCATTTATTTATTTAATTACTTGCTGTGGTAGTTTGATAAAAAAAAAAAAAATGGCCCCTAAAGGGAATGACACTAATGGGAGGTGTGGCCTTGTTGGAGTACATAATGGTTTTGTTGCAAGAAGCAGGACACTGTGGAGGTAGTCTTTGAGGTCTCACAGATGCTCAAGTCACACACAGGGAGTCAGTCTACTTCCTGTTGCTTGCATATCAACATATATCAACTACCTATCTAACACTATGTCTGTCTGCATGCTAAGATGTTCCACTGCAATAATAATGGACTTAATCTCTGAATGGTAAGCAAGTTAACACAATTAAATGTTTTCTTTGAAATGTCTCTTTATAGTAATAGAAACCCTAACTAAGACACTTACTTATTTGTGTGTGTGTGTGTGTGTGTGTGTGTGTGTGTGTGTGTGTGTTATAACTGTATGTCATGATGTGCTTGTGGTGGTCATAGGATAACTTGCAGAAGCAGATACTCTCTTTCCACCATGTGTCACAAATATGAAAGCAAACTTGGCATCAGACTGTTAACCCACTGAGCCATCTTGCTGATAACATAATGACTTTTCATCTTAGTTGGTTTCATCATTTGCTTTATTTCCATTAATAAAATTCCAAAGTTAGATTTAAGCAATTACTCCCATAACTGAGAATGTTGTAATAGCTTATTCTAAAGTATGAGATTTCAAGTTTTGTGTTTTCTCAATCATTTGTAAAACAAGGTGTTGTAATTAGTTTATAATGATAAGAAAGATAGATTCTATCAAAATACAATACAGTTGGTTTAATATTTATAAAGAGAATTGGTCTCACTTTCAAATAAGATATTCCTGCACATTAATCATTAGAATTTTTAGACATAATATGGCTTGTCATGTTTCAGTTGAAAAGCTGTCTTTTGAGTGCTTCATTCCCCCATGTAAGACTTGAGCAATGCAAATCTAGGTTAGTGATGAGAAGTAGCTCCACTAGGGAGTAAGAGTTAGTCCTGGGCCCAGGGGAGCACCATGACTGGCAATTTATAGATGCAAGGTACAGTTCTATACCCTACAGGAGTCATACCTGTCATGAAGTTTGGAGTGATCTGTGTTTCAGTCCAGCAGATTAATTTTGGAGTGAAAACACAGCTTCCCACCTTGCTGTGAACCTCTGTTCAGTGTGCATGAATAACTTCCCAATGAAAGCTATCAAATTTTAGTTGTAAGTTTTAGGATCATACCTTTGATAACATAGAGCCTAGAGTCAGTAAAGGGTACTATACAAATCATAATGCTATTATTAAGTAAGTCCTGTGGTATCAAACAGTCTTAATTTTGGCACATAGAAAACCCCTGTCTTGGTCTCTCTAGTTGTTCTATGGTTGGTATCTAGTCATCACTGATACTATCTCTTGATATTTTTGCACAAATAATAACCAGAAAACAGAAAGCATTTCTTTAAAAGAATTAAAACTGTCCACCATGAAAATGTTATTATTCTGTCTGTGTTCTGGATAAAAGTTTCAATACTCCACGGTAAATGTTACACAGGGTGGTGTCTAAGTCATGCAGAGTTACAGAGGGTGTATTGCAGTATCTTTGTATCTTCTCTGGATTCTTTTTTCTTAGTTTTCTATTTTTATTTTATTCTTTTAAAATCTCTTCTTCAACTTTCTTCATCCCAAGTAGGTAGACATTTTAATTACCATCCTGAGGTGGGAACTTTAGAAATTCCTTGGAACTGAGGTGGTTATAAGGAACATGAAAATTTAAATGGGGCAGTTGTTAATAAGGGTGAAGGCATACAACAGCTGAGCTTCAAGGCTTCCTCTAATTTAAGCTCTTGTCATGCTAGTAGAAAATCTTTTTGAAAACCAGACTCCCTTCTTCACCTCATTCTCTGACTTCTGCTTTTATCAAATTGCCTGTTCTAGTGCTTTCGTAGAGAAGATAGTTTCCAGTATGGAAATAGGAAAGTTAAGATGATGCCTTGGGTGCCAGGCTGAACTTAGTGGTGGAGGAGAGAATCATTTAGTTATCCCAACATCTGGTTATTTGGTGTGCTAGTTGTTAGTATTCAGACATCTGTACTGGCCTGTTCTTGGGATTCTGACAGGATATATCTTCAGTTGCAGCCACTAAGAGCACCACTTGAACACATTCACCTATGTTCCCTTTTAAAAGGGCCCTGCCCACCTCCAATTCCTCTCTCTCTCTCTCTCTCTCTCTCTCTCTCTCTCTCTCTCTCTCTCTCTCCCTCCCTCCCTCCCTCCCTCCCTCTCTCCCTCTCTCCCTCCCTCCCTCCCTCCCTCCCTCTCTCTCTCTCTCTCTCTCTCTCTCTCTCTCTCTCTCTCTCTCTCTCTCTCTCTCTCTCTCTCTCATCTTTACTGCCACTTCTGTCCCCAGAGGCTGTTCTCCTCTCTTCCCTCACCCTTTTTCCCATTCACTTTCCCCCAATAAAAAAATCTTCTACCCAAGCTCTGTCATGCGGCTTCTTTCTTTAACTTGCTGCTTTTTAAAATTACAACACTAGTTGTGCATGGGCAAAAGCACAGGCTGCTATGATGCCTGAGGCTCACTAGTAACAGAATGTGAGATGTTCCCTCATTAAAGGTGTACTGAAATATGTCTTAGAACAGAATATTATAACAGACATTAAAGACTGAGCAGTTCATCTCTAGAACAAACAGAAAACATTGAGAACGTTTGCTTCTGTGGTTTTGTCATCTATCATAAGGTACAAATCTACAACTATGAATTTTGTATTGCTTAATATATATTTAATTTCCCAATATGCTCATCATTTTCAAAAGAGAAATAAAATTTAAGAAAATAAAAGTGAATATTAAAGTAAATATTGTGATCTTAATTTCAAAGAATCAGTGATGATTGTGTAACTTTTCTACAATGTTTATCAATCCTTACATTCATCCCTAGGGTTGTGCTGATTTTTCCAATCACATAAAACCAAGAAGTCAGAGATACACTAGACAAGCATTAGAGTCCACTCAAATGTTAGAAATCATCTTAAGAGAACAGAATATAAAGCCAAAGGTTTGTCACAGGGAGTTGCAGAAGGGAAATTTGCACAGTAATCCTTGAGCTGTCATTAGTCCTGTATTCATTTACTTCCTTGTGTTTCCAATTCTATGTGTACATTGTATTTTTAATTGCCTTTGATTTCATTACTAAAGGAGTAGATTCACAAATATGTAAAATATGTAACAAATCTGTAACAATGTCACAAAGATAAGCATCAATCAAAAGGGAAAATAAAAATAAAATTTAAAAGTTACCTAATTCTAGCAGTTTCAAAAATTTCTCACAAGACATGTAATCAAACACACCTGCAACTTCACTCTGACAAATATGAAATATTTGACAATTTTATAGTTACTATTATTCAACTATTTTTAACTTAGATCAAAATGAATGCTGCTCAGGAGGCCTAGACAGAAAATCTGTAAGTTCGAGGCTTTTTATTATTATTATTATTATTATTATTATTATTATTATTATTATTATTATTATTTTGGCTAGAATGGCTACAAGAAATGCCTGGGTAGCTTGGAAAGACACTGTCTGAAAATCAAAAGTATAGAAAGCACTGGGGAGTGGATAGCTCCACAGTGGAGTGCCTAATGAGAGAGGCTGGGGGCAAGACAGTCTTTCTAAACACGCTCTTCCAAACATTATCCAGATATACTGTAGTCATCTACTAGTGAAACTAACTGGAAGCTGAGAAATGTCTCAGTCTTCACATCTACCCAAACGGAACTATGGAAACACTACAGTGTAGAAGAGCATACTTACCTCATCTCCCAAACACATTGCCTCATGTTTTTTTTAAAAAAATGTTAATTAAATATGTTAATTGATAATGATAGTAAAAATTTTGATAAATGTGCCATTAGTGATTATTCCAAGTTGCTAAAAATCTATTGGAAATTATTAGTCAAAACAGTCAATATGTAGAATGTAAAGAGTCTATAGACTTTTGAATATTCTTAGCTGTAATCATTGAACAAAAAAAAAACTTTATAAGCAGGAGAACTTGATTTATAAAATCAGAGGAAAAACTCAACCAATAAATAATGAGCACATAAAAAATGAATAGGCTGATTTTTAAATATTATAAATTAGTTCCTTACAGTTGTAGAAGTTGCAATAACTAGATCTCAATGATAGCTTTGCAGGCAGCTTTCTAGCTGGGTCATCCCTTATTAGACAAATGACAAGGTGGGAGTTGTTTGCCTCTTAGCAGAATGTCTCCCAGCATAACACCATCAGTCCATTTAGGATAGGTGCAAACACACCATCTTCTAGTTGCCTTTAGCTGTCTTCTCTCATATACCATTATGATGATAATTAAGCTACACCAGTAGTTGGGAAAAGACAAGCTGTCACAGCACTGGGTTCCTATCTAAATGAAATCAGAAAAATCTGTGCTTTGCCAGTCAGTAACTAAATTTGGTTTTGCTTCATAACTGAATGAACATTTTAGAAAATTTATTAAATATACTTGCTGAAAAGAGATACTTAGTGAAAAAGACAAACTTATAAAAATACTTGGACTGATATATATTTACATTTTAATTAAAAACACTTTTAAATATTTTTATTTAGTAAATTATGACAGAACTTTCCAAGTACATTGTTACTTGCAGAAAGATTTTTTTTCACAAGGAAAATATGACATACCTGGTCAGGAGGTGGTGGCATACTCCTTCAATCCCAGTGCTTGGGAAACAGAGGCAGGCAGATCTCTGTGAGTTCAAGACCAGCCTGTCTACAGAGTGAGTTCCAGAATAGTCAGAATGGTTACATAGAGAAACCTTTCCTCAAAAAAACAAAAACAACATACCAGCATGTGTGGTATATACACCTTTAATGTCAGTTCTTGAGAGTCAGAAGGAGACAGATATCTGTGAGTTCAAGGCTATCCTGGTCTACATAGAGAATTCCAGGCAATCCAGGACTACACAGTCAGACCAAGACAAAACAACAAGAGGGACAAAATGACATATCAAGAAGAGTCAATTGAGAATATGAACATTTGTAACATTAATCACATAGTTTAATTCTGACCAGGATTGTGGATAAATGTGTTAAAACATTAAAATCATAAGATATTGCTTAAAATTGCATTTTATACAAAGCACATGCAACATGATATTGGAGATATATGAGATTAGAAATCTTATTAAAGAAACTGAATGTATTAAAAGTTATTGCTGTCCTCTTATTTTCTTACAATCAATGTGTACACTACCTTTTTGTATGCACAGAGACAGGTATAGATTTGTGGTGCTATGATTTTTATGTCTAAAGCAACTTTTTTTTACACAAATAGAGCCATTACTTTCTATGTGGAACTATTGTTTCCTAAAAGAACAATTAGCCTTTTAATAATAGCATTGTAGATATACCAAGAAAAAAATCAGTAAGTATGTGGATATGTGTATATACATTTTAAATATATGTTTTATGAATTAGTTATTTTGTTTCTCTTTACCTTTAAAATATTCTACATTGAGTACTATATAGTTAGCTGTAGCATGATTGAAAGAGGTACAGCCTGGATTGTTGTGATGATTTTCTTCCAGAACATATTAAATTTCTTGCAATTATTGTGACGTTATTATCATCGCAATTTTACAATCAAGCTTCTATTTTGCCAAATTCATTTTTTATTGAACTACATGTGCAGTGATTGTCTCTTTTTTGTCTGATTTGTCTATATTATCTCCAGCTTTTGATTCTATAACACATTTCTTCAATTAAAATGCAGAGATGGCAATAAAAACTGTAGGCTAAAAAGCAGTAATTATTTATTTGCCTTTTAAATATCCTTGAGGCTCAAAATTAATCTTGGGCAGTCATTTCCTCTTAGTATGTAAAGTAAAACATGATGGTAAACTACAGCAGTGTGTGAATCCTTAGAGGAAACTGGACTGTTAAAGGAGATGCCACAGGATTAAATGAAATGCCACTTAATGCAGGTTTGGGTCTGGCATAAACATCTTCGATTTTCCTTTGCAGCCATTTAATCTTCTGATGTCCTGTTAGGCCAAGAGTACGCACAAACAAAACATGAGATGACATGGGAATGGTGGAGGCAATAGCCAAATAACCATAAACAATATGTGACCTCAAAGAAAGAGTGTGATTTTTTTTCCTGTGTTCAATGCCTCCTGTAAAGTACTACAGATGATGCAACTACCTGGGATCCCCAAATAATGCAGAAAGTCTGTCACTAGGTTTTGAAAACAAAGGACAACAATCAACCTTCTATTTGTAGACTGCATTCACGATCTGATTGTTGAAGGATGTTTTCTCCATATTACCTTTTGTACAATTGAAAGTAGAACAAATATGGCACATTGCAGAAGGAAAACAAACTGGCAAGTGATGACAAATACAATGTTGAATATTTAGTACCTGACACTGAGAGGATAAGGATAAAAGCATAAAACTTAGGTGAAATGATCTAAAAGTTTTCCATTGGTTGTTTAATATTTTTTAAAAAAAAAATCAAAAAACTTGTGAAAACCCTGCAGGTTTATCCCTAAGGCTTGGACTGCTTCATTTATTGATGCGCTAAAGGTGATCATGAATCAGTAAGAAAAGGTTAAATTATTCAGAATATCTTCACAATAAATGGGAGGGAATATGTCAAACTCATGGCATAGATCTGCACATGAAAGTGGCATCTATCTCCCAGCTGAAAAAACACTAATGTATTTGAAACCTTCATAATATCTTGGTAACAAATACATGTGGCTGTATTACCATATAGTGTATGAAATAATTGAGTGTGAACAAGATTATTATTGAGGAAACAAAAAATGGTAGCAAACTTTTGTCTTCACACACACACACACACACACTCACACACTCACACACATATCTTTCACATGAAAGGATCTAGAAAATGATTAATCTATTATGTTAAGGACATAACCATTTCTTGAATATGTTTTCTTATTTGCAATTATCTCAACCTGCAAAGTGTTAGCATTAGAGACATGTAACCACCAAGTCCAGCTTTGAGAATGACTTTAATATTAGCTGGTCACATCCAGATATAAAATTGTCAGTTGTTTTCTGATGTTGGCCAATTCAATTGTATTTAGAAATTGAAGTGAAGTTATAATCCACTTTAAAGCATAGGGCACTTGGTAAGGATGTCAGACAATTCCATTTTTTTTAAGGAGGGACCCCAAGACCTATAATACAGCTAGAGCAATGTTGCAATGCTTTTTGAGAGAACCTAGAAGAGGTAATACTAGCTAAGAGGTAATACTAGCATCAGGTCCTAAACACTGGTGCTACTGTTGACCAACCTCTGTGTTCAAACTGTCAAGTGTCTGTCTTCAGCTGCCTTGAGGTTGGCAAAAAAGCCTTCATTTTTATCAGACTGAACCCCCCCTAAACTGTCAGTACCAGAAACTAGAATAATTTTAGACTGTTCTCTTAGTGTCTCAACAAAAGGGACATGAAGATTCACTGTTGAGAAGTACTTGATTTGTGAATTGCCTTTTATGTCCTAACAGGTTTGTCAGTAACTAAATCATCATATTCATATTCCCAAGTTTATCAGACAAGTGTTGGTGAGTGGCTGAAACCAAATCACTTTGATTTTCTAATGCTTTTGATGCTGAAACTTCCTATCAATTAATGGGCCAAAATTGAGTATAGCCCTTAGGGGAAGGATATAAAAATATGACAGGTCTTCATTTGTAAAAGTGGTGGAAATGGAATTGCACTACTTAATAAATTGTAATTTAGGCAATGAGAAAGGAAAGATTTGTCAACTCACAGAAAAGCATATTTCATATGTTTAATTCATAGTTTTCCTGAACTATGTCATTAAATATGTAAACAGTTCCCTTTTACAAGGACATTAGAGTGATAAAATAGAACAGTTTGAAAGATAGTAAAGGACAGATTAAAAATGGCAAATGTATTGAAGTCACTCTCTTTGATTTTTTCTCAGTGCTTATTCTCATTCCAAATCTTAACCCCATTACTATCCTCAAGCTGCAGTCTTTGTAAATGACATGTAGCTCCCATTAGAACCCAACAGGTTTTGAGCATAAGTTGGCTACAACACATGTTTGATCTAATGCAGAATTTTTAACTGCCTACAAATGGATAACTAAACGAGTCAATATAATCTAATTTATTTTTCCACTTACACTAATAAATTTGCCAGGCTAGAGTTGCCATGAGCCTGATGACTTTGGTACACTATACTATAACCAGTTATGTTGTTCTGCTATATAACTAATGAAGCCAGCCCTAGGTAATTTTTAATCTTGAGCCCACAGAACTATCCAGATGAGTGAAGCTGCCCTATATGGATGTCAACATTTCTCTACTTCTCAGTTTTGCCTTAACTTTTTATTGTTCCTGGATTTTAGACCTTCCTGATAATATTTTATTATCATGGCTGGATAGCTATCTCACTATTGTTGTCTGTTTGTTTGCTTGTTTAGTAAAATATAATTTCATATATATGTTCTATTTTAATTTATCTTATTAGGCATACATTTTCTTTATTGAAAGCTGAGAAAGAACAGAGTGAGGACAGATGGGGAAATGTTTTCAGGCATGTTCATGCTGTGGCCTCTGTGCTGCAGGCATCCCAGGATAGCTGTTGAATGTGACCTAAAACATGCATAATTGACAACATCATGGTGAAATGTCAAAAGGTTAAATACACATTATGCTACTTAGATTAGCTGTTGACTTAATACAATGGAGAATTGCCTGGGAGGAGTCTAAATAAGGACTTACGCAGATTAAATTGGCCTGTGGTCATGTCTAAAAGGGATAGTCTTGATTGTTAGTGGAAGTATGCAGACAGCCCTGAATGTTGGCAGCAGTGTTTGTTCATTCATTTTTTTTTCTGCTTTTGAATGTGATTGATGTTTGAGTTTCTCCCTTGATTTTCACAAAATGAGGGGCTATACCTTACAATTGTAAACTGAATAAACCCTTTGTTTCCCTAGGTTGTTTTTGTCAAGGTATTTTATCGTGGAGACAGAAATGAAACTAAGATATGGTCTAAGTAGGGTTTTCTATTGCTGTGAAGAGGTACTATGACCATGGCAACCATTAAAAGGAAAACATTTAATTGAGGTGGCTCACTTATAGTTTCAGAGTTTAGTCCAATGTCATTGTGTTGGAGAGCAGGTGTCATGCAGGCAGATGTGGTGTTGGAGCTTTGACTGCTGTATCTTGCAGGCAAGAGGAAGTTAACTGACTATCACAGTGAGGGAAGCTTGAGTAAAAGAGACCTCAAAGTCAACCCCCATAGTGACATACTACCTTCAACCAGGGCCCACCTCCTAATAGTGCCACTTCTTTTGGGGGCATTTTCTTTCAACAATTCACTCCAGACTTTACATTATTTTAAGTGATTGTCTGTTTTCTACATAATACTATCAATAATATTTCTGATATGCTCATGTTTGAAGAATATTCTGGGACCTAGGACTTTTAAATTGCAAAAACTAGAATGGCCTTGGTATGGTATTGGCTCTCATTAAAGACACTGTTTTGATCTCAGCTCCAGTGAACAAAGTTCTTAAGCATTTTATATGTGGGGAAAGTCACTTTCAGTGACAAACTTTGACACATTGATTGCATGACTATGTCTTCTGTAAGTATTCCCCTGAGGACATATATTCTGCTATTAATGTGATTAAAACAGTGAAAAGTATATATTAGTGACATTTCTTTTGAAATAATTATAATTGAACTACTTTCAATTAAATTGAAGAGTCTACTAGAATGTGTAAAGGACCTATTAGGGATCCAAGGAGTCATTTTTAGGGATAGTATCATTATTCTATTCTGTATAAGTGGATATTATACTCTCTTAAGCATATTTAACTTGGTACAGCAAGAGTAGTTAATCTGACAGTGTGTGATCTACTCAATTTACTTCCAAAGAGAATCTGAGTTGAGCACTGGATGAAGGATTTGAACAGGCCTGGTCTTTGGCTTTTAGAAATACCCATTCGAGACATTCACATTTCTAACAGTTCAGTGCTCCATAAGTGGCTTTTCATTCCAAGATAATCTGTCTTTGCTAACAGGCTCTACATTTAATGTTGTGTGAACTACCATGTAGTGATTGCTACTAGTGCAGTTAAATGCTTTTATAATTAAATCTATAGTGAATGGATTTCTTTATCTTTCTGAGACAGTTTCCTGCTGTGTGTTTAAACTTGTGATAATTTGGAGTATTGTCATAGAAAATGTGAAGCGTGTGGCTGAAATGCAATTGCAATTACTTGCCTTGCAGGGTAATATGTCTTTTGTTAAAGAAATAGGCATGTGGTTGCATTGGTTCAGTTATGTAACCTGTCTCCCATTTATAGCTTTGAAAAGGTTGTATCTTTTAGGAAATCTGTGAAAAATACAATCAGAAAATAACCTGACTCACAATACAGAGATGTGTGTCATGCTTGCTTTTACCATGAGAACTGTTACCTTCTTATAGGAAGCTTGGTTTGTAAAGGCTGGACATACCAACTCAAAAGTTAGCTTGAATTAGAGTTCTAGTTGCTCATGAACCCTCAATACAACAGGGTCATTTATCAATTGTTCATTAGCCTAAAAATAAGTGAGGAATAGTAGTGATGGCATAGAGTTAGTGCAATTGAATGTGCAAATGTAATGTTTTACTCAGCATGGTGTTTAGTGCCTACTCAGTGCCTTTTATTATATTATTACCAGTATTTCAACAGGAAGTTGAATTGCTTCCCATTTAAGGAAACTACATGGATGGACAGCAATCCAAATTTAGACTACAAAGTAGGAAATAGGTGTTCATTAAAAATATTTTTTAATTACAAAATCCTTTCTGTTCCCTGTGTCACACAGATCTGTTGCATTGCCAAAACATTTCACTGTATTAAAGTATACTGATTTAGCCATATATAATAAACTCCATAAGTTGTCAATTTTAGAAAGTGCTTTTGTTTAAATCTAATTTTCTAAAAGAAAAAAAACTATAGGATAAAGCCTATGGAATTGTTACTGGGAAAAATTGAGAATCTTTTGGGGTTCTTTTTAGAGTTTGGGAGAAAAATAGCATAGGAAGCAATATATAAATCCTGGAAGTTTCCTGGAGGAAGAAAATAGGAATTTGAAAGAGAAAATTTGGCTCTATGTACTGAAAGTGAAGAAGCAGCCACATGGAAGAAACTAGGAAAACAATACAAAGAATCAATATAACAAAGAGTTGGTACTTCAAGAAAATCATCAACATAGACAAACCTTCATCCAAACTAACCAAAAGGCAGAGAAAGAACATGCAAATTAACAAAATCTGACATGAAAAGGGGGACATAAGAATAGACACTGAGGTAATTCAGAGACTCTTCAGGCCATACTTGGAAAATCTGTACTCCAAAAAATTCAAAAATTTAAAAGAAATGGACAATTTTCTGGATAGATATCATTTACTAAAATTAAATAAAGAACATATAAGCAATTGAAATAGATCTATAACCCCTAATAAAGTAGAAGTAGTCATCAAAATCTCCCAACCAATAAAAGCCCAGGGACAGAGAGTTTCAGTGCAAAATTCTACCAGAAATTCAAAAGACAGCTAATACCAAAACTCCTCAAAGTGTTCTACCCATTAGAAGCAGAAAGTTCATTGCCAAACACTTTTGTGAGGCTACAATTACCATGGTACCCAAGCCACACAAAGACACAACTAAAAAAGAGAAGTAAAGACCATATTCCTCATAAACATTGATGCAAAAATACTCAACAAAATACTGGCAAATTGAATACAAGGACACATCAGAGAAATCATCCACCACAATCAAGTAGGATTCATCCCAGGAATCCAGGCATGGTTCAACATATGAAAATCCATCGATGTAAGCCACCAAATAATCAAACTGAAAAAGAAAAACCAACACCCTTCATGATAAAGGTTTTGTAGAGATCAGGGATAACAGGAACATACCTAAACCTAATAAAAGCATTATACAGCAAACCAACAGCCAACATAAAACTAAATGGAGAGAAACCCAATGCAATTTCTCTAAAATCAGGAACAAGACAAGTCTTCATATCTCTTCAATATTGTACTTGAATTTCTAGCTAGAGAAATAAGAAAACCAAAGGCAATCAAGAGGATACAAATTGGAAAGGAAGAAATCAAACTTTCACTATTTTCAGATGATATGATAGTTTACATAAGTGACAAGAAAAAAAAATCTACCAGGAAACTCCTACAGCTAATAAACACCTTCAGCAACATGGCAGGATACAAGATTAACTAAACAAAAAATCAGTAGCCCTACTATATACAGAAGATAAAGCGGCTAAAAAAGAAATCAGAGAAACATCACCCTTTACAATAGCCACAAACAACATAAAATATCTTTGGGTAATGCTAATCAAATAAATGAAAGACCTTGAGATCTTTAAAGAAAGAAATTAAAGAAAATACTAGAAAATGGAAAGACCTCCCATGCTCTTGAATAGGTAGGATCAACATAGTAAAAATGGCAATCTTGCTAAAAACCAATCTACAGATTCAATGCAATCTCCTTCAAAGTACCAGCACAACTCTTCACAGACCTTGAAAGAACAATACTCAACTTTATATAGACAAACAAAAGACCCAGGATAGACAAAACAACCCTGTACAATAAAGGAACTTCCGGAGACATCACCATCCCTGAATTCAAGCTCTATTATAGAGCTATAGTCTTAAAAACAGTTTGGTATTGGCACAAAAAAATAGACAGGTAGACAAATGGAATAAAATTGAAAACCCTGATATTAACCCACACACCTACTAACACCTGAATTTTGACAAGAAGCTAAAATTATACAATGGAAAAAAGAAAGCATCTTCACCAAATGGTGCTGGCATAACTGGATGCTGGCATGTAGAAGTATGAAGATAAACCCAAATCTATCACCAGGCATGAAATTTACATCCAAATTGATCTAAGACCTTAACATATCCAGCCACAATGGACCTCTTAGAAGCAAAATTGGGAGGTACCCTTGAACAAATTTGATCAGGAGACTGCTTCCTGAACATAACACCAGAAGCACAGACACAGAGATCTACAAATAATAAATGGTATTTCCTGAAACTGAAAAGTTTCTGAAAGGCAAAGGACACAGTCAACAAGACAAAATGGCAACAAGACTGGGAAAAGATATTCACCAACCCCACATCTGACAGAGGGCTGATTTCCAAAATATTATAAAGAACTCAAGAAACTAGTCACAAAAACACCACATAATCTGATTAAAAATTGGAGTACAGAACTAAATAGAGAATTCTCAATAGAGGAATATAAAATGGCTGAAAGACACTTAAGAAAGTGCTCAACATCCTTAGCAATCCGGGAAATCAAAACAACTCTGAGATACCATCTTACTCTTGTCAGAATGGGTAAAATCAAAAATACCAAAGACAGTCTATGCTGGAGAGGATGTGGAGAAAGAGGAACACTCATCCACTGCTGGTGGGAGTGCACATTAATACAGCTCCTTTGGAAATCAATGTAGTGGTTCCTCAGAAAAATGGGAATCAGTCTACCACAAGATCCGGCGTTTCCACTCTTAGGCATATACCCAGAAGATGCACATTCATATAACAAGGAAATCTGTTCACCTATGGTCATAGCCACATCGTTTGTAATAGCCAGAATCTGGAAGCAACCTAAATGCCTCAACTGAAGAATGGATGAAGAAAATGTGGTACATTTACACAATGGAGTACTACTAGTAAGGCAAAATACACAATGGAATCTTGAAATTTGCAGGCAAATAGATGGAACTAGAAGAAACCATCCTGTGTGAGGTAACCCAGACACAAAAAGAGGAACATAGTATGTACTCACTCATATATGGATGTTAGACTTAGATCAAAGTATTACCAGCCCACTAACCACTGCCAGTAAAGCTAGGAAACAAAGAGGACCCTAAGAGAGACTTACATGGTCCACCTGAGAAGGGAAAAGGGAGAAGATCTCCTGAGCAAAGCAGAGCATGGGGAAGAAGGGAGAAAAAGAAGGGAGAAGAGAAAGAGAGAGGAAGATGTAAGAGGGCAGGAAGGTTGAATCAGGGAAAGAATAGAGGAGAACAAGAAAAGAGATACCTTGCACTAGGGAAATGTACAGAGATCTACAAGGATGACCCCAACTGACAGTCTAAGCAATAGTGGAGGGGCTACCTTAAATGCTCTTCCCTGATAATGATATTGATGACTGCCTTATATGCCATTATAGAGCCTTCATTCACTAGCTGATAGAAGCAGAAGCAGACACCCACAACTAAATACTGAGCCAAACTCCTGGAATCCAGTTGTAGAGAGGGAGGAGTGATGTGCAAAGGAGTCAAGACCAGGCTTGAGAAACCTACAGGAACAACTGACCTAAACAAGTGGGAGCTTATGGACCCCAGTCTGAAAAATGGGAAACCATCATAGGACCATTACATTTCCCCCAAACGTGATTGTTAGTTAGGAGGCCTGGGAAGTCTATGGGGCCTCTTGTAGTAGATTAGTATTTATCCCTTTTATAGGAATGGACTTTGGGAGCCCATTCCACGTAGAAGGATACTCCCTCAGCCTAGACACATGGGGGAGGGCCTAGACCTTTCTCCAAGTGATATGTCAGACTTTGAAGATTCCCCATAGAAGGCCTTACTCTCTGTGAGTAGCAGAAAGGGGATAGGATGGTGGTTGGGAGGGAAGAGGGAAGAAGGCAGGGAGAGGCTACTGGGATTGACATGTAAAACAAGCTTGTTTTCATTTAAATTAAAAAAAGGAAATAAGTGAAATTCTAACATGAATATTGGCAATTGATGGTTGACGGGAGGATCAACCTCTCTTTGGTAATGTGGCCACTAATAGGTTCCCTATTTCCCTATGGATGGCCTGAACCTATATACATATGGGTAGTGCTTATTACACTTACTGGAAAAATTAATGAATAAATAAAAATGAGGAGGACATGAAATTGGATGGGATATGTAATAAGGAATTCTAGGAGACTGGGGATAAAGTGAGGGGTGGATAAGATGAAGACACATTGTATAAATGTACAAAATTTTCAAAAATAATAAAACCCCACATATTCCACAGCTTATGAGTTCAGGAAGTGCCTTTTCCCCAAAATTCTAGGTTCTGTGGTCCATGAACCTTCCTAGTACATTAGTATATCTCGCACTTCTCACATTTTAATTTTGCAAGCTTTTCCTGTACATATTTTGTTGTTAATAAAGTCTGAGTGAGGAAAAACTTGTAATATTTCTTTGAAAAATGATTTCTTTTATATATTCATCTTGATATCTTAGTCTCCAGTCTCTACTCTTTGATCACAAAATGGCTCATCTGATAAAAGCCCTCATGGTTTTTGCTTTGCAAGCATGAATATCTGACGTCAACCCCTAGAACTCAAGGGAGAAAGAGATAAACCACTTCAGGAAATTGTCTGCAGACCTCCATTAACATCTTAGGGTATGCATGGCTATACTTTCATACAATGTGAATGCACACACAATAATAATAATAGTAATAATAATAATAATGAGTATATGTAAAAACTCTAGGTTAGTCTTATTAACATTAGAGTTATTGTATGAATATTTTAATGGATATGTATGAATTTGGAAAGCTATTTCCTTCCAAAGAATAATTTAACACAATTTATGGTAGTATTTTATAGTCATACATAACTATGTGTTTCTAAAATTTATACAGAACTAGTGGTTATGTAATATTTGAATGTTCAAACAACACTTATCTAGCAGTATTGGGATATAATGTGTAAACAGTTATCTGTAATTAGCTTACTCTTCAGCTTGTATCAATAAATGTTACTTTAGTTTTCCTGCTTCCTAGACAAAGTCACATTTGTTCTACAATGATGTGACAGAAAGAACTGGACATAAGTACCTACAGCCTGGTTTGAATGTTGTGCCTGCAGTGAAATAGGAATGTAACTTCTCTGGGTCATGGTTTTCTTTTTAGTAAAATAAAAATAGCAGTTTCTTCTTTGTTTCTTAAGATGTTATGAAAATGAAATCTTAGATTACTTGAAAAATGTGTTTTAAGCTAAAAAACAGCCTGCAGAAGAAGCTGAGCCTTTTTAAAAATATTTTTCAAGTTTCTAATTTTTGCAGAATGATTGAATATTGGTTATATTTTTTACCATCTCAGATTATTTTTTGTGGTCACCCAATGGTTTTTTTTCTTTCAAATGGCTGGCTGCAGTTAGGAGGGCAGTCTGTTGCCTAGCAACAGTGGCTCCGGCATGCCCTCTACTGCCATATAGCTTTTGGACACATGTATACACTCTTAAACTATGCTTCCCATTCTCTAAACCTGCGTGATTTCTACAGCTAATCACATGAAGGACTATTTTTGTGACCATTATTGAGATCCACATCTGTGTTAAGGATTAAAATAAATCTTTTTAAAAACTGGATTTTACCTGTTTGCTAAGTGTCATTATTTTTCCAACGGACACCATATCATTTATAACAACCTCCAATGCTTATTACTAAGAATGGGAGTTTCACAAGCATTTTGAAACATACATTGTATGCTTTCTATGTAATTGATGAGAATTTGTCTCCCCCATCCCCACCCAGGGGAGCTGATCAATGCTTTAGAATTGCTTCTTGTTCTTTTCCAGAGTCTCTAAAACAATCATAGTATCCATTTGCAGAACTTATCATAATAGCAGGGGTCAAAGCACAGAATTTTTATTAGAGTCAGAAAATAATTATCATTCACAGTAGACCTTGCAATAGGCTTACCATTTTGTTGTTGGTTGCTGCTAATGAAAACAGTTTCAAATTGACTTTGGGCTTACTAAATCCCATATTGAACAGTTCTGTTCACATACTATGTTTAGTCCTCTCAGAATTTGGGGGAGGAGTTATTAAAATTTGTAGTTTTTATATTCTACTGAAGCAAAAATAGCACAGAGTGCCTATGGAAATCACCAAGTTGTGCAGGCATTTTAAACAATCAGATGTGTCTCAGTAAGCAGCCCCAAGTTGTTCTGACAGGTCATATTAGAGCTAATTAGTTTGTGACCATATTAATTGCTGCAGAACTAATTGATTGTCGCCTTGGGATCTTTTCTTTCTTCCCCACCCTTCCCCCGAGTCTATGAAACAATTATAATCACTTTGATGTAATGTTGAACATACAGAAAGCCTTGAATTTTGGCATTTGCACTTTAGTATCTTAACCTGTGGCATTTACAAGATATATGGCCCTTGGGGGGGGTAAAATCCAGAATATTAACTTTATTTTCTAAAATGAAAATCCAGTTGAGAACACAACTATCTAAGTTTTTCTCTCCTTTCATATAAACCCTCAAGACTTTTTAAAAGCTAGATCTGATTATTGTGGAGTCTTGGTTTTACACTTGACCATATGTGAATAAGTAGTTTTTCCTACCACCTACTGTGACATTCCCTGGTGTGGTTTCAAAAACAAAACTGTTAAGAGGAGAAGAGATTAGGGTACAGATGACTGAGAATGATGTTTCTTAGCATCCTTAAATATTTAATAATTGTCACATTGGAAACATTGTTACTTCTGTAAGATATAAACATCTCTTTCCAGCCAATAATGCCAGGCATGAGTTTTCACTAGAAATGTCAGCAGAAACCTATACACTACTCTACTAACACCACATGTATTTACTTATTTTGGAAAATTAACAAAAGTTACACAAGCAATATATACTTACATGCCTTTAAAAAGTGTATTCTGCTACTGTGATTAGAAATAACAAGAAAACCAGCTATGTAGTTATTTTGTAACCTACAAGTTTAACAAAAATATAAAACTAACATATCAAGTATTGATAAGGTTTTCCCAACTAACACCACATTCAGTTTTCTAAAGCAGCAGCAACAACTAGATTTTCCCACTGTTGTTGCAAGGGAGATGCTCTAATCACATCAGAGTTTACACATAGGAAATGTACCTACTTTGGCTAGATCCATCAGTGCTGGACATCTGCAAAGTGCCTCAATAATCTGTTGAAGTCACTCTTGCAACCTGGGAGCAAACTGAATGCTTATCGTGAGGGGAGATAGACAGGTAAACTACAACACAATATTATAAAGAAATAACCAGCTACCAGAAAGATTCTGTAGAAATAGCAGGCTGTATAATCAGATCTCCACAGGTGTTAGAGGAAAAGGAAGGATGAGATGACCCATATACAATGATGGTACTGTGTTTAAAGAATAAAAGGCAGGACCGAAACATGCCCAGGGAATAAGACCCTGCCACAATTCACAAGGAAGACTTAGATTAAAAAGAAACCAAATAGGCTTTTTATAAGCCCAGATAATCATATTTAGCAATTAAAACAAAAACAGAGTTATAGATTTAATTATTAAAATGGAAAAGAAATGGGGAAATTATTCAGAATGAACCAAGAAAAAACAAAAGCACAAGAAAAAATTTCCAAGTGTGATTGCAGTACACAATGCTCCCAGCAAAAAGTTCAGCATGCCTGTAAGGATTCTAGAGTGAACAGTAAAATGTAGCAAACTGGTACACGATGCCTTGTTTATCATAGAACTTATAAGTACTTAGGTCCAGGAGGGCATGATTTCCCAAGTTGGAGCATCAAAGAAACTTTCACAATTAGACAAAACATAGTAAAATCAATGAAAACAAGAGACACCAACATATGATAAAACTCTCTAGAGAAAAAACACCTATTACCTTAAAACTATTAACTAACTGTTAATGTCTCAACAGCTGTAGAAGCTAAAAGACAATGGTGGCAGTGTTTCTCAGGTGCTGAGAGGATATTCAGCTCATAAATAAACTTCAATAGTAACATCAAAATAAAAGCAACAAATGAAATTAATTCAACAAATGAGTGTTGAATATTAATAGACTCATAAAAGGAACTTTTCCATTTGGGACAAATATTGACCTAGAAACAAGACATTATTTATCATTATTATCATTATTATTATTATTTTGGATTTAAAATCAAATTAGAATTCAAATACTGGAGAACAAGTTGGGAGGGTAGCAGGGTTAGTTAAAGCATTCTAAGTACCTTACATTGTTTTTCAAGAAAACAAAGATACTGATTACTTTTGAAATGTATGCAGACTAAAATTCATCTTTGAGCACAAGTAGGATAAACTGAAGGAAAATAGAACAATGGAATGTGAAAAAACAAATTCAATCCACATAAGGTAGGGAGATCAGCTATGAATAAAGGAAATAACAAATCAAAAAGAAAGCACAAAATGAGAAGCTACAATGAATACAAATCCCAACTCACCTAACAAAGAGCATCCTTTGTCAAAAATCAATTAAAACTGTTTTGCACAAGAGGCAGAGCTGAACTACAGGGACACAAAAGGCAAAGGGGCACAAATGGATGGGAAAAACTGTCAGAAATACATCAATTAAGATAACACATAGAATAAAACCTATGCTTATAAAATAGACTGGAAATACAAATATAAAAGAAAAAAGAGATATTGCATTATTTCCAGGAAAGGTTCAATATAACTAGAAAATGTAGGTTTCAATTAATATGTGCCCAATGATAGAGCTTTTGAAATGCATAAGGTAAGATTCTGTATCACTTGAAGGACAAAGGCTCTTAGTTACATTTTTAAAATCAAAACTAGATTTTAAATTCAATATATTCTTATTATGGTTTCCCCTCCTTCAAGATCTTCTCCACTTTCCCACCCACCAAAATCTACATCTTTTCTTTCCCTCAATAGGATAAAAACTGGCATCTAAAAGAATAATAAAATAAAATTGGATAAAATAAAACAAACAACCTAGAATAAGACAAATTAAGCAAACAAAGCTCAAGAGATACACATATATGCAGAGACACATATTCACATAAAGAAATTTCATAAAAATGTTAAACCAGAAACCAAGGAATCTTTGGAAGAGGAGGCTGAAAGATTATGAGATACAGAGGGATGGAGGACATTAAGGAAATAAGGCCTTCTAAGCACAGGAGGTCTGACTCACATAAGAAGTCCCAGACCCTGTGGCAGCATGCACAGGGCCTGCACAGGTCTAGGTTGATGATGTCTGAGAGAAGTGGACAGTAGCCAAATCCCTAAGCCAAACTGATAGCTGTTCCCAAATGAAAATTAGTTTTCTCCAATGTAGTCTCACTTTATAGAAACCACTCTTCCTCATTCTTACAAAGAATTCTTACAAAAACTTATTTCAAAATTTAGGAAGAGTTTAAGATGTTAGCACTTACTTTTAATCTATGATTATTTAAACAGTCACATACTATACATTTTTGAGACACTGATTTATTTTTTTTCTCATATATTATCTCCCAACAATGTTTCCCCTTCCTCCTCTCCTCCCATATCCTTCAGATTCACCCTTCCTGTTTCCCTTTAGAAAAGTGCAGGCCTCTCAGGGATATCCAACTGAACATGGCATAACAATACAGTAAGACTAGACACAAACCCTCATTTAAAAAAATAAAAATGTATTCATGTAATTTAAAACTGAATTTACAGAAGTGAACATCTAAAACTATGTGTGCCATTGTTTAGTGCAAAAATGTTTAGAAAGTATTATCCTCTTGATGGATAGTTCCCTGAATGAATATAGTGTTCTTTTCTTTCTTCCAAATTTGGTATAAAGTCAGTTTTGAGGGAAAGAAGAATTTCCATAAAAGCTCCCTTTATATTTCCTGTAGCTTGGATTATCTTGGCTAATCCTTTCACCCCAAGCCTATTTGTCTTTGCTACTGAAAGTAAATTTCTTGTAGTCATCAAATAGATGGCTCTTGTTTTTGAATCAAGTCTGCTTTTCTATGTCTTTTGATGGGGAACCTGAACCTTTAAAATTCACAGGTATTATTGAACTCATTTGTTGCTATAATTTTCTTGTTTTGAAACATTTGTTTTTTTCTAATCCTCATTTGCTTATTTAGTGTCCTGGTGTTGCTCACTCTTTTCCTATGGCTTCTTGAATTACCTTCACTTAGTATATAGGGTTCCTTCCAGGATCTTCTGTAGTTCTGGCTTAGTGGTCATGAATTATTGAAGAAAATTTTCCTTCTTCTTTACTTATTGAAGGGCAGACAGTTTTGATAAGTGCAGTATTCTGGTCAGCAGTGAGCATGTTTTAGAATTTGAATTCAATGGCCCTCCTCCAGCCTTAGAGTTGAAAATTTGGTGTCATTCTTAGTTCACCTTTTAAGGTGACTTGGTGTTTCTCTTTTTCAGCTTTCACTTTAAAGGTCCAGTCCATAAGTTCATCAAATTATAAAATATTAGTCATCTGCATGCAAATTGACTAAAATACAATTATAGATTGGACTATAGGCAATCACTTTTGTACTGATGTTTTATCTATAAAAATTGAAATAACCTTATAAAACTGTATTTTCAGATATTTAAAAGTCATGTCTAATAAACTCACAAATCAAAGAAAAATAAAATAGGAAAAAATTGAAACCATAGAAGTATTACTTATTAGCACACATATAGATTAATAATCTAAGTAATCGGGGTCTTATGTGAGTTATGTTACATGATTTTCTTTGGAGAAAAATGTCAACATTGGAAAAAGACTAGAGTCTAAATGTCCAGTTTAAGAATTTAGGAAAGGAAGACCAGAATAAATGTAACATGATGAGGAAAATTCAAGCATCATAAAAACCTAATGAGCAGTAATCAGAAGCATTATCCTCCAGAGAATCAATAAAGCCAGGGCAAGATAATCTGGAAAGAATCAATAAGGCTCAGACTAGTTTCTTTTAGGATCTAATAATACTATCTTATGCTAAGAGCAAACAATTAAAAAAAAAACCAGAGAGAAAAGTAGTGTTAGGAATAAAAAAGTGACATTTCCAGTAATGACAAAATCTTGGTTAGGATTTCTGTTGGGTTAATAAAACACCATAGCCATAGGCAACTTGTAGAGAACAGTTTATTTCTTCTTACAACTCTCAGGTCACACTCTGTTCCTGAAGATCTACGGCAGGAAGATAAACAAAGGCCATGGAGGAGCTCTCCTTACTAGCTTGCTCCTCTGGGATTGTTCATCTTGCTTTCCTTTACAAACCAGAACCACCTGCCCAGGGATGGCACCACCCCCATCCCACATCAATCATTAATTAGGAGCACGCCACACAGACTTGTCTATAAATAATCTGATAAAGGCATTTTCTCATTTAAGCTTCCTCTTCTGATAATTCTGACATGTGTCAGGTTGACAAAACTCCAACCAGGACAAGCAGGTATTTAAATACGTGACAAAGCTAGATTTGTTGGAGCCATGCCAACACCAAGATGAGTGGTAGATTAGTGGTATTCAGCAACTCAGTCCATATCATGTAGTCCCTTTCATTCACTCTCATAAAATTTGTAAAGCTACTCACCTTTTCAAGGGCAGTCAATGGGTAACTGGGACAGGTACTCAGACAATCAAAGACTCTGGTATTTTTCTGTGCCCCTCTTCCCATTTGTCATTTTGCTGACACCAGTAGGCAAACATTGATGCTTATAAGCCCATGTATTAAGTAGCCATGTACATGATCAGATTGTGGTTATAGTGCCTGTTTGTTTTGTTTTAGATGTCACAGGATAATTATTGTCTAATCCAATCTCTGATCTATGTGGTTCTAGTAGAAGTTGGGAAACTATTAACTACCTTTCCCAAATTTTCTAGCAACTATTTGGTTTTGAGTGAGTTTCTTCCTCTGGTCATTCGTGTGATGTTTAGAAGCAGAAGGGGGCATGCATTACCTCTTGACACACACCACCCAACACCCCCCCATCCCTGTGTTTGAGTTTGCTGCTGCCTTGTGACTTAGGTTTCAGGTGTCAGGAAATAGTCTTTGTGGGGCTAAGGCTTTTGCTCTCCCTTCCTAAACCTACATGCTAACTTCAGATTTCATAGTTTTCTTCTAGCACTAGAAGCATTTGTAGATGGTTTGGTAGAGACATCAGGCCTGGTCCTAAACCTTTAAACAAACCCAGATGCTCTGTGTATTTATCATCTAGAGATTAGCAGAGGGTTGGACTATGCCTGTGTTTTTAGCCAGAGAGTTGATAATGGAGTCATTGTAAGCTTAATCAGTGTTGATTCATGATTGCCAAATGATCTTCAGGTATTAGCACAGAGAGAGTTAATCACTCAAGGTCTACAAAAAGCAATGATTTTGATTTGACAAACCTCTCTGTCAGTGTGAGTCCTGATAGATTACTTTCTTTATTTTTTATTATTATTTTTTATTTTACATGTCAATCCCAGTTTCCTCTCCCTCCCTCCCTCCCTCTTACCCTCTCTCTCTCCTCACATGCACCCTGATCACCCTCCCATCCCATCCTACCACCCCCATTCCACATGTAGGGCTATGCTATCCAGGTGGGGTCATGTAAATCTGTCAAGTCATTTGAAGCAGGGACCAGGACCTCTCTCCTGTCTCTAGGTTAAGAGAGTATCTCTCCATGGGGGATGTGTCCCTAAGGTCCTTTTGTGCACCAGGAATACATCCTGGTTCCACTGTCTGGGGTCCGTTAGACTGCTCAGTCCTTCTAGCTGAGACCCATATTCAGGGGGTCTGAGTCAGTCCCATGCTGGATTCCCAGCTATCAGTCTTGGGGATACATGACTTTCTGTAACACTATTTCTATCTAGATAATTCCCAGTCAGGTCTGCCACAGTTCAGGTGATAGCCACAGCCCCAGAAAGAGGTCTGTGTCAAAACATGTCCCCACAATTAATTATAAGTAATACTAGGAATACTTTCCATTACTGTTCCACAGTAGAAACCTGATTATGTTTTCAGAAATGAGTGAATATAATTAACCAGTATTTACTCATGTTAATATGTATATATATTAACCAGTATTTACTGTAATACATATATATACACATATATATATGTATATATATATATATATATATAAAACTGGTTATATATATTATCACACTATAATAAAACATATATATATACGGATATATATATATATATATATATATATATATATATATAATAGTGCTTGCTAATTTAGTCAAATAGCCAGGCGTCAGTGGCACACACCTTTAATCCCAGCACTCAGGCAGCAGAGGCAGGCGGATCTCTGTGAGTTCAAGGCCAACCTGGTCTACAGAGCTCTTTCCAGGACAACATCCAAAGCTACACAGAGAAACCCAGTCTCTTATAAGAGACAGGTTTTACCCTGGGGAATACTTGGGTACATCAGCAGACCTTTGACCCTAAGCATTGTGTTATTCATTGAAAGAATAAACGGGTAGCAGGTAGTCAATTATCAAAATCTATACATCTGTCAGTAGTTTTATTCCCAATATTTTTTGAATCTTCAGTTTTAAAACAAGCTCACTATTAAACAATCTCAGAGGGGTTGAGTTGAGTAGTTGTGTTGTAGAGCATAGTATTTCCTATCAACTACTCTCTGCATAGAAGACAATATCACCCTTTTGTTAATTGTTAAATTGAATGAAATAAGACAGATTTGTTATTACCTTATGTAATTTCTTCCACTTTAATATACTACAAGTTGTACTCTATTTTATTTACAAAGTACCTATAAAAAGCTTTCCTTTTGACAATGAGTTTATTGACATGTGGTGGTCACACTGTAACACTTAAATTAGTGAGTAGTATATATGATGCTGGTTTCCCAATAGCTATGATATATGGACCCAAAACTAATGTAAAATAACCTAAAATATTTGATAAAAAATTGGATTTTTGTTACTGAGATCTTACTCAGTAACAAACTCAAGAATATGTTTTAGATTACAAGTAATTGAAATAGTGGTGAAGCAGGAGACTCTGGGACATCCTTGTAGCTCCAAGGGTCTTCTGGCATCAGGCATATTCTATCCTAGAGATGTAGGTGATGTTTTCAATTAGGTTTGCTGGTCAAAGGGAGTGTTTAGGGCATGTGCTTCTATTTTCTGACTTCACATAGCACTAAGATGTATGTGTCATTCTTCTAGAAGTTATAACCCAGAAACTCATAAGCTGGTGTACATAAATAATCCTGAACCAGAGACATAAACATTGTGTGAAAAGTGTTCTCTACATAAAAAGATATACTCCCTGGACAATATCATTTCTTTCCCTTACTATAAGAACAATAGGTCAGATTATTTTAAAACTGATAAGATCTTAATTGTCTCTATTATTTCTTTCCCTATTATTCTGATTATTAACTCGTGGGGATTTATCACAGGAGATGTGGGAATGGGAATGGCTCCTTCCATTACTTTACTTAATTACCCCCCACATGTAGGTCTTTTGATTCCTTCCACCATAATCCTTTGCTGATTAGACAGTTTTTATTTTTGCTTCTTTTGTTTCTTTTTGTTGTTTTTTGATTAGACAGTAGTTTTAATTCAAGAAAAACATAGCCCCTTCTGGGGATACACACTTAGAACTCGCATTTGAAAAGCAGAGATGATAGCTGTCTGCTTCAAGAAGTTATCACGTCACCTGAGGTATTTGCTTCAAGTTATTATTGGAATTCATGTTGTTACTACACAATGGGTGAATCGGACTGTGTCTGAAACTGGGCCATCCTTGTGGGCTGCTGGATCTGTTAATGAATGCCAGTGGGAAATGGCAGCAAGTAAAAGTGGGTGGGCAGAAACACAGGTTTCAGGTGCCTCGGGAATGACAAGGGGAAGATTCCTAAAGGCACTAGCCAACTTCAAAGGGAAGAGATATGGTCTTTGGAAGAGGGGAGTAGCAAATATAAGCTAGAGCTGTATAGCTAACTGTGGAGATTAAAAATAAAAAGACAGAAAGAGAGAAAACACTATAGCTGTATCTATTGCCTTCCTTATTATGTGCAAACATATGAAAAAACAATCTTCTTAATTTTACAATTTTGTATAGGGATTGCATCTTGTGTTTAGCCTTGTAGTTTAGTGTTTGAGTTAATGAAAGTTTTGGTTGATCCAGTGCACGGATTTGAAGGAAACTGATGTTGCCCAGACTTGCCCCTGACGATGTCATTCCGAACAGAAAGGGATAGTCAGCCATTGGGCCAAGCCTGTATGTAATCTCTTGTGCCTGGGAGGTGGGACAGGAGGAATGTAGGTCAGTCTTGGGGGATACATATTTGGAAAAGTAAAAAGAAAAAAAAAACAAATATTGTGTGTGTGTGTGTGTGTGTGTGTGTGAGAGAGAGAGAGAGAGAGAGAGAGAGAGAGACATATACACACACAGAGAGAAGAGAGAGACAGAGAGATAACAAAATTAATGACAGCTGAGACTTTGTGTCTTCTTTGTGGAAAAATGCCTTGAAATTGAATACAGCTTTTATTTCTGAAGGGAGATATCTGACATTGCTTTATAAAGTGTAAAGCTGTTGTCTTTGGATCAAGATGTCCTGTTGCCAAAGAAATGCACTGGTAATTGTTAATAGCTTTGTTTCTGTTCTAAATAACCATTCTGCACTCTGTGATCCTGAGGCTGTGCTGTATGCAACACATTGTCTTGGTTCTTAGCTGAATTCTTGTTAGATTTTCCCAATAGTGGTTTGTAAGGGAGTCTGGAAAATACAGATTAAATGAGCCATTTGAGTTAGCAATGTTTTTTTTTTTTTTTTTAAAAAAAAGAATGTACTTATAGATATTTGTTTGAAAATGACTAAAACCTCTTCAATTCTCCATATAAGGCCCTGTAAAAAGAGTAAAGGCATAGAAGAGACAGCTAGGCAGTTAAGAGCACTTGTTCTTGCAGAAGACCAAGATGCAATATGCAGCATATAACTCTATTTCCAGGGAATTTAGCATCCTCTGACCTCCATGGACATATGCAGTATGTAGACACACATGTGAGCAAAATACTCATACACATAAATTAATATGAGCAAATATACAAAAAAAGAAAAATACTTTAATTTTCACTGAAATGGACTGTATCCCACAATAGTCAGAACTAAAATAATTTCCATTCTAAATTGAAGATTAACAAATTAAATAGAGGGCATTGGTGGGTTAGTTCTGTTGGGAATGGAAGGAAGACCCTATAGCACTGAACTGTGGAATAAGGACCCTTCATTTCTTTCTCCACAATCTCTAATATTCAATGATGCTTATAAGCTTAATATTGGTGGATCAACCCCTGGTCCTACAACCCTCAGCCAAAACTCCGCTCTGCCATCAGAGTCCTCCACTTCAATCTTAAATACAAATATGTCATAATAGCATCAGAAACTTTGCTCATACACACAACTAGAAAAACCCATAGTAAAGAATCCATTCTGTTCCAATATTATTAGCATTTTTTCATTTGTAATCATTTACAAAGCATTGTTCCTTACAAAAGCATCTGAACTTTTGTTTACCTGATATACTGAAACAGTACCATAATTTAGCTTCTCTAGTTTTATCTGAAGACTATATATGGGTGCTGGTGTCAATTTTTCTTTCCTGTTGTTCTAAAATATTGTGCACTCCTCAGAGGTCTTATTCCCTGGCTTGTCCCTGTTGGACAAATGGTCATTTTTGTTTACATATTTGAGCCTTTTTCTATTTTATAATGTCACATATGTTCAGAAGGTAGTGTTTCTGACATGTGTATTTGTACCTAAGAACCATAAGTTTAGAGACTCATTTTGGCAGGCTTCCCTGTAAGTGAGAAAATCTCACATTTCAGAGTGTGGGGATGGTCTAAGATCAATTTATTTGTGCTTTAGAAAGAAACACATTTTTGGTGCTGCTTGCTTGTTATTGGTGTTGTCGGTACTGTTCATTTTGTTATTTCTTTCTAAAGTGATAAATAGTTTCTGCACTGCATTTAATACATTAAAGTGAAAGTTTAATTGTTTTGTATTTGTTATTCAGTTATTTCAATTCCTATATTACAATCTTTCACACTGTTTCCTTAAAGTAGCAATGAGACTTTCCCAAAGTTTGTTAATGCAGATCAATTGCTTTTCCCTTTTCTTTATTATAAGGGGTAGGATTCCTATATAGATATAATCATGTTTTCTTTGTACTATGCATACAGTAGCAGCTGCCAGTTACTGCCAAGGTAAATATGAACATATGCACAATTGTACCCTCAGAGTTATTGTTCCATGCTGGTCATTGTGGTTTATGGGTGTCATGCTGGGTAAGACTGTTGCTTCCCTCTTTTGGATGCTTTCATGGTTTGCATGATGCTTTCTGGTATCATGAATACTAGTCTTCAGGGAGGAGGCTTTCAGGCTAGTTCCAGCTCAACATCCTTTGGCCTTGGTGTTTACATTTCATGGTGTCTTCAGTAATAGGTGCTTGCCTTCCACTGGTTGTAACCAAGAACAATACAATAGTCTACAATGTTTGGGAATTCTTTTGAACACCCATGACTAACAATTCAAAACAGAATTTCTCATGCCTAGAACTTTTTTTCCTAGATGGTCTTTGGTTCTTGGAGGAAACATTAGCCCAGATGAGAAATTTTATTTAACCTATATATGTGTATTTATGCAGACTTATGCATATTATAGCTTTTTTAGGTAAACAATAATAGTATGCTTCCTTATGGCCTTTTAGAGACATTTTATTGTTATTTAAATCTCTTCCTTCTGTATTTATCTACCTCTCCCCTCATTAATTAGAGCCCCTCCTTTTCCTTTTTCCAGATTAGATTATTTGTACCCTGCTATTCTCCTCTCTAATAATATCTCACCCCATGACTTAGCAATAGTACTTATTTATTTTACTGGTTTCTTGATATAGTCCAGGAGATGTACTCATATTTGAAAATTTGGAGCTAAGAAAGCCCTTAATGAGAGAATACACAATGTTTCTTTTCTAGGTCTCTGTCCGGAGTACCTCGCTCAGTTTGATCATTTCTAGTTCCATCCACTTAACTGCAAAGTTCATTATTTCATTTTTCTTTACAACTGAATAGTATTTCTGTGACTTGTAAGCTTATACTATTAGGATATATATGATTTAGTAAAACATAGTAGTATAAGCTTACAAGTCACAGAAAGGAAAAGTGACTTTGATTCACTAGATAGGTGGTACTTATAATGGAACACTGCATTCATTAGTATGATAGGCTTGGGTACCTCTATAGGATGTTTTGGAAGTTTCATTTTATGATAGTATGTTGATGTAACTAAATTAAAATGTTTTCAAAGTTTGACTAATGAAGACATGTCCTAAAAGACAAATCAAAGAAGCAAATGGTTACTTAAAGGTTTAGTACCTTTAGGCAATATAGTAATATAGAAATCGATTAAAGGGTATTTGAAGTAAAAGAAAAAGTTGGACTTTATTTTCTGTCCAGCCATTTTTATTAAAGAAAGAAAGAATAGAAAAACTGTTAAAGTTTTGCTCTAAATAAATTGAGAGGAAGTTTAGGAATTAATGTCCTGATAGACATCTAAGTAAGTTTGTAGGTAAAGTAATATTCTCCTGCCACACAACAAAAAAAGGAAAAAAAAAACCTATCTGTATGTTGTTTATCTGAGATACAAGTTTCTCACAACAAGGAAAGAGGAATAGAATCAGTAGACAGAAGGAAAAGGAAGAGATAATGGGTGGATGATGAACAGGAGACACTCATCTCATTTTCAGAAAGACAAGCCTAACATGATGTGGTACTAATAAGTTTAGATAACTGTGGAAAAGAAAACATGTCATATTGACTTTTCAGCCAAATAACATTCCTTGATGAAAGGCATGTTTTAGACAGCAACATTTTATGGTGATATATTGAGTCATAGCCTAAATCTATTGAAGTTTTCAGTGTCTAATCACACCAAATAACTCTTACTATACAAAATACTGTTTCAAAACTTACAGGTTTTAATAGGCAACGTTTTTAGACTCATGATTTTGTTGGCTGACAACCTAGGCTGGGCTTTGTTTGGGGAGTCTTTATACTTGAATGGGGTGTACCTCATGCCCATGTACCCTGAAAGGCATGAGACAGATGAGAAGATTCAAGTCTTAGGGCATTGGGCACATGTCCAATAATGTCAAAGTCCTATTAAAATATTCTAAAACCACTAAGATTGTTAAAGTAATTCCATAATTTTTCATGGCCATTTTTGGTGTTTATTTCCTTGTAAATAACAAAGACAGTGTATATGGAGGAAACATGGGAATGACGGCTCCTCTATAATACAAGTTTAGTGCTTGGCATTGCTAGATAGTTACATTTGTCTATATTGTGCTTGTCAACCAAACAACATTCTTACAGCAAAAAGGAGGAAATATAGTTTGCTTAAATTTTAGTTAGATTCAAAGTACAGAACGAATAGGTTATTTTCCCTATATTCAGCATAAAAACAAAAAGTTTCCTTGCAGGATTCAGTTGCATTATAATTATTTCAAACACTGTTAAGTTTTATGTATTTAGTCTATTGGCATAATTGACCACATTAACTAAGGACTATTGTTTTCCTTGACACTGAGTTTGAAAGAAGTTTTGTAATCTGGGAATGATTGTTCCAGTACTATGAAAGATAGCTAGTAAGAATGAAGCTGCTATAGGCCAACACCAGTTTCTAAGGTTTTTGTTTGTTTGTTTGTTTTGTTTTTTGATGTTTTAACTAGAGTGATTTGAATCTAGCTCTCAGAAACATCAATAGCACTAGAAGAATCTAGTACCAAACACTGATTCATAGAGCTGTAAAGAATGACACAGAGAACACCATGTCAATTCTTTCAGACTTTGGTGAACATACCCTTCCAGGTGGTATCTGCAGTGAGTAAAATGTTTAAACACTTTATATATCTTCCAAAGGCCATACAACTATTTCAATTTCATATTAAAATTATAAAATTATAAATATAAAATTTCATATAAATTATAAATTTATGTGAAAGGCCAAGGGAATTTTTTATTTTCATAACTGTCATACAATCTTTAAATTTTATGTAGTATGCTAAGTCACTGAATTTCCCTGGGATTATCTGCCAGTTTCTGTATACCCTTAGAGACTTTTTCTAAGCAAGAAAACTAACCCAGTTAGGCTACCGTCACTCTGAGGACTGATGGGATCACAAAGAGCAGTTTGTCATGTAATGGGTACTGAATGGTTTGCCCTTTAGACAGTTTCAGCTGACTGATCAAGGCATTTGATGTGATTTCATCCTTGTCATTTGTTGATATAACAGGGGATGATTTAAAACAGAGGGATTTGTAAATCTCTCAGTTTAAATGTTCATTGTCTTTTTAAGTAAATGTTCTTTCTTGTTTTCCAATGGAAATCAGTGTTTTATCTACTTTACTCAAGGTTTGCTGAGGAAAAGTGAACAAGTGAAAATGGAATCTATTGTCAATGTGACTAAAGTTGTCCTCAGAGAGTAGGTAATGACTGTCTGTGCCCATTCTCTCATGTGGGATATTTGAGCTTGTTTGGCTAGTCTGTGCTCTGCTGAGTTGGGAGCAGGAGTCCTCATCTAAGAACATGACAGATGATGGGTAAATCAGGTAGGATTCAGTCTTCTTAGAAACAAAACTAGCTAAGGCTAAACTTAGCACAAAAGAAATTTATTGAAAGGCTAGGTAATCAAGCTTAGTGGAGAATGTTTATTGGGTACTTAATAGGTACAATGAGCTTGCCTCAATAATGAGATTGACTCAATTAATCCTTATCGCAGTCCTGTGAGGTAGGTAATTATCACCTTGTTTTATAGCTAAGGAAACAAGGTTATAGAGCATTGAGTAAATTGCCAAGGTTACACAGCTAGTATAGTAGATACCTCAGGATAGGAACCAAGGCTGCTCTCAGGTGCTGCACATCATACCATCCAACTCAGAAGATGAGCTAGTATAAATGCACACAAGACATTTTCATATGTGTGGAAGTCCTCATTCAAAATTCAATATATTATGATAGTGACCCATTCACTTAGCTATAGCCCCAGCTAATGAGAGCAAAGACTTTGATAGGAGTCTTATCTTAATATAAAACATAAAAGATGCTCAATTGTTCAATATAGAATGAAAATTCTGTTAAGAATGGAAACTGATACTGGGTAATTTAATCTGTTAGGGATATTAATAAATATTAAAATTGAATATCATATAAACAATAATGAAAATTATTATAAATCTAGTGACTGGAAAGTCTACAAGAAGGTGGATTGATGACTAGTCAGAGCTGGTATCCATTCATAGTACCTTCTTATTTCCTCAGACTCTTGTGTAATATTAGTTTAACATGTATTACATTCTTTTATGGGGAATATTTGTTTAATGATGCAAAGATGTGTTGCATTCTTTTATGTTGCATTTATTTAACTCTGTAAAGCTGTGTTACTTTTCCTGTCTAAACACTTGGTTGGTTTAATGAAGAGATGAATGGCCAATAGCTAGTTAGGAGAGAAGGATAGGTGGAGCTACCAGGCAGAGAGAATAAATAGGAGGAGAAATCCAGGTTCTAGAGAAGAGAGAGAAATGAGAAAAGGAGGAGGACACCAGTGTATAGCCACCCAGCCACCCAGCTACCAGCCACACAGCCAGCCATAGAGTAAAAAGGGAAGAAATACAGAATAAAGAAAAGTGAAAAGCCCAGAGGGAAAAATGTAGTTAAAGAGAAACAGGATAATTTAACTTCTAAAAGCTAGTTAGAAAGAAGCCAAGCTAAGGCTGTGCATTCATAAGTAAGAATAAGTCTCCATGTTTTTATTTTGGAGCTGGGTGGCAAGTCCCTAAAGAGAAAAACAAACAAACAAACAAACAAAAAAAAACTGTTGGATATTGGGAGAAGCAAGAAGTAACTTTGGTCCCCATCATGGGGGTGATAATTTATTTCATGTTTGAAGAATTTCCCTTTGTCCCAGTTAACTCTCTTTTTTTATTAATAATATAATTTAAAAATTTTACATGTCGATCCCAGTTTCCCCTCCCTCCCTCCCTTCCTCCTCTCTTCCCTCTTACCCTCTTTCTCCTGTGACATGCACCCTGGCCACCCTCCCTTCCCATCCCCCCACCCTCATTCCACTTGTAGGGCTATGCTATCCAGGTTGGGTCATGTAAATCTGTCAAGTTATTTGAAGTAGGGACTAGGACTTCTCTCCTGTCTCTAGGTTAAGGGAGTATCCCTCCATGGGGGATATGCCCTCACAGTCCTTTTGTGCACCAAGAATAGATCCTGTGTCTACTGTCTGAGGTCCCCCAGACTGCTCAGTCCTTCTAGCTGAGACCATATCAGGAGGTCTGAGTTAATCCCATGCTGGATTCCCAGCTATCAGTCTGGTGGCGGGGCATTAGCTCCTCCTTGTTCAGGTTAGCTGTCTTTGTGTGTTTCTGCAAACTGGTCTTGTCCCCTCTTTCTGCATCTGGATTCTAATTCGACTCAGTGTTTAGTTATGGGTGTTTGCTTCTGTTTCTAACAGGTACTAGATGATGGCTCCATGATGGTGGATAATTTAGTTGATGATCAGGGAAGGGCATTTATGGTACTTTCCCAGTTATCTCTTAAAAGACCCTATCACTGAGTGCTTTTTTTCTTTGGGAATTAGGGTTACATCATGTGTGTCTGGGGAAGATATATATATATATATATATATATATATATATATATATATATATCTTAGGGGATGGAACTAGGTGATCTTCTAAAACAGTCTGCTCCTCCACCATAGGACAAATAAAATCAAATCTCTCTTACAAAGAGGAGGAGCCCAGAAGGCTGTCAATTGCAGATGAAGCAAAAGAAGTCACCAGATTCTTGGTATTGGACTGGTGAGAGCAAGCATCCAATGAAGAGTTTCCCAAAGCATCAGTGGTGTTTTATGCAGCTATTAGAAATAAACCCACATTTCAGACCAAGGCAGTGCAGCATTTGCTCTCCAGCTAATTTAAGTGGATATCTCTAGTCATGACCCATATGCAGTGGCATTGAAACAGCAGTAAATTTACACATCATTCACTTAAAGTGACACAGCCCTTAACAAATACAAGTTTTTATTTTCTTTGTTTGTTTTGGTTTTGTTTTATCTTTTAGGTTTGTGATATCCCACAGACTTGCTTATTTCTTGAACCACCCTTCTTTTAGGACAGCAAAATAAAAATCCCACAGGCAATTAGGCACATTTTGGATAAATGAGTATCTATTACAACAGGTGTCCTACTCTTGGAATTGAGCATAAATATTCCATCATTTCTTGGCAAGGTTTTGCTGTGCTTGAGTTAGCTATGGGACTTGGTAGCAGGCGCTTGGAAGATGCCTCTAGAGAATGGGTGTGAGATCTAGCTGCTGCTCCTCTTAACCCTCTTAGCCCTTGTTACCCTTTCAGCTTGATTTCTTAGAGCTGCCTGGGAGAAAAGGAAAAGAGTGAGGAGGCCCAAGAAACCATACTTCAGGGAGCCCTGGGAGAAAACTATCAGGAATGACTCATTCAATTCAAAGAGAAATGTGCATTTCACTGTAGCTGTGATCAATCACATACATTTTGGTAAATTTTGTTTCTGAGCTCATCTGCTCATCTGTGTGCTTATTTTATGAATTTTCATTTTGGGTAACAATAATATTAAGAAGATCTTTACTATTATTCTTAAGCTGTCCCTATGATTAAACATCTGATATTAGACTTTTACCTTCTGATTTTGTCTTTCTTTCTGGAATGGGGCCTAGTATGTATTTTAGGGTTCCCTCAAAGTAGTGGTCCTCTTGCTTCAAGTTTCTGAATACTCACATTATCATTGAGTGCTCCCAAACCTAGCTCTAGAATTTTTTAGAAAAATGAGTATAATTTCTTGATTATAGATGGACACTACTAATTATTTTTTTCACAACAAAAGATTCAGTAACTCTTGTCTCACATGCCTAAAGCCCTTTGTTACCTTTCAACAAGAAAAGCAAATTGTGACTTCAACCTTCAATGGCTACTCTGTAGAGTAATTTATTTGCTTAAATAAATTATTTAAGAGACATTTATTTATGCATACATTATCCCAGATGAAAAATGGTAGCTTACTTGGGTAAGCAACGTTTAATTCAGGATAATATATTTTGAATAGCCACCGAGTTTCCAACATTTTCTAAACCAATTTGCAGAAGACTATAGTTTGATGTTCAGATGAAGTTATTATAAACCAAGTGTTCTAATATTTCAGTCTCTATATTGAACAGTGTTAACTCTTTCATCTGGTTTGTTGAAAAATAAATCACATAAACTAGAAAAGAGGGTTAGGAATTGAACAGATTGTGCCTAGAAGGCAAATGGGAAGGAAGAGTTTTGATGGAAACAGTGGAACCATGTCCTGGAATTGAGGAGACAGGCTTTATTATTGGAACTCTGGATCTGTTTTCTGTAGCATGTATGTTTTCCGCCAGCCCGCCTGCTGCCAGTTTGGCACACCAGCCCCAAATAACACTCAGAGACTCGTATTTGATACAATCCTGTTGGCCAGTTACCATTATTGTTATGGGCTAGCTCTGTCTTAATTATTAACCCATTTCTACTTATCTAAGAATTTCCATGTGGTCATCTTATCGGGGAGCGGTGGCTCCAGCATCTTGCTTCCTCCATGCTCTACATCTTGACTCCTCCCAACTCCTTCCTCCTTCCTCCTAGTTTCTTAGTCCCTTCTATCTTCCTTTTCTATTGGCCAACAGGGCTTTTAGACAGGAATAAGATATGGTTGGGAAAGGTATGATTCAGAATGGATATAGGTAAATTAGCCTATTTTCTTGTGAATTATTTAGTAATAGTGAGACATTAGTATTACAGCTTACATTGTTATATATTCTTATTTATGGTAACCTATGTAAAATTAAGTTTATTCCCTTCCTGGAAGAATTGTATCTTATACTTGTTATATTGTGTAAAATCTTTCCATTTATGATGTTTTATGCACATTATACTTGCCATATTCTATGTATGTATACTTTTGCTTGTGTTCAAGACATTTTGTATTTTGATACAATTTGAGATATTTGTCTTGCTGCCCTTTAGAGTTCTACCTCTTGTTTAGTAATTTTTACTCTACCTCTACTTTAGGAATTTATCTGTGTAGAATATATATGTATATATATATATATATATGTATGTGTGTGTGTGTGATGTGTGTGTATATATATATATGTATATGTATACACACACAAAGTTATATTGTTTAGGTTTTTATCCTTGCTTTACTCAAGGAAGTTTTATTCAGGTTTTTTAGCCAAGTTCCAGAGTATTACAGATTATCCTCACCCATGTTTCCTTTGCCTATGAGATTAGTCAGACATAGATGCTTAATCTTCAATCACTTCATAGACCTGCAGAACACGGCATTTAAATGTTTATATATTAGTACTCTGTTGACATGAGACACTGTTGCTCCTGACAGCACCGTGCACTTTCACGAAAGTATGTTGGACACTGTTGTTTTTTGTTCTGGAGTTCATCCTCGCTTCAGCTAATGGCCTCTTGGGCAAGAAACTGCCTCAACCTTGACCACTGATTTGGACATGCGGTCCTATGTGCTTACAGGAGACAAACATAGAAGACTGCTGAACCTTGCCAAGTCAGGGTAAGACAGCCTTTCTACCTCCCTGCTTTTGTTGTGGTCTGTCAAATACTCCTGGCCTTAGCCAAAACTGGCTGTACCAACATTGCTGTGAGACCTTGGGTGACTGTCCAGGTAGCTTGCTGTTTCTGTCCTCGCTGCACCTTTTGGAAGTTGCCCATCCGCACTTCCTATGTACCCTAGTATCGTTATTTTCCTTCTCAGGTCTTGATGAGGTTGTAGATTTAACTATCATAAGTATTGTTCTCTTCCTAGTTAGATATATTAGGTACTAGACTTAAGCTTTCCAGCTTAGGACAACTCTATTGTAAATTCTCTTATGCCTTCACCCTAGGACTAGACATGTTTGTGGTTTTGTTCTCTATTTTCCTTTTCTTAGAGCACACTTGTTATTCACTGTTTTGTATATAATTTTGTATCAAGCTTAAATCTTTTCTTTAGACTAAAAGGGGAATTGTAGTGGGATATTCACTGTGTCTGTTTCTGTGGCACTGACCACACCCATTGAGGTGTGGAGCCAGGGGCGGAAGTGACCTGTGGGACTTGGTCTCGGAAGGAGGCGGAGAAAGCCCTCTTTCCGGTGTGACACAGAGAGAGGAGGATCCAGTTCCAACTGCTCTGTTCATCTGTCTGTGTTGTGGGTTGTTTCTCCCTTAATAAACATCTATTCGGCCTATTTGTTTATCCTGACCCTTATTAAACTTCAATAGTTTCCCTTTTAAATTTGTGATGAGCCGGGCATTGGTGGCACAAACCTTTAATCCCAGCACTGCGGAGGCAGAGGCAGGCGAGTTCAAGGCCAGCCTGGTCTACAGAGCAAGTTCCAAGACAGGCTCCAAAGCAACACAGAGAAACCCTGTCTCGAAAAATAAATAAATAAATAAATAAATAAATTGTGATGAGTCTTTAGGATTCCTAGAAAAACAAGAGTGATCTGATCTCTTTCTTCTACAGTCATGGGTGAATTAACCTGCTGTCCTTTCCCTTCTTTGTCAGGTTTCTTGGAGGAGCTTGCTGTCCTGTCTGCATTTACTATCATTGGGCTTACAGGGCACCCCAGAGACAGTGCTGCCTTTCAGGCCAGCAGTGTGCTTCTGTGACATCAACAAACCAATCAGGACTTCTTAGCACACTCACTTCTATAGTATATTAAAATCTACTGGTTTCAGAGTCTTCATTAAAAATTCTCTTATAAAAATTTAAATTTATATAATTTTAAAGACTTATTCTTTTACATTTTTTTATTTATATTTTGGAGAGGATCAGATTTGAGACAGAGTTTCTCTGTGTAGCTCAGGCTGTCTTGGAACTCCTTCTGAAGAGCAGGCTGGCCTCAAACTCATAGAAATCCACCTACCTCTGCCCCCTGCCTCCTGAGTGCTCAGATTACAGGCATGTGCCACCACTGACAAGCTTCTTCTATTATCTTATTGAGTATATATGTGTGCACCTGTGCTTGAGTATGTACATGTGAGTTTAGGTACCCTCAGAGACCAGATTAGGCTGTCAGATCCTTGGAACTGAAGTTTCAGTTGTGAGCTGCCTGATGTAGGTGCTGGGAACTGAACCTAGGTCCTTAGCAAGAGTAGTACATGCATTTAACTGCTGACCCATTTCTTCATCCGTCAAAATTAATTTATTTTAAACTATTTCCCAAAGTCATTGTGTTCTAGAGACATCATTAAAAATAGATAACATTCTTGGTCAGCATCAGAACTTACTGGAAGCAGCAAACAGTCTTTTCAGAGGTTTTTCCTGTACATAGTATCACAGTTGTAACTGGTATCCCTGGACTGTTGTTTGATGACTTAGAAATTTTAGTTGTTCTTTCTTGTTTGTCATTTTATGTTCTAGGAATATTTTAGCTCACAGCTCTCCTTGTAAACATATTATTTCAATGAAATTACACAAACTGTTGGATAAAAACTTAGTGTCTCCATTACTAAAAATTTAATATTAATTTCTGTGATGAAGAGTATGTGATCTTATTTTCTTTATTGTGAGCTCTTTAATAATAATACCTCATTTATTTTATTAGCACTACTTACTCACTTCTGTAAAAGTATTTCCAGTTACAATTTTCCATCTGGGTAAGCACTTTAAATAATTGATCAGTTCCATTACATATTTTTTCTGGAGTTATTTTCTTTCACTCCCCTACCTGCCCTTCCAGTGTAAAGTATTTGTCTTTGAATACTATGTAGCATTCTTTTAGGAGTTTTTGCATTTGTCTTCTGTGGTAATCTTAATAATTCTGTAATATCTTTTTTCTTTTATCATGCTTGTACATATTTTCTAAAATTTTCTGAAAATAGAATACTGTCTCATCAATTCATTAGAATTTGTGCATTGAAGATGTCTTTATTTTCTGTAATCATTATCAATCTGATAGGAGATGTCATTCTGTAAATATGTTTCTCTTATTGGTTAATGAATAAAGCACTGTTGGCCTATAGGAAAACAAGATAGATGGGACTAGGAGACAAGGAGAATTCTGGGAGATGTAGTAGAGAGGAGTCAAGATGTAGGGTATGAGGGAAGTAAGAGGTCTGGACCCTCTCTCCAATAAGAAAAGACTACATGGAAACACTTAGATGGATAGAAATGAGTTAATAAGAAGCTCTAGCCATTGGCCAACAGCTTTATAACTAAGAGAGTGTCTGTGTATTATTTTGGGACTGACATAGCTCTGGGACCAGGCAGGCAGAAAAGTGCTAGCGACATCAACCCTTGAAGACAAACTGATACATAAATTGGTTAAGAAACAAAAGAATTTATTTGGGTTCATTAGTGTTGCAACTTGGAAGATACAAATTCATATATATTGAAAATGTATTCAGGATTATATACTTCCTTCAAATAGATTTTAGTGCAAGAGGATTGTGCACCATGGCATGCTTCCTCAAAGTAAATAAATGCTTAAATATGGTCTGGTCTAGGTAAAACACACTCTATTACTCCACTGATAGGCTCATGCAGCACTATTTGGACTGGATGGGCCAAAAAATAAAATGATGATACAAACTTTTGCATGTATGAAATGAAGAGGTGGCCTGGGAGGAAGGAGAGAAGGGGAAGAACATGGTCAATATACAGTGTGAATTTCTGAAAGAATGAGTAAAAACATATATTTTAAACATATTAATAAAAATATGCTTTTAAAAAGGAACTACCAACATGACTCAATACAAAAGTTGCTTGTCATGATGTCTGGTAACCTGACCTGAAAGTTGTTCTCTGATCTCCATGCAGACTGTGGTACCTGTGCCCTCCTCCACAAAGCATGCACAAGAACTGGTAATTCAGACTCATCACAGTTCTCAGAAGGAGGCAGAGGGCCAAAGGAATGAAATTAAAGGTTAAAGGAGCTGGTGACAAGATGACCCTGGTGGCTGTATGTGACTAGAATTTTATGCTTAAATGAAAATCGTATCTTTTAGAGTGCCAACTGCAAGATGTAGCAAGTTTGGCCTGGAGGGGTTCCCAGGAAAAGGAGGTGTGCTTTCATGAATTTGAAAATGAATTTTGAGGTGAAGTGACTCAAGTCTGGTTTCTCATGTCCCCCTGGCCTAGTGTCCTGGGAGACGTCAAATATCTTTATCTGCTTGTATACATCAGGGAAGGTCTGCACTCAGTTTCACTCACTGTCACTCAGAATCTTGAAAGCATGTCTTCACTGTCTGTCTCTTGCATCCAGTGGTGCTTTTGAAAAGATAAAGTTGCATCTTTTTATTTTACTTTTTTTCTAATGACCTTTGTTCTTTACCAGGAAGCTTTCAGAGCTTTCTTTTATCATTTTATTTTGAGATTTTTCTAATAATATGTCTCAGCATGGGGTCATCTAATGTTGGACTTTTCTCACAGCTATTTGGACCCTTGAGTGGAACGGCCTTTTCTTAGAGCTCAGAGGACATTAGTGATTGAGAATATTTTCTTACTTTTTCAACTGTTCCTCTTCCTTTTACAATTACTTTGTTCAGGAATCCCCAAGGGGTGGATGTTTTACACTCTTGAGCAGTGGTCTTTCTTTCCTAGTTTTATTTTTCTCTCAAATATATTTCAAACCATATAGTAAGTGTATATGCTTTTTGCTTACCATTATTTTCAAATAGATTTTTTTAAATTTGTTTAAAAATTTTGTGTATGCATGTAGTTGTGTCTTTATCAACCCTACCACTCTAACTCCTTCTATACCTTTTCACCTCTTTTGCCTTCTGACTATTTTACTGTGGGTAAATTTTGATAAAGGTCTTGAATTACTGATGGCATACATAAAAAATGGTAAGTCCTTGGACAGCAAAATTTCTATAAATCATTCTGGAATGAAAAGGATTCTACTATATTTGAAAAGGACATTGGAGAACATGAAGTTTGGCATGAATGGGCTATTTCTCCTTAACAAAATATGGTTTCCATTTATTTAATAGAACCATATAATTACTATACGGATTGTCAGGCTATGTGCTCCTTTGGTGAACAATGCCCTGCTTCTACTTAACAAAATATGGTTTCTATGTATTTTTACATGGATCCTGATTATTTAAAATTGACTAAGCTGAAACCTCATGAAGAAATGTCATGAGATATCATTAGTGAGTTTGAAAGAGATTGAGGCCTTGAAGAAGTTGATATTATAGCATGGAATCGTGGGGATAGGTTTAGCTTTACCTGCAAGCTCAACACTGCACTTTCTGCTTAAGCATTCAGAACAAGTAACTCAGTGAACACAGATGGCAAAGTGTGCTGCTTAGCTTTTGTCAACTTCACACAAACCTAGACACATCTAGGGGAAGGGAATCTTAATTGAGAAAATGTCTCCATAAAACTGGCCTGTAAGCAAGTCTGTAGGACATCCTTTTGATTAATGATTGAGGTGGAAGGACCCAGCTCTCTGTTGCTAGTACCATCCTTGGGCTGGTGGTCTTAATAAAGACTAAGCAAGCTATGAGGAACAAACCAGTAAGGAGTACTCCTCCATAGCCTCTGCTTCAGTTTGTCCTCAAGGTTCCTGCTCTACTTGAGTTTTTGCCATGGCTTTCCTTATTGATGAGAGTAAGAGACCTGAGAGTTGAAATAACCCCTTTTATGTCTGAGTTGTTTTGGTCATGGTGATTTATCACAGCAATACTACCCTAAGACACAAAGGCAACATGGACATGGACATAGAACTCACATTATATGGAGAAAACATTCTCAATCACTCTAAGAAAAAAAAAAAAGGCCAAAAAGCTTCATGATGTTTTGTGCGTAGAAAACATGACACTGCAAGTAATTACTGGAGAAATATTCTTTGTTGTGGGGAAATGCACTGGCTAGGCCCTGTCTTTTGTCATGTTTGTGTTAAACCTTGCCCCCTTGACTAGCTTCCCTCTTTAGGTTTTCTCCCTAAGATTTTCTCAGTATGTTTTTCATTTGTATTTAGGAAGGCCACTGAATTTTGCTTGAATTTTTTATCCTGCTCGTTAGCTGAAAAGTGTTTATTAGCTGTTCTAGTTTCCTGCTAGAGTCCTTCATAAATAAAACTATATCATTTGTAAAGATATTTTGTCTTCCCTTGATCTCTTTCAGTTTCCTTATTGCTCTAGCTAAGACTCCAAATTGAATAGGTATGGAGTGGACAATTTTGTCTCGATTCTGATTTTAGTGGAAATGCTGGGAAATCGACAATTTTTCTATAGCATTGTGTCACAGCAGCATTAATGAGAGTATGTGCTAGAAGCAAAACACCATAGCATCAACATTCATGAATTATCTAGATGCTAGCACAAAAGTTAACTTTCATACATATGAATCTAACACTTATTACATAAATAAGAAGACATGATTAGGTTCTGTCTGGACTTTGGGTCCTACTAGCTTTTCTGGCGGCTTCTTTCAATCTTTCTTTCTAGCCTTATCTATTATTAGAAATCTGTCTGGTCTAGAGATTTCCCTATCATCTTGAAAATTACTAAATCTCCAAATGCCAAAACTTTGATCTCCAAACTACTGGTGATCTTCTTGCATGGTGATATTGACTGTGTTAGAAGTTAAAACAAGCAAACAAACATTTGTTGGGAGTGAAGAGGTGGGTCAGGAGTTAAGAGCACATAACTTTTGATGGTCTTGCTGAGGACCTGAATTTGGTTACCAGAGCCCATGTCAGGTGGTTCCAATCCACCTGGCATGCTAGTATCAGGCGGCTGTGATGTCTCTGGCATTGTTCGCCAGTTGAACTAGTGCACATAATCCTCCACCACCACACATACACACAATAATAAATAAACACATATTTGTTAATGATTGTAAAATTGCAACTGCTGTAATAGAATTTAACGCAAATAGCCTCTTTCTTTTTTGACTGCTAAAAATTCTAAGTTCTCATTATCCTTTATTTTTTATTATATATTTCTTTCTATTACATTCAAACTTTCTATACTTATTTGCTGTGTTTGGCCTTTATAGACAAATTATCTTCTCTTTTTATATAACTAATGGGAGGGTATTGGATTTTAATTAATGAGTGCATTGAATAAATTATTTATATTACTAGTACACTTAATGTAGACTGAATGTAGATACTCAATATTAACTATAAACATATATAAATGGTGTGATCGTAGATATTATTGTACCATTTTATCTCATTTATATTCTTTAAACTCCTATTTTAACTTCTATTTCTTTTTCTTAGATTTAATTTTTAAACTCATTCATTCAAACTAGCATTTAAAAAATATCGACATGTTTTCTGGAAGCTATCTATTACTTACTGAGATGTGTACATATGCTCCTCTATGCTCTTCTAAAGTCTGTAAATAGAGTTTTTGTGCAAATAGGCAGAAACATTAGCACATTGTTTTCCCGTCATTCTCAATTTCTCACTCTTCCATTATTTGCTATCACTTGATCTCACTTTTTTTTTCCTGGCAAAATTTCATAGTTAATGGTATAGTGTTCCAAGTTATTTGGTCTAATTCCTTCCCATTATGAATTTTAATGATTTCCTGCATTTTTTTTTCTCTCTTGAAAGTTTTGCTTCCCAGAATGCTTTAGAGCATATTTTTGTGACAAGAACTACTGAGGCACTGAGTTCCTGGAAGGGTAGTTTAGTTGCATAAATTGTAAATACCAAAGTACTTTTCAATGCATTAATTTGCCTTTTTTCTTTAAATTGTTACTCTTTAACACCTAGTGTCAATTTGATTTTTTCCTTCATTTTAAAGAACACACCGTTTCTTTTCTTGTATTTCTATGCACAGGCTCTTTATTTTTCTTACACTTACTCATTTGCTTTGATTGCTTGTTAGCCAGTAATCAGTAATGGCAGATTAAGAGATTACCAGAAAGTTAACAAGTGTTTTGAATTATGTGAGGCAGAAGTTCAAAAGAGTGTAAAGGTACAGGTAGATGTGATTGGCTTTTCACTGTCCAAGAATACAGATGAATTGTCAATAAATGATTGGGTTTTTTCCACACTAGAATTTCAAATTAATATGATAGGTGATTTTAGAAAAACTTAATATGACATCCTAATACCGAGAAGAAAAAGTTCAAGACCCAAGAATGCTGGCTAACAGTGTAATAAGTAACAGTCCAGGAGCCCTGTAGAGTAATAGCATTTGGAATTTTGCTTTGTGATAAGTACAGTGTTGGATAAAGGACTTTGCCTCCAGGCCAACTTGGGCTGGGCAACCACTAAGGCTGCTCACTGGTTCTTTGTCTTAGAAAGTTATTTGTGTAAGTGCTTAAAGGAATGGAGTAAACAGGACTATATCTGAGCAGGTAATACAGCTGTTACAAAGCAGGTTTTTAATAACCAAAGCCAATTAAGTTATTGCAGATTTAGTTTAAAAGTTTTATTTTTCAGAAATAACATTCATTACACCATTTTCATCTTATATTTCTTTTATTGTTTATCATGGTTTTCTTGTTTGTGTGTTTATTGTTTGATTCTTGAGACAGGGTCTCACTAAATAGTTCTTGGTTAACCTGGATCTCACTATGTAGACCAGACTGGCCTCCAACTCACAGAGATCTGCCTGTCTCAGTGGTTAAAATCACTGGCTATTCTTTCAGAGTACATAGGCTCAATTCACAGCATTACATGGCTGCTCACAACTCTCTGCAATTTCAGTTCCAGATGATCTGGCCTCTCTCTGGCCTTTGTGTTTATCAAGTACACATGTGCGCATAGATATATAGACAAATCATTCATACACATACATTAAAAAATGAAAGAAGATATAAATTCAAAATAGACTACATACAATGCTTTGAGACTCTTGTTGTAGCTTTGTACTATGACATGTATTCCCTCTTGCCTTCCAGAAGCAAGATGTATCATAACATCTGAAGACTTCTTGTGAAGCCAGGCATGTTGATACACATCTGTAGTTGCATATTCATGGGTGTGAGACAGGAGAATTCTGAGTTCAAAGCCAGTCTTGGTTCCATAGCAAAACCCTGCCTGAAAAACTAATGAATAAAAATAAAAGTATGTAATAAATAGTTTATTTTGTAGTTCCCTTCTGGTATTAAGTCTGGGAAGTTGTAACCTAAAATTTATCCTTCAAGTAATTTGCTGCAAGATTTATGAGAAATTTCAGCATGGTAAAATGCCCTTTCCTCCTGTTATGATGCCTTGCCCATCCTCAGTAGGAGAGGAGATGCCTAGTCTTACTGCAACTTGATATACCGTGGCTGGATGATATATAGGGGAATTCTCTTTTCTGAAGAGAAAGGAGGAGGAGTGGATGGGGGGGGGATAGGGGAGAGCCTTGGAGGAAGGGAGGGATGGGAAAGTATGATGAGGCTGGGAAATAAGTAATAAAAATAAATTAAAAAAGAAACTTACAATCACAAAAATATCAATATTAATGCAAATGAGTGTGACGCATCAGTTACAGAGAAGAAATTGTTCTAGACTCTTGGAAACATAAAAGATGCTATTACTCAATTTCTTGAGAAATTCTGGGTTGGAAGACAGCTACAGTAACAACAACATCAGAAGCTACAGCTGCCCTACTTCATCTAAGTGTAAGAGCAGATTCATTTGGAAGTCACAAAAAGCTGGGAAAACTTTGCTAGGGTTAATCATCACTGCAGTTACAAGCATTAATTGGAACAACAACCAACACAATCAGATTGAGGACAAAGCAGTGTAGGTAAAACGAACGATCAAATCCTCTTTCATCCAATAACTATGGTGACTAAATCGGCAACGTGAGGCTTGGAATACACTACAAGTACAGTGAGAAAACAAAATGTTCAGATAAGAATATATAAGTAATTCCAAAAGATAGGCTGTACTTGGTTCTACATTTGTCTTAGAAGTATCATGCTAACATAAAACACGTCGGGGGGTGGGTTGGGGGATGCTGTATAAATCTGAAAGAAGGTTAAGGTGTTTTCACTGACATGATACCTGAGCTTGGCTATAAGGCAGACAAAAGTGAAGGTGCAGCAGCTGCCTGCAGAATACAGAGCTGGCTTTAAATGCATCCATCTGGTCAGTCTTCTTCTTCTTAAGTTTCGCTTTTCATTTGTTTCCTTTTCTTCAGGGGTGTCTTTCCTGTGGTTCAAGAAACAACATGTGTTAAGTAAAACGGTTGTGATCAGTTTGGCTTTTGTTTCTTCTGTCTCTCCTTTTTGTCCTGTACCTACTTTCTGATGATGATGTTTCTCCTTTCTTCTGTGTCTGTCACACATGAAAGCATAGTTCCTTTCCAAGGTGCCCACTTGTGATTTGCGGCCTGGTACCCACCTAAGGAGATCATTTCCCCTTCCCATGATGCATGCCTGTACTGGATGTCTTTGATGGTAATGTAGCTCCCATTTCTCCTCTGAAAACATGAAGTTCTCAGTCAGGAGAATCTAAATGGGAAGTTTTGGGGAGCATGCCTGATCATACTTGATCATAGCCAATGGGAAAGGGCAGTTCGTTTTGATGCGTACACGAAGGCAATAGGGAATGAGCTACCTCAACTTGCGTAGTTTTATTTTATTCCACAGCATTCCAACGGACTCTCTAACCTTTCAGAAAAAAGTATTTTAGATTCTTTGCAGCACCCAGTAGCTTTGTTTGAAATTTAGAATAATTCAAACAGAAACTCCCTCTAGCTTCACAAGACTGAACATTTGATTAAAATTACACAAGTTGGCTACCAGGCAGCTCCTTCCAGCGCTGCATAGAACATCTGCCGAAGTAAAGCCTTTAGAAGTCACAGAGAATTGAAATGTCATGCTCAGGGGGAAGTACACACAACACAAAATTAAATAATGAGCATGAACTGAAGTGCTAAAAGGTTTGGCATTGTGGAAGCTAACACTTTGCTGACTGAATGAGGGGAATCCGGAGCCACAAGACATAGGGTTTGTAGGTTTTTTTCTTTGCTTCCGTTAGCCTAATAGAGTGTACTGCTATTTAGATTTAGGAACAATAGAGTATCAGTTAATATAAAGTTAGAAAACAAAATTATATTTCATTCTAAATCTTATGTTTCAAAGTTTCAAAAATAGCTAAATTCACAACAAATATTTAAAGATATAATTAATAATGACAAATTGTCAATAAATATTTTTAAAGACAGGTGTGGACACTTGACAAACTAAGCTAGAATGTTTTTTATCAAACTAAAAAAAAATGTAGTGTATCAAATTGAAGTCAGGTGAATAGCCGATGTTGTTTTCTTACTTTCAAGGAAAAATATTACCAATGTCAGTATATACCAATATTATAATCATTATATACATATATATGCATATATATCCAGTATTATAAACATTTAAATATTTTTAAAGTAAATCTGTACATTGCAGGACACAGGTCAAATCATGTTGGTTGTGTACTCCTGTGTCATACACTACCTTGCCAGTTATCAACAACCTAAGGAATCTCAGTGTAGGCAAGGTTGTTTTGACTCAGTTTTCAAAATAACTGTAGACATTAAGTTCATAATATTCAAAATAATTTTGATAATATATTTAGAATAGCTTGGTTCATTTTTAATAGTAAAATATTGTTATTCTGGTTTTGTACATTCAATAGAAAAGGCTGCACATAGACTTAAAATTTCAATAGCTAGGTATGGTTCAGTGGCTAAGAGTGTATACTGCTCTTTCAGAGGACTAGGGGAATTTAAAAATTAAGATAAAAAAATTTATTTTGAGAATGTCATATATGAGTACTATATATACATAATTTCCCCTTGTGAAAACCTTTGACTCCCCAAATGTACACGTACTCTGATTTATGACCATTTTTCTTTATTATTACTACACACACAGACACACACACACACACACACACACACACACACACATTTATAAATGCAGCCTTCTCAGTCTATTCTGTGTTTCTTGTTTGTATATATCTTTTAAGGTTGATGGTGTTTTATTAGATAATCTATTGGAGGGTGTCCCTGGATAAGAATGATCCTGTTTCCCAGTTGCTACTAATTGGCCGTAGCACTTCATTCTGCTCCTCATCCACCTTGAGATATCAACTGCTATTGCCACCATGCAGATCTGTTTAGATGACCATATGGTTGAGATTACATGGTTGCAGTTCTTTGTCATACATTGAAGATGATACTTTGCAGCAGATGTCTTGGTCTTCTGGTTCTTATACTCTTTCTGATCTCTCGTCTGGTATTTGTTTTTTTGAGCCTTTGTTGTAGGGGTTTTATTGTAGAAGTGTAAGTTTGAGTTGGGCACTCCGTAGCTCTTTGTCTTTGAGCAGTTTTGGTCCCTATGAAGTGTCTTCAAAAGGAAGCTCGATTGATGAAGGACGAGAGTTATACTACACTTATTGGATGTGGACTTAAACATTTAAAGGCATTTCTCTAACCATCACTAGTTGACTGGGTTTACAATAACAGGAGTGAATTTAAGCTACTAAATGGATCTCAAGTCTGTTTATTTGGCTTTCTGTTACTCCTAGCATGCAAGGACCGCTCTTATATCACTATGCGATCTCACTATGCTGCTCATGGCTATGGCTTGTAGGTTTTAAAACTGGCTAGGACTCTTAATTGCTTTTCTTTCTTGGCATCTTGCACAGAACCTTCTGATTCTATTATAGCTGGTCCTAAAGGCTTCCATGTCATTTCTATCTCAATCCTTCCATGAAGAGGACCCCTGAGTTTGGCTTCTATAATTCCAGTTCTAGAGGATCTGATGCACTCTTCTTTTAGTTTTGGTACCTACACTTACACACATGTGCATACATACACATGCACATACACATACACATACACAGATAATTAACAGAAAATACTCAGAACCAAACTTTGAATACTTATGGCAGATTTCAAAAAAGTGTAACTTTGAAATTGGAGGCTAATACAGCAATGAGAAAGCAATATGCACTTTTGATCATCTGCATTGGTTGCTCATTTGTTGAAATTCATACAGCACTCCAAATGACTTGATAGATTTTGATGATCCCTCCTGGAAGACATCACGCTCCCTGTGGAGAGGGGGTTGGGATGGGAGGTGGGTTGGGGGGCATGGGAGGGAGAGAAAGGGAACTGGGATTGATATGTAAAATAAGAAAAATAATAAATATATAAAAAGAAATTCATACAGCTCATTAAGATCAGCAAGAGTAATAACAAAACTAAGATACATGAGACTATAGAGATTGAAATAACCGCTAGGTTACTTTTTATAGTTATATATTCTTAATAACAAAAACTTGTTTATTATTAATAGCTATATCAGGAAATGTTACTATAAACATATGCTTTAATAAAAATGCTTACACATGTTCATGCAGAAATACATATATTCTTGGGAGTGCTTTCCCTATCTTAAAATAATTATATTTGTTGATTGACAACTTCACAATGTATAAAATGATTTCTGGCATTTTCACTCCCCATTTTCTTAACCCCTCCTTCTTCTACTGAATCCTTTCTTATACACAAGATTCCATCCTACTATCATGTCCTTTCTCTGTGTGACCCAGTAAGTTTACTAGGGTTGTCAGTAAGAACATAGGTGGGAGGATATTTTATTGAGAGTGGACAATGTGTGAGTTACTATACCACTGAAGAAAGTGATTTCCTTAACCCCATGTTCGCTAACTGTTAATACCCTCTCAGGGAGGTCTAGGACATTTGAACTGTGCCCTGTCCTATGATGAAATGTTAACAGGCTTAATTTTGTTCAGGCCTTCTTCAGCTACCTGAACTAGAGTGAATTTATGAGTGCATGTCACGTCCAAAAATCCTTTTTGTACAAAGCACCTCTACATCCTCTAGCTCTTATATTCATTCTGGGACCTCTTCTTCACAGCCTTTCTTAATGAAACATTTCTATTTCTATTTATAACCATATCCCTGTGACAGTTCATTGTCCTAAGGTATGAGAGCCTGGAAATGTATAGGAATCCTGAGACTCATCCCCTATAACAGCTACATAATTTTTTGTCACCATGGTAGACCATAAGTAATAAACTTTAGGAGCCTGTTCTTATTTGCTAAGATGAACCTTAAACTAATATTTGGAACATGTTTCTGAGTATAAGTTAGGAAAATTCAGGTTCAGGGAAAGACTAAGGAAATTAAAATTTCAGCCAATGTGTTACATATGTGCAAATAAAGTAGAGGTCAAAATATGCTAAGGTAGGTTCTAGGCTTTTTTTTTCCAAGAAGGAAAATGCATGCTAACTAAGAAATATAGAAAAGTCAAGTGCAATCGCGCACAATTATTGGAGAAAACACACCAACTTTTTAGTGTTAAAAGATGTTTGAGTCTTTATTTGCAGCCCACATGCTTGATGCAATGTGGGGGATGCTAGGGAGTGAAATGAAGGTTAGATATGGTTCTTCCTTTCAAAGAGCTTAGAGAATAAAGAAATGGAAATGCATAATATGATTTCAAAGTGCATTAGGTGCTTGTGTTTTGACTTCTTACTGACAGTGAAAGGAATAACTTCTTTTGCATAGAACATTCCCTCTACAAAACAATTCATGTAATTTTCAGGAAATAGATGTAATAAGCAATTATCATTACAATATGTCCCAAATTGCACCTAGCAATTTGAGTTAAATTGTACTTTACTAAGAATTTATAACTGCATTATAAAATGTTACTCCTTATTTGTATTAGGTAAAAAGCTGATGAAATCTGGAAGACTTTAAGTACTTATTAACTTTTGACTTAGTTAATTCTTTAATGAAATTAACGAGCCTACAAATTTATGTAATGTATTTGAGAAAATTTTAAAATAGTATTGTAGACTAACTCCAAATAAATGATTGCATCTAACAAGCAAATTTTTGACTAGATATAAACCAAAGAAAATAAGACATCAACATTGATAATTTTGTCATTTATCTAATCTATTTAACCAACAGTAGATTTGTATTCTGAGTTGACATTACTACTATTTATTTTATTGCAAACATCACTTACTGAAATTATGTTTGATAAAAAGAAAATGCACTATAACAAAGAATCCCCAAGTGAAATTTTATTGTAGGGACATCTGTTTTCTTCAAATATGGAATTCTTTTTGGAGAACATACCACTAGATAAAAACCATTGACTGAAAAAAAAAAGCTACAAAATTTACCTTTCCATTTCTCTGAAAAGATAAAATAAGTTTTTAATTCCATATATGTATCTTGATCTTTTTCTGGCATGAGGACTGATGCTGATATTATTTTTTTTTAACATTCTCTTTCCTTTTAATAGAGAATAGTATTAAGGGCAAAACTATAGCAACCAAAAGATAACATTTTCCTTTCTTCTCAAGAACCTGGAGGTAGACAAGTTGTCCTTGATGTTTTATGTTTTGTGAAATTTTAGATTCTGTGGTTGTGTGAAAAATAGTCACACTTATTGTTCAACTTGAAAATAGTCATTTATAGATAATGAAGGCCATTAAAGCATATTTGGGCTTGACTTCGTGTATCAGTGAAAAGTTATGGAGTACAAAATGAAGAGTATGTACTAATTAACTATGGAAATCAGAGAACTGATAAAGAGCTAAGGGAAAACTCCCTGGTATTGTTTGTGTTTCACATATAATTTCAAACATTTATATGCAAAACCCATTTAATTACAATTACATTGGTTAAAAGAGGGCACCTACTTCTTTCAACCTGTTGTCTTGAAACCACAAACTACACATTTTGAATTCTGTTTCCATGTTCTCATAGACCAGTATGAATATCAGAGAGATTTTTTTTGGTACTCCCTCAAAAATATCATGAATTTGATGGCTGAGATATAGCTATGAAGTCCAAGGCTACTGACCTTGTTATATTTGTTACCAGAGCAAGTTCTAAAGTCTTTACACTTCAGTTTTCAACAGAATTTGGATCAAGAATGACACTGTCATGGTATTCTGTTTATAAGTGTAATGTAAATGGAATTTAGTTAACATTAAATGAATGATAATTTTTATATCTTTTATATTTTATAGAAACAAGGGATTAGTGTAGTGTTTGAGATGTAAAATATACTGTCTAGAAAAAAAGAAAGAATGAGACTGGGTCTGGTATTGGCTTTTGAAACCTCAAAACCTACTCCTCCATCAAGTCCATATTCTCAATCTTTCCTAAAGAGTCTGCTAACTGAGATCCAAATATTCAATTACCTTATTCTATGAACCTATTTTTATTCAAACCACTACATCAGGTTTTATAAACCTAGCCCCAAACCCATGGCTTGGGAAGTTCTGGGATTTGGGAAAAGCCTATCATTGCTAAATGGACTTAGTACTAGCTATATTCTAAATACTTATCATTATACCCACAGGTTTGGGCAGCTCCCAGTTCCTTCAAGGAAGAGTCTTTTTGCAGTGGTCTGCAGTTAATATAAACACTCATAAATGATCAAACACAAAGAATGAATAAATGAGCAGTGCTTGACTCTACATACAACTTCTCTTATATTTTTGGTTTTGAGCCTAGCTTTTAAACAGCTGAGCCATCTCTCCAGCCTTTCAACTTCTCTTTTACATTGTTCTCTCTATATATTTGTCACTCAGAGCTTGTGGCACATCACAGAATTGAGTGCAAAGAGATGATTAAGGATGGTAGATTGGAAAGGACAGCTGTGAAAGTATCTTCTGGACATGAACCAGCTAATGCAATCATGAACTCACAGCATCTGTTGTCTGTACAAACTGCATAACATTGGGCCTGTTAACATTTCATCACCAAAGAAAGATGAGTTCATAAGTACCCACCTTGCTCAGAAGCTCTAGGGACTATCAGCAGCTAACAGAAAGTCAATTTGTTTAGTGTTGTACTCACTGATGAGTTACCTATTTTCCAATGTTACCTCCCTCCCATGCTCATATAGGAACCCCCATTTAATTCAGTGGTCCTCCCACATACACTCAAATGATATTACAAAGGAAGGAGACTTGTTTGGAAGAAGGATTTTAGCTGTAGAAATAATGGGATGAGTCAGGGAAATTGGTAATTAAACAGACTATATTCATTACAAAAATGTATGAAACTGTCAAATCACAAAAAAATACATCCAATCCCCCTTTCTACTTCTTTTAACCCCTAAAGTCTTGATTTTTATTGTTTAGAATTATTTAACAATTTTTCTCTACCATTCTATAAACTTTGGGGACCTATCCATATCATGAGAATGCTCATCTCTTTCTTTGATTTATTTTTTTCTCCTTAGCACTGAGCCTTTCTTAGTACACAACACATTTATTCATGTTTTTCCTTGCCTTTTTATCTCCTGGTATTGTTACAATGGCAGGCACATAAGAATGGATATCTTTGTGTATTCACTACTCTATTATCAATGTCAACACATGGGAAGTCCACAAAAAATGTTTGCCTACTCAATAAACTTACAAGGATATCTGTGTCTTTGCGTGGAAAGTGTAATAATGAAAGTGTAAGACATTCTTATTAACTCTTATTAGCCAAATTGTCTTCATTTTGCCAAGAACATTTGATAGTAACTTCTTGGACAACAGAAGCTTGGGATTCATAGTGTTTACTGGGAGAAATTATAAGCCAATCAAATTTTGATAAGTAGTTTTTATTATCTAACAATTCAAAATAAATTTTTGATGACATAAAGCATCCAAACCATGACTTGCTAAATGAAGCCATTGGTGAGAATGATTCCATGCAGCATATACTACTACTTTTGCTTTTTTTCTCTACTGCAGTGAGTGGGTGTGCCAACGCAAATAAATATTAAGATAATGTGGAATATAGAAAATCAAATTAAGTTGAAAGTTATTGACAGTGTCCTCTGATGCCTGATATTAGCAAACAAAAAACCATGGCAAGATAAGCTCCTAGGTAAAGGCTACACACGACAGTAGCAATAATACCTTGCAGATACATAAAAATGTAATAAAACAGCTTCAGATCAAGAGAACTGCAGAGATAGGAGTACAGTTGGTGAAATTCCTCACAACTGCATCCCACACAGATATGTGTGTTGATTTACAAGTGCGTTTAGGGATCTTTTTTATTTTGATACTGATTCCTTATAAAATCCTTTGCATGTCACTACAGCAGACAGATGGTTAGGTACTGAAAATCAAAAGTTTAATTGTACATAACTTGAGGATTTTTTTTCCTTAGTCTGGTTTCCCTCTGTCGCCAACTGCTCCCCACTGCCTCTCCCATTTGTATCTGCTTTTTTTCAGTCTCTCATTAGAAAAGAGTGGGCTTCTAATGATATTCTGCTATATATACTCATAGACTAGTGCCTAGCCCAATTTGTCATTGGAGAGACTTCATTCACCAGCTGATGAAAACAGATGCAGAGACTAATACCAAACATTAAGCCAAGCTTGGAGAATCCTACTGAAGAGAGAGAAGAAGGTTGTAGGAGCCAAAGGGGTCAAGGACAACACAAGAAAACTCACAGAATCAATTAACTTGGACTCATAGGAACTCACAGAGACTGAACCAACAGTGAAGGAACCTGCATGGGACTGACCTAGGACCTCTGAATATATGTGATAGTTTTGTAGTTTGGTCTTCTTGTGAAACTCCTAACAATGCGAGCAGAGGCTGTTTTTGACTCTTTTGCTTGCTTTTGGGACTCAACTCCTTATATTGTGTCACCTTGCCCTCCTTAATGCAAAGTGAGGTGGTTAGTCTTACTACAATTCTATATGCCTTGTTTTCTTGATATCCATTGCAGGCCTACCCTTTTATGAATAGAAACAGAGGAGTGGATGCAAGGGTAGGTGGAGGAGGGGGAAAGGGCCTGGAAGGAGAGCAATCAGAATGTAAGATAGATAGACAGACAGTAGAAAACAAAACAAAACAAACAAACAAAAAGACTTCTAGGAGATAGCAAAACATAACAACATAAGAAATTAAAAATAATCATATTTATGTTGGACAATCCAAGCCAACAGAATAGTAAGAGTCCAAGAGAAGGCATAAGAACCAGACACCAATTCATTTACATATTCAGGAGTCCCATAGAAGTACCAAACGGAAAGCTATAGTTTATATGCAAAGGACCTGGTGCAGACCTGTGTAGGCCCTGTTTATACTGCTTTATGTGAGTTCTCATAAGCTTTTCTCAGTTGTTTTAGAGAGGGCCTTATTCTCCTGGTGTCCTCCATCTACTTATTATTTGGAGAGTTCATTAGGACCAGTTTTGTATATTATAGGAGATTTCAACTGCACTAGAACTCCACACTGCCTTCAAATTCTCCCCAAATGCTCTTTAATCCTACCTGTTTTTAACATCATTTCCTCTTTAAATCCCATCTTCCCTCCCCCTTCTCACCTTATCTTCCTATTCTTGTCCTTGTCCCAGCTTCAGTCTATCGATAAAATCAATTCTATTACTTCTTCTGATGGAGATCCACGTGTCTCCCCTAGTCTTTTTCTCTATGCCTAACCTCTCTGGATCTATTGATTGTAAGTTCATTGTCATTTATTTAATAACTAATGTCCAGATATAAGTGAATACATACCATATTTATCTTTCTGGATATGGGTTATGTCACTCAGAATTATTTTATTTTTCTAGTTACATTCATTTGCTTGCAAATTTCATAGTGTCATTCCACACTCCCCCAACCCAAGAACTGAGTAATAATCCATTGTGTAAGTATACCACATTTTCTTTATCCATTCTTCTGTTGAGGGGTGTGTAGGTTGTTTCCAGTTTCTAGTTATCATGGCTAGAGTAACAATGAACATGCTTGAGCAATTGTCTCTGTCATAGGATGAAGTGTCCCTTGGTAAGGTAATATGCCTCAGAATGGTATAGCTGGTTCTTGATATAGATCAATGCCCATGTTTCTGAAGAATAGTCACATTGATTTCCATGGAAGCTGTGAAAGTTTGCACCCCCATCAGGAATAGAGAAGTGTTTCTTTTGCTCCACATCCTTGCCAGCATGAGCTGTGGCTTGTGTTATTGATTTTGAACACTCTGACAAGTGTAAGATGAAATCTCTGAGTAGTTTTGATTTGCATTTCCTTGAGGGCTAATGATGCTTAACAGTTTTGTAAGTGTTTCACACTCATTTGAGTTTCCCCTATTGAGAATTCTCTGCTTAAATCTGCACCCCATTTTGTAATTGGGTTATTTGTTTTAATGATACCAAATATCGTTCTTAAATATTTTGGATATTAGTCCTCTATTGGATGTGCAGTTGATGAAAATCTTTCCCCATTCTGTAGATTGCCACTTTGTTTGAATGATGATATCATTTGCCTTACAGAAGCTTTTCAGTTTCATGAAGTCCCATTTATTAATTGTTGATCTTAGTGTCTGCACTATCAGTGTTCTACTCAGAGTCTTCTCCTGTGCCAGTGTGTTCAAGGGTATTTCCTACTCTATCTTTTATCAGGTTTAGGGTACCTGACTTTATTTTTTAATGCATTTGGAATTCAGTTTTGTGAGGGGTGATAGCTCAGATCTATTTGCATTCTCTCTCCCCCTCCCTACTCTGTGGAAGAGCTTCTAGACTATGTTAACTAAGTGGGAAAGACACACCTAAACTGTGGGCAGCTTCATTCCATGGACTGGTTGGTAATTATAAAGGAGGGAGCTGCTAATTACACACAGTCACCTTTGCGTTTTGATTACAGCTGCTTTACACTCTAGCTACTAGGCCTTCCTCATGCAAATGGACTATATCCAGTGCCAGTGGAAGACTAAATAAGTAATTTTTCTCTTGAAGTTGCTTGCAGTCAGATAGTTTGGTCATAGCAATGAAAGAAAGCAACAACAACAATAACAACAACAAAGAAACTGTGCCTGGCTTCTCTTACTTAGAATAATATGTTCTGTTGCCATTTTCTGTGTCTTCCTGTGTTTAAGTCATTAATTGCTTTTTTTCCTACTTTCAAAGTAATCACTGACAACTTATATTTAGTCTGTTTTGGTGCAAAGTTGCTTGATTATTTATGTTTATAAGAACTTTGACTTCCTTTTACTGAGTGTCTGTCTTTTGCTTATATTTGGTATCTATCATTTATCTGACTGTCTATCATCTATCTGTCTATCATCTATATTTATCTGTCTGTCTATCATCCATATCTATTGCCTATCTATCTATCTATCTATCTATCTGATCTGTCTGTCTGTCTGTCTGTCTGTCTGTCTGTCTGTCTGTCACCTTTATTATTATTCTTACTTAAAATATTCTCTGTAACTTTATCTCCTTTTCTTTTCTAGTGGGTTTGCTTGGCCATATTACACACATACTTTGGGACTTTAATATTGTTTTTCATCCCATATGCATTTTCCTGCCTTCAATTTGATAATTACATATGACTAGTCTTCAATTCAATTTCTGTATTCTTTGTTTTAGAGCTTCTATTTGATTCTTTTAAAGTGTCAGTATCTTTGTTGATTTTCTAATTTGAGTTTCTCATTTCCTGCTTTGTTTATTTGTATGTTTGCATTCCTTTACAATTCATTGAACCTACTTAACATAATTATGTAGACTTTTAATTTTGGGGGTTGTCCCATTACCACCCATGTTTGAATCATATTTCTTTTATTCTTTGAAATTCTTGTCATTTTTGAGTTGTTGTGTATACATTTGCAAACAGACATATTTCCCAAACTTTATACACTGAGAAAAATTACATCAAGTATGCCAATTACACCATGATGCATTCCAAGAAATTTTGTATTCTATTAAAATGTACCTTATGACCTTATGGGTGTGTGTTCTCTATTGTTAGAAAAGTCATGGAGAAATGCTACACTCGTGAGTTCTATGCCTCAACTGATCTTAAAAATGCTTGCGTGGGAATAGTAGTGAGAAGTGTTAACATGACAGAATCTGTGGCTGTGCCTATGGAGGATTACCTTGATTCCATTAATGGTTGTGTGATGAGCCATTGTGACTGAAAGAAAGGAAACATTCCTCTGGATGGGATTCATAATTACATAGAAAGGAGAAAGGGAATGAGCAGAAATATGCATTCATATCTCTCTGATTCCAATATTACATTGATATTAACATTTTTCCTTTATTCAACATCACAAGATTTGTATACACCTTGTTGGTGTGAAGTTGAAATGGTACAAGTATTGTAAATAGTCCGGTATTACTAAAGTTCCAATCACATATGGGGCCTCATTCCAAGATCTTCTGTGGGTGCCTGAAATTACAGATAACATTAACCATATCTGTGTTGGGTTTTCTTTTTGTAGTGATTGGCCTAATGACCCTCCTTTTAGGGAAACTCAGGCTTAACTTTTTTTGTGCAATATATTGTTGCCAATCAGAACATATTGTTCAGTCTGGAGAGATGGCTCAGCTGTTGTAGGCTATTCTCACAAACAAAAATATAAGAACATGATATTCATGTCACCCACACATAAATCTAATGCATACTTTAAGCCACCTGAACACTTCCTGCATACTGGTGATGAGTTTTCAAGGGTAAAATGTGGCTTGAATAAGAATGATCCCCATAGGCTCATATATCTGAATGTTTAGTCATCAGGGAGTGACACTACCTGAGAATGATCAGGAGGTATGGCCTTTTTGGAAGAAGTGTGTCACTGGGGGTCTGCTTTAAGGGTTTAGAAGCCTATGCTAGGACCAGTTCAAGCTCTCAGCCTACTAATTTCAGTTCAGGATAATATGCTTCAGCCATGCTACTGCCATGATGACAATGGACTAAACCCCAGAAACTGTAAGCCAGTTCCAAATGAATTACTTTCCTTTTATAAGATTGCCTTGTTGATGATGTCTCTTTACAGCAATAGAACAGATACTAAGATGAATGTAATATCAAAAGAAATGCACCGCCCCCATTCTTGACCATTTTGCATATAGAGGTTTTATAATCTTACCATGGATCTTAACAGTATCTGCATTTAAATTTTGTTTCTTTATTATAAAATCATAACTTTCACCTTTTCTATTAATTCTTCAAGAGTTCTGCTTTGGAGATTTACTTTGGAATGTCTAAATATTTAGCAATATCTAGTTTTGATGTTTAGCACCAAGAATAAAATGACCATTACTGTTAACAGAATCATAGCAAAGTTGTGATGTTGACCTCATTTTTAAATAGCTACATGGAATTTTTTGTTTCTGGAAATCTTCATTTAGCATTTTTATATTTTGTCTTACCTTGAACAACTAAAAGTAGTGGAGGTAAAATTAAAACTTGATAGTCTCTGGCTACATGAAGAAGACAATAGATATATATATTCAAAGAAAGACCTTGCAACTATAAAGTAGGGAACTTGCATGGCTGCATTCATAGTGACACATTTCATAGTCACAGGAATCTGCACAGGCAGAGTAGATGGGTGAGCTAGTCAGAAAGATTTTAGAAATTTTCATTTGATATGACAGAAAATACTAGCAGTTTCCAGTAGCTTTGCTTTCCAAGGCTTGCAACTTTTAAGGAAAAGAAAGTATAAAAAGTACAAAGTAATGAAATACAAATTAACTAGTACTGATATTCTACATAGTTATCTTTAAAAAAAAATTAGATTAAAATAAAGATACTGCCTCAGTTTGTGACTCTACTGTAACCATGAAGCTTGCCTAAATGCATGAATTAGGGCAGGGAAGTGGTCCATAAAAAGTTTTCAAAATATTTTTGTTGGGCTTATGACCAAATTTGTTAAAGTAGTGAAAACATGAATCTACCTAGAATACCCACAAAACAAGGGACATATAAAATGATTTATAAATTGAAAAAAAAACTAAAAAAAGTGAAAAAATACCCAAAACCTATCATTAGAGATAATACTACAAATGACAGTCATAGTGATGACTGTGGTAGAGGTGTGGTGTGTGGGAGAGCATCTTTTGAATATATCCTCGTTGAATATCTTGCTCCTCAGAACAAACCTATTGAAATAAGTTTCCAATAGATGATTGTTGACATACCAAATGCTATTTCTCCCCTCTCCCTGACACACTAACAGTTATTTACCACTAATCTTCAAGGAGTAACACATAGTGATCCACTCATTGTATATTGTATGTCATTGATTTTGTTGTTTTTTTCTGTTTGTTTACTAGGAGAGAACGTCACTACATATTCAAACTGCCACTGAACTTGCTGTGTAGATATGCTAACGCAAATGCATCATTCTCTTGAGTACAGGTGTATGACACCATCACTGGCAGCTTTACTTATAAAAGGTTTTGCTTTAAATGACACTTTTATTATGAAAAATACTGTGATGAAATTGGGTTAATAACGAATTATTTTTGTGTTTGTACATACATGTGTGCACACATGTGAAGGTCATAGGACAACTTGTGAAAGCCAATTCTCTCCTTTCACCATGTGGGTTACAAGAATTGAGCAACTCAGGCCTCCAGGTTTGGTGGAAAGTGATTTTGCTCACTGAACCATCTCAATGGTCCCCTAATATATTAAATTTAAGAGCATATAAACCTTGAGGACACCATAAAAAAAAACGTAAAATATACTACACAGTATTAAGGAAATCATGGCTAGATGTATATATAACTCAAAGCCATTGCACATGTCACTGGATTGACATTTCTTATTGACAAATGCAGTTTCAATCTCTCTTTGACAATATTATGTTATTTTTCTTTGCTTAATTTTCTCTGCCATTGTTTTTCAGACTCAAAGAGAAATTGGATTATCACATTGACACTTTTCAGAAGGTTAACATTTAAGCCCAACCATGTAATTATCTAATTCTACTACTTGCTTATTCATTTTGAGAGAATAAATCTCAGGTAAGAAAGTCTGTTTTTAAATATAGGCTTTCAATATTTAACAATAGCTGCTCTAGAACTTGATATGTAGACCAGGCTGGCCTTGATCTCATAGAGATCATATTTACTTCTACCTCTTGAGAGCTGGGATTAAAAACCTACTCCTTCATGTCTTGCCTCAGATAAGAAATTCTATAGAAGATAGGGTAGTTAGAAAATGACAAAAGAATAGTCTAGAATATGCCTACTTCATTCCATTTTAAAAGATTATTTTGATTATCTTTCAAATTACTTAAATTCAAGAAAACATGTTTCCTAAAATGTTAGACTTCTCATGTATTTCAAGTAAACATGAAGGAGTTGAAACGCATGTTAAACAATAATATACAACATTGAAATTTTTAAGTTTTCTTTAAAAAATATCTAATTACTATTGCCTCATAAAAGAAAATATATGTAACTATGTAAATGACAAAGCATATTCCTGCATAGCAGTGGAATGCAAGAGTGAATTTTTAGTGATTCAGCTTCTAACATTAATAGATCAGCCAAGCATGATTATGGGAATTTTCAATTTGGTAGAACTGGAACAAAATTTGAATATTACACCAGATATGCAGAAGACAGACATGGCCAAGAGAAAAACTTGTCATTTTGTTTGTGAAAATATCTGAACAATTTAACAATAATAGATGTGACTAAAGAAAGAACATTGGATGAGTAAAGAATTGATTTCAGTCATGATTTTATATACCTTCCATATATATATACATATATATACATATATATATACAATATGCACACATCATATAAAGCATGTTAAACAAGAACAATTATTATCATAAATTTGAAAAGTCTGAAGTGCTTATTTTGTAGGTGGAAGTATTTTCCTTGGGCTGGGGATAGTTTGAGCTTATTCAGTAGATAATAAAATCAGATAAAGAATGTAGATCTTTGTTGCCACTGGTAAAATCTAAATCTGATCAATGGCAATGAGTGGGATGAGATAAAACAATACACACAGTTTTTAAGTAACACAAAACAACTTATGCCATTTTATATGTCTTGCTTTTAAGTGTGTAATCTTTCTTAAGGATAAAATATCAGTGAAGGCTATTTTGATACCACTATTTTTTGTTTTGTTTTGTTTTTGTGGGGAGGTTGTTTTGTTATGCAACTGTTTTGTTCCAGCTTCAGAAAATATTCTATTGTGTAACATGGAGGTTATGAGATCTTTAAATATGACATTGACTGATTATTGTTCACAGTGTATCTAAACTTTAGACAGTATTCATAGATTCAGGCATATAAGCTAGATATCTTCTTTCTGCTTTCTCATGCTGGAGTTCCATGATCTGTTATTTCACATTCTCAAGATTTGTCGAGTTTAGAATGCACCTTGTCAATATAGAACAGATTAGTTTTCATTCTGGTTTTACACTGAAGAAGCATTGCTTTAGTAAGAAAGGAGATGCACATTCGTGGGTGGGAAAACAAAATCACTTCTAGTGAGAATGTTCAGGTGAGCTATGACAGTTGGAAGGGCACAGGGAGAAACGCATTTCTCACTGAGTGAGATGGGCATGAGCACCCACCCCTGGAGAGCTTAGGGATGCAGTGCCATGGGCTTTTATATCACTCCAAGCTTCACATAGGTATGTGGGCTTATATATTTTGATTGCCCAAATATCACATTATTTTTGTCACAAAAGATAGAAGAAGGAGCCAAGGAGGCTACTTACTTATCATCTTAATTGGACATATATTTTAATCTCCAATTACAACCTCAAACACAGTGAGACAAAAAATGGAGCTTGCTTCCATCCTGGGTAGAGAACAGTAAGAGAACTGTATTGCAAGCTGAGGTGGTTCATCAGACCTAAGTCCTTTCGTACCCATGTGAGCCCACTGGAATTGAAGAAGCAGAAATATATGTCCTGGCCTCAATGTTGCTTCTTAGCTCAACCAAATCATTGTGAGGCTGGGAGATTCACACCTGAAATACACATAAGCTTATGTAAAGTAATGAATGAATCAGGCAGAATGCAAAACTGCAGGGGAGGGAGAGAGCTGCTGACTGCATGGCTCTGTGCCTTGCCTGAGGGGGCTTCAGCTTAATTTTTCTAAAACACACTGCACTTGCCAGAGACAATTTGTGGAAGAGCCATATGCAGATTGCTCTACCTTAATCTGAAACCCAACCTTTAAATATACTGCAGATGTCCTAGAGATCTGCAGTGTGTGTATATGTGTGCATGTGTGCATGTGCACATGCTTGCAGAATGGACAAAGTGTCAGCAATGCAGAGAACAACTTTTGAACCCATTGGTATCCTTCTCTCAGGCAGCATTCGTGTGATCCTAGATACCCCTCTGCCAGCCTACTGCATTGTGAAGCCTGGTGAGACCCTCAGTTGTTTTGCTCTGTTGCTGGCCTCATTCCCTCACATTTTCTTGCACTCTCCCTCTGGCTCTTGAAACAAGATAATATAGGTAATTTTCCTGGGAGAACAGCAGAGGTTAAGTAAGAACACAGACTGATTAAATCTGCCAGTAAAGGCTGGACCAAAGGCTCCCATTTCCATGCCCCTCTCCATCACCGTTTTCAAACACAATTTAGTCTCTTCCCCGCCCCCATGAGCCTGATAACCTATCACTTTCTAATTGACTGTGTGTCTAGTGAGTTTAGTTTCTGTTCAGACTGAGCCTGCAGCAAAAAAGCAATAAAAGAGAAATAGAAAAACCAAAGCAGAGGCTGGAGGAGGCAGAGGAGACTGCTGTCCTATGTAGCATCACAATGAAGCAAGAGAAGAATAATGGACAATGAAAGGACTGGTATCTTATAATGGAGTCATTGAAATTGGGGTCAGGCAAGGGAGTAGGTGGGGAGGGATGTTTCTGTGACCAATTTCATCCTTCTTTAAATACAAGGACAGGGAAGCTCCAGCTGTTTCTGACCACCATGCACCTGGTCATGACTTTGGTCAAGTATTTTTTATTTTCTAAATTTAGCATTCCTTTTTTATGTTTCTATTCTTTTGTTTGTTTGTTTTTCGAGATAGGGTTTCTCTGTATTGACTGTCCTGGAACTCGTTCTGTAGACCAGGCTGGCCTCAAACTCACAGAGATCTGCCCGCCTTTGCCTCCCGAGTGCTGGGATTACATGCATGTGCCACCAACGCCTGGTTTATGATTTTATTCTTTACCAATTAGTATGTTTGACACTAAAAAGGAAAATGGCACTTTTGTAAAATTCCTGGTTTTAATTGTTCATATTAGGGAACTGGAAAGGAAGTCTACAGACGAGGCCCCATCTTATAAAAGAGAGGCCAAGCAGGTACTTTCAAAGGTGTATTCAATAAATGAATGGCTTATTTTCTCCGCTGTTAAAGGAAGTGCTGTGAGGTAGACATAAAAAATAATTTATTATGAGTAATCAGCCTTGAATTTAGGGACAAATACAGTGACAATTGTTTGGTAAGCCCTGCTGACAAAGTATTTTCTGTTGTCTGGCTGTTCCTACTTTATTTCTGCTTCTTTTGTACAGGGAAGTATTGTGTTAAAAGACATTGTTTTAGGCTCTATTTACTCGGCAGCATGAATAATAAAAGCCTGGTTTTCAGAGCATGCTTTGCCACACCTGGGTGTACTGTACTCACAGAAAAAGTAGTGATGGTGATGTGGTTAAAAGTGTTATTTAGCTTATGTGCCACCCCAAGATCAGACAGGACTTTCCACATCCTAAATTCCAAGATGGTTTTAGAATATTCTTGATTTGCTTTTAGAGGATGAGATCACAGTGAGCCTCTTTGGTTCAAGAATCTCTTAATATAAAAACTACTTGGAAAAATATGACTCTACACAATGAAAAACAGAAGAGTGACGTGCATTTCTTTCCAAGTAAGTGATCATAGGACCTAATTTTTTATGACAGTGGTGAGATTTAGTTAATGAAAAATTAATACACACAGTTTCTTACCTAATTGTATTCCTTTCTTCCTTTGAATTTGCTGTGACTGCCTTCACCTTGAAAATTTTATGTCATTGGTTATCAGGTTATCAGCATTTAATTTGTTACCTGAGATGGACCAGTAATCAGTGGTACTGGATTGCCTGACTTCTCCCTCTTTGTCTCTCTGTCTCTCTCTGTCTCTGTCCCTGTCTCTGTCTCTGTCCCTGTCTCTGTCTCTCTCTGTGTGTGTGTGTGCGCGTGCACGGGTGTGTGAGTGTGATAAAGAGAAACAGTTAAGTAGTCTTTGTAATATTGCAATCTGATTTTAGTACTGTTAATGAGTGTGTTAGCTGTGACAAGTTTTATAAGAATGTTTACATATTTTATAAACATAACCAAAATTGCTTTAACCTGGTTATATTTACCTTCCCCCAGGTATGTGCTTCTGGGACAGTGGTATTAATATACTGAATATTTCTCTGTCTCCCTTTTCTTATCCCTTTCACTCTCATGCTGGGTTCTTGCTTTGGGGACGGCTTCAACATCACACACACACACACACACACACACACACACACACACACACACACACGTTATTGCTTTAAATAAACATTAATATTGGTGACAGAAAGCCCTTGTCAAGATCCAGAACCCTGTGTTCACAGATGCATCTTGGGGAAAAATAATTTACCTCATTCTTATTTCCATCACATCAGTTCTCAAGAAAGTCTCTACAGAGACACTGCAAGGAAAGGCACATCTGCTCATCAGCTGAACCTTGCACTGCTGCCCCATGCTGCAAGTTCAACAGCCTGTGTTTCTCTGTGGCATTCTCTGAAGGTTCATTTCCTGCAGCATTCCCCTTCACTTGGTCATTTTCAGCCTCACAGGTCTCCTCATTGTCTCTAGAACTTAGCACCTATTATTTGCACAAATTGCACTGCTTCCTTCCTTCCTTCCTTCCTTCCTTCCTTCCTTCATCTATTAACTCAGAAAGACCACACTAGCTAAAATTGTACTTTTTTATTCCACAGATTCTGTGATCTCTCTTTCTTGTTTTATTTCCCTTTTTAATATCTTCCTGATTTATTTTCTTAATTATGGTGTATGCTTTTTGAAAGAATATCATACATACATACATACATACATACATACATACATACATACATACATATGTACATATATCTGGTGTAACCTGAATTTTGAGGAGAGTCTTCACAAGAGAAGAAATTATTTACTAATCAAAATAATATGTTTTTTTCTAATTTAAAGATATATGTCCAACCAAAGGATCTCGTCTAAATGATAGATGGGGGAAAAAATCTAAAGCCGGGAAAGGTAAATTAATAATTCAAAGTTCATTTCATATATCCAAACAGCCTGTCAAGGTAGCCATTCTCATTCGCAGTGGAAGCATCTGCCAAGGGTGCCAGTGTTCTGTTATTCACATTAGCAGTTCAGTAGTATGTACTAGAGAAAGTTCTAGGCCCTGCTACAGATGCTGACATCTGACAGTGAATTCAGTGGGCAAAGAACCTGTCAATTTGAAACTTGTCTTCAAGCTGAGGAAGACAAACAAGTTAAGTCATCAGTTAGTGCACATAATTATAAAACATGATGGTGTCATATTGATGTTTGGGGTAAGTAGAAGGAAGATGAATTTCAGCTTTAGTGAATTACTCTGATGAAAGGAAATGTAACCCAAGTTCCTCATGGGAAGGATCAGGTAATCTGCGAAGAATCCGGGCAAAGGCTATACTATACAATATAGAAGGGATGGATAGTATACAACTTTGTAGTTTGGAGGAGCTTAGAACACTGGAGTATTGATGTATGTTTAGAACATGACAAAAAAGACAGTATGCTATGAGACAGGCAGAAGCTCACCCACATGTGGTCTCTAATGCCAAGTGACATAGGACTGAGTTGTTTTTTTAAGAAAGTGATTTTCCTGATCAGAGCACACATCATCTCTGCTGTTCCATATCTGAGCAATAGAATTATATTACAGTAGCCAAAGAGAATTATGATGGTGTTTTAAGGAAGACACGAAACATTGGAGATGGAGAAGAGTGCAGACATCAAAGAAACAATCTGAAGTTTGACTTGCCTGGGATTGCTAATGTACAATGAAAGAAAAGTCAAGGAAAAAGTTAAAGGTTGAACTTAGATATAAGATTGAGATACTTTAAATGATGGTGTTATGAAAAACAAAAGCAAACACTGAAGTGATTCTCTGAAGTCAGTTGTCAATGATGTTGAACTGGTTAGTGAAAATCTGAGACTGAGCTGATAGACCAATGTAATCTAAACACCCTGAAGATACAAGGAAATCCACAAGAAGGGGTCACTTAGGAAGAAGGGTTAGAAAAGATAGTGAGACAACAAGAACCCAGAGTCACCAGGGGATATAAGTTAAAACTACTTTCAGATTCTATTTCACTCTTGTCAGAATGTTAAACATGAAGAAACATAATATCAAATGCTGTCATGAATTTGGGTAAAGAGGAAGCCTTATTTTCTGCATGTGGAAAAACCAATTTTTGCAGCTATTAAGAAAATCAGTATGTAGGGTACTCACAAAACCAGAATAGATCTACCATACCATACAATGTAGCTGTACCTTGCCTGGATCGATACCCAGAGGACAAGTTTAAATCTCATGACAAGGATATATGCACGTTGATATTTATTGCTTCAGTATTCACAATAGCTAAGAAATAGAAGTGACCAAGATTCTGATCAAAGACAAATGGATAATGAAAATGTGGTGCTTAAACACAATGGAATTTTACTCAGCCATAAAGAAAAGTGAAACCATGAAATTTGCAGGAAAACAGATACATGAGGAGGGATTGTGACAAATTAGATAGGTCAGGGTCTTGAGAGATGGCTCAGTAGTGAAGAGCTCATATATAGAGTCACATCTGGATTTCCAGAACCCATTTTGGATAGTTTAAAGATGTCTATAATTTTAGCTCCAGGAGATCCAATTCTCTGGTTTTCAGAGTCACTTGTACTTGTGTATACATAGGCATAGTTAAAATAAAAAAAAAATAAGTTAATTTCTTAATTAAAAATTTCAGCTTCAAGGAAACATTTAGCATTTGATGTATTATGTTCTTCCCAAGATTTTAACATTTTGGGGAGGGGCAGAAAAAGAAATCTCAAAAGGACAGTGACATTAAATCAAGAATAATAGAATGTATGTAACAGGAAAGTAGAAAAAAGTTATTGTGGAGGAGGCTAGGAACCAGAAAGAACAAAATGGGGATGTGAGGGGAGTTGGGAAGTAGGACCAATAAGACAAAAATATAGTTGATAATGTCAAAATGAAACTTATTAGCTTATATGTTAACTTCAATTAAGACCAAAAGGAAAAAAAAAAAGACTTCCATGGATCTGAGTATAAGGGGGTTTATGAGTTTGGTGGGAGGAGAAGGAAGGGAGAAATGATGTAATTATCTTAAAGACTAAAAATAATTATTAAAGTAAATAAAACCAAATTGGAAAATACTGCTTTGAAAACAGGAGTATTTATATCCAGAGAGTAAAGTTTAAAAATGAGTTCTTTCAGTGAAAACTGAAAAAAAATGTATAGACAAATATGAATATATTTGTGTTGTGTGGAATAAGGGAAGTGACCCCGGGCTTTTGGGAATGGATGGCTAATGAGACAGGAAGTAAATATGAATCATGATGATGTTAGTGTTCTTGGGGAAAAAATGGTTAACTTTACTGCACATTGAGAGGTGCTCCATGGAAACATGAAGCCATTATCACTAAGTTTGTCTGACATGGAAGTAATTGATGACCTTGACAAAAACAGTGGTACTTGGAGAGCTAAGAACAGAAATCCTACAGCTAGAAATTTGGAGATACCACATGAAAAACACTGACTATTCAAGTTGAAATCTGTTAATAAATCCCATGACTCTGAAATTTGTTTATGAAAATTTTTGTTTTGTTTTTTCATGAAAGCTCAATGTTTGTATTCATAATTCTACTCAATTATTCAAATCATTGTTGTAAAAAGCAAACTGGCTTCCTAAAGTAGGAGAAAACATCAAATGCAAGTTAACCTATAAAATTTGACATTTTAGTTGTAAAATTCAGAAATAAGAAGCCCACTGCATTTGAAAGCAAATCTATTTGGAGGAGGATTTTTTTTCCTCTTGATAATTTCTTTAGCATATATGTTGGTATGTATAATGGAATAACAAATAGTTATATTTAAAGTCACTGTGAAGTTATAATATCTGGAGGAAAAACTTGTGATCTTATTTGGCAAATGGCAAATCTCAGTAAATAGTTGTCTTTCTTCAACAGCATGTTTTTTGTTTTTCAATCAAGCTCAGATTAAATCTCCCATCTGCTGTGACTACAGGGTCCCTCCACTTCATATGGATGAAGACCATGGGAAGAATATCGACAAAACACACAGTGATGCTCTGAGAGATGAACATTTACTGTTTAACTGAAGGTAAAGGTACTCAGGTTTCAAGCTCATTGTAATAGGTTAACACCTCTTTAACAAATGACAAGAGACAAGAGAAAGCCATCATGTATTAATTTAGCCTATTAAAGCCTCCCAACATTTATATGTGCAATAAAATCTGCTGTATACTATTTTCCTGCTTGCAGTGTCACATCTATTGAAGAATGGCTCGTTAAGTATTCTAGCTGAGAAAAAGAAAATTTCAGCCCACTTTCTGAAAGTTTCCTTTGGAGTCTTGTGTACTGTATGGTGGTATTCAACATAATATATTGGAAACCAGGACTTTACAAACAAAACTCATTTTCTGTCTTTGTCTTTTAAACACCACAGCTTGAAAATGTTCAGAACATAGAGAAATACAGAATAAAGTGCTTTATGGAAATGTATTATGTAGGTAGCAAAATGCCCCTGCATCGGGGGGTAGATGGCTACTGAGGACCAGTCAAATATTATTACCATTCATCTCTCAATTATAAATACATTATTTTTCCTCAAAGGGGATATGTTTGTAAAGTGTTTTTTAAATATCTTAACAAACAAATCTTTTCAATAGTGAACAATGTTTTTCAAAGTGTGAATTATAGCACCAGGCATAAAATACAAATTAGAGAGGAATAGACAAACTCTAATGTTCTACATGCACAGATTGCACATGTAGTGATTTCTATACAACTTAATAAGTAGTTTCCTTTTTCTCAAAATATAACATATAATTGTATAACAAAGTATGCTTAAATTAATTCCAAAAAGTATCCATGTAAAACTTAGTGTTCAGTTAGCAAAGATATGTATGCAAAAGCAATTTGACCACTATAATTTCTTTCTTTCTTCCATTTAATTTAAAGTGTGTTTTATTTTATTATGTATGAGTTACATATTCTATATACTATATGTGTACGCTGTGAGTGTCTATGAGTGTACACATGTGTCAACAACAAGGACTTTCAAAGAGGTCTTCAGGTATCTTCTTCATCAATTTCCCATTTATTATCATGAGAAAGGGGTTATAATGTAGTTTACTGTAATCGGTTACCATAAGCTCATAGGGAATAGAACTATTAGAAGGTGAGGCTTTGTTGGAGTAGATAGAGCCTTTTAGAAGGAAGTTTATCACTGTGGAGGTGGGCTTTGATGTCTCAAATATGCTCAAGCCACACCGAGTGTCTCAGTTTACTTCCTGTTGCCTGAGAACTCTCACCTACCTTTCCAGCACCATGTCTGCTTGCACACTGTCATGTCCTTCCATGACGATAATAGACTCAATCTCTGAACTGTAAGCAAGTTCCCACAATTAAATGTTTTCCTTTATAAGAGATTCTGTGGTCATGGTGTCTTTTCACATAAATACAAAGCCTAACTAAGATAGGCTCTCACTAAACTGGATGCTTACTATTTCAGCTTGTCTACTTACCCAGAAAGTTTGGGGAATTGAATTTGTCAGTGTACCTCCATACTGAAGTTATAGGTGGGCACAGTCATTTCCATAAAAAAAAGTGTGTTCTGGTGTTTTGAACTCAAATCCTCATGCTTGCACAAGAACTCCTATCCACTAAGCCATGTCCCCAGGCCCTCATCCACTTAATTTCTTCAAACACTTTCAGAAAGCTATTTGGTAAAACTTCACATTGTCTCTAGGCTTATTTCTACATATTAAATTTAATAGACAATACAGGGAAGTTTCCTCAGAAGAGCTGTCAGTGTTTCATTGGGATCTATTATTTTTGCCAAATATGCTTATATAATGTAAAAGTTATTGCAAAAAAGTATACAAACTATTTCAAAGGCATTTTCAATAAAATGTGACTCTCAAGAAGGCTTTTTTCCTTATCCATATATTCCTTTTAATGTTTTTTTCTAAGCCTCTAGCTGTGTCATTGTCTGCAATCTCATTCTCTGATCCTCTCCAGTGGAAGTACTCCAAGAGAGTGAAATAATTAAGTATATTTGTTTTCAACATGAAATGATTCATGAAGTCACACTACTATGTCTTTTTGAAATGTCACTGTTATAGGAGAAAACAAAGAAAGATTGTGCTTACTTTGTAAACAAGTTGCATGATTTGGCAAAATGGACTGTACTGAGAATAATATTCATATCAGCAAAGATAAAAGGTATCCTATGCTAAGCAGAAAAAGCAACTCTGATCCTTTCATAATAGAAAACTTATGACAGTTTTCTGATAATATGAATGTAGAATAAAATTGCATTTCCTTAATCCTAACTTTATTTCTATTTCTTTTAAACAGTTTTCCATTTGGGCATGTATTTAATATATATGCAACTTCAAGACCAGATCTATAATTTACAAATATTCAGTACCCATGATGTCTAGAAACTTTTGAAAATAAATTCAATAAATTTGTCATATACAAACAGATATTTTAGAAATTAATTGAATAAAATTATCATATATTGTCAAATTGTAAAACATAATAAAAACCTTTTATATACACTTCCTTAATCTTCAATTTAAAATTCCAATCAGATTCTAATATAAAAGACTCATAAATTCTCATGAAAAGAAATGATAGCTAGACTATTTTATCAAGTATTAGTATATAGTTGCTGATGAAGATGGGGGATCAGGAGCTGCCTATTTATGGTGCATTTAACAGAAAGTCAGGACAACAAGGAATACATATACCAAGGAGAAAATGAGTGGCTGAACAAGGGGTGAAAAGGTGGTCTAGTGTTTAAGTGCAGATCACCAACCACCTATAATTCTAGGTTCAGCTGTTCTGGCCTCCTTGGGCACCTGTACTCATGTGTACATACATAGTCTCATAAGATAAAATAAGCAAGTCCTTTTCTTTTTAGGAGCTGAATAATACAGGGATTTACCAAAGGCCAAGAAGTGCAAAGAAAAAAATGGAGACCCATTGAAAAAGGGCGGTGTGGTTACCTATGCCAATGCCATTTCCTGGTCGTGGGATAGGACATACGAGCCTCATGCAAAAGATAATCCAGGAGGTCCTAATGAGATATTGGCAAACCCTCAATTCAGCTGGTGTTGCTATTGAGATACATATCCCTCCAGTATTAATCAATAGTGAAGGGTAAATATATTTTATCACTCCCCATGTTTTGTAAGTCTGTGGCTGGGTGCCTTTATGAAATGGAGCCTACCATTAAAGAGTTAACTATCTGGTGTTGTGGAATATTATCTTAGCTAGGTAAAGGTGTGTTGTTTTTGTTTATGCTGCATTGGTTTAATTATATAAAGATGTGTTGCTGTTTCACCTTGCCTGCCTAAGGAACCTAATTGGGTCTAGTAAAAAGCTGAATGGCCAATATCTAGGCAGTAGAGAGATGAGCAGGGCTGGCAGGCAGAGAGAATAAGTAGGAGGAATCTGGGAATGAGAGAAGAGAGCAAGGGAGAGAGGTCAGCTAGGCAGCCACAAACCAAACAAACACTGAGTAGGACAAACAGAACTAAAGTAAGGTAAAAAGGCCTGAGGCAAAATATAGGTGAAGAGAAACAGGTTAAGTTTTTAAGAGCTTGTGCAACAAGTATTGAGCATCCATAACTAATAAGAAGTCTCCATGTCATGATTTGGGAGCTGGTTGGTGGCCCAAAAGAAAACCTGCTATAACCCTGAGGTCAATTACAGTCAGGGAACCTCGAGTCAAACTGCCACAGTCCTCGAGGGGAGGGTGACTGAACAAGACAATTAAGGATTAGCAAAGGCATACATGGAGACATATGACAAGGTTTAGGTGACAAGAAGTTCAGGTGATGAAAGGCCCAAGGCTCAGAGGTAACCTCCCCACCCGGCCCCCTTTAGCAAGGAGAGAGATGACCTTGGAGACTGATAACTTTAATCTAAGAGTATTGTGCAAAACTATTTCTGGGAGGATGTGAACAAATAGCTACTCATCCCAAATATAGAACCAATGATACAACAAAGTAAAGGTACAGCCAAAATCTAACCAATTGTATTTTATCAAAATCTAACCAATTGTATTTATTCAAATACAGCTGCATCATTAAAAGCTACCCCCAAGACGGGTATCGGCCGTGAAAGCCAGAAATCTTGAATATACCCTGTGTCTGCAGCAAGTTACAAAGTATCACTTCAGATAGCTCAGTTGGTCTGAGCCTCTTTCAGGTCTCCACCTGCTTCTTATAGACAGAGTGACAGCTCTGTTTCTTCCAGGTGACATTCCAGCATTGATCACCTTTGTCTTTCCTTCAGCAAACAATCCTTGCAATGTACACTTGCTTGAGCACAGAGGGGCCTAGTGTATTTGGTTAGTTTCAGGGACTTCCTGAGGCCTTTGAGATGTTCAATTCCTGAGCTCAAGGAGTGTCACTTCCTCTAGAACATCCTGTTTTTTCATCCAACATCCCAAGTCTTAATGAGCTCCCCTTCAAAAGGGAAGGTTTTAACCTCAGAGAAAACTGCTATGCAAAACAAAGCCAAAGGTCAGAAGGTAAATTAAACTCACTCCATGAAAAGCCATTAAATTTTCTCCACACAGGAAGGGAACGCTAAGCTCAGATGTATTGCACTTTCCTCCAGGTCTCCTCCTTCAAGGTGTTTGATACTGAATAGGATAAGGGAGAACCGAGGCAGGACTTTAAATACCAGACCTCATTTTCTAACTTCCTCAAACCTCAGTATATTTAAGAGAAACCCTTTTGAAACTAACAACTGCAAGGTAGACAGCTGGACAGTGCATGAAACAGTTGAGAATCTTGTGGGTCCACACAGAGAAGGGAAGAGCCCCAAAGTCACTGCAGGACTTTGAGGAACTGAACCCTGACCATTCTGGGCTCAGCACCAGTTTGAACAGGATGAAAAGAAGAGTATTCTAAACTATTAATCATGATTGTCGTGTGTAGCAAAGTATCTATTAAAATTATCACAGAAATAAACATATCTCAAGACAAAATAGACTGAAGCACAAACTAAAAAAATTGTTGAATCCTAAGTCTTTAGATCCTAAAGAAAATATGTGATTATATGGAGATTGAGCAATACACTCAAAAGTGAGCAGTTGGCATTTGATGAATCAGACAAAAAAAATGTGTAGACTCAGGGAAGAAATGTAAAGTTACTTAGAACTAAATAAAAATGTAGTACAACTTTTGGGGTCTAGCAATTGAAATTGTAGCAGGCAAGTTTATAGCTATGAGATTATATTTTAAAAATTAGAAAGGTCTTTAATAAATAACCTAAATGATGCAACTAATATTCTTAGAAAAATAAAAACAAGCCAAATTCCAAAGTGTTAGATATCAATAGTAAAGATTAGGTTATATATATATATATATATATATATATATATATATTATAGAAGCTAAAGGGAAATAAGTTAAAAAACAATAAGAAACAGAGTAGATGGCTTGAAAAATAATAACAGTATAGCCAAAGTTTTAGCAAAGTAATCAAAGGAAAGATAGACAGGACACAATTTAATAAACTAGAGATAAAAAGTTGTTAAATTTCAATAAAAATTGTATACTTTGAGCTAGGCATTGGTGGCACACACCTTTAATCCCAGCACTAGAGAGGCAGAGGCAAGTGAAGTTTTGTGAGTTCAAGGCAAGCCGGGTTTACAGAGCTAGTTCCAGGACAGGCTCCAATGCAATACAGAGAAACACTGTCTGGAAAAACAAAAACAAAAACAAACAAAAAAAATGGATACTTTGAAATCTTACCTTCCAAATATCTGAAAACCTTGAAGAGATTTCTATTCATATATAAGTTATAAGAATTTACTTAGTCATACCTATATTAGTGAGAAAGACTAAAGAATTCTCCAAAAAGAAAACTCTCGATGAACTCAATGCAGAATTTTGCTAATTTTGAAGGATGGCTTAAAACACTTCTGAAACACTCACAAAATAGGAAGAGAAGCAATGCTGCCAAACTCATCCTCTGAAGTAATGATTATGCCATATCAAAACCAGATAAGATAAAGGAAAGAATGAAAACTGTGACCCATTACCCTCGACTAACATAGATCAGAAATTTCTTAACAAACTACTTACAATCTCAACATAAGAGCGCCTTAGAATTACACATCATAACCAGTTTGATTTAGACTTGGAGATTTAAGGTTATATGTAACATGAAAATCAAGCAATGTAATATAACAGAAGTAGATTAAAGAGAATTAAAAGAAACCTTATCTTCTCAAAAAAAAACCCCATAAAATCAATTGACAACATTAAATATTCCTGCATTCAAAACCAACCAAACAAACAACAAACAAATCCCCCAAACTCTAAAGGCACTAAGAGTAGAAGTATAAAACTAGCATAGTAAAAACTATAGACAACATTATACTAAACAAAGACAAACAGATCATTTCCTACAAAACCTGAAGACAAAGGTCTTACTCCACTCTTACTCTACATAGTGTTTTATATTTTGGCTATAACAGTAAGGTAAGAGAAACAAAGAAATAGAAAGCATACAAATATAAAACTTGTAATTATGCCTAGGTTTAGATGACATGTCCTTAAACTTAAAAGGTCCCCTGTTTTCCATGGGAAATTCTGTCTATCTAATATATTTAGCAAAGATGAAAGATACATGGAAACACAAAAAACAATGACATTTATACATACCATTATTAAACTTTCTGAGAAAGAAAAGAATAAGTGAGAATAAAATATTAAATTCCCATTGAAGCTCAAAAGGTGCATTATTAAAGAGAAGGCAACAATGCCTGTTCCCAAATAATACTATGATACCATGATAGCAAGACAACATGGTTGTGATATAAAAAAAAGAGAGAGAGAGGGATGTAGACCAATGGATAATACTAAAAGAATCATAAAAGAAACCTAAACTATAACAGCCATCTAATTTTATTATAATTTAAAAAATTAAATATGATTGCATCATCAATTCCCTCAGTAGTTTTCTGCCCTTCACCCGCTTTCAACTCAATCTTACTCAAATTTCTCAAATTCATGACTCTGACTCTTTTTCTTTATTAGTTACATATATATATGTGTGTGTGTGTGTACATATATACATGCATATATGTACATATATTCCATAAATACACAATTTATAACTCACATAGATATATAAAAGCAACTTTCTAGATTTTTTTAGTGTTACTTGTATGTTTGTAATTTCAGAGTTGATAATTTGCTATTATATAACTAGGGGATCTCATCCTTGGGGAAAACTAATGCACCTTTTCATGGGGGTCTTTAGTTGCCTGTAGTTCTTTGTCCAAGTGTGCTTGGGAGTGAGCTTGAGATGTATTCCTTTCACATAGTGTTGTAGTCGCTTATGTCTTGTTTAGACAGCTACATTGTGGTATCATGAATACAGTACTTCCTTGTCATTTCTAAGAAACACCATCTCACAGCAGATCTCCTGATCCCCTGATTCTTAAAATCTTTTTTCCTCCTCTTCAGTGTTCTTTGAGCCTAATGCATAAGAGTTGTATATCTATTTGGGTTAGACATGGCATTAACTAATATTCTCTGTAGTTTGACAAATTAAAGTTTTCCATGATGGTCTCTGTCTGCTACAAAGAAAAGTTTCTTTTATGAGGGTTGGGGGTTATATTTATCATTCTGAAAAAAAAATTTGAAATGAACTTAGGAATTATTCCAGATTCCTCTCTAAGATCTGTGATGTTGCTTACTGGAGGTTGTTGGTTGGTTTCCAGGACCAGACATAGTTCCCCTTCTATTGATCTGGCCTTGAATCCAATTAGTCATCTTCTGGTTACCACCAAGATGTGGTTGTCATTATTTCAGTTTTAGGAATGTGGTCATTGTTGTGGTTGATAGATATCACAACTGGGTAGGACTATTTCTTGCTTCCTCACTGGGGCACCTTCTCATACTACAACAGCTAGTTATCAGAATGGACACTTTCGGGTTAAATCCAGATGGAATCTTCTATTACAGAAGGATATTTAAAAACCTTACGGAAACAGTTTATATTGTATTCCTTAAAATTACATATAACACACACACACACACACACACACACACAAAGTTATACTACTTTGGTTTACAATATGCCCTCTGTCCACCCGCCTGCACCAAGAGCCATAGGTCATCTAAACAAATGCAACAGGCCTGTTGTGTTGTTGATCAGGGTGGCTTAAAAAAACTCCCCAAACAGTGTAGGCATTGCTGCTGTTCCCTGTTGTCTCTCAGAGGTCAAGGTACACTACAGTATTAGCAATAGCAAAGATATGAAATCAGCCCCAATATTTGTCAACAGGTGAATAGATGAAAAAATTTGGTGTAAATAAACAATAGAAATTTACTCAGCATATAGGAATAATAAAATTATGTCATTTGAAGGAAAATGACTGTAAATTATCTTAACTGAAATGAAGTAGACTCAGAAAGATAAGTATCATCTGTTTCTCATATGTAAAATACAGATCTTTTTCCATATGTATCTCTTTCTCTGTCTCTCTCTCTCGTGTGTGTGTGTGTGTGTGTGTGTGTGTGTGCATGTGCGTGTTCGTGTGTGCTGTGCGTGTGCGTGTGTGTGTGTGTGTGTGTGTGTGTGTGTGTGTGTGTGTGTGTGTTGCTAGGAAGGAAACTACTGGAATATGCTAGAAGGGACAGGGTATGGAGGGAAGAGTAAATAGAAACAAAGTACAATATATGAAAATATCAAATGAAACTCATTGTTTTGTTCACCAACCGATAGGGTGGAAGGATGCTTTTATTTGTTTGCTTTGGTTTTGTGCTTTCAGTAACTTAACAGGGTCTTAGAGAACTTAGAGTGTTTGGGCAGCTTCACTTACTTTTCCTCTCCCACTCTCAAGGCAGCAGTGACAATGCTGGGCTCATCCACTGTCCACACATCATCTATGGATTTTGAAGACAAAGTCTGTTCGCATGTATGCAAGAAAGCAAACTAATGAAGTGGAATAGAGAAATTACTTTGGTTTTGTTGTAAAACATTTGAGCATCTGAAAGAAATGGCAATATAACAACAGTGCTATAGTTGTGCCCTAACACTTAACAGTCATGCTCTACAGTTCCTTTGTATTTGGCTCCATTTTACAGTATCTCTAAAGTGAATCTAGGTGTAATCTTGTATGTAATCACTGTGGAAACTGAATTTTCTTTCTCTCTTTATACAGTAAAAAAGCACTGATTTTTTTCTTCATGCTGTGGTCAAGTTCTCATCCAACTTACATGGGCACATCAATCACTACTTGGCCTGTGTTACTTAATTCAACAATAATAAAGGTTTGTTGCTATTCCCTTTATGAAGTTTGTTTGTTTGTTTTTTCATTTCTCATCACATGGAGAATAGTGTCCTACTATTCTTTCTGGTGGTACACTTACATAATGGAGTACTACTCAGAGGGAATAAAACAATGGACTCTTGAAATTTGCAGGCAAATGGATGGAACTAGAAGAAATCATCCTGAGTGAGGTAACACAGTCCCAAAAAGAGGAACATGGTATGTACTCACTCATATATGGATTTTAGACATAAAGTAAAGAATCACCAACCTACAATCCACATTGTCAGAGAAGCTAGGAAAAAAGAAGGACCCTAGGAGAGATATACCTGGTCCCCTTGAGAAGAGGAAAGGAACAAGAGCAAATTGGGACCAGCGAAGGAAGGGAGAGGGAGTTAGGAGAAAGAGACGGGGAGAAGAGGAGAGGAGAGGAAGACACAAGGGACCAGAAAGATTGAGTCAGGGGAATAATAGAAGAGAACAAGAAAAGAGATACCTTAATAGACAGAGCCATTATATGTTTAAAGACAAATGCTGGCACTAGGAAAATGTCCAGAAATATACTGGGATGACTACAACTAAGAATCTAAACAATAATGGAGAGGCTATCTTAAATGCCCTTCCCCTATAATGAGACTGAAGGCTACCTTATATGCCAACCTAGAGCCTTCACCCCGTCATCCAGTAGCTGATGGAAACAGAAGCAAAGACTCTTGGCTAAGCACTGAACTGAATTCCTGAAATCCAGTTGTGGAGAGGGAGGAGTGTTGAGCAAAGGGGTTAAGACAGTGCTGAAGAAACCCACAGAAACAGCTAACCTGAACATGGGTGAGTTCATGGACCCCAGACTGACATCTTGGAAACCAGCATAGAATGGAAACAGGCCCCTGCACATGCATGTCAGTTAGGGGCTCTGGGCAGTCTATGGGGTTCCTGTTAATGGAACAGCATTTATACCTAGTGTACAAATGGACATGAGAACCCCGCTCCTCATAGAAGAATATTCTTTTAACCTAGAGACACAGGAGAAGCCTAATGCCTGCCCAAATGATGTGACAGACTTTGATGATCACTCATAGAAGCCTTTTCTATGGAGTAGAAGAGGGATGGGATGGGGTCAGTGGGGGGGGCACAGAGGAATGAGAGGTAGAGGGAACTGGGATTGATATATGAAATAAGATTGTTTATAATTTAAATTAAAAAAATAAACTAAAACTAAAAAAAGGCTTCTGAAAGCCTTGAACTCTGAATTCAATGAATCCTCCTCATCTTCCTCAAAGACACACACAGGCATGCACATGTGCATGCATACATACATATATGCATGCATATATACACACAGAGTATGTGACTTAAGACAGTCACTAAAGTACAAACCAATGCACTGGAGATTTTCCTTACATAACATGCAGTGTTTTTGAGAGCTCAACTGAACTCAAAGTGTCCCAGGAGGAGACAATAAAACTGGTTAAAAGGAAGGCTCAAACTAATTGTACCTTTTATCTTGTTCCTTATCGTAGTCACTTCCCAAGATTATAAGTGCATACTGTTGTTGTGATTTTTCTTTGATGATTTCTATGTACTATAATCTACCTACCCATATGTAGGGTTTGGCAGGGATAGAAATTTGGGAACAAATACCTAACACAGTAGGGATTTGGACTAAGCGATCTGTTTATGTTATAAAACTCCTTTTCAGGTGTTGATGTTTCTAAACATACTGACTTATCTTCTTTTGCTTTGCCTGAAAAATAAGCAATGCTGAAACAAACTTTGCTTTTGATTATGGCTTTTTTTTCAAGACAACTTCTGTGAGAAATGGTAAATAGAAACAGCTCATTTCTTTTACATGTGATCTTGAGAGAAAATCTTACATAGCTATGAGAATCCTAGAAATATAGCAGTGTCTAGGTATCACTTTTCTCTTTTGATTTTTGTATCAGTGATATCACACTATCAAATCAATCTATTATATTCACTCTGAAGGAATAGAGAGCTTCAGGTGGCCATAGCAATCAGGAGAAGTTGAAAGTGCAAGTTTTTTCTCTGTAGGAAAGGAGGCTCTGGATCTGTTATGCAGGTCATAATGCAGTTCAGCTGTCTTGATTGAGGGGGTGGGTTCACACAGGAGGCAGGTTGATAACACAATTCATAGCTTAGCTTACATACATAGATTCATGAGAATTTAATTTTTATCTCTGTGACTTACTACTTGGGTTGTATATTTTTGGTTTCCTGATGCAAATGAATACCCAAATAAATTGTATATTCCTAGTTTCTTACTAAAGTTATCCATTCTGATAAGCAGATTGAATAGTCATGATTGTACTCAGTGTTTTCAAAAGGTGTCAGGTTGCTTTCTCTTTTCATATAGAAGTGTCTGTGGCAAGGTGAAAGGGATGCTGTAGACTTTAGAGGCTATGTCATAAAGGGGCTGCTGTTTCCTTTTAATTCTGTGGTGTTTACTCCTTTGATATATTGGGAAAGCTCAAGACTAAACACAGAGGAACTGGGGTTCATGACTGGAGACTTCCGTAGCTAGTAGCCAACAGGTTCCAGCAACCAGACAGGAGTTTGTATAAGACAAATGCAAGTGACTACTTAACTTGGATGAGTCATAATAATTTGTTATTGCTATTATTGAATGGAGTAACAATGATCCATTCTTTCAGGTTTATATGAGAAGTAAAGCAAAATGAACACTGTCATTCACCCTTCTCTCTTGCCTGGCTGCAGATCCACTGTGACAAGTTGCCTCTGTTGTTTGTATATACAAATGCAATCTGTTGACTACAATTGGTGTTGTGTGTATATTACCAGGGCTGACCACTTTGTGTTAGATTATCAGTTAGGTAACTCATCCCTTGTAGAGATTAATTCTCTCTTTTTCTCTCGGCAGTCTTTAGTTGTCTGTATTTCTTTGTCTAAGTGTGGGATCCTATGAAATTTTCTCCTTCCCTATTGGCATGTTGTTCTTGTTGGTTTTTTGTCAACTTGACATAAACTTACTGGGAAGAGGGAATCTTCATAGAGAAAATGCCTCAATTTTAAGTCATTCTCAACCACAAATTGTCCTATAGGTAAGCCTGTAGGTAATTTTTTTTCATTAATGATTAATGTGGGGAGGACCCATCCAATTGTGGGTTGTACTATCCCTAGTCAGGTGGTCATGGGTGTAGAAGAAAACAAACTGAGCAAGCTAGGAAAAGTAAACCAATAATTTGCACTCCTCCATTGCTTTCAACTCAGTTCCTGACTCCAGGTGTCTGCCTCAAGTTCTTGCCCTGACTTTCCTTCATGACAGACTATATACTCTGATTCAGACATGTAAGCTGAAGTATACTTTCCTCCCATGTTATCTTTGCTCCTGGAGTTTTACCGAAGCAATAGAAATACTAAGCTCCACCTACCTCCATGCTCTTAGGACTTGGTGTCTTGGTGCAGACCCAGGCTCGATCAGTTTATAACTACTGCCCTTTTCAGCCTTTGCATCTAGCACATCTCTATTACTTCGTAATTCCACAAACCCACATAGCAGCTCTCTACCAGGGACCTCACAGAAACCACCCATAGTTGGGACCCAGACGCCCCACTGACATCATTATTGGCTAGGTTCCAGAATAGGCAACAGCAACCAAAAAACCTAACACTTACTCAACAAAGGCAAGATCAGTTATATATACCAAGAAAAACTTTAAATATCATAGCTCCTGATGGCTAGATCCCAGCCCAAAAACATAAACATGAGCAATGAAGAAAATATTCCTCCACCAGAAGCCAGCAACCCTGTGGTTTAGGCCTTTTCAAAGCAATTTAGCTGAAGCACAAGACAAGCATCTCAAAATATAAATTATGGATATATTCAAAGCTCTTACTGGGGGTGTGAATACATAATTTAATAAAGACCATGAAATGAAGAGTGAATGAAATAAAGAAAACAACACAGTATTTTACCGCCCCCTCCCACTTTTGCAATATTCCTGAATTTTACAATTCAGGAATTGTATTGTAGATGTATTTGTTGGGGCTCATTTCCCAATATCAGTTTATCTCTGAATTATGACCAGCTATGGTTTTCTATGATGATCTGCGTTTTCTTCAAAGAGAAGCATTTTTGATTAGCAATACACCTATCCAGCGTAAATGACTCAGAAACAAATTCCATGATGCCCCTTTATGCTAATAGTTCTCTTTGAAGAGAATAACCTACAAATTGCAAGGTAAAATGATTCCTCTATACTCTATTTCTTTCTAACATGCTTCATAGTTTATCACATTTTACTTCTAAAAATTACTAAATTGAAACTAATATTATAAAATAATTATTACTGTAGATAGAAAGTATTTTACATGTTAAAGTGGACATCTTATTCCTGAATGACTATTCATTGTTATTTTCATGCATTGAGTCATGTGACTAAATTGTGGATATACTTGATGATGATGTTGCCTTTCTTGTGTCAACTCCACAAAAGATAAACTAAATTAATACATGATTTGAAAGAAATGTATAAACACAAAGCATTTGTGTGTTTTGTGCCAGCAATGGCATACAGTGGGAATGACACTTACACAGAAAATCGAGTTGCTACAATCTTCAGACCAATTGCATCAAATGATTTTAAGTCCTTTCTTCTTTTTGACAGGCAAAAGGGGTAATTTAAACCTAATTTGACTTGGATTGTTACTTACTTTTTCACTAAAATTGATCTTGCATACTGTAGTGAGCGGTGACTCTACAGAATGAAGGAAATTGCAGCAGTGTGTATCTATAGATTTTAGTGATACCCTTTGGGTACATTAGATGGACTGATTGATAAGAATCCCTTAATTTCAAGTGGTGATAAGTGCATTTTATTTAGTCTCATGCTGAGAAATTGAGAGGTTTTTTTTGTTTGTTTGTTTTGTTTTGTTTCTTGTTTTATGTTTTTGCTTCTGCCTTCTGTTTCTGTGCATTCCTGACATAGACATACCAACACCCTGAAGTGTTCAGGTGATGTGATCATCCCATTCAAATTGAAAAATAAAACAAAACAACAACAACAACATATGATAAATGAGAATTGTTCTTGCTCATTTGACAACTTGACACAAACTAGAGTTACCTTGGAAGAAAGAATCTCTATTGGACTGCTTTGTAGCCATACCTGTAGGGTATTTTCTCAATTGCTGGTGGATATGGGGAGATGGGCAGCTCACACTGAGTCATGCTGTCCTGGGCAAGTGGGCTTACATGAATATGAAAGGTTGCTGAGCAAGCCAGGGAGCCATCCCATTGAGCAGCATTCCTCCATAGTCTCTCCTTCAGTTCCTGACTCCTGGGGTCCTGCCCTGGTTTCTTTCTCTTAAATACTGTGATGCAGAAATGTAAGCTCAAGCAAAACAAAACAAAACAACAACAACAAATCTTAATTCTTCCATGAATCATGAATAATAAAAACCCAGAGACAGACACTGGGGTTCAAGCTGAAGATCAGAGAAGCAAAGCAGGGAGCCAGGAGCTCTTACCTCTACCAAGGCTGAAATGGAGATCTTGTCTTCCCTGTGACTGGAAATTAAAACTCACATGAGGCCCTTTTCCTCTACTTTCATTTCTCCACAACTTCCATTTGTGTGAGTATAAATCTACATTGTCTTTATAAGTTGGCTCACACTGAACTTTCCACACAAATGGAAAACAACAGCATGATTTTAAGATCAGTTTCTTTGACTTAGAAAACTAAGTTCAAATGTTTTCTTTCACAAAGCAGAATGTATTTTGTGATAAAAGTTAGTACTTTGGGAAGGGGGAGGCAAGTTGACATTCATGAATATACAACATTTTATTGGTTCCTTTAGCTGTTGATTCATGGGTTATTTCTCTCTTTAACTGTTATGTATAATACTGTTGTCAACATACATGTACAAGTTCTGGTACTGAACTAGGAGTATGCACTTTTCTAATCATCACAAATTGATTGGATTGATTGTGGCATTTCCATACATACACGTAGTTAGAATAGTTAGATTTTTGAAGTCCATCAACATTTTCCTCTTTTATTCAGTTTAGTTTCATTTTATTTCCACAATGTTTTCTTTAATACCCTATTTGTTAACTGACTCTTTTGTAAGGCTATTTCTTCTTTAAGGACTCCAGGTTCCCCATTTGTTTAAAGTATTTATTTTCAACTCATTGAAAGTGGAGATAACATCTGCTCCCCAGTTTTTGTCTGAAACTTCCACACTGATTATCTTGGGACTGAGGTCTGCAATTGTTCTTTAAAATTAGTATTTGGGTGGTTTCTCTAAACCATGTGATGTTTTTATCAAGGAGTTAATTGGAATAAAGTGATTTTATTAAAGAATTATTAGTTCTGCTCACTGTTTTTTTAAACATGTGGACTAATCTTCAGTAATATCCTGGATATTTAAGCATTATGACTGAAAGCTCTGGCCTGCTCATTGCTCATATTAAGAGTGTTTGGAGAATATTTTATCACTCTCATTATACAATCCTGCATATTGTGTTTAGAGTCTAAGAGCAGCCCCTTCAGTAGTTCCACATTTACCTCAGTTATCAAGGCCATTTTTTTTTCACTTCTATACTTGACAGAGATGAACCTAGATCTCTCTTCTAACATCATAGGACACAAGAGGACAGTCTCATATGGGGAGACTTTGTAGTGTCCCTCACAATGAGGGTGTGAGTGCTCCTATTCCAAATCCTCTGTACAATAAAGAACTATCTGATTCAGCCACTCGAGTTCTCTCATAGTTATATTTGAATGAAATCTTATTTGGGTGGAGAATTGAGAAGGGAAGGAAGGAGGAGAAGGACAGGGAGACAAGAGAGATTTATTTTTATCCATTCATGAATTTCATCCTACAGAAGCCTCATTTTAATATCATTGCTAGTTTCTCTGGTTTTGGGGCACCTATGTTACCATTAACTCTTTTTACCTTACTTTTGGGACAGGACAAAAAGAAAAAAAAATGTCTGTTTTTTTTTTTTCTATTTACTTTACCTTAACAGGCTTCATTCACCAGTGTTCTTGATGTGAAGACAAGGGATATATATGTGTATGAATATATATATATAATATATATATATATGTTTGTGTGTGTGTGCATATATATGTGTGTATGTATATATATATATGTATGTGATTATGTATATGTACACACACATATATATATGTGTGTGTATATACATATATATGTGTGTGTGTATGTATATGTATATGTATGTGATTATTTATATGTACACACACACACACACACACACACACACACACACTGCTGACTGTGCCCTTTGTGCACTGGGCTACACTATGATTTTCTGAGTTGAATCTGAATAAAAAGAAGATAAGAGAGGAAGCTTAAAACAGTGCTTTTTTTATGGGCCACCTTAAAGCATTCACTACTATCCTATGTCTATATATTGTGGTTAAGTTTTCGAAGTCCTTGGAGAGCAACTTGGTTTTTGCACATCCCAAAGATTTCAGTTTCAGTCAGTAGGAGACATAGGGTAGAGATGACTTTTTCCCTATAGACTATCATTAGATTTTCACTAAACTTGCTTCCTGATGGTGAAACTAAGTTGAATCATAAATGTATATAGAGTAAGAGCCCTTGCCTTAATCATCTTGTCTTACATTTTACATGTGACTAGTGGATTTCATACATTGTCTAAAAATTTAAAATTTCAGATGGTTATTTCTGTTGTGTTACCAGGAAATAACTGAAAAGAAGCAAGAGCAAGAGCAATATTAAGGCTGGCGGCACATGCACGTCATTGAACACTGAGAGAGCTGTGGCAGGAGGATCATGAGTTCAAGCCCAGCCTAGACTACATAGAGAGAAGCTTCCAGAGAATGAGTGGGGAAAGAGACATAGAGAGGTGGGGGAGACAGAGAGAAAAATGGGTGAAAATATGTTGATATGTATTGGTTCACATCATTAAAATATGCATGTCATGTTTTAGTCAGAGGTCAAGCAGGAAGCAGACAATGTAAGGAGAGAGTAGCTATAAAAAAAAGTCTAGGGAAGTTCCTCTATTCAAACAGATAGAAAGATTAACAACTTCAAAAAAAAAAGTGATGAAGATAAATGGCTGAGAGCTCTTCCTATTTCTGTATATGAATGGGAAGATGTGGAAATTATTATAATCTCCATAGCAGGGACTTTAATAGTGAGCTATTTGGTTAGTAGCTACCTCCAGACACTGGTGGAGATACAGCCACTTTTACATACTTATTGAAGAAGAATTTGGGAGTAATCCTATCTTATCTCTCATTGAGCTTGTCCAGCTCTTGCTAGTATCCACCTTTGTGTGGACTCACACAAATGCCAGTCAAGAAACCTCCATAGAACCTTCAATTGTTACCTCAGCATGCACAGTATGAGTAGCCTCCTAAGACAGGGAAAGTAAGCATTTCTCTTTGCATCAAGAATGATATCAATATAGTCTGTCTCATATGTTACTTTAATGTGTTAGAATCACTAACAACTAATAAATAATAATAACTAACAACTAATAAATAAACAACTAATAAATCATAATGTTTTACAATAATGATCTGGTCTCTATTTTTCTCATCTCTACCAGTACATTGGTCAGAGCTTTGCTTTGCTTGGCTATGGTAGTTCAGGGTTTATATCACCAAATTATCTAAGATGTTATCATTATTTCTTTTGTTTGTTTTATATTACTAGTTGCTACAGTTTTCCCATTAAATACTGAGCATAGAAGTGATGCTAGGTGATCTCATAAGTCTTTTTCATTCCAGAAAGGGCCATTCTTAAATTAATTGTATTATATCCTTTGAACAAAACTGGTTAATCATTATCCTAGTAAGTAATTTTATTTTATATCTGTCTTTAGCAGAAGGAAACTTAACTAGCCAAGGTATACTGTAATTAAAGCATAATAATCCCTAGCAATGTCCACATCTAAACCTCTGGTCTTTTATAAAAATATTTTTATTACACATATGAATGCCTGCATCTATACCTGTGCATTAAGTGCATGCCTGGTGCTGTAGATGCAGGCATCAGATCTCATGGAACTGGAGTTAGGGATCGGTGTGAGATGGTATGTGGCCTTGGTCCTTTGTAAGAGCAACAAGTGCTCTTAACTGCTGAGCTCCAGCTTCAGAATCTCCAGTGCATTCTGAAGGTTTAAAAAAGGTTGTTTTTTTTTTAAGGAATTTGGTTCCCAATGATTAGATGACCATGGGATGGAGGGGTTATCCTTGGTTATCTAAGGATAATCACAAAGGCTTTTGACTGTAGAGGAGAGAGGTAGAGAAAAATGAGGATGGTAGATAGCAGCTAGAGAGATGCAACATTGCTGAATTTGAAAAGAATCAGAAAAGAAATGGTTATAGCTTCTGGGAAATTATTAAAATAAAAAAGGAATGTTCTTTTACAGTTTAAAAGGAGTACAATCCTTTGGTGTATCTTGATTTACCATCAAGCAAACTGAAATGGAATTCAAACTTGCAGAACTGCAAAATAATTAACCTATGCCCCTGTTTTTCAAGACAGGGTAGCCAAAACTAATAGAAAACCAGTTGATATAATCCCATTTCCAATAAGTAGCTGTGTTCTTCAGTAGAAACATTTGTCTTCTGAGGAATATGAACTCCAAATCCTCTAGCTCTAGGTTGCAAGGAAAGAATATAAATGTGTTGTACCTCTTTGTTCCCAAACCTCTACATTCTAGGTTTAAGACCCTAGAGCCTCTCAAAAAATGTCTCTCAGATGCTCTCTCTTGAGTGCTAACTAAAATATTCTTTACAATCTATTATACAGGATTTTGGCTTGTCATTGTTGTTTTCTAGCTCACAGCTGATTTCCTTGTGATTCCATTTTTCTTTCAGCCATTGCTTTCAGTTTTGGTTCTCACATGACCAGTGAACATTGTAGTCATGAGCCCATCCCCAAATTCTCACTGTGTGCAAAAGAACTACATAAATATGCAAATGGTGGCATTGTCATAATGGCCCGGTGGTAAATCAAGGCACTCTTCCTGTACAAAACAAAACTCAGTTTTCTCCTGAAGTTTCTTGTTAATTTCTTCCTGGAGTACTTCTGTAGTAGGAGCTCTACAGTGTCCTTTGTATTCAGTAGCTTTGCTACTGGCAAGATATAGTAAAGCACATACAGAGGTCAGAAGGGCCATTTAATTTGCTCTTAGTTACTTTAAACTTCTGTGAAGAGTCAGCAAGCTCATGAAAACTTACAAAGGAAAACATGTAATTGAGGTCTTCCTTGCAGCATCATAAGTGAGTCCATAGACATCATGTTGGTGAGTGTGGCAGCAGCTTTCATCTCTGCTTGTGCCTACTGATTATTCTGAGACCAAGAGGGGCATGCTGTTGCTGATGAATAATACAGTATGTGTGAATCACATTTTAAAACCATTTCTTCACTGCTATCACATGCACTATTCAAACGCTTGATCCACACGTGAGGTACTGCCTCTAAGTACATGAAGACCAATATTCCAGGGAATCTCTTTAATAGCCAGTCCAGATGGAACAATAAGGTAGCATGTTTATGACATCAGTCACCGTTGAAGCGTAAGGTACTACTAGAGACTTCTTTTCAAATGAAGAATACCTATGAGAAAGACATGACACTGCCTCATTCTAAAACCACAGAGTGTTATTCACTTAGGAGAACTCAAAGGGTTTCATAAATGCTGCTATTGGTGCTAGATGCTTTACACACACTTTCTTCTAATCATATGTTATAGGATATGGAGTAGCTTGCCCCAGTAATCTGGACCTTATTGTCTTTATTTGCTTTATAAGTTATTCAATAATGTATCTCTATATGAATATTTTCTTCATATAATTTGTTTACAGTCTGACAGATTCTTATAAAAGGACCACTGCTTCAGAGGTAGCTGTTTATAGTTGTGAAATTCTCTAACTTCTAGTTATAGTTTGATATTCTCAGATATGAGGCTATATTTCTAACAGATTTTATAATAAGATGTCAGTAGAGTTAATATTTAGATGAAATAGGACATTTGAGTATGCTGCTATTACTGATACTGTTAGTATGGAAAAATATAGCCTGATTCTCCAGTGACCGCAAGAAGCTGGGAGTCTTAAATCCCAAACTGACAGTCACCTACTTTAATGTTTATGGTAGTGAATGAACACCCAGAAGCCTTTGCGAAAGCAGACTTCCTGGGCTAAGAGCGGGGTTGGATACTTTAAATTAATTGGTCCCTGTTGTATGCTACGAGGTGATTGGTTCACGATGTGCGGGCTTGGTTGTAGCCCTATAAAAGCTGTATCAATTCTGTGCCAGAGATTGCTCAGCCCTCTACCCTGCATGGTGTATGGCTGATGGCCCCACTATACTGGAATATAAAGGACCTCATGAATTTGCATCAAGACTGCTTCTCATGAGTGATTTGGAGGGGAGGGGCGCCTTTCCTGAGTGGGAGGGACCAAGCTCTTGCGGGTCTTACAATTTTAGAAGGCAAGTTTTCAAAATGAGAAAGGAAAATTTTCTGTGTGTTCCTGTGTGTGTCTGTGTGTGTGTGTGTGTGTGTGTGTGTGTGTGTGTGTGTACTAGAAAGTCAACACCGACTATCTTCCCTCACCATTTTTTTCACAATATTTTTTGAGAAAAGTTTCTTTGACTGACTCTGGCTCTCACTGGCTAGCTAGAAGAATATCCAATGAGAATCCTGGCATCCTCCTACCTTTTCCTTCCAACCCTGGGATTTTAGGCACTTATCCATGTTCTGCACTTTATGTGTAATCCCAACTCAGATCCTCATGTTTACATGCCAGCCATTTTGCCCCCAACCGATCTCTCCAGCTCTACATTTTTGTTACATGGCTCCAGTTATAATCTCTATCTTATTACAATATCAGATTTTCACTAGTCAGTTAATTGTGATCCTTGTATTCTGTGAACTCTTGATGGCACCAATCTCCTCTGTTCCCATGGAAATGCAGTCTTGTTTTGGCCTACTATGCCAGTGATGTAGGTGAAGATGAATTCTTTAGACACCCTTCTGACTCTTCCTTTAAAAATAATCATCACTCAGTTGGTTCCAGACTCTTTCTGTTACCGATTGCATCTATTCTCATCTTGAATGTCTGAGATAATAACATCAGGAATCCCACTATTCCACTGAACACAGACACCATCTAATTCCCATAAGCCCTGACTCTGACCTGTAGCCTTTGGTAGATCGTTGTTTTCTCTGGATATTGGAATCTGTGCAGAGCCAATATAATATCTCTTTAAAAGTCTTGGTTTTTACCATCCTGTAATGTTCAGTCACCTTGACAAATATCAGTTCTTTTAGGAGAAAATGTGTAAGAAGCCTTGAAGGATATATATTACAGGGCCATTAATCAAATAGACATGACCTCTTTTTCATTAAAGGGGCTTTTGGTTTGTGAACTATAGAAAATTTCACGAGTCCCAACTATTGCAGCTAAACTTAGATTTCTGTCCTCTGAATTTATATTTGCTCCACTATTTTTTTTTAAAGAAATACTTTTAGATTCTAAGTTATCTAATAAGTCATTATTGATACTTTTTGTTTTTTGTTTCAAGACAGGTTTCTTTGTGTTGCTTTATAGCTTGTCCTGGATCTATCCCTTATAGAATAGGCTGGTCTCTAACTCACAGATATCTGCCTGCCTCTGCTTCCCAAGTACTGGGAATAAAGGCATACACCACCACCACTGCACAGCTTCTTAAAAATTCTTATTATGAGCTATTGCCACACCTTCAACTATTTTAACTGTTTTGATGGCAACTTTCCCTGTATCCCTGACCTATCTTTTAGGATATGATGGTTAACAGCTGTACTCTGCCATTGTAGCCCTATTGATTTTCACTGGAACCATAAACTTTTTTAAGGGTACACCAGCATGATTTGTATCCCATAGATCTCTTCAAAGATGCTGGTGGTCCCTCAGTTTTATGCTTCTTATTTCTTAATGTCTTAGCATGGTTAGTGTCTACATGCCCTCCAATATGGATATGGTTTAGAGAGTCATTCATTAAATTTATATAATATTTCCATTCTCTTTCTCAAATCTTTGAATTCTCTCTCTCCTGATGTAGTGGGGGAATTGTGGCATCTAAGATAACAATGAGCTCCACTGAATTCAAGTTTCATTCATTCAACACAACAGTTTATTGACAAACTGGTTTGATGACAATCACATAGTAAGTTCTGAGTTATAAGGGGGTGTGGTCTAGTTCAATATTTGTTTTTTATTTACTTTACTATTTGAGGAATATGTTACTTCACATATTCTCTATATGCATTCTTTGTCTGAAATTGACAAGGCCTTGCCAATTTTCTTCTTTGGTTGTTTTTAAAGAACTTATCTTGTTTATTTCTTTATGGGGTATTGTGGTGTCAAATTCTATTTATGGGCCTGGGAGTACGATGTAGGGAGGCAGGCTCCTGGGTAGACCAGATATTTATTTATTTTTTTATGACTTTTTTATTTAAATTAGAAACAACCCTGTTTTACATGTCAATCCCAATTCCCTTTCCCTCTTTTCTTCCCCTGCCCCCCACTGACTCCCTATCTCTTCCAATTCCTCTCCCCAGGGAGGGTGAGGCCTTCCATGGGGGATTTTCAAAGTTTGTCATGTCACTTGAGCATGGCTCAGGGCCCTCCCCAATGTGTCTAGTCTGAGGGAGTATCCCTCTACATGGAAGGGCTTCCAAAGTCCATTTGTATACTAGGGATAAATACTGATCCACTACCACAGACCCCATTGATTTCTCAGTACTTCTAACTGAGGTGACATCCACCTTCAGAGAGTCTGGGCCAGTCCTTTGCTAGTTTCCCAGCTATCAGTCTAGTGTCCATGAACTTCCAGTTGTTCAGATCAGCTGTTTCTGTGGGTTTCTCCAGCCTGGTCTTGACCTCCTTGCTCATCATTTCTTCCTCTCTGCAACTGGATTCCTGGAGTCAGTATTTAGCCGTGAGTGAATGCTTTTGCTTGCATCAGCTACTGGATAAAGGCTCAAGGATGGCATATAAGGTAAATCTCATTGAAGATACACTTAAGATACACTAGGATAAATCTATTTTACCTAGTGTATCTTCAACACCTAAGATTCTCTCTTCCATCTCTTGTATTCTTGTATTGTTGGTTATACTTGCATATGCTGTGGATTTTTTTGGGGGGGGTTCAGCTTTCAAGCCTTGTACTGTTTGAATTGTTTCTTGCTATTTTTTTTTGTCTTTTCTTCCATTTCTTTAAAGAATTTTCTCATTTCCTCTTTTAGGACCTCTATCGTCTTCATGAAGTTGTTTTAAATGTTATGCCCTTCTGCCTCATCTGTGTTGGGATGTTCAGGTCTTGCTGGTGTAGAATCCCTAGACTCTGGTGTCATCACACTGGTTTTCCTGTTGTTGAATGTGTTCTTATATTGTTGTCTTTCCATCCCTACTTCCAGATGGGTGCAAGTGGGGTCTCTTCTCCTGGTGTGTGTGGGTCAAATGTTCTCTTCTGGGTGTACAAGCAGGTCCAATACTCCAGAGGGTCTACAGGTAGATGTAACTGGGTCTGACACACTCTCTCCCAGTGGATAGAGGCAGAACTAGCATCAAAATGTCAGTAGACTCTGGATGGCTTGGTCTGCTGGGGTGTGTGGACATGCCCACAGTCCCTAGGCCAGGTGATCCCAAAGAGGGCAAGCAAAATTTGGGCCTGTGACAGTGGCCCATGCTCACCTCTCCCTTAAGTTGGGGCAGGTCTAGCATCTTTATTTCAGCTGACTCTGGATGACTTGGTCTGCTGGGATTGAGTAGTCCTGCCTGCAGTTCTCAAGTCATGAAATCCCAAAGAGAGCAAGCAGAAGATGGACTTGAGATAGGGGCCCACCGATCAGGCATTTCTTTAGAGATAAATTCTCCAGGTGAAATTAATGGATGATTTCTTCTCACTTGTGGAGCAAGAGGTGTTTTCTTCAAGAAAAACATGTCTTTCCTTGTCAAAGAGGCATTGAAAATTAAATATTTGCTTAAACTGTTCAACTCCTTTAATAGGCAACTGAACAGGGTTCTTCCTGTTATTATTGGTAATACATGATCCTTTAAAGATGATATAGTTGCTCTTGATTTCATTTTGAACTTTTAATTTTGAAATATGGCTTTAATAAAATGTCTCCCCTTGTGCTTTATAAAGAACAGTCATGGTGGCCAACTCACCCTATAGGCTTGACATCACCATTGTAACCTTCACAAGCTACATCCCAAATATTGTGCAACTGCAAGTTTATGCATGCCACTAATCCCAATGTTCCATTTCTTCCAGAAAATAGTCACCAAGGAAAGCACAAAGAAATTCCAGATTACATTTTAACAATCTCTTCTACTTAGTAAGGAGAGCATGTAGAAGGAAATGACACTCACAGGTAATTAGAATCACACAGAGAGAAAAGATGACCAAATGGTACATTAGTTTTTTGTTTGTATGATTAACATATTCTAGGGAGTTAATGCCTGCATGTGTGACAATTGGTATGCTAAATTACATTGTCATAATCATTATATGGTATATTCATATATCAAGTCACTGCATAACACAACATAAATATTTTAAGTATTTTTCAACCCAGTGCTGAAAACTGAAACACACAAGAAGTAAGGAAACAAACAGAAATTAGAATTAGAATTCATATAATGGAATCCACTCAAGTCAAATGATGAGAAGCTGCTTAATACCTAGGGAGATTAGTAATTACAGGAAGTCTGTCTTAGGTGAAGGCATTCTCTTGCTGTCATGCCTCTCATTACATAACCAAAGAGATACATACCCTAAGTTCCCCCTTCGTAACTGCTCTTCATAGGCATTCCTTTCTGAAGCACATTATAAGAAACCAGGAAAAAGAAAACCCAGACAACAAAATGCACATAACACAGATCTATAACTAGGGAGAGGTTGTATGTGGTGGGAATGCATATTGAGCAAAGAATATGAGTTGATGAATCTCAGATGCCAAGTGAAGGGATATGAAAATGGAGAAATATGAAACTGGAGAAAATTGAGCCTTTAATCCCAGCACTTGGGAGACAGAGGCAGGCGGATCTCTGTAAGTTTGAGACCAGCCTAGTCTACAAGAGCTAATTCCAGGAAAGCCTCCAAATAAAGCCACAGAGAAACCCTGTCTCTAAAAAAAAAAAGGGGGGGGGAAGATAAAAATAAAAAAAGAAAGAAAGAAAAAGAAAAAGAAAAAGAAAAGAAAGAAATGGAGAAAATGTATAATATGCTCTTAAAGATTAATTAAATACAGTCATAAAAACAAATAGCAAAGCAAAAAAATGTAGGAAGCTAAAAGAAATTAAAAGAGCAAACCCTTGAGGTATTTATTTTAATGGAACATTAAATTTAATATGTCTATGACAGCAGCAGCAAATTCAGTGCTATCCTTTTAAGAAAACAGCAGGGAAAACTCATGAGTAATAAAATGTTATTGATAAAACAAACTTATTAATCTGGATTTTGGGCCAATTTTATAAGGACTAGCATATAAATCTTTGTTTTAAGCTGTAATGACTCTAGTTAGAATATGAATGGAATCCATTACAGAGGACAACTTTTTTCAGTTTTAAGTCTAGATGAAATTGAGAAAAACCTGTAGTTTACACTCGAGACCTGGCATTCATTTATTTTTCTTCAAAATATTTCATAAGTGTACATTCATTGTACAACATGGTAGTATCATAAATATATTCTTATTCAAGTACTTTTGCCTCATAAATTCCAAATATCCACTCCTGTTTTTCCTCTTCAATCCCACAGCTTTTATTAGTTTTGCTTTTCTTCCTTCCACATGATATTTGTCTCCAAATAAAAAAGAGTAAAAACAAAGGCTTATTTTTACATCAAAATTCAAAAGCCACAAAAATAATTATAAATAGTATATATCAATATGTCTGGTAAAGTCTGGCTAGATTTAATTAGTAAAATCAATATAATAACTTATTTTAACAAAATTGATGTAGTGGAGGGGTAGTCTAAGCAGATTTTCAGTGCTTTACATAACCCACACCTACTAAGAGATGTGTCAAGAGGTTTACTTATAAAATTCATAATCTTATATGTCGTGCCCAATCTCGACCAGCAAGGAAGATACAACTCAGGGAAGATCTTCAAGCAGTTTATTCAGGATCCTTGAACAAGCTTCTTCTGCTCTCTCCTGGGGAAATGCCTGCACAGGCTTAAATCCTCTTCGCTGACCAACCCCAGTGAGCCACGTGGACCCTGCAGATAGGCTGCTCTTATGCAGAAGCAAACAAGCTGAACAGGCTTAGCCAAATAAGGACTTGTTTATGACAGAGAGTGCTCACCATAGGGAAGGTGGAAGGCAGAAGCCAGTGCCAGCTTTAAGGTGTGGCACTTCGCAGCTCTCTACACTTATGCAAGTTGGAAAAAGAACAATTTAGAAAGATGTGATTTTCATGTCACAAAGTATTGAACTCATATGATGCTTTCTTGTTTGAAACAAAGGAAACCATGACATTTTCTTTAGCTAGAAACACTAAAGCACCTTCAGTATAAGTATTGAAATCAAATAATAATTTTAAATTGTAATGCCTTTCACTTAAAAAAAAATTGAGCCACATATGCTCATCCATTTCCAGAATATAGTTGGACTTTATCTTTTCCATTCTATAATTCCTTTCCTGTAAAGAGACAGCTATAGCAATATAATGGCGTGCCATAGTTGCTAATCAAGTAACTCAAACAGGGTAAAACTTATGTACATGCTCCTTGGTGACTGATAGACTAAGTGGTGATGATCAAGTTAGGAGGTTGGAAGGCAGAATTGACACAACACTGTTCTATATAAGGGTTCTAATAAAAACAACCCAACTTGAATTCATGAATAATAGTTTTTAATGTTGTTTTCTGTGGCTTATCCTACAGCTAGTCTAATATCTAGAAATTAATTTAGGCCTGAAGTCTGCCAAATCTTATGGAACATTTCTTTTCTATGTCAAAAGAGGTTATTCTATGAACATATAGGTCTATGAGTGTCTAAGTCAGATGTTTAATTTTTTTATCTATGTCTTCTAATAAACACACATTTTATTTCATGGATTCTATCTATAATTATTTTATTCATCCTGACTTCAATTTCCCCTCCCCCCACTTCTCTCAACTCCCTCACTTTCACTCCTCCTCCATTTCCCTTTAGAAAAGAGCAGGCCTCTGAGAGAAATTGACCTAACATTGCATAGTAAGTTACAATAAGATTGGGCACAATTAAAACACATAGAAAAACACATGACCCTGACTTTTCATACATGAGGCAACGATAAACATTTGGCACCCATAATTTAACCCAATCCTGAAAATATAAATTTTTTATTTTTAACATTTTTAGAGGTTTTAAAAATTGAGATTTTCAGAATCTAGAATTTTTTCTTCGTTTATTATTTGATTTGGTTTGCTATTTATACAGAAAAAGATTAATGTTGACTTTTTACTACTATCAGCTTCCAAATATGTTAATAGCTGCCTACTAAGAATATCATGAAATACATTTGTAAAATATACTTGTAATGTGTGTGTGTGTGTGTGTGTGTGTGTGTGTGTGTGTGTGTGCTGAAAACATCATTACATGACCAATCTGTAGCCCAAGGTGACTCCTCAGGGTGACTTGACTCCCGATGCAGCACAACTTTTTCTTATAGATTAAAGGAATTGACTGTGATGCTCTGATCTTGATCCTCACCTTCCCAAAACCTTTCCAGACCTTCTATTCCCTCTTCTTGTCTTATGTCTACATTTCCATGCATTTGTTTTTTTTTAATTCCATATATGAGAGAGAACATATATGTGACTGTTTTCCTGTGTCCATCTTATTCATTTTGATAACATCTTCCAGTTCCTCTATTCTGATGTAAATGAAATACTTTCATCTTATTTATAGGTGAATAATACTTCTCTGTTTATGTATATAAGTAATACTTTCTTGATTAATCTGTTGATGTACATCTTGGATGATTCATTATCTTCATTGTCACGAATAGTGCCACAATGATTGTGGACATTCAGATAGTTTCTCTACCAGCTTCATTTCTTTTGGATAGATTAAGGGGTGAGATAACTAGATAATACATGATTTGTTATTTTGTTTGTGGAGGCACATCCATACTCTTTTCCATAATAACTTGCTAGTGTACAGTTCCAAAGAATGCATACAGACTTGTTTTTTCAACATCCTTAATGTTCATTGTTTTTGGAGTAGTAGCCATTGTAAACTGGGAAAAATGCTATATTCATGAAATTTTTATTTGCATTTATCTCATGAGTTATGTTATGGAGAATTTTAAAATATTAATTATTCACATATTTTTTGAGAAATGTTTTTTTCAGATTATGTTTTCCACTTTAATTAGATTATTTACTTAGATCATTTGTTGAATTTTTTTGTTGTTGTTATTGTTGTTCTTTTTTATATTCTAAAACTTGGGTCTCTTACAAATGATAACAACAATTTGTCCTGCATTCCATAACAGAAGTTTTAATATCTTCACTCCTTTAGTGTTATGATATCATTTAAAATACAATTTAGATAGGCAGTTAGGATTCTTATTATTTATACAGTGATTATTTTTTGTTTGTATTTTAAGTGAACAGATAAGTAACATTCACTTTAAATATATATGTATGTATACTATTTAGACATATATGTTAAATTAATATTGATACTTCACATATAAATTTGATATTCATTGTCACTTGAGTTCAATGTTTTTAATTTATTTGTATTAAAACATACTATTTTCTCAAGATACATACATAATAAGCTTTTATCTGTTTCACCAATATATGCATTAGATATAATGTGATATCAAAGATATCATTTTATGGTCTTGCTTCACTGAAATTACTAAATTGATGGCTATTCTTCTAACCATTTTTACAAGACATGAAGGAGTTGGTTAATGATGCTTTCCTAGGAGAATTTTAACCCTTTGTTGTTGTCCTTGGTTTCATCTGGAAGCCATGGTGACTTTGAACCTGTGATATAGAAAAGGCAGGGCCTTGCCATGCATTCTTCCCCAGGTATCTCTTACTGCAATGTTATCATTGTTTACTGATATACTCTTCCTGTTCTTTTAACTGCTTCTTAAAATCATTCTGCCTTATTGTGTTTATCAGCCAGTTAACTGTTACCATTTTATGGTTATATCTATAGAAGAAAACAACTTAAATAGAGTTAAACATTAACAGCAGATTCTAATTGCTTTGCACAGGCAAAGAGTAGAAAGAGACTGTTTTGGATATTCATTAGAAAATTTCAAGTGTTTACTATTATAGTGTGGTGAATTCTGTAACAGATGAGCCACAGGAAGAAGTAAGGTGTTCCTTTAAGCTTATAGTAGTTATAATGGTGAAATGATATGTTTTTTTTAAAAAATATGAATTCAATGCTTTTCTGCAATTAATTATCAAACCATGGCTTTATTTCCTCAATGTAGTATACATTAGAATTGACAAATCTAGGCAAGATGTTCCATTCATCAACCCCAGGCACATTATTTTGATGTTAGGATGGATTGTTTGTCTTTTTCGGTGGTTTTGAATTAGCAATTATACAACTGCTTAATGTTAGGGCCATCATTATGAAATTAACAATCTGTTTCACTGCTTTGCTTTATATTCTCCTCTCTCTCTCTTCTTGAGGGAGAATATAAAATCACAGTGTCTCCAGTACTTTCTTGTCTTCCACATTCTATTTTATTTTCATGACAAAGAATAAGTACATTGGCATAACCTTACTCAACATTTACTTTCTGGTAATTACATGTTTAGTACTGAACTAAAAATGTTCTTTAGTATGCTTTCATTATGTTGGTTTTTCTTTATGAGACTCTGGAAATCTGGAGCTATGTCATATGACTGCTGTAGGATACAGGAAAATAACATAGTAAGTAGGTGGTCTTCTTGTTGCCACTGATGTGTCTCTTGACCTTATTTTATCAAGTAAAATTAAGCTCTAGATTTTTCTTGGCAGAAGAATGATGGAAGTAGGTTGACTAACTGTGTAGGTAAGCTAAACTATTTCAAATAATTTATATTGCTAGTATAGGTAACAACTATTGGTTTTCCTTACACTAAAAAAATATACCCACATTTTCAAAATTAGTAGTTCACCTATCTGTCTAGTCCTAAGTAACATCATGAGATTCTTCGAAACACTGATTGTGCTACATCAAAGACCATGACTTAAAATTAACTCAAAATTATCATCCAGAAGTGCTACTAGAATAATGAAAGTACCACAGAATGGAAATATGAGTAGGAAATATTTTCTTTTAGTTGAGGATCAAATTGTATAAAAATGGAATTCTCATTTTGGAATTTAGGACAGATACCTGTAAGAGACTCTTCTAATTTGGTAGATGAAATCTCAATACCAATCTAAAGTACCGTTCTTTCTAAGAATGACCAACTTTGGAAAATTTTATCTCATTTAAATAAAACTTTTAAACTATTATTTGTTTAATTTACTTAAAAGTATATGATAATCAGCCTGATTGAATCATCTCATAATGTAAATACATGTACATTTAAAAACTCACACTGTACTATTGCATGGGAAAAAAGATTCACTGAGACACAGTATAGGTTGAATGATGTCTATTTGGGGAGAAATCACTTACACCTGAAACAGACCAAGGGTTCTTGCTCCATGGATGACATTCAGATGCTCTCCACAACCTGACCAGGAAGTCAGAGAATGAGCTGGGGTCCAGGACCCAAGACTTAACCTCCCCTGTCACATCTGCACCTACGCCCATGCCCCGACAGTGTAACACATGCGGGCAGGGTGGATATCTCTCATACAATTATTATTTGACATCCTTCCTGCTCAGGCTTGTGCACTCCTGGGAATTGAAAGAAATTTTTGTATGAGGGTATGATCAATTCATTTTATCAGAAATGTGCAATAATCAACCTTCTTTTGCATGGGCACATTTGAGGATTTAAACAAAGAAATATCTCGCTTCAAATAGTTCAGAAGTTTGTGGTTATGGCTCACATGGATAATTGGAAAGTTGGTGATTCTGCATGGTACTTGGAGGTGAAGAAATAGCTTTGACACCTTGTGAAGCAGATCAGTTTATGACATTTAGAATACAATATGGATATGTGATTTTTTTCTGTGCACCTATTTTGGATGAGTTGTAGCTGTGGAATCTATTTATGTCAACAGACATAGAAAAACATGTTACTGTCCAAATGAATGAAAGCATGGAACCTTGGGAAGAAAATGTGATCTCTGAGGACAACCTTGTTGTGACATCATGTTCCACCAATAGATTTGAGGAATTGGCCTAAGGGCATGGCTTCTGCAATCCCTCATAAGGAAGAGAGGGACCTCTTTCTCTTGGGTGGTGATCTGAGTATCCTGTATCTCAGCATCATGTGCCTTCAGGAGCAGAAGACCACAGCAGCTATTTAGCTTCATTGTGTGAGTGCTCCCCAAATAAATGTATGGTATTCTTTTATTTGGGCTTTCGTGGAATTTCTTAATTTACTCTCACAATACAGAAAACAAAATTGCATTTATATTGGACCCAAAAAACAACCTTTTAGGAATTAATTTAGGAAAGTAGGAAAAAATGTTCATACATTGGAAGCTATAAAACACCAAAGACAGAAATTGAAGAAAACTGAAACTAGCAGGAAGACATTTTGTGAACACATCTCAGAATAATTAACATTGCCAACATGCCCATACTATCTTGTGTGACCTACCATGTCTCTTCAACATTTACAACAACCTCAATGACATATTTTACAAGTAAATAGAAAAATTAACTCTAAAATAATTAAATAATTATGGGCACACAAAAATTCCAAAAACCCTAAGCTTTCTTGTGTGCAATGAGCAAAGCTGGACATTATAGTGTTTGATCTCAGACTCTACAAGTTGTTATTGAAATCCAAGCAGAATGGAACTAGTAGATCACAGACTCATGGCAATTAAACATTACAGAACCCAGGAATAAGTATACTTGTTTACATACTTGCAGCACACAGTGGCATAGGATATACACTCCCATTCCAATAGGAAGGAAGTGGGCAAGAGCAAAGAAATATTTCACAGAGGGTTATAATTAAGGGATTGTCTCAAAAGAGACTTTAGAGATTGAGAAAGGGTTGAGAGCAAGAAAGACTATGGAGACTTTTGAAATAGGTTACATGAATTTTGCACTGTGATATGGCCATGAGCTTATGGGGGTCAGAGAGTACAGCATGATCATTTGAATAAAAAAATCTTTCTTATAAGTTCACATACTTGAACACATGTCACTGCTCAGGGAGGTTGCATGGAGTTACAGTTTTGCTAGAGAAGGTATGTCAATGGGACAGGCTTTGAGAGTTCATAGCCCTGCCCCAATTCCAATTCGCTCTTTGCTTCCTGTGTGTAGGTGGATATGTGATTTCTAAGTGTCTTGATCCTGCTATCATGACTGTGACTTGCTACCATATCTCCCTGTTATGAAAGACTCTTGAACCACAAGTCAAATTAAATTCTTTCATAAGTTACCTTTGTTCATGGTACTTTGTTGCAGCAACAGAAAGGTAACTAAGAGAGCATTCTTTTAAAGAGTAAATATTGTCAAACATGAAACTGTACATAACATTATGCTAAATGAGTCAAGCCAGACACAGAGTGATGAACATTATGTACTTTTTGTTATTTTTTATATCTAAGAGGCTCTAAATCACAGAAGCAGAACATAGAATATTTAATTAAAGTAATAGGAGAGATGGCAAAGTTCAGGGGGAATTTTGATCAAAGGATATAAAAGTTAAGTTACAGGGGAGAAAGAATTTCAAGTAATTTACTTTGTAGCATGATGGCTATCCTTAACCACAGTATGCTGTGCACATGGCAGTGCTAAGTAGCATAGTTAAATTATCCTAATACAAAGAATTGTCATCTAATAAACATTCTATTTACATTGATTAATCTACCCTAATCTTATATAAGCATTACCATATTTTGTATGCCACAAATACACACACACACACACACACACACACACACACACACACACACAACCCACACACAATTAACTAAGGGTTGCTTACAAGTAATTTATTTGTAATGATGCAAAAGGCCAAAACTCAAAAATGTAACCCCTCCTATCACATCTCAGGGAATCCCATGAAAGTTATAATAGCCAGAGGGAATGGAGGACACCAGGAAAATAAGGCCCTCTGAGTCAACTAAGCATGGTGCATGTGAGCTCGCAGAGAATGAAGCAGCAAGCAGCAGGCCTGCATGGGTCTGCACTACATCCTCTGTGTATGTTATAGCTTAGTATCTTTATGGGAGTCCTTGCTGTGAAAACAAATTGGTCTCTCACTTTTGTGCCTGCTCTTGGGACTTTTTTCCTCCTGTTGGCTTGCCGTGTCCAAATTCAATATGAACATTTCTGCTTCATCTTATTTTATTTTTGTCCTATTTGGTTGTTATCTCTCAGAAGCCCATTCTTTTCTAGTGAGAGAGAGAAAGGGAGTGAACATGGAAAGCAAGTGGTAAGTAACTAGGAGGAGTAGAGACAGGGCAAACTAAAACCAGGATATACTGTGTGGGAAAAGAATCTGTTCTCAATAAAAGGAAAAATGTAAAAAAGAAAAATAAAACACACCCCCTAGGGGAGAAAAGGTAGCCAATTTTCATACATAACCAGACTACACAGATATTAAGTACAAAATACCACAGTTTGGATATTGTTTGGGTTTTCTGGGATGAGTTAAGAGTGAAGGCTTGAAGTTTACTCACAGTGTATGATATACCATTATTTGAGGTTCAGCTGGATGAGAGCTAGAAAGCATTTGGAAAAAGTAAGATTGAAATCTGTAGAGACCCTGATGTAATTTTTTTGATGTCTTATTTGGGGACCAGCAGTGTGTTTGAGTGGCAGATATGTTTCTTCTTTCAGCAGATTTAATCTATTAATGGAATACTGGATTCAAGATCTAACATTCTCTAAGGAGGCCAATGCCAATATTTGGATTTGGAAGTGAAACAAGAAATATCCAACTTTTATCCTTCTTGAAGTTTCTTAAGTCATCCTAAAACAATCCCTGTTTGTGGACTAAGACTAGGTAAATATTCTTTAGCAGAGAACAAAGTTGCAATTCACAGTTAGACATTAAAAAAATCCACCACAGAAATAGTAAAAATATGATTAACATGAAAATAAAGAGATTTTTGTAAAATGTGTATATAAAAATAAATGTATTTGAGTCTTTCACAGCTGGACATGAAATTTATCTGTGTTTAACCAAGAGATATTGATGGGGCCAGAGTTGAAAAAGAGACTGAGAGATCTGTGTCTTCATATGTAAAGCTGAGTAACACAAGCAGCACCTGCCAAGCCCATGGATGATGTAATTAGAAATCACAGTACAATTGTGTTTTCCAACTGATAATTATATTTGTTACTCTGAATGACTTTCTGTAACTGGATCAAAAATGGAAGCTCTCAGCAAGGACAGCCAGTGTTTTTGTTTGCTTGCTTGCTTGCTTCCTTTCTTTCTTCCTTTCTTCCTTCCTTTCTTCCTTCATTTTATTTATTTTTTTTTTGGTCAAAAGTTTACCATATTCTGCAGCCTCTTCCTTACTTTTCTTAGTTCATTGTTTAGTTGTTTATTCAGAGAAACATGTGAGCATCTATGTTTCAGGCAAGTGAAATCAGACCATGCTGAATCAAGGGTCTTTGGTCCCAGGTTTCTTACCATCTTTGTTTAAGGGGTTTCTGACAACATATTGGCAGATATCATCTTCTTTGTCGAGACTAAGAAATTTGAGGATTCCGAGAGCTCTTTTGGGCCCCAACTGCCAATGAACAGTAGTATCTTTCACTCAGGAATATTCACCCCCAAACAGATTTGCAATTTCTCTCTCAAGTTCTCTTTGGCTGTAAGAAGAATGCCTCTTACTCAACAGGTGACACACTCTACTGTGGGTCGCAACAACTTGCTTCATGGGAAAATCTTGTTTTTAGTTCCCACTACTGATTCAGGCCACACAACCCATCCACTTTTCACTCAGTACCAGCAGCAGCTTCTGTGGCCATGAGCTTCTCATAAAAGGTATCAAGTTAGCATGTATTATTCACTTCAATAAGTTTCTGACAATGTCTGGGAAGAGGATATTCAGCTTGATCTCAATGCAGCTGATATTCTAGGAGACACCATAATAAATAGATAAATAAATAAATAAATAAATAAATAAATAAATAAACGAAAGAAGAATGGTCTTTGGCAATTACATGTTAATAGGTTAGGGCATCTTTTGCTTTATCTTCTGAATGTCTGTGAAATCTGTACTCAACATCATCCATGCCAGACAAGTCTCTTTCTTATATTAGGCATTACTTATTACAAATACCTTTTGTTATTTAAACTCATTCTGTTCCTTGATTCATTGGCTCTATGACAAATATTGCATTTATGAATTGAGGTCAGACATGATGTCTGAAACAATTTGCTTTCTGGGTTCTTATAGAATGACGATTTAGGTAAAGAAGAGTTTTTCTAAAATTTTATTTGTACCTATTTGATTCCTTTAAACACATAGTTCAGATAATAAGGAGTCACAAAGAATGCTTAGCTTTGTCAGAAACGTCTCAAAGCTCATAACACGTTTGTCACAGTGACATTACTTGAAACATTGAGCTTCAAGTTCAGTCATGCCTTTACCAAATAAAGGCTGAAATTTAAAAGCATAAAAGTGTGCTGCCTGGATTTTCTCAGAGTGTGTAAGCACTTAGCAAGCTACATGCCATCTATTTTACTGTAGCATTCCAATTCAGCTAAATGCTTAGGTCTGACTTGTGTTGTTTTCATTGAGCAGGCCACCAGGGACTAACTTCTGTTTTCTGCACTGTGGCTGTTATTTCCTTTTCCACACCCCCTGAAAACACAATGAAAATGTATTTCTGATCCAGGAAAAAAAAAAAAGAAAGAAGAATTCTCAGAAGGCAAGAATATAGTTAAAACCCATGTATCAATAGAGGCTGCTGACACAATTTCAAGCCCACCCAAAGGAAATCCTCTTATCTAAAGTTAGTTTTGCATTTGCTTTGTTTGTTTTGTGTCCTAGGATTGTTAAGAGTCAAAAGGCACAGCTTAGGTCCATCTTATTCCTAAAATTTAGACCCTTGCCTGGCATTGGTGGCCCACGCCTTTAATCCCAGCACTACGGAGACAGAGGCAGGCAGATCTCTGCGAGTTCAAGGTCAACCTGGTCTACAGGTCTATAGAGCTAGTTCCAGGACAGGCTCCAAAGCAATACAAAGAATCCCTGTCTCAAAAAAAAAAAAAAAAAAAAAGACCCTCTACCCCTCTACATACTCTACATAAATCTTCATCAAAGACAAAACCAAAATATTTGAAACATTCAGAGATGAATGTCAAGTTAAATATAGGAAACAAGCAAGATTTAGATGCCTGAACTGCTTTTCAACTTTAATGATGGATCCAGAAGATTTTGGATTAGCATTTTCAATGTGAGATAACATAAATGTTAAACCAGAACAATGTAACTGTAAAGAGGAAGCAAAGAATGTTTCAGAGAACTTCAAACTGCAATGGCTTACTACTATTATCATTTTACTAAAAATATTTAATTACACATTCTAGAAGTCTAGACAGCTAGTTCATGATCAAGGAAAGTTCATCAGACTATTTGCTAAAGATGAATATATTTCAGGTCATCTCGATGGCTCATAGGGTAAAGGCACTTGCCACCAACACTATTGACATGAATCACATTCCCAAGACTCATCTGAAAGTAGGAGATAACTGACTCTTGCAAATGGTCTGCCGACCCGCACATGCATTTCCCAAAATATAACAAAATATAAAGACTGAATCATTAATGAGTGCTAAATCTCAGAAGACACTGTCTGCAAACCAAAAAGAAAGTAAAAATAAGAAAGTAAGTATGATTTATAAAGTAATAGTAAAATACTTGATAAAATATATGTAAGTCAATATTGAGCTGTTACAGACAGGTAATCGGTTTTGGAATAATTAAATATACTTTTTAACACCTTATGTTAAACATTAAAAATTATTTCACAGATTGTAGAGGGTTAAAATGAAATATGAAAAATCATCCTCAATCAAATATTAGAAATGGAAAATAGAATGACAAAATGTATAAACCTCATACTGCAATTTAGTACATTCTGTAGCTCTTCCTTGTAACATAAATAAATAAATGACCCAGAGACTGATATTTGGGTTCAAGCTTCAAGCCAAATATCAGAAGTCAAAGCAGCTGGCTACTAGCTTCCTGCCTCTCACCAAGCCTCAGACTATAAATTTTCCGCAGCAAGGCTGGAAAATGAATGCCTCTCTGAGACCCTGCTTCCTTATTATATATTTCTCTGATTTTGGGATTATAGGTGTAAGCTATACTTTTCTTTTAGACTGATTCACTCTTGTGTAGCTCTGGGTGGGCTTGAACTCACAGAGATTCATCTATATCTCAATCCTGAGTTCTAGGATTAAAGGTATGTACCACCACATCCTAGTTTCTTGCTGCTGGAATTAAAGGTGTCTATCACCACTGTCTGATATCTATAGCTTGAGGTTGACTTTGCTTTTCTGAATTTTCAGTTAAGCATTAATAAATCATAAATAATATATCACTACACCTCCTCTTGCTGATAAGTGCTGTTGGATTTTGCAACCTTGAATGATAAATGACTTGCTAGTATAGAAGTTTTCTGGTTCAGGTAGGTGCCATGAAGCCCCCTCTCTCTCTGCTGTGAGATTGACAGAGGAAGCTTTTGAGTTCTTTAAGAAAGTGTCACGGAAGCCAGTAGCCCTTTTGATGAACAAAGGAAGAGTGAAAAAAAGGCTCCTGAGAAGTCGTACATTAAAAATTTCTAGAAACACAATCAAACATATATTCATTGATATAGAAAAGGCTGATATAAAATATGTGGCTAACAGCTGTACAATTGGGCAAGTCACTTCACTTCTCTGAATTTTAATTTCTGTTTCTATAGGGAAAAGGCTGTACTATAGAGAAGAAAATATCCTAAAGAATTGAGGTAAAAAGGTAAATCAAGAATGTATAAGAAGCAGCAGAGAGGAAAACAAACTGAATTGCCTGTAGCACCCATTGTGAAGTTAGAAGAATATCAAACAAAGGATATTTACCTTTTCTTTTATACAGTAGTTTTTAGAACTTGTTTTTATGTGGTCAATCAGAAGCCCAGCCACAAAATTCAATAAAATAGGCAATAGTGCAAAAAAAAGGGGGAGCAGAGGAAAAGGGAGTGGCAGAGTGGGTTGGAGAGTGGAAGAGGGAAGCAAGGGAAGATGGGAAAGAGAGAAAGGCTGAAAGAAATAGATGAGATATCAGGAAACAGCTTTGAACTCGATGTGAAACCAATCTGAGTAAAATTGAACAACTTTAAGAAGTTCAAGTACATTTAGGCATAATTGGCATGCTATCTTTCAGAAATGTTAAACAAAGGAACATGTGTGGTTATTTCAGGAAAGGAGCATATTGCCATTGGAGTGAGCTATTCTAGATGCATGCAAATCTACAACCATATCAGAGTAAGTCTGTGCTAAGACCAAGAACAATTTGATATACAAGAAAAGATACCCATTACGTAAGAGATTCTCCCTTGTCATCTTTTCCTTAGAAACCTTCAGTCTTAAAGGAAGAGGTCCCACATAACCATACCATTGTTGATAATAATTTGACTTGTGGTCAACCTTAAAAACTTGCCTGCTACTTGAAACAAACAACAGGCAAAAAAGAAACCTAAAAAACAAACAACAAAAACAAAACCAACAAAACCAAGCAAATCATTGGCTATTTACAAATGGATTTAGACATTCTAAACAGACCAGAAAATTTCTGAAGAAGACACAGAGAATGTATCTGTCTTTTGAGAGCATTTCCCTTAGTTACTCCCATGACCTCAGTCAACTACAAGCACTGCTACTTTATGAATATACTGATTCTTTTGCATATACTGATCTGAAGGAAGAATTGAATGGGCATTGTCTTCTTTCTTTTACCAATCAGTTTTCTCAAAGATACCTTAAGAGGGAAAGTCATACAGTGTTTAGCTACTCGCTTATTAATTCTTCCTAAATCTATTTAACCTTGTGGGGTCATTGAATAACTTATAATTCTTACATAGCCCAATGGAAAAATACTTCCAGAAGCTGACATTTGAGATACCTCTCTAATATGAGCATTGATCAAAGCCTTGTAAAAGTCATGGCTCACTGGGTACTCTCCCAGACTTAGAATATCGATAACTTAAATTTCTATGGTGATTGGCAGAAACTGAAAGAGGAAGCTAACATTAAAATTGCATAGACACATGGAAAGATAGTGTAGTTATGAAGAAGTCATGACAACTAATATAGTTTAGTAACTCTGTTACAAATATGCTTATAAAAAGTAGGAGTCAATGTCATACTCACAGGTGTAAAAACCTGAACACAATAAAAGGTGATATCTGATTAGCTTTACATCCAAGACAGAAAAGTGTTCCTAGAACCTCTGTAAATGGGAATTATGGAGAAAGGAGTCATGAAAGGATACAATGGCTACAAGATCAGAGGGACTGATAACAAGAGAGTCCAGAACATTCTCTCTCCCTCTGCTTCAGATTTTCTCATCACTCTTCCACTAGCTAAAATCAAATGGATGTCAGAGAGGATAGATTTCATCTGGTATGCTCAGTACTTAAAAGTCACAGAGATCCAAGGGGAGTGTGAAAAAGGTTGTGAAAGAGGTTTATACAGGACATCATATGTGTAGGAGTGTCTACTTCTCATTATTGATTGCAGTTTCAAGTGAGATTGTGTATGTTAAAGTCCTCTGAAAACCATGGGAAATGTAGCAAATTCATATGTGATTCTGACACATACAACAAGTATCCATATGCCTTGTTTTCAGCCATCAGAAGACAATTGGGACCACATTTACGTATTCCATAGGCTATTTTACTTTATTTCTGCGATTATTTTCTTCATAGCTCCTTTTAAGATTTTTAAAACACACTTTCATAGGTAAACATATTGAAAATGGGAAGGAGAAGAATTGGCTCCATCTCAGCCTTCAAATGACCCTAGCTGTAATTAGTACATTAGCATAAAATATTTATCATTAATTACATTGCATTTTCTCCATTGTGTCTCTGGCTAGGACATTACCCAATAAAATAACATGATGCTACGTGATCTATTTATCCTTGTTTTCGTGGTGGTCTAAGTTCTACTCAGCTTTAAGACATTGACATTTTGTAATAGCAAGCAGAAAGATTGGGGGAACTGTTAAAAATTACAGAAGGGTTTATAACCTCAGAGTTCTCTCATGTCAATCACTAATAATAATAAGCTTTTGCGGCAGAATGTGGCATGGTAAGTCCACTGGACACTACTTGTAAACAATGTGGAGATCTCCAACACAGTAGGAAAATGACTTGTATGCAGAATGAATGTGTCAATTAACTATCCCATTCCACACTTGAAAAAGAACAAAAGTTAACATTTTACTTAGATTTCCATAATAATTCTGTATGAGCAAACTTATTCAAGCAAAAACTCACCTTATGGAAAAACATTGCCCATTCTAATATGCTTATGTCTTCTCCTCAAACTCTACCCATGGAATTAAGTTGTAAACCTTAGTCTATGACCTAATCTTGATTCCTGAAGTGCTTTTAAAATTGTATTTAAAAATTTTCTTTATACGTGTGTGTGTGTGTGTGTGTGTGTGTGTGTGTGCATGGACACATGAATGTGGGTACTTCAAGGGCCAGAAGGGTCAGACTTCCTGGACCAGGAGTGGTTGATGGGATGTATTTTTCAGGAACGGAACTCAGGTCCTTTGCAAGAATAATGTGCATTCTTAACTAATGAACAGTCTTCCCATCTCCTGGATGCTAGGACTTTTGATTTGGTGCTATGTTCAAGTCATAGGAACCAGTTAAAATACAGTCTAAGGGATGTCTGACAGTGGAACCAGGATGTATTCCTGGTGTATAAAAGGACTTTGGGAGCACATTACCCATGGAGGGATATTTCCTTAGCCTAGAGACAGGAGGGAGGGCCTAGTCCCCACTCCAAATGACTTGAGAGATTTTGATGACCTCTCCTGGAAGGCATCACCCTCCCTGTGGAGTGGGGTGAGGGGGATGGGATGGGAGAGTGGTCAGGGGGTATGGGAGGGTGGGAGAGATGGAGGGAGGGAGGAAGAGGAAATTGGAATCAATATGTAAAATAAGAAAAATAAAAAAAATAATTGGATTGTGGCTGAAAGTACAAATTCCCCAGTTAACAGCAGCTTAAGCAACTATGTCAGATAATAAATTCATGAGAAGGCAATTCTGGGGTTCGCTCAATAACCCAGCAAAGTCATTAGAGATCCAAATGTTTTTTGTCTTCCTTCTTTGCCATTTGTGTGAATGACAGCTCCCCCGTGTTCACAGATGGCAACAGAAACTTTCAGGGAAGAAAACAGTTCTCTCTTTTCTTATCAATAAGGGAAATGTATTATTCTATACATTCTTGGTTGATTTTTTTTCCTTAGGTCTCATAGGCTAAAACTAGGAATCAGGTAAGTGTCTCTATTCCACTATGGTGAAGGGGTTACGGTTTTGAAATGAAACACGAGGCTCCAGATTTCCCAGTAAAGGAAATATAAAGAAGATGGAGTGGCTCCCTGCTGAGTAGGCAGACAGCTATGAGACACCACCACTCCTGTGATGGCTTGCTGCCCTGTGGCTTCTTTATTGTCATGATCCCTTTGTCATGACTTTTTCCCCCTACATTCTATTCTCTGGTCAAACAGAACAAGTATCTCCCAGGCTGTTAAAGTGGCCTTTAACATGACAAGTGCCATCTGCTGCTCCTTGTGTTTCTGAATATAGATTCTCAGAGAGAGCAGTTGGTTGTGGAAAAACACACAGAGAGTGAGGTAGATGAGCCTATGCTCCTCCAGGCACTAGTGAGTCCACCAGTTGGTGCACACTGGGGGCTTCTTTCTTTGAATTTTCTACCTTTGTCTTCTGTGTTAGAGAGAACAGTGAATTTGATTTCCATTTGCTTAAGGCTGTGAGTAATCATGGAACATATTTCTAGTGAGATCATGTGAGCACAAATATTTGCAGACAACTTTCTGAATAGGAAGACAAAACAATCAGGCTTCTTTCCTCTCCCTTCATTCTTATGCTTTGAATCTGCTCAGATACCAATGCAAGGGTGCAGGTACAGCTGGCAGCTTGCTTACATGCTGTGGGTGACAAATAGAATATGCCCCCGAGTATGTCAGAGCTTGGGACTTCTGACAAATATTAAAAGGAAATCACAGCAAACTAACAATGTGTTGCCATTTAAGTTATTGCGCGGTAGTGCATAGCTACTAATTGATATGTTGGCAGTATAGTAGGATTTGTTTCGGACCTGGTCTTGTTTTCAGAAAACTGGTAGTTTTATTTTCAAAGCTTTGCCTATCATGTCATCATCCTGGGAGCAGGTAAAATTACAGATAGTAAGCCATTCCTGTGCCTAAAATCATTCCAAGATCATTTAGTGTCTAAGGTTTCTGACTCGTGGACCACATGCTTAAGGGTCCAGATTTGCCTCTGCCTTCTCCCTATTTTGGAAGCAGCAGCAGCAGCAGCAGCAGCAGCCTGTAGTTTTTCTGCTGCTTCACTTAGTTATTCTCCTTTTTGCCCAGAATGAACATCTTTCAGTGTCTTTTATATGTTTACTTTTTTCCATTCCTATGAGCCATCTCAGGTGGTGTCTTCTACATACAAACCTTTCTGTGTCTCTAGTATATACTACACAGTAGGTACGTGTCACATTTTCATATGTAGTTACTTCCCAGATGAGATGTAAAACTCTCTGAAGATAGATTTAACGAACATTACAGATGTTCTGTTGATAAACTACATTCTACTTTGTCATGAATTATATCACTATGCTTGGTTCTTATTTTAGGAGGAAGATTGGAATTAATTTCTAGTGTGGGGAGATCAACTTCAAACCATTTTTTACACAAAGGTATGTAATTATGCACAATTGAGTCCATTTGGGAACATCTTTAGAATTTCATTTCCTTTGATTTTTCCAGTTACTACTGGTTTCTTCTTCCAAAGTTTCTCTTCTGTGTTATAAAGTGTATAGCTAAATCACATCTTTTAGTCCAATAAATAGTGGAAGCTTCTTTTCTGTTCTCAAATGTTTTATGGGCTTCCTGGTTAAGGATTGCTTTGATACTTTGTCAATTGTAATTTGGAGTAGTTTATTTCGGTATTACTATCTAACGCTCAAAGAAGATTGTGTTGTTGCTACTATACTTAATGCTGTAAGAGTGACAATTTCATTTTATTGAAGTTTTGTTTTTATAAGATATATTCTTGGTAAGAAAATTTTTCTTGAAAAATATAAACAATGTGATATATATGTTCACTGAATTTTCCAAACAAAGTTTTATATCTGCTTACAATCATGGCTATACAACCTTACACCACATTCTGAAAGATCACCTTGTGTTATTGGATACTATTGTTTATGATTTTTCTGTCTCTAGATAGTATGTCAGACCACATAGACTTCAGTTATTGTGGATTACCCATGGGTTTATGTTAAAAATGTTTGTCAAATAAGTGATTTCTTTCTTTTATTTTTATTATAGCCTGGTAGAATTTAAGATCATACCTTCTGATCTGAAAGTTGTTATAAGGATATAGCATTAATGCTCAAAAGTTAAAGTCTGCTTGAGGACCTTTATTACACAAATATTTACACATTTACTTTTATCTTGAAGCCAAATCACCGAGCTTGGGTGCTGATGTGATAGCCTGATTAGCATCTATCCTTACTTGTGCAAGATGGAACTTTGACTGATTTCTAATTTTCCTTATTATGTTTATTATATACAAATGCAGCTCTGCCAAACTAATACTCTTTATGATTTTCCAATGAACTTAACATCAAATAGTAGCAGCTGTACAAAATTAACTGGGATAAATTAATATTCTGGGTCATATCTTCCAAGTTCAAGGACTAGCATCTTAGAGGACAATGTCAATCATCAACCTCTGCCTTCTGCACCTATGAGCTGCCCAGTGAGTTTCCCAGTTGTCCACCTTCCATTTCCATTCCTCTAGGATAGAACAGTGGAATAGCTGTCTACTGGCCAAAGATGGAAAACTTCCCAAACAGTTTTAAATATTCAGAAGCATGTGTCTGGAATCAGATTTGTCTTAAGGAAAATTTCTGTCATAGCATTTGAAAACTAAAGAGAAGAGAGAAGAGAGCCATTTTCTAATAAATGATAATAAAACCAATAAAGTTTACACTTTTGATGCTGGTAAGATCCTTCTCTTGATTGGTTTGGATACTTTAAGTGAGATTGTTCGAATATTATTATTATTCTTATTCAGCTGAGCTAGTGTGATGCATTTATCATAGACTGCACATTGTTTTGATTTTCAATCCCATTTCTCCTGGAAAATCTGCCATCTCTTCTCTGTGCATATCTAAGCAGGTCCACCATTTCTTAGTTCCATTATCATCGGTCAGATTGTTTTCTGTTTACAAAAGCATCTGAACAGAAGGAGCTCAGAGGCAGTGTCTTTTGAGTTATATGAAGAACAGAGCATGAAGCTGCCTCCTGTTTTTATTATTTGTTCAGCACAGAAAGTGTATATTAGTGCTCTGCACCTTTCCCCGCATACATAGATTTAAGCCCTAATTTTTTTCCCCTACACATTAAGACTGTTTGTAAAGGCTTATTTTGGTGATAGAAGCCATTCCCTAGCTCAAATAGATTCACTCTGTTTGGCCCCTTAAGTTTCTTGCTGTAACCAAAGCATAAACTCAAACTAGATGCTTGTTTTGGGTGCTGCTGTCCTTATTAGTGGGATGGTATCCTTTATCCTTATTCAACCAGGTGTTTCTACTGGAACAATGTTTGTCCTGCCATATATTTACTTCTTGCTTTTATAACCTCTGACGCTACCTGAGTATAATCTTGAATTACACATTCCAGAGAGTCTTTCATGCCACATTTACTAACCATCTGAGAGAATCATTAGCTATCTGTGATCAGCTACCCTCAGTTCCCCTTTTTTCTGCTGCCTACACCTACTACATGCTTTCTTCTACTAAGAAAACTTTCATGATTTTTATTCTATGAAACACAAATTTCACTCTATAAACTATGTTTATTATAAATAATAATTTTACCATATTATGAATAATAACATTTATTTAACATACTGCATATCCTTAAAGAAGTAGAATACTTGTGGATACCTGGCATTTTGTTACAACTGCTTGAGGCTTTTTAAAGACTTTAGTTGGGACTACTTGAACAATGTATTTCTTAAGCAGAAGAAGCCAAATTGTTCTTCATAGTGTTTTTCCTGTAAGTGTTGGTATGTATGGTACAGTAATCATCCTTATTATAAGATATTTATGTTATTTTCTTATATGAGGAATGGTGCTAGAAAACAAGGAGAAAGTAAACTGTATCAGAGTCTTTCTCTTTCTCTGTCTCCCCACTCTCTGCTCTCTTTCTCTTTCCGCCTCTTGTGTGTATATACAAAGATATATAAATAACACACACACACACACACACACACACTTCAAAGCATAACTGCATTAGCTTCTCTTCAAAGAGGAGGATCTTAATCAATATGTTCAGTGATAAATTTAGGAGTGTGAGTTACTAAATGTTTGGCAAATAACTACAAATTATTTGATCTGCTAACAAAAGTAGATAGTGTAATCATCAGAGCTATGCCTAAGAATCACTGTGAGTTACAAAGAGTGGTCCCAGAATAGCCAATTCTCTCTGAACCCTCAAGTCATTGTCCACTGTGTCCACTCTTGTCTGACAGGGCCAATGGCTGACTGGCCACTCTTATGCACACAGTGACTTAGGAGAAAGACAGCTTAATAACTCATAAAGTTACTATGACAAGCATGATGGTCATTTAGACTCACCCTCCTGTGTTATTGATGAAGTGTTCCTGAAAGGTAGAGCGACTTGCTCAAAATCATAGTGAATTTAGAATAAAAAACTTAATACTGTTTTGATTTATTTTTACTTACAAATCAAGGAGCAGAAAGAAACAAAATTTTCTGTTTTTGAGACATGTTACCTGAGGTGTTTATGGCAGATATCCAGATGTTGTCCAGACAATTAGGAAGTGTTCAGCAGTTCCAGAGATGATTTCAGACCTATTGAATTCAGGTGAGCATGAAAGAACATCCCTAGGAATAGCACTACAGTTATAAACATGACAAAAAGGAGACTATTCCACAAATCATGTGAGTTGTGGCCTGACTATCACCATTATATCACCTCCTACAACTTCTATCCATTCATGTCTGTCTCACTGCTGTGATCTAAATCTTTGCATCTCCCAAACTCTGATTTTGAAACCTAGTCATCAATGGGATAGTATTAGAAGGAAAGACCTTGGAAGAAAATTAGATCATAAAACATCATTATATACCTTAATTTGTCCCCATAAGAAAAGCAAACCCAGAGAGATATCTTGTTCCTTTCACCTTGTTAAGACTTAGACACATATATATGGGAACCAGAGAAATCTTTCTGAACCTGATCACACCTTGACTTTTGATTTCCCAGTCATTGGAACTGTAAGAAAATTATTTCACTACAGTGGTCTGAAAAACACATTCCACAAGGCAGGTTTACCATTCATCCACTCATCTCCTTAAACATATTCCCTGTCAGATGCTATACATTAGGGCTAAAATGATAATCAAAGTGAGAAACATCTCTGGTTTCAGTGGTTAATGTTAGTATGTAAGACAAATTGATTAATTCCAGGGCAAAACATAATTTACAAAGCAAATTCAGAATATGTTAAATATTCTGAAAAGTATAAAGTGAAATGACATGACAAAGGAGACTTCTATTCATGTCAATGTTAAGTTGCCACCTTACAGGTGACATTGGCAGTGACACCTGGACAACCAGGAAGAAATGTTCCAAGCACAGCAAAAAGCATCACCAAAGTGGTGATGAATATAAATTATATAAAACAGAAGATAAGGCCACCATGGAGCCAGTGAGGTAGAGTAAGAGAGGTTGATGGGGCTGATTTTATGGGGCTCCTCATAATTGTGACTTAAAGTTAGAGACTATGTGCTCTGGTTTGTATTTTTAAAAGGAGATTTTGCTTCTGAGGTAACAACGGACTGTAGAAAGCGTGAGAATAAGCACAGAGATCGCCTGGAGCCGCAGACTTACTCTGCAGCTACTTTGGCAAACTTGGAGATGGCAAGGGGTACTGTAATCCAGGTTTACCTTGGAAGAAGAAAGAAGAAATTATTGAATTTCATGGCAAGTTCATAAAGTGGGTTTTAGATAGGCAGGTAATGAATGGCAGGTATTGAAGGACAATCCTGAAACTTTAGTTCAGAAATCTGTGTATAGAGTGAATGAACTGCAGACAAGAACGCCTCCGGGTAAGAATGTCAGGACAGGATGGCACACACTATTTGTGCAATGCTTGGGCTATTTATAGATTGTAGGGATGGCAACTGGGCCACTTAAGAATCTTACTATAGTTTTGCTCTTATATGCCCCCTATGGCTAATATGCTGAAGGCTTTGCCACCTGTGCTTTTAGCAGGCGCTAAAACTGTTAGCAGATGGCATCTAGTAGAAGGAAGCTAGGTCACTGAGGGTAAGGGTATTGTGACATTAGCCTCATTGTCTCTGTCTCCTTGCTTGCTAGCAGCCACCAAGTGAACAAAATTGTTCTATCTCTACCCACCCCTGCCATGATGTTCTGTTTTGCCATGAACTAAAATGCTTGAAACTGCAAGCTAAATTGTTTATATTTCAGAGATGATTTTCCCCCCTTAGGCATTTTGTTATTACTGGGAAATAAGAACAACACAAGCCAGATGTGTGGGAAAAAGAGAAAAGAAAGTGTCAGAAGCCATATGGCTGAATGAACTGTGCTACAGAGCCAGTGTCACCACAAGAAACGAGATCAAAAGTTAAGGCTAAAGGAACAAATGTAAGCAGAGAAAGCAGATGAACCCTTCACCATTAAAAAGTATAACATAACTCAGTTGGAACACAGTTTATTAACTAGGAGACATGACCATAGATCTCTGACATTTTTTTCCTTAAAGGAAAAGTAACCCAATATGTTTATTGAATGGTTTGGGCTATAGGTATGTAAGGGATCAGCCATGTAGTTAATTTAATAGATGGACACTTGCAATATATTATGGACTATAAAGTGTTTTCCCAACTTAAATACGTTGAAATCCAAACATCCTTATACCAGAGTATCTGGTGATATCTAGGGATGGGAAATTTACAGAAGTAATTGGGTTAGAATAGAATGGACTCTGATCCAGTATGGTTGCTATCCTCATCTCAATAGACAAGGACACAGATGTACATGCCCACAGACAAAAGCCCTTCTGAGGATGGAGTGAGAAGATCTCTATCTGCAAGCTAGGGAGCAGGAACTTAAGAGAAACCAAGCCTGCTGACATGAAGATCTCAAGCTACCAGTCTTTACAGATGGAGGAATAAACTGTGTAGAAATTGCCTGCCTCTAGTATTTGTTATAAATTCCAGACACGCTGCTATATGATTTCTGTCTTCATTTTCCCGTAGCATCTAAAACCAACTATTCATTTAAAAATGTCAAATTTTACTAGTTCAGATATAATTTGAGATAGAGTCTTAAAATGGCAAAAGTGAGATAGAAGCTTCCTGGAGAGAAAAGTCTGCATTTGGTGTAAGGACTAACTGGTTACTCCCTAATGTGGGCTGTCCACACTGGTGTTATCATTTTGTTCTGCTAGCTTTGGGATTTTGTTTTATTTACATGGTCTAAAAGAAAACCCAAGAACTGGGTATCTTGCTTCTCCAACATGGTCTAGCTAGATCTTAGTCCCATAGCCATGCCAGCCTTGAGGGAAAAGAGACCAACTGACAGGATCACTTGAAAATGGAGATTCTACTACTGCAGAGAAGAGGAGAATCATTTTCCAGAATAGCTTTATGTATAGTACACAGTAAATATGTGAACTTAATATTGTTGCCTTGATTTTTATCTTATTATTATCATTTTTATACTACTAAAATGATAGAAGTTCAGAAGGTCTCTATGTAAGATTATTTGTCCTATACTTTCTATTTTCTTTTTCTTGCTTAACTAATGATAATGTAGAAAGCACAATAAGGCAGTTTTGTGATTTGTCTACATTTCCACGTGTAAGATTAAAATACATGATTAGATAATTTCTTTTTTTTAACCCTGCATGATAAAATTTATGTGCATCATGCTATACAACATTTTTGTTAATTTTTGTATAAGTAACTGAAATGAGGTCCATAAGTGTAGCTACTATGTATAATAAGCTCTGTATTGATTGTTTAGATGTAATTCATACATCACTCTCCTTTTAAAAGAAAAGTTAAAAGAAATTTTAAAAGAAATGTTAGAGCTGCTATGATATTTTCCAGTTTGGTCACACATGTTAAACCACAAGGTGGCAGCAGGAGAGAAAATTCTCTATATTCTAAAGATTAAAAAAGAATGAAAGAAAGAAAAAAGAGGTAATATTTTTTATCCTTTAATTTTCTGTTCTTATAAGGAAAGAATGACAGTGGTGTTGATTTATGTGTACTTAAATTTTAAAACAAAGAGAAAGAAGACCCCCTATGTTTGTATAATTTTAATATCAAATTTATAATATCACAGTACTATGGACATATATAAAGGTATAAGATGATATTTATATAGTCATAGAAATTCAAACTTCAAACTTCCAAATAACCTCACTTCTAATACTAATACTTAACACACCCTAGTAGTTTAGCAGTCCCAAACTATGTCCTTGTTCTTGCCAAATATTAAAGTATTATAAGAAAGTGGTGAACTCAGTTATTGTTTTGCCTGAGTAGGGATGATTTTCAAAACATATACACAATATTTATTATAAGTCATAGTAGCAAAATATTTTTTCATTCAGAAAATTAAGACTGTGTTCTTGTTGAGATCAGAGGACAAAAGAAAATAATTTTTTCTTTTCTGTTGTGAAGATGTAAGTAGTCTCAAGAAGTGTATGATCAAATAGTGACAACTATGAGACATTGACCAACTGCATGTTTTTGTGTGTTAAGGTTTACATCAATATATATATATATATATATATATATATATATATATATATATAAATTAAGGTGTGTTGTGTCATTAAAAACCATATGAAGCTGATTTTTACTGATAATTAAAATATTCCTTGAAAGAAAATGAGTTCATTCTCTCATTCCCACAGCCCTTCTTTCCAAGGCTGGAGGCATGTGTCCTTATTGAGTAGGAACTGACTTTGTGATTACCCAAAAAATCTCCATGTGGGCAAATACCCTCATTTCCTATTCTGCTGTGTGCTGGCCTTAGGTGCTAAGCTCTGGACCACAGGTACTTCGTTTGTTTGTTTGGCAAAGGGAGTCACTTAAGAAAGGCAATTTGGTTTTCCAAGAAATCCACTCTAGGATGGAGGCTCTGCCCACACTGGTGGGTGCCTTCACATGTAATCATGAACATGATTCCTGTTCATAATGCAAATATACTTGCTTTCACCTCACAAGCGGTTTCTGATTCCCCACTGAAAGGCTTATCAAAGTCCATTATTTTGAAATGTCACACTCTGATTCTAAGAGTTGTCACCTCTTTAAGGTGGTTGTTTCCAGTGTGCTTGAGAAATTATGCATCAACTCCCTCTGTAGATATTTTGCAGGAAGAACTAGTTTTAGTTGGTTCTGGGTGAACTCATTTCTTCAATCTCACATTTCTAAGGCATGTGTGTTGGGGTAAAAAGTTGGTACCTGACCAGACTTAGGGAGTTCTTGCATCAAAACTCTCCCGTGAATGCCAAGCATTCACTTCATTTCGTATAGCTTCTATTCCTTGTTTTCCCTAATGATAATCAATTATTTGGTTTCCAAGTAACTCAAGGGGACCCATTTTCCATTCTGTCTGATACCTTTGTCCAACATAGACCTACTTTCTACTTCATATCAACTTTAATGGAAATGGTGCCTTTAACTTTCTTTTGCAGACATCCAAGTACATTAAATACATTGCTTCAGTTATTCTATAACAAACCATTTATAGTGACATTGTCCTATGTCAGCATATCAAAGCTGCAACTGCATTTCTAATATTTTTCTGGTTGAATCATTGTCATAAAAGTTATTTACTTGATATTTGGGAAGAGTGAAGGATGGACACCATTATTGTGTTGCCAAGGTTAGTATCAGAGGATGCCTGCAGGTCACTGTTGTTTTAGACTCTTTGCTTCAGCCTCATGCTGTTACTGGCAAGGCAGCAGCTAAGTAGCAATGCTCAGAAACTGACTCCATCATGAGAGAATGAGGAGAGCATCATGATCTCCTACATTCTGTTCACATGTTAAAGGCATTAAAAATATGAGTTTTTGAAGCAGATTTCCAACTATCTTTTTCTCCTTCATCTCTGCCCTAAGAAAACTGTGTATATGTGCCTTTCAGCTTATTCATTCTTCTCAACTGCCTTCCCTAACTTGAGGGTCTGCAGCTCATGTGCAGAAGTAATGAAAATGTTTGAAAACTAAACTTTCACAATAGCACAAGACTAACCATCACAATGAACCCATTATTTTATATCACTTATAATAGTGTTAAATTTCAATTGAATAATGACCAATAAATAAATGGATGCAATAAAAGATTCCAGAGAAACACAATGTTGAATATGAGCTCTCTGGATTATTATTGAACATCTGGAATTATCTCTCAGACTTGGCCAGATTTCATTGCATATATGACATTTTTCTGGTGGTAAAGGTAACAGTACACTCTATGACATGCATTGGAAAAATACACTATTCAATGACCATCTTTAGACACTTATAACTAAATGCACATAGCTGTTTTATGTTAAAGTTAGGATTTTAACTAAGAAGTAAAATGGTCTTGATAATTGGAAAAGGGTTACCTGATTATATTTTTGATGAAGCAGACAGCCTTGAACTCTTTTTACTCTTTCTTGGCAAAAAAAGAGAACATTTCTTTCCTGCATAAAAAGGATAGTCTATGTTATGAGCAGGTTTTTCCCCGCCACCGGTCTAGTCCCACTTTTTTTTTTCCTCCTGCCTGGTCCAGCTGCCACACCAGACCCCAATAACACGCAGAGACTCTGTATTTGATACTATGCTGTTGGCCAGTTACTATAATTGTTTATCGGCTAACTCTGTCTTCATGATTAACCCATTTTTACTATTCTAAATATTTCCACATGGCTCATCTTACCGGCCAGAGCGGCTGGAGTTCTACCTCTCTGGGCTCTCCATGTTGACTCCTCTTTCCTACTTCCTTTTTCCTCCTTGTCTCCTAGCCCCACCTATCTTGTTTTCCCATTGGCCAACAGTTCTTTATTCACTAACCATTATTAGGAACATATACAGAATAACATCTCCCATCAATAGTCTTCTTTTCCCTGAAGACATCCTTTCCTGGCACATTTGACTCCTCCAAATGTCCTACTCTCATTGTTGATGTGAATTTTACTTTTAACTTATTTTAGTATAAGCTAATCATACAAAATAATAGGTTTCATTTTGAGACTTTCATATATGTATATAATGTGATTTGTTCATATTCCTGAAATTAATCTCTTATTTCTCTCTACTAAATTTTCTTCCTAAATTTTCTTCCTAAATTCTCTACTGATTTTCTTCCTCTCCCCCATTAGCTATTTTTCCATATATATATATATATATGTATACATATATATATATATATATACACACATATATGTATATATATATATATGAACTCTAATTTTGAATTTCACATTGTTTTTAAACCGATATTTATATATCAATGAGTTTTAGTGGATGATGGCCACAATATATGAACATAGACAAACACACACACATAGACACACACCACTACTTTTCAATTTAGTTGCATATGTTTCATGAGAATTATCTTAAGTGTTTATATTCAAAGGAGGCTACAGAGATGGTTCCATGGTGAGGAGCTTTCTTGTTCTTCTACAGAACCCAGGTTAATTTCTCATCACCCACATAGTGTCTCACAATCATCTGTAAGTCTAGATCTTATTTCCAGCATCCTCTTCTGATCTCCACAGGTACCAGGCATGAACATTCAGACAAAATGTTCATAGAGATAAATTAATAAGTCTAAAAGTAAATTTAACCTTAAAAATTCAAGGTTGAAGGAAAATTAAATTTGATTCCTCCCACTTTATTGAAATTGTTTCACCAGACATTTTAAAAATTAATTTCATATACTGATTTAAAGAGCCTGAAATTTTTGCTAGAGTTGATGCAGTTGTTGGTTATTGAAACTTGGACTTGTTGGAGTTCTAAACTAATAGAGATCAAAAGGCTAGACTTCCTTATCATATTGGATCCAGAATATCCAAACTTCCTTGTCATACTGGATAAAGCAATATCCAGAAGCTTAAGACCATTGTGATACTAGATGGATTAATTATACAAGATATGAGTTTTCTATTTCTAAGTAATTCTTCCAGAGCATATTCTTCCCCAAGTCTCTGGGAAATATGTTGAGGAGGAAGTATCAAACTTAAAAATTTCTTTGGTTAATATTCTTCATCAGCAAGAAGTGGGCAACACAGCAGTGATCAGAATGGGCAAATCAGCAGAAGTCCTCAGCACTGCTTGGCTATGATCTCTTTGGAAGAGAACAGGTGCATAGCCAACCAAACTCTTCACTGATTTGTATATACAAAGTTGTTCTGGACCTGATGATACAAGTTGCAGCTCCTTAGAAATATCTCAGATTGAGCCAATGATTATTCCCTGAAGTACTGAGTGGACTCTTAACTGAAGGATAGGGCATTTCCTTTTAATTGAAATAGTAGTGTTCCATGTTCCACACGATGTGCTAGAAATGGGGTTGTATGATCAAATAGACGCACTTGATAGATGACAAGATGAATAATAGGAGATAGAGATTTGCCCATGATTGTACCACCACTACCACATGGGGACTGCTCTATAAATACGTTTCAGTACAATATAGTGTTGGGCAATAGCAGTTCTGCAGTGCCTCTGTGTATTACTATGACATGCTAAAGTTAAGAAAATAATGAAGTAAAAAAGTTCACATGGTGGGCTTTTGTGCCTTTACCTGAGAGGAAAACTAGTTAGAAATTTAGATATAAAGAATCTATGATCAATAGGTTTTGTTCACAGCTACCTGGTCCATTTTCCTTACTAGTCTTCTCAATATATATTCCTTGCAGCTTTTACCAACATATTCCTCCTTTCTATACCCTCAATCTTCTCTCCCTGCTAAAACCATAGCCACATCTGACTCCTAGGCCTTAGAATCTTTCTTAACCGTTATCAATAATACTCTCAAAAGAGCCTATCTGTCCCAACAAGCAAATGACATCTACTATGATAAAGTATAGATGCATATAAAAATGAGAAAAGAAAGTTTTGAGTGTTCTGTCTGTGTGTCCATGGTTGGAGGTTTTTGGTTCAATTGCAAGATGATTTTCATATATTCTGAACTAGATATCTAAGAGTTTTATCTTTGTGTTAAAGATAACAATAATAAAAACATAGGAAGATGTTTGAATTGTTTCTCACTTCTGTCTGAGTAACAGAGAGAGAGAGAGTGGGAGAGATATAAACAGAGGAAGAGAAAGAAAGAGTGGATGGTGGGAGATAAGCAAGGCCCTTTAAAGAGGCAATGTAGTGAATATGCACAGGTGGTGCTCTTAGTGGCTGCACCCAAGGGCTTATCCTATCAGATCTCCCAAGGACAGGTTAGGACAGATGCCTGAATACTAACAATCATAAATCACTGTCTCCCCACCCCCTATACAAATTATCTGGCCAGACTGGTATAACATGCCCAGAATTTCAGTTATACAAAACAAAGGCAGACCAGAACAAAGTCTAACACTTCAGTTGTCTAGAATCTGTAGGAGACAAGTCCTAAAAAATGGATGTGCCTTAAGAATACAGACATTTAAAAAATGGAGGTCTGATGAATTAATGCTTTCTGCATCCCATTGGTGGACAGATGTTAATAACTGGCTTGAAGGTCTCCTTTGGCAGCAAGAGTGTTCAAGAACAGAGGAAGCCTCCATCAGGAGGTAAATGAGCTCCAGCTTTGATTCTAGAGATGTATCATTTTTTCCTGCTCAGCTAGAGAGAAGTTGCTGGCCTTCTCTGATGCTATCTCTATTCTTTTGGGACTGAACAGTTAGGAATATCTATACCAAAGACTTGTTTTGAAGAAAAAATGACCTAAATATCTGTGTTCATGAGTAAGTATTTAACCTTAGCAGGAGTGAAAATGATCTCGGAGATGAATTACAAACCTACCAGTCCCTTAATCATAGAGTCTCTGTAATTTATTCTCGGCAGGTTGCACAGTGCATCTGGTTAGTGCAATATAAAAAAAATGATGTGTGACAAAATAACATACATGGTAAACACTACTCTCCTAAAGATCTCTGTATCTATAAACTTGAGATATTCATAAGCCCATGTTCAGGTTTTTTTTTTGTTTGTTTGTTTTTTGTTTTGTTTTGTTTTATTTTTGAAGTGCCTGTAAACTTTTTTTATTAGATGGCTTCCTTGCCAATCAGCACCATTGAGAATAGGAAGAAGTGGACATGTGCAGTCATCTTAAAGAACAGTTCAACCAACTATCACTGGTTATAGAGGTGACATCGTTCTATTGGATTGCCTTACGTTGGAGCAAAGAAGACATGCTTTTGTAGTTTTCAGTGTCAATTTAGTTATTGAATTTTGTCTATTCTGGGAAAGGCCATTGTCTTGACAAAGCACAAATCTCTGCTGAGATCACGATAGCAAATGATTGACAGGTAGAAGGAGGCTTACAGATGCACAAGGTCCTTTAGCTCAGAAGGGCCCTGAACTTGTCTTTACTTTCATAACTTTTTAAATTTTAATAGTGTTTGAACAAAAATGCATCCCATTTTAATTGTCATTGGAATCCTTATATTCTGTGTCTTGGCGTCTTGACTAATAGCTATCCATTGGCAGTACTACCAGTAGCTATGGTTCCAGGACTTGTTTCTTACAGTGTGTTTAATTATGCAACCGTGTCTTTGTGGGAGTAGGGAGTAACATTTGATTAAGAATGTGAGCAAATAAGTAATCAAATAGTACAATTAAACTAATTAGAAAGAAAGTTTAATTCTATTATAATAAATCAATCTCTGTATAATTTCCTGGCTCCTTGACACAGAAAAAAAATGATCTTTTAGGTTATAATAATACTGTTTGAATTATTGTGTAGAGCTTGAAACTTAAGCAAACAGAAGCAAGAAGAAAGAGTTTTTCACATCCTTGAATTTCTGGTGGGCAGACTGTGGCCTTGAGATACTCAGTAGTTTGGCTGAAGATCAGCACTGGAGAAAACCAACTCTAATGTGGCAGGCTTTCAAGGTTCCTGATAGGCAACCTGCTGGGGACTATTATACATACCCAAGTATGAGAAGAATACACACAATAATAGAAATATTTCTCCTTATCATGTAAGGGCACTTTTTCCATATTCAGCTTTGAATTGACTTTGACTTTTGATATTTTTGTTTTCCTCAGAATGTTTTGCTGAAAAGTGCTACCGATTTAAAGTATTAAATATATTATTCAACAGAAAGAAACAGGGGAAAAAGATATTCTCCTAAATCTTTTCTCAGCAAATAAATATTTGGTAACTTGATATATAGAAATTCTACAAAAATATACAAAAGTGGAAACCATGAACTTACCTATAGTCTTATAGAATTTCATATTTTTCATGTGTCAAGATCATGATACAGATGTTTATAATAAGGAAATGTCCCTCTTTATTTATGCTAAATTCTTTATTACCATCTGTTTTACATAGATTTAAACAAATAATTTTTTAGTGTGTGTGGTAAACAAGTGTGTATATATGTATGCTTATGTGTACAGGTACATAAGTATATGCTGGTGAATGTGTGTGAGTTGTGTGTGTGTGTGTGTGTGTGTGTGTGTGCATGTGGAGGGTTGATGTTGGGTGTCTCCCTTGGTCACTTTGAACATTGAACGTAGAGGTTATCATTTCAGCTAATCAGCTAGTTCAACGGGTCAGCTTGCTCTAGAACTCTGTGCCTCTGTTTTTTTGTCAACTGGGGCTACAGATGGCTACCACACAAATTTGGCTTCCACATGTACTTGGGAATCAGAATTCTAGTCCATAGTCTATGCTAGCAAGCACTTAATGTAGCAAGGTAAGTCATCTCCTTACCTTGAGACAAGATTTTAGAGAAATGTTAGTAAATAGATTGTTTTTATTCATTATTTTTATTCTCCTCTATCTCTCTCTCTCTCTCTCTCTCTCTCTCTCTCTCTCTCTCTCTCTCTCTCTCTCTACACACACACACACACACACACCTGTAAAATGATGGAATATATTAATTGTTTTACAAAATACATTCTATGCTAAATAATTACTTGTCATTTGAATGCAAATGCTAAATAACTGGTGACATACTGGGACACCTCAAAAGTGATCAAGATAGCTGCTTAAATATAATCACGTTTACAAAATTATCCCTGAACACAGGGTTCCATCAGTCTTGGTCTTCTAGTAAGAGGGGAGAAAGAAAGCAATAGAATCAAGTGGTGGAGTTGGCAAATAATTAGGGATAGGAAGTAAAATACCATGTCATGCCCAGGAGAAAAGCAGGTCTGACTCTAGGATCAGAATGCCCAGATTCAGATCTCAGCCTAAGGGCCCTGGGGGGATGGCAGAAAACATGCTTTCATGGGTCTGACTATGCATCCTCAATAGCCAAACAAACAAAAAAGATGGAGAGAAAGGAAGACATCTGATAATGGAGTCTAGCCTCCACCTGAACACAAATAAGTAAGAACATTTCACATGTGTGTACATGTACTCATGCATACACTACAGTATACATACATACACAAAGTTTTAAATACAAGAAATTTCGGCTCAGTCTCTTTGTGATGCTAACCATTTAATGACCCTCTTCCCCCACCATACCTTGGTTTTCTCATTATAAGCAAAACTGAAATTTACTTCATGGATATTAAGAATATAAATTGTTATATAGGTATGAAGGACTCAGAACACTTGGCCTATAATTGCTATATTAGCATGTAAAATATTTTCAATGGGGTTAAATGGATTAAAAAATATTACAGGTAATTTATTCATATAGTTTGTTGAAGTTCAATGACTGTAATACACTCATTGTTATTTTCTCTCAACACATGAGGAAACTGGGGGAATTAGGTAGGTTGACTCCAGGTAAGACCTTTGCAACCCATAGCATCAATTCTTCGTGACCCTCATTTGGCAAGGGTAGGCTCAAATGAAGTTATCTCAAGAATGTTAAGCCCCACTCAAGATTCATGGAAGAACAGGAATAAACTATTAAATCTGCCTTCCTTTCTCCAGGACTTCAGGTTACATGAGGTAATTATACAGCCATTTCATTGACATTTTGGCCACATAGCATTTTTGAAAAACTGGAAAGTGAGTATGGGAGGAAGCATTTGTTGATGGTACTCAGCTCTTCACATTGCTTTTCATGGAATCACATGATAAGACAGAGATGGAATAAATCCAAAAACTTGGGCTGCTGGACCAAAACCTGAGGAGAGCTGTCCTAGGAAGATGCTGGAAGCTCCAGTAGACTTTGCAAGAACAACAAATGTGGTATCCAGATGCTAAGTTATGAATGTTACTGAAGGATAATTAGTGACTTCTGTGAGAATGACCTGCCCCCCCAATAAGCGCATACATTTGAATACTTGGATCCCAATTGGTGGAACTATTTGGGAAGGATTAGGTATAGCCTTATTATAAGAACCTGGGATTCCTTTTGAGGTATCAAAAACATAAACCATTCTGAGTTAGCTCTCTCTGCAATGTGTTTGGGAATGAATATTTAAGGTTTCAGCTACTAACTCAGAACTATGGTTGCTTTCTTGCTTACCTGCTGCCATGCTCCTTGCTATGATGGTCATAGACTCTAATTCTCTGAAACAGTATGCCCTAAATAAGCTCTATCTCTCTAAATTGCCCTAGTTGTTATATCTTATCACAAAAACAGGAAAGTAACTAAGGCCTTAACTTAGCCCATTTTGTCCACTACAGATATGGAATATGATGTAGATTTATAGTTAAAATAACCTAATGCATCTTAAAATTATAAACTGTTTTCACCAAATAAAGCTTAGGAACTTGGACCTGTGGTTATTCAAACACTAGTATTTCAGTATTGAAATTTAGGTCTTCTAAAACTGTGTTCTAAAGAATGGAGCATGCTTTGTTCAATATAACACAATTGATTAGCAGTGGAGACATAAATTGCTAGTATATTCTAATATTCTCCCTACACATCCAGTTTAATTTCTGCCATAATCAATTGTATTTCATATCCATATTAGTTCTTTCATCCATAAGTCATGATGTTGAAAATTCTCCCTTCATAGTGTCTATTGAGTGGAAATTAAAGAGCAAACATAAACATATGATAAGCATTATATTGGAAAAGTGGGTAAGTTTGGCCATGGATTATTTATTCAGATAGATGAAGTTTTGATAACAGTGAGGCATTTAGTACAGAGTAACTCAATAATTGTGAGATGAGCCAGAAAATACAAACATTTGCTATAACAGGGATTTCCTCCTAGAGTCTAATGGAACAAACAGAAGCTTTGGCAACAGGAATGCAACCAAGTAGAGAGAAACTTATATGGGGAAGGCTGTGGACCTTTCTTAATAGTAACAGAATGGGAGTGTAGCCCAGTGAGACAGTGCCTGCCTGGAATTCATGTGTAAAAGGTATGAGTTGTGCAGCTTTATCAGTTGTGACTGGCATCCTTAACTGTCAACTAATACCAAATAGTCATGCCTGAAAACACACACATATAAGTAACATTATACAGACTGAGAAGAATTTTCATATAATCTGTATTTGAAGTGTACATGAGAAGGTTGCGAGAAGAAAGGGAAGGAAGGAAATAATGGAATTATATTAAAATATCAAGAGAATTATTTTAAAAAACAAGGTATTGGCCATTGCAGGAGCCTTTGATTAAGATGTCTAGGGTCCTGGGCTTTATCTCTTGTACACTACAAGAACAAAAGGAAAATCAAGTCACATGAGACATATGAAAGTGTAAAAATTTCACTAAATACGATTGTTAATTTCAAGGGCTGGTAAAAATTAAATCATCTATAATTAGTTAAATAAATTCATTATGATTGGTTATTCCATGCTTATTATTGAATTTTTTTACTGCATATATTCAGAAATGTATCATATATTAATTGAGAATGATGGTCTCCTTTTTTATTTCCATTTTTAGTACATTAATTAATTAATTTACTCATTCATTTTACATCCAGGCTGCAGTTTCCTCTCCCTTCTCTTTTCTCAGTCCCTCTCCCACACACCCTTCTGTTCCCATCCCCAAACGCACTCCTCCTCCATTTCTTTTTAGGGAAAAACAGGTCTCCCATGAGTGCCAACAAAACATGGCATAGCAAGTTGCAAAAAAAATTAAGCACCTCCCCATATATTAATACTGGGTAACGTGACCCAGTATGAGGGGTAGGGTCCCAAAGCCAATAAAAGAGTCAGAGACAGCCACTATTTCTGCTGTTAAGAGTCTCACAGGAGGAGCAAGCTACAAAAGTGTTCCATATATTCATAGTGTCTAGGTAAGTCCCATGCAGGCTTCTTGGTTTGCAGTTCAGCCTTTGTGAGCCCCTATGAGCCCAGATTAGTTGATTCCGTGAGTTTTCTTTTGGTGTCTTTGACTTCTCTGGCACCTAGAATACTTTCTCCCCTTCTCCTGTAGGATTCTCTGAGCTCTACTTCATGTTTGGCTGTGGGTCTGCATCTGTTTCCAACAGTTTCCAGATGACATCTCTATGATGACAATTGGGCAATTCAGCAACATTATACTGACATATTTGTTTTCCTCCAGTTATGTTTGGTTCTATTCTAAGACTCTGGGATCTAGTGGTGCAGTAGTGTCAGGGAAAGGCTTACTCTCCTAGCATGGGTTTTAGGCCAGATCAGTCATTGGTTGGCCATTCCCTCAATTTCTAGGCCCCTTACTCCAGCACATCCCATATGCAGGACAGACTGTAGGTCAAATGTTTTGTGACCTGGTTGGTTTCCCACTCTCTCCATATGAAGTATTTCCTGATCACTGATGATGTCCAGTTCAGATGTGTGTGTGTGTGTGTGTGTGTGTGTGTGTGTGTGTGTGTGTGTGTATGTAGTCTTAGAGAGTAAGTTCATGAGACCCTGCCACTAAGGTGCTCAGGCTTAAACCTTCTCTGTATCCCCAGGCAGATTTTGTGCTTGAAATTCTCCTGCCTCAGTCTCCCCCAGTAACTGGGATTGCAACTGTATGTTTAGATCTTGTAAGAAGTAGGAATTCTAACAGAAATTTTCATTTCAAATGAGATTGCATCTCATTCTATTTTTCAGTAACTCTGAAAACAATCTATATTCTTCCAAGAGTATTTTGACATAAATTATAGCTGATATTAAACATCTTAAAAGTAACATCAATTGTTTCCTTAGCCTATTTTATATTTAGTCTCAGTCTCCATATTTTTAATTGTAAATAGGATTCATCAGCCATGAAGAAATCTTAGCATATAGTTAATCCCTATAGGTCATAGTATAATGAAAATTTATAAAGCAATGTATGATATAGAAAAGATGTTTGTTAGCATCAACATTAATTTCAAAAAAAAAATATTTGGAGAGAAACATGCTGTTTCATTTATGTTCCTGAAGATGGCAGTGAAGATACTATAACTTTCTCAGCCTCTGCAGTGTGTCTGCAAGGGTTAATCTGTGAGATCTGGCCATTTCCTTTGATTCTGGGGGACACTATACTGTCCTCCAGGTGTGATCCACTAGAATGAGAATTTGTAGAAACCGGTCTGATCTGGATTATTATCTGCCTCGCCATCTCAGCAGCTCCCAAAGTTTTAATTAAACCGTGTATAGTGATCTCTTGTACTTAATAAAGCAGTTATTGCATTTCTGATTTCCTCCCAAACATTTATAAACTCCTACTCCAGGCTGTACCTTGGCAACAAGAATGCTGTCATGGGAGTTTTTAAAACATGCAGAAAACTCTGGTAAGTCAACAAAAGAAATGGCTACTTTCATCTGAGCCAGAGAATGTTTTTTTTCAAACAGCCGTAGATGCCTCGCATGTGTAGGCAGTATTGTATATGCTGAAAAAGTATAATAAGCCATTGCACTTCCACAAGGTGCACTAGGATAATACAGACACACTTTGCCATTACATGAGGTCAAGTGAACAGTGAGCTGTAAGCACTATCAATTTGACTGTGGGATTCTTATTTGACAGATGTTTTTCAAAGTTGTAATACAAAATCTTTAAAGTGACTAAACAAGTAGTCAGATATACAAAGCTTAACAAAGGGAATCCCCAATATCTTCTGAAGTTCCTCCCCAAATCAGGCCAATACCTGCCAAACTTTTTCTGGAATATTTTATGGGAGAACTACTCTTTATATAGTCAAAGATGTTTTCAAACTACTTAAAACCTTAAGGAAAATAGTACTGGAAATCACATTTAAAAACAAACAAACAAACAACAACAGCAAAGCCCCTTAGCATATGGTAGAATGTATCTAAAACTCATATCACAACTCTTGTGTTTTTAGAAACACAATAAGAGTAAACCTAAGAAACCACAAGGTCACATTCCCAGGAACAGGACACTGAGTCACTAGAGAATAGGCAGTACGTTTAGCACAGTTCTTGGCACAAACAAGGTACTTAGTAATTACTCACTGAGGATGACCTATCTTGCTGAGTAATAACTTTATTGTTTGCTCATCACATTCAAATGAAAATGATGAGAATGAGAGAAACTAAGACACTGGTCCAAAATTATCCAACTTATTGGGCTTGGGGGTGTGAGTAGCACCCAACATTGAGCTCCCTGCTTAACAAATGGCTGAGCAACAAGCACTCTGCTTCATAAACAGGAAAATGCATATGTAATTTATAGCCAGTTTTTACTGCATACTCTGCCAGGGTTGGGGAAGTACGACTAGACTATTTAGGTAGTCAGAATCCATAAGCAAATGCAACTTGAGTAGGTTTGGAGACTAGAGACCTTGGCTAGCTAAGGAGAAGGATGAGGAATTTCTGCCCCTTCACCATTTCCTTGTGCTTCTGAAAAACTATATACTGGCAATTAAGTGGAAATCAAAAGCCTTTCAAGTTTCTCTGTTCCTGTAAGTCACAACTCTCTTGGACACTAGGGGACTATGGTTCTCATTAAGCTCAACAGTAGTAAGGGCAAGCAAAGGACTATAGTGTTAGATGGAAGAGCTACTAAGAAGGCAGAGATCTCCTGTGGCTATTCCACTCCATGTGTTGTCTCAGAGCCAGCTAGGAGGATTAGTAGGTCCAGAAAACCTTAGCCCCCCCACCCCATTACTGCTTTTCTTGTTTTTACAGGGATTCATTCACTCTGAAACATTATATCTCCTTCTGAATCCTGAACATTACATGGTAGCTCAATAGTTTTCAAATGCAAAGTCCATTTTTATGCCTAGAGGGATATATATTATAAAATTATGAAATTATAAAAAGATGTTTTTACTCTGGATATATGTGTGTGTATGTATATGTATATGTACATGTATATATATATATATGTATATATATATGTATATATATATATATATATATATGATGATAAAAAATTTAAATTTGAGAGGCATTTCCAGTCACTTCATTGGGTAGTTTTGAGGTAGTACCATGAGAGTGAAAGCATGGACCTTAGCACCTCTGTGCTTGGGGACAACATAATTTTTGTTTTTATTTATTTATTATTTTTTTCTTATTTTACATATCGATCCCAGTTCCCTCTACCTCCCTCCCTCCCTTATTCCCTGACCCCCTTCCCATCCCATTCTCATTCCCCACCCACTCCACAGGGAGGGTGACCTTTACAGGGAATGGACGACTCATTTTGAAGAGTGAGGCTTAGATAAGTTGATGTCTATGGCCTGTTGCAAAAAGTGCCTGACACTTGGAAAATGTTAACAAGGTAAAGTTATCTTTTGATTGTTTGAGAGATGGGGTTTCACATATACTGAGCTTCCCTTGAACTCACTCTATACCTGAAGGTGACATTGACAGGCTTCAAAAGTATAGCTTTATTTTATGTGTGTGAGTGTTTTGCCTGAATGTGTATCTGTGAACTGCATGCATGCTCCTGGACCTGGAGTTACAGATAGTTATGAGATGCCATTTCGGTGCTGGGAGTTCAATATGGGTCCTCTGGAATTTCACCCAGTGCTCTCAACCCCTGGGCCATCTCTCCAGTTCTGATATTGCATTTTAAAACCTAACACGTCTACCTACTAAGAGTCTGATGTATAGAACAAGCCACCCTGCGTGGTTTATATGTCCAGGGCTTCCTGTGTGAGCGGCCAACACTCTTCCAGTTGAACTATATTTATTAGTATTTGTTACAGGAATTCTTTCAGCCAATGGCTTTCTAGCCACGCCCTTTTGAGGAATGGGTTGGGCCAGCCTCAGAGGCTATTGGATGAAAGAATTCCAGTAACAAGTTTTCATCTTTCTCAGTGACATGGCAGAACAGAAAAGACCATGTAACTATTAATATAACAGAACTAGTCAAATATAGGTTACAGGAGAAATGAACTCAATGGCATTTCAATGATAAAGAGTCCTTTCAAAGAAGTATTATTATGAGATGAAAATACATGACAAAGATTGACAAGCAATTAGCATGTTTTCACTGAGAATGGCCATATCAATGGATGAGTCAATAGGTCAGCAGGGATCAATAAATCTTTGCAGTGTGGTCAATTTCTATTTGGCATTTCAGAGCATCCTCTGCAAGGTATCAGTAGCACTCAAACCATTCTCCATCTCTAGTTAAAACTATCAAGTCAGACTTAAATAATCATGCCTAGCTCTTCTCTTAATTACTGTTCACTTTATTTATGGACACTCACAAGTCCTGTCACTATTTTTTTGAAAGTATCATATTTGGGATGGCTTCCATTTAGTGTCAAAAGAATGTAAAATCTGCAATTGTTTTGTTATTGTTTTGCTTACAATGATTTTAATTGAGAATTTGGGAGCACTACTTTTTAATAAGCACATTTAATGCTAACTGTAAATTCCTTTCCAATTTTCATTTTAAAAACTCATTGTTTGGATTGAGTACATCACAGTGGTACATCACTCCCCTAGAGTGCACAAGGCTCTGGGTTCTAGTCCCAATACTTAACGCAAAAATTATTTCTTCACTTTCTTCCATAATAAAAGTTGAATGTCTATTCAATGATTCAGTTTTATATGAGAGACTAGGATATGAGCAGAGTTGTGGAAGAAGGCTAGCAAATGGCACAGGGCAAAGGACAAATGCACAGGAAGATTAAAATGTGATACAAAACTAAATCAAATATTTAATGCATAATATACTACCCTAGACTTGAAAGGCAACATATTATAGAGTGGGGAGTGGGCCATGCATTTTGAAAGCTTGTGTAAATGTTTAGGATAAGGGGAAGAGGTTTGTGAATGACAGTGAGGAACAAAAAGGACATTCAGGCCATTTCCAAGCTGAGAGGTACAAAGAGATGAAAGAAACAACTCAATTTCCACTTGACTGAATTTCAGGGAACAATGTCTCCAGGAGACAGCCAGAATTCTGTCAGCAGAAAGGTGAGAGGGAAGTCTTCCAAAGACACAGAAAATGGAAGGGGCTTTGATGGATGATTGACCTTGACTTCCTGGATGAATCTAAAAAAGTTTTAGGGGATTAGTCATGAAGTATAGAAAAACACCACAGGGAGTATGCTGGAAGTGAAGTATGCCCAGTGTTCCTGGTGTTGACCAAGGATGTAGAGGCTCATCTTGAGGAGGAAGGCCAAAAGAATAGTCCAGATAAAAGAGTAGTCTAGAGCACAAAGGGTTAGTCTATGTAGCTATGAGCCAGCGGGCTGCTTCTTGGATGCATGACTTGAAACAGAATCATCTAAAGTAAATACATGAGTTGAAATATTGTAACCTGAATGCAGAGTGTTAAAATCACATATTTGTAAAATCATGATTTACTGTTTATGATTTTCATGACCATAATTATTCTTTTCATCTATGGATATTAAAAGGCTGTATATGGATATTGAGTAATTCATTTAAACAACCTCTATTGTTACCACTCTTTCCATAAATGAAGAGTCTGTAAGTTTTACCAAAGCACAGTGTCACAGAAAATTTAAAAATAGTGCTAAGAATGCTGGGGAAGGTGCCAGTATTTGCTGTCAATTTAAGTAAGTATGCACAATTTAAGACTCTTTAGAGGGAAAATGTTGAAATGAGATCTATAGAAGTCAAACTCAGAGTGCCCAGAGGTGAGTCTGTTATTTGACTGTGACTGGAGCCTAATGTACCTTTGGCTCCAAGAACAATCATTATGGAGAAAATGAATCCCTTGTTCTGCAAAGGTCAACCAGGGTAACAAGTGAGTGCTGATGCTATGAATCAGCAGCACTGGTACCCAGAGGAGCAAGACTTAAAATCTCAATGAGGGTCTGTTGAAAGTATTGAAATTTTGGTCAAGGATACATTTTTGTTATCACCCCCATCCACACACACACACACACACACACACACACACACACACACACACACACACAGGGGGCAGCAAATGTGCTGAAAACATAAGGTTTCACTATAGAACAGGAGGCATTAGTCATAGTTTTTTAGATATGTCAACTTTTGAGGACATTGGGACACATTTTTTCTGCTTAGAAAGGAATTTGTGCTGTGTGGGGCATTACACTGTCCATGAAAGTTTATACTTAAGCCTCAGTCTTAAATACTTACTCTCAACTATTCCTAGACAGAAATAGTCTGCTATATGTGAACATTTGCTCGAGTTTGGTGAACATAAAATTTGTAGATTGAGTCTGGGTTGGGCTTGATCACTATATATGAATAAGAATTTAATGTACTGAAATTTCAAAAAGTATCTTACCTTCATATTTAATTAGTAAACCATTGGTTCTCAGCCAAGGCTGATTTTGTTTCTTTTCTTTCCAAAAGACATTTTCTAGTGTGTCTTGACATTTTTTTTTTCATCATAACTTAAGGAAGGTGCTACTGTCACAATAGTCATTTTCTGTGCAGAGAATAGGTTGCTGAATAACACGAGATAGTCCCCACAACCCCAAATTGTCCATCACCCAATGTCAACATAACTACACTTCAAAAACATGAAATAAGCAGAGTCACTTGATGTACCAGTTCCTAATGTTAAGGTCATAACATACTTTTAAATATGTTAAGCATTTTTATAGATACATTATAAGGTAGGTGTTATGATGACACTTTCTTCCTTTAATGTGTTTTATACATTATTCGATACATAATGAACCATCATTTGCAATAAATTCATTACTGTCAATCATGAGAAAGGAGTTTCCCTCTCCCAAGCATCCTACTTTTACAATGTATTTTCCTGTTTGTGTAATCTATTTTTAAGAAAGCAAAGGTATAACTCCATTACAGTTTCTAAAACATAGTTATTTATTTTTTTTACTAGTAGGGCATGCTTTCCAACTCAAAGGACAGTGGTTATATTCACAACTGGTAATGTAATGCTTTCCATGGGGAAGTCTTTGCTAAGAAACTATACCATGGCACTTCAATGGTGGAAATAGATAAGATAGAAGAAACAGCTCACCTCTGTCTGGTAGGAAAGAAAGCAGGATTATGTTAACACTCATTCTCATTTTTCTTCTCCCTTTTTATGTTTTTTCTTCTTCTCTCCTTCTAGACCTCTCATTGTCCAGATTTGATGGAAATTAATGACAAGTCTGTGGCAGAAGCTCTTAGAATAAAATCTCTAAAGTATTTCATTATCTGGCCTCTGCTTTAGCTTCATCTCCTCTGGGCACCAATCTCAATTTGAAAGCAGTCATTACAAACTTCCCTGAACTTCGAGAGAGAAAATATGTAGGCATTAATGTAAAGACCTCTGAGACCATGGCTCAGCTATTCTGGCTTTAGTAGAGACTATCTGTATTCATATTGTTGAATGTACTCTCTAGGTAATTGTGGTTCAACCCCACTAGAATTTGTGACCTATGGCTCAAAAAATGGTAGACTTTTCTCTCAATCTTTTGTATTCCTGGGATCTAATTTTGTATTCTCCTCAGTTCCCCTCAGTCCCTGATCTTTGTGATCTTTGCTGAAAAGATTCTGATGAGACACACAGAGTACAGAGTGGAAGATAGGTTAAGTTTATCATAGAATGATATTATCATAGAATGATATGAAACACTCTCGGGGGTTGAGAATGGACAATGGACAGGGAGACCATTGCAAAGGATGATGTTTTCACAGGATGAGAGTGGCAACTGTCGAAGAGAATAGTGTGCCACCACCATTTTAAGGTAGACAGCATCTTCTGATGGGTACTCCTTTTTGCACCCAACAGGCCTATTTGAAGGAATTTTTTGTGTGTGGGGGTTCCTGAATGTTTTTATTGTATTTATTTTTTTCCTTATATTACAAATCAATCTCAGTTTTATCTTGCTCCCTGCCTTCCATGTTCCCCCACCACCCTCCCATCCCATCCTTCACTCCCCAACCCCCCCACTCCACAGGGAGGGTTATGCCTTCCAGGAGGGATCAACAAAATCTGTCACGTCATTTGCAGTTGGGATATTCAAGGATAGTCAAATATCTGGATTTTTAGCAAAACAAATCTTTGTCTAGATAGCAATCATAAGACATTTTGTGCAGTTCAGAATGTTCCATCTCAACCCAGGCCCAGAGAGAAAAAAACAGCACAAGGTCTTGGGTTTTACTTTCTCATTTTACAAGCTGCTAGTTAGGAGGGAGGGATCTTCCTTACTAAGGGACCTTAAAGCCTGCTGCTATCTGGCCTAGCACTTCCTACATTTAGCTTGCTCTCTCTGTAGTGCCTCTATCTTCCTTTGTGTAGACATATGCAGGCTAGTTCAGATGTTTTCATCTAGGCCTTTGTATATTAACACAACATGTGCATCTTTAGTAGAACACAAATGCTAAGGATGTGAAACAATTTATGTGCCCAGTATCCTCCTGTTTAGAATTTGAGCTCCTTGGGGGACAAGGGGAAAAAAATCAATAATAAAAAAATTGAAGTCACACTATCTTCACCAAATACAATTCATATAAAAAAGAAGCAATAAAATGCTCTAAGTTAATATTTCTAACTGCAGAAAAAATATAGCGGAGCATAGTATAAATCTTAAGTTATTTATCAGTTGTTGTGACTTTTCCTGTTTCACAAAAGTTAAGAAATCGTAAACATTAGTTAAAAGAGAATTTAAATGCATGAGAGAAAATGTTATAAATATATTATAATCCATCAACATTAAAAATAAAGGGAGTTTAAAATTTTACATTCATATACTCATGTTATCAATCACTGAGATAAAACTTCATTGTGAGATTACAGATAAATATCAGACATTACAAAGATGCCATAATTATAAAAGGGGTTTAAGAGCCCTTTCCTCACCTTTTGCTTAGAGATTTCTACCTTAGAAAAACACTGAGCCGAACTGGAATTCAGATACAGAGAGGGAGGACAAGACCAGGCTACAGATACCCACAGAGACAGCTGACCTGAACAAGGAGGAGCTAATGCGCCCCCAGACTGATAGCTGGGAAACCAGCATGGGACTGACTCAAACCCCCTGAACATAGGTCTCAGTTAGAAAGCCTGGGCAATCTAAGGGATCTCTGACAGTGGAACCAGGATGTATTCCTGGTGCACAAAAAGACTTTGGGAGTACAATCCCCATGGAGGAATACTCCTTTAAACTAGAGGCAGGAGGGCTGGCCTACTCCAAATGACTTGACAGATTTTGTTGATCTCTCCTGGAAGGCATCACCCTCCCTGTGGAGTGCAGGCAGGGGGATGGGAGGGTGATGGTGGTGGGTCATGGGAGGGAGGAAGAGATGGATGGAGGGACGGAGGGAGTGAGGGAGGGAGGGAAGGAAACTGGGATCGATATGTAAAATAAGAAAAAAATAACAAAAAAATTATAAAAAATATGTGTAATTGTAAGTACTTTCCCATTGCCTTGGATGAATATAATAAATCCCTTTGACTAGTAGTTAGGACTATTTTTTTTTTCAATTTTGTGACCCATTAAGATCTTCCTAAAGAACCTAGAGCAACATCTCTTTGAAATGTAAATAGAGTTTCTTACTCCCAGTTCTATGGGAGTCTATCATGCCTGGGCGCCATGTTCTTAACTTGCTAAGCCAGCTCTTGTTATGAAGAGATGAGAAATCCATTGTCCCTCTGGATAAAGCTAATTAGTTCACAGATGGTCACTCACACATGCTACCTGGTAAAATAGGAATGAATCATTTGTAACAAATGGCACTGTGGACTTCTCTGGCTGGGTTCTCTTGAGAACTTGAATGGGATCTTTCCTATGCTCTAGGCCCTATGGAAAGGTGGTTTTGTCTTGGTCAGTAGTCTTTCAGCAGTTGTACTACAATGCACATATTTTTTATTATGAGACTATTTGACAATATGATTTCTCTTCTTCACTACCTTCATGTAGAAGATCTCTGGATTGAGGTATTTTGTTATAAATTACAAGCAATCCAACAATATATATATAGCTCAGGCATGCCATTCAAATTCTCAATATTTAAGGAAGTTACTTCACAAATCTAGGTAAAACTACATTTGATAAAAGGTATCAGGTTGCCTTCCATTGAGTTGATATACTTTTTGATTACCACCAATAGGAAACAGTGCACTGACTATTATATTATTATTATTATTATTATTATTATTATTATTATTATTATTATTTCAAAACAGGGTTTCTCTGTATTGCTTTGGAGCCTGTCCTGGAACTTGTACTGTAGACCAGGCTAGCCTCAAACTTATAGCAATCTGCCTCCCTTGTGCTGGGATTAAAGGCATGTGTCACCAAATCCAGGCTTCTGACTACTTTCTTAGGAACAGTGTTTTCTTGTAATTTTTAAACACTGTCAGTCTGATTTTTATAAACACTGTGAACTAATATTGCTGTAAGCCCTTTTTGTTTCTAATTTAATAATAAAGTATACCTCCAAATTGCCCAGAATTTAGTATGTGTTAAGCACATTTCTACGTACTTTGTAATTTTTTTAAAAGTTCATCTTAGGCAAGCTTTACTTTCTTTTTTATTTTAGATAAAATCAAAATGAAAACATTGAGTAAGGACCCTCAAGTTTCTCAGGATTAGAGAAAGAATTGAAATATAGGAATATGACTTTAGACTTCTGTATTTTAAACTAAAAATTTAAAGTTAGCATACAAAGTTATAAGCATTGTTGTGGCTTTTTCATACAATATGTCATTATTCTTTGTTCTCATTGGTTCATTCTCCCACTGTCTTCTCCTATGTCTTTGTCCACATGTGGTTCATTCGTTTACTGCACCAGATAATACCACCTTCAGGTTTTATCTCACATGTATTCTACTACCCTCTTTTTTCTAAAACTCCCTAAGGTCTTCTCTTGACTCATAACAAGAATCCAAACAACAATGGCAGCTAGAATTTGAAGATAATATTTTTCATAAAATTGCTTGGACTGTTGCTACAAATGAATAAAGTGGGGTTCTTTAAATTAACTTAAATATATTATCCAACAACTCACAAGCAAGAAATCTGAGACAGCATGTCCTCTGCAGAGCCAAATCCTTTCTTCCTCTCCTAGGGCTGGGTAAGCCGCCAAGTTCATAGCAGTTTGCTACAGAAATGAGTATGACTATAGCACAAATTCCTAAAGGAGGGAGGGAATGAGGCAAGCCTTCATCTGGAAACAGGAATGGCAGAACACGGGCTTCATAGCTCTGGGGCCAAAGAAAGCCTGATGTGACTGAGGGAGCTTTAAGGAAGCCACTGAGACCAGAGTGCTACCCAAAGAGATGTTAGAGGATAAAACCCTGTCGGTTAGAGAGCTCCAGGACTCAGTGATGATGTTCACTTTTCTCCTGTGATGTGTTTAAGTTGTGGAAGATTTCAGATATGAGGATGATCAGATATGCCCCTGGCTCCAAACAACATTGTGTTTCTACTAAAAGGAGTCAGAATCACTTACTTGTGGTGTTGCAGACAAACTTTAGGGGACTAGGAGCACTAACAGGAGACCAAATAGGAGGCTATTGATTAGCAGTATCTGGGGAAAAATCACTTGTAAGGAAGGTCAGTGTTTGATATCTGCTACTGAGAATCAGAAAATTGGAACTATGCTGGATAACATAACTACAATATTTTACCAGGTATTAGTATAATGTCACTCAAAGGATTGTTAGTTTTCCCAATAGAAGTTACTCTATATTTTACACATGTGGGAATATGGCATGTCATCAAAAGACAACTCTAAGAACATTGGCTATCTTTCTGATCAGCTCCAGAGACATTGCAAACACATATTAGAAGAGGTTTTTCTGTGGTACATTTTTAGATTTTTCTAATGTATACAATGGGTATATCTGTAAAGTATGGGGAAATTTAGTTGCATTGATTGATACACACTTTGTTATCCTATATGGAGCTCAAACCTTGGTTGTGTAACATGGTGAATTCAGGGAAAGTGTCTTATCATTCACTTTTCAGCATGTCATTCAATCTGTGATTCTAATGTTGTTAGGTATGACAATATTCTGGATGGTTGTGTCATGGTTAGATTAACACCAGTTCTGTTTCTAAAATATTAGATATTAATTTATCACAAAAATGTAGATAATAGGCAGGACATGTTCTGTAAATGCTTTCATGCTCTCTTATTTACTAGTATTAATAATAGCAGTGGTAGAGAACTTAGTCTGAGTTTTGCTTTCATAAAGGCTTGTTGTAGGAGAGCAAAAACCCTAGATGTTCTGTTGTTCTAGCTTATGTCCAAGGAATATTTACACAAAGGCTCAAGGTGACATACTCTCAGTGAACAAACCAACCACTGTGTCATAGAAGGTACTTTTCCCTCCAGTTCAAACAAGAAAATTCACAATATCTTTTCTACACCTTGATACCCAGATATTAACTAAGGTCATCGTTTAGATTATCAGAGAGTCATTCCAATCACTATCAGAATGGGTCCTCTAAAGGATACATTGTATACTATTTCAACAAAAGGGGGGTTCCTTTTTAGTAAAATATTTCCTTACACAGTAATTTATGGTAAAGAAAATATTTTAGATATTTTAGATCATCTTTCCCATCATATACAGGAGCGTGGGATTACAAAAAGAAGGAATAAATTACCAAACTGGAAAATAAATCAACATATGTTAGGGAAAAAGTATTACTGTTGTTTATTCTTCATAGTATATAATAACGTCCATACTGAATACAGACTAATAATCTAAGCACTAGTGGGATAAATACTATTTTCAAAGTTCAAAATATGAAATCACTGAATGATTTTTGTTTCCAGAAAAGGAATTAGCAGCTTCTGTTCCAGAGCTGAAATTGGAAGTGATGCTGAATGCACGAGAGAGTCATTTCCTCACTAGCTTCTCTCACACACCCACTGGATGCCTCTATTCATGCTTTAACTATGGATTCTTCTAAAATCTAGGTTATTTTAAGTATATTTGTATTTTAATTATATGTCAAGCTAATAGTCCTAACAACAAAACCATTTGAAATATTACCACCTTTGTAGACAAATTGTTTTGTTCTTAAGGTTACCCTGAGGCTTGGTACAATTTATTCACATTAGAAAACTATGTAACTAGATATAAAGACGTGTTAATACAGCCAGAACCAAAGTCCTCTCTGAATTATGCCTCTGTGTTTCATTCACTAAGTCTTACTCCTTGATGGCAATAACCTGAGAAGACAGAGGTTAGTTGTGTTACTGATCTGCATGTAAATGAAATAGAATACTCCATTCAGTTTCATGAGGAGTTAGTATAACAGCTTCTCCTGGACTTATCTGAGTGGCATTTCTTCCTTTGGGCCACTTAGGGCCTTAGTTTATGGTGTATGGTCTTCTTTTCTGCTGTTTCAAAGCAAGCATTTTGAAGAAGCTTCTCATAATTTCCCATACCAGAACGCTTAAGAGTTAAATGACTGATTAGATAGGTATGGCTCTGCTGTTCATACTCTGGCTCATTTTATTTTCTAAACTGTGCATTATTTCAGAAAATGTATCAGTCAAACACATTGAATAACTTTACTTTAATCCAGTTTCTTAAAATGGAAATTTTTATTGACTAAAGAGAATAACAGGATGTACAAACTTTCACTTCCCTTTATTGTATATCCTCTAAAAACACCACAGGGTAAGAAAATTGGCTTGCCAATGGTTTAGTTTCCTCTATATCACCAAGAATAGTTAAGCATATGTATTGATCTCTTTCCTAGAAAGCCATCCAATATACAAAGCATATTCTATCTCATTCATAGACTATAAACACATAGTCTATGGCACTATTTTCTCATAGGCTACATTGTAAAAAGATTGAATACCTCAATCCAATATTTTATGATTAGGATTGAGTCTCTTGACAATTTATGTAAAATTCTCATTGTACATAAAATGACTAAATTTGGTGTTAGAAAAATTGAATTAAGAAGAGAGAAAGGGAAGAAGACAAGTAGAAGAAAAAGTGAAATAGAAGGAAAATAAAAATATATACAAAAGTAGGTGTTAACACTTTGATGTGTTTATACATGTGTCTGTGAGTTTGTGTGCACTCACAGAGGCATGTATATGCAAATATGTAGACTTTTTTTTTTCTTTTTGGGTGACCACCACATAGCTCTCAAATAAATACACAGAGTCTTACTCTCATTTATGAATTCCTGGCCTTAGCTTGACTTGTTTCTAACCTAACATTAAATTATCCTGTTTTCTTCTTCTACATTTTGCCTTTAGGCCTTTTACCTTTCTTTATTCTACCTGTCTTTCTTTCCTTCTTACTCCATGGTTGGCTGTATGGCTGGGTGGCTGGCTTCTGGTGTCCTCCTCTCCTTTTTCCTTACCCCTCCATCCTTCTCTCTTCTCTTAAGCCTAGATTTCTTTTCCTATCTATTGTCTCTGTCTGGCAGCCCTGCCTATCCCTCCCTTGCCAGTTAGTAGTTGTTCAGCTCGTTATTAGGCCATCCAAGTGTTTTAGACAGGCAAAGTAACACAGCTTTACAGAGTTAAACAAATGCAACATAATAGAATGCAATACATGTTTGAATCATAAAACAAATATTTCACAGTATAAAAATGTAGACTATCTTAAACTCGTATTTCACAACACAATTATGCTATATTTTAAAGTGACAGATATATGTCAATAATATTATATATTTTATATATCACATATCTATCTATGAATGTCAACACACTATTTATGCAAGGAAGCAAGGTTATCTGGAAGGCATCTATAATTGTAATAGGAAAAATTCTAAACTAGTCACTAAATTTTCTGGTCGATATTACAGTTTCTTCCTTGTACGTTTTCCCCCTGTTTTATACATGTCAATCCCAGTTCCCTCACACTGCCATCCTCCCCAGGAAGGGTAAGGCCTTCTATGGGGTATCTTCAAAGTCTGTCATATCATTTGGGGCAGGGCCTGGGCGCTCCCCTAACTGCCTAGGCTGAGAAAGTATCCCTTTATGTGGGGTGTGATCCCAAAGTCCATTGCTATACTAGGGATAAATACTGACCCATTACTAGAGGCCCCATAGACTGTCCAGTCCTCCTAACTAACACCCACATTCAGGGATTCTGGGTCAGTCCTATGCTGGTTTCCCAGCTATCAGACTGGGATGCATGAACTCTGGGAAATGCAAATCAAACCAACTCTAAGATACCATCAGAATGGTTGAAATAAAAAACACCAAAGGCAGTTTATGCTGGAGAGGATGTGGAGAAAGAGGCATACTTCTCTAATGCTGGTGGGATTGCAAACTCATACAGCCACTTTGGAGATCAGTATGGCGGTTTCTCAGGAAAATGAGAATTAGTCTACCTCAAAACTCAACTCTTAAGCATATACCCAAAAGATGCACATTAATCCAGAAAGGACATCTATTCAACTATGTTCACAACAACATTATTTGTAATAACCAGAACCTGGAAGCAACCTAGATGCCCCTCAACTGAAGAATGGATGGAGAAGATGTGGTACATTTACACAAAGGAGTATTACTCAGCAGAAAAACACAATGGAATCCTGAAAGCCATAGGGGAAAGGATGGAACTAGAAGAAACCATCCTGAGAGAGGTAAAGCAGTCACAAAATGACAAACACAGTATATACTCACTCATATATGGATTTTATACATAGCGCTAAGAATTACCAGCTTACAATTCACACCACCAGAAAAGCTAGGAAACAAGGAGGACCCCAAGAGAGACATACATGGTTCCCTGGAGAAGGGGAAAGGGACAAGATCTCCTGAGCAAATTGGAGCATGTAGGGAGTGGAGATGGAGTTAGGAGAAAGAGAAGGAGATAAGAGGGGATCTGAGGAACAGGAAGATGGAGGAACAGGGAAAGAATAGAGGAGAACAAGAAAAGAGATACCATAATAGAGGGAGCCATTATAGATGTAAGAAGAAATCTGGCACTAGGGAAATGCCCAGAGACCTACAAGGATGAACCCAACTAACAATCTAAGCATAGTGGAGAGGCAACCTTTAATGCCCTTCCACGATAATGTGATTGACTTTACATGCAATCCTAGAGTCTTCATCTAGTAGTTGATGGAAGCAGAAGCACACAGCTAAACACTAGCCAAACTCCTGGAATTCAGTTATAGAGAGGCAGGAGTTTTGAGCAAAGGGGTCAGGACTAGGCTGGAGAAACCCACAGAATCAGCTGACTAGTTTCTTCCTTGTGTCTGTAAGATTTTTGAATAGAATAGAATGCCATTGCTGTGATTCTATTATGTTTTGTGGAAATGGTAACAGGATTTTGTGACTTTAATGAAGGTCCCAGATAATGATTTTAGTGAATCAGAAAGGGAGATCATCCTAGCTGGACCCTAGGAAAACATCCTCCAAAACGAGGCTAAATAAGCTGGAGAGATGGCTCAGAATATGGAGTCTTTTGTGCTCTTGCAGAGGTTCTGGGTTCAGCTCCCAACACACATAAGGCTTCTAACAGCCATTTGTTATTTCAATTATTGAGGATCCAGTACCCTCTTCTGGCCTCTGAGAGCCCTGAGTGTGCATAGCAAACAAACATACATTGAGCGAGAATATCTACATGAATAAAATAAAAATAGAATTTTTTTTAAAAAAACAATGAATATAGGCCATTCCTGAAGAGAAGAATTCTGATTTTACAGAGATAATATATTATGAAAAGGTTTAATGGAAAGCAGCTCTCAGCCTGCAATGAAGCAATGTTAGTTCACAAATCTATGAAATTCTTGTAATCACTGTCTAAATCAGTGGGAAAATACTCTGTTTTAGAAGGTAACATGACCCACCTTTGCAGACTCTGGTCCTTATCAGAAATCCCACGTAGGCTGTTGCCAGACCACTGTCCTCTCTGGGTAGGGAATAACTTTCTTAAGTTGCTATATTTGTAGTAACTTGTTACATGACAATAAAAAGGACAAAATGTGATTGGATCAAAAGTAATATATGAAACACAGAAGTTTCTTTAGAACCCAGAATGAAGTAGAAAAATCTTGGAGTCCTCTTTAATTCTAAATCTTTTGGTTCAAGAGCTTCCACAGCTCAAGTCCAGCAAACTCAACAATACCAGTTTGGGGTGAGATAGGAGGGTATGAGGTGGTCCTAAGGTTAGACAATAGTTGTCTCCCTCCCACTGCAGCCGCTACAAACTGTGTTACCAGGAAATAATACCCTGCTGAAAATGTTCCAGGATTCATTGACTAAGGGATTTTTACATTCTATTGCTTTGAAGTAAAATTAACAAAAGGATAGATCTTTTTTTGTAAAGAAACTAAAAATTTAACATACAAATATTTATGAAATGTGTCCTGGTATTGTCATTGTCCTAGTTACTGGGAATTATTATTTGAATAGCTTCCATTCTCTAGAAACTTACAATGTACCAGGGGAAGCATTTTAAACAGATGAATATTTAACAAATTAACAATACAGTATTCATTTAAATGAATGAATCAAAGTTCCTCCCTGTCGTATGATCTCTTCATTAGAGAATTAGGTGCTTTGTATCTGATAGAAAGTAAGTTTACTCATTTCATTTAAGGATTACATTCATATGTCCATAAATTTTGCTCAGGGATGTTTAAATTCTGAGAGCCTTCTACCCACTAAAATAATGATTATGATGCTAAAAATGAAAAAAAAACATTGAGTAACATTTTAAACCCTCAATTGATCAGAATTTTATAATTGTATAGCAGCTTTCAAACATTTGGCAAGGATGAAACAATCACCTCAATTGGAATTAGGAAGCCAATATCCTCTGGAAAACTCAATTAGCAATTTTTCTATGTCCTAAAATTAATTTTATATTGTTTGGAATCAACCTAAGTTAGCTGGCATCTGAGACTTCTGTATGTAGCCAACCTGTTCAATGCAGTTATCCTAACAGGAAAACAATCATAGTGGGGATTTCTAGCTTTTCTTTGCTTTTACAAAACTGGCTTTGATAACAGTCTTACATAATAGAGAAGCAATTTATTAGAGTTAATAACAATTTTCAAAATGTTTTGATTTGTAATCTTTAGGAATTGTTACATAGCTTTATTTATTACCCAATACTTAAGTACTATATTAATAAGGATATCAAACATGACAGCTAGTTACTCTGCATGTCAATACATAGATTTTTGTTTCTTGACCTTTAAGAGATTTCTTTTACACAATTATGTTTCTAGGTTTACAGCTCCCTTATCCTGACCACCTTATAAACTTTCTTGTTCACTTTTTTTGAAGTCCATCACATGTCTCCTTCACAAAATGCAGTAGGACACACCATCCCCATGCTTCTTCAATAGGGACATATGATAAGAGTCCCCATACATAAAATGTAAATGAATATGTGGTATATTTCTTCACTTCTTCATTTACTTGTTTTGAGAAAGAGAATAATTGAGAATAAAAATAAATCCACAAATATAAACACAATATATAAATATAGATCAATAATCAAGAAGATTCAAAGAAAAAGAACAATATAGAAAAAGATAAAAACAGAAATGAACAACATGTCACACGCACCCAGGACAAAATTCCCCACAGATACTTTGCATTCATGTTCTGGCTTCTTTTGACCCAGATGACATGAACAAGAATTCCCTTCTACCCATAGGCTGCACAACTGTTCCCCAGCAATCTCAGTTTATGACTGAGCCCTTGAATACCACTTTCTAGTTATATTTGGGAGAATTAGCCATGTACATAGTACAATCATGTTTAAAATGAAGTTATAAGTCCTTTACTAGAAAAATGTTGCCATAGATCAAGAAACTGATGCCACACTATTGTCTCCTTAGAGGGCTTCTGCCTTAATCCTGTCATTAAACCCTCAGAATTGGGATGGCTATTTGAGACCAATATTTGTAATGAAAATTGTACTGCTCTTTATCATCCCATGAAAGCTTCTGAAAACATAGGTATCTGGGTTGCATTAAAGGCAAAGGAACCTATGGACTTTTGAAGGTAACTCCAGGACCAGCAGTTCACAGAACATCACATTGTTCTTTTCATCGACAATCATATTTCAGTTTTGCAAGGTATCTCTTGCCTGAATGTTTGTGCTCATATAACCTCTTTTCAGAAACTAAATCTTAGAGAAGTTCCCAGGAATATCCCTTATCAAATAGACCTATGTAGCATATCAAACACTTGGGGAGAATTTAGAGTATATTTTGCAGATGATGATAAAAACATTTTTTTGACTCTTTTTGTTTAAAATTTTGCTATATAATAATGATTATTTGAGTAGACACAATGAAAAAGGGATAGTCTCAATCAAGTTGTGTTCTCAGTTTGGAATTATAAATGTGTTAAAAATGTCCCCCTTCACTGTAATATAGTGGCCCACGATGCTCTTATAAACAAGAGTACCATTCCTCAAACATACCTGATACTGCTTGCAGCTGTATCATTCCTTACAGTGTAGAAACCTATCCTCATTTCTCCTCTGCTATAACAGAACATTGCTTTTCTTGGGCTCACTGCTCACACTTCTTTGTCCCTTTCTGTATCAAATTTATTGGAAAATTACTATTTTTTAGACTCCTCATACCATTCATTTTCTCCTTAATCCATATAGTATTTTACAATTTCACTGAAACTTTTTTCCTTGGTCACCAGTGATGGGCAGTATTGAATCCAATGACCTTACTAATGGATCAACATTTACGAAAGACATGTCTCCTTGAAACATTTTCTTCAACTGGTTTTCAAGGTCTATTCCATGATTTCCCTCTCTTCTTACATCATCAACTCTCCTTTTGATTCTTATCATGGCTCATGAGTTTTCAACCTCTGAATGTTGTGTCACAGGGTTCATAGGACACGCCTTAGTCATTTCATACCATGCCTGGCTTTATAAACTACCCTTCTCTTTTGGACAGCAATGAAGTTTCTGTTTCTTACACTGTCTCCTCCTTCAATATAAGCACCCAGCCATGTGAACACTATTGTAGCATGCTGTCTGCCCATCCAAACTCCAATTCTCCTGTTTGCTGCTGAACATGACTGACCTTCAGTGCACCCAGTCTGTTTACATGGCTCTTCCATTTTCATGGTGTCCCATTTTTAAAGAAAGTTAAAACAACTTGGAATTTCCCTTGACTCCTTAAACTTTTCCCTTCTTCCACATACCATGCCCACTTTGTCAGTATAAAATTACTAACATTCCCAATGCGTTGATAATGTGGGTACTTAACCCATTGTCAACTGCTAAAATCCTACAAGGCATTGTACATTCTTTTTTCAGTTGGTAGATGATACTTTATTTTTCCACACATAAGATGTGGACTCAAATTCATATTTTATATTTCCATTTAGTTGAGCTAACAAAATTTTAGTAGATATGTAAAGCACCATATTTTATCATTGTATATTCTTGTCCCCTTAGCCTCCATGGTGTTCTTCTGTGTTTCTATTTTTCTTCATGCTTATTCTGAACTTTCAAAGTTCTCTTTGAAAATTTTGATCAAAACATATATCTCCTTATTATTTCATACAAGGAAAGCAAATATCAGATGCACTAGTCTTTCTCTTTCACACATTCCTATTGGCTCTTTGCTCTTTCTCATTGTGCCAATCATGGTTCAACTTCAAAGCCTTCCTTCTACTTGTTCTTTCCTCTACCTGGATCATTCTTTCACAGACATTAGTGTGTTTTCAATCCATATTCACTTCTCCATTCCATTAAAACCTCTCTAGAAGCTCCAGTTACCATTGCTCATAACAAATACCTGAGAACTTTCTATATATTCTCCTTTGTAAAGCTCTCCTTTCCTAAATTTCACTTTTATAGTAATTATCATCTTCTGATTCATATACATTTACTTATTGTCATCTTCAAGTGGAGTGGAAACTCAATAGGGCATTCATCTTAGTTTATTCCTATCATATCTTCATTATATACCATATAAACTAAATGTGTGGACATTTACTGACATTATTATTATTATAGAGATTAAAAAATCTTTGTTAATGGACTACAAAATTTATATAGCACTATTGTCAATTATTTAACATGCTATTTAATATTCATTTAATAAATTAGTGTTTCCCATCCAAGTACTAGCCAGGCCCAACCCTGCTTAATTTCCTAGATCAGAAGAGATTGGGCAAGTTCAGGTGGTATGGCCTTATACAGGGTTAAATTGAGGTCATGAAACTTGGCAGCGAGTGACTCTATCCACTGACCTACGTTATGAGTCCAGAATAAGATATTTTAAGATATTTACATATTGGTCGTACTAGTTGTCTGTAGAATCTTGCTATTACCTTCATGCTGTCTTTCCAGTTACACAAAAGTGTTGGGAGTCACATAGAAATATGACAAGTGAAGCTTAAAAATGATGGAGCTATGCCTTTTAAGTCCTTCACTTTCATTCCCTGCTGTGCTTAATTTTAGAACCAGAGCCGCAATTCAACTTTTAAAGGTATTTGTTCTTTTATGTGGTGATCATATTGTAAGGTACTTATTAATTTATTGTGTATGTGAAAACATTCTCTAAAATCTTTTCATCAAGCTATACACTGGAATCCTGTTTTTGAGAAGTTTTCTACCTTGCCTCCTGCTGTCAGCTGAGCATTGTTGGATATATGCCATGCAAGAAGCAAATAGAATATTTTAGGGATGGTTTCACTTCCTTGTTCCCAAAGATGCCTACATCTTCCTGTTACTATTTATGAAGGGACCTGGGACTCAGAGTAGATGATCCTACTGTAATGTGGCTGCTGGGGGCAGCAGGAATGCCTAGAAGCAAGTTTATCTATGTTAATTTACCAGGTGCAAGAGAATCTGTAACAAGGCTGCTGCAATCAGCATGTTCCTGATCATTTTAATGCAGGTGAGGCTGCATTTAGGTCAGAGGGAGGGTTCTGTTTTGCTTGTGGAATAAAGACATGTATACCTGACTGTGTAAATTCATACCACTTATTATTGTGTTCAAGGGAGTTCATGTGAGGTGGTAAGGTTGAAGGATGACCTTTATTATAGCTCTTATTTTAAGTGCTAAACCATAAGAAACTGTGACTTCCTTAAGAGCTTTGAGCACTTAGTTGAAATCTATATGATTTCTGCATGGTGAATCTAAAGAATAGTATTTTTGGTAGTTTTTATGATGACTCTTTGCACATAAATAACCCCAAATTCTGTGTAAACAGTTGCAAAATTCACAGATTCAATTATCAAAGAGGTGGGTAGAATGCAACTGCCATGGTGTTGCATTAAAGGGCACCTGGTATAAACATTAATGACCTTCCTGGTCCAATACTTTAAGCTTTATGAACTGGAAGTCAGTGTTGAGAAAAGAACATTCTATTTTTTCAGTTTTTAAAGTTGTATTTATTCTGGTAATGCATGCCACCTTATTGATACTTAAAGATGTCTTCTAGGTGGCTCAGCATAGTTAAGAGCATTACCATGGAACCGGCAGAAATTTCATGAATAATTCAATAGTCCTCAAAATGTATAAATTATATGGAAGTGTTAGTGTGGGGCTATTGGAATTTCACTATAAGAGAGTACATTGTATCATCTAAGGTGGCACACATGGCTATGTGTAAACCATCAACTGGGCATAATACCCTACCTTAGAAATAAAATTTTTGATAATATGGATTTTAAAAATTCATTATTTTTAGGAAAAAACATTTTGATGTTGTTTTGACTTATTTATATATCATTAGAGGGTGTTCAACAGTGCTTGATTTGTAGATGTGTTTCTATAATACACACATTGCAACTCAAATATCCTGGAGTTCATTTTAAAACTCTCAAGTTAATTTGCTTCCCTTTATGTCTCTTTCCACACCAAGTTGTTTGAGAACTTTAGAATTTAATATTCTTAGGTTCTTTAAATTAAGACAGTGGAAAACATATTAAATGTTCAGTTGTCCTGAAGTCCAACACAAGTGAACTTCATTATGGTGGATTTCCTCTTTTGCTAAGAAAATATAACTGATCTCAGTTACCCAAGACACGACACAGCAATGATAGAACTTACCATATAACCTATGTTTCCTCACACTAAATTAGAACCAGCTCTCAGCCCATGATGGGAACCATCTATCATGGGCTGCACCTGCTCAGAAACTGCCTCATGGAAATGTGTCTATGAAGACAGAATAAGGACCTTTATCTGCTGTACTTTCTTCTTCCTTTAAAACTCTGCTTTGTGCTCCCTTGAGGCAGATGCACTTACATATAACACTGGAGAAAAGACAAAGGGGTGTCCTTGGGGCTGTGTCCTGGATGGATACAGGGAGCCAACAGCTCTGGGAATAAACCATGGAAGTGGCTGGAACCTAGCTGTTTAACTGCTCAAAAAAAAAAAAAAAAAAAACAAAAACAAAACAAAAAAAACCAAAACAAAACAAAACAAAAAACCTTACCATCTATACTACCATTTATCTCAGAAGACATACTTGCATTTTTCAGCTTTTATAACACAAGACCACCCATTATCTCAAGCTGCAGTATCTTAAGCACTGATCATCGATTCTATTTTGTTTGTTTACTTTGTTTTACTATTTTCATGATTGATTCTTCCTACACCACACAGACTGACTCCAAACATGATATCCTTCTTAGTTCAGCTTCCATCATGTTACAGAATGTGCCAACATGCCTACTTCTAATGTTTAAAGAATGTAGTTTTCATACACGGCACACAAATCTTTGTTGAGTTTCTTCTACATTCCTAACTTACTCTTTTGTCTTCTTTTCCTCATCTAAGTAACTGAATATTCATTTTCTTAATTTTTTGCCTCTTTCTTACATTCTTGTTTGATTTTGTTTACCAAAACTTTAAAGTTGCTTTGCTTTCTCATGTTCCAATGACTTTCCCCTCCAGCATGTTTAAGTTAGATTAAGTATATTATTAACATATGACTAAGCATTACTAACTAGCCTCACTTGAACCTCTTCTTTCTCCCTTGCCTCCTTGACATTGCTCTTAGTTTGACCTTCATTTTCTTTCATGCGAGTCACAATCTAATCTTTAGAATTCCTAATTTCCAGTTGCTTTTAAATCGCAGGCAGCAATTACACAAGTATTTTGGTTCTGGTCTCAATTTTAAAGAGAGAAGTGAATTTCATCACACTGAGACATTAGTTGTCACAATCTTTTCTCCTAGAATACTAAAAATTTGATTATAGTCTATATGTTAAGGAGTCTTGAGTGAGAAGTAGATGTCTAGGGATCCCACCAAATTTGTTCTGTAGGTTGGGCAAATAATTATTTTTTCTGGAAAGAAGCCTCATGCAGAGAAGTCAACGTGACAGGATTTGAACTTGAAGTTAGAAAAAAGAGACCACTGACAGAACTACAGTCACAGATCACACAAGAACTAAGAAGCACAAACCAGTGAAAACAAAACACACAAAAAAGTTGTCAAACAAGCAAAAGCCTCCATCTAGGTGATGGGAGTGTACCCTGAAGCAGCTTCAAAGTTCTCTGGATCTGGAGGAGGGGGATACTACCCTGGAACAAGGAACAGCCCCCCTTAAAGTGGTTGGGCCCTGTTTTCCAGATCAACCCAACTTCCCCTGAGCCTCCTTCCCATTCTCTCAGCTTTCATCCATTTTAGATTAAAATGTGACACAACTAAACACCAGCACTACTAATCCCTAATTAATTAATTTAAATGGTTTCTCTGCATCATTAACTGGCATGTTGTAGGTTGGATAATATACAGATTCACAGATGAAAACCTTTCTTGTTCCCAAGAATTTTATAGTACTACAGAAGAGAAATGACTATGAAAATATTCACGAAATAGTGTTAGAAAAGGAAAACAAAACAAATGAACAAAAGTTTTAGATTCATGTGACAGAGCCTTCATGAATTCGGTGCAGTCTAGGGGCTTTGAAATGATAGAATCTGTGAGTCTTGATTGGGATTATTTTCTCTGTCAGATAAAGAATTAAATGGCAGAAAAAAAAAAAGTCGGAAGCACAACAGGTAGTAGCAGAGAAATCTCAAGCACCTCAGACAGAATCAGCAGTGAGAGGAAGGGATGTACTTGGGGTGAGGAAACACACACCACTGGGGACTCAGGAAATCAGAAAACTCCAGCCTCCTCTCTAGGGCTAAAGGTCGTGAAGCCTCTGAAGAGTTTCTCCCCATAATTTAGGGTAGGTCAGTTTAAGAAAGTTGGCTGCAATGGCTAACTGACCTGGAACTGTTGTGTCCTGAGCAGGCCCAGAACTTGTTGAGCCAGTCCATCAGCAGGAGTACTTGCAGGTAGGAGAAAAAAAAAATTCCTACAAAGACTTGGTTTCAAGCTTCCAGGTTTTTGTCTTAAGTCAGGAAGGTGAGGAAGAAGCCTGCCATCTTGGAAATCTGGCACCTTTATTACCTAAAGGTGGTCCCGTCCCTAGCTGTGTGCCTACTAGGGACTCTGTCTAACAAATTCCTAGACTCCAAATACTACCTTGAGATACAAGTAAATTGCAACATGTTTCATTCAAACAAATCAACATTTCCCCAGTGACATAACATTTACCTTTGATGGAATCTGCCTATCAACCTCTGGAGAAAACTCAGGAATAGACGATGGATTCTCTGAAAAGTTTCTTAAAAGAGGTTTTGACTAGAGAAAATGATGGGTTTGTTGTTAATTCGAATTTTGTTTGCTTGGTTGGTTTTGTTTGTTTTATTTTGTTTTGCTTTTGCTTGGAATACCAAGTGTCTCACACTTATATTGAGCTTGAAAGGGAGAAATAATGCCACTTTGTCAGAGCACAATGTGTGGTGGGGCAACTGACAAAAGAAATCAAAGACTTCCTCTTTGTACTGTAAGACCCGTGAGAGCATGGTCCCTCGCACTCCCACTTAGGAAAGGCGCCCCCCCCCAAATCACTCAGGAGAAGCGGTCTTGATGCAAACGCATAAGGTTCTTTATATTCCAGTATACTGGGGCCATCAGCCATATACCATGCAGGGTAGAGGGCTCAGCAGCCCTAGCACAAAATTGAAACAGCTTTTATAGGGTTACAGCAAAGCCCACCCATCATGAACCAATCACCTCGTAGCATCCAGTGCGGACCAATTACTTTAAAGTATCCAACCCCGCCCTTAGCCCAGGAAGTCTGCTTTCACACAGGCTTCTGGGTGTTCATTCACTACCATAAATATTAAAGTAGGTGACTGTCAGCTTGGGATTTAAGACTCCCAACTTCCTGGGTTTTCTGGGGAATTAGGCTAAATTTTTCCATCCTAACAGTACCTCCCCTGTCTCTCCTATTTCCTTTTTTCAAAATTTTACTTTAGTCTTAATTTTAAATTTTTCATCATTTTCCTTTTCCCACTCCCCATATGTTCCTCTGACATCTGGTGATTGCTGTGGTTCATAGACCTCATGGCTCAAATATGACTATTGATGGCTTTTCTTCCTTGGAAACTTGCCTATCACCTTCCAGAGTAGACCCAGCTAGAATTTGCCAAGTCTTATGTTCAAAGTGTACAGCTTGACCTTCATCTTCTGGAAGACAGTCAAGGGCAACAGATGTATTGTTTGGGGAGACTCTTGGATTCACCTAACCAGCAACTTGAAAGCAAGTTTCTCATACCTGCTGATGGGGATTTTGTGAGGTAGTTTATGGTTCTTGGTGCTAGTTGTTTTATTAATCTTAGCCATCCTCACTGGAGTAGGGTGAAATCTCAAAGTTGTTTAATTTGAATTTACCTAATTTCTAAAGATAATGATCATTTTCAAGGTATTTATTAGCTATTTGAATTCTCATATTGAAAACTGTTTCTATATTCATCCTATAAGTTCTCTGTCTCATGTATACCTGGCAACACTTCTATCCTGCTCTTTGGGCTTCTGCTTCACTCAGATGTTAGTTTCCTTAGCTCTATAGAAGATTCTTAGTTTTAGGAGGTTCCACATGACAAATGTTGTCATTAATTCCTGGACAAATGTATTCCTATTCAGAAAATCCTTTCATACCCACATTTTGTAGCTACACCTTATGTTTTCTTCTTGAAATTTCAGTGTTTCATGGTTTACATTGAGGTCTTTGATTTATTTGCAGTTAATTTTTGTACAGGTGGATAGACATGGATCTAATTTAATTCTTCTACATGTGGACATCCAGTTTAATCAACACCATTTATGCTGTCTTTTCTACAGTGTATGTTTTTGACATTTTTGTAAAATAGCAAATGGCTGTAGTTAAGTGTTGTGCTGGACAGTTTTAGGTCAACTTGAATACACGCTAAAGTCATATGAGAGAAAGGAGCATCAATTAAGAAAATGCCTCCCTAAATCACTGAATACAAGCTTGTAGAAAGCCAAGACATGTGTATTCTTATTTGGTTCCTAGTTTTCTTCCATTGGTGTACCATACTGGTTTTATTTCAGTAGCTCTATAATATATTTGAATTCTAGAATGGTAGCTTTCCTACATTGCTTTTGTGTTCATTTGATTTTGTTCAGAATTGCTTTGGCTTTCTGGAGTCTTTTGTAGTTTCATATAAATTTTAGTTTTTTTTTCCCCTTCATGACTTTGAAGAATGAGATGGGAATTTTGATTGAGATTGCATTGACTCTCTAAATTTTTACAACATTAATTCTACTAATCCATGAGCATAGGAGGCATTTCCATTTTCAAATCTCTCTCTCTCTCTCTTCTTCAAATATTTGAAGTTTTTATTGTAGAGGTCTTTTATTTCTTTTCTTAAGCTTATTACTAGATAGGTTGTTTTCAAGTCTATTGTGAATGTTAGTATCCCTTATCTATTTCTCAGAAAATCATTGTTGATATATACAAGGGATACAAATTTTATGTGTTTATTTTTTTTGCCTTGTTAACATTATTAATAATTTTTAGGAGCTTTCTGATAAGTTTTTTTTTATTTCTTATGTATATATCATATCATTTGCAAATAGGGAAAATTTGACTTCTTTTCCTATTTTCATTCTTCTAATTTCTTTCTCTTGCCTTAGTGTTCCAGACAGTACACTGAACACTATTAAAAATGAATAGTGACAGTGGGAAATACTGCCTGCTTCCTTGCTGCAATGGTACTCCTTTTCTCCATATATGATAATATTGTATCTTTGTCATATATAACCCTCATTACATTGTAGAATGCTCTTTTTTGTTCCACTGACTCTAGGACTTTTATAATGAAGGGATGTTGGATTTTGTCAAACATTATTTCTGCATTTAATGAGCTGATTATGTGACTTTTATCTTTAAGGCCATTTTGCAATTTATTACTTGGAGTACATTGCTTCAGTTTCTTTTTGCTACTAGTGTTTCCATAAAGAAACCAGTTGTTATTCTGATGGATTTTCTTTAATACATGGTTTGTAATTTTTCTCTTACAGATTTCAACCTTTCTTTGTTTTTATATTTAGTGTTTAAACTACGATATACCATGGGGAAATTCTCTTCTAGCTTTGTCTATTTGGTATTATATTTGAATTTTATATCTCTATGGGTATTTAATTCTTAAGTTGGTTATTGTCTTCTATGATCTTGTTGAAGATCACTAGTGGGATTCTCCTTCTTCATCTATCCCTATAATGAAATGATTTTGTCTTTTCACCATGTCTCACAATTCATGCATTCTCTTTTCTTGCATTTTAAATCTTTTCATATTATTTGTTTATGTGGTAATATTTTACTTTATCTTAGACTACAAAAATCTTTCTTCTACTTGATGTAGTCTGCTTGTGAGTTTTTCCCCTGAATTTTCTCAATGGGTTATTGAATTTTTCAGCTTCATTTTATTTCAGCTTGAGTTATTTTTAATATTTCCATCTCTTTATTGAATTGTTTTTTCAAATCCTGGATTGTCATCACCATTTAATTCTGCTTTTGGAGAATTATGGGTTTTTCTTTTTAGTGTTACTCAGTCATTTATTTTCAAATTCATCCTTTTTAAGTTCATTGAGCTATTTATTTTTTGCCTATTTTATATACTATGATTCTTTGATGACAATTGTTTTAAAATATGTGTTGTGGGGTTCATTTAGTTTTTTTCTTATTAGAGAACATTATTATAAGACTGTGGACTTTTTACATTATGGCTATACTGTCTAGATATTTCATATTGTTTTTGGATGACACCTGGGTATGTGAAAATCTTTTGTTAATTGTGTGTCTGATCTGGGCTCAGTAGGCTGGGCTGCTACACAGGATGTGCTGCCCAGCCTAAACATGAAGGCTGGAAAGAGAACAAGTGGAGCTTACCAGTCTTAGCTGGAAATCTAGTTGAGGGATATATTTGGGTTTGGGGAGTGTATAGGGATGGTAGATTCATACAGCCATACTTACTAAGTTAGGCTGAAACATAGACTCCTTTCTTATTTCCTAAAAGAGCTGAGAATAATTTGATAAAATAAAAGTAAAACTTCTGCTTTGTTCTATGTTAAATCGGAGACTTTGGCTAACATCCAAGTACAAATAAAATATAGATGGCTTAAATCAGAGATGTTAGTGTTGGAAAAAAGATAGCTAATTATAGATGGCATTGAAGTCCTTGGGAATGGATGAGATCACTTACCAATGGGTGGGGAAGAAGAGGACCAACCACCAAGAGCAGAAGCTACAGGCACATAGACTTCTAGAATAACAATAGCGACAAAGATGGATGCAGATGTCATTCCTGGATCATGGAGTAGAAAAAGCTTCATGTAGAAAAGGCTTTCAGATATAGGCCTAAAGTAGTGCCAGGATTTCTACAGGAATGTTCATAAAATCGATTCAAGGAAGCAAGAAGTTACTCAAAAATCTCGTGGGGAGAAGGTTTGGAATGCATTTTATAAACACACAACATAACTAGCAGTCAGCTTTGAGTATGCATTATTCTCTGAAATGTGAAACATTCAGTGTTCATACATTTGGCAATTTACTTTACAACTGGTGATATATTTGATCCTCATATTTTATTCCTTTTCTGTTCCTGGCATTTTTGTGGAGTGGATTAGAGCTTATAAACTGTTTTTATTATAGGGGACACAGTTTCCTGGTTTCCACTTTTTGGAGAAAGTTCTAGGTTTAGCCATGAAATGTCAGATGTCATGATACACAAATTATAATTCAAAACAAGTGTATCTGTGGAGAACTCAATGTAAGGTCACTAAGAAGCACTGAATGTTTTCACATAGGAACCTCCACAATTTTCTGTGATCTATTTTCCTAGTTTATAAGCACAGACTCTTTGTATTCAGTATAAACTTGTCATTATCCATATCCTTATGATGTTCACTCTAATATAAGTAATGTATTATACACATCTGAAAATTGTTATTTAAAGTTGACTATGCTTTAGTTATGTAGCAATCCCTTTGCATTAAAACATTCTATCCTGGAGGGAAGTCCCTTAAGACTCAGAAAGGAAACAATATTGCCTGGCTTAGAAAGTAAAAACTTTTAACTCCAAGAAAACTCCTGAAACTTACAAGTTTCACAAGGCCTCCTACCCAAGAATATATAACTAGTAAAGACTGCTGGTGAGATGAGACTCTACAAACCTGTAATGTTATAGGGCATCTAGAGGGATGTTTCTTTCCTGGGTTGTTATCTGTGCTGGATTGGGTTTTCTATGATGAAGTTGTTTGTCTTTACATAGTTCAGGCTCCTGTTGATAAATTTTCACCCATAATCCCATAGGAAAACCAAATAAACTCAAGTTTACCAAGTTGGACTTTAGCAGGATTGTTAATGCCTGCCACCAGTTTCCTAGGTGTTTTCTCAAAGAAAAGCCACATGATTCAATATGTCTAGCTAGTGATGAATTTTTCTAGTAGTTTTTGAACTTTAAGTACTGGTATTATGTTGGTTGAAGTATGCCTTATGCATAGAAATGGAGGTACAAACCTAAATCTAGTGTATTTAGTTGAAAACCTAGTATTGTTCTCTTTAATGCTTGGGCACCTTCATAACTTTCAAACCAATTCTAGAAAACTAACTCAGTAGTATAATGTTTTTGTTTGTTTAAATTCTTGGAATCACTTGCTAGATAACTGCTTTTCATATTTAATGGCCAGGAGGCATTAAACTAATATTGCCACCACTTACTGTGTTGCACTCATGTTTTTTCCTGTGCACACTATAATTTCCTGGGTGATCTATTGCTGATGAGCAGAAGTCTAGATTGCTGTTACCATTTGATGATTGCTCCTATAATAGAGCACCTACCTGCCGGGATCAGCAGCAATACTGGCTTGATTTTTTTTCACTCATCAGTCTTGACTTATTTCCTTCTTGAGATTTCAGGATGTATCCTCTGAATTTCATCTAATGCTTGGCAGTAAACATCATAACCCAAGTACCTAAGTAAAGGGCAAGTAAAAACTTATGAAAGAAAAGCTGTTAGTGAATATGGACCACTGTCTCCCCAAGTTCTAGAATTATGTGGGCAGGAGAAATGGGGTCCTCTCACTGTTTCTTGACTCAGAATACTGAAAGACTTGAGTTTTAGGAAGAAGGATTAAAATTCCATGGTGGTGGTTATCCTTGCAAACTATGCCTGTATATCCTAAATGAGATATTCCTCTCCCTCAGCATATTGTAGAACTCAGCACATTTGCTACTATTTATACACAGAGACCTCCAGAGATATCAATTAGAGGTTCATGTTTTGCATTGTTGCCTGGGGTTGTGTTTCCCACGTGTCACTCACATTGTACCAGTTCTTGTTTCCATTTTGTTATGTAATCTGTGCAACTCAATGCCATTATTACCATTCTTTCCTGTCATCTTCCTATGTTCTCTTCTTCTTGCCTTGTTTTAAAATTAAATAAATGAGTATTATAAAATCAAGCTAAACATATCTCATTAGATATTATTTTTTAAATGTAACAGCATCTGTGTGTATGTTTTTGTATGGCTATGTACACATAAGTGCAAGAAGTAACTGAAGTTCCTGGACCTGAAGTCATAGACTGTTGTGAACCATCCAACATAGGTGCAGTACTTGATCTTAACACTGGGCCCTCTCCACTCCCTAAATATCCTTTCTTAATGGTGAAATGCTCAAAATTTTTACCTCTAATGATTTGAAAAATCCAGAAAATTATTGTCTCCACTTATTCTTTTGTGTAATAGCATTACAGATATTATTGTTCTGACTATAACTTAGTATCATTTATTTCTTTACCTTTATTCTTCTCTCATACAACTTAACCTCAGATTCCCCTCCCCTCTCCTCCAAGTTGCCCCCTCCATTGCCCTTCAGAAAAGATTGGGGCTTCCAGTAATATCACCCAAATATGTCATAACAAAATACAACAGGAGCAGGCATAAATTCTCACATCAAGACTGGATAAGGTAACCTAGTAGGAGGAAAAGGGAATGTCTGTCCACCAACAAGCAAAGAAGTTAGAGACACCTCTACTCTCATTGATCTGGATGACTCAGCGCTTAAGGGTAGAACCAAACAGGACTGACAAAAGTTTTTTAAGAAGTCAATGAAATCATTCCTAATTATATTCTACTTTACTTGTAGGATTACATATAGCCCAATTATCATCGGAGAGGCTTTCTCCAACAGCCAATGGGAGTAGTGACAGAGACACTCAGACAAATAGTAGGCATACCTTGGGGGAAGCCTGCTACTGGGTGGAGGGTGAGGATTATAGGAGTCAGAGGGGTCAAGGACACTAGGAAATCACTACCTGCAGAATCAACTGAGCAGGGCTCTTAGGGATTCCCAGAGATTGAAGAGACAATCAGGGAGCCGGAATGGCTTTGCATCAGGTCTTCTGCATACATGTTGTGGTTGTTTAGCTTGAGGTTTGTTGCACAATGGAGTATTACTTCCATGTTAGCATCATTTCTTAACCCTCTCCCCATCTCTCCTTCTCCACTACTATTCCCAGGCTCTGGTAACAAGCATTCTGCCCTCAGATTCTATGAGGCTGAATTTATTATGTTTTTTCTATGAATGATTTCTATGCTATGTAGTGGAATAATCTTTTTGTACACTGTGAAAATGTGTCTTTGCCAAAGTGCCTTCTGATTGGTTTAATAAAAGACACAATAGCCAAAACATAGGCAGGAGGGGATAGGTGGGACTTCTAGAGAAAGAGAAGACGCTAGGAAGAAGAAAGGCAGAGATACCAGGGAGACATGTGATGAAGGGAGTAGATGCAGAATTAAGGAGAGGTAAAAGGCCACATAACAGAATGTAGATTAATACAAACAGGTAAATTTAAGTTATAAGAGCTAGTGGGATAAGCCTAAGCTAAAGGCCAAACTTTCATAATTAATATGAAGTCTCCTTGCTAAATGCTAATGGTTTTTCTGTGTCTGCTTTATTTTATTAAATTTAGTGATTTTCAATTCCATCTGTATTGTTATAAATAATAGAATTTCAGCCTTTGTGTGACTGAAAAGTATTCAATTGTGTGTATAAATTACGTTTGCTTTATTCATTTGTAGATGGAAAATTAATTTGTTCACATTTGCTGAGTTACACTGCAGCAAACATGGATGTGTTGAGACATTTTGACAAACAGATTTCTTGGGTAGGGTAGCCCTAATTTTACTTTATTTTGAGGAACCTGCATTCTGCTCTGTCCATACTATCTACACTAGGGACAGCATTCAAGTGTTCCATCTTTACATCCTTTCTATCACTTTAAAACCTACATCCTTTTTTAAATATGAGACTTTGATATTGTCTCTGCACTTGTAGTTTCCATTTGCATGTTGTTCATGATTAATTCTACAAAACATTTGTGTTGCATCTAGCTAGTCATTTGTATTAGTATCGCTTGAGAAATGCTTAACTGTTCACCTCTTTTTCTCAATTCTGTCTTATCATTCATGATTCTATGGTTATTTGTGCCTTGTGTAGGGATGAACTTGTAATTTTTTTTTACCATTATGTAGGTCATCTCTGCTATTTTGACAATTTCTTTCATTATAAAATAGATTTAATTTGCATGTCAGCTATTTGTCTATTTTCACTTTGCTTCCTGTGTTCCTAATTCATTTCAACTGTCTGGAGTACCTCTCCTGCTTCTTACTTCTAACAAATGTACTAGTTTCAGGCTACTAGTTTGTCTTTTGCTGGTTTGTAACTGTTGAGACAGAGGGCTAATATCATTAATTGCTCTGTGTGTGGATGCTGAGTTTTCCAGCGCTGCTTGTGAGTGAAAAATCCTATTCTACAATAAATATTTTATAAATATTTTCCCTCTTTTATTGATATTCAGTTGGCCGTAGAGGAATGGGTTGATCTCTCTCTCTCTCCTCTCTCTCTCTCTCTCTCTCTCTCTCTCTCTCTCTCTCTCTCTCTCTCTCTCTCGTGTGTGTGTGTGTGTGTGTGTGTGTTCATAGCAGGTTCCAACCTTCCTTTTTACCTTTTTTAAATTTAAATTTGAAATAAGGTTGTTTTACATGCCAATTCCAGTTCCTTCATCCTCCCATTCTCTCCTATTATCCCCACCAAAACCCCAGCCCATTCATTCCCTTTCTGCTTCCCAGGGAGGATGAGGCCTTCTATGGGGAATCTTCAAAGTCTGTCATATCATTTGGGACAGGGCCTAGGCCCTCCTCCCTGTGTCTAGGCTGAGAAATTATCCCTCTATGTGGGATGGGCTTCCAAAGTACATTTGTACACAGGGATAAATACTGATCCATTACTTGAGGCCCAATAGACAGCCCAGTCCTTCTAACTAACACCCACATTCATGGGGTCTGGGTTGGTCCTATGCTGGTTTCCTAGCTATCAGACTGGGGTCCATGAGCTCCCACTTGTTCAGGCCAGCTGATTCTGTATGTTTCTGCAGCCTGGTCTTGACTGCCTTGCTCTTTATCACTCCTTGCTCTCTGTAACCGGATTCCAGGAGTTCATCTAGTGTTTAGTTGTGGGTTTCTGCTTCTGCTTCCATAAGCTACTAGGTGAAGGCTCTAGGATGGCATATAAGGTAGTCATCAATGTCATTATTGTGAAAGGGCATTAAAGGTAGCCTCCCACTACTTCTTAAATTGTTAGTTGGGTTCATCTTTGTAGATCTCTGGGCATTTCCCTAGTGCCACATTTCTCCTTAAATCTATAATGGCTCCCTCTATGACCATTATTTGTAATAGCTAGAACCTGGAGGCAACCTAGATGCCTCTCAACGGAAGAATGGATGGAGAAAATGTAGCACATTTACACAATGAACTACTACTTAGGGAAAAACACAATGGAATCCTGAAATTTACAGAGAAATGGATGGAACTAGAAGAAACCATCCCAAGTTAGGTAATGCAGTCACAAATAGACAAGCATAGTATTAACTCACTCATATATGAATTTTCGACATAGAGAAAAGAATTACCACCAGAAAAGCTAGGAAATAAGGAGTACCCTCAGAGAGACATACAAGATTCCCTGAAGAAGGAGAATGGGACAAATTGGGAGCAAATTTGGAGATTGGAAGGAGTGGAGAAGGAGTTAGGAGAAAGAGAAGGGGAGAAGAGAAGGGGAGAGGTGGGCATGAGGGAACATGAAGATTAAGACAGGGAAAGAATAGAGGAGAACAAGAATAGAAAACAAGAGATACCATGATAGTGGGAGCCATTATAGGTTTTATTTCTTTTATTGGCTTCTGTGTCTGTTTTTTGACAAAACATTTAGAAGATATTAGGATTCCTAAACTGTCATCTTCCATTTTGAAGTTAACCAGTTAAATCTCTCCTGCTTCTTTCTGTATTTCCACTAAGCACTATGACTTTTTCTTTTTTTGTTTTTTTTTTCCTGAGAAAAAATGCCATTATTATTTTGGGAGAGATTGTATTAGCTCTTTAGGTCACTTCAGTTGGTAGAAACATTTTTAACAACATCAAATTTTCCAGTCCATGAACACAAGATGTCTTTCCTTTATATACATGTGTGCAAGCATGTGGGTTCATACTTCTAGATGTATGTTATGCATGTATGAATGTGTTCATTTGTATCCATGTATGTGTGTATATCTGTGTGTGCACAAGCACATGCATGTTTTTATTCTTTGCTTTCTTTCAACAGTGCCCTATAATTTTCACCCTCTTTTACTTCTTTAGTTAAAATTATTTCTAGAAACTTTAATGTTTTGAAGCTATCCTAAATGATATTTTTATTACTATTTCATGAAATTGTTATTAATATGTAAAGTGCTAATAATTTTTATATATTGATTTTTTATTCAGAAAACTTGATTAATCCATTTATTATTTCTAATAGGTTCATACTGAATTCTTTGAAGGTATGTTTCTACACATGATCACCTGCAAACTATGACAATTTTATGTATTTAATCTTCATAAATACAATAGCATAGCTTTAATTATTGCCCTTATTTTTACAGATTAGAAAACTGATTTAAAGAGAAAGACATTTAGGGTGATATTTTTCAATTCTAGAATGTGACCAGGGCTGACAGGGTGAGGCAGAAAACACTACACTTTCTATTAAATTAAAATATCTTCCAGTACTACTCCTCATCCTTTCCCTTCTCCCCTTCTATTAGCTTCTTTGGCCAGTTCAAGAGGATACAGACATTTTGCTGAGCTACTTCTGACTCTAGGACTCAAGGAAAATAAATTTTGAGTTATTAAATTTCACTAAATCTGTGGTAGTTTGTCATATTAACAATACAAAGCTAATATATTAACCCACAATGGAGATTAATTGAATTAATACTAAATATACCAAGTAATTAATAAATATTTACCTGGATGTCAAGATATGCACACTTATAATCTTTCCAATCACTGTCAAAAACATGTGGTTTGAAAGATTATAAGCACCAATAGTGAACATATTACTATTTTAAAGAATTAAAATAATATTTGTACGTTTATGTGCCTCTTATCTGCTTGTATATGTACCATAAACACACATACTTGGTCCACATACAGGCAGAATCTATCATGCTTTTAGCATGCTTATACCATTACACTCCTATAATCTCCATCATTGGCAGTCTTTCTTTTGCATATATGAAACTCAGAAACTTGAAATGATGCCAGGCATTGGCTAAACAATTAATTATTTTCTTAGGGGTTTCTGATATCCAAGTGGTTCTAATGTTTTCTTGATGTTACTTAATCATTTTGGAAAAATTATTCAGATAGTTTCTGAGATTAAATAATACAGAGAGCTTAGTATGAGCCTCTGAAATTATGGTGACTTGTAGTAAGCTTTGAAGCATTTGTCTTCACTCACTTTCAGAAGGGTTACTTTCCATAAGTAAGCATGGTATTAGCAACAAAGTAAGCATGGTATTAGCAATATAAACATTGGCTGACATCTTGTTAAAAATGCCAATTACTTGGCCAAACCCAAGACTTGCTTAACTATAACAACTGTGTTTTTAGATAAAATAGTTTTTGTTTGATTTAGTCTTTTGGAACCATATAAATTTAATTCAACATGGCAGTAAGTTCCCACATAGGGCATAAGAACTTCTCAGAAATGGGAATTTTATTTGGTTTTTCAGTACCAGACATAGATTCCATCCTAGGGAGTAGGCAGACCTCAAATACACTTAGAGAATGGTTAGTTTCTTCCATAATAGTCATATCACTATGTCCTCAGTGGGTACATCTTATCTGAAAGGCTGGCATTATGTTGGGTTGGGTCCCTCCATCACACCAGATAGTATATTCTAGGACTGTGGAAACTAGACAAGCTACCCATCAAGGAGGATGAATCTAGCTCAGTTCTAGGTTTATTACACTGTTTAAACAAAGATGTATGGTACCATCAATGATAGGACTTTATCATGTATCAACATGAAGTCTATCAAGAGCCTATATTGTTTTGGAGGCCTTTGGCATCTTCATGACCAACAAATTTTATGGATCTTTAATGAGTCTTCCATGTTATTTGGTTTTCTGTTTTACTTTTATAAAATTACACTTGAAAATGTTATATATTTCTGGATGTTACTTTCACATAAATATTTTATATGATATAAATAATGTTAATTAGCCTATCTATTGCTTTAAACATTTATCATATTTATGTCAAGGCTGTTTTTGCTGGACTCTGATGTATAATTTAGAAGGAGAAGTAGCTCTACTAGAGTGCCAAATGAACCTGTCAGTTCTAAATCTACAGCAAGCCCTGCCAGTGATTCTCAGCCTAGAGCTCTCACTAGTATTTGTGGTCTGTATTTTCAGACATTTACACCTTCTACATATTTAAAAAAAATTTCTGATGCTCAATATATTTACTGTTTCTAGAGACTATATTGAGAAATAAATCCTTATTTAATGATTGGTAGATTCTATTATACCCTAATTTTTTCTCTATCATTTCATTTTATTGTTTTATTAAAATATAACATTATTCTAGAGGAGAATTTAAATAGCTACTAGAAATGCAAGATTTTATTTGTTGTTCCATTCTGTCACTATTTTACATGAATCCTATTATTTGTCATATTATCCCATGTATATATAACTCAGACAACTTATATAATCATTGATTTACATAGACAGAACTCAGCTATGGGATAATTATGAGGTAAGATGAAGCTTTATACTGTCATGAGCCACTTGAGCAAAGTGTCCTATGGTGTTTGTTTTTTTCAGTATCATGCTGAAAATTTATACCATATGCTATCAATGTTAGCCTAAAATAACTTAATTAGTGAATAAAGAATAAAGGTAATTTTTGGATCAATAATTTAATTAATACCATTCAAAATAGATATGATAATTCAATGACAACTTTAGCTTGAAAAGAGAATCTCAATTCTTTTCATTAGGCAAGTGTAACAATTGTTTCAAATCTTCAAAAGGCAGTCACAGCCCAATGTATTAATGCACACCTGTAATGCCAAGACTGTAGGATACAGGAAAATGGATCAGAGTTTGGAAACTTCTTCCCACTGTAGAAAAATACCAGGCCAGCATGGGCTACATGAGACCAAGTCTCAAAACAAACAAAAAGCAACAACCACAAAAGAGTAAAATGTTATCTTCAGAGTAAATATTTTGCCCAGTAAATATCCAAACTTAAAAATCACAACGTAGAAATGAGTTCTTTTAAATGACAATATGCCACAATCAAGTTAGATGTTGTCTTTAGAAATAAAGGACAACTCACTATTAGTGCATCTTTTTTAGCAATTCAATCTATTGATAGTATGAAGAAACTAAAATAGGCCAATATTTAATAACATTCAACATTTTCCCTAGTTTAAGAAAATAAGTACAAGAAATTGCAAAGCACATACTTATCTATTAAGTTAGTAACAAACACTGCTGGATTGATACTAATAGGATAATAAGTAAGATGTGTGTGCATCCAAACTTTAATAGTGATTGCAGCCCACCTCAACAATTTCACTACTAAAATTTTTTAGTGGGTTGTTATATGAAAATAGACTTTTATTCATACATATACAGTTACATATAAACCCATATTAATATAGGTGAAATTAGAGGGTAAATTATAATTTATTCTAAGAGACAAATACTGTTAAGCCATTAAAATGATCATTTGGGGTTACGTTTAAAGTTGTTATATTAAACATATGTATACTTTAAGTTGCTTAAATCATTATGAAATAAATGTTTTATAAATACAGCTACAAGGAGAATGTAGAGGGAAATACAGCAGATGAGAATCAGATGAAAACTAATATTTGACTGAATAAAGCACAGTGAAGTTCAATCCACTGTGGCTGCAGAAGGTAATTTGTTGACTAGTAAGCTTAATTTGCAGAATCATTGAGAAGTGACAAATAAACAGAAACTGAGCACGTGCTTAGAACTGAGCACACTCTAACTGAGTGTGTGTGAAGAGGCATTGTAACACACTCCACACTTTTTGACCTGTTTGTAATCCCTGGTTAACTTTAAGGCATATTCATGAAATAGAATTTGAATACATTTTACCTAAACTCCAAAAGCTGCAACTAATCAGAATGCTCAGACTTTAAAAAGGAGGAGGGGGCAGGTTAAGTGAAAGTGTCCAACAGTGGAAGTTTCTAAGATGTTATTTAGACACATGCACATGCTGGCATAGAAGGCTATGATTTCTGACTGATGATAATAATCTAGGTATTGATTTTTATGAGCCACTAATAAAAAAGCATCCAAGACATGGTATTCTACTTTGAGACAGTTTGGAAGTTCAGCAGATGCAGGAAGGTCATTCATATCTGTTAGTGTTTCTTATTGAAAGGTAAGAAAATGTCTAAGGCTTGGGAACCATTGAGGGAAACTTCAACCGGTTCAGGAAAGATGGAAATCCACAAGCCCTAGAGTCAGCCTTGTAGCTTCATGGCAGAGTGCTTGCTTAGCCTGTACAGGAATGGATTTGGTACCAACAGGAGTAAAAAGCACAATGAATGAATAAATAAATGAGTGTCTCCAAAGAAGGAAGATGGAACAGAGAAAATTATAAGGAAAGGAGTATAGTGGTTTGAATGATTGCAAACTTTGTGCCTATTTAGTGGCTTTGTTTTTTGGAGGTTTAGGAGATTCAGACTTGTTGGAGGAATTATGTCATTGGAGGAAGGGTCTGGGAGTTTAAAGAGTTATAACTACTTCCAGTTTCCTCTCTCTGATTTGTGCTTGTGGTTCAAGATGTTTGTGTGTGTGTGTGTGTGTGTGTGTGTGTGTGTGTGTGTGTGTGTGTGTGTGTGTGTGTGTACGGGGGGGGGAGGGTAGTATTTAGAAGACTTCTGTTGTGGTTTGAAAGAAAATGGCCCCAAAGAGAATGGCCCTATTAGTGACTTTGTTAGAGTATTTATAGCCTTTTTGAAGGAAGTGTATTACTGTGGGGGTGATCTTTGACGTCTCTGCTGTTCAAGCTATACCCAGTGGTACAGTTCACTTCTTGTTGACTACAGATAATGATGTAGAACTCTTAGCTCCTTTTTTTGGCATCATGTCTGCCTGCACACTGTCATATTCTGCCATGATGATAATGGACTAAACCTTTGGAGTTGTAAGCCACTCTAATTAAATGATTTCCTTGTGTCTCTGGACAGAAATAGAAACCCTAAAATACGTTCTATGTCCCTCTTTCTCATCTGTGAGTCTGCGGTCATGGATGCCACTGCAAAAGCAGATTTCTTGCCCTTTAAAGTTAGCAGGAGGATGAATCATAGATATCAACATGATTTCTGGCAACAGAATGGACTGTAGACATCGACATGGTTGCTGGTGTCAGCTTGTGCCACCAATCTCAACATGATCTCTAGTAGCAGTACAGAGCATGGATATCAACACAGCCTTCTGCTGTAGCAAAGGCCATGGATACCAGCATATCTCTCAGGTGTAGCAAAAGCCAAGGGCATCAACATGGCCTCTGGGGCAATAAATGCCAAGAACACAAATACAGTTCCCAGTGGCAACCCAAAACACAGATAATGACATGGCTCAGGTGGCAGCTCGGGCCACTTCCATCAGTGTGACCCCTCCCAGAGCAGCACAGAATATGGACATCCTCATGGCCTTAGATAATAACACAAGTCAAAGACATTAACAGAGTCTCCTCATGGACCCGGATATAGCCCTCATTGAGCACAGACCATGGATATCAACATGGCCTCAAGCGTTTTCTTTATTCTGCAGTCTTCGGCCTTTTTTTTTTTTTTTAATGGTACTTATGTCTGGATGTGGATGATGCCTCCTTTGAGCGTGATGATAAATATGATGACAGTGTTCCTGTACATGCTAGTTGGTATTAGGTCAATAGGTCAATAGGACATGTCCTATTTCTTGCTAGTGACACAATAAATGTATTCCTTTCTGGATACATAAACATCTAACAACAGTATTGATATGATTACCCACAGATATGTTGGTATAGAGTAATCTGATCAGTATATAGTATAGTGTGTGTGAGGAGTGGAAAGCTGTAAATGTCTCCAATGAAATGGCTAGACAGCACCCACAGGTTCACATTAACCCATGATACTTTAGTTTTAAAAAGGGAATATTAAAATATAAAAGGAGAACAATATAAAGAAAGTTTGTGATAACTCACATGAGCACCAGATCATATTGAGCACCTGATGACAAGTACATGCAGCCAACCCTGTCTGTAAAGATCCCACAAAATCCTAAACCTCCCATGGCCATATAGAAAACACTAGGACTTTTTATTGTTTTCCTTCAAGTTTATACAGTGTTCTGGAAAGAAATGAAACAATTTCCAAAATGCTCCCATTGAAAATAATTTTAATTTATTGAAAATAATTTTAATTTGCAATTTAATGTTTAGCTAAATATGAACTGTGTGAAGATTAATAAAGTGTTTAAGTTATGAAAGACACAAAGAATTCACTTTTCACCTTTTCAGTAAGCTTAACAAAATGTTCTTTATGTAGGAAAAAACAGCAAAAGCACTAGAACAGAATTAAGATTCAGAAATATCAGTTCTAGACAGAGATAAATGAGGTTTAAAGAGGACATGATTTGGAAACCAAAAAGCATCTAGTGACAATTGGAGGGCAAGCACAAGACAGGGGTCTTGGGAAGAAATAAGAAATTGCTGAGTGGATGTCATTTGATGTGAGTGATCACTTTGAAACTAAATATTAACTGGCATGTAACATTCTAGATGGAATAGGTAGAAAAATATGGTTAGGTAATGAGGTGGAGTGAAGTGCCTTAGTAATGTGTTGTTAGAATCACCGATTTATAAAATAACTGTATTGTTCTGGAAAGTTTACCTTACAACAATGCATGCATCTCTTTTTTAGAGAAGCATCTTTGTCCATGAATTCCCAATCGTTCCAGTCTTACAATTCTTCTGGGTTCGATTTTGTGTCTCACCCAAAACATACCATTTGGGGGCCAAAGTTACTGAAATGCACATATACTGTCTCTACCCTCTATGTTTTCCTTTTGTCCTAAGTAAAGTCTCTAAAATCCAATGGGGATGATGAAATCCTAAGGCAGGCAATTTGGCTTTCAGGGAAGTTATCTGTTAACCAATAACTCCTGCCTGGGCTTATTACTCAAGGCTGCCAAGACTGCTAACACCTCATAACAAATTGGAAGTTTCATGTTAACCTGGGCTTGCTGCTTATCTTCTGTTGGGATTGTCCAGTGAATTGGAGAGGAAGTCTCAAATGATAAACAGTTGACTATAGGGTCCTTCAGTAGTTTTCTTATCCACTGGAAGGAGGATCAGATTTCTGACTTTCCAATTTAAGTTCTGATAATGAATTTACTCCACACCCGAGGGTCAGAATTTTAAGTTTATAAGCCTGATAACTAAATATAATCTAACTTCCCTAGGTTATATAAAAGCATTATAGAACAAAATCTCTGTTTTGTCATGAAAAAACAGCTATTAGGATAAACATTAAGAAAGTGTACAATGATAAAAAATTAAGTTCATTTTGAACACTAGAAAAAAGTTGAAGTTAAGTTTCTTGAACCAGGGATTTGCTAGACTTCTGGATATAGACAGGGAGGGCAGAAGCAGATATGGGTGCTTTGATATCATATCTGCTTATGGCAATCCATTACTTTTTAAGTCCTCATACAAGGATGGATGATTTAAAACCTGAAAGATAGCCCCATCTTTGAGATCTTCCCTACATTATCTGTGCCATCCTGAGGCTTTTGCTTTCCTGGGATTTAGAAAAGAATCAGAATACTAGAATATGTTATCTGCGTGGTGAATAAATTCTTGAATCTAGTTTAATATCAAAGTCCATTTACCATGAAAAGCTCAATGAAGTATCTGATGAGCCATATCATAATGTACAGAAGTAAATTTATTTGAGTATTTTAACCAAAAAATAATTAGTGTACATGTTGATGATACTTTCTGGCACTAAGAAAAAAATCAGCAGGCTTGGCTTTCAAATCTAAGATGAGAAAATGAAACTATGATTACAGTTGAAACACAAATATTAAAATGTATAAGGATGAATATATATATATAAAACACATGTTTTTAATCCCAGCTCTCAAGAGGCACAGGCAGGCAGATATCTGTGAGTTTGAGGCTAACCTGGTCTACAAAGCTATACAGAGAAGCAGTCTCGAAAATAAAACTGCACATAATCATGTGTGTATAGCTGTCCCTTGCTATCTGTTGGAACTTATTTCCAACACTAGAAACCATGTATGCTCAGGCTTTCTGTATACATGCCAGTAATATTTTCACATATGAATGCAATCTCCCACGTGGCATAAATCATCTCCAGACTGTTCATAATATAATGCAAATATATTTGCTTAGTATACCACTGTTACACCACATTGTGTAGAAAATAGTGAAACATGGAAATGTGTTTAGTATACATACAATTTTTATTCCTAAATTATTTCTGTCTGTGTTTAGTTGAATCTGTGAAGCACCAGCCTATTTCCAGCTTTGTATTGGTACCGAGGACCATACCTTAGGAACTCATACTTGTGCATAAAGCACGATATTAACTTAATCATCTTCCAAGCCAAGCTCTCACTCTCTTCACCAGAGTGGATGAAGTTTATCCTTCACTATTCTTGAGTTAAAATAATAAATTATGAAAAACTTCATATATGTCCAATCTAAAATAAATGCAAATCCTTAAACAGATCATATGTGGTTCCATTCCAATTTCTGGGATAGGTATGATGACTGACCTCATAATATACTAAGATATCACTGTTGGGACATTCAGGGAAGAACAAGGGACCTTCTATTAAAAATACAAAGTCATAGTTGAGGGAAACATCTCTTTGTAAAGGGTATACGTTGATGGATGGAAAATAACATCAAAATCTTACCAAAATGGAAAGAAACTTTGGAAAACTTTTAAAAATGATATTAGACTATCATAATTCCAAAACTAAACAAAGTAATGACATAATAAATGGGGATAAATTGTTCCTTTAAGAATAAAACAATTCTAATCGCTGTTAGCATTCTTGTTAATGTTATACTAGAACTCTTATTGATAGCAGTTAGGCAAGAGACATAAACAAATGTTATCCACATTGGAAATGATGACATTATGTTACTCATAGAAACAGATGGCATACTTCTGTACATAGGAAAATCAAACTATGCCACTAAAATTATAGAATTTATAAATGAAATTAATTGAGAAGCGGTTTACAAAATTTATAATTAATGAAATTACTGTAAGCAAGAAAAAAAAACATTTTCTTCACAAAAATTACAGTAAGTAAAAGTGGAAGTTTATTGTATTGCAAACTCCAAGGCATCTCTGAAAGAAATATCAGTGGACACACATACAATAAATGGAGAGATACTCCATTAGATTTTTGTATTCATTGTAATTTCCATGAAAACATCATAGTTTTCTTCAACAAAAACTTCTTATATACACATGAAAGCACAAAAGACCTAGTGGAGTCAAGGTAATTCAGAAGCAACAAAAGAAAACAAAAAACAGATATCAACAGCAACAACAAAAATTAATATTATAATACCTCACTTGAGTACCTCTACAAACCTGTAGTTAATAAAACATAAAACAGAATGGTAGCAGTACCAGACAACTCTAGTAAGTATCAGTACTTTGGAGATGGAAAAAATAATCTTGAGTTCAAGAGCAGTCCTGGGCAACTTTTAAAAATCCAAGGCCAACCCCGGCTATGCAGTGATATTTTGCCAAGATACTAAGAACTGGAACTGGAGCTTAGCAGCAGAGTATTTACCCAGGATGCATCTGCCCTAGTTTTGATTTCCAGCACTCAGCAAGTGGAAAACACAGGATGGCTCTGATACCAAAACAGACAATGTAAGAGAACCCAGAGTGAAAACAGACTCATAAAATCAAGCAAGCATGGATAAAACCATAAAAAAAAAAAAAAAAAAAACAAGTGCTGGGGAAATGATGGTCTTTTTAGTGAAATGAAACATCATCTCATTCTCTGAACACATAAATAAATAAACACAAAACAGACCAAAGGCCTGAATCTTATACCCCCACCTAAGAAACTGCTATAAAAAAAAAAAAAGACTGGCAATGTTTCAGTAATCAATAAAAGTGAAAACTGTGTCTTTACAGCAAATGAAATCATCAACAGCTTTAAGAGATAACACTCAGAAAGGAAGAAAACATTTGTAAATGGTACATCTGACAAGAGATTGGCATGCAAACACACAAGGAAATGGAAAAGGCAAATGTCAAAAAAGCACTCCAGTTTCAATAAACAGAGTGAAGAAATAATCAAATGCTTCTCTACAGATTTATAAATAATCAATAAACACATGAAAAATGCTCCAATTTCACAAACCATCAGAAAAATGCAAGTCAAAACTCCAAGAGTGATTGTCTCACTCCAGTTAGGATTGCTATTATGAAAAAAAATCCCCAAACCAAAGTCAAACAACAAACAACAGAAACAACAACAGCAAACACAACTCAAGAACAGCAGTGCTGTAATGGATGCAGAGAAATGGGAGCTATGGACCTGATGGATGGCTCTTGAGTTAAGATTCTAGCACACACATGACAACTTCCATGGTCCAGCGCCTGCTTCTGAACTCCTCAGGCACACATGTGGCAAATATATGTGTAGACATACACAAATGCACACAAAATAAAAAGAAATAAGCTTTAGAAAAACAAAATAGGAACTCTACACTGTTTGGGGAAATATAAAGTAATAAGGCATTATGGAAAACTATATAGAGTCCCTTATAGAAAAAATGAAAGCAAGAACTAGCACATAATCCAGTAATTATACTACTATGCTTATACTCAACAGAAATTATATCTTTATAACAAAAGATATCTGTGTCCAGGTAGTCATTAATAATTACTTCTAATAGCCAAAATTAGAACTGACCAGGTAATCTTCAGCAGACAGCTAGATAAGGCAAATGTAATATATTTACATAATGGAATACTACTCAGCCATAAAAAATGAAACTGTAATTTGCAACAGAATGGGTAGAACTCAAAAACATTACTTTGAGTGAAACAGGCCACATTCAAAAACAGTATATGTCTCATTCACATATGTAAACAATAAGCTACCTTTGGAGGGATGGAATAGTGTAGACTAGAGATAAAGAAAGGAAGAATGTAGAGAAATTAAGAGGGGGCTCTAGGAACTGTTCAGAGTAATGGAGTAATGGCTTCACAGGTGGGATGAGAATGCATTGATTGATGCATGCTGTAAATGCTTTTGGAATTATCATAGTGAGATGCATTAATTTATATAATTAAATGTTAAAATATAAATCAAAAATCAATTTATATATGTAGAAAGATAAGGCAAAAGAGATAATTACTTAAAATATAACTTTACTGATATAATATATGTAGCTGTTTAAAAGTAACAATCCAATAATTGAAAAATATTCTAAAAATATTCAATATTTTGGATTTGGGGAAAATAAATTCATACCAAGCCATAAAAGAACTATATGCGAAGCTGTAGGATTCTTATATCTTACTATTCATATTAATACATACAAACACATATGTAAATACAAATGTGCGTGGGGGGGTTGTGCATGCATTTCTGTTTGAGCAAAGTACAGTGGAGACAATTTTTTAGAGAGGGAGCCAAGTTGATAACAAAAATAATAATTCTTTGTTTATATTATTCTAGAAACTCTACGGAATAATTATAAACTATAGTCTGAATGATTATAACCTTTGTTAAGTGAAAGAAATTTCTACTTCTAATCACTAAGATTTTACTTTTTGATTAAGCATTTCCTCAGGATGGGCATTAGACAAGCTAGATAGTAATCACACCTTTTTCTACAAAGTCATTATTTTGGAATTTCTGTAGCCATAATATTCCCCAAATTTCTGTACAGGAAAGTCACTATAGAGTACTCAGATAAATACAGATAATATTATGATGAACAAAGAAAAGGTTTTATTTGATATAAAGCCATCAAGAAATTTACAACTCTCTGAGTAAAGGAGTCTGTACCACTGCATTAGAAAGTTTGAAATATTGAGTAGCTTTTCACTTTTTCCTACATTAATGAGAGAAAAAGTGTGAATATTACTGGTGCTTCTACTTACTATTGGAAGAATTAGTAAGTCCTTAGAGTTGCTTTTTTTTTAGTTCTGCACATTTTTAACATTTCATAATTATAGAAATTCTCTGAGCATGCCTCCCAAGAGGCATTTTGCCACATGTATTATGAAAGCTAACTGATGTGGGATTTTTGTTATGAGTTACATATATTTGATGACAATAAACTGGAAAATAGTCAGGAATTGAACAAGTGTATAATAAGACTGGGCTTAGGAACTGACAGAACATCAGCCTGCCTGATATAAAGCTTTGGTTATTCAAGCTGAGGCATCCTTTGATGAGAGATGTTATTCTGTAAATATGTTTCTCATACTGGTTAACTAATAAAGCCCCGTTGGCCAATAGGAAACTAGATAGGCAGGGCTAGGAAGGCTTACACTGTGTTTTTAAAAAATATGCTGGCTTGGGAGAGAAAAAGAAACAGGATACAGTGATTTAAAAAAGAAAAAGGAAAAAGAATGGATGGGTATGGTGGCACACGCCATTAATCCCAGCACTCGGGAGGCAGAGGCAAACAGATCTCTGTGATTTCAAAGTAAACCTGGTATACAGAGGGAATTCCAGGACAGATAAAAGTTACACAGAGAAACCCTATCTCAAAATATGTAAAAATAGAAGTAGAAGAAATAGAATAATAAAAAAGCCACGTAAAAATGGAAAGCACAGAGAAATTTTGGATAATATACACGATTCTGTTGTCTTTAAATTTTTTGATTGCTGAGAAAATAACAACTACTAATAAAAGAAATGCTGCTGGACTAATCCAATTTGTATATTTTAAAAATGCTTTGACTCCAAAATTTAAGCCTAAGGACAAGTTACTGGGGAAAAGGATTTCTATTTTTGTTTCCACAGAAAATGAAAAGCTGTGGATTCCTTCCAGACTAATGTGGTTTGATCAAGCCAGACCCCCTGAAACAGCACCCCAGGTGATCCAACATTTAAAACAGTTGGGACAAGCCAGGCTTGCAGACTGCAAGCTTGGCTTGCAGCCAAGATTTCTGCATCTCCTTTGGACCCCCCATAACAGCGCTCTCTACCAGCAGGAAGTAGTTTGGAAAGAACGATGCCCAAATTCCCAAAATTTGTTTATAAATGTTTGTTTTCATTTAAATGGGTTTGATTATAAGTGGCTATAACCACAAGCAAACTTTTTAAAGGTAAAAAGGGAATTATGGTATAGATATGAATACTTTGCTTTGGAATGGATTTTCTTTTATTGATACAATTTAAGGTCAATTTTGTGATATGTTTATTTCTCCTCTTGTTTAGGTATTGTGTTTATATAGCTAATTGGAAAATGTAATATATAATTTAATACAGATTAGAGAATTACAATATGATAGTCAAAACTTAGAGTTAAGTAGGATTTCTAGATATACAGAGATGTTTTTGAGATGGATAGGTATTCTTCAAACCTTTCAAAGACCTACAGAATATGGCATTTAAAATGGTTTGTGATTTTTCTTGACAATGAGGCACAACGGCTCCTGGTAACACCATGTGCATCAGAAAGAAAGATGGACATCGAAGAAATACATTATGGAGTTTGCTTCTAATATGGCAAGATTAGCCATGGACAAGGTACTGCTCTTCTGGACTGTTTGACTTTATGCTGTAGAAACTGGACATGCAGGATCCAGGAAAAGGTGACTGCTGATTCAAGATGGACATAGCTACAGGATTCCTGCTTCATGGAAGAAGCAGACATTCTACAGGACACAGAGAAAAATGACTGACACACTGCCAATAAAAGTGGACAGTTTAAAGTTTCCTGCTTTGTTGAGGAGTCTGGAGATACACTATGGCCTATGGGCTGAAGATGGAACATTACAGAAGAACTTTGGGTGACTGACCAGGCAATGAGTTGTCTCTGTCATTTCTAGAGTTTATATATTATCCTTCTGTGGTCTTTGAAGGAATTGAAGACAGATAGTTATGGTTATAGTATTCCTTAGTTAGGATTAAAGATAAGTCACATATAGGACTTTAGACTCACAAAGATAGGATAGATGATATTTTTTTAAGTCTTACAAAATGTTAATGGACTAAATATTGTTAACTGTGATTCTTATTTGATAACTGTTGTATGATATATTTTGCTATGTCAAGGTTAAAACCCTTCATTTTATTTTAGACAGAAAAGAGGAGATGATGGGAGATGTTATTCTGTAAATATGTTTCTCATACTGGTTAATTAATATAGCCATGTTGGCCAATAGAAAACTAGATAGTCGGGGTTAGGAGACAAGGAGAAGGGAAGAGGAAGTAAGAAGGAGGAGTCAGAATGTAGAGCCCAGAGGAAACAAGATGCTGGCCTGCCGCTCGGATAAGATGACCACGTGGATATACTTAGATAAGTAGAAATGGGTCAATCATTAAGATAGAGCTAGCTGATAAACAATGATAGTAACTGGCCAACAGGATTGTATCAAATACTGAGTCTCTGCGTGTTATTTGGGGCCGGTATGCCAGAGCAGCGGTGGGCAGAAAACATACATGCTACAATCCTTCGTTGCAATGACATGTCAGATGGGTCTCTGAGACCTGTCATCTAGGATGTTGTTCACATGTCCAAGAAGATGTGACTTCACTTACCATATCACTCTAGGAGAGGAAATGATGACTTGCTGTAGTAATTAGTGGAGTGGTGTCTTTTTGTATACTGAGAAGAAAAAAAATGACCCAAGAACTGACTCAGACCCCTGAATATGGGCCTCAGCTGGACGGACTAAGCAGTCTAAGGGACCTCAGACAGTGGAGCCAGGATGTATTCCTGGTGCACAAAAGGACATTGCTGACACATCCCCCATGGAGGGATATTCCCTTAACCTAGAGACAGGAGAGAAGTCCTAGTCCCTACTTCAAATGAATTGACAGATTTACATGACCCCATCTGGATGGCATAGACCTACATGGAGGAATGGAGGTGGGGGGAGTGGGAAAGGAGGGTGGTCAGGGTGCATGTCAGAGAGGAAAGAGGGTAATAGGGAAGGAGGGAGGGAGAGGAAACTGAGATTGACATGTAAAATTCTTAAATTATATTATAAATAAAGACAATATGACCCAAGATTCAGTAGATAGCTGAGGACTATCTACTAAAGCATCTAGCACATTGTGTGACTGAAGGTGTCCCCCTTAATAAAATAGTAGTATAAAAAAAGTCATTGAATAAAATTCTCATTGTACTATGCCAAATTCCCTGTCCCTACCTTTGCTCTGTTCATTCTGGTTAAAATTTATAAATCAAAATGACATATTGTACAGAAAGTGAATTTTGGAGATGCCAATAGCTTTAGTTTTTATGCCACTGTCAACTCAGACACAAGTCACATTCTAAACAAAAGACACTGAAGAACCCTTGTCTTCAATAGGGCAATCGACCCTACAGAGAATATGTATCTATGGCACATAGATCACACTTGAGTGCTTAAAAAAATGTTGCCTATATAATTTAAAAATTAGGTTAGATGTAAAATTGTTACAATAGAAAGACTAGAATTTTCCTAGAAAATGTGTATATGCAACTATTGTCCCTTATCCTTTGCTGAGTATGATTAGACTAGTTAAACTTACTATTTCCATTGGTTCTTGTGAAAATATATTTAATCATATTTCAGTTTTTATGAAGTTTCACACTTAAATTCATTTACACAATATATTGACTCATACATCAAATTAAATTGTATTTGAGAAGCCTGTAACTTAATATTGACTTAAATTCTCAAGGAAGTATATGATGAATGTATACTTAATTTCTTGCGATTATTTTAACATATGGAAAGCTTTCTTGAAAATAAATTGTGGGTATTCACAAAGGTCCACAAAACTTTTTTCAGCATGCTTATATTTTAACAATGCAAGAGAACAATCTTTCCATGCAGTCTTTTATGTAAAAGAGGAGTGCATTCTGGTTATATGATGAGTTTGGTACTCGCTACATGTGTCAGACCACTGATATTAGAAGTAAGTGAACTATCATGAGTATCCTCGGGTTTTATCTGCACTTTTTGTTTTTCAGACCTAGAACTCCCCAATAAGGTTCAGCTGCTTGACTAGCAAGCTCAAAGAATCCCCTGTCTCTACTTCCAAAATACAAACTCATGCCACCCCACCCAGCATTTTAAAGGGTGGTCTAGGAGACTGAATTCAGTTCCTTGTGCTTAAGCAGCAAGCATTTTACAAATGAGGTACTCCCACAGTCAAATTAACAACTTTTAAAATAAAAATGATAGAGAATTACACCTTCAGGGGCTGAAGAAATAGCTCATAGGTAGGAACACTTGTGCTTGTAGTGAACCTGTGTTAAGTTCTCAGGACCTACGTCAGGTGATTTACAAGTGCTTGTAATTCCAGCTCCAGGGAATCCCATCCTGTGTAGCTGTTGCCGGAGTGAACTTGCATTTACTTTCCCACACAGACATACGTGCATACAATTAATTAAAATAAATGCTTAAAGATTCTATTTTTTACTATACCACAGTAGTTTTCCAAACCAACAATAAGAAAGGCTACATTAAAAAATAAAGGAAGAGGAGAAGGATGATGAGAAATAAGAGCAGAAGAAAAGAAGAAATAGTAAAAGGATGAGTATGAGGAGGAGCAGGAGGGGGAAGAATTGAAAATTTTGGGAAGTAAATATGAAGGGAGGTCTGAAAGTTATTAGAGAGGGAAATGGACACTGAGTATGATTTAAATACATTTGCATTTTACCTAAATATATTGAATAATTTTATGACACTATCAAAGAATTAAAAGAAGGAATCCATGGTAAACTAAAGCCACAGACAGATAAGGCCAGTTGACTGCCTTTCTCCGCCATGGTTTCCTTCTGTTCTTTCTCGAGTGTGAAGAAACAGCCAAATAGAAAGCAGAGATCTGTAAGTTTATCTTGTTTTGGTCTTGTCTCCTGTCAGAATTATAACCAAGAAATAAAAGGATCAGTTAGACAATGGCTCTGGACAAAGAGAATCACATAGAAGTAGACCTAGTGTTCTGTACAAATCTGCTAACTCTCCCAGAAGCAGAGTTATCTTCAACATTTTGCTGAATGAGCCTTATGGCAAATGAGGTAGTTGACCAAGGAAGGGGTACTCTTTGAAGTCTTTCAGCTCTGCTGCAAATGGGTTTCTAATTCTTAATTCTGTCTGTCCAAATAAACCATGCTAAGTGTAGGATAACTGATTGACAATGGATACTTAAACTGACTTCACGCCTTACCAGTCTATGATAAATGTATGCAATGTAACTTGATGTATATTTTGTCCCACCAGACTCAGGAAGATGGCAATTAATGAATATGATCCATAAATATTAATAATCTAAAAGGTGAGTAGACTAGCCAATCCACCATGCCACAAGAGCTGGCTAGACTAGAATTGAATTGCAAACTTTCAATGGGGACAGTTCAGTTAAACAGACAAGTCAGGAGTGAAAGGGCTAAACAATTGCAGCCCTCATTTCCTGCCATCTTCAGTCTCTAATCTTTTAATTTGCAGGATCGAAGCAATTGCTTCTTTTAGGCTGAGCAGAGCTTTGAGTCCTAATCATGAAATAAGGAAATTTCAATTGCCTTTTCACCTTAGGGAAGCTTAAGATGTTTGAAATCACAAACTAATATAGATAGCTATAAGCAAATCTCACAGGGTCACTTATACACTTTGGAATATTCCCTTCCTCTCTTTCAGTAAATACAATGCAACAGATTAAAACACACTCTTCATTCAATAGTTTCCAGTAGGACTTTGTGAATTTCAGTGATAGTTCCATGTAAAGATTAATTAAATATTAGTGTTGCATGTATGTGCATGTTTTTAGGGTTGGCCATGTGATGCTGAATAACCAATTGGGTAGCTAATCATTGAGCAATATTGACTCTCCATCTCTCATCAGTTATCAATTGCTCATTGGCCCTGTGGGATTTCTCCCACCTACTTTGAAATACTAACTAGTGTTTTCATTGCTCGGGTCTTGTTTTTATTATTTTATTGCTAAGATTTCATACTTCCCACAAGCACCAGTATAGGACATGAGAAACCTCTTTTTGGGTTGTTGATCAGAGGAGTTCAAGAGATCCCCCAAAGAAATATAGGTTATTGCCATTTGCCTTGGTTATTTCCTAGTACTTGAAGTCAAGTTCCTATTGTTGAAGACACTTTGAACAATGAACTTCAAGGAATCTTTAACCCAGGACCCTTATCCCTGTGGATTAACTCTCCGAGTACTAGGCATTGTTATGCAAGCTTAAAAAAAATCAATATCCTTACTCCATGGTGATGCCTGTGAACCACAGCAACAGCCAGCACAGCAAGATATACCACAATGGTGCAACAAAGGCACTAACATCTTGGGGTAATCACAAGTTGTCTAATTGAACCCAAGATACATTCATTCCTAAACCAGTGAAGTTTATAACTTCATTCTAAATATGTATTCCTTTCAACAAAGGTAAATGTAGTTATCATCTTTCATGATAGAATCTTAGTTTTGCAAAAGAGACCATTGCATAAAGTCATAACTTGCTAAAATACACGTAAAAACTGACTACGGGTGCCCAGTCTCAGGAAACATTCTGGAAGACATGATGGAAAGATTTCAAGGGCAAAAGAACCCAGATGTTTGCTGTAAGATTGTGCTATTCCTCCCTCTCTTCCTTCCTTCTTTCCTTTCTTCCTCCCTTCTTTCCTTCCTTCCTCTCTCTCTCCTTCACTCCCTTCATCCTTCCATTCCTCTCTCCCTAACTTCACTGCCCTCACCTCTTCTCTGACCACCCTTCCTTCCTTTTTTGTTTTGCTATATACTCCAGGCTTGAGTGTGACTCAGCAACCTCCTTGCCTCAACTTCCTGTAGTATTGGGATTACAGTAGTGTGACATAATTCCTGGTTTATTATGCACTTTTAAAATGAAAATGAAATCAAGGTAAAACTATTATTCACATTATGGGAAAGATAGAAATATGAGCTATATTACAGTATCTAATAAAAAATTTCAAGAACTTGTTGGATAACTACAAGACAGGTATTAAAAAAAGTTATATTGTATCTAAAGACAGTAGAAAAGTACCTCCCATATAAAATGTAGTCATTTGTACTTGAGCATCCACTGGCAACTTTTCTTCCTCACAGACTGTGGACAGTGGTGGCAGAGGGAGAACTGCAACAAGACTTAACTCAGCCTGTTTCCAGAATACACAGCACACACAGCACTAAATGTGGTCTGGAATTTACAGAGTGGCAACACAAGGGTAGCAGCACCCTAAATTTCTCATGTGGAAGTGTCTTGAATTTTTTTTTGTTAATATGAAACCTATTTACCATGACAACAGATAATTCAGTTTAGGTAAATGCAAGATTATATTTTTTTAATCTATTTTCCTGCTTAATACTCACTGATCTTATATTTGAGACAAATAAGCAGCATTGACTTTTTTTTTTACTATATTTTCTACTTTTACATTAAAACTTGCATGATTCCAGGCATTGGTGGTACACACGTTTTAGTCCCAGCACTTGGGAGGCAGAAGCAGGTGGATCTCTGTGAGCTAGAGGCCAGCCTAATCTATAGAGCTAGTTCCATGGTAGGCTCCCCAGCAATACAGAGAAACCCTGTCTCAAAAAACAAAAACAAAGAAAAAAGAGAAAGAAAGAAGGCATTGGCATCTTAAAGTAAAATGTGAAAGCTTCCTTCAGCTTTATCTCGTTTTGAAGCAATAGATACCATTATAAAGATTGTATGTATGAACCTGAAATCCTTAAAAGAGATTTTAAATCCTGTTGAAGAAAAACCTCTGTTCACCTTCTCTAGAAGTTCATAGTGACTAGTCATTATGCTTTTTTGAAAGGATATAACAGTGTGACTAAGAGGACCAGAGGACCGTTAGAATAGTTCTCCCCTAAACAGAAGAGCAATACCCCTGGAGAACACCTGTGTCACTGGCAGTGTCATTGACATTATGTTACAGTGACTGCCAGACAGTTTTAACATTTATTTTCTACTAAATTTAATTACTTTTGCATATTCTGCCTGTCCTTTAAAAGTAACCTATATATGAACAGATAATTGTTTTATACAAGAATTTTTTAGAAAGGATAAAACTAAAGTTTGGCCAAAGTTATGTCTGATTGAACTTTCATTAACCTATGGGGATTAGATGGGATTTCTTCATATGTAATAAGACCCAATAAATAAAAAAACATGGCATCTTCAACAAATAGTGCTGGCACAACTGCAATAGATCCTTTTAAATCCATATGCACAAAACTCAAGTCCAAATAGTTCAAGGACCTCGATATAAATGCAGCCACACTGAACCTCTCAGAAGTGAAAGTGGGAGGTACCATGAAGGAATTGGCACAGAAGACTGCCTCCTGAACCAATAGCACAGACGTTGAGATTGACAATAAATGGGACCTCATGAAACTGAGAAGCTTCTGTAAGGAAAACGACACAGTCAACAATAAAAAACAAACAAACAAACAAACAAACAACAACAACAACAAAAACAGCAGCCCACAGAGTGAGCAAAGATATTTAACAACTCCACATCTGACAGAGTGTGTATTTCCAAAATATACTAAGAACTCAAGAAGCAAGTCACTAAAACACCAAATAATCTAGTTAAAAAGTGGGTTACAGAACTAAATAGAAAATTCTCAATGGAGGAATCTAAAACATTTGAAATACACTTAAAGTGTTCAACATCCTTAGACATCAGGGAAATGCAAATCAAAACAACTTTGAGGTACCATCTCACTCCTGTCAGAATGGCCAAAATCAAAAACAGCAAAAACAGTTTATGCTGGAGAGGATGTGATGAGAGGGGAACACTCCTCTACTGCTGGCGGGAGTGCAAACTTGTACAGCCACTTTGGAGATCAGTATGGTTGCTTCTCAGGAAAATGGGAATCAGCCTAACATAAGATCCAATAATGCCACTCTTAGGCATATACCCAAAAGATGCACATTCATACAACAAGGACATCTGTTCAACTATGTTCATAGCAGCATTATTTGTAATATCCAGAACATGTAAGCAACCTAGATGCCCCTCAACTGAAGAATGGATAAAGAAAATGTGGTACATTTACACAATGGAATACTACTCAGTAGAACAAGAAAACCACAAAATCTTGAAATTTGAAGGCAAATGGATGGAACTAGAAGAACCATCCTAAGTGAGATATCCCAGTCACAAAAGAACAAACATGGTATGTACTCACTCATATATGGATATTAGACATAGAGCAAAGGATCACCATCCTACAATCCACACCGCCAGAGAAACTAGGAAACAAGAACAACCTTAAGAGAGACATATGTGGTCCCCCACAGAAGGGGAAAGGGCCAAGATCTTCTGAGCAAATCGGGAGAATTGAGGAGGGGGGGAGAGGGAAGAGGGAGTTAGGAGAAAGAGATGGGGAGAGAAGAAAATGAAGGAGCAGGAAGATTGAGTCAGGGGAAGAATAGAGGAGAACAAGAAAAGAGGAAGTGTTTTAATTTTATCTTTATTTAAAAACATGGCAAAGCTCAGGCAGCAACAGAGAAAATCAGAGTAACTTCAGATCTAATAACAAGAGCCTGAAGGTACTGTTGAAACTTCTTCAGAAGGGCAAGGTGTAGAAAATGTGGGACACTTGCTCTCTGTTTAGAATGAATTTCAAGAAGCAAAGGGCAAGTTCTCAACTGCGAAAGGTATGAGAACATGGACCAGCTGTCTCCCAGACAATTGGTTGCAAACACTGACTTTTTCCTATTATATTTCTATTATAGAAATAAATTTTAATTTGCTTTCAATATTTAATCAGAATTTTCATCCCAGTGTTTGAAAATATTGAAGGTACAAATATTTTTACATCGGGGAAATTTGTAGACATTGAGGAAGTGTTTTCATTAGTTTTCACACATCATTTCTTGATTGTGGCCAACTACCTCTGCAAGGAATCAGAAGTGTTGATTCCAGTTAACACCAATCACAGCAAGTTTAAGGAGTCATTGGAATGGCATTTATCTGTAAATGTTGACTTAAAATCTGACTATGAAGGGGAATTAACAGGTGCCTAAGTATTTTGCCTGTGGAAGTCATTTCTAGTCTTTATTTCCACCTATTATATCCTAAGTGCTTTTCTTCATCCTGCTGGGGAGAATTTTCCTGGGGGGGGGATAAAAGCCTCTTAATTGTGTGATGTTTCTATTATGCTTGATCACTTATATCCCTTCAATCACAGGAGAGGGGAGCTGGTTCTTTGTGTGTGGAAATGGTAGCCTTTAGCAGGAGGAGTACAGGCAGAGGATGCATGCATTTTTAATCTGGCACAGTGATACAGATGATGAGTTGCCTTCTTGAAGACTCTGATTAAACACAGACTGAGTCTATTATCTTATGTGCCTCTTCTACTGCAGGAAGAGAGGAAATGAAGTCGGGAAAGAGGACCTAGCTGATTCTATCACTTTTGAGCAAAATCCAAACATGTATTTGAAGGGGAAGCAGGGAAAGGTATTGTTAGGTTATGTGTAATCACTCCCATTCTTAACACTTGCATTAGAAAAGACACAGCTGTTATGCCATGAATATTTTAAAAATTCAGTGAGGCTCAAGAGTTTCATCCTTCCCTGGAATATATCTGAGTGAAGGAGAATATTCAATCACTGCTTCAATGAGGGGTGTGTGTGTGTGTGTGTGTGTGTGTGTGTGTGTGTGTGTGTGTGTGGTTTGTATTTATGGTTCCTTAATGAAAAGCAAACACACTTAGAATATTTTTTTTTCAATCTTCTTCATTGAAACTGCATTTTATAGATGATAAACATGTCAACGCAAATTTCTCAAAGTCTAGTATGTGTTAAGGAAATCAAAACAGTTTTACATATCACCAAATACACCAGTGGTCTTCTACTTAAGAGAATATAATGACACTGATAGCAGTATTAACACAGTAACTATAACTTAGCTAGCAAGTAAAATTGGGGGCATAGTAAGTATTCAAGCTACTGTTCTCTCTGAAAGTGAAAAAAGTGTCTCAAAAACAATCTACTTAGACAATGTCATTATCATTTTTTTTATAAAAACTCCAAGCTGTGGAAAATATGTTAAAGACAAATTTGATAATAAATTCCACAATCAAGTTTGAAACTTTGATTTATGTAAATATCCTATTGAATACTTTCATATATCTGGCCAGTTTCTGAGCATGTATAGATAACAAAATGGATCATATACAATGTCTATTTTTAAATTATTATAGAAAGAGAAAGAAAATATAAATTCACATGTATAATACTGAATAGTCATATTCTATTTATATACAAATTCAGCCAGTCACTGGAAGAGATTACACTTTTTTAACATCCCTGACAAAGATGACAATTTTCACGAGGTTCAGAAAAGAAATGAATGTCTTGTGTCTAAGCAAGATTGCCCTGGGGAGATGGGACAGACTGTACCTTGTGAATATTTCCTTGGAGATAAGAGCAATGAAAATGCTCTTAATAGAATATTAAAATTAAATGCACGGTAGTGATATTATAGTGGGGTGCTCCAAAAATTATCTTTTTCATAAAGCAGTGAAAACACAGGCAAAAAATGGTTAAAATTAAAGTTTTCAAAATTTTAGTAATAAGTAGAGCTAGAACAATCCAGGGAATATTCATTTAAGAAATAAACTTGTAATGGGTAGCTTTGCAGCCTATAGTAACACTGATGGTCCTGGTTAATATTGCTGGGTCATCATATACATAACCAATAGACATGAACATAAGAGATGGACTTGGGAGAAGGAAGTGGTTGAGGTTGGTGGAACGTGAGAAGTGAGAATGGTATGTGAAATTATAAATCACTAACAACAACAAAAATGAAAACTAAATAAAGCCAGTATTATTTTTAAGAAAAACAGTTTACCAGGTAGTTTCACTGTATTTTAACCACCATTTCCTTCAGCCCTCAGCTTCACTGTTGCTTTGAAAACTAGTGATCTATTGTGTTGGTAGCAGTCAGCAGTCTGCTAGACGTTAGAAGAGGCAGGTTTCATTGGGAGTCTTAGAAGCACCTTAAAGAATGGTCATCATTAAAAGTTATTTAATTTATTAGTAAAAGTAAAAAAATAATATTTAAAAGTCTCAATAGTTTAATACTACAGTTGTTTGACACACTAAAATGTGTTATAGGATATTAAGAACCAATAAAGGCTTGAAAAAGAAAACAACTTGACCATAAGGGGTTCACATGGGGACTGAAGGAGTGCAAGCTTTCCTGGATTCTAGAGAGGCATACATGGGTAACCAGCTCTATATATCATCATGTTTCTGTTTCTGTGGTGTCACTGGAAAGAGTGAGTGCTAAGCTTTCACTTGTATTTAATCTTGAGGGCTTGTGTAAGTGGGAAATGAAGGCAAGGGCAGGTGAAAGGAGAGCTTTTTTGGCTCTTTTGGAGCCTGACACCTAGCTTCCAAGTAAATACACAGAAACTTATTCTTAGTTATGAATGCTTAGCTTGGCTTGTTTCTAGTCAGCTTTCCTTATCTTAAATTAACCAGTCTACCTTTTCCCTCTGGGCTTTTTATCTTTCTCTTTTGTGAATCTTACTTTTACTCTTACTGTGTGGCTGGTTGGCTGTCTGACTGTCTGCCCAGCCTCTGATATCACCTCTCTCTCTCTCTCTCTGTTTTCTTGCTCTCACGTCCTCAGATGTTCTTCTATTTATACTTCCCACCTGTCAGTCCCAGCTATCCTTGCTCCTGCCTTCTATTGGCCATTCAGCTCTTTATTAGATTATGAGTTGTTTTAGACAAGCAAAGAATCACAGCTTCACTGAGTTAAACAAATACTGCATAAACAAAAGTCACACACCTTAAAAACAATATTCTACCACACTGTGGTTGCTGGGAAACCTAGTGAAAGGCAACTCTTTGTAGAAAAATCTGAACTGTTACCTGGCTTCAGTAAAATGTATGCTCCTCAGAACTAGAGGGAGACCAGCAACACATTGCTCAGATGTATGACCTCCAAAATGAATGAGTAAAAATTAACAGTTAGCAAGCAGAGCTAGCATGTTCACCCAGGTTTTCATTCAGTAAGACTGCATTAATTATCTTGTGGAATTTATCACTTTTAGCTCACTGTACTTACATATCCCTTCATCAGTGTCTCCCTCCCTCCCAAGAAGCACCGAGGAAATAAGTTGACATGTTTAATAGGCAGAAAACAGAACCTGTCATCCCATAGTCTTCTCTCCAGCAAAACTATCTTTAAAAATGAAAGCAAAAGCTGTGTTCAGATTAAATAAAGTCTAAGAATTTATTGCAAGAAAACTTGCTTTTCAGGAAGAAAAAAATGATTCCTGAGAGAAATTTGTCTGCAATAAAGTGAACAGGTAAAATTAATTCAAGAAACCTAATGAAACAAGCAATGTGGCATATTTTACTCCTTTCCTAATTGAATTGAAAGCAAATATATAAAAGTATGTTTCCATAACTATATTTTGGAACAATAATGTATAAATATGAATATATTATCATATAATAATGGCAGAAAAGAGGAAAGTAGGTACCAAACCAAAATTTTATTGGCACAAGGAAATAACATTCAAATACATAAAAAGAAAAAAAAAACAAGTGTGATAGAATAGAGGTTACTACAATTTGTAATGTACACTTGCTTTCCTCTCAAATTTCAATGGCTCTAAAACATACAAAATGTAAAATGCACCAATGGGTTTGTAGGATTTATAGATATGAAACAATAACACACAGCAAAATCAGAGAAACTTTTGTCTCTTGGGTACTGTTTGATCTCATGTAGATCTTTACAAGTTGAGGTCTGTACTGTGAGTCACAAAATGACCAATAAAAGTTTTAAAAGATAATATTGCATATAGTTAGAAATCACTCCAGAAGTGACTATTTAATGTAAAACATTCATTTTAGAAGGTATTTGTATAATGTAAAAGAAGACAGGAGATGAAATATAGAGAAACAAACAAATAATAATAATTGACCTTTTTAGAAAACTCATCCAGTAAAATGCTTTCTTCATAAGCATGAAGGCCTAAGTTTGACACATATGTACTTATTCTCTATCTGCTTGCTCCCTCTTTCCTCTCACATAAACACACATGCAAAAGCAAATAAAAATCAAAAGAAGAAAAGCCACACATAATTATATTAATAATGTTAAATTCAAATTTCTAAAATAACCCAATAAAAGGATAGATTGGCTTAAAACACAGTTTATGCTTACAGTGCTAAATAATTTGGGGAAATTATTTTTGATTCAAATATACAGATGTGTTCAAACTAGATGACTGAGAAATTGCATATAGTATGTGCAGCAAGTACAATGGAGCTTGAATGCCTTTGCTAAAGTTGAATCACCAGCCAAAACTTAAAAACAAATAATTTCTAACAACCAGTGAATGAATAAACAATCTGTAAGCTGGACACATGATTGATGTGATTGAGTTTAAATATTGAAAGTAAACAAAAATGGGAGGTTATCATAAGATATCATATATGAATCCTTTATCTCATCTGTGAAGAATTAAAAAGTAATATAAACAGACAGTAGACTAGAGTCTGCTTACAGATTTTATGTATGGAAGAAAGAGTAATTGTTAATGGGATTAAGGCTTCTTTTGACATGATAAAAATGTTTAACAATTAGATTGTGCATTTTGGAATTTTTGTTAAGTTTATAACTATGTCAATATATCATTTATACACTCGAAGTCAATGGTCTATAAGAATTTGAATTATAGCTTGTTCTGTGTCATATTTTAGGGGAAACAAATATGCTCATCAGACAAGGAACTGAGGAGAGACCAAAGTATAGAAACTACTAAAGTCCAACTTGGTGAACCAATGGATTTATTCGGATCACATGCAGGAAGATGGGTGAGGAGTCACAAGACAAGAATGTAAAAAAGATGACTGCATTAGGAAAAACTTACTTTAGCATGGATGTCAGTTCATGTGGCCTAGAGACCTGGAGGACACTGTACAACCTGCAGGCAGCTCAACAGCTTGGCGATCACCCTGTCCTTTCCAGGTTAGTCAGTTGGTCTGAGACGCTTTTAGGAAGCTCATCTAGTCTCTGCCTCTTTCAGGTGGTTTAGCTGGGCTGAGTGTCTCTCGGTGTTCCTTACTGTTTATATACATACTGGAGGAAGGAGAAGTTTGGAAAATCTGGTCAGTTTTAGGCACTTCCTAAAGTTCTAAGTTGTTTACTTCCTAAGCGTAATGACCTTCCCTGAAGGATAGAATATTCTGTCTTGGAGGAAATTGTCATATAGAGTAAAACAGAAACAGCAAAGACAAATAAATGGAGAGATACTCTATGTTTATGAAAAGGAACACTTAGTATTGTCTGTATATCAGTTTTTCTTAATTTGGTCTGCAGGTCAAGTGCAAGCCAAATAAAAATTCCAGCAAGTTATTTTGTGGTCATGGACAAACACTAAAGGTTACATGGAGAAACAAATAGCTTACAATAGCTGTTTTTATCCTATTTTGAATTTTTAACTGCTAAACCTCTGGTTGAATAGTAGGCAGATGTACACATTATAACTATGCAATTCACTAATTTTTCATTTCCTTACTATTTTATTTGAAATTGATAAGTTACTTTTTTGTGACCCATTACCTCAATAGATCCAATGCTATACTCACACAATGTTCAAAAATATGAATATGATTTTTACATTTCATTATGTTTTTGTCTAATTATTTCTAATGATTGTATAGGGTCAGTCTCTTGTGTGAGAGACTTTTCTTGGGAAAATGTAACACACACACACACAGAGAGAGAGAGACAGACAGAGAGAGAGAGAGAGAGAGAGAGAGAGAGAGAGAGAGAGAGAGAGAGAGAGGAGTTTTAATTATCCTGGAATTAGATTGTTATGCCAAAAATCCAGAACTTGATCTTGCAATGCAAAGACAATGGGTCTTTATTTGCAAGTTAACTCAGGTCCCTCCATCTGTCCAAAGCTGCAGCAGCAGCAGTGACAACTATACAGCAACAGCAGCAGCTGCAACAGCAGGGACCAGAGCAGGAGAAACCTCAAGCAGCAGGGGAAAGGAGTTTCTATAGCAGCCAGGCAGAAGGGAGGGGACTTGGGGAATTCCAAACTTGCCTAACTACAGACCTGGGATTGGCTCAAACCCTGATGGGGAATAACAACATTATTGTCTCAGCACTAGAGCACCTGGAGTTGTGTACTTGTTTCTGATTGGCCCCCACCAATAGGTGAGGTGTTGCTCATTTCTGATCAGGCCTCACTATGGGTATGGTTAGGGGTAGGTTAGAGGCTGTCACCCTCACTGACTGGAAGAGGCTGCCTCCAGCTAAGGTCAGGGGGAAGCCAGGGGCAAGTCTTGCCTTGCTGAATGAAAGAGACTACCTCCTGCTAAAGTCAGGGGGACAGAAAGACATCTCTAGGCCAGGGGTTACTCCTTTCCTAGGCTAGGTTCTATGGGGGATCATGTCCCCAGACTAGACTTCCCTGGGCTGAGGTCTGGAGAAGGCTGTGCTTCTAGATTAGAGGTTACTACTTCCCTATTTCCCTTGGCCAGAAAGTTCACATCCCTAGGCTGGAGGTTACTGCTTCACTGCTCAGGGATTGGATGGTTTTCCCTGCTCGGGGATTGGCTGGTTTAATGTCAGGGGCAGAGATGGCTCCTATTATGGGCCAAACTGTGTTTCTTTCTATGGTTTTAGGCTCCAATTTTTGGGCCTGGCTAAATTTCTTTTTTAGGTTTTGATTCTAGGGGCCAAGTGTGTTCTTTTGGAGCTAGTTTCAGAGTTATGGTGTTTTCCCCTGGCTCTGGGTTTAGGGATAAAGTGCCTCTTCCACTATGTCAGGACCGGCCCAGAATCTAGGATTTTTTTGGGGGGGAGGAGAGAGTTTGAAGCTCCTGGCTGATGGGTTCAGAAAGAGTGTAGGCACTAAGGATCAAGGATTTGCCAGGGCCTGAGTCTCAGATCATAGACTAAACTAACAAAGTTCAATTTGGTAAGCCAATGGGTTTTTATTGGCATTACAAAGGAGCAGAGATGACTCAAAAGCTCTTTCATCACTGAAAAGCCCACCCAGCAGTTGTCACAATTCAGGAATTCCTTGCACGCAGCTCTACAGATCTCAGAAACTCTTCTCTAACTCTGTAGATCGTGGATCGGAGTCTCCTCCCCAGGAATTGTTTCCTGCTTCAAAAAACTGGGAAGAGAACTGTCAAGTTTCAGCTTCCCTAGCATGTGAATGAAGCCTGTTTACTCCAAAGTCTCATGAGCCGCCTACTCGCCCCCAGATCCCAAGGAATGTTTCATTTCCATAGAACCTGCTGCACAACATGGTCATATCCCTGAAGCATGTCCTCCACTCACAACATCCACAAATTATCCCCCAAGTACTTCAGACCAAGTCATCAGACTCTCACATGGCTGTGGAGCTGATAAGTGTAGCAATCTGCTGTCGCCACAGCCGCTAGGTCTTGCACATCATGGTTCTTCTCTTTGTAGTTCCCCTGCAGCATGCAGATGCCTGAGGAAATTCACCATTACACTTTGGAAGCTACCTTGAATTTTGGCCTGAATATTCCTGAACCTATCTGCTTCTTTGTCTTCTAAGGTGTCTTTCTGGGGTCTTTGTGCCAGAGCTCTCTGCAAACTATCCTCATGAACTCCTGATGTCCATGATTCCCACTGAACCACCAGACCTCACTCATGTGCGGATACTGTTTGGTATGGATTTGGGTACAGAATGCCAAATAGATTTTGCTGAGTGGGTATGGGTGTGTGTCATGTAGGCTTACATATTCATGTCTAGAAATGACTGCTTTGTGGTCAGATATACTCAACTGGCATTTTCATAAGTGACTTACTGAGGCTAACACTGGACCTCAAGAAGAGCACACACATAGGCTGCAATCCTGGAGCACGGCTCTCTGTGTGCTGGAGCTGAAGCTGGAGCTGGCATCGAAGGCTTCTGCCACGCAGCTCTGCTCACTTGGGAGCTTGGTTTGAAGCTTCTTTGGTGTGTTCCTAAATAGAGAAAGAGTTTAACATTTGAGCGAGTTTGCTCCTAGTGATCTGTATTCTAATTCCCCTGTCTATCTCTAATCCATCCCTTCAGGTTAACCCCTCCATCCTATACAGGAGTATCTCTCCACATAAGCTGCTTCACCCCTTGCTGTGGGACTTCAGGACTATGAGGATGGTTCCAAAGGGATTGCTTTCTTTGCCTGGAAGCACTCTGGAATTACAGGTTGAGAGAAATATCACTTCTTAGTACGGAAAATAAATTTACATTGACAATCTGTTTCAGAGGGAGGATAACAAGCCTAGCATACCAACAGACAGGTGTTCGCACCGAGATTGGCTTGAGATTGCTGATTCAACTCATATTATCTTTCCAGGGGAAGTGTCAGCATTCATAACTGCCCAAATGTTAAATTATGTAAAAGCTGGGATAAACAATTAACATTTGTTGTGAGCATCAGTGAGTTAGAATCACGGGTGAGTTTTAACTTATAATCCTACAATGTAATGAGTCAGTCCTTCCAGCTGAAGTCATGTGTTTATGATATTACACAAAGCAAGTAATACCAGGATTAAACATTAATATATTGTGACTCCATTTATATCCCCTAGTTTTAGTGAAACAATGAATAAAACAACAACAAAATAGAAATACTGCAAATGTTTTTAGAAATTTTATTTGAAAATTATCTCTTTTTGTATAATTGTCATACTTTTGAATGTCCTGCATAGAATCCTTGATACAGAGAAGAGGGAGAATAGAAGAATGCATGAAAAATGCCCATGAGAAACATAATCTTATATTTTGAAATTGTGTTCCCTACTTGCAAAGTAAATTGATAACCACAGTAAAAACCCGTGAAAAATATTAATGATGGGAGAGGAGTCCAGGAAGACCATTTCCAGTTGAGCCTAAGTCTAGAGTTCCAGGAAAAACAAAGTTTCTTGTTAGGAAAATAAACAAAATATGAACAAGAGATTCAGGATAATGGGCTGATTACAAAACACATGACTTCAAACCTAAAGGGAGCAATCCAAACAAACTCTCCTTGCTGCTGAGTTTAAGACAACAACAGAGAGAAGCTGTGATTTGTGTGTCTGTGTGGAAAGTAGGTTGCAGCAGAAGCAAGAGAAGCTTGTGCCTAACTGCCTGTGGAGGACAGATTTGAAATAACTGGAGTTTTATGGGCCATTGAGATTGTGCTATGTTTGGTGAATCTCTTCCCTGAGACTGTTCTAATTTTACCTCTTTACAGAACATTTGAATCACCTTTGGACATAGATTCCAAATGCTATGATCATATATAATATGTAGGATTCTTTAGGCAGTAACTACATTGTCTCTTTCTTTTTAAAATTAGTTCAAATTATAATTAGCATAGCCCTACAAGTGGAATGGGGCAGGGGGATGGAAGGGAAGGGTGGCCCGGATGCATGTCACAGGGGAAAGAAGGTAAGAGGGAGGGAGGGAGAGGAAACTGGGATCGACATGTAAAATTTTTAAATTATATTATTAATAAAAAAAGAAGGAAGAAAAAAAAGAAAAGAAAAAAAAAACTTCAAATAATCAAAAACTCCCAGAGGAGGGAGTACAGAGAATCACTTTATACCCATCAAGTGAAAAGTACCAAAAGATTGAATAATATTCAGTTTTTGTATCTTTCAGAATAGCCTGCAGTAGGAAGGGAACATTTCCCTCAAGACTTCTTAATTTTGATACAATTAAAAATATGATTTCTTTTTGAAAATTTTCACAGCTTTACTTAATATCTTTGAGCACAGAATTCTCAGAAAGTTAAAATAAATAAGTCAGTATTGTCTATGGTATTCTCCACTGGAGTCAAATGTAAGACTTTTCATATATGTGTGGGTTCAAAAGACAAACATGCTGTTAGATAAACAAGTTTGCTTAAGTTACAGAGAAATTCTGTGCTTCTATGATGACTGATTAGGACTGTTATGCCTTGAAATACATTCCACACAGTGTAAACTGAGGGTTTAAACTATAGCTCATATCCTTCAATAAAATTTGAAGCTCATTTATCAGAAAAAAATTAGTTCAAATTATGGTATGAGGTAAAAATGCAAGTCCCCCCATTAAATGATACCATTACCATTAGTTCTTTCTATAACGATATTACCACACAATGGAGACTTGTAGACATGATTCTAGAATTTGTGCCCTGTATCAATGCTTCTAGTATTGACCCACTTCTAAATTCTAATACTTATTTTTAACATTTAATTGGGCAGGGCAACTTTAAGCCTTTTTTGTAGACTTTATAAGTTTCTGTATAAAACTTAAAATCATGTTTCAAAATTTAAATAGGATGTTTTAACAGAAGCGTATCAAAACTCCAAGATACTGAGGGGTATACAGTAAAGATTTTTCTTTATTTTTGTGTGTAATCTTTTTGGATTCTACAATAACTCCTCAGATTAATAAGCACTAATAGTTACTCATATATATAATTTCAGAGGCTTGTTTTCTTGCACAAAGAGAAGGAATTTAATAGAAACATTTGACATATAATGATATACCCAGAAAAGCATTCATTTTAGTTTGTGAACACTTTTTTGTGTTTTAGTTTTGTGATGCAATGTCTAACACAGAGTCCCATGAGTGCAGGGCCATTGTTCTACTGTCACAATCCTCAGGTGTTTATAGTGCATTTTATGGATGGTGTGATTTATTTAACCAGTCCTTTGCTGATGGAGTCTTATGGACTCACAGACCTGTAAGTACACAAATTATCACAAATAAGTGCAACAGTGTACCGAATGATGTTAGGAACCTTTCCATAGGGTTAAATGTTGTACGACACTATTTCTGGAGAACCTTAGGTAAAAGGGGAAGTAAAAATTGGGAATTGTTGGACACAATTAAATGGGTACGGGAGATTTTCCTGGGGAGAGGGGAAAGTGGGTAACATGAGGAAGAGGAAAAGAAGAGGTATAAATAAACTAAAAATGGAAAATCCATAAGGATTTATATTATTGTTTACCTAGTTAAAATTACATTTAACATACATGTATACATTGTACATGTATTCATGTACATACAATGAATACATGTACCTATATTCATTGAAATTACATGAATTGGGGATAACAATGGTTGCCCCCAAAACCAAATCAAACCAAACCAAAACAAACCAAAACAAAAACACACTGCTTAACAAAACAAAAACAAACAGCAACAACAAAAATAACCCAGTGCCAGTCATAGAAGCTTTCTAATTTTTGGTCAGAGGAATCCAAGATACCCCTTGAAACAATACAGGATATTGTTATGGCCCTTGCTCCTTCTTTGAAAAGAAGGTAAGAACCGATTGCTGAAGATATCACACATATTAGATACATGATTTTGAGGAATCTGCCTGAATCTCACCTGGAAGTGAGTGCTCCTTACTGGGGACTAGCCCCCATAGCTTCAGAAAGAGCCATGCAAATTGTGGCCAAATATTCAGAAAGGATAAATCAGTGAATAGTCCTATCCATCTGTAATACTAACAAGCTACAATAATGACCACTCTTGCAAGATATCCTGCAAAGTGTAGTAGTGGCACTTATATCGTGGAGGTAGCCAATAGCCACTTTGAATTAAAACCCACTGAATATGAGGGAAGGAGTTCATGCCTCACACTGTAAATTTAGTAAATAACCTGTTGTTGGTGAGTGCTTAGAACCTAGAGCAGAATCTACTACTGCCCATTCCCTAAACCAACATCATCTGTAAATGCATTCTAAATATTGTCCTTATATCATGGATAAGTTTAGCTTTCATCCCTCATCAAAGAGGCTTTTTTCTTTTCTTTTCTTTTCTTTTTTTTTTTTGTGACAGATGAGACCAACTCAGAAAACCACAGCTGGTCCAAATGCAGAAATCAACCTGTAACATAAAATATAAATAAATAAATAAATAAATAAATAAATAAATAAATAAATAAATACCAGAGTCTGATATTGGGGTTCAAGCTTCAAGCTGAATACCAGAAAAGCAAAGCAGCTGGCCACTTACCAGCTGAATGGCCTGATCCTGTCTCCAGGAGCTCTCATCAAGCCTGATACTGACATATATCTCTCATGAGTCCTAGGATTAAAGGTGTGTACCACCACCTCTTAGCTTCTGGCTACAGGGATTAAAGATGCTTATCACCACTATGTGATCTCTATAGCTTGAGGCTGACTTGGCTTTTCTGAATCCTCAATCAAGCTTTAACAAATCATAAATAATACATCACTACGACATCCCACTGCACAGTGGCTGCCTCCAACTAATACATTTACAAGACAACCCCTCCTAAGCCTCCGGGAGGAGTAAGATTGTAAGAGCAAGAAGATCAAGACAGCTGTTGCAATATTGTTTCTTTTTTTAAAAAATGAAGGCATGGGATGAGGAAGGAGGGGTGGATGTGGGATGATTTGGGGGATGATCAAGATATGTTTCATTAAATTTTCTAAGAATTAATAAAACTATAAAAATATACTTTAGGAGCAATGACATAATGTTGCTGAAACTTTCTAATGGAAAAAGCATGTTACTGATTTTCACTTATTCAAGAATTTTCCCTTGCCTTTAGGAGTATTTAAACATTTTCTTCATAAAGGTTTTATATTTTTGTGACTATTAGAATCATATTTTTAACATTAAATCCAATTAATTATATAAAATGTATTGCTCCCTGTATACTGATTTTATGACTGCTAACTTATCAAATTTTCTTTTAAGGTATAACATCCTCAAGTAGATATAGTTTTGTGTTTGTTGATTTCACTTTACTATATCTTATTTTATGTCTATCAAAAGTCAATAATAACATTTTTCTTTGATTACTAAGTCAAGTGTTACTCCCCTGAGGATACTGTGTCAGAGTTTTAATGTATCTCTCTCTTTCTTCCTCCCCCTTTGTTTGTGTGTGTATGTGTATGTGAATGTGTGTGTGTGTGTGTGTGTGTGTGTGTGTGAGAGAGAGATTAGTTTTGTTTCTACATATTTATCTATGTAAAATTATTTCATACAAGAACCATGCAGAGTAATATGGTAATGTGCCTCTCTTGTTTGCCAACTTTTTTCTCTTGACGTTAATTCAGTGGCATTTCTATGTGGTATGACCCCAAAATCTTCCCATGTCTTGAGTGTGTTATGAGCAGTTTTCTGCTGGCCTGGTCCCACAGCTGCACCAGCCCCAAATAACACATAGAGATGCTATGTTTGATATAATGTTGTTGGTCTGTTACTAGCTAGCTCTGTCTTAAATATTAACTCATTTCTATTAATCTAAGTATTTCCACATGGTCTTATTTATCTTACCGGAGAGAAGGCCCGACATTCTGCTTTTTTGGTCCTACATGTTGAGTCTCCTCCCTACTCTTTCCCACATCCTCCTTGTCTTCTAGTCCCACCTACCTTGCTTTCCAATTGGCCAACAGTGCTTTATTCATTAACCAATAAGAGAAACATATTTACAGAATGACATCTCTCATCATGAGTGTACTTCAATTGTCATTCAGTGCCTCTCCAAACCATGGTATTTCAGTAATTTCCCTCTGTTTTACCTATCTTTCCCAGATGCAAGACTTACTTCCTTAACGTCTAGCACCTTCCCAGGTCAGCTGTAAGACTGCTACCATGGACTCTCCATTCACGACCTACTCTTTAGTCTGTTTTGTTCCTTGAATATTCTGTGTTTTGAATTCTATTAATTCTTTTCGTTTGTTGTATTCTTTGAGTTTCTAAGAAAAGGGTCATTGAAGGTAGATTCTAGGTATGTTTGAAAATAAGTTCTTTGCCATTCTGAATTTTTTGTATAAATTATGTGGAGGACAAAATGCTAAGGTAGAAATAATCTTCATTCCTTTAAAATGCTAAAGGTTTTATAAAATCAGTTTTCACTCCTAATCTCAATACTACATTTTTCTGGTTTATTAATTCTTTTGAGTGGGCTTTATTTTTCTTCTACATGTGAGACTGTTTTCCCCACTGTCTTGAATCTTTGATAGGTCATTTCCTGATCTTCATCCTGGTAAATTTCCTTTGTGATTCCTTTCGTCATTTTATTTTCTTTCTAGAATTCTAATAATTCCTTTCATTACATTTCATTTTTCTCCTTTTAAATGTTTCCCAGAACAATATCCTGATTTAGCTGCCAATCATTTTGCTTCCTCATTTCAGCTAACACATTTATGTCTTTCCAAAATTCTTTTTCAAAAATACTCATTCATCAAAGAGCCTTCTTGTCTTGTGGATGCAAAGCTTAGAAATAATACTTTTCCAAATATAATCTTTCCTTTATTTGCTTATTTGATTGTTTGTTTGTTTTGGCTCCTCTTCTTATAGCAGAGGATTTTCACAGACATTTTTCACTTGGGATAAAAATACAAGGGAAAGCTGAGCAAGATTTCATGTAGGCCTTGTCTTTTCAAAATAGGTTCCTGAGAAAGAATATGTTTTCCCTCATTTTTCCCAAGAAATATATAAACCTAGTAGCATTGTTCATGCAGAGAAGAAAGGTTAATTCTTTGTATATGGCAGAAGTCCTAAAGTACGTAGAGCTTGATCTTCCTGTGGTACTGTTTGGAATACTGCTTTTACCTTAATGTATCCTTTTTGTTATTGTTATTGTTCTTAATGTATCCTTGTTGTTATTATTGTTGTTCTTGCATTAGACCAATTGTTCAGAAAATAATCTTCTGCTCAGCTATCTAGAGGATGTAAAATAGCATTCTGGGAAGTGTACACAGAGGCCATACCAAAATGTTCACAGTAAATCAGGAAAGTTTCCCTGGGGCCAGTGTTTACTAAGTGGTAGGCTATCTCTCTGACTTTGCCAAAGTTCCCAGACTTGAGAAAACCCTCACATAGTGTCTTCGTTGGGGTTTTGATTGCTTTTAATAAAGTCAAAGCAACCTGGGGTTTATTTCATCTTATACTTCCATGTAGCAGTCCATCACTGAGGGAAATCGGGGAGGAAAGTCAAGCAGGGTAAGAACCAGAATACAGGAACTAAAGCAGAAGCACAGAGGAGTGCTGAACACTGGCCTGGCCCTCCTGTTTGCCTCAACCTGCTTTTTTTTTTTTTTTTTTTTTTTTTTAGAGATCCCAGGACCACTACTTGCTCACAGGTGACAAGACTCACAATGGCTAGATATACTTATATCAGTCACTAAGAAAATGCACTACAAGCAGGCAAATCTAAGTGGGCATTTTCTTAATTGAGAGCCACTCTTCATAACTCTAACATGTGTCCAGTTAGCAATAAACTAGACAGGGAAGTCTGCTTGAATAGTGAATCCCTATGCCTGCCCTCTCCAGTATTCAGAAAGGAGATTTAGCCAACTATTGCACATTAACCAGTTCTCTGTGTTACTGTGTTTCAAAGCTACCTTGATTTCCTCATTCCTCCAGGCTTCTGAACTTATGTACATAGTCGGAGTCCCTCATAGCCTGCTTAGTATTCAGCTTTTGGAGACTGCTAACTTATTTAACACTCATCTACTTGAAATACTTTTTTCAGATTTCCTTTCTATTCCCTCTTTCCTACTCAATTTATTATTCTGAAAGAAAAATAAAATAAACAAATTCTTACTGGCATTTCAAGGAGATAGTAAATAATGAAAGAAAAACTGTCTTTAATCTGCTATCTATAAGCAGAAAGCTAATCATTAGACTTCAAATTACCGTTTAGTATTCTATATAGATAAGAAAGCTTCCTTCTTCACTAGTATAGGAAACCGTTCTACTTCTGCTAATTCTTTTCTGGTTAAATCTCTGTGTCTATCTATGTATCTGGAGGTCATTTGCAAGTGTGTTGAATATTTTTGCACATTTATTGAAAAGACTCTTCCAAAATTATAACAAATTTTCAAGAAAATAAACCTTTCACAAGTTTATGTCTTCTTGTAAGACTATCAGGAAATTATTAGTTATTTGTTTAGGTTTCTTACATGCATATCAAGATAGCTATACAATGTTTCAAATAACAATGCAATTTTAGAAGACATTAACTTAATTACTTTTAAACTTCATGGATAAATTTGTAGAGGATAAATAAAATTTAACTTATCAAGATTCATTTTATAGCCTAGGAACTAACAATATTTTTTGTTCTAATAGCTTTTTCTTGATATTACTTTTATGCCTTAGCAAACAAATGCCATAAATAATAACTTTCCTCACTCTTAGGAATAATCACTCTTATTTTTGAATCTCTGAACTAATCTCATTGAGCTCTTTCCTTTTTTTCAATGTTCTTAATTCAGCTGATCTTTTACTATCTTATAATGTTACAGCATTCAATTATTGTTTTTTTTAAACTCATATTGCATGAACTTATCTTTGGTTTTGTTTAACATTGATTTTATAGCCCACAATTTCTGTAAATTATATTTTAGTCACTTTATAACTTATCTACAGTTGTTTATTTGCATTTGAGCCATTAGTTCATAGGAATAGAATTGTTGTTTTTCATAATTATTTATTTTACATACCAACCATACTTTCCCCTCCCTCCTCTTCTCCTCCCCACTCCCCCAACTACTCCTCTTCTGTATCCACTTAGATGGGGTAAGGCCTCCTATGTGAATCAACAAAGCATGGAACATCACCTTATGGAAGTAGATGCAGAGTTCCATGGCCAAGTACTGGACAAAGCTCTGGGCGTCCTGCTGAAGAAAGGGTGGGGGGATTGTATGAGCAAGGGGGGTGGGTCAAGATTGTGATGGAGAAACTGGCAGAGACAGCTAACCTGGGTTCTGTTTTTAAAGCACTTTAGGCTACATATTTGAACCTTCATTTTTACAGTTTCAAATTATGCTGTGGATTAAGTGACTTAGACCAATGGCCTCAGGGCTACATTCCACTCACAGATGTATTCTATTTAGAATATCATGTCTATGGATAGTCACTTTAAATTCAATGTAGCTATGTAGGTGTGGAATTGATTATGTGTCTAGAAACTCAGTACTTACTGTGTTACCAAATTCATTTACCATAAGCAAACAATCTTCCATTTAACTTCCAGTTTAAGAAGTACATTTGCAATGACCTCACAGTTGTCCCATATCTATTAGCAAAGCAAATAAACAGAGCTTGATCATGAAAAGTCAATGCACAATCTTCAAACTTATTTCTAAAGCAATACAATAAAAGCCAAAAGTTTTATGGATGTATTGAAAAACAGCAAAACAAATACTGTTTTAATATACCTTCATTTTATTTAATTATGCAAAATGAAAGAATTGTGATAATAAAACTTTAGTCCCTGGTTTTAAATGCAAGCAAGATACAGAAGTGAATTGTTGTGGCAGAGGTACAAAAAGAGGAGGTGCCACACAATTTCTGACAGACATGTGGTCCCTATGGCAGCTACACAATTGTGCTGTTTTGTAAAAGAAGCCACTGGAAGTATATAAATAATTAAGCATGCATGAAGTAAAAAAGTTTGATTTTGTTTTTAAGTGGCACACTAAAATTGGTTCATGCTTCATAGAGTGCCAACCTTTGGAAGAGAGTAGTTTGTCATAGGTTACCTATATAGACAGAACTTGTAAAAAACCTAAGCTTGGCTCAGAGCTTAATCTGTGTTCCTTGAGTTGTCTCTTTCTCATAGTAATGATAGAAAGTTATCACAACATGGTTAAAATGTACTATGTATAATCAAACTTTTGTTCTGCTATTTCACTAGAACTTAGAAATCTTTAGAATTACACACACACACACACACACACACACACACACATATATATATATATATATATATATATATATATGGATATTTTGTTTACATGTATGTCTGTGCACCAGGTATATGCCTAGTACACAGAAAGGCCAGAAGATAGAGTCAGATCCCTAAAGACTAGCATTCTAGATGTCTGTGAGAATTTATGTGATTCCTGGGAATTGAACTCAAATTCTTTGAAGACCAGCCAGTTCTCTTAACTTTTAAGTCATCTCTTCAACCTCTTAGTGCTATTTTCACTTTATGTTTCTAGTGAAAGAGTGATAATATTCATGTAATCATTAGTACTTCTCTTTAAATTAAGGATAAATTGAATTAGAGTTGCTCACAGAAAATAAAAACAAATGCCCAAATTAAAATGGGCTATAGACTTGAACCAGAGAGTTTTCAAAAGAAGGGATGATAGCAGGTGTTCAACATCCTGAGAAATTAGTAAAATGCAAATTAAAACTACCTTGAAATTTTATGTTATCCTAGTCAGAATGGATAAGTTCCAGAACAAGTAACAACAAATGCTGGTGAGGATGAAGAGACAGGAAATCCCTCATTCACCTTGTTGGTGGAATGCAGACTACTGCAGCCACTATGGAAATCAGAGTAGATAATTCTTTTCAAACAAACAAACATACAAACAAAAAACATATCAAGCTGTATCACTGGTTAGTGTATATCCAAAGAATATGATTACCTACTGCAGAGATACTTACTCAGCCATGTTCATTTCTTTCCTATTCCCAGTTGTTCTGAAATGGAGACAGCCTAGATGTCTAGCTGATAGGTGGATAATGAAATGTAGTGTATACACACCTCCAATTCTAATCAGTCATAAAGGAAGTAAGGTCATGAATTTGTAAATAAATAGAACCAGGAAATGTACTCAGTAAGATAATCCAGACTCAGAAAGACAACTATGCACTCTGCATGTCCTCTCTCATTTGTAGACAATAGAACAAAGTCCTTTGAGTATATAACTTTGAGTAATTGCAGAAGTCATAAAAATAGGGATGAGAGGGGAAGAAGAAGCTCTAGAAAGTAAGATAGTGGTAATAATATAGTGGACAGGGAAAATGAAGTAACAACTAGAGAGAAGGAAGTTAGGGTACTGCAAAGGAAGAGGGAGGAAGGAGAGGTAAATAACACTGAGGATGTTTGAAAAAGCCATCATGAAATATATTTTATAAGGTTACCAAGGATACATATATGATGCATATATGCTATACTATATACATATAATATATATATATATACTATATATGCATATATGTGCATATACTATACACACACATATATGTATATATGTATTGGATAATAATGTTCTCTTTGGGAGCCATAAACTATCTAACAATAATATTATTTTCATGCAAAAGAAAATCACCCTTTAAGTTATTAGTCTAGGTTCAAGAGACCCACCAAACAAAATGGACTATGATATTACCTTTGGTTAAGTCCCAGAACTTGAAGGTAAGATTCTAACAAAACCACACCCTTCAGACACAGAAATTAGAAGAATCAAAATGGTAATGACTTGGAAACATCTTTCCCAAGTGCTACCTCTCATAGCGTTAGGTACCACAGAAATCTATGTTATACTGAACTACTAAGTCTGTGCACCATAACAATGACTGGCTTGACAAGATATCTGTAATAGTGCAATAATGACACTTTAATTTTGGGGGTTACCAATACCTATTAAACTTAAAGTCCACTGAATACAAGGTAACTGATAACTAGTACTGTAAACCTAGTCAACTGTGCATGGGTGGTGAGGTTTTAGACCCTAGAGAATAAACTATAACTACCATTTTCCTAAATCAATATAATTTCTAACTGCAATTTAAGTACTTCCTTACATTAGTAGATAAGTATAATTTTTATTTATATGTAACCAAAACAGTTATAGAAGACATCATGAATCTGAGGGGAGGGGGCAAGAGAAAGGGAAGAAATGGAGGGTGCCTGGAAATGAATGGAGATGACGTAAACACGGAGTACTCATATATGAAAACTCATATTCATGGTGATATAATGATGATGGCAATGAAGATGAGTATGAAAGCACTTTCTAGGACACCTTTCTGGGACACTTTCATTCTCTTCTTTTTGCTTAATAAATTAAGTAATGAAAGTATTTTCAAGTAGGCTTCATGGTTTGTGGTGGTTTTAATGAAAATGACCCTCACCGATTCATAAGGAGTGGTGATATTTGAAAGTATGAGAACATATGACTATGATGTATGTGTGGCCTTGTTGGAAGAAGTATGTCATTGGAGGTGGGCTTGGTGCCTTAATAAGCTCAAGTTAGGCCCAGTGGCTCTCTCTATTCCAGATGCCTGCTGACTGGGATGTAGAACTCTTAGCTGCTTCTCCAGTACTATGCCTGCCTGTATGCTGCCATCCTTCCTGCTATTATGATAATGGACTAAATATATGCAACTGATACATCTACAATGAATGACACTACCAGTTGACATGCCAGTTTTTATAGGAAATTCCTACAAATCCTCATTGTTCAGGCCTTGTTTAGACAGCCATTAATGGGTTTAGCTTTCTTGTCATATACAGAAGAGACTATCTTATAACAGGTATCCTAGTTGGCCCTGTCTCTTTACAATCTCTCTGTTTTCTATTCCAAGATGCTCCCTAAAACCTCAGAGTATGACGTATGCTGTATATGTACCAGTTGGGGCTGGATATCCTATGATCAGTTATTCTCTGAATGTTGGCCAGCTGTGGATTTCTGTCATGATCTCCTTCTGCTATAAAATGAAAGTTCTTTGATGAGGGTTGAGAACTATAATTATCTGTGAGTATAAGTATAAATATTTACAATGAAGTTATATATTATACTGATATCTATTATCTACTATTATGGATTCAAAATGAGTAAATCTAACAACTAGCTGTATACACAGCACTTATTGCAACCACTTGGGGTGTGCATACATCATAAAAAGAATATAAAAAAAATCACCTTTTAAAATTTATGTTTATCTCAGTAAACTCTTTTCTTTCCTGTTGTCTCAATTTTAAAATGTTTTACAAACTGTCTTTGTGTGGTTTCATGCTCTGTCATTGCATATTATAAATAAGCAGTGTGAAGACATACATGTATCTATACAATGTGCATGAATGATGCAAGTGTATATATATCTAGAAACCATCTATTCACAAATTAGACAGTAATCTTAGCTGTCCTCACTTGTAGCCTGAATTCTTGTGAGTTCCAACAATGAGAACTTGTTCTGAGAATTCTTTTCCCATAAAAGATTAGAGCAGAAACATTGTGTTCAGATCTTCCCTCTTGTAATCATGGAACTATGGAACAGTTATTAAATGGTGTCATCTTTTTTTTTAAAGAAATATAACAGGGTATATTTATTCATAAGAAATGTGAAGGTATTTAGGATTATGCTGTTGTATAATTGAAGGATTATTATGGAGACTAAAGAGTACTTTTAACTTAGAATAACTAGTAAATAGAGGAGGTGGAAGAAGGAGAAGGGATGAAGGAAAGGAGGATGAAGAACACACTTGGCAGTATATGTTGTTTAACTATTAACTGTGTGATGTAATTCTTATAGAACTATTTTAAAAGTCATCCACAGGCTGATTTCTAAACACAGACATTTAATTCAGTGGAAAAAAATTCCAAAAGTATTTTTGTATACTGAGGTCAAATAAAAATTTCCATTCTGCGCAAATGCGTTTTTGCATGTAATGGATGTTAGCTGCTCTTTGCTTTGAACACTGAAAAACAGGGTTGGAGGCTTAATTAAGAAATTCTAATGAAATATTTACAGTAATAGGAAGTAATCAAATTAGTATCATTTGTCCTGGCATTTGGTCTTTCCAATCTTAGATCTTTGACTATGCTCTCCCCTCCTTATTCTCATACCATTTGAAATGCCTCATAATGCCAAAATAAGGAAAAGCCTCATTTCCTTCTCAGGAATATTACTGCCTAGAAACAACTTGGCAATGAGGAGCAGATATAACACTTAATAACAATTACAAAATATTAAGAATAAGAACAAAACACCACATGATCCAAGGATGTGTGCAATAAATAAAGACTTAAAATTTTACCATGGTATAACTTTCCTATAACACATGGTACTGCCCTTTTAGTCACTGATGAGGTTAAATAAGCCATTGTTGCTCTGGAAGAACAAAATTACTTGCAGATTTGTTCAGCTTCAGGTATTTTCTCAGGCACATTACACTGGAAATAATATGCTGACATTATCAATCTGTATGTAGAGAGTTTATTATATAGTAGGTTATTTAAATAATTGAAATATATTAATAACAGCACTTTGAATAGTTAGTGAAAATAGCATTAAACAAGGTTTTGTTTTCAAATCGGATCTGGCAGAATGGCACTAAGTCATCAGAGGTCGCCTATCTTGGGTGAAGGTATGATCATAAAATAATCTCTCTGACAGAGAACTTTTATTAAGCAAAACCATTTAATAACTGTAATCAGAATAAAATAATTATATAACTTCATATCTTTAATGCTCTGTGACAGGCAAGTCTATTGATTCCTGTCACTAATATTTGGGGTTGAGGATTTAACAATGGTAGAGTACTTTCCTAGCAAGAACAAGGCCTGCATTAGGGAATCCAGGACACACACATATACACATAAATAAATTTTTAAAGTTTAGCTCTCAACAATGTGGACATTTGAAATTTTTCTTTGTTGGCCACCAAATGAAGTAAATAGCAAGACAAAATTGCTGAAGATATAGTCTATATTTTATTTCATCATATATAGCTGGAAGCTTCTTCCTTGCTTTCATGTTCCTGAAAGATGCTGTGTAGGCAGTTGAGGGAGAAAAGGCATCAATTATCTTTCTCAGATGTAAACCCTATGAACTATGTGACCACCCTGCCAGCAAGATGAGTTCAGTTTTATTAGACAGGAAGAAATTCATTCCTAATATGTAAGCATAGTTAAAAACTCATGCTGAGGAGCTGAAAGATCCTAGGGAGGAACCTACTATTGTTGTTTCACTAAATTGTAATGTTGTCAAACTGCCTTTGAAAATTTAATTCAGAGAAGCCTGTTTTAATCAGAAAAGTTTCTTTTTGCACCAATAATAGTAAAAAATGCAGTCGTGGCTGTGTAAGGTGCTGAACACAAAGGAATGCTCATACTAAGCAATTCTGCTATTGCTTAGGAAACATTGTGGAAGAGAGTGTGAAAAGAATATAAGATCTATAAGTTAGGAGAAGACTATGAACACTGTCTTTTTGAGAAAACAGACTTACAGTCACAGGTACCTGCCTAGATAATACACTCGTTTACAGAGTGATGGTGGGATTCACAGGACCCTACTTTCCATTGGACTATTTGTAGCTGATTGATTTAGGGGTGGATGAGTTATTCCATGAATTGAGTTACATTAGAGTCTCCACTAGACCTCAGTGCACAGTTCCAATTGAATGTTAATGCATGTAGCTCTGGTTAAAATAAATGGGTCTCAAAATAGAACCAGCATCATGACTGTAGGAAATAGTCTGGTAGGGATAGCAGGGAATGATAAAAAATGGGAGATGGAGATAAGAATGGGGAGTAATTAGAAGTCATTATATGCATGAAATGATCAAAACCCAAATTAATCATTAAAAGTAAAACACCCATTTAGACAGTAGTGCCCCAAGTTACCCAGAATCTTAGAAGTACTCAGTGGATCACAAATGTTTTCTCACTGAATCCTTTTAATCAGGGAGAGAAAGGGGCGAATTCAAGGTGATCATAATTGCCCACAGTATGAATAGCTCCAAAGTGAGAGTTCAAACAAGAGTTTGTTCCCTGACTCTGTGCTCTCTTTATTGCATTTCTCAAAAATCAAGAGAAGTCTTGGCGGGGGGAGAGGGGGGAGAAAGAATATTTGTAAACAGCGTATGAAGGTTGGGAGGTAAAGAAGGCTGCCAGTTCCTTAATGTAGATTTCTTCTTTTTTGCCCCTTGATTTGGTGAGATAGAAACAATTCCACATGGAGGGCTACCTTTCTGCCTAGACATATAGGGTAGGGCCTAGTCCTCCCCCCAAATAATATTACAGACTTTGATGGTCCCCCATGGGAAGGTCTCAATGTCACTGAGGAGTGGATGGAGGGGTGGGATGGGGGTCTGTGGGGGGTATGGGAGGATGGGAGGGACAGAAAACTGGGGTTGATATGTGAAATAAGATTGGTTCTAAATAAAAAATAGTTTTAAAAGAAAAAAAGAGAAAAGTATAATGAAATGTTTATTAGCAAAAGGGTTGATTTGGATTAAAAACTATATATCAGTGAATTTTTTGTACTTTGAAATAGGTTAAATTTTTTATTTTTTTCAAAACATAAAATATGAACTTAGATATTAAGTAATAAAAGATTTGGAAATATAATATATATTTTGAAATAGTCTTTATGATGTTACTTAGGATGATAAACATTTTATTGAATTTTTCCCTAAGAAACAATTTAAACCAAGGCTATTCACTTGACTTTATGTATATATGTGTGTGTATGCATGTATGTATTGTGTGTGTGTGTGTGTGTGTGTGTGTGTGCATGTGTGTGTGTATGTGTGTACACATACACACAGTGCAGTTTGGTTTGTCTTTTATGGGTGCTTAATGAAAAGTTAACACACTAAGGATAAGTTCTTCAATCCTCTTCATTGAAACTGCTTTTTATAGATGATAGATAAACATGTCAAAGTAACTTCTTTAAAGTCCAAAGCATGTGTTTATAAGATCTAAATATAGGTCACCATGTAGGTTATGAAAAGTTTTTAAGGGCTAGATGCCTAGAAGGAATGGTTTGAAACAGCCGTTTGGCTGTGACAGGACCATCACACTAAAGCCATGGCTTCTGCACAAGGTCAAGCCATTCAGTGTTCCAGTATCCAAAGAAAGGGCCACACAAAGCATGCCACAGCTGAACTTTTGACAAATGATGGCTACTGGGAGAGAGAATTAGTTTTCTTCACAGATATGTCCCTTGGTAGATCCCCCATGACAATATGACTATCACTGATTGTACTCATTATGCTTTTTGTTGTTCTTCTTGTTGCTGTCGTTTATAAAATCAGGAAACATGAAGTTGAGAAGGAAATATGTTGGTAGATCCTGAAAGAGTTCAAAAGTGGGGGGGGTGGATGGGATCAGAATATGTTTCTTAAATTCTCAGAGAATAAATGAGGTATATATTTTAAAGAACTTTAAAAGTTATCATGAGAGTGAAAAGGTAAGTTTATGTATCCAGAGAAATGTCTTATTCTGTAATCGACAAAGATTTTATAGAGAATTACAGCTCAACAGGAACCAAGTTAAAAAAACAGATTGCCAAGACCCAAAGATAGTAAATTGAGGGGAAGACCGTGTAGGAAAACGTGAATAGGCAAACTGTATAAAGGAATATTAAATAGCTCATACATATTAAACTGTAGATATCAGAATAGAAACAAGAAAAATATTCAGCCAGATGTGTTGATACAATGCTAACAGTTGTGAATAAGATCTTAAATGACATTTTCACGTGCAGTCCAACATATCTATTTTGTTCTGCTAGTCACTTTTACAGCTATGGTTTATTTTGGGCTCTTTTCTAATGTTCACTTATTCAAGATATTGGGAAAACCAATAAAAACAGCTGACCTGAGCTAGTAGGAACCCATGGAGCTCAGTCTGATAGCTGGGTAACCAAGATAGGACCAAATCAGGCCACCTGAACATGGGTATCAGCTGGAACGACTGGGTAGTCTATGGTGCCTCTGGCAGTGGAACCAGGATGCATCACTAGTGCACAAATGAACTTCAGGAGCCCATTCCTCTTGGAGACATAGACCTAGGCCCTACCCCAAATGACTTGACAGATTTTGATGAATCCTCATGGAAGGCCTTACCCTTCCTGGTGTGTGGATGGGGGGATGGGATGGGATTCTGTGAGGGACATGGGAGAATGGGAGGGAGATGGAATTGTAATTTATATGTAAAATAAAAAATATTACATAATAATAATAATAATAATAATAATAATAAACCAGGTATGTAGGCAAAAAAGATAAATACTTACCTTATTCATTTAATGCATTAATTACCTTTGTTTTAGAGTTTATATACACTCACTACTACTTCTAGACTTACTGATATGATTTTTCCCCTTTTTATTATTTGGGTAATGGTTTTATATTTACATCTCAAAATTTTGAATTTTTATTAAATAGTTTTGAAGCCTAATGTCTTAGTGTTTCAATAACATTGAAACACAATGACCAAAAGGCAAGTTCGAGAGGCAAAAGTTTATTTGGTATATACTTCCATATCTCTGTTCATCGCTGAACAAAGTCAGAACAAGAACTCAAACAGGACAGGAACCTAGAGGCAGGATCCAATACAGAGGCCATGGAGAGGAGTGGCTTACATGGCTTGCTCACCATAGCTTGCTCAGCCTGCTTTCCTATAGAACCTAAGATCACTATCAAGAGATGACACTGTTCACAATTGTCTAACCACACTGCATCAACCACTTATGAAGAAAAATACACTACAGGGTTCCCCACAGCCTGCTCTTGTGGAGGCAACTTCTCATTGAGGTTCCCCTCATCTCAGATAACTCTGGCTTGTGTCAAGTTGAAAGAAATTAGCTAGCCCACCCAGAAAGGGCAAAATCAACATTATTTTTTTTTCTAGGAAGAATATCATTTGCATGATCTGTGACCACTAATATTGTCATTCATTATTATCCAATTTTAAGGTTTTTTTCAGTTATGACAATTATCTGAAATATTTATGGTTTGTGCCAAGACTGCTGTGCATTAATTCCACCATTGTTCCCTGAACACACCATTTGCTCTGCCAGTTCTCTGAACAGGACATGTCAGAACAACTTTCTTGCAAGTGTTTTTTTCTAAATCCTACATTTGCCTTTTTAAAATTCAATATGCTAAAAAACCGGGCTCATTACTTTTCTCATCAAAGTATCATCAATTTTTTGATAACTCCTAGTAGATTATATGTTATACAGATGTTTTCAGATTTTCATAGTAGGTCATTCAATCCATATCTCCTATTTACTGAAGTTCATGTGCTTTCTATGTAATAATCTTTCCTGTTATATTTGTGCTGTAATTATTGAAGATGGTGTACAGCATAAATTGTATGCTTAAGTAAAAATACTCTAACTATATGTGGCTTTTTGAACTTTAATAAATCTAATTGTGTCCCAGTTTCTTCATCTGCAAAGAGGTTAAGAAACTACTCACTTGGTAATACTGTTTAAAGTCATTTTTAAACCCTTACCATTTTAAAAGTCAAGTAAGATAATCAATTTAAAGTATTACATGATATTATAAAGTTGCCACTTATTTTGTGATTAATGGAAGCCATCATTTTATGTATCTTTCTTAACAAATTGATTTTTGACCAACCTTTCAGAATCATGCTTAATACTTGTCCTTCATAATTAATGAGAGTTACTAAGATACTTTCCTAAAATTCAGAAGGAAACAGTTGCAGTTTTTGATAAGCTCTATATCTTCATTCACACATACTTAGGTAGTTTTTCTTTCCTGTTATATGTAAAAATTACGAAATGACAGAGACGAATGAGCATTTGAAAAATGAAATGAGTCTAGACCATACCTTAAATTCACCAGACTCTTATAATAAAGAGTTTTGTGAAATTTACCTTTGAGTACTTTCCCCCAGCACATTCAGATGCATCAAGTAAGGAAGTATTTACAAGAGCAGAACCCTAATTATTCTTTTCACTCCACTGAATTCTACTGCTCTACCTTAAATTGTTGCTATGTATATGGTCCTGATATCAGTTATTTTTAGAAGAAAAATGCATATCCTTTCTTCTATTGTTAGGAGAGAATAATACATGATCATTCATAGGTTATCATAATGTACTTTAAAAACGGTTGTACTTAAAATTCTTTTTCAGTTGCAAAATAGAACTTTATTCTAATGTTGGTCATATGTTTAATATTTTAGTGACTCATTTGCTTCTTTCAATGCTCCCAAAACAAACCTTTATCATGAAGTATTTGATCAATTGGAAAATTTTTAAACTATTTTATTTTCATGTATAATACATCATCACAACAGTATGCTTATTAAGAACTTATTTATACATTCTATTATTTATTGTTAGATTAGTCTTGCTTCAAATTTTCATAATATGTGTTTATGCTAAGCTTAAAGAAGCATAGAAAACAACCAAAACTAAATGTATAAATTTGACTTATATGTCAATCCTGTCAAGTAAATGTGTAGTCCATAATTGTAATTTCTGGTGTGTGTGTGTGTGTGTGTGTGTGTGTGTGTGTGTGTGTGTGTATGTTGTGCCTGTGTACATTGTTTTAATTTGTTTAGCTACTTTTGCTGAAACTGAAATTTCTCTTAATGTTCTTAATGAGAGATACAGTCTTACTAAGTGCTACAGACAGGTCTTATATCTTCCACTTCACTCAAAACCTTTGTATAGCATAAAATTGTCTGTAGGACACATATCACAAAATAAAATACCTACATAGGTATTTTTTGTTTCATCTAAAAAAATAAAAATGGATATGCAGAGAAAATAGAGGTTTACCACTCATCCATGGCCACTTAATCATTAGATATAGTGTATTTGTACAATACACAATTGTTTTGAATAAAAATAAGTATTAAACTGAGGTTCTGCCAAGACAAACTATACCACCCAACCCCACAAACCTGAACATATTCACTGTGGCCAGCCCTCCCTCACAACCACCAGAGACTATATACATAGAGGCAAAAAATGCAACAGTTGGAATAACAGGCATAGTTAGTAGAAACAATGAGTAAACTATGGTGTAAGAATACACTCAATATGGCACCACCAGAAACCAGTGATCCTACAACAGTAAAACCTGAACCTGAACTTGAACATTCCAATGCAACTGAAACACAAGAAAATGAACTTTAAAAAGCCAAGAAAAAATAAATAAAATAAAACAGCTGAAGGAAATGGTTTGAGACTTGAACACTGAAATAGAAACAATAAAGAAAATACAAATCAAGGGAATTCTGGAAATGAAAAATCTGGAGAAGCAGATAGAAATACAGAATACAAGAAATGGAAGAGAGAATCTCGGGTGTTGAAGATATAGAGGAAAGATATAGAGGAAATAGATTCACCAGTCAAAGAAAATGTCAAGTTCAATAAATTCCTAACACTAAACATCCAGGAAATCTAATATGCTGCCAAAATTCCAAACATAAAAATTATAGAAATAAAAAAAGAAGAATCCCAGCTCAAATTCAAAGAATATATTCAACAAAATCATAGAAGATCGTCCTAGTCCCATGTGCTTTTCTCTCCTTCCCTTCTCCTTCTCCTAGTTCCTCTCCCCTCAATGCTCCCCACTTCCTATGTGCTCTGGAAAACTTGTCCCTTCTCCCTTCTGTAAAAGACCTTATATGAATCTCTTAGAATCCACCCTGTATCCTAGTTTCTCTGGCAGTGTGAATTATAGGCTGGTATTTCTTTGCTCTAGGCCTAAAATGCATATATGAGCGGGTACATACCATGTCCCTGAAGATTGATCAGGGAAGCAATAGAAGATGGGAGAAAGAGAGAATGAGAGAGAGAGAGGAGAGAGAGAGAGAGAGAGAGAGAGAGAGAGAGAGAGAGAGAGAGAGAGAGAGAGAGAGAGAGAGAGAGCTATTATAGGTTTGAAGAGAAAACTGAACCCAATGAAGTGTCTAGAGACCTACAAGACTGACCCCAAATAACAATTTGAGCAATAGTGGAAAGGCTACCATAAATGCCCTTCCCTGATATCATCAACTACATTATCCACCATCATGGAGCCCTCATCTAGTACCTGTTGGAAACAGAAGCAAACACCTACAACTAAACACTGAGTTGAACTAGAATCCAGATGCAAAGAGAGAGGACAAGAACAGGTTGCAGAAATGCATAGAGACAGCTGACCTGAACAAGGAGGAGCTAACAGGCCCCCATATTGATAGCTGGGAATCCAGCATGGGACTGACTCAGACCCCATGAATATGGGTCTCAGATAGAAAGCCTGAGCAGTCTAAGGGACCTCATTCAGTGGAACCATGATGTATTCCTGGTGCACAAAAGGACCTTGTGGGCACATCCTCCATGGGGAAATACTCCTTTAACCAAGAGACAGAAGAGAAGTCCTAGTACCTACCTCCAATGACTTGACAGATTTAGATAATCCCTGCTGGATGGCATCACCCTACATGTGGAGTGAGGGGGATGGGAGGGGAGGGTGATCGGGGTGCATGTGAGGGGGGAGAGAGGGAAAGATGAAGGGACAGAGTGAGGAAGGGAGGGAGAACTAGGATCTGTAGGTTAAATAAAAAAAGAGAGGGACAAAAATAATCATAGAAGAAAATGTTCCCAACCTAAAGAAGGACATATATATATATAAGGTACAAGAAGCTTATAGAATCGCAAATAGGCTGGATCAAAATAATAATAATAATAATAATAATAATAATAATATGATAATGATAATGATAATGATAATAATTCCCTCACTACTTAATAATCAAAACACTATACAAACAGAATAAGGAAAGAATTGCAAAGGAAAAATACCAAGTGTTTTATGAAGGCAGACCTATTGTAATTATATCCAACTTCTCAACGGAAACTCTAAAAATCACAAGGTCCTCAACAGATATATTTTTATTTAAATTAGCAACAGTTTTATTTTACATATAAATCCCATTTTCCTCTCCTTCCCATCCTCCCATGCCCCCCCATCACATCCCCCTGCTGCTTCCCAGGGATGGTGAGGCCTTCCATGGAGGATCATCAAAGTCTGTCACATCACTTGGGGCAAAGATTAGACCCTCCTCGTGTGTCTAGGCTGAGAGAGTATCCCTCTATGGGGAATGGGCTTCAAAAGTCCATTTGTACACTAGGGATAAATACTGATCCACTACCAGAATTCTGGGAGACTTCCCAGGGCTCCTAACTGACACCCACATTCAGTGGCCTGTTTTAGTCCTATGCTGGTTTCCCAGCTGCCAGTCTGTGGTTCATGAACTCCCCTTTCTTCAGTTCAACAGAGTTTTACAAATACTAAGATACCATGGATGCCAGCACATCCTATGTAAGCCAGAAAAAAACTTCCAATCAACATAGAAGGAGAAAACATGATATTTCACGACAAAACCAGATTTAAAGAATACCTATCCACAATCCAGAACTACAGAAAGTACTAGAAGGAAAACTCCAACCCTAGGACCTCAGTTATATCCAAATAAGTACAGGCAATAGATGATCTCACAACAGCAAAACCCTAAGAAGGGAAACACACACTATCATCACTACCACCAAAACAAAACAAAACAAAACAACAGGAATTAACAATCACTGGTCAATAACATCTCTTAATATCATTGGACTCAATTCACCTATAAAAAGACACAGGCTAGATCAGGCATCCTCTCTAATACTGCTAACTGGCCTACCCCTGTAAAAAGATTGATTAATACCCCATCATAGACTCATCATCCAGTAATTGATGGAACAAGATGTAGAGGTCCTCAACCAAGCACAGGGCTGAGCTCAGGGAATCCAGTCGAAGAGAAAGAGGAGGGAATATATGAGCAAGGGAGGCCAAGATCTCAATGGAGAAATCTACAGAGAGAGCTAAACCAATCTTGTGGAAACATATGAATTATAGACCTACAACTGTAGAGACTCTAGGGAACCAAACTACACCCTCCTTATGTGGGAGACAAAGTATAGAAAGCCTACAATCTCATGGAAACTGAAAACCTCTTTATTGAACCACCACTGGGTCAAGGAAGAGATAAAGAAAGAAATTAAAGACTTCCTAGAATCAATGAATAAGAATCTGCAACATATCCAAACTTACAGGACACAATGAAAGCAGTGCTAAGAGGAAAGTTCATATCACTAACTGCCTACATGAAGAATTTGGAGAAATCTCATATAAGTGATGTAACAGCACACCTGAAAGCTTTAGAACAAAAAGAAGCTTACCATCCATTACCAAGGAGGAATGGATGAGGGAAAATATTTAAACTCAGGGCAGAAATCAATAAAATTAAAATAAGAACAATACAAAGTATCAATGAAAGAAAGAGCTGGTTCTTTGAGATAACCAACATGATAGACAAACCTTTATCCAAACTAAGTAAAAGGCAGGGAGAGAATATCCAAAGTAACAAATTCAGTTACAAAAAGGGGGATATAACAACAGACTCCAAGGAAATACAGAGAATTATTAGGTCATACTTAAAAAACCTGTACTTCACAAAATTGGAAAATCTAAAATAAATGAACAACTTTCATGTCAGGTACCACATAGTAAAATTAAATCAAGACCAGATAAACAATTTAAACAGACCTATAACTTCTAGAGAAATAGCAACAGTGATTAAAAGTCTTCCAAATATAATGCAAACCAACAACCAACCAACCAAACAAACAAACCAAAAACAAACAGGGCCAGATGGCTTTAGTGTAAAATTCTACCAGAATTTTAAAGAACTAATACCAGCACTCCTCAAATTGTTCCACACATTAGAAACAGAAGGAAGTTTGTCAAATTCTTTTTTATGAGGACACAGTTTCCATGATACCCAAACCAAACATAGTAAAAATGGCAATATTATCGAAAGCAATCTACAGATTCAATGAAATCCCATCAAATCCCAACAAAATTCTTAAAAGACCTAGAAAGAACAATACTCAGCTTTATATGAAGAAACAAAAACTCATGATAGCTAAAACAATCCTGTACAACAAAGGAATGTCTGGAGGTATCACCATTCCTGACTTCAAGCTCTACTCTAGCACTATAGTAATGAAAACAGTTTGGTATTGACATTGAAACAGACACATGTATCAATGGAACTGAGTAGAAGGCATTAATCTACACCCTTATGAACACCTGATTTTTAACAAAGAAGCCAAAAATACACAATGGAAGAAAGAAAGCATCTTCAATAAATGATGCTGGCATAACTGGATGCTGATATGTAGAAGAATGCAAATAGATCCATATCTATAATCCTACACAAAACTCAAGCATAAGTGGATCAAAGACCTCAACATGAATCCAGTTACACTGAAGCTGACAGAAAAGAAAGTGGAAAGTAGCTTTGAATGCATTGGCACGGGAGACCACTTCCTGACCACTAGCACAGACATTGACAATTAATTGACAATTAATAAATGGCACCTCCTGAAACTGAAAAGCTTCTATAAGGCAAAGTACAATTTCAATAAAAGATCTTTCACCAGCCATACATCTGACAGAGGACTGATCTCCAAAATACATAAAGGACACAGGAAACTGGACCTCAAAATACCAAATAAACCAATGAAATATGGGGTAGAGATCTGAACAGAGAATTCTCAACAGAAGAATCTTGAACGACCAAGATACACTCAAGGAAATGTTTAACATCCTTAGTTATCAGGATGCAAATCAAATGCAAAAACTTTGAAATTCAAAACGCAAAAGAAAATGACTTTGAGACATAATCTGACACCTGTCAGAAAGACCAAGATTAAAAATGCGAATGAAAGACTATGTTGGAGAGGATGTGAATTAAGAGGTACACTCCTCCAATGCTGGTGGGAGTACAAATTTGTACAGCCACTTTGGAGATCAGTATGGCAGTTTATCAGAAAATTGGGAATCAATCTACCTCAAGACTTGGTGATACCACTCTTGGTCATATACTCAAAGATACTCGATCATACCACAAGGACATTACTCAACTATGTTCCTAGCAGCATTAGTTATAATAGCCAGAACCTGCAAACAACCTAGATGCTCCTCAACCAAAGAATTGATAAAGTAAATGTGGTATGGAGTATGACTCAGCAATAAATAATAAATAAACACAATAAGATCATGAAATTTGCAGGCAAATAGATGGAACTAATAAAGAAATCATCCCCAGTGAGGTAATCCAGACAAGAAAGACAAACACAGCACATACTCACTCATAAGTGATTATTAGATGTAATGCAAAGAATAACTAGGCTACAATCCTCAGTCCCAGAGAAGATAGGTAACAAGAAGAACCCTAAGAGAGATAGATCTCCCTGGGGACAGAGGGAGTAGAGGGGAGGGAATGTAAAGATGGGAACATGAGGGATCAGGATGGTGAAGTTGGTGACAGGATGGTGGCGGAGAATAATGAAAGAGACATGTTGATAAAGGGGGCCAATATGGAGATAGGGAGAAAACTAGTGTCAGGGAAATTCCCAGAAACCCACAAGGATGACCCCAGCTAAAACTCCCAGCAATAGTGAAGAGGGCACCAGAACTGACCTTCAGTAATCAGACGGGTTACTATCCTAATTGTTGTCATAGAGACTTTACCCAGTACTTGATGGAAGCAGATACAGAGTTCCAGCCATGACTTCCTTCAATGATAGACTGTGATGTGTGTATAAATGAAATAAACCCTTTTCTACCCAAATTTCTTTTACAATACAATAGTTTTTTACATCAATCAAAGCATTAATGAAAACGACTGTGAATGGTTTACTTCTTTGTAAAAATTGCTAATGAATAAAAGTAAATTTTCAAATTTCTTCACATCACAACAGAACTGATTATCTTGCTTGTTTATTGTATTTATAAGATCGCAAACATTATTCTTGACAATAATTAGAAAGAGTACCAGAACAAAGATAAAACATGCTTTTGGTTAGAAACAGCACACATATCAGGCCTTGAATAAACAACAGCTAAACTTATAATTAAGTAGGCAGTTCAGAATTATTTTTATGCAATGTCACTCACCCAGACTGGTCCTCTATGCTGATTACCTCATTGTTTATTTATGAAAGCAAGATGTAACCTCTGAAGCTTATAATTAGTCATTAAAGTTGAATAATTAATTTTTCTCCTGCAACAGAATCTTTCTGTGGAGAAAGGATAATGATGCCGCTCATCACGACTAAGAATAAAAGTTTAATCTAATTTATGACATTTTGTCATTGAATGTATGCCCATTGAATAATAGCACAGTAAGACAGGAATCAAGGAAAGAACATATTTACACATAAACAAAACCTATACACACACCTGCATACATATTAGATCTATTTGAAGAGATAAACACTGTTGGTTCATTTTGTCAGCTATTTAGCAGATGCTAACATCTGCTTCTAAAGACACATTCTTCCTTTCTTGAAGGAACTGTTGCTAATACAAGAAACATAGGATGGTGAAATTATTAAGCAGTGTTTCTTTTGCATTGACATGCTTCTACAAGCTTTGTAGAAAAGACAAAACTCCATTTATAGTGTTTCACATCTTTAACTACTTCAGATTTAGTTGAAGTCGTGTGTGGTAGACACTGTCATTAACTCTATCAGCTGGCCAGAGAGAAGCATGGAAAGCTTACCCTACCTAATGGTATCTGGAAGCAGTGGAGCCAGGCTTCAGCATGCAGGTTTTCTGGATTCTTTATGACTCTATCCAGGCTAACTTGGAACTCTGCCATGTCCCAGCCAGCTAAGCATCTCCAGCTAATGCTCCCAGAGTGTTCTTTGTGCCTTTCTCTGGTAACTTGTGGTGTTCTGAAAATATAAAAGAAGAAATAAATGAATAATAAGATACTGAAGATATACTTCCAAACCACACTTATATAGGTTTTGTCTTTTAGAGATTCAATAAATCCTAAGAATTTTTAAGAAGTCTTTAAATTTACCTTCTCAGATTCATACTGAGATTTCCTATTTTCTTTTTTATGTTTATCACACAGGTGGTATACATATAATACCACACACACACACACGCACACACGCACACGCACACGCGCACACGCGCACACACACACACACACACACACACACACACACACACACACATATATATATCTTTTATTACTGGATATTTATAAACACAGTGTTGTGAGAAATTTACAAATTTTATGTATGTGTTTGGCCCATTTTCTAATCACTCTATACCTTTATTATTTTTATTTATTTGTTTGAGCAACTGTGAATTGGATATAGGGCCTCATGCATGCCAGCCAAGTAGAGCCTCTGAGCTATATCCCAGTCCTCACTCACCTTTTAAAATTTGAAGGAAATTTTTACTGTTGTTGATATTTGCCTTTAACTTTCTCTGTAGATGCTATTGTTCCTTTTCTTCCAAGTTTTCTACTACTGGTGAAAATACAAATTGGCATAACCATCTAAAAAGCCATTAAAAACTATAAGGCAACATATACTATCTTCTAAACAAGTGATTTCAATTGTAGAAAATCACCCAATAGAAATGTACTTACATGAATACCAGAAATACATAATAAATAAGGTATTTTTGTTATTTTAACATTTTATTATGCCAGTAATTCAAATTTTAATATATGTATTAAAGGACACATATATATATTCAATAGATATAGATGATATAGATATATGGAAATTCATGTAGTATAATTCAGTTATCATCTACTGAGCACAAAATTCCAATTAGTGATTTTGTTTTGGATGCCAAGATCTTATATATTCTATGTTTAAATCCAATGGCTGTTTAGGTTATTATGATGTATTCTAATAATATCTTGCTATAGTTTTTGAAGTCTTTAATAAAATAGAAAAGTTTCTCCATGATGTTACATATTTAACCTACTTCTCTTTCTTTGAGGTTCATTTTTGTGGCATCTTTAAATATCCCTTTCAATGACAACATTATAAACAGATTTTCTTGTGTTATTTCTTGTTACTTTAATTTTTTGCAGTTGTTTGTTTGTGAGCTTGTGTGTATGTGTGTGAATGTGTGTGTTATGTCGGATACGGGGGAGGTTGTGGGTGTGATAGTGATGCAGTGTGTGAAGATTAGAAGACAACCAGTGGGAGTTTTTCCTTCCCCTTCATCATATGGTCTCCACAGACGGAACTCAGGTTAAGAGTCTTAATACATGCAAAAGAGTCTTAATACATGCAACAATTAAGCTACCTCAGCACCTGTAGTTCACAGAGGTAATTACTTTTTTCATTATAATATAATTATTTTACTCAAATGTAATAATAATCCAAATAAATATATGTTAGTCTTTTTCTTTCTTGAAATATTGGGGATTGAATTGAAGCCTGGTCTTGAACTTTTGATCTTCCTGCTTCAGACACCTAAGTAGCTGGGATCATCAGATCAATTAATAATCTTTTGATTTGTATGTCTCTGCACACATTCATATATGTACTTGCACATAGTATTTATATCTATATACAATCATGTTTATAAATATGTAAACAATATCATTGCCAAATATTGAGATTATTAGAGACTCTCCTTGTTCATAATTTATAAATACTTATTTCTTTTTGAGATGCTGTAATACTTTTGTAAAAGCAAGAATCAATGGTTGACAATACCATAATATCTCAAAATATGTTAACACATATTCTTAAATATTATAGTATACAATAAAATCAGATTCAACAAGCTTCAAAATGCCTCTAGAATGAATACTCTAGGATTATTTCCAAGAAACTATTTCAAGTGGATGATCAGAAATTTGGAGCTGTTCAGCACTCAGTGGGAATAATTGTTCCTGTGATCACAGGGATCCTGCTCTTTTGTTGTTGCTTTTGTGAAATTTTATGTAAGTTATTGTCAGGACATATTTCATAACTGTAACATATTTCATCTTTTGGAACCACAACTAACACACTTATTCTTTGTATAATTAAATGTCACAAAGATGTTTAGTATTTCTGAATCAGTTTTAAGAAGATTTTATAAAGTTTAATGTTCGCTTTTTATCAAGCAAATTGTTTTAACAAAAAATATCTACTGGGGGTAATTTTATGTGTTTGCTGAAGTTATGCTTTATTTTCGCAGACTACAAATCACTATACAGCAAAGAAAGCTACCAGGGGAACATGAGGAATCAGGAAAGAAAATATGGAGAAAAATTACAATGTTCCAGGTAATAAATAGGCTTTTCCAGGCTGGCAACAAATGGGATGAGGGGCACCAGTAGTTCAGTAAGTTTCAGACTTGGTTTGGAATTGCAGAGAGGTGTTGTCAATGTCATGGAACTTTGACTGGTCGATTATTTACCATGCAAGTGCTTTGCCTTTTGCTTTACTTACTGCTATTTATCATTGCCCACTCCCATCAAAAGGAAGATTAAGGATTATTTCAAAAATAATACAGCCTGAAAGGTTCCACCCAACTGGAAATGGAAGAAGCCTGATTTGAATAGAGTAAAATTTGGAAATATTCTCTTAATAATTTTGTCTGTAGTTTGCATGTATGATGGGAACGAAAGAGGGGTTGAAAGGAAGGCCAATGACAGAGAGGATACATGAAAATCCAAGAGAGCAGGATGTGGCAGAAACCAGATGTACAGTCATCATTTTCAGAAGCTTGCCTACTCTGTGGATATCAGTATTTTCCTAATTACTCTCATTTGCTATGGGCAGTTGATTTTTTTTGTTTGTTTATGACAGATTTGTCTGGAGAATAAACAAACAAGTATAACCCACCTATGAATCCTTGTTATTATTAATTCATTTCACTGGTGGTTTGCAAAGGTGACTGGAGGAAATCACCTTCATATAACTCAACCTTCTGTGGAACCAAGAACAGGTTTTGAAAATCTAAATTGCCCTTAGAAAGTCAGTGTACTACTTCCAAGAATATATGGTGATCATGGAGGATGAAGACAATTGTGATTCCCATCGTATTTACTTAAACTTTAGAATCCATCTTAGGCTGCCAGGGTGGGGTAATGCTTCAAACCACATACTATCTGAATGGAAATTCCAAAACAAAACAAAATCAAATCTGTCCACTGAATTCTTCTAGACTCCAGAGAGGCAGGTGAAATTATGGTATAATAAAAAATAAAAGACCTAGGTTTCCTTCTCACTTCAGGCCAATACAGAGTAAGAAAGCCTAAATAGGTCCTCTATAGTGAGGAATTTAAATGAGAGATCTAATGTTTGTCTTGTTCCTGCTATATAGGTTCTATCTTAATCACTTGTTTGTAGCACTTTTAATGCAATAATTATTGTAAATTTTTAAAATATTGCAAATATTTTCCACTTATGTAACAAATATTTGTTAAATAGTTATTGTCAGGCAATATAAGGTAATAAAAAAATGAGTTTCTGTCTTCACAAAAATTTCTACCAGTGGCAGACAATGCTGATTGAATGGATAATGGCATTTGTGTCATGATGACTTCTGTGGGCATGAGGAAAAGGCACTAACTGAAAATCAAAGTCAGATATCATTATAGAGTGAAAATTACTTAAAACCAAAATGTCTTTAGTCACCACTAACTTCTGTTTCACATTAGTGAAGATTTATGTTAATTTATTATGTGATTATAGGCTATCTGACAATTTAGGCTAGGTCTTAGTTGGTAAAGACACCTCTGGATTCTATAGAGGTCCCACCATATTATGAGAGAAGTGTAAACTAGGTAGAGACAGCTTCACAGGTTGTCATGTGCCTTGAAATTGAGTTTTGGCAGACAGAGGATAATCTATGTAATTTTATAATAAATCATTTAAAAGCATAGTGTTTTTTATTTCAGCTTTACAATGCTCATGTTTTGCTTCAAGGTCTGAGTGTGCATGTACATAACTTATAGTATGAATTATTGAGCTGTTTCAGGGTTTATGGTTGCTCTGCTCACTGTCAAGCATTCTGCTTGTCCATGCAGCAGCATCCATGTGAGTCTTTCACCTCTTTTTCTCCCAGTAGAATAGAGTTATGAAGCACCACAGCCCCAGATAAGGCCATAATGGAAGGGCATTTTGACATTTTTAAATGTGTTTTGACAGATCCGGTAGTGCTTTTGAAGAAAACTCTAGAAACTTATGAATTTTTTATGGTTAAACTGCATGCAGCAGGTCTTAATGCCAAAGATGAACATACTTACAGAAAAACCACTAGTAAGATGGGAAAAATAACCACTATATAATGTAAACACGTTTCAATCACTGTCACTGTAGCAGGGCAAACCTATGGTAAAGATGTATATGAAATGCAGAACTTCTAGGCAGTACAACTATAAATAATCTAATATGGCCCTCCAGTTAGTACTAACTATATTATATAGCCTACATCAGTCAAATGACCAATCAATTGCCTAGCATAAGTATAGGGAACCTGATGGTTCTATTGCTTGACATATAATGATTGGGCAGATTTCTCTGACTCCATTCTCCTGCCCATGCTGGTATCATTTAGAAGGTAGACAGTAGGAAGGTAGACAGTTAGTACAAGTGTTTTTCAATATTTTTCAGTTACACTGTCTTTTCTCTGACAAGTCACACTTCCTCCTCCAGCTATCAGCTACCAGCAACATACCTCCCTCAATATGTTGTCAACTTTAATAGTTCTTGATTTTACTTGATATTTAGGAGAAAAGGGAAGTGAGTTTGACTGTTTGGGGCTAGTAATAATAACTGTTTTCAGAAAGTATCACAGGAAAACAAAATAAAACAGCAGCAGCATCCATTATTATGGTTCTAAACCTTCAGTTTTTGAAAGAATACATTTTTTTCTTGTCAGATTTTTTTTTTGAGAGACAAAACTAATTTTTCTCAATGCTATATTCTTATGTCCTGGCAAAGGTTTTATTTTTGAGTAGGATCCTCATAAATGTTAAATGAATGGTCAGGGTGGGAGTGGATGGATATAAGGATGGACTGAATGACTAAAGGACAAAGAAGGAAAGAATGTGATCCCTATACTGCATGTTATTCTGACCTGTTTTAGATAAACTTACGTTTATATGACATAATTGTAAGCAAACCATATCCAACCTCAGCTAAACAATTCCGTTTCCTTTTATATTTTTTGTCATTCATTAGTAAACACAAGAAAAACAAGTCATCTCTTTTATGTTAACCCATTTTTATGTAACAGACCACTGTTAAACCAAGAGATTTACCTAAAAAGTTTATTATGAATACTTCCACATATTTTGACTGACTTTGTGTTGGGTTCATTTGCGATCTGCCTTGGAATATCTCTCTCCTGTGAAGCCAGTCATAGAAGTGATGCTTGGTGCATAAATGGTACAAAGGCTGGTATCCACATTAATATTCTCTCATGGCCAACAGTATATTAGACAGCTTATATGTGTATGTACAATGATGCTCATTGTCTGTTTCTCAAAGGAGATGAGGAGCAGATGTCATATTCACTGTGGTCTGGACCTGGAGAAGGACCTATTTTCACCTATGTTTAAAGAAGTAGTCAAATACATTATATTGACTGTGGTTTAGTCTTATTATTTTTGGACATATTTGCACAAGCCTGGGCCAGTTTGGATGTGACTAAGGAAGGTGCTACTTGATTTGTCCTTGAGACACTGTGAGGCTGGCTCAGGCTTTATCTCTGAATGTAAGGGCACTGTGGATTAATGGCCCTTCATGGAAAAGACATCTATTTTTTCTTTTTCAGAGAACTGAAACCTGAACTCAATTGTGAGAGTGGTGGAGTTTAGCCCCTTCAAACCCATGAGTTTTATTGGGGTCACATAGAGTAGTATGGATGAGGATTATTTACAGGATCAGAATTAATTGAAAGTAGATGCCTCACTGAAGCCCACCCAAAAATGATGACAGCTCACAAAAGTTGGGAACCAGAAGCAAATTGCATATACTACTGTAGGTAGCTCAACAAATAATAGAGTGACTCAGTTGGCCTGAGCATCTTCAGGCTGCTTTTTGGTCTTTCATTCTTCCAGGCAATTAGACTAGACTGTGTTAGTTTTAGGCTATATGACTGGTCTCTGCTTCTTCATTCTAGGTTGGATGAAAGGGACTCTATCTTTTTCTGTATATACTACTATTTCAAAGTGAATCTTGTCAGTTTCAGGGAGTTCCTGAAGAAGCTATTTTGACTTGCTTACTTGCTTACATCTGGACTTAATGGTGCTTCCCTGCAGAATGGAGTGTTTCATCTTCTTGTAAACATTCTGTATTAAAAATACTGCTTTGTTTTACTTTCCCTTTATAATTGTGGTTTAAGATGTTTTCCTCCAAGATGGAAGGTTTTTTACCTCAAAGAAAACTGCTACACAACAGAACATAAAGGCCAACCTGTTCAGTGGTATGGAACTCATTGTAAACCCAGACAACTAACTATGGCTGGAGAGGTCATAGACCCTGGATTAGAAACTACTACGTAATCTTACTAAATATATACAGCGTCTCACTGTTAAGGTCAAAACACATTATTTAATAACAGAAAGTATTAGTATTTAGATACTGAGAGGTTTGTTTATTTCCACATCTGTAAAATTCACTAGGTGAATACTTTCAATCTCTACTCATTTTAAGAATTATCAAATTTGTAAAAATATTAAAACATTAAGGCAAACAATATTAAAATTGTGAAAAAGGCTCAGATTTGGTCATCTGTGGTAAGTGAAGAGGAAGAAAAGCAGAGATGAAAGGGAAAGGAGAAGAAAGAAAACAATTATTGTATGGGTCTAGTTTTCAAAGTAGTCTGAGTTTAGCGGGCAGGGGAAGGGAAAGAGCAATACTAAAAACTCACAATGAAAGAGAAAATGTCAACAAAGCAAGATTTGATGTTATAAGATTGGTTTTCATGTCCTTTCAACCTGTCCATAAGGCTGTCATGGAGTTTTAATTATTTTTTTAGACTTTATTTTTTTTAATTAATTTTTATTTAAATTAGAAACAATCTTATTTTACATACCAACACAGTTCCCTCTCCTATTTCCCCTATTCCTCCTATTTCTCCCACCACCTCCTTTCCTACTCTCCATCCACTCCTAGGGATGGTGAGGCCTCCCATGGGGAATCATCAAAGTATGTCACACCATGTGGGGCAAGACCAAGGCCCTCACTCACACTTGTATCAAGGCTGATAGAGTATCCCTCCAATGGATATGGGCTGCCAAAGCCCATTGATGCTCTATGGATAAATACTGGTTCCACTGCCATTGGCCCCATAAACTGCCCCAGCCCCCGAAATGACACCCATGATTAGGGGGCCTGGTTCAGTCTTATGCAGGATCACCAGCTGTCAATCTGGGGGCCATGAGCTCCCCCTTGTTCAGGTCAGCTGTTTATGTGGGTTTCCCCGGGACAGTCTTGACCCCTTTGCTCATTACTCTTCCCTCTTTACAACTGGACTCCAGGAATTCCACTCAGTGCTCAGCTATGAATCTCTGCTTCTGCTTCCATCAGCTACTGGATGAAGGCTTTATGACAGCATTTACAGTAGTCAATTTAAATTCTTTTAGGTACTGTTTTGAGTATGCTAAATGCAACATCCATTAGAAAGTAGTGTGTGACCACCCAGGACATTTATACGTTATTAGGGTTTTATTTTTTTCACCTCTAGTAGTTGAACTGAAAATACAATATTGAAATGAAATTTCACTAGATGACTCAGAAGTCCTGAAAACATGTTTAATAACCCTAGCTGAAGATTCAGGAAAATTCACCCACTTGGGATCATTTAAATCTTTTTGAAATCATAAAAAGTATTGAGGAAATACATTATAGTTTTAGCACCAATATTAATATCTACCACTTTGTTTTTCATTATTTGGTATTACACTGCATATTTTTCTGGAAGGTTCCTATGTGAAACAGATGAGGTGGGAAAGCAGACTGCAGTAAGGCAAGGTGGCCAGGAGCACAAAGTCTCTGAACTCAAAAATCATGGAGAAAGCACAGTATGATGCAAGATCTTGGGCATTAAGAACAATTCATTTCAAAGGAAATAATGGAAAACTGTTTTTTAAAGGATTTACCTTTGTTTTAACATTGAATTATTTCCATTGTTATATGTTTCATTTTCCTGCTATTACCACAATTGCAAAATAGAAAAAAAACTGAAAGTTACTTATTTTCCATTTGTTGTCTTTATTCCTGCACTTGTCTTTTTGCTCTCTCTGTGTGTATGTGTGTATATGTATGTTTAAGATTTCAGTTTGACAATTACACTAGCAAGTTAAATGAACTGAGAGCAAATTCCCAACTCTATGCCAGCAAAATCTGACTTCTCAATATGAAATTCTTTCCTGAAAACTTTCTTGCCCCACAGATTCAATTGAGAAAGTATTTGCTCTTCTGCTTACTCCTAACAGGTGAAAATACTGAAAACTGTGCTTACCTAGTAGAGTGCACATTGAATTCTACTCATCTAAATAGCCACTTGTGCCTACTCTGTTGCTTGCTATTCTCACGCATCCTTTTCTTGTGCAAGAAATGCTTCTTTCTTCTTTTTTTCATATTTTACATTTGATCCAAGTTCCCTCTCCCCCTCATACTTCCAAGCCCCCCATATTTCCCATCCCATTCCTACCCACTCTGCAGGGATGGTGAGGCCTTCCATGAAAATCATCAAAATTTGTCAAATCATTTGGAGTAGGACCTAGGCCCTCCCTTGTGTCTCTAGACTAAGGGTATGTGCTCCCAAAGTCCTTTTGTGTACCAGGGATACATCCTGGTTCCATTGTCAGAGGCCCCCATAGACTGCCCCGGCCTCCTAACTAACACCCATATTCAGGGGATCTGGGTCGGTCCTATGCTGGTTTCCCAGCTATCAGTTTAGGGTCTTTGAGTTCTCCCTTGTCCAGGTCAGCTATCTCTGTGGGTTTCTGCAGCCTGGTCTTGATCCTTTTTTGCTCATCATTTCTCCTTCTCTGTAACTGTATTCCAGGAGTTTGGCTCAGTGTTTAGCTGTGGGTGTCAGCTTCTGTTTCCATCAGCTACTAGATGAAGGCTCTAGAATGTCATATAAGGTAGGTATGAATCTCATTATCAGGAAAGGACATTCAGGGTAGCAACTCAGATTGCTCAGATTGTTAGTTGAGGTCATCTTTGTTGGTCTCTGGATTTCCTTAGTGCCAGTTTTCTCTTCAAATCTATGACTCCCTCTATTATGGTATCTCTTTTCTTGCTTTGCTCTATTCCTTCCTGACTCAATATTCCTGGTCCCTTATGTTCTCTTCTCCCCTCCTCTTCTCTCATCTTTCTCCTAATTCCCTCTCCACTTACTTCTCCCCACCCTGCTCCCAATATGCCCAGGAGATCTTATCATCCCTTTACTTTTCTGTGGGGGATCTTGTATGTCTCTCTTAGGGTTATTTCCCCAATTTATATAGATTGTCCTTTTGCCAAGATTATCAGGTCAATGACTAGTTCTCATCCATCAAAGAAACAGTAAGTCTAGGATTCAATGTTACAGCCTGGGCTCTGTGTATGCAGCATCAGTAGACTTTAACTCTTATCATCAAGTTCAGACTTGGTATATTCCCCGTGGGAAAACATCATAGGGCTGTGCTATGTAAACCCAGTGTGGGAATTCCTGAAGTTCAGCTAAATTGTGCATCTTCTCCCCCCCCCTTTTTTAGTGGTATTTACTGAACAATTTTGGTGTACTTTACTTAACAACGTAGTGAATATACAACGTTTCCACCTGCTTATTCCTTCAACTAAATAAAAAATATAAACATGAAAACTTTAATGAAATGAAAGAGAATGATAAAAATGAAATGTTCACAAAATAGAATTTTTATGATTCTTCACTAATGGATTTTGACTTAGTTCAAGAAAATTATGAGCAAGTATAATTGCAGAAGCCTTCATGTAGAGTCCCTACCTGGAAATTTGGAAAAAAATCTGCAAAAGATTAAATTTGCTTTTGTTTCTCGAGACTGAATCATGCCATGTACGTGAAATTGTTCTCAAGCTCAGGATCCCAAATCAGACTGAGAGCTAGGATTCCAGACACATGCTGTCCTGCAGTTTGAACATCAGTCTTAAGGAGGAAGAGAGCACACTCCAAGAAAGGAGAAAGGCAAAATTGTTGCCAGAAAGGAAGAGAGCCTTCCCAGAAGATAGAACAGTCTTAGATTCACTAATTAGAAGGTTGCTAATTCAGGGGAGCTGCTTTAGCAGAATGAAAAATGTCATGCAGGATTTTACAGAGTATTTATTATTCACAAGGTAATTTAAGAACCTGACATTAAAATAATCTACATAGCTTCCATATTCTAAGTTATCCAAAACCATGCTACATTATTATCCAGGGTGATGAAATATTTGATTTCTCATGAACTGACTTTTGCAATGAAATGTGATAATTTTGTCTTTGATGCAATATTGTACTCACATGATACTACATCCCCCAAATGAGCAATGCTACTGATGTATTTTGTACAATCTCAAAAGTTGTGTTTTGTCTTAAGATTTTGGGAGCAGATATTTTTCTGAGGTTAGAACAATTTTAATAAATTTATTTTTCATGCTGAGTTGGTTAGAAATAAAAAAATAAGTCTCTTGGAGTTATTGATATGCATAAAATATGTAAGGACTGGCTGTTATTGCAGAGGACCTGAGTTCAGTTTCAGTGTCTACACTGATAGGCTCACAACTGCCTAGAACTCCAGCTCTTGTGAATCTGATACCCTTTTCTGGCCTCAATAATGCCTGCACATACATGCACACATCCATACAAGTTAAACATACAAACTCACATAAATAAGTGAGATACATTTTAAAAATTAAGTCTTCAAAGACTGTTTTGCACTGGATATTGGCACACTGGAAAATAGATAAAAATATTTGTTTTTTTTTCTAAAACATGAATTCATTTTGCAATTGATTATGTAACATTACCAAAAACTTTACATTCATTGTCTTTAGTTGTGTCTTTGTGATTTTTTTTTTATACCTCTCATTTACCAACCAAAGGTCTTGTGTAGCCCAGGTTGGAATCCTACTCTCTATGCAGTGAGTAGACCAACCTCTTAGACTCTTGATTCTTCTGTGTTCAGCTCTCAAGTACTGGAATTACATGACATGCACAATGATTTCAACAACCATAAACGGTGAATAAGCTGCATGTTAATCTCTGTAATTATGTACTTATTGGTGTTCATAAGAAAACACAGTAATCTGAAACACATTTTTTATATTTTTTATTAATAATAAAATTTAAAAATTTTACCTGTTAATCTCAGTTTCTCCTCCCTCCCTTCCTCTCTTCCTCTCTCCCTCTCCCTCTCTCCTTCTTGCCTTATTTACCCCCTCACATGCACCCTGACCACCCTCCCTTCCCATCTCCCCACCCCCATTCCACAAGTAGGGCTATGCTATCCAGGTGGGGTCATGTAAATCTGTCAAGTCATTTTAAGTAGGGACTAGGACTTCTTGCCTGTCTCTAGGTCAAGGGATGTGTCCACAATGTCCTTTTGTGCACCAGGAATACATCCTGGTTCCACTGTTTGAGGTCCCTTAGACTGCTTAGTCCTTCTAGCTGAGACCCATATTCAGGGAGTCTGAGTCAGTCCCATGCTAGATTTCCAGCTACCAGTCTGGGGGGGGCCCATTAGTGCCTCCTTGTTCAGGTCAGCTGTCTTTGTGTGTTTCTGCTACCTCATCATGTCCTCTCTCTCTCTCTGCATCTGGATTCTAGTTTGACTCAGTGTTTATTTGTGGGTGTTTGTTTCTGTTTCCAACAGGTACTAGATGAGGGCTCCATGATGGTGGATAATTTAGTTGATGAACTCACTATCAGGGAGGGGCATTTACGGTGGCCTTTCCATGGTTGCTCAAATTGTTAGTTGGAGTCAGTCTTGTAGGTCCCTAGACATTTCTTTATGTTCAGTTTTCTCTTCAATCCAATAATGGCTCCCTGTTTTATGTTCTCTCCTCTCTCTCTCTCTCTCTCTCTCTCTCTCTCTCTCTCTCTCTCTCTCTCTCTCTCTCTCTCTCATGTCTTCTATTCCTAACCTGACTCAATCTTCCTAGTCACAAGTGCTTTCCTCTCCTCCCCGTTTCTTTCTCCCAGGTCTCTCTCCATTCACTGCCCCCCCACTTCCCATGTGCTCTGGAGAACTTGTCCCTTCCCCCTTTTGTGAGGGACCATACATGAATCTCTTAGATTATACCTTGTACCCTAGTTCCTCTGGTAGTGTGAATTATAGGCTGGTGATACTTTGCTCTAGGTCTAAAATCCATATATGAGCGAGTACATACCATGATCTTCTTTTTGTGACTGGGTTACCTCATTCAGGATGGTTTCTTCAAGTTCCATCTACTTGCCTGTGAATTTCAAGATTCCATTATTTTTTTTTCTGCAGAATAGTATTCCACTGTGTAAATGTGCCACATCTTCTTTGTCCATTCTTCAGGTGAGAGGCATCTAGGTTGCTTCCAGGTTCTTGCTATTACAAATAATGCTTCATTGAGCATAGTTGAGCACATGTCTTTGTTGCATGGATGTGGGTCATTTGGGTATATACCTAAGAAGGGAATTGCTGGGTCCTTTTGTAAACTAATACCCACTTTCCCGAGGAACCGCTATACTGATCTCCAAAATGGCTGTACAAGTTTGCACTCCCTCCAGCAGTGGAGGAGTGTTCCCCTTTCTCCACAACCTCTCCAGCATAAGTTGTCATTGGTGTTTCTAATTTTAGACATTCCGGCAGGAGTAAGGTGGTATCTCAAAGTTGTTTTGATTTGCATTTCCTTAATAGCTAAGAATGTTGAGCAGTTTCTTAAGTGTCTTTCAGCCTTTTTGATTTCCTCTATTGAGAATTCTTTCTTCAATTCTGATACATAATTTTTAAGAATATAAGTGAATGAATATTAAATTGAACCTATCCTCTTGATAAAAACCTTGGGTCATTGATTGGATATTAATAGAGCATTAATCTTAAAATTACTCTCTACTCACTTGGATTTAGATTTTTTTCCTGAAAAATAAAACAATTTAATCGTATTAAATTTCAAAATTATTTCACATCTGAATGTTCTTCCTGAACATACTAGTATAGTGTGAAATCTACTGACAGTGACATTTTATTTGTAAAATTTAACAAGACTAGTTTATTAAAATAAGTCTGTAAAATTTATTAGCATAAAATATTTAGGCTTTATATTCACATACTTTATTATTTGCCTTGCACAGCACATTGGACAGGCACATTCCATTCCTTTGGAATTTATTATACAAGGCTAACAATTCTGATACAAGTTCTCTGATCGAATTCATGTTTTAAAGAACAACTCACAAGCATTAAACAGATTAATAGGCAGGTAAAAGTTAAACATGATGCAAAACCTATTATGCTAAAACTGTGAGTTATCCACTGATATTCTATTTTCATTTCCTTTCAGATAACTCAGTCTCAGAAGGTGTATATTAGGTTATAATTGAAGGCACAAGAGCACAACAGAGAATGAAGTTTCATGTTTGGTTAGATGGACTTTAGAAATTGAACCATTATCTAATTTCAGGGTGTGGGAAATTAGAAAGAAGAAAAGGATTGGACTCTGAGTGACTTAGTGATGAAACTGGATTAGGTCTGAGAATGTCTTTTCAGATTCAAAAGGAGGTGTTGTGCAATAATCTTTGTACACTGTGTAGATGGGCCTTTGTCAAGGCACCTTCAGATTGCTTTAATAAAAAGCTAAATGGTCAATAGCTAGACAAAGGATATAGGCAGATATAGGCTCTGGGCAGAAGAGAGAAAGAGAAGCCAGCCAGATGTGGAATGTGAGACAGACACATAGAATCAGATAAGTTAAAAGCTTTAATTAATAATAATATGAGTTAATTTAAGTTTAAGAGCTAGGTACGATCAAACCTAAGATTGAGTTGAGCTTTCATAATTAATAAGATGTCTCTGTGTCATTTTTGGGGATAGCTGGCTGGCAGGACTGAGAAAGACTAACTACACATATGTATGACCGTACTAAAGTACTTGTCAGATAGATAGGATGAGAGATAAAGATGAAAACATAATAGATAATACTTGATAAATGGAAATAGATGATAAATCAATTAATTTACTTTGCATACAATCTTTCTTGTATAAGAAAGCAGGTTGAACAAGCTAGAAGTAGCAAGTCAGCAACCAGTATACCTCTATGACTTTTTACTAAAGTTCTGTCTCCAGGTACCATTCCATCTTGAAGTTTTGGGCCTGAATTCCCATTTCCTTTCACAAAGGTCTATAATACACTGAAATAAAGTCTTCCTCAAGTTTCTTTTCTTACAGCAACAGAGGAGTAAAATAGGGCAACCAGAAAAATGAAGAGAGAGTTAAAAACATCCCCTCAAAATCTGATTATATGCTGGTAGTCAGTTGGTAAGGATTTACTATTCACTTTGCTATGAATGTTAATGGAATTCTGGTTAAAATAGAAATTGTTCATGTCCTTTGAGGGCACATAATGAAGTATAAAGAGATAAAATGATGTGATGGTGATGATTGGAATAAGAAATCAAAAAGAAAAGAAAAACAAAATAAAATAGAAGAAATAGATAAAAAAAGAGAGAGAGAGAGAGAGAGGATAAAGAAGATGAAACGAAAGCAACCCACAGAAATATCCTCCATACAAAACCTTCAAAGCCACAAATCACATAAAACAGCTTTTGTAGAAGTCATACAAAAAACTTATATTAATCAGGACAAATTATTTACTCAATTGCTTACTAAAGGGACCATTGGAAGGTGTGTTTTATGCTGATCTGGTTCCAGCAGGTTAATACCAAAGTACCTTAAGCCAACTCAACTTCAGAGATCAAGAGAAAAATGAGAGTAAAGTTCTTACACTTAGCACTCTATGCAAGATGATTACCGAATCAGACAACACGATTATATTTAAAGTGAGGACCAGCCACCCACAACTATAGTAAATCCACTTAAATAAGGAAATAAGAAATTATGAAGTTAATTTTAGTAACCCTTAAGGGGAAGGTTATTTTAGCTACCACATAAAAAGCTGGGAGACTGCAATTAAAAGTCTAGGATTATCTCATAAACCAGAGGAATAACTTAGAAATGGAAACAAACAAACAAAAAACAGCAACAAAACAAATGGAAACAAATGTGATTTGACCACATTTAGTGAAGTAGCCTTTAAAAGGTTTGTAACAACTATTTTACATTAAGTACATCTTCCTTACTAAACTCTCTGCCTTAATAAAATATCTAATTTCTTCAAAGATTAAATACTTGAACTGTAACGCATGGTGCTCCTGCTTGTTAGCATTACTACTGATACAGGGTGATTGCTTGTGTTCCTTGGTCTATTCATCCTTGGCCATTTGTGCAGTAGATTTGGCTGAGATTTTACATGATGCAATGCTATTGTTTGAATACACATAGATACCACATGATGCCAGTGCCTAGTGGAGTCAGGCATTTTCATAATTCTAGTTTCATACATTTAAGACAGGATAATTGTCTATGTGATCACTATTTTCCTTGTTACAAAATCAAAGTGGACAGGCATTATGTAATTTAGGAGTTAACCACCATCTCATACCTTAAGTTTTAACTGAAGTATATAATTCTTATTTAACTATTGCTTAATTGCTGCCTAATATTCTAAACCTAAGTTCTAGCTTTATTTCAGGTACTTTATAGAGTGTTTAGAATTTGATTTATTCTTTGGAAATGTGCCTAAGACCGTGAACTTGAATTTAACATATTGTTTGCATACTCTCCTAGGTTCTTGTCATGGAAATGTCAAAGCAATGACAAGTTTAGTAGAAACTCTATAGCTATATTTCTGTTTCCTAATTAATCCTTTTAATTAAAGAAATTTCTATCTCTATCATGGAGAGCATATGATGGAGGGAATTTATCCCTCATCTGGCAGTTAAAACATTGATCCCTTTACTTGATACTCATGTCAATTTTTCCAATAGAATTTTAAGCATCTGTTGACTGAAAATTCACATTGGTGAAATTAGAAGTATACTCTGGGGAAATGGGCTATTTGATAATCATTCAAACCTGTTACGGCAGGTTGTTCCTTCCCGCTGGCTCCATCCCGCCTGCTGCCAGTCTGGGCCCATAGCCGTGCCAGCCCCAAATAACACTCAGAGACTCTGTATTTGATACAATCCTGTTGGCCAATTACCATTATTGTTTATGGGCTAGCTCTGCCTTAATTATTAACCCATTTATACTTATCTAAGTATTTCCACGTGGTTATCTTATAGGGGAGCCGCTGCGGGCCTCTCCCTTCCTCCCCGGGCTACATCTCGACTCCTCCTTCCCACTTACTCTTTCCTCCTTGTCTCCTAGCCCCGCCTATCTTGCTATCTCATTGGCCACAGAGCTTTATTAACCAGTATGAGAAACATATATACAGAATAACATCTCCCATCATCTCCTCTTTTCTGTCTAAAGTAAAAGAAAAGGTTTAACCTTAACATAGCAAAATATACCATTCAACAGTTATCAAATAAGAATCACAGTTAACAATATTTAGTCCATTAACATTTTGTAAGACTTAAAGAAAATATCATCTATCCTATCTTTGTGAGTCTAAAGTCCTATATGTAACTTATCTTTAATCCTAACTAAGGAAAACTATAATCATAGCTACCTGTCTTCAACTCCATCAAAGACCACAGAAGGATAATATATAAACTCTAGAAATGACAGAGACAACTCATTGCCTGGTCAGTCACCCAAAGTTCTTCTGTAATGTTCCATCTTCAGCCCATAGGCCATAGTGTGTGTCCAGACTCCTCAACAAGGCAGGAAACTTTTCTCTGTGTCCTGTAGACTGTCTGGCTTTCTGGCAGCCTCTTCCATGAAGCAGGAATCCTGTAGCAATGTCCATCTTGCATCAGCCGTCACCTTTTTGTGGGTCCTGCATGTCCAGTTTCTACAACATAAAGTCAAACAGTCCAGAAGAGCAGTACCTTGCCCAAATGGCTAGTCTTGCCTTATTAGAAGCAAACTTCATAATGTGTTTCTTCGATGTCCATCTTCCTTTCTTCTGTAGGTGGTGTTACCAGGAGCAGTTGTGCCTCACTGTCAAGAAAAACCCTAAACCATTTTAAATGCCATATTCTGTAGGTCTTTGAAAGGTTTGAAGAATGCCTATTCATCTCAAATACATCTCTGCATATCTAGAAATCCTAACTAACTTAACTCCAAGCTTTGACCATCATAGGTAACTCTCTATAATCTGTATTAATTTATACATTACATTTTCCAATGAGCTATATAAACACAATCCCTAAACAAGAGGAGCAATATACATATCACAAAATTGACCTTAAATTGTATTCCCATCACAAACCTTTATTCTATGGTGATTAGATGGCCTCTATCCCATACTGTCAAGTTGTCTAGAGAAATGTTTTCTAGGCTGGGAGATTGTGTTACCCCTGGATAATCCTCTGTGTTATCACTTCTCTCTAGTCCTTAACTTTCTTTCACCCCACTATGTCCCTTGCTTCTCAGCCTTGGTACTCTTCCATTTAAAAGTTAACACATAAATGCCAGTTCTTTGCAAGAAAAAGAACAGAATACATCACAAGCTCTGGAAGCTAAGCATTTGTTGATTGATGGAAAATATAGCACAATTTAATTTTAGCAAAACCAAACTCACATTGAAGGGAGTCTCTTAGTTTCTTCTTTAAGCACCATGACGTGAAATCCATAAACATTAGCACAGGGGCTATACTTTTATACTACATTGTTTTTTTGTTTTAAAATTAGTGATATCAAGTGCATAGATTTGACTCAGTGGTTATTAGCACTCACTCTTTGCTCTTGTAGAAGTTTAGTGTTTGATTCCCAGCATCCATTTGATGACTTAGAACCATTTCCAATTCAGGCCACAGGGAACTGATGCCCTCTTCTGACCTCCTTAGCCACCAGTCATGCACCAGTTAATAAACAGACTCTCTCCTCCTCCTCTCTCTGTCTCTTTCTCCTCTCTCTTTCACTCCCTCTCTCTCCCCCTCTCTCTTACACACACACACACACACACACACACACACACACACACACACACACACAAAATACTCATGCACACAAAAGAAAGAAATCTAAAAAAAAAAATTAATAATGAACATAACAAAAAAAAAAGTTAACCTCAGTAAAGCTTCTGTGTGAAGTTTCCATTTCACACCAAACTCCCACTGAGACTATTTTGCTCTGGTGTTCTCTCCTCAGCTGTGCTCCTGAGAGAGGCACTCCTCACAAGCTTTGAAGATGAGCCAGGAGAGAGGATGCAGACAGCAAGCAATTGCTGCAATCTGACACTATGATGACCTTGTGTTTTCTGTCTTCCTTTTTATCCTTCCGTTATCTGGAATATCTAGGAAGATCAAAATTATCTTAGAAGCTCTAATTAATCTCTTGTCAGGAGTGGCGCCCACTGGATTTTCGTGTTAGATTCACAATCCTCTGGACATTGTAAAACAGACCTCAGAATGTTTGCAGAGTCCTGGCTGGATGGGTCAGACTTCCCAACCTTGAGTCTCTTCCAAGACATTTTATGTTAACTTGCCTCTGTGACCTATCTTAGCCATTAAGGAGAGAAGTTTAGGGATCCTTTTCCCTCCTTAATCTGTCCCCTGGATGTGAGATAGTTTGAAAATGTGTTTTTAAGGTTTTCTTCAAGATTCTTTACACTGCAAGTGTCTGCAATGGATGTCAAAACAAACAAATAAACGAAAGATGTTTTCTTTCTTTTTCTTATTCTCTGAAGAACTTATGTTAGTGACAGAACATAAAAGAGAAACTCACACCACAAAGGTAACCCAATTAGAAGGACTCCTCTTTTACATGCTGTCCATTTAAAATGGCAGAATCTGCAGAGCTGAGCACCAAGTCTTAAAATGTAACCAGAACAATGCACAAGAGCAGACCTTAACATGTTCTTTGCATGGCTACAGAAAGTATGACATCTTTTTAGATTGGTATAACATTGAGATATTACATCGTATTTGTTCCAGCAACATATATGCTCAGCAACATGGTTTTATATATATAATTTGTGGTTAATTGTATATACTAATAAGTAAATACACAAAGTTGGCTTGCAAAGTCATATATACATAAAATACGAGTGTTTAGCCAATATCAGCCTTTACTAATAATGTCCTACAGCTCTGAAGGTTGTGAGTGAGGCTTGTATAAGACAGGGACAAAGTTGGCTTTTAACTGCTTTTTTGGTTCTTTGTTGTTTCTCTAAGTGGGCTGTGATACAGAGGTAATTTAGAAGGAGGCAGGAGAGGAGGGGAGGGAGAAGGAAGTGGAATTGACATGTAAAATCAGACTGTTGGATATAAACAAAAACAAATTGTAAAAAAAAAAATGTAGAGAGAAAGAAAGTCTCTACACAAGGAACCTAGACAGACGGTGGGACAGACAGTGGTTATATACAAGGAGTGCTTTTATCCATGTTAACAACTTTGTAAATCCTATTATGTAATGAATCCTGTGTGCTATTTTCCTGGGAGTCTTTTTTCATTAGTCCAAAGATTTCCGATTTCTTCTCATAAATGTTACTATACAAATGTGGCACATTCTTCTGCTGGCATGTAGATGTGACTGCATTGTCTCTTCCTCCCTGAGATTAAGAGGAATGGTGAAATGTCAGTCTACTCCTAACTTTTTCTATCACTGAAGCAGTGACAAAGCTTTCACATGCACCCTTTCACTGCTGTTCACAACCATCTTGTGACATCTGTCATAGTATTGGCTCTTCTTTTGGATATGAAGACACTGATGCTTTTAATGAGTCATTAATTCCCAAGTGTTCACAGAGATAAAAGGTGGTGCAGTCAGATATCAAACACCATTTTTTTTTATCACAAATTCACATCCTAGGCCATGTGTTTTCAGATAGTTTCATAAATACTGTTTTAGAATTGACTTCTGGTTCTACAGAGATGGAAGATATACACATCCTTTATCAGAATTCTTAAAATTAAGACCATGTCCATTTTATGAAAAGTAAACACATGGTGTGTGAGATATGGCTCAGTGGTTATGAACTAGTTGCTTTTGCAAAGGACATGGGTTAAACTCCTAGCACCCACACTGTGGCTCACAACCAACTCTAACTATAGTTTCACGGGATCTGATACTCTCTTCTGGCCTCTGTGAGCACCAGACACACATGGTGCACAGGCATACAAGCAAAACATATATAATAAATAAAATAAAAAATTAAGGACATGAAAGTACCTTGAAAGGTAGAGAGAATGTATAGCATCTAGAAATCTTCGTATTAGATAAAAACATCATGATGTTGAATTCCTTGAGTAATTTTGTTTTGATTATTGCCTCATATATCTCATACTAATAATAAAATCCATAAACATATTAAAGGTTATGGAATCACACATACATCTCTCTCTCTATGTCTCTGTGCCTCCTCTCTCCCCCTCTCTCTCAATAATAGCCTGAATTCTCTAGGGTAGTACTCAATTTGTTAAAACAGCTATTATATCACTGCCAAAATCCAGTAACAACATGAGCCTCACCATCAGATACACTAGCAAATCTCAGTAGGCAGACAGAATGGCACACTGTGCTGAAATCAGAGAAGCTATAGCCTCATCAGAAAAGTCTGAAGAAGCCTATGCTGTGCCCACTCAGAGAAGCCTCGGAAGGAACCTAGGCTGTATTCTCATTAGGATGGGGAACATCTGTTAGTGGAGACTACATAGAATGTCTTCTGTTCTACCTACACAGATAACAATGGCAACATTAATTAATTACTTTTTAAGTATATGGGAGTTTTTCCTTTGTCTGTTTGTGTACTATGTGCCACAGGATATTTGATCACATTGTGAACTTCTTGATTGCATTATTTACTGGAGAAACCTGTTAAGTTGTGGTTAAGTTGTGGCTCAGCCCTAGCACACACCTTTAATCCAAGAGATCTATGCTTGAATAGAATAAACAGGATTGAGCAAAGTCCACCATAGATTAAGAGGTGAAGCAACCAGTTGACAGGGAAAAAATCATAGAAAATAAGGGAGAGTTAGGAGGATGAATAAAGAGATGCACAGGATGTGCAGGGAGGAACACACATTTTGAGAAGTTTTGATTGAGAAGGTGTAGAAGAAAGCCCTTTCTTGGATTTCAATGGAGAAGGAAGGTCATCTGGGTACTTTCCCTGCCTCCTTGAGCTTGCAGGCTTTCACCCCAGCATCTGGCACCTGAGCTTTTATTGGTAAAATTGAATGTTTGAGATTTTGTTATAAACAACAACCATGTTCATGCCTTGTGCTTACAGAATCCTGGTACAAGAGTTTCAGATAGCTGTATGCAACCTTGTGGGTGCTAGAGAATGTACTGGGGTCCTCCAGAAGAGCAGCCAGTGCTCTCAATCATTGAGATTTTTTAACAACATTTTTATCAGGAAGATATGAATTGGTAAATTCATATCCACGGTGATAGTTGAAATCAATTTAGGGTCATGACAAAGCAGTTCTACTAGTTCCAGCCACTAATACATGAGAGGGACATGTTTTGGAGATACAATATTCCTGACCTAAAAGAATAATTTAGGATTTGTAACTCAAGTATCAGTAGTGTAGGAATGTGGAGAGATTTAATTTATAAGACTAGAGAATAATAAAAAAGAAACACTGCCATTTCATCTGCCAGAATGGAGTCAGAAAATACTGTTAACAAAGTCTAGTAAAAGCTTCATTCTCATAATACAGTATCCCTAAATTTCAGGCACATAGAGAAAGCCCTTCATCTTGCTAAGTACCCAGATGATCTCCAACACCATTGACAAAGACAAGAAGTAAATGGTAACATGAGTTTAAAAAGGTTTTAGATTTATCTGGCAAAAAAATACATTTAAAATCCATCATAAATCTACTTCAATACGCGACTGAGAACACATCTGAAACAGCCACATGTGGTGGCATATGCTTGCATTTCAAGTGTTGGTGATACTGATGCAAGAGGACCATCAATAATAAGACAAGCCTGGGTTAAACAGTAATACCCTGTCTTAAATGAACAAAAACACACAACACATTTAAAATAATTGAAAAGATTAATTCCTACTATAAAGATATAAAAATGAGCCAGGTGGGATTTTCTTGATGAAAAATATCTAATAACTTCAATTTTAAAACTCAGTGAGTACAGGAAGGTGAGGTTTCTCAGAGTGTGAAGAACCTTCCTCACAAACCTGATGTCTTGAGTTCCTAACACAGACCCATGTACAGATGAAAGAAGAAAACTGATTTCACAAAGTTGTCCTGTGACCTCTACATGTACTCATGGCAAGTATGTCATAAATTTTTTTTTTTAAGTAAAAGTTCTCAATTAATGACCAAAGGATAAAATGCAGAGGTGTGGTTAAATTGAAGAAAAAATAAATTATTTAACTTGAATAGTTGATAAAAAATAGGCTCCAAACCAAACCAAACCAAACTAGCCATCCAACCAACCAACCATTAAACAAACAAATAACTCTTGACAGCACCAAGAACCTGTGGGCTTTAGCAAATGTATCATACTAAAAGGAGAAAACAGGTGCTTAGAGCTGAAAAGGTATTTAAATTATTCATGGATTCTTGGTTTTCAGATCTAGCTAAAGAAATCCAAAAAGCTGCTTGAAGCCAACATATAGGAAACATATGAGAAACCAATAGCAGCCAACACTGTAGTAGAGCTTAGAAAACTGATAGTAAAGAAAAAAAGTCTTTTAATATTTTAAAATTTATTTTTAAAATTTCATTTGTGTGCTGTATTATTCATCCCTCAAATCCTCCATCCAAACTATCCTGTGCTCTCCAACACTCTCTGCTCCTTCTCAAAAACATGACCTCTTCCTGTCCCCCCCCCTCTCTCTCTCTCACACACACACACACACTAAAGCCTGTTTGGTCCATTTAGTGTTGCTCATATGTATGTTTTAGGATGACCATCTGGCATTAGATAACTAACTAGGGGGATCATCACTGGGAAAGACTGATTTTTCTCTCTCAGTCAGTAATTTCTTGTTGCTCTTTATCCAGATGTGGAAACTTACAAGATTCCCCCATCTGAGCTTACATAAAAACTGGCTTTGGAATTGTTCAGGTCTTGTTTGGAAAACCATATTGTTCAGCTTCCTTGTTATACATAGAAGACAACCTTGCAGCAGCCATCCTGTTCATCCGTCTTTTACAAATTTTTCCACTCCAGCTTTAATAATGTTCTCTGTGCCTTATATGCAGGGGGTGTGTTATAAATGTACTGATTTGGGCTGGGTTCTCCACAGCAAGTTGTTCCCTGCATTTTGACAAGTTGTGGCTTTCTGTAATGATCTACATTTACTGCAAAGCAATTCTTTAATAAATGGTGAGAGACACATTTATCTGTGGGTATAAGGATAAGTATTAACAATACAGTTACAGATTATACTAGTTTAGGAAAATGGCAATAGTAATTTATCCTGTAAGTGCTATGACCTCAGTGGCCAAGGATAGTTGGCTAGATTTAAAGAATCAAGCATGGATTGAGAAGGTCTTGAATCCACTTAGATAATTGTTTACTGCTAAGATATGAGTGTCACTATTGTACATTTATGGGTATTTTGCCATGTTTGTCAATATTGTGTTTTTAAGGAGTAGGGTAGGACTATTAATAGATTTTTTTCCCTTTGACAGACTACATAGTATCTTCCAGAAATATGAAAACTAATCTCCAGGGAGGCTGTTTCTAGGTTGGATCCTAGTTAATTCTAACAAGTTCTCTGTCAAATGTGTGATGTCTTTAGCAAAAGGAACTTACCTTCAAAGGAAGAGCAACAGTAGTAGCTTTTGATATTTCCAGAGGTTCCTGGGCTTTCCTGATAAATAAATGGAAAGAAGATTTTTCATTCTAGGTACTGAGGATTTTGTTGAATACTAAATGGCTCTTGTGGAGAAGCATTATCACTGTAAGTAATCACATGTAATTATATCTGTTATATATAAATTAGGTTAATATAAAATGATATGATTCCTTATGAGTTTTTCAAATATTCTTAATATTATTTATCCATTTTTTTCTTTTCCCCAATAAAAGTCTTCTGCCCATGTTTCGCATTTTTTTCTTCATAGTAAATACATTATGTTACTATGTACCTTTCTAGAGCTCTTCTAATATGGTCTCTTTTTACTTTCCTTGTTTTGTGATTACTCCATGTTACATTTTCACATGTGAAGATGTGGAGCTAAGAACTACATATAAAAGAGAATGTGGAGTGTTCATCTTCTTGAATCTGGGTTATTTCACTCAGCAGACTACCTTTTGAGTTCATGTATTTACCTAGAAATGACTACACATTTCTTAAGAGCTGACTTGTGTGCCATATTCCTACTAGCCATTTTTCAACTGAAAGATGCTTATGATTGTATCCATTTCCTAGTAGTTCTTAGCAGGAACTCAGATAGGTACTACAGGAATACCATGGAGGAACATTGTTTACTGACTTGCTCCCCGTAGCTTTCTAGTTTGTTTCCTTATAAAGGACTATGAACCCAAGATTGCTTTGTGCACAATAGTTTGGGCCTTCTTACAGCAGTAATTAAATAAGTAGATGCCCTACAGACATGTCCATGAGCCATTCTTATGGAAGTAGTTTCTCAGTGGAGAGTCCCTCTTTCCAAATGATACTAGCTTGTGTCAAAATGACAAAACCTAACCATTTCAACTGATTACTTGTCAAATTGACACACAAATATGTCACTATTCAACCATAACATTTTCTATTATATTTGTTCCTAAAGTATTATGTTATTAATAGTAGCACAATATGAAACATAACTTTAAAAGTATGACAGTCTTTAAAAGTTCAGTTTCTTTAAAGATTCAAAAATCTCTATAAAAATCCAAAGTCTATTAACTATGAAATCCTGTAAAACAAAATTTAAGTTACATACTTCAATTCCAAGAGGAAAGAATCAGGGTACAGTCACACTCTGAATGAAGTAAAATAAATATCAAGCATTTTAAATGAAAACCTTGAAGATCAATATCCTCCATCTGGTATTCACTCATGAAATTGTAAGCTCTAAAGGGTTTGAGTAGCTCTGTCTTCGGCTCTGATATTCACAGCATACATATCTTTTAGACCCAGGCCACGTCCACTTCACAATTGTTCCTTGTGTAAGTGGTTAACTTAAGATTCTGATTTCTAGGCCACTCTGAAGTCCTGCAGGCTGGATCCTTGACCCCCATTGCCAGGCCTTTGCTAAAGAGGCCTCAGCTGGAGAGTGCCAACCCAGGCTAGATCTGCGCTCCGAACACCCTGAGTACCAGCCTGCAGGATCTTTGACCCCTGTTGCTGGTATTCTGATGGAGCCTGATCTTTAACCCCCATAGCTGGGCCCCTGCCTGAGGAGGGACCTCCTAGAGAGCTTGGATCACAAGAGGTACAGACATTGAACCTCTGACCCACCTAAGCCTACCTGGGGACTACCATAGAGAAAGAGATAGAGATCCCACCTACACCTACAGGAAGAAGCAATGCGAAGAATGCAATACAAGAAAACACCTCACAATAGAAAGATAAGAATAACATCCCCAGAATCTAGGAACTCTACTCCAAACAGATCTGAACACACCAAAGCAGATGAAGCAGAAGAGAACAATTTAAAAATTATCGTCATAAAAATGATAGAGGCCCTCAAAGATGATGTGAGAAAATCCCTTAAAGAAATGGAAAATAAAACAAACAAAAAATTGGAGGAAGTAAATAAATTTCTTAAAGAAAATACAGAAAGCCAAGAAAAAACAATTAAAGAGGTAAAGGAAATGGTTCAAGACTTGAAAACTGATATAGAGTCAATAAAGACAACACAAACTGAAGGAATGCTGGAAATAGAAAAACTGGGCAAATGATCTCAAACTACAGACTCAAGCATAACAAACAGAATTCAAGAGATGGAAGAGAGAATCTCAGGCATGGAAGATAAACTAGAGGAAATAGATTCATCAACCAAAGAAATTGGAAATCCAACAAAACCTTATCACAAAACATCCAGGAAATGTGGGACACTGTGAAAAGGCCAAACCTAAGAATAATAGGCATAGAGAAAGGCAAAGAAGCCCAGCTCAAAGGTGCAGAAAACATATTCAACAAAATCATCGAGGAAAACTTTTCCAATCTGAAGAAGATCATGACCATGAAAGTTCAAGAAGCATAGCAAACACCAATAGACTGGACCAAAGGAAAAAGACCCCTCAACACATAATAATCAAAACACCTAACATACAAAATAAAGAAAGAATATTAAGAGCAATGAAGGTAAAAAGACAGGTAACATATAAAAGCAGACCTATCACACCTGACTTCTCCATGGAAAACCTCAAGACCAGAAGGTCCTTGATAAATAAACTATTAGTACTAAGAGTCCACAGATGCCATCCCAGGCTACTATACACAGAAAAACTCTCAATCACTATAGATGGAGAAAACAAGATATTTAATGAATGAAAAAGCCAGATTTTCACAATATGTATCTAAAAGTCCAGCACTACAGAAAGCTCTAGAAGGAAAACTCCAAACCAAGGAAGTTAACTACACTCATAAAGATGTAGACAACAGATAATCCCACTTCATCAGAACCTAAGGGTAAAACAGGACAAACATATTCACAATATCACTGCTAACAACAAATCTAAAATAAACAAGCATTAACAATCAATGGTCCTTACTCTCCCTCAACATTAATGGTGTTAACTGGCTTATAAAAAGACACAGGCTAAAACAATGGATACGAGGACAGAATCCATCCTTCTGCTGAATACAAGAAACAGATCTGAGCTTCAAAGATAGAAATTACCTCAGGGTAATGTGCTGGGAAAAGATCTTCCAATAAATGGACCCAAGAAGCAAGCAGGTGTTAAGGCAGTTTGTTCCTTCCCGCCGGCTCCATCCCGCCTGCTGCCAGTCTGGGCCCACAGCCGCACCAGCCCCAAATAACACTCAGAGACTCTGTATTTGATACAATCCTCTTGGCCAGTTACCATTATTGTTATTGGCCAGCTCTGTCTTAACTATTAACCCATTTCTACTTATCTAAGTATTTCCACGTGGTTATCTTATCCGGGAGCCGCAGCAGGCATCTTCTTTCTTTCAGATCTCCATCTTGACCCTCCCTACTACATCCTTTTTCCTCCTCCTGGTCTCCTAGCCCTGCCTATCTTGTTTCCTATTGGCCACAGAGCTTTATTAGCCAGTATGAGAAACATATATACAGAATAACATCTCCCATCATCTCCTCTTTTCTGTCTAAAGTAAAAGAAGGGGTTTAACCTTAACATAGCAAAATACACCACACAACAGTTATCAAATAAAAATCACAGTTAACAATATTTAGTCCATTAACATTTTGTAAGACTTAAAGAAAATATCATCTATTCTATCTTTGTGAGTCTAAAGTCCTATATGTAATTTATCTTTAATCCCAACTAAGGAAAACTATAACCAAAACTATCTGTTTTCAACTCCTTCAAAGACCAAAGAAGGATAATATATAAACTCTAGAAATGACAGAGACAACTCATTGCCTGGTCAGTCACCCGAAGTTCTTCTGTAATGTTCCATCTCCAGCCCATAGGCCATAGTGTGTCTCCAGACTCATCAGCAAAGCAGGAAACTTTAAATTTTCCACCTGTATTGACAGTTTGTCAGGCACTTTTCTCTGTGTCCTGCAGAATGTCAGGCTGCCTTTTCCATGAAGCAGGAATCCTGTAGCAATGTCCATCTTGCATCAGCAGTAACTTTTTTGGGTCCTGCTCCAGTTTCTACAACATAAAGTCAAATGGTCCAAAAGAGCAGTACCTTGTTCAAATGGCTAGTCTTGCCATATTAGAAGCAAACTCCATAATGTGTTTCTTTGATGTCCATTTTTCTTTCTAACGCAGGTGGTGTTACCAGGAGCAGTTGTGCCTCATTGTCAAGAAAAACCCTAAACCATTTGAAATGCCTTATTCTGTAGGTCTTTTAAGGGTTTGAGGAATGCCTGTCCATCTCAAATACATCTCTGTATATCTAGAAATTCTAACTAACTTAACTCCAAGTTTTGACTATTATAGGTAATTCTCTAATCTGTACTAAATTATACATTACATTTCTTAATGAGCTATATAAACACAATCCCTAAACAAGAGGAGAAAGAAACATATCACAAAATTGACCTTAAATTGTATCAATAAAAGAAAATCCATTCCAAAGCAAAGTATTCATATCTATACCATAATTCCCTTTTTACCTTTAAAAAGATTGTTTGTGGTTATAGCCATTTATAACCAAGCCCATTTAAATGAAAACAAACATTTATAAACAATATTTGGGAATTTGGGCGTCGTTCTTTCCAAACTATTTCCTGCTGGTAGAGGGCACTGTCATTGGGGTCCAAAGAAGATGCAGAAATCTTGGCTGTAGAAATTGCTTCAGGAGGTCTTGCTTGATCAAACCATATAAGTCTGGAAGGAATCCACAGCTTTTCATTTTCTGTGGAAACAAAAATAGAAATCCTTTTCCCCAGTAACTTGTCCTTAGGCTTAAATTTTGGAGTCAAAGCATTTTTAAAATATATAAATTGAATTAATCCAGCAGCATTTCTTTTAGATCTCAGCAATCAAATAATTTAAAGACAATAGAAGTGCATATAGTATCCCAAATTACTCTGTGTTTTCCATCTTTATGTGGCTTTTTATTATTCAATTTATTCTACTTCTATTTTTACGTATTTTGAGACAGGGTTTCGCTGTGTAACTTTTATCTGTCCTGGAATTTAGTGCATACCAGGTTTACTTTGAAATCACAGAGATCTGCTTGCCTCTGTCTGCCAAGTGCTGGGATTAATGGCATGCACCACCAACCCATCCATTCAACTTCCTTTTTTCTTTTGTTAAACCATTGTATCCTGTTTACTTTTCTCTCCCAAGCCAGCATATTTTTTAAAACACAGCGTAAACCTTCATTGCAGCTCTTGTACACACCAATGAATTGTTAGCAGAGCTCTTTAAAAGCAAGGCAGCTTTTTTGCTGCTTATGCTAATTTTGGAAACCTCCTTTAAAGGAGTTACACAGATCTCTGTCTGCAACAAAACAAATCCAACTGAGAAAATGCTGCTACCAAGAAGTCTTGCTAGTCTCTGTTCTCTTGTTTCTAAAAACTATTTTTTAAGCTTTTGTTAAGTTTTAAGTGAAAGTTCTCAGTCCCACTTCTAACACCATTATGTTACAGCAGATTGCTCCTTCCCACTGGCTCCATCCCACCTGTCACCAGTCTGGGCCCACAGCCGCACCAGCCCCAAATAACACTCAGAGACTCTGTATTTGATACAATCCTGTTGGACAGTTACCATTATGGGCCAGCTCTGTCTTAACTATTAACCCATTTCTACTTATCTAAGTATTTCCACGTGGTTATCTTATCCGGGAGCCACAGCCGGCATCTTCTTTCTTTCAGGTCTCCATGTTGACCCTCCCTACTATTTCCTCTTTCCTCCTCCTGGTCTCCTAGCCCCGCCTATCTTGTTTCCTATTGGCCACAGAGCTTTATTAACCAGTATGAGAAACATATATACTGAATAACATCTCCCATCAAGCAGGTTTGGCTATCCTAATATCTAACAAGTTAGACTTCAAACAAAAATTAATCAAAAGAGATGAAGACTGTCATTTCATATTCATCGTAGGAGAAACCCTTCAACACAAAGTCTCAATTCTGAACATCTATGAACCAAGTACAAAGACACCCACATTCATAAAAGAAACACTACTAAAACTCAAACTTCACATAAAACCTCACACACTTATAGTGGGAGACTTCAGCATGCCACTCTCAATGCTAGACAGCACCACCAGTTAGAAAATTAGCAAAGAAACAAAAGAACTAACAGAAGTTATGTCTCAATTGGGTTTAACAGATATCTATAGATCATTCCATCCAAACACAAAAGAATATACCTTCTTCTCTGCTCCACATGGAACCTTCTCTAAAATCGACCACGTACTAGGTGGCATAACAAACATCAACAGATACAAAAAAATAGTATCTCTATCTTATAGTTCCCTCTATCTTATCAGAACACCATGCTTTAAAATTGGAATAGAACAACAACACAAATCACAGAAACCCTACAAACTCAAGGAAACTGAACAATGTGAAATTACATATACATGAGTCAAAGAAGAAATAAAGAAAGAAATTAAGGACTTCCTAAAATTCAACGAGAATGAGGACATGAAATGTCCGAACTTATGGGACACCTTGAAAGCAGTGCTGCGAGGGAAGTTCATTGCACTAAGTTCCCATATGAAGAAAATAAAGGATAGTCACATTAGAGAATTAACAGCACAACTGAAAGCCTTAGAATAAAAAGAAGCAAACTCACCATGGAGGAGTAGATGACAAGAAATAATCAATTTGAGGGATGAAATAAACAAAATAGAAAACAGGAAAAAAATACAAAAATATCAATGCAGCAACGAGTTGGTTTTTCAAGAAAATCAACAAGATAGACAAACTTTATCCAAACTAATGAAAAAGCAGAGAGAGAACATACACATTAATTATCAAAATTAGAAATGGAGAGGGGGACATAACACCGAACACAGAGGAAATCCAGACAATTTTCAGGGCATACTTTGAAAACCTATACTCCACAAAATTTGAAAATTCAAAGGAAATGGACACATTTCTGGATCACTTACCAAACTATCACTTACCAAAATTAAATCAAGAACAGACAAGCAACTTAAACAGACCTATAACCCCCAACAAAATAGAAGCAGTCATAGAAAGCCTTCCAACCAAAAAAAGCACAGGGCCAGATGGCTTCAGTGCAGAATTCTACCAGAAATTCAAGGAAGAGATAATTCCAATACTCCTCAAATTGTTCCACACAATAGAGACAGAAGGAACATTACCAAACTCTTTCTATGAGGCCACAATCACCTTGGTACCCAAGTCTCACAAAGATACAACTAAGAAAGAAAACTACAGACCAATATCCCTGATTAACATCAATGCAAAAATACTCAATAAAATACTGGCAAACCGAATACAAAGATACATCAGAGAAATCATCCACCATGACCAAGTAGGCTTCATCCCTGGGTTTCAGGGATGGTTTAACATACAAAAATCTATCAACATATCAACCATATAAACAAACTGAAAAAGAAAAACCATATGATCATCTCCCTAGATGCTGAAAAAGCCTTTGACAAAATTCAACACCCTTTCATGGTAAAGGTCTTGGAGAGATCAGGGATGACAGGAACATACCTAAACATAATAAGAGCAATACACAGTAAACCAACTGCTCACATCAAACTGAATGGAAAGAAGCTTAAGGTGAGTCCTCTAAAATCAGGAACAAGACAGGCTGCCCTCTCTCTCCATAGCTCTTCAATATTCAACTTGAAGTTCTAGCTAAAGCTATAAGACAACAAAAGGAGATCAAGGGGATCCAAATTGGAAAGGAAGAAGTCAAAGTATCTCCATTTGTAGATGATATGAAAGTTTACATAAAAGACTAAATAAACTCTACCAGGGAACTCCTATAGCTGATAAACAATTGAAGCAAACTAGCAGGATACAAGTTAAACTCAAAAAAAATTAGTAGCCCTACTTTGTCAGACAACGAAGGAGCTGAGAAAGAAATCAAAGATCACCCTTTACAATAGCCACAAAAACCATAAAGTAACTTGAGGTAACACTTACCAAACAAGTGAAAGACCTATATAATAAGAATTTCTTTCTTTAAAGAAAGAAATTAAAGAAGATACCAGAAAACGGAAAGATCTCTCATGTTCTTGGATAGGTAAACATTGTAAAAAAGGCAATCTTGCCAAAAGCAATCTACAGAATCAATACAATCCCCATTAAAATCCCACCACAGTTCTTCACGAACCCTGAAAGGATAATAATCAACTTTATATGGAAAAACATAAGACCCAGTGTAGAGAGCTGCGAAGTGCCACACCTTAAAGTGGTGCTGGCTTCTGCCTTACACCTTCCCTCTGGTGAAGACTCTCTGGGTAAACAAGCCCTTAATTGATTAAGTCTGTTCAGCCTGTCTGCTTCCGCATTAGAGTAGCCTATCTGCAGGGTCCACGTGGCTCACTGGGGTTGGTTAGCTCAAGGGTATTTAAGCCTATGCAGGGGTCCTCTCTCTCTCTCTCTCTCTCTCTCTCTCTCTCTCTCTCTCTCTCTCTCTCTCTCTCTCTCTCTCTCTCTCCCTCTCTCTCCCTCTCTCTCCCTGCGGGCCAGAAGCAACATGTTTAAAGGATCCTGATTAAAACTGCATGAAGATCTACCCAGAGTCTCATCTTCCTTGCTGGCGAGGGCAAGCGTGTACAGATGGTGGCCCATACCAGGAATTTTTCAGATCAGAACTTCTTGCAGTCAGGGCAGCGCTGGAAAGTTCCCAAGGTAAGTTGGGACCAAATTTAAGGCCCTCGGTAAAGAGGCGATAAGGTCTCTGGTAAGGAGCGATGAAGTTCCGGGTTTGGACTAAATTAAGGCCCTCGGTAAAGAGGCAATGAGGTCTCTGGTTAGGAACTATAAAGTCCCAGGTAAGTTGGGACTGAGCTAAAGACCTCAGGAAAAAGCGGCAATGAAGTCTCAGGCATTTAGCAAGTGGTTGTAACAAACCAAAAGTAAAATATTTAAGATGGGGACTTCCTAGTCCAATTTTTCTGGCTCTTCAGGAGCTACTTTTGTCAAAGAAACTTAAAATAAAGAAAAGCACACTAGAAAGATTCCTGAGGGAATGCGATGCCATTGCACCTTGGTTAGCAGTTTCAGGAGACATCAAGGTAGCCTGCTGGGCTGAGGAAGAATTGCAAGCCCTCATAAAAGGAGTTCAGAAACAATACCCTAAGGGGCAGAGGGGGAAGGGAGAGGAGAAATGGCAATGTGGGGAGGGGAGGGACCCTCCTGGAACAATGCCTTTGGGGCCTTCTCCTTATCAGAGTGAGTAAGGGCGGGGCCCAGGTACAGGGCGTTCCTTTTGCCCTGAGGTCTGGAAAGCCTTATGAAATGACCTAAGTTTTGAACAAGTAAATCAGATTGCCATAAAAGCATGGAAGTCATTGCTAAATAAGGGAGAGATGAATGGTAACCTCACTAAGATACTACAAGGCCCAATAAAACCATTTTCAGATTTTGTGGCCTGTTTGATAGAGGCTGCAGAGAGAGATTTTGGCATTACAGCAGCCATAGTTGCAGCTATCTCTTTTGCAGTTGTGGGTTCAGTCACGGCTGTGGCTATGAGTACATCGGTGCAGACAGCCTCTAAGCTAAATGAGTCGTCCAAGAATGTGGCCTTGGATGCTCAATCCACAATTGGTGCTCAACTAAAAGGAGATTTAATTATTGTAAACCAAAGAATTGATTTGGTGCAGGAGCAAATAGATACCTTGTGGCAGCTGGCCCAATTGGGATGTGAAATGAAATATCCAGGCTTGTCTGTTACCAGCATTCAGTATAAGAACTTTACAGGTGCTGCTAATTTGTCGCAACAGTTGTCTAGCTATCTTTTAGGAAATTGGTCTCCTGACTTTGATGACCTGATGGCACAGCTGTGACTGGCCATCGTTGCAGTGAAGTTGACACATGTAGATGCGGGACTGGCTGCCAGATTGTCATCGTGGTTCCCGTTGCCATGGGTCATCTGAAAGAGTGGGCGGGAATGGGAGCCATGGCTGTACTCTTGTTGCTTATCTCCTTCGTGGGCCTGTGGTACCTTTGCAAGATGAGGTTTGCTCAGAAGCGGTATGCAGCTATGGTTGTCCAGACATTTACAGCCATTAAGGCAGGGCAGTCTCCCCAAGCATGGCTCACAGTCATGAACAAGTATTGATCCTTCACGCTCAGGTTGTATGGCTTAGCACTGCACTCTGAGTTAGCTCTGGAAGTGAGCAACTCTGAGAAGGGCAAGTCTGGTTGCAAGTGGGTTGGTGTCCAAGGCCCCACCTCCAGGAAAAAGATGCCGGACTGGTGTGGCACTGACTTGGCTGACTACCAGGATTCAGGGTCATTACAATGTCCACTGCTTTACTGGAGACCAGACCACTACCCTTGCCTGTTGCGTTATTAAAACAAAAAAGGGGGAACTGTAGAGGGCTGCGAAGTGCCATGCCTTAAAGTGGCACTGGCTTCTGCCTTATACCTTCCCGCTGGTGAAGACTCTCTGGGTAAACAAGCCCTTAATTGGTTAAGTCTGTTCAGCCTGTCTGCTTCCGCATTAGAGTAGCCTATCTGCAGGGTCCACGTGGCTCACTGGGGTTGGTTAGCTCAAGGGTATTTAAGCCTGTGCAGGGGTCCTCCCTCTCTCTCCCTCTCTCTTCCTGTGGGCCAGAAGCAACATGTTTAAAGGATCCTGATTAAAACTGCATGAAAAAGATCTACCCGGAGTCGCATCTTTCTTGCTGGCGAGGGCAGGTGCGTACTACCCAGGATAGCCAAAACAACCCTGTACAATAAAAAAACTTCAGGAGGCATCACCATCCCTGACTTTAATCTCTACTAAAAAGCTATATAGTCCTGAAAACAGCCTGGTATTGGCACACAATTAGACAAGTAGGCCAATGGAATCGTGTTGAAAATCCTGATATCAACCCACACACCTACGGATATCTGCTTTTTTGACAAAACGCTAAGAGTATACAATTGGGGAAGCAAAGCATCTTCAACAAATGTTGCTGGCACAATTGGATGATGGTGTGTAGAAGATCGCTGATAGATCCATGTCTATTGCCACACACAAAACTCAAGTCAAAATGGATCAAAGACCTCAACATAAATCCAGCCACACTGAACCTCTTAGAAGAGAAAGTAGAATGTACCCTTGAACAAATTGTTATAGGAGACTGCTTCCAGAACATAACTCCAGTAGCACAGACACTGAGATCGACAATTGATAAATGGGACCTCCTCAAACTTAGAAGCTTCTGTAGGGCAAAGGACACAGTTGACAATACCAAAAGGCAGCCCACAGACTGGGAAAAGATTTTCACCAATCCTATATCTGACAAAGGGCTGATCTCCAAAATATACAAAGACCTCAAGAAACTAGTCAACAAAACACCAAATAGCCCTATTAAAAAATGGGGTACAGAACTGAAGAAAGAATTCTCAATAGAGGAAATCAAAAAGGCTGAAAGACACTTAAGAAAGTGATCAACATCCTTAGCTATTAGGGAAATGCAAATCAAAACAACTTTGAGACACCATCTTACTCCTGCCAGAATTGCTAAAATTAGAAACACCAATGACAGCTTATGCTGGAGAGGATATTGAGAAAGGGGAACACTCCTCCACTGCTTGTGGGAGTGCAATCTCATATTGCCATTTTGGAGATCAGTATGGCAGTTTCTCGGGAAAATGGGAATTAATTTACCACAGGACCCAGCAATCCCCCCTTTTAGGCATAAATCCAAATGATCCACATCCATGCAACAAAGACATATGTTCAACTATATTCATAGCAGTATTATTTGTAATAGCAAGAATCGGGAGGCAACCTAGCTGCCCCTCAACTGAAGAATGGATAAAGATGATGTGCACAGCTACACAGTGGTATACTACTGTGTGAAAAAAAAATTGGAATCTTGAAATTCACAGGCAAGTGGATGGAACTTGAAGAAACCATCCTGAATGAGGTAACCCAGTCAAAAAAAGATGAACATGGTATGTACTCGCTCATATACAGAATTTAGGCCTGTAGTAAAGGATCACCAGCCTACAATTCACACCACCAGAGGAACTAGGATACAAGGTGGATTCTAAGAGATTCATATTAGGCCTCTCATTGAAGGATAAAGGGACAAGTTCTCCAGAGCACATGGGGAGTGGGGGTGGGGGCAGTGAGGGGAGAGGCAACTAGGAAAAGGAGAGGGGAGGAGAGAAAATCATGTATGACTAGGAAGATTGAGAATCAGGGGAGAAATAGAGAGAGAGAGAGAGAGAGAGAGAGAGAGAGAGAGAGAGAGAGAGAGACAGAGAGAGAGAGACAGAGAGAGAGAGAACATAAAAGAGAGAGCCATTTTAGGTTTCAATAGAAAACTGAACCTAAAGAAATGTCTAGAGACCTACAAGACTGACTCCAAACTAATAAACTAATAATTTGAGCTACAGTGGAAAGGCTACCATAAATACCCTTCCCTGATATTGAGATCAACAACTACCGTATCCACCATCATGGTGCCCTGATCTGTTACCTGTTGGGAACAGAACCAAAGACCCACAAATAAACACAGCTGAACTAGAACCCAGATACAGAGAGAGAGAGACGACAAGACCTGGTTGCAGAAACATGTAGAGACAGCTGATCTGAACAAGGAGGAGCTAATGGGTCCACAGTCTGATAGCTGGGAATCCAGCATGAGACTGACTCAGACCCCCTGAACGTGGGTCTGAACTAGAAGGCTGGAGCAGTCTAAGAAACCTCAGACAGGATGTATTCCTGGTGCACAAAAGGACCTTGCAGACACATCCCCCATGGAGGGATACTCCCTTAACCTAGAGACAGGTAAGAAGTTCTAATCCCTACCTCAAATGACTTGACAGATTTAGATGACCCCTCCTGGATGGCATTACCCTACATGTGGATTCAGGGGGGGGGAGGATTGGAGGGGAGGGTGGTCAGGATGTATGTGATGGGGGGAAGAAAGGGAAAGAGAGACGAAGAGGGAACTGGGATTGATATGCAAAAAAAAAAAAATGATTCTGTTTTCTACAGGATGAACTTTCAATAGTGGCTTCCTGGCTCCTTTTAAGAGAATTTGACTCTTGTGCCAAGCCACAGTCCCTCTTTATGACTCATTCAGTCATGACTGAAGATGTACCCTCACCCATGGTCTTTCCTGAACTCTAACAATGTCAAGCTGCAGCTACCCTCCATAGCTTCCTAACCCTACATCTCTTATGCTATCCAAACTAATGACATGTGGGAAACTCTTACACATTTACCAAATCTGGCTACAAGCTTGTGGTGCAGCCTCCACCCTTCTGGACCACAGTTTCTGTGGTCTGAGCTGTGGGAAAGATTTCCCCCAAAATTTGCAACAGTGATGCTGTCCTCCTCATAATCACAGCTGATTTTTCAGTATCAGCAAATCAACATTGATTGTTCTAGTAACACAAATGTTTCACACCAGTGATTCTGATTGCTTGTTAACCACAGTAGATTGTTTAGCTCCAGGTGACCACAAATCTTACAATCTTAATACCACATATCACACAAAATGACCTACTAGAGTCCTTGAGGGACTTTCCAACTTCTCAGACCAGGCTCAGATCAAATGCACTGGTTTCCACATTGTCTGCTAATGTCCCATTGAATTGCTCACTAGGCTCTGCACACTCAGTGAGTTTTCTACCCTATAATTCCAAATTCCTTCAAGAATCCTTCCCATATAACATAATCAGGTCTGTTACAGCAGTATTCTATTCTCTGGCACCAATTTGTGTCCTAATTATGTTTCTCTTGCATTGATAAATACAATGTCTAAAATAAATGTGAAAAAGTCTTTATTTTAGCTTACAGATTACAGTCCTTCATGAGGAAAAGTCAGGACAAAAATTCAGGGTAGAAATCTCAAGGCAGGTACTGAGGTAGGAATGACAAAGGAATATCAAACTGGCTTGTTTGCTATGGGTTGTTCACTAGACATACGTATATAACTCAGCACCACCTTTCCCAAGGTGTACCATCTTCAGTGGGCTGGGTCCTCCAATATAAAAAAAAATGCCCTATGAGCATGTCTGATAGAAGCATGTTCTCAATTGAGATTCCTCATCCCAGCTAACTCTAATGTGTCAAGTAGAAGAAAAACAACAAATGTCAAGTTTTTTGGCATATGACCAACTCTCATCACAAAACACAATGACATAAAAGGTCAATACATTACAAATTATCCCCTATCAAAACATACACCAGCCATATAGAAATAATAATCCCCAAGAGCTCTAAGACAGAAATGACAGGATACAGGTGATATTAAGTGGAGGAATTTTAACAAGAAAGTTGAAGTAGGACAATACAGAAGTAGAGAGGAGGGAGAAGAGATAAATAACACTAAGAGTGTTTGTAAAAGCCATGAGAATTATTATTTTATATTTCTTTAATATTCTATATAATAATAAAAGTATAATAGCATACCTATGACTGCCACTTTCTTAAACCAGAATAATTATCATACCCACAGATAAGATTAGATCTCACTCTATATCAAAGAAACCTCTCTTTGCATAAAAAGATCATTACAGAAATGTACATGTGGTCAAAACATAGAAAACAACCACTTAAGAGTTACTCACCCCAGCATATGCATCTATAAAACACCTCCTTTACTCAGGAAACATCAAAGAAACAGGGTCTAAAAATTGTAAGAGCCAAAGGACTAAGAAGTCTTCTAGGAGTTTGTCTCTCCTAGAAATGGCATGGAAGCAAAACTTTGAAATTTTAACAATATGGCTGCTCAACAAGATCTGAACTATTTTCCAGATTTGCATAGTGAAATAGAATTAGTGGTCCCAAGAAATGAACCCTGTAATTGGTTTCCAGTTACCAAGTAGTCAGTTCTAAAAACATTTACATATATGCAACACAAAATAAACTCAATATATAGTACCGTTTCTCTCTCATTCTCTCTGTTTTCTCTCTCTCTCTCTCTCTCTCTCTCTCTCTCTCTCTCTCTCTCTGAACAATAATAAAGAAAAAAGAAGTTATGAAATCGACAAGAAGGAGAAAGACATGGTGCAGAAGGAAAAGGATGGGTAGAAAAATTTATTTATTTAAATAATGTAAATAAAGTAATGTTCTCTAATGGAAATTACTTAGATAAACTTTAGGACACCAAACTTAAAAGAACAGGCAAAACTTAATCAAAAAATTCAAGGATTTTAAGAAAAAAAGGAGCAAAGAGGTCAATGGAATTAAAGAAACTAGCAATGAATGCCAGAATAAAGAGAAACGTAACTGAATTAAATACTAAAGACCATTCAGAATTTGAAAACTGAACACACCAAAAAGACAAAACTATTTTTTAAACAGGATAAAATACAGTTGGGACTGAAAAACTGAAAAACCCAATTAGACAATTCAAGCTAGAATCAAGAAGATAGAATATCAAGCCTCAAAGGTAAAATAAAGGAATTAGACCACACAAAATAGTAAAATTTCAAAATTACACAAAAGAGCATGCAGAAACTGTGGGACACTATGAAAATACCAAATCATTAAATAGTGCATATCTCAGAAGACAGTCAGGTGGAAAGATCTGATCATCTACAAAGTCATAGAGGAAAACTTCCCCACATTAAAGAAAGATATAACTGTATAAATACAAGAAGCACACAGAACGCCAAGTAGAAAGGACCAGAATAGAACCTTCTGCCCAAACACTGCATATGATGGTTAAAATACCAAATAATCAGAACAAAAAGAAGGAGGGAGGGGTATTGAAAGCTACAACAGAAAACCCACCAATCATATATAAGGGGAAACCTATTAAAATAAAAGCTGACTTTTCAATGGACATTTTAAATTTTAGAAAAATCTGGAGCAGTTTGTTCCACATTCTTAGAGACCACAGGAACCAACCTAGACATCTGTACCCAGCAAAGTACCAGCTATAGTTAAAGAAGAAGGACCTTTGTATAAAACAAAAAGGATAAAATAATTCATAAACACCAGACTAGCCCTACAGAGAATACTGGAAGCAATACTTTAAAGAGAAGAACAGAATGAGCATAGTCAAGGCAATCTTCCTGCCGCTAAACATAAGCAGCGTTACATAAATGGTAAGCACAAATTAAACACCATTGCTTTCTCATCTAAAGCACAGAAGCCAGAAATGAAGCACTCTACAAATGCTGAAGGAGAGATCTAGGCCAGAATCCTACAGCCAGTGAAAATGCAATCCAGAACCAAAGGGGAAGGTCAAGACAATCAAAGATGAGAAAACCCTAAGAAAGTTTGGGACAGAAGATGTACAATGGAGGAGTGAACAGAAAAGGTTTTCTAAATGAAGAAATCATAGTGAAACGTTAGGGAAAACAATGAAAACACAAAAATATATGGAAAATAATTCATATTTTGAAACTTCTAAGACAAATTTGATTATTGAAAGAAGAAGTTAAAAGATTTCTGGTGTGGACATAAATACGTGTAGAGAAAAGACCTAAGCTTCTAGCACACACACACACACAACACACACACACACAATGAGGAAGGAAAAGGAAGGGAAGTTGTGAGTATGTGAGATTTTAATTGCTCTAATGTTAGTGCCAGTGATGAGGGGCATCACATATAGCTTCATTAAATACCTAAATGATTCCAAAGGACAATGCATCTAAACAAATGTAAATGAAATAATAAAGAAAATGTCATAGAAGCTGTAGAAAAACATGAAAAAGTATTTAGAGAATACAAAATAGAATGAACAAAAACAAGACAAAAATTACAGGACTAAACCCTAACAATTCAATAGCATTTACACACATCCTCCAAATCCCATATTTCAAAAGAAGGCAGAGTGGATTACAAAGCATGCCACCTATTACATATAATGAAACAGACAGAAAAGATACATGATGCACTAGTAAACAAAGAAAACAATGGCCCTATTAATGTTGTGCTGGACTGCACAGATCCCAAAACAAATGAAATGGAAAGAGAAAGAGTAAGATATTGTATAATGATGAATATCTTGTTTCTCTGAAGCAAGGAAAGGTTTACGCACCAAGAAATAGACCTTCAAAACATATCCACCCAAAATGAATGAACATGAATGGATGGCAAAAACATAAAACTTGGCATTTGGGCTTGAAATCTTCAACATTCTTCTAGGCAATTGAAAGACTAGTAGACAATAAAAGTATAGTAATTAAGGTGCGTGTGTGCGTGCATGTGTGTGTGTGTGTGTGTGTGTGTGTGTGTGTGTGTACAAATAAGATATATAAAGAACAGCTCAACACCATCAACTAATAGAATCTTACTGACAATTATCACTGTTTTTTACAGTAGCAGAATACAGTCCTCAAGTGCCATTCTATGTGTAAATATAAGATACTTAGAAATGAGTGAAAACACATATATCATGTCAAATTTGTGAGTCACTGTTAAGGCAGTGCTAAGAGAAGATTTCAAAAAATTAAAATATAAAAAATGTAGAAGTTAGAAGAAATTATTTTTTAAAAGTTTAAGCTTTGATGACAAAGGCTTAGTTTTTCTGGCTAGAACAATTTAATAAAGTTAAGAGCAGAAATAAAATTGCAACAAAATATAAAGTCAGTAAAACAATAATCTAATTCTTTGGAAACAAAAATAAAATTGAGAGGTTTCTTGACACACTGGCTAGACAGAAGACACATAATTCTTTAATATTAGAAATGAAGCATAAGTCACTCCAACAGGACTCCAACAGGGAACTACACACATGAAATGACAATTTAGGAAAAACAATGTTCTTCAAGATCTACATACTGCCACAAGTCACAAGGTTTACACATAAGCAATTCTGTAGCTATGAAAGTATTGAAATTATAATTTCAAAACATGATGCAAATACTAATATTGTTTATTTGGAGAATAATATTAAAGTTTATGGAATCATTTCTATATAATTTCTTCCTAAAATAGAAGAGAATGAAACATTTTAAAATTAACTTCATGAGGCCAATATTACACAGATTTTCAAACCAAATAAATACAGTATGGAATAATAAAGACTAATTATCTTTCAATAGTATAGCTCTAAAAGCCCTAAAGGGATTTTGGGAAATTCAATTCAACAACAAGTAAAATAATGTATCTCAGGGGTTCTGAGAATTCAGGTTACTTCTGTATTTGAAAATCATGTATGCCACATGTCAATAAGCTAAATATCAAATATTCAAAAGGTCATATAAATTCATCAACAATCTTTATTTCACTGAATTCAATGTTCATTTATCATAAAACTCGTAAAATATAAATAGAAAGGGACTATTCAACATGATCAAAAGCAGCTTCCATAATGTAACAATGATAGAATGATTTGTTCCTAAAATCAGGAATTCCTCACAGTACTGAGGTTTTGGCAAGTGTAAATATCAAGGAAATAAAACAAATGACATAAATATTGGAAAGGAATAAATAAAATGACCTTTAACCCATAGAGAACATGGTGTTCTGCATAGAACATATCAATGACTTTAAGAAAATTACTGAAGTATTGAGATCACCAAGACTGCATAATGAAAGCCACAATGGAAAAGTAATTGCATCTCTTTAGTCTAGCAATTAATACATACATGATGAATTTAATAGTAATGTCTCATTTGCAATTTAATTAAGAAAGGGGAACTCATACAAACAATGTGGACGGATGCTTTTTCATTAATTACACCTGATGTCAGGTTCAACTTTTCAGCTGGATTACATTGGTTCATTAAAATTTTCTATTACTTTGTGGGTTCATTTCAGCAATTTTTACTTATTTTAATAAGTAACTTATTTTAATAATGTATTAATTAAATTCTACTATTTCAATAGTTTTATTTATATACTATTTTTTAAATTTGTTTCCTTTAGTTAATAAGAGTTTCATTAATTTTGTTATAAGAACACCTTATACCATTACTACTTAAGTTTTCAAAAGTTATGTAACTAAAGGCTTGAAGCAAACTAGTTATATCAAAACAAAATTATAAACACAGAACATACATACACATTTTTATATGCAAAATTATTTTTATTAATTTTATTGGTGTGCATGCATTGTACGTAGTGATAGATTTCAGTCTGTTTACTGGAAGGTACATCATGTTCTTTGGTCTTATTCACCCACATATCTTCTTTCACATTCTTTTTCTCTTTTTCTATCCAGTTTTGTCAGGCTTACATGTTGAAAAGGCTATCTTTTCAACAAGATACAAGTCTTTAGCCTTTTATTTAAAATAAGGTGGGAGTTGCTACGCGCTTAAGGTCAAGGTCCACATTCTGTTTAATCCTATCTATTTTGGAGCCAGTGTCATGATGCCTTTCCTTTTTTAATTATTGTTTTTACTTATTTTACATACCAACCACAGTTTCTCCTCCCTCCTCTCTTTCAGTTCCCTCCCTCACCTCCTTTCTACCCTCTTCATCCATTCCTCAGAAATGGGAAGGCCTCCCATGGGGAATCAAAGCCTGGCATATCAAGTTGAGCCAGAACCAAGCTTCTCCCCTCTGCATCAAGGTTGAGCAAGGCATCCAACCATAAGGAATGGGTTCCAAAAAAGCAGCTCATGTGCCAAGGGCAGATCCTGTTACAACTACTAGAAGCTCCACATACCAAGGTACATAATTGTCACTCACATGCAGAGGCCCTAGGTTTGTCCCATGCAGGCTCCCTACCTGTAGGTCTAGAATCCATGAGCTCCTGTGGTGGGGGCTTTTACCGCCATCTGGGGATGAGAGCCACCAATAGTGGGATTTTTAGGGGCAGAGTCTGGACTGGGGTGACTTCAGAAAAGGGCCCAGCGTTTGAATTTTGTTTGGTTGGTTTTTTTTTCTTTTCTTTTTTTTTTATTAATAACATAACTTAAAATTTTTACATGTGGATCCCAGTTTCCTCTCCCTTACTCCCTCCAACACTCACTCCCTCCTTCACTCCCTCTTACCCTCTTTCCGCTGTGACATGCACCCTGGCCACCCTCCCCTCCCATCCCCTCACCCCCATTCCACATATAGGGCTACGCTATCCAAGTTGGGTCATATAAATCTGTCAAGTCATTTGAAGTAGGGACTAAGACTTCTCTCCTGTCTCTAGGTTAGGAGGGTATCCCTCCATGGGGGATGTGTCTGCAAGGTCCTTTTGCGCACCAGTAATAGATCCTGTTTCTACTGTCAGAGGTTTTCAAAGTATAACCTGAATGTTGTCTGGATTTTCTCTGTGTCCATTGTTATGTCCCCCTTTTGATTTCTGATTTTGTTAATTTGCATGATGTCTCTCTGCTTTTTCATTAGTTTGGATAAAGGTTTGTCAATCTTGTTGATTTTCTCTATAAACCAATTCTTTGTTGCATTGATTTTTTTGTATTGTTTTCCTGTTTTCTATTTTATTGATTTCAGTCCTCAAATTGATTATTTTCTGGCCTCTACTCCTCCAGGGTGAGTTTGCTTCTTTTTGTTTTAAGGCTTTCAGTTGCACTGTTAATTCTCTAATGTGATTATCCTCTGTTTTCTTCATATTGGCACTCAGTGCAATGAACTTCCCTTGTAACACTGCTTTCAAGGTATCCCATAAGTTTGGATATGTCATGTACTCATTCTCGTTAAATTTTAGGAAGTCCTTAATTTCTTTCTTTATTTCTTCTTGAGCCATGTAAGGTGCAATTGCACCTTGTTCAGTTTCCATGAGTTTGTAGGGTTTCTGCAATTTGTGTTGTTGTTGAATTCCAATTTTAAAGTATGGTGTTCTGATGAGATAAGATACAGGGGACTATTCCAATTCTTTTGTTCTGTTGGTGGTCCTGTCTAGTGGTGAGAGTGGTGTGTTGAAGTCTCCCACTATAAATGTGTGAGGTTTTATGTGAAGTTTGAATTTTAGTATCAATTGTTTCATGAGTGTGGGTGCCTTTGTATTTGAGGCATAGATGTTCAGAATTGAGACTTTTTGTTGATGGATTTCTCCTGCGACGAATATGAAATGACCATCTTCATATCTTTTGATTAATTTTTGTTTGAAGTCTAACTTGTTAGATATTAGAATAGCCAAACCTGCTTGCTTCTTGGGTCCATTTATTGGAAGACCTATTCCCAGCCCTTAACCCTGAGGTAATGTCTATCTTTTTAGGTGTTTCTTGTATTCAGCAGAAGGATGAGTTCTTTCTTCATATCCATTCTGTTAACCTGTGTCTTTTTATAGGAGAGTTTAGACCATTAATGCTGAGGTAGAGTAAGGACCATTTATTGTTAATGTTTGTTAGTTTTAGATTTGATTTTGGCAGTGGTATTGTGAATTTATTTGTCCTTCTTTACCATTGGTTTCTGGTGAAGTGGGATTATCTTTGTGACCATAGTTAACTCCTTGGGTTGGAGTTTTTCTACCAAAGCTTTCTGTAGGGCTGGATTTGTAGATACATATTGTGAAAATCTGGCTTTTTCATTCATTAAATATCTTGTTTTCTCCATCTATAGTGATTGAGAGTTTTACTGGGTATAGTAGCCTGGGATGGCATCCATGTACTCTTAGTACTTGTAGAACATCTATCCAGGAACTTCTGGCCTTGAGAGTTTCCATGGAGAAGTCAGGCATAATTTTGATAGGTCTGCCTTTATATGTTACCTGTCCTTTTTCCTTCACTGCTCTTAATATTCTTTCTTTATTATGTATGTTAGGTGTTTTGATTATTATGTGTTGAGGGGTCTTTTTTCTTTGGTCCAGTCTATTTGGCATTTGATATGCTTCTTGTACTTTCATGGGCATGTCCTTCTTCAGATTGGGAAAGTTTTCCTCGATGATTTTGTTGAATATGTTTTCTGCACCTTTGAGCTGGGCTTCTTTGTCTTCCTCTATGCCTATTATTCTTAGGTTTGGCCTTTTCAGTGTCCCACATTTCCTGGATGTTTTGTGTTAAAGATTTGTTAGATTTACGATTTTGTTTGGTCGATGAATCTATTTCCTCTAGTTTATCTTCAGCACCTGAGATTCTCTCTTCCATCTCTTGAATTCTGTTGGTTATGCTTGTGCCTGCAGTTCCTGATAGTTTGCCCAGTTTTTCTATTTCCAACATTATTTCTGTTTGTATTTTCTTTATTTTCTCCATTTCTGTTTTCAAGTCTTGAACCGTTTCCTTCACCTGTTTAATTGTTTTTACTTGGCTTTCTATACAACTCTCGGCAATGTTGTGGCACATGGGCAGTGGGGAGTTGTATGATTGTTGAGGCTAATAATCTATTGAAATACTATTGCCAGGGCAAACACCAAGGTCATGAATGTACCAATGTTTCTTGGATAACATCCTAGAGTAGATTTTCACTGAATGTTATACTGTGCCCAGTTGCAATTATTCACCTCTTGCTGAGTCGAATGCCCCCCCTACTCAAAAGACATGGCTGTGAAATGAATAGAGAGGGATTTATGACTTCTGACAGTTCAGCGAATCACTGGAGGTATTTCTAAAATAATTTCCTACTCAAATTAACAGGTGTTTATTCGCTGATATACATATGTAGGAAAGATGTGTATATCACTTTCAAAAAGGGAACATTTCTCAACATGCTAAGTTTAGGACCAAAGTTCACAAAAGATAAGGCATATTTGGGGGTATATTTAGCTCAAGGCCATGCACACATTGAAAGTTTAAAATTGCATACAAGAACACATTTGGACATTTATTGATTGATTGATAAATATGTTGGACAGGCACATCTGTGGTAATGCTCAAACTTCCAAATGTCTTGTTTGTGAACTATATTTGATGTGAATTTTGATTGTGAACTATAGAAGAGAGTCAAGGTCCCTGAAGCACTTATCAGATAGCAATACAAAGAGTGGATACATAATCATCAGGACAACAGACGCAGTCCATTCTTACCATATTTCTAGCATTCTTTGCTCTTAAAGTTGATCATTGCACTCTGTGAGTTTGAGGTGTTCAAATCAAAAGAAATTTGTATCTAAGAGACAATGCACTTATAACCAGCATACTTTGGTATTCTTGAATGTTCAGGTAAAAGCAAACTGAAATTTATGTCATCATATGATGGAGTTTATACTATATATAAAAAAACAAAGCATACATTCATTTTCCAAAAAGATATATCAAGTTTCTGTTATACATTCAATTCTAACATCTGGCCTGTTTCTAACCTATTGCTTCAAGATTTTTTTCTATAAAATTAATTAAAACATGAGTTTATGTTTTATTTTCATTTTGAAGGATTTTCACACCATTAAAAACAAATCTATAATTTTCACATATTTGTAATTTTGTAAAGTTTTATTCTCAGGCAATAAAATTAGTTTACTTGTCAGAAAACAGTAAAAATAAGAATGAAGATGAGAATATTTTTATAAGTGCTGATGCTTAAAGATGACTTTTGAGACTATACTGGAAATGTAGTTAAACAGGTCTCGTAAAGGACACAGAGTATTTTTTCAGACTAGAAGCATGCAAAACTGAATCATAAGGTATTTTTCAAAATGGGCAAGAATCCTCTATTGTGATGTAATAAGGATCAGGATAAACAATTAGGCTGAACAGAAGTTTATTAAGGGAGAAATAACTCACAACATAGGCAGATGTACACGGCGGATTCCAGAGGATCCTAAACCTTCCAGCGTCCACCACCAAAAAGGGGTGGCCCGACCCTTTCCCAGCCTTTTCTCCCAGCTCCCAACCGGCTCTGTCTCCGCCCCAATGGGCATGGCCTAAGCCACAGGTGCAGACAAGGTGAATATCTCACTACAATTTCCCTTTTAGTCTAAAGAAAAGATTTGGGTTCGATACAAAACTATATACAAAACAATGAATAACAAGTGTGCTCTAAGAAAAGGAAAATTGAGAACAAAACAACCTATATATCTAGTCCTACGGTGAAGACATAACGGAGTTTACAATAGAGTTATCCTAAGCTAGAAAGCTTAAGCCTAGTACCTAATCTATCTAACTAGGAAGAGAGAATAATAGTTGTGATAGTTTAATCTACAACCTCATCAAGACCTGAGAGGGAAAATAGCAATACTAGGGTAGACAGGAAGTGCGGATGGGCAACTTCCAAAAGATGCCTCAAAGACAGAAACAGCAAGCTACCTGGACAGTCACTCAAGGTCTCAGAGCAATGTTGGTACAGCCAGTTTTGGCTAAGTCCAAGAGTACCTGACAGACCACAACAAAAGCAGGGAGGAAGAAAGGCTGTCTTACCCTGACTTGGCAAGGTTCAGCAGTCTTCTGTTTGTCTCCTGCAAGCACATAGGACCACATGTCCAGATCAGTTGTCAAGGTAGAGGCAGTTCCTTGCCCAAGAGGCCATGGCCGAAGTGAAGGTGAACTCCAGAAGGAGCAACAACAATGTCCAACATACTTTCATGAAAGTGCATGGTGCTGTCAGGAGCAACAGTGTTTCATGTCAACGGAGTACTAATATTAAAACATTTAAATGCTGTGTTTTGCAGGTCTATGAAGTGATTGGAGATTAAGCATCTATTTCTGACTAATCTCATAGGCAAAGGAAACACGGGTGAGGGTAATCTGTAATACTCAGGAACTTAGCTATAAACCTGATTAAAACTTCCTTGAGTAAAGCAAGGATACACACCTAAACAATATAATTATGCACATGTAAATTCCTAAAGTAGAGGTAGAGTAGAAATGTCTAGACAAGAGGGCAGCAAGATAAATATCCTAAATTGTATCAATATACAAAATGTCTTGAACGCAAACAAAGTATACATACATAGAATATAGCGAGAATAATGTGCATAAAACATAAATGGAAAGATTTCACACAATATGACAAAATATAATATACAATTCTTCCAGTACATAGGTTACCACGGATAAGAATATATAACAGTGTAAGCTGAAATACTAATATCTCACTCTTACTAAACAATCCACAAGAAGGTAGACCAATCTACCTATATCATTCTGAACTATATCTTTCCCAACCATACCCTATTCCTGTCTAAAAGAGATAACCAAGTCTAAATATCACCTTTCATACCCAACCCCAAGTAACTAAAACCAACCCTATGAAGATGACTATTATCCCTAAATTCCAAGAGTGGGGAGAGGGACATCGTTATCTTAAGATTACTTCCTGCTGAAATGGGACAATGATTGCTCCATGGGATCCTGTAGGAAGAAAATGTTTAGCAACCAAATTTCTCAACAGAATTGGCTGTGACATATGTAGGTATTCATAGTGTGGCAGAAAATGCTTGACTGGAGTTCTATTTGGAACTCTGGCCAGGTTGTAATAAGAAGGTGCACCATTAAAGCTAGCTAGTCAGGAGTTGTCTTGAGCAAAGCAGTCCCAAACCGGTTAAAGGGTGAAGTTTGTAGCTCAGATGCATCAGGATGAGTAGAATGGAAATGTCCGTTTGGGGCCCCATCTTCCTTCCGGAGTGTTCAAGGATTGCTGTTAGGAACTGTTATTATTCCTTGTGGAAAACTTAAATATCAATATCAAAGAAAAATTTTCAAGTTTTACAGTATGCGTTAGGGGAAAGGCAACAATAAGCATTAACATGTATAAGAGAAAATGAGGATTTCAGAGAGAAAAGTGCATATAAACATATGAGTCCCTAGATTTTGTTTTCTTCTGCCTTACATCAATTGGCTTCTTGATATAAAGCAGAAACTGTGAATTCAATCTTAACAACATGCTTGAATTTAGAGAAGGAAAACCATGGGAGATGTTATTCTGTATATACGTTTCTCATACTGGTTAATAAAGCACCGTGGCCAATAGGAAACAAGATAGGCGGGGCTAGGAGACCAAGAGGAGGAAAGAGGAAGTAGTGAGGAGGGGTTGAGATGTAGACCTGAAAGAAAGAGGATGCCGGCTGCGGCTCACGGATAAGATGACCATGTGGAAATACTTAGATAAGTAGAAATGGGTTAATAATTAAGGCAGAGCTAGCCCATTAACAATGATAGTCATTGGCCAATGGGATTGTATCAAATACAGAGTCTCTGAGTGTTATTTGGAGCTGGTGCGGCTGTGGGCCCAGACTGGCAGCAGGCGGAATGGAGCCGGCGGGAAGGAACAACCTGCCATAACAATCCTCCATGCAGTTATTAGAGTAAAATGGCTTTAAAAATCAGTATCTGCACCATGGATCATTTCCAAATTACTTTATCTTCTGTATCAAAGCAAATATAATTTTGTTTTTTGTATAGAAATTCAGCAGTTGCTTATATCTTCTATTGGCATTGCTTAAAGCTCTGTTCTTCATGGGCTTTTTTATTTTTAAACAAAGTATTAACTGAAAATGCTCATATATATAAATTTAAATATTCAAACAAGCTTTTTTTTACTTATCAACTGGCAACCTCCAGTCCTTCCCTGTTCCCCCACCAACTCCAATCCTCTTACTGCTTCCCAGGGAGGATGAGGCCTTTCTTGGGGAATTTTCGAAGTCTGTCATATCATTTGGAGTAGAGCCCAGGCCCTCCCCCATATGTCTAGGCTGAGAGAGTATTCCTCTATGTGGATTGGGCTCCGAAGTCCATTCGTATACTAGGGATAAATACTGATCCACCACCAGAAGCCCCATAGACGCCATATTCCTCCATTTTGAATGTCTGTATCAATGTATAATCATTGATCAGATGGCATCAGGTTGACAAATCTTAAAAACAATACATAGCAATCTCTCCCTGACCTGAATCCATACTTCCTTTATATCAGGCTCTCTCCCCATGTCATTCTAGTGAAAAATTCTCTTACCTTCTGCTTTGCACCCAAAATTTCTCACAGTGTTAACTTGATAGGTAATTCTTTCAGACAGGTCATTAGCTTCAACACAGATAGCACAGTCAGGATAATTTATCCACCATCCATACTCAAGAGAAATGAACACTCTAAAAACAGGAACATAATTGGGAGAGCATTGATGGATATTGATTTGGAAGGTAGAAAATTGATAGATTTAAAATTTGTGAATTAAAATTACATCTTAAAATTGTTCTTAAATCAATAGAAAACAAAGGTATAATAGGATCTTTGCATCACTTGGGATGTCTACAGTAATTCATTATAGAAAAGAATAAAAGACTCCTAATACTGATTGATATCTATGGCTAATTCATTTCATTGGAAGTTTTTTATAGGAAAAAATAAAAATTTTTGTAGACTTTCTAGTCTAGATTTAGTAGTTATTTAGAGAAATAAGATCAGCTCCAGCAAATAACTACATGAGCATGAGTGTGTACGTGTGCCTGAGGGGTCCTCATGTGTGACATTGCAGAGCTTGGCTTGAGTTACAATGGGCTCTTGACTAGTGATTTCCTTCTAATTGGAGCAGTCTCTCTTGAGAGGAGAAAAGAGGGAGAGTCATAAAATAAGGGAAGTGAAATAACTAACAAGTCTAAGGAAGCTGGTAAAGTTATAAGATTTGCAAAGTTTCTCTCCAAGCTTCTAAAAGCAATAATAATTTCTGGGGAATGGAGACTCTTATATTTAAGTAGGAGCTACTTTAAGAAATGAAGCTACTCTAGGCAAGCATGTTTTGTGAATTGTAACTATACTTATACAGGTTCCTCAGTGATGTGGGAACACATGTTCCAGTGAGTAACCCATTACTCATGAATCTTTAAGTAACCACCAAAAACTAGTTTATTAAAAAATAAATTGAGGGACTCAGCCAAGATACAGGGGTGAGGGCTTCGTGTGACAGACTTTGATAGACTCCCCATGGGAGGCCTCACCTTCTCTGTGGGGTGGATATAGGTGGGATGGAAAGACAGTGAGAACAGTGGGAGGACAGGAGGGCGAGGGAATTAAGATTGATATGAAAATAAGATTGTTTTTAATTTAAATTAAAAATATTAGAAAAATAAATAAAACTTAAAAAAGTAAATTAGGTATAATTGTTTCTAGGATATATTGTTAGTGCTCTATCTAGAATTATAGACATTTGTTCACACCTCCACAGGAAAGAGGACATATCAGCTGATAGAATCATGGCAAGACCATCAGGTGTTTGATCTCTGCACATGCAATGAACAGAAATTCAGAATCCTTTTGGCACTGCAGTCACAGACTACAGTTAATTATTTAGCATGTATAAATGATACACTTGGTTTTTATAGGATTGAATTTGTGTCTAAATTGTATACATCACTTCAGATTTTTGTTATTTGTTCAGAACACTATTGGTTTTGATGGGGCAGAATGACTTTCTTTTTTTCAAAGAGTCATATACATACTAAAGAAATAATGGACGTTCTTGAATGTACAATATCTGTAGACACATTTTGTAATAGAGTCATGAACTAGGTTTCATATTCTAGTTTCATCTCACATTTTACAAAGGAAAGAATCCTTTTCTTGCCTATCAGTATTTTGGAGAAGCTGGCTTTAGGACCTAAGAAGATATTCATAAGAACATATGTGCTATGAATGTTTACACATCAATGTTTTTGAATCTTTACTTCATGGTGACAAGGGTGATTTTCTACTGATTCCTTTATGTTGTCACATAGTTCTTGTCATCAGTTTACACTTATGCGGCACTAGAGATCTATTTTATTATCTAGGTGGAAGTAAATTCAACATCTTGAAGGACATTTGTCCTCAGTAACAAATTTTCAACAAGGTTTTAGAAGTCACTTTTTAGAGGCTTGGGAGATCTAGGCATTTGAAAGGGATTAGTTTTCTTTAAGCCTTACCCAAGAAATAAAACAACAACAAAAACATTGCATCAGTTGGACTGTATCCTCTAAAAGCATGTGTCAGAAACTTAATTACCATTGAGGCTGTATTAAGAGAGACAATCATATCAAAGGATTAATGATACCATCTTAAGAGTGACTTTCTTTTGACAGGAATTGATTCCTTATAAAAGGACAGTTTCTCTCTCCTGCCTGCCTTCCTCTCCTTTCAACTCTACTCTCTTCTCTTTCCTCCTATTCTTATTCCTCCTCCCCCCCCCCCCCATTCATTCACTTTTCTTCTTGTATTTTTGCTGTGGGATGACTGTATTATCCTCTGCAGATAGAAGTGCCAGTTGAACAAGCTTATTGCCCTGAATTTGATCCCTAGAACACACCTCAGAAAACCGTCCTCTGGATTCTACATGTGTCGTCATAACAGGCTATGGCTCCTTCCCCAAATACACAACACACAATACACACACACACACACACACACACACACACACACACACACACACACACAGACACAGACACACAGAGGCACTAACAAGTAAAATAATAAAATATAAATAAAATTTAAGAAGAAAGCAAGCTTTCATCAGATGTTTTTACCTCAACCTTCTCAGTTCCTGGAATCATGATCCAAATAAGGTTCTGTTCATGATAAATTTTTCAGCTTAAGACCTTCTGTGTGGTATCACAAATGGACTAAGTCATGACCCGAGTGCTAGCAGTACTACTCACTTATGAACAAATGGACAAATTGAAGTCCTCCACAAACACATAGCTACTGTTTGTGTGTCCTGCATGCAAACTGAGGAATCTGAGTTAGTATCCGTGTGCCCATTCACAGTAGGGCATTTGTAGAACCATGTTTTAGAGAAAATAGCAGGGTCCTTCAGGAGAATGGGCCCTGAAAGTCACATATGACCACATCTGTGGGTCCGTGTTCTGGGATCTTGAGTTGCCTACTTTTTTAAAAGCCCTGCCTCATAACTGTGGGTATATAACATTTGACTGCTCTTTAGAAACTTGGAGTGCTGTAAGTTAAAATTTTGTGATCTATATCTGGGTGACTTCTGGGAAAAATCTTTGTGTACAATTATTAGGAAAACATTTTAGTTGGTGTCTAGTCTTTATAGCTCAGTGTCATTGGAAATAGGTCTAAAACTGTCTAGAGGCATGAGAGACAGTACAATGAATACATAAACCTCTAAAGGAATACAGATGCATCTATTGGCAAACAGTCAACAGAGAAAAGAGGAACCACAGTTGTGAACACATAAACAAAACAAAAAAAAATAGGGAAGATGAGATGGGGCAAGGCTTTAATGACAAGCAGAAAAGCAAATAATCAATATGTTCTAACACAATTTTCTCTCCATATCATTTTGAGTGTCTATTTCATGTCTTTTGATTAGATGTCCCCAGCTCCCTAGAACCTTTAATAGGCACAATGTGTGTCTCTCACAGAGAGGCACGTAGATTCTGTTTCTGGTCATGACCCTAAGGAAGGTTCATGTGTGGTAGTGGCTATGGGCCCAGCAGTAGCAGTTATTTAGGGAACACGCTAGAAACCTCAGCAAAAGCTCCCAGAACTACATTCAATTCCCACACTGACCCTTCCTATTGCCTTTCCCCACAAAGTTAGGTTCACAGGAGTACAATTAGTTTTGACCTACATGCCTTCATGCAGTGCCCTTGTGCACTAAGAACTACAGTGGTCTTAAAGTTCTTTCCAAAAGACCCAGTTTGCAGGGATAGACTGGGACATTAGCCCTTGCCAAAGACTGTCTTAGCATGCTTTGATTCTCTCACTCACTCCTGTTTCCAGAAAGCCATTTTCAACCCTGCTTTACCTGTGATATCTTGGAACACTTTCCTACTAATACACAAAGTCTATATCCCTATGAATTTTGCTCACCTGGCCAACTGAGACTTAAACTTAGTGGTATAAAATAATCCCATTTTCTTCTTCAAATATTGAAGTACTGGATATTAGTACATTCTATATGCCAATGCCTGCAGTATAGAGAACCCTAAATCCTTACAAGGTTATACAGAAATAGGGAAAGTAACCCTGCTTGGGAATATTACCTCAGTCTGATCCAACAGCACCGTGCTCTGTAGGAAAGGTTGGAGGCTACTAGAATGATGGCTAGAACTGAGTAACATTAAGAACACATTTCTAAATAAATAGTTATGCCCTCTCTTTCTCCTATTACACTAGTCCTTTAATTGTGTATCAAACAATATAGCTTATCCCTTCACCATCCAAACACTCCTATCATAAATGAATATCCCTGCCAAGGGTGGAGAAATAAACAAAAGTGTTAATTTAAATGTTAGGCGAATAGACAGTAGATAGTAGAAGGCCCATAGGAATCAAATAATCCTGATATTGCCTATGGATACTCATGTTTTGTTTCCAGTTAATCTTTTGTTTGGATAAGCAAGATTTGACTGGGATTTCTGTCTGGTAGGGATACTGATCCATTATTTTCTAGAGCAGAAGGTCCAGAAACCTATGAAATATTTGTGTTGTGATCTGAATAAAGAAACGCAGAGGTTAATTGTTTTGCATTAGTCTACATTTCGGTTAGCCTAGTCCATTATGTAACTGATAGTATCCTGTGTGTGTATGTATGTAACATATTATTTGTTTTTGTCGTTATAGTGTCTTTTCATGCTATGTTGAAACAAGCTATTTTTTTCAGTCACAGCCCAGGATCCCTCCATCTGGAATGGGAATTGCAAGATGACCTGACTTCCAGCTCTGATTCTGCTGTTTATAAGAATTTTGATCTTGAGATAAGAGATATGCTCATGAGCTACCTCATCTGTACAAGGTATCCTGGAGCCTCTCCTGTGCCTTCCTTGGGGACCATGGTACACAACTCCAATAACATGTTGAATAAATGGTTCATAAACTGAAAAGTGTCACAATGTCACTAATTATTTTCTTTGTTATATTTCCCATATTTGACTTTTTTTCTAGTATCCATCTTCCATGTTTCCTTTAACAAAGAGACAACTGACTTTCTGAACCTATAAGTTGAACTTTTGGTTCAGCTTCATTAAAATTCCTGTATGTATCATCATCTATCACACATATTATGAACCAGTTATCTGCCAGTTATCTATTTCTTTATATATATATATATATATATATATATATATATATATATATTTCTTTGTTTTTATCAAATACTTTTAAAGACAATTTTCACAGTTTATTGATATGAAAATGCCACAAATGAAAAACAACTGGACTAATTCTCGTATTTAATTAAAGCCTATGTGTAAGACAGTAAGGGTTCATTGTCTTATCTATAATTTGATTCCACACAAAAGAAATAAGAGATAAGATTCTGTGTCATTCAGATATGTGATGTTCAAAGTAGTTACAGAATATTCTAATTGAAGTGATTAGGTCAATGTTAGTATGGAACATTGAGCCATTGCTCCGGGACTTAGCATTAGTCTATTTTCAATGTTTCTAAGAAGTAGTTATTATTTTTATTATTTCATAGATTCCATTTAATGGAGTGAAGAATAAATATATTTATTGACAGTAGTGTTTTATCCAGTTTCCTTTCTTCCTTAAAGGTTTATTTCTTGCTTGATTGAATGGGAATTCATCAGCTGAGACTGTTGTAAAGGTGTGTTTGACACGGAAATGATTCAATTCAGTGGAGGGGAAAATGTATATTTGATTGGTGTGCTCTCTGTTTCATATATGAAGCAGTTGTCTTTATTTTTTAATGCCCCATAGGGATATTAAAGATTGATGATAAATAATTAACTACTTAAGTGTCTTATTTCAAATATATCTGAGGAAAAAAATGTTGAAGTCATAGAAATGATTTAAAATAATTATTATCTATTCAATGTCTCAGAGTAATGAGTGACACACTTTACATAGCATGGATAGAGCAGCAGACACATAAGGGCCTTCTGTCTGCTTGTCTCACTATAAGGGATGGTTAGTTAATCAGGGTTGATCGCTTACATATTATTGCATTTGCTAATATGTAAGGCAAGATGCAAGCCACACTTTTATCTCATCAAATGTAGAAAAGATGTAGAAAACATCACTTCATGATAAGTCCTGGTGAGACTAGGGATATGAAAGATATATCTGAAAAGAATGTATAGGAAATCCAAACTCATCTTCCTTTTAACAGAGATAATCCTAAGCATTGCCACTACAATAAGGAACAAGACAAGGATGTAAATTCTCCATTCCTATTCAATTTAGTGTTTGAAATTTTAACTAAAGCAATAAGCAAGTAAAGGAAATAAGGTAATACAAATAGGAAAGAAAGATGTCAAAGTATTCTTATGTGTAGACGATAAGACTTTTATATATAAAAGGCCCTAGATACTCCACCAGAAAACTTATGCATACATGTAGCAAAGTAGTAGCGTATAAAATTAACACATAAAAATCAATAGCCTTCCTAAATGCAATAACAAACACACTGAGAAAGAAATCAGAAAAGAATAATTCTCATGATACTCTACAAATCTTGAAATAACTCTAGCCAAGTAGGTGAAAGATTTATATAATGAATACTTTAGGATATTGAAGAAAGAAACTGAAGGAGGCAGTAGAAAATGCAAACAACTCCATGCTCATGAACTGATAGCATAAAGATTGTGAATATGGCCATTCCACCAAAGCAATCCACACATTCAATGAAATCCCCATCAATATTCCAATGCAGAAATTGAAATAAATAACTTTTTGTTTCTTATTTTACATGTCGATCCCAGGTCCCTCTCCCTACCATCTTCTCATGCAATCCAATCCCCCATTCCCATTCCATTCCCCACCCACTTCACAAATAATCTTAAACTTTGCATGGGAACACACAAAAAATACAGGATAGCTAAAAAAATCCCTAGGAATGAAAGAATTCCTAAAATAAAGATGAATTATGCAGCTATACTAATAAAAACAAAACGATAGGAATAAAAATAGATGTGCTGATCAATGGAATAGAATTGAAGACTTGGACCTGAGCCCACACAAAACTGATGTTTGTCAAAAGAGCCAAAATACAAACAGGAAATAAAGACAAGGCATTCAACAAATGATGGGATAGCAGGGTACTTGCACCTAGAAGAATGAAACTGAATCTCATCCATCACCTTTCACAAAACTCAATTCCAAATGAATCTGGATGTCAACATAAGACTCAAAACTCTGCATCTGCTAGAATAGATATGTGGGACTCATCTTGACCTCACTGGGATAGAAGAGAATGTTTTAAACAAGATCCCAATAACATAGAAGTCAAGACAATTTTTATCATGTCTGCATTACATCTTTTAAAAATTTGTGTGTATTTTTATTTAACAAAGTATCAGCAACTCTGGCAACCACAGAGCTAGACACTGGATATTCTCACAAGCAGAATGAACAATCTTTCTTTCTTCATGAGTTTAGAATGATTGCTCTCAAGGTAATAATCTGAAATAAGCCATCCCACTGATGAAATAGTACAGGATGTACATCATATGACCTAGGCAGGTTTGCTTTCTATGTGAAAAAAATATCTTTTAAAAAAATTTTGCACTTTATTTATATTTTCTGTGCATCTGTGTATGAGCATAAGTGTGAACACACACATACATATAAAAATGATGCCAACTCACACACACACTCACACAAACACACACATAAACAAACGACACGCACACAAAATGACACAAACCCACACAACACAAAAGACACACACAAAAACGCTCACAGATACATATTCACAAGTCACAAATACATACACAGACACACAAAACACACAGAAACAACCACATAAGACACAAAGACACACAGGCATATAACAAACTCACAGAGACATACACTTATACACACACAAGCAGAAAGACAACTTTCAGAAGTTAGTTCTCTCCTTCCTGGGGGTCCCCTGGGGAATGCTGTATAAATTGTTTATTCTGCTCAATAAGATTAATTCAGCCCAATTCTGCATCAGCTTTCCACAAATACCTAGTTATGAACATAGTCTTTGGAAGAGCACAATTAGGACATGAAATTTTTTAAGGCAGTGATAACTTTTACATTGGGAAGATTGGTGCAATCACCAAATTCCCCATATAGAAACAAAATTCTAAGCTACACTGGCACCAGAATTAAGGACATGTCATAAAGGATATAAATAAGAAGTGACAGTAGTAATCATGGGAAATAATTCAGGCTTCTTCTTCAATGACTGCATGATACAAGTAATAAAGAAGCAAACAATTCGGATGGAGACATGGTGGGTGGTCGAAACACAGTTCTTCATAGGTTCCTGCAAGCTACATTCTCTTGGCAAAATGGACTTCACTCTCCTTTGCAAACACAAACCTCTTGCCACTTGGAGTGGTACTGAAGAGACTCATCTAGAAACTGTACAGCACTGGCTGCCTACTTGTATTATGGATTATCTTTTCAATTAATATAACCAGAGGAGTGGATGGAATTCACTAAGCTACCTAGTAATCTCTTTGACATCAAGAGGCTCTTGACTGACCATGTCTCCAGAGATTGGTTGAAGAAAGTGCTGTCTGTCCAAGCACCCAGTGGGCATCTCAATAAATTCCCATAAGAAGGCAAAAGGACAAAGTTTTATTTGAAATGCAAAAGTCACTATACAAGTCTCCACAAATGAGAGCTAAGAGAGTGGATAGAGTTGAAATGGTCACATTGAGAATTCGAATATCTCAGTGCGAGATTTAGAGTAAATGTCACCTACAAATAACATTGCATGTACTTAACTCAACAGGTTTGATTTGGAAACACACACACACACACACACACACACACACACACACACACACATGCAATAGCAATTGTTGAAAAAAGGATGCCATGAATTTGAAGGAGTGCAGGGACGATTAAAGGCAGAAAAGGAAAGGAGAAATATTGTACTTGAAATACAATCTCAAAAGCACCCTATTGTGCTTAATATGTATATGGAAGATGAAAAGAAAAGAGTGAGATATGATTAGAGAAAATCATAAATAAAATGTGACCAACCTGTGGTGAGGATCAAATAACATAGAACCTACACAAATGACATATACAGCAATTAAAACTGCTGAGAGCAGAGAAACTCCTGGAACATGTAAAACAGTAATAGAAGCCAAACTTTGGTGTTGCTCTGAGTTGAACTTGGGAATATCTTTTTCATCCCTGAACTTGGCCATCATTGCTGTTTTTGCATTAATCTGCTTTGTCTTCGGTCCTTATCTGGTTTGCTGAACACATTTGCCTTTTTCTGAACACTTCTCTGAGTGATATCTGACAGGTAACCACAAAGAATCTGAGACAGGGGTATCCCTAGGCGAACAATGACCACCAGGACTAAAGCAGACCTTCGGGAACTGCCCTGTTTCCTGGAAGGAGAATGCTCATGCTATATAACTGGACAGAAATTTTTCCTTTTGGTTTTGAGCAGAAAGATCTGTGTTGTTGGGATGGAGCACGGTTGCTGACTGCTGGCTTGCTGCAGCTCCTATGAACAGTGGTCTGAATTCATTTCATGCTCTGCTCTGTGCTGTGCTATTTTGAAAGACCAAATAACAAGGGCTTCTGTGGAAGATTCCAGGACACCAGAAAAAAAAGCAGTTTAAATTATTGCCTAATTTTATAATGTATATGAGTTAACAATTCTCATATTTTCTGCTTTTAGAATACTGTTTATTTCGTGTAGCCAGAAAGATCTGGGAACACTTTTAAACCAATTCAGACACCAAGATTCCAAGCTGAGAACCCAGACGGAACCAGTATAATACTCGTTTGATACATTCTCAATAGTAAAGGGCATTGAAATATTTAAAGTTAATTTGCCAAGAGTGTTATTATAAAGCCAGTACATTTCAGAATTCATCAGTTCATCAAATGAATATATATATATATGTATATATATATGAATATATATATATGTATATATACATACATATATATATATATATATACATACCTACGTGTGTGTGTGTGTGCTCTTTCAGGATGATGCTTTTTGTTTTGTCAAATTTTGGATAGTTCTGACTTAAGAAGTCATACACACATATAATTTCAATTGTATTATATTTAAATATGAAGTTCTATGTTTATATGACTAATAATGCACATTTAATAGCCTGTCTCAAAGAAACACTGCAGTCTTAAAGTGTTCAAGTAGTTGACAGTTCTTTTATGGAAATATTTCAAATACATGACTTGGTTACAAAAAGAATATTTAAAAACTGTCTTAAACATTGCTATGTCTCATTCACATTTCTAGTCTATCTCCATTGCAATCCATCAGGTAACAATCGGCCACAACCAGACAATAACATACCTCAAGGTGAGGAAGATTCACTATGAGGCCAGGAAGAAATACTCATTATTGTCTTCCCTCACTGAAGTGCTTGGCTATGGGCTCACCTCTGTGAAGAAATCCTTGGGAAAATGGAGTTCCTTCAAGATAAGCCACCTGGCACTTTCTTCCCTGCAGGTGGTTTATTCAAACATCAAAAGACTTGCCCTTGATCTCCTGCACTTTTGAAAATCTTCAACTATTTGCTTCTATCAAGAAATTTAAAAATCATGGCAAAGACTTTTAGTGTAAGGCACTCCTTCATTACTGAGAGATCAGCTGTCCAAAGGAAAGATTAATTTGTAACAAAATAAATTTACCTGATAAGAGATGATGAGAACCAAAGAGGAGTGATAAAAGGGAAGACATATATTTAAATTTTTAAAGAGAGAAGAAGAAAAAGAAAAAGCAATTTCATTTGGCTAAAGCTTTCAGTTCAGCCTGCCTAGGAGTGAGTGACAGGAGCCTTACCTGAGATGCATTTGAGCAGGACCCAAGATGACTTCCTAGACAGTGGTATCTCTGAAGGCACTGCATAATAATATTAAATAGAAGGTTAAATAGGATAAACATTTAATGAGCCTCTAAATCAATTTAAAATAATATTTCAGATTTATTTCTTCTTAAAATTACAATAAAATCACGTTATCTCCTCCTTGTTGCCTCTCTTCAACGACAAAGAACCAAAAAGAAAACAAAATTCCTTTAAAAATATCATTCATCTGTTGGACAGTGTTGTCACCACTGGCTCTGTCCTCCACAACCAACATCTCAGTGCTTCCCAGAGATGAGAGTTCCACACATACAGAACCTTGATTTTTTTTTTTAGCTGAAATCATAATATATAACTTTCAAGAGTCACAGGTCAACATTTTAAGTTATGTGTAGTATTTCACTGAAATCAATGAGCTGCTATCTAGGAACTTTGAGTTTACTTATATTTTCCTGTAGCTTACAACATAGGCTAAATATTTTTGAAATGAAAATAATGTATACATATTATTTATAAACTACATCTAATTCATTCCCTATAAGTCATAAAGCATAGCTTTATAGTTTAGTACTCATTACAAAATGACATTTAAAAATATATTTTATTATTTTAATTATGCATATTTGTGTGACTATGTGCATGCAAGTGCAGGGGCTTTCTAAGTAGGCCCGAGGTATCAGATGCCTGTGAACAGGTGCATGTAAGCCAATGGACGTGAGTGCTGGGAACTGAATGCATGTCCTCTGCAAGAGCAATTTCAGTTCTTGGCCACTGTGCAATGGCACATAGTACCAACTACAGATCATTTCAGATTGACAGTTGTCATCAAAGGCTAATTGCTTCTTCAACTTCCAGTTAATTGACTGTGGCTTAGGTTTCTCCAGTATTTCTACATCCACTATCAGCTTATCAGCTTCTTGCTCCATGATGTGTTGCTTAGGCTTGACACTTTATAAAGAAAGGAGATTTATCTAGTTCACAACTCTGGAGGCTGAAAGTCCAAGATGGAATCTCTCTGGTAAAAGCACCCTTAGCTGGGACTCAGCATGCAAATGCCATCATGTTGGTACTATGTGTTCAAAAGGGAGGGGTCGCATGGCAAGGCAGAACACCAGAAAGAGACCTGGGGCTCAAGCTTGTTCTTTTATAAAAAGTTGCATTAATCTTATTTGAAGGTAATGTTCCCAATGACATTTCCATTTTTTTCACTAGGGTTCCCCTTTTACAGTTTCCATGGGTTCTTAATATATCCACTTTGGTGACCAAGTCTTTGGCACACAAATGTTGGGGGGCAATCTACATCCATGTCATGACACCTATATTCCTTTGTTAAAAATACTTACTGAAAGGAGAGAAGGGTGTGCTGACTAGGAAAATAGTATTGTTCTCAGATTGCAGTATCTAAAACCTAAAGAAGGCTTCTGTAAAGAAATATATTTTATCGTGGTCCCTTTCACAACCCCTGCCATTCTGAAGGTTACTTAACCGGAAAGTTTGTATGTAGAACAAAGACAAATCTATAAAAGGCTGGGGACTAGAGATTGATTTTTCTGGTCACCTTTCTACGGGAAAACAAAACACTGGCAATATCCTGGGAAAAGGGACTTCCCAAAGCATGTGTCTCCTACTAGGACTTATATTTGCAACAATTTTAATTTCTTAAAAGAATACAAACTGGACATTTGCAATGATTTACAAAGTATCAGAGGATCTGCTTTTGCTTTGTAAAGACAAAGTCCTCTTAGGAATTTCTTATGCTATATTTTCTGAATTCCCTCAGTTAATGTGCCATTTTAAAGTTCATTCTTAGTCTTCCTGTTTTTTGCTTTTTTGTTTGTTTGTTTTACTTGTGTATTTTAGCTATGTCTTCACTTAATTCTCCTGTATTTCTATTATCTTTTACTTTTCATTCAGTTAAGAATTTTTAAAACTAGCTAAAATAATAACTTTTATAATGAGGTTATAAGTGATTTATTTCTTTTAAAATTCTGACAAAAATAGACCTACAGCTCCCAAGTGGACTAAGTAAAAAGGTATTAACGAAGACCCTTGAGTGCTCAGTTTTGGTGACTTTAGGCAAGTTTTGTAGTCTCCTGATATCAAAGGTGTTAATTAACTTTACTCTTTTCAAGTAAGAAAATAATGCTCGCTGCTTGAATGTTCATTGCTCAAAACAATCAATACTGCCTATGAATTAAATTAGGAAGAAATTAATCCACACAAAGGAAAAGAGCTTATTTAGCGATATTTCTGGGTAAATGAGCAGAAGCCTAATACTGAGTTAGGAGTACTACTACTACTACAAGCCGCCAAACCCTCTGTGCTTAGAGTCTTGTCACCATAACACTCTTCCTCAGTTTCTTATGTCAGCCAGTTGCTTTTATTTGTGTGTGTGAATTCTAATCCTTATTATTTTCTCACTTCTGGTATCTCTGCCTCCTAACCTGATTCTCTCCCACAAGACTGGCAGCCAGTCACACTCTTTCAGGCAAGGCCTGGCCTTGGGGTTAAAAACATTACCATCACAGACATCCTGCATGCCAGAGCATGGCAAGTTCTAGCTCTGGTGTTTCTTTAAGATCATTCTAGCTGTCATACTGATGAATGCCTGTAGCTGCCAATGGAAAAGCAAAGACTTAAGAAAACCCATGTTTTGTTATTTCCACCTATCTTACCTGCTTGATTTTATTCCTCAGCCGTGTTGCTTCATGGTCACAGATGACTGCTGGAGTCATTTACACATTTACACCATCTCCTCTTCCACAGTTGCATCTCTTTAACCTACAACTAATTACCAAGCTTTATGACTGAAAGCAACCTTCTGTGAGATTAAAATTGTATCTATACATACAGGCATAAAAATGGGTAAATTTCGTGATGATTATATTTGATTATGGACTTGCCAAAGATGAGACATAAAAGTTATAAGGATAAAATGCTATTATTAGTAATCATGACTCATGTAAGTGTATGTGCCTTAGACATTGAGACATAACAATGACTACAAAAAAAATTCTAGTGGGGTCATTTTATCTTCAATATGTGAAACCTATAGGGAAAGTGCTAGCTTTACTAAGAGCATGGATACATACATCATTTTTCATTTGTGCTTTATACTCAACATTCACACCAAATCCATTAGTTTGGTTTATTTATAACTTTATGTACTAGAGGAGGCCACTTGTTTTTCTGTTCAGAGTTCTGGCATTTTTTTATAGCTTTATTCCTTTTGAAGGATATTTAGGCAACAACAACAACAACAAAACAAAACAAAACAAAGGAACTCCATTATAGTTCAAGGAGTCTGTGTCTGTGATACTACATACACATATAAAGGCAAATTTATGTTCTCTTCTGTGAAAGCCGAGGACCATAGCTGTGCAGATTATCAATCTCTAATGAAAATAATTGAGTTAAAACAGGAGGAAATGAGGAAGTGGATATTAATCTTAATATTTTTGACAAATGAAGGCTTTGAATATGTTACTGCTTAAGCTGAATGCACCATTGCATATAAAATTCTTTGTTTTAGAGGAACTGGGAACAGCAAGCAGACATATTTCTTCACTGCATGTTTGCTGAGCACAGTGAAAGTTTGTTTCCTTTGCTAGCTTTAAGTACCATCTGCATATATGCAATGTGTATCTTTTACTATCATTTTCTGCTTATGTTCAGCCTGTCCCAGAGTGACTTAGAAACTTTCCTGTGAGAATCCTTTCCCTTTGAAGCACTGCATTGGAACTTGTCTAAGAAGCCTTCTGGGATGAATATGACCCCAAATACACTGAAAAAGACTAGCAATGAATTGGCAAGCTCAGTTAAATATATGCAATACATACAGACTATTGCATTTGTTAACTGATGATAAAATTAACACCGTTCATATTGTTAACATGATCCCACTTACCTGTGAATTATCAAACAAGACATGTTAACAAAGAATAAGTGTGTGTGTGTGTGTGTGTGTGTGTGTGTGTGTGTGTGTGTGTGCGTGTGTGTGTGTGTGTTTGTGTGTTCAAGTAAAATGTATTCAGGCTGAAGCTTGTCTACTTAGATATTAGTAAGACTGGCTCATGGTGTGTGTTTTTTGTGTAAGAATTATTTTGTTTTTTTTTTGTCTGGAGAGTGTGATTGAGAATCAATCCTAAATGCAATATATTTTGAAAGGCATTACTGTTCCAACAAGGTTTTTTTTTAATATACATTACATTGATTGGACATTTTTTGTTTTGTTTCCCAAAGCAAACTATGCATAGGCTATCGTGAACTGAAGTTCCTTGATAACTATAGGAAGAATACTATATTGTGATGGGTTACTGTGAGTGAGTAATTGCCTTTAAAAACCAGAAAGTAATTATTTTTTCTTTATGAGGACATGTATTTTTTTGTGTGGGTGTATGTCATGGAGGATAGAAGACCGAGTCAGGCTCCCTAGAGAGGGTGTTATAGGCTGTGAGCCATCAGATATGAATGCTAGGAACTGAAAACTGAGGGCCTGTGGAGGAACAATGGGTGTTTTTAACCCCAGAGCCATCTCCAAGGACTCAGCAGCTGCCTTTTGAATGACTACATATAATGAGTTCTCACGACAATTGATGTAAAGATTGTTGTGTATGGCTTGGAAATCTCATGCAAAAATTGATGAAGCAAGGTCATGTAACCAGTCATGTGAACCACTAGAGAGGTTCAAGTTCAGCTCTGCATTTTGAACATATGATCTTGCAGGGGTGGCTAATCCCTAAACAATTATACTAAAAACTTTTAGGACACTTCAAGTTGGGGTCAAAAGGCATTTTCTTATGGTTAAGATGAAATAAAACTTTAAGACAGTCATTTATCAAGGCTGCAGAGAAAGCATGCATAGAGTTAATTCACATATACAGTGTTGGATATAAATGTCTATAATGTCAGAGATGATTTGTTAGCTAATTATAATGCTAGAGAGGTCAAGGGCACTGATGCAGAAGCCTGTTAAAACATGACTAGTGCTATAAATGGGATGGATTGGTGTAACAAAACCATGCCAATCTTTGTTACATGCAATTTTGCAGCATTTCCCACTTGCTAAGATTTAAAAATCCTCATGTACCCTGGGCTGTGCCATTGCTATATTTATGATTCAGACTGAAAACTCCCAATCCCAATTTAAATCATTGAAGACAAAGGAAGTTCTTCTTATCTAAAAGTCATGTCTACTTTACGGTGTCCTGACTGTTCTAATACTTATTTCAGATGGATATGAGGGTAGACTATCTTTTTAGGGAAACTTGTCATTTGTTAAAATAATAATTTAAGAGTCATGTTACTTTGGATGTCACCCTAGAGAAGACTTAGGACAGAAGCAGGCTGAAGATGAGTGAAAAGGTGATTCCAGTTGATTTAAAGGCAGAATATATAGAATATCTTTAAATTTTTAAGCTTTCTTTCCTTTAATCAATCAAAGAAAACACAATAAAAACCTTTGCCTTGTTAAAATATTTATATGTTGCTTCTAAAGTCTCCCAAAGAATAAAGCAAGATACATGCAAAGTTCAGAGTCAGCATTCTAAAAATGCCCCCAAAGCGCCTCATTGTCTGCATAGCGTGGAGACCTCCCCTGTACCGGGTAAAGCAACAAAATCAAAGTAGAAAATGTGGCTTTAAAGACAACTATATATGAGATTTTGTTAAGAAAGAATGATAATTCTTCTTAATATCTTAATATCAACTAGGCTACAGACTTTACCCCAGAGTCACAGCCATACACTGACATGCAGGATCCCAGGCTGTTTCTTTCAGCAGTGTGCCAGAATACTCCTCTTCCTGTCAAAAGGACATTTCTGTTTTCTCCTCATTCTCCCCTGTCTTTACTGTTTGGTCTTCTTCCCATATTTCACCCTATCATGGTGATGGCCATAACTCCTATAACATCTATGTGTATGAGGGTTAAAAGTGAAGTCTAGCTCCAGCCCTGTCTGTGAATGCCGATTCACTTACCAGCATCACCACAAGGATAACTCATTAGCTTTCTGGTAGCAGCTTATTCAAAATGACTTCACTTCTGCCTCAGCAAATTATCTTGTTTCCCCTGTTGGACAGCTTCCTCTCAACCTCTCAGTGACTTTGGCTCCACATAGAATTCTTTTTTTAAAATTAATACTATAATTTAAATATTTTACATGTGGATCCCAGTTTCCTCTCCCTTCCTCTCTCCAATCCTCCCTCCCTTTCTCCCTCCCTCCCTCCCTCCCTTCCTCTTACCCTCTTTCCCCTGTGACATGCACCCTGGCCACCCTCCCCTCCCATCCACTAACCCCAATTCCACTTGTAGGGCTATGCTATCCAGGTTGGGTCATATAAATCTGTCAAGTCATTTGAAGTAGGGACTAGGACTTCTCTCCTGTATCTAGGTTAAGCGGGTATCCCTCCATGGGGGATGTGTCCACAAGGTCCTTTTGTGCACCAGGAATAGATCCTGTTTCTACTGTTTGAGGTCTGCCAGACTGCTCAGTCCTAGCTGAGACCCATATTCATGGGGTCTGAGTCAGTCCCATGCTATCAGTCTGGGGGGGGGGGCATTAGTTCCTCCTTGTTCAATTCAGTTGTCTTTGTGTTTCTGCAACCTGGTCTTGTCTCCTCTCTTTGCCTCTGGTTTATAGTTTGACTCAAGTGTTTGGTTATGGGTGTTTGCTTCTGTTTCCATCAGGTACTAGATGAGGGCTCTGTGATGGTGAATAATTTAGTTGATTATCTCACTATCAGGGAAGGGCATTTATGGTAGCAGTTAAACGTCCACATACAGCACTCTATTCAGCACAGAGTAAATTTTACATTACAGACAAATGAGAGACAGGCAAAGAAAGGGGGAGCATAATGTTTTTTTCCTACCCCACTTGAAATATATGCTAATATCCAAAAGGGTGATTTAAGGATGCTCAAAACATAAATAGCTTGGATTGGTTAATATAATCAAATACACATGAGCTTAAGTTAGAAAGAAGAAAGTGGAAAAATCATGATACTACTTCAAAGATAAGCAAATGTATGAGATTTTCAACATAATGAAAAATGTAGATCCATTACAAATCTTAGTCAAATTATTGATTAGTTTGTTTATTTTTTAAGAAGATATCTCATACTATAATTATGAATATGCTAAAGGGTACTCAGGGTAGGTCAGGTACAGACTGGCACAGAAACCTGTAAATCAGGCAGCATCAGTCAGACTCTGAACTAATGGGATGGTGTTGTGGATATGGAGCAGGTAGTATGCAAGGATATCTGGTGTTTGCTCACCTCCCTGCTCCTATCTTCTACAACATCAGAGCTTATTTTACTTTTTGTGATTTCCCCTTTGCTTTGCCCCCTTTCTTCCTATCTCCTGTATATTTAAATATTATGTACCTTCCAAGATGCACCCAATAATTTTTTTCTGATTTTTTCTCTTAACTACACTAAATGTGTTTTACTCTTTACAAACTTCTCAAACATTTTCTTTATTCACTACATTTCAAGATCACTGAACATAATAACTACATATTATTCATCAATTTCCCCAGGACCATGAGCAATTTCAAGAATACTATGAGCAATCAGTCACTGTTTGCAAATGAAGAGGGTGTGATTTCTTATGTGTTGTATCAGGAAGCTCTGTTCTAGGTTAACACTAACACACCTGCACTATCTTTATCTTTGCCAAGCAGTTTGTCTGAGAACACAAAGAGGTCATGATATTCTTTTCCTCAATTGTTTTATTCTCCATTATTTATCAAACATTTATCATTCATTGTGCTAAGTTTGGGGAAAACAGATGTAAATATGGTACACTTTTCTCATTGGGTGATTAATAGGAGAAGTGGGAAATAGAAACAAAGAGGTGAGGACAGATAGACAGACAGGAGACAGGCAGGTAGGCAGGCACACATGCTTGCACAGAGAGAGAGAGAGAGAGAGAGAGAGAGAGAGAGAGAGAGAGAGAGAGGAGGGAGGGAGGGAGGGAGGGAGGGAGGGAGGGAGGGAGGGAGGAAGGGAGGGAGTGAAGGAGGGAGAGATTTGAGAGTTCAGAGTAAGAATCTAAGAGGAGGCGAGTAAAATCATTGCAACCAACAGTTGTGTCACACAGAATCACCATAGGTAGGATGTATAGGTAGACAGCATTCTGAAGATATGACATTAACAACTCAGTAGAAACACAGGAAAGCAGAGCCACATGCAAGGATCCCTATGCTTAGAATTTGTCACCTGGTGGGATAGAGAGAAATCGTGGCAGGTAGAGTAGACTACTGGTACATTTTAAAAGACTCCTAGGTAAAATTGAGGGAACTGGGTTTCTTGAAGATCACAAGAGCTTCTGTTATCTATTTAGATGTTTTCTAGATGAAATTGTGGCACAAAGTGTCGAGATAATTATATTTATCAACTTAATGTGGCTCCTTTTTTGTTGTTTCTTAAGCAATTCCTTCTGGTATTCTCCAACAGCTTTTGACTCAAAAATACAAACATTAAAACTGTGCTATATAGTAGAGAGTGATATTCTAATTTCTTCAGTTATATTATATATACTCTCTTTGTGTGTATATGTGTGCCCAACATCTTTTCATAGTTAATATTTTGAATTTTCACTGTGATTGTTAATAATCTTGAACTAAACTGTTTTGACTTTCTTCAGTTTTTCTAATAACAAATCTTACAAATGCACAAGACAATCATTTTCTAGAAAGCTCATGCATTCATATTTTAGAAGTTTTCTTATGATTATACTCAACTTAGATATTTTCTACTTATAATAGAACATGGAAAATATTGGACATGTGATATAGTATGATACTCTCTAAATAAATTAAAAAGAGGAATGATTTATTTTGTCTCTTGGCTTCAGAGATTCTTCAAAGGCTGGCATGTCTCCTTTATTGGTTTGGGGTGAGGAATAACATAATAGAAACTGCATAGTTGTACAGAGCTATAAACAGGAAGAAAGGAGAGGGGAGCCCTTAAAAAGCAGCTGACAAAGACCTAACATCCTTCAACTATTACCTCATCTGAATGTTGCCATCATCACCATCTCATAATGCCCCAGAATGATAATAAATTCCTTAATAAAGGAGTCTTTTCTTTGGAGGACATTTACATACAAAATAAAAGCAATTATAAGAAACTCAACTGATGCATTTGCTCAGGAGAAGGAGGACAAACATACTCTCTAAACAGTGAGATCAATAAGACATAGGAATGTACTTTCTAACTACATATTATTTATTTGTATGCTGTAATCATTTTGTGTCTCTGCAGCCTAATAATGTCTTTTCCATCTAAAGGCTTGGGTAGCAAACTACATTTACTTTTGGTTGGCTTTAGCTCTTAAGACAACAGCTGACATGTACTAAATATTATCATCACAGGAAGCTTTGTACATATTAACAGAGACATTTATAAGAAGATGTGAGAACAGGGTTGAGCAGTAAAAGTCTTGACCTCCAAATGTTACACATCTGCTATCTGGTCAATGATTAAAGCTTGTGACCATGAAGATGCAAACATTGTGACAGGCCTTCATATCTATGGCATAAATAACCTTTCTTTGGCTTATGGTATCTTGTGGGGGCATTTATGTCCAGGGATATTATTCCTTTTCACATTTAGTTTCTTCTTTTTTAATTATCAAACAAGTATGGACATAAGCATTCAATGGTGTCAAAATGTGAAGTAGAATCTAGAAGTTCATCACACATGGCCATAGTTTATTTTATACAGATTTAGAGAAAGTACAAGAGACTTCCAATTTTTGCGAAGCCTTGAAAAAGTGAATACCTGAAATAAAGGCAAATAAAAAATATCAAACATAAGCCTTGAAAAGCAAGGCTACTGATCCCTAGAGCCACCATATTAAAATATCTAAAAATCCAGTGTTCAACAAGGAAAATCATAAGTCATGTAAAGAAATATTAATACAAGGACATGAGTGAAAACTATTAGATGATTAGATTTACCAGCAAAGACTTTAGTTTTGTTTGTTTTATTTTGGTTTATATTTTTTAAGATGTGGTTTCTTTGTGTAGTCCTGCCTGTCCTTGAACTTGCTCTACAGGCTTACAGAGATGTTTCTGCTCCTTTTTTGATGTGCTGGGGCTAAAGGTTTATGCCACTACCACCTGTCTCAGATAAAGAATCTGAACAATTGTTTTGCAGATGAAATAAAAAAGTAGTCTAAAAAAGTCAGAATAATATTGGTTAAAAAATTAAAAAGAGATATTATATAAAAAAATTTGTTCTCCAGAAAAGATGTTGATTTGAGAAATAGAACTAAAAACAGAAAGTATACTACAGGGTCCTCAAAGCACATGTGAGCATACAAAAGAACAAGTAAAATTCAAAGTTGGAAACAAAACTGAAATGACAACTTCTCAAGAAGAATGTTCTTTGAGTTTTGTGACACAGCTCATAAAAAAAGGAACTGATGACATTAGTAAGAGAAAGGGGAGAAGTTTGTTAGAAGCAGAGCTTTGGGGTGTTACTAAAGTACATCTGTTTTAAGTCAAAGTCAGATGCTTTTAACTTATTTTTAAATATATGCCTGATTGTAACCATGAAGAAAGTAATTTTAGATTATGTATTAAATAAGTTGGAAGATAATTTAAAACCATCAACATAGAAAATCAAGTAAATTCAAAAGAAGTTGGTAATAAAAGAGATGAAACACAAATGACTCAGCATACATAAAACAAGGCAATAGAAGCTAATTTCTCTTATCTGGAAAGCTTTTTGCTGTTGGTGTTGGTGTCATTAAGCATATTAAACTCTCCATCAAAAATCTATGGTGACCTTTAACTGGACTAAATGTATTTTGTGTTGTGATATACCATTAACCTATGGGGCCAGAGAGAGGGATGCAATAGTATGAATAAGAAAGGTCCTCCATTTCTTCTCACATTTGATCAAGTCTCAGATGGAGTACTGCTGTTTGGGGAAATCATGGAACCTTTAGAAAGTATGGAACTCCTGGAAGAAGCACATCACTCAGGATGTACTTTGAGAGTTTATTGCCTCACACCATTTCTCTGCTCTCTGAATGTGAACAAAATGTGATATTTCATCTTTCTGCTTCTCCTGCCATGACTATTTATTGTTGCTATGCCGTTAGTGCCGTTATGTTAATAAAAATGAAAATTTTCTTCAGTAAATAAACTTGGTCATTGTATTTATCACATCAACAGAAAATTAACTAATAGAGTGACCTATATACCTTGCAGTATCGTTGTCAAGTACAGTAAAATGTAATTAGAGATGGTTCTTCCATGGGTATCGAGATAAGAGTTATACTGGAGAAAGTTCTGGTATGCTATTGCATGATAGGCTAGTTAAATAACAATAATATACAGTGAATTTCAATAATCAAGAAGGAGGCAAGGAGGCTGTCTGCAGATAGGGGGCTTACCTTGTCCAGCCTTGATATGAGAGCATTTACCTAGTCTTATTGTAACTCGTTATGCCATGTTCCACTAATATATCTTGGAAACTGCTCTTTGTTTGAAGGGAAACAGAAACAAATTAGATCTGAAGGAGAGGAGAGGTGGGGGGAGAGAATAGGAGGAGTGGGAGGTGGGTAAACTGTGGTCTGGATACAAAGTGTGAGAGAAAAATTAAGGGTGAAAAGGTGAATTGCAATAAAATGTGGCAAAAAATAGGGGGAAAAATGAATCTAGAAGGGGCGCTCAGAAGACAGTTCAGTTATTGAAGTGCTTGCCGTTCCAACACAAGGGCCTGAATGTAAATTACTGGGCATGATGAAGCCCCAGAGCTCAAGAGCAGGAGACCTGAATGCTCAGTACTCACTGGCTACATACACAACCTAGATCACTTGGTTAAGTCCTGGGTAGTGAGATACCCTGTCACAAGAACAAGTCTGATGGTACCTGAAAAATAAATCATTAAAATGTCTCCAGCTTCCAGCTTCCATTCACCACTACACATAAACATAAATACAAATGCAAACACACATAGTCAGAAGAGTATATTTTAAAAGTATACATCATAAAGAACTGATAAATACTTGAGGCAAATACCTAATTTAGCATAATTAGAGCATTACACACTGTATTTGTACATTTTACACATCTTTCTCCACCCATTAACTATAAATAATTCCCATGATTTTATAGATCACCTGAAAGAAAAATTAAAAATAATTAATCAGAAATATAAAAAATTTAGAAAGTTCCATAAATTAGACAGTATCTATTTTAATAATAGGTCAATTGATAATTCACAGATAAATTTCAAACCTTTCTAATTAATTAAAATAGAAACATACTAAACTTTGTGGGAAGCAGTGAACAGAAAGATATGGAGAATGGGTTGCTGCAAACACATTTTTAAAATAAGAAAATCTCAACTCAACATCTAAAATCTACAACCTAGGAAAACAGCAAATGAACAATAATATGAATCCACAGTTATCACAGAAAAACAACATAATGGATAGAACTTGGGTAAACTAGAGAACAAAAACCAATAGAGCAAAATGAAACAAACAATTTGTTTTTTAAAAATAATAACATAATGACAATCTCTATCTACAGTGACAAAGTAAAGGAATAGAATTAAATGACTGAAATGAGGAACGAGAGAGGAAACATTTCTATTGGTTCTACAGGAATAACAAGTATGATAAGAGTATTAGAAGACAAGTTAGATGCCCAAAGTTCATTCTTGAGGGACAAGAAAATGACTTAACAAATAAAATAACTTGTGTTCATTATTTCAGAGTCTACTTTACAATATTGGATGCAGTAGTTTACATCTGTAACTCCAACCTCCTATGACAGGGTGAGATATGGAGAGACACATGAGATATGTGGAAACTAATAGGTAGGCTGACCTCAAATATGCAGTACAGCATCAGAAGCAAAAGACTGCTTCAGAGATAGAATACACACACACACACACACACACACACACACACACACACACACACTCAAACAATTCCGAAAGCTTAGGGTATACCTTATTCAGAACAGACAAAATCATCCTAATATAAAACATGAGAATAATGAATTATGAGAAAATTAAAAATTCAGATAGACTAAGGATGTTGAACTTTTTGATGCTGAACATTTTTAAAGATCCTTGGACATTTGAATTTCCTTTGTTGAGAGTTATCAGAAGATTGCAAGAGAGAGGTGGTGTTTGACTAGAAGTAAACTGTCATCTGGACACAGCAGAGACATTGTACACATGAACTCATAGAGGTTGTGGCATGCTTCACAAGACTTGTGCATGGTCAAGGTAAATGAAATCCCAACAGAGAGAAGGGAGGTGGGTACAAAGTCACATTCCTAGCTTAGGAGATATTGGATACTGGTAGCTGTTGAGAAAGAAGGAATTAGTTTTCTTTTAAAAATGTACCTCTTAGTTGACCACATTCCAGTAGAAGATCATGCATAGGAGAAAATACCTGGAGCACAAATGGACTTCATTGGTCTAAGAGTGAAAAAAAAAAAAGCAAACTATCAAAACAAAATCAAACAAAAAGCCAACAAGGAATCAATGTTAGGTGGGTAGGGAGCAGGAGGGGTTACAAGTTATTCAAACACACTGCAGGAAATTCTCAGAGAACTAATAAAACGTTTCTTTAAAGTGTGTGGGAGAGAGAGAGACAGAGGGATTGAGTACAGGACAGATGACTGAAATCAGTGGGCATTTAGGGGGTTATGGAAACCTAGTGCAGTGGAAACTTCCTGGAACCTATGAAGTTGATTTTAGTGGAGACTCCTAGTAATGGAGGAAATGGAACCTGAACCAGCCATATTCTTTAACCAGTGGTAGGACTGGGACACCAACCCAGACACAAATCTGTGACCCACAGCCTATGCTTACTGCAAGATGCAATGAGGTAATGGTAGCGCAGAGCTTGTGGAAGTGGCCAACCATTAGTCTAACCTGAGGTTCATAGCATTAGCAGACCCAATGCCTGACACTGGCTAGATGACCAGGATTAGGACACTGGATGGCTCAGAGACTTAGAGAAGCCCAAAATGACTGACAAAAAATAAAAAATAAAATTACAAACAAAAACAACAAACAATTAAAAAAAAACAAAAAAAACAAAACAAACAAACAAAAAAAAACCAACAATAAAAACCAAGGTTCCAGATGGTATTCTGCTTTACTCATAGGATCAGTGCCTAGCAAAATGGCCATCAAAGAAACTTCCTGGAGCAACTGACAAAAGCATATACAGAGACCCACAGCCAAACATCAACAGCAGAACTGGTGGAATCCCACAAAAGAGAGAAAACAGGGATTATAGGAGCCTATGGGGTTGAGGACTTTAGGAGAACACAGCTCACAGAATCAACTAAGCAGGGTTCGTGTGGACTTCCAGAGACTAAAGGAGCAACCACAGAGCCTGTATAGGTCTTTAGCAAGCACCAAGCCCTCGACATACATGTTGTGGTTCTTTAGTTTGGGGTTATGTTAGACCTCTACAATGGGAGTAGGGGGGGGTGTCTTTGAGTCTTTTGCCTGTTTGTGGGACCTACTTCCTTCTACTAGGATGCCTTACCTAGCCTTGACATGAGGACATGTGCCTAGTCTTAGGCATCTTGTTATGTCAAGTTCAGTTGATATTCCTGGGAGGCCTGCTCTTTTCTGAAAGGAAAGAGGAACAGTGAATCTGAGGGAGATCTGAAGTGCAGGTGCTTGTTGGGAGGACATAGCAGTGAAGCTGCAGATTTGGTGTATTGTATGAGAGAAGCATAAATAAATTTTTTTTTTAAAAAAAGAAGGAAATGTCCTTTATTTCCTTGTGATAACTTGGACAATCAATTGACATTCTCAAATATCAGCTTGTAAATATGTAGGTAAGAAGAAACAAAACACCAGGGATTTTTCCATTTTTGTTTAATATCTCTACCAAGGAGCTTTTATAAGAATTATATAAATATTTGATGTAAATAGTTCATAAAGACTTTACAAAAGTGAATTTTGCTTGGGATTAAAATAAAAGTATAATTGTCAACATGACTTATGGCAAATGTTAAAGAGAAGTGTAAATAATGACATCATTACTAAGGGTTATTGTTGGGTAAACATCTTCTAAAAATAGTTGCTTGTGCAAATCAGAATCACCATGTGCTCAGTAAAATGAATACAAGTTACTGATTTAAATGAAAGTTCTGCTTAGATGTGATCCAGCTGCCACATTTAAAAAATACCCTTGAGGCTTTTCATGTCATAAATCAAGCAGCCCTAAAAATCTACATATACTTAAAAACTTACTTGACTTTGATTTGCAGTTTACTCAACTAAAGTGGGGCAATCCCCCTCTGTACATTGGGGAATTTGAAAAGATGCAGTCCAAGCACTGAAAAAAATGTCTTTCACACACAGAATTACAATAACTATACTACTGCTGATTTCCATATTGGTACCATTGACTAGGGACTCTTATTGCATCTTGTTATGCCAACTTTGGTTGATATCAAGGGAGGCCTGATGTTTTCTGAAGGGAAACAGTGGAGCAGTAGACCAGGGGAAGAGGATGAATGGGGTGGTTTTGGAGGAGAGGAATGTGGGGAGGGTGCTGTTAGGAAGTATTATATGAGAGAAGAATAAATAAATAAAATTTTATAAAATATTTAAAAAATGAATGGAAAAATACAGATGGACTCATACCCAGTAAACATTTAAATAGTAATTTTAGAATATTCTGGCAAATGGGTCTGGGACCTGGCTTCAGTAATTAAAGCTTACCAAACATTTAAATAATCAATGGGCACTCTTCCAAAATATGAATGAGAACATATTCTATTTTGTTACATGAGGGCACTTCTACCTCAATATCAAAGTCAGATAATGACACTTGCAGAATAAATTCTATAGAGCACTATGTGTGACAAATATTTAAATAAAAATAAGGCCTGGAACTGGGTGGCTAGGGAGTTGGGACAAGACTGGATGAAATTGGGGAAGGGGAAAAGCTATATGAGAACATATTGTATGAAAACATTTCTTCAATTAAAAAAAAGAACAGAATATTTATAATTATTCTGTACCAAAACCAATTGTGAATTTATTTTCTGCCATGTAAACATGGCAGAATGTTTACTGGCTTACTCTTGTGAATAAGTTGGTCTAGTCAGGCACAGATGCCTTGAGTTCATGAGTACAACTACTCCCTTATGTCTAGAAGACACTGTTTCACCTTAGTCCCCTCAGCCCCGACACTTATCATCTCTGCAACTGCACTCCATGATGGTACCTGAGACTTAGAGAAAGGACGGGTGATATGGATATCATCAAGTTTCTATCTGAGCTGGTCCCAGACACTTATTCAATGCACTGTGAACAGTGGTGTGTGTGTGTGTGTGTGTGTGTGTGTGTGTGTGTGTGTGTGTGTATTAACTGCCACCTACTGCACAAAGAAAATTCTTTGATGCGATTTGACAGCTGTACTGGTCTACAGGTATAGATAAATTAATCTAGAGGAAGTTTGATATAGTGATCATTTAGAAAAGTAATAGTTGGTTTACCCTTGGAGAATATGAACTCCCCACCATGGGGTTCCTGGCTAAATTTACAGTACCAGACATGCTTTTCCTCCTGTTACAGATAGTTACTATCATAACATTTGTGGCAGTATTTTAAATCTCACCATGCTGCTTATTATTGAAAGCCACAGGGTGACAGCTAGGTGGATGACCCATCTCCACAGCAACCTGCATAGAACTATGCAGTACTATGAAAGCCAGCTATCAAAGGAGAAACTCCCTGACCAGTGTCAATTTAATTTATTGACAGTTGGTCACTTCTTGGGGAACGACCATCAGTTGTCTTAAAGGGCATGGTCTCTGGTAGGGAGATCATACTACAGTAGTTTCCCCTTCACCCTTGAATGTATGATCCACATAAATTGAGCTTGGTGAGTTATATTAACAAATAAACAAAAAGTAAAGATATGTACTTATAAAGTACAGATGGCTTAGGGTAGTAGTGGCTCTGGGAGGATTTAGGGAGGCAATAGGGTGATAACTATTATCAAAATAAATTATATTCATATATTAAATTCTCAAGTAGTTAATTTTATGATAAAATGAATAAAAATATAAGAAGGAAGATTTAAGGAAAGTCCTAAGGAAAAAGTTCCTAACAATAGAGCTGAGAGTACTTTCTTATGCCTAACATCTGAAGCATAGGCTGTAAAAGAAAACATGGATTTTATCTAAGTTAATATTTCTTATCAAAGGACACTAAGTAGAAAAAAAGACAACTTACTTGATGAAACATTCACACATCTTATATTTCAGCAAGTATCGTTATCTAGAATATAAGATGAGTCCTTCAGCAACCACGGAACTCACTGATTCAAAAGAGAAAAAAGAAACTGACTGAGTATCTTCCCAAGATGATACACTGATGACAAATAACAGACTAGTAGGTCCAGGAATGAATACACAGACACATCAGATGCTCTGGAAAAGAATTTCAGTCAGAAATACAATGCTGCATTCCTTAAGATGACTATCAGAAAAGACAGCAATAGAAAAGTATGAGCTTTGATATAACTAAAAATGGCACCTTTGTTTATTGCTAGTGGGAATGTAAAAAGATCCAACTGCTGTCAAAAAAAATCAAACATAGAACTGACATATGTACTACTGTTTCGACTTTCTAGTATATATCCAGATGGGTTGAAAGAAAAGAGTGGTAGGGCTTCTGTAGACCTATGTTTGAGAAAGTATTAGTCACAGAATACAAAAGAAAAGTAACCCAAATAATTATCAACATATAGTAAAATTCATATAAATTTATATTTACCTTAAAATTTATGTATGACATTATTATGTTAAAAAAAGAATGTCTGAAATGTTAAAAAAAAAGGACTAGCTACGATATGCACGAACTTTGCTGATGTTAGATGCCAAGTCAGTTGAACCTGTCATAAAGGATGAATTCTATATAGTTTCTCACATGAACAATATTCAGCTCAGAAGCAGAAAGTAGAACATGGTGGCCAGAGACAGAGGAGTTATTTTCTAACGGGTACAGAGATTCCATGCAGGAAGTTGAGAAGAACTCTTCAGATAACTGGTTGTGATGGTTTCATAGAAAATGTATTTAAGGCCACTTTGTATACATTTAAAATGGTTACAGTGATAAATTTTATGTTGTTTTATGTATTATCAAATATTTAAAAAGCATATTCCTTAAAACTGGTGATCTTGACTCTGACTTGAGCTCTGCTGTGCAAAGCTGACTCATCATCAACACATCATTGAATCTCTTTCCCTTGCTCTCTTGTTTGTCACTCAGTGAAAGTAGTCCTGCCCTGTTGAGTAGTTGGCAGACAATGTGTTTCAAAAATACAGTAAGTACTAAATAATGGGTTGTTGCAGATCACAATTTCTCATAAAGGAGTAAAAAATAGTATCATTAAATGGATCTTTCAATAAAAATACAGGAAAACAATATCTCTGAGTACATGAATTGTTTTAATAGAAGTTTTTATTTACATTTTTGTTGTATTTACTTAGGTATCTATGAATCAACATGGGGTTGTCTCAGCTTTTCATTTTCAAATTCCTCAAGAAAGGACAATGTTCTACATAGAAACTTTTTTATGCTGTGGAGCATAGACATAGTATAGAATGTGCTTTAGATTTGGCAAAAATTACAGCTTTCATGATTTCTTAGACAACAGAAAAGCAGGCTAGATAGTATGTAATAGAAATCACTGGGTTGTGTAACTCTGAGTGTCAGTTTTGTTCTGTGGGGCCTTTAATTTCAGGGTACGAATACACATATATTTGCACTGAGATGTTACCAAAATACATTTCTTAGTGTGTGTCAGTGGTTTGATTTGGTTTATTTCTTTTTTTTCAACCATGAAAGTTGAGATGAAAATTTAAAAGTAAGAAGGAAGCATCTTTATTTCTGATGTGTCTTAGAGAATTCAGAAGGCTGTGATGTGTTAACATAATCTAACACCTAAAATACCCATTTATTTCAGACAAAGCAGTGCATTTTAATTCAATTAGTCCACTAATTTCTTTAGTAATTACCTTTTAGCTCGGATACCACAATTCAGTATTCTAGCCTGCAAATACTGCACACTTACTCTCTTGGTCCTCATTTGTGAACAGTTTCCAAATTCACACACTAGAACAGAGACACCGAAATCTAGCTTTTCTTTCCTCAGTGGATATTTTCCTAGATAGCCTGGTCCGTCCTTGCACTGCCCATCATAAGGGGTGCGTGTATGGGTGCTAGCAGGCACTGGCTGATCTTTGAAGTTTGCTCTTTAACTCTTGAGTATTCTACAGTGCTCAAGGCCTTCAGCGGTGAGTGTGGGAGGGCCTGGCTCCCCTTGACCTCCTGCACTTCTCTTTACTGACACATTGTATTTCACATCTTTATAGTGTTTCTAGGGCCTTGACAGATCTCCCTGCATCCACTTTGCACTTTTTAGTTATTTAGGACAAGACGAAATTGTATGAAGCTCAGGGGAGAGAATTTAAGGACGGCATTCTATCTATGTGAGGCTGACATAGCAGAAACATACTAGGGGACAGCAGTCAGCAATCTGAGATGAACAACTGTCAAATCCATGCTGTATGCAGCATGCTGAGCAGGATGCTGGAAAGCCCCTCATCATGTGGAAACACTTTACAGAATGGAGATGCAGGCCTTCATGTTGCTGTGACCTAGTTACTTCTTCATCAAGCAAGGCTGGACCCTGCCTCTGGAAGCAGAAGGAAAGTACTCCCTCCTCTGTATTTGAGGATAGACACCGAGGCCAATATAGGCAGGAGGTACTCTACAAGCATTCCAACAGCAAATCTACCACCATCTGAGTTCTATCACACTGAGAAAGGAGTAGTTCAAGCCTGCAGATATCTATCTCTCAAGGGGGTTGGAGAGCCACAGAGAGATTTTCAGTTTCATAAAGACACAGGTTTACAAAATATGCTGTCATGGTTATAAAAGTAGAATTGGAACAATTCTTTTGATCTCTTTCTTTTATTAATTTTGTTTTCAAAACAGGTCTCATTTTTGGCAGGCTAAATTTTTACTCACTCCATAGCTGGTGACTTTGAATTTCTGGTCCTCCTGTTTTTATCTCCCAAGTGCTGGGATTTCAGGCATGTGCTGTGATATTCATTTTATGTAGTGCTGGGAACCGGGTACAGGGTTTTGTTCATGTAAGTCAAGCATTGTACCAACTGAGTTCCATCCCCAGGCATATTTTAATAGTTTTATGTAAAGCAAGCTTCTGTTACTAATTCTATTTAAAATCGGTATTTATTTTACTGTTTTCTTTTGCAAGAAAAGGTGCATGGTGCTTAACAAAACAAGTAGGAAGAAAAATGAACTATAATTAGTTAAACTATCTAATTTAGGCAAGTTGCCAACATCTGTATGCCTATCATATATTTCAGCTTATAAAATATGATATTTTACATATTAACTGATATATTCCATAATACCTCCCCCTAAACTGATAGTGATATTCTGTTTGAGCATGACACAGTGAGTTAAGTGGATGGATTTTACAGTTGCTATAACACCAGATGTTTCCAAAATACAAACAAACATTGTTAAAACTCTATCAGACTCAGAGGACTAGAAGATTCAAAGGCAGCCAGTGGAAGAAGCAAAACTAATGACTGCACATCCAGGACGGCGGGATTGACAGGACACCTGATCCTGCTGAATCCTGTACAACATCCATGCTTGGCCTGAAAGGCGGCACAATAAATAGAGTGCTGAATGCATAAGTACCCAGTAATTACAGGTCACAGAATAGCGTCATTTAAAATAGATTAAAACACAGGTTGCTTCATCCTTGGATTTGTAAAGGTTAATTGTCTAAAACGGTGTTATTTATATGGGTACGCATTTCAGGACCAACACTTAGGTGTTCATCATGTGTTGTGCTTTCCATTGTGTAAACTGCCGCAGTTAGTGTCATCCCCCACATCTCTGTAGGTCCCCTTGAGCATTAATCTTCACTGTCAATGTGACTGGATTTAGCCTCACTTAAAAAACAGACCTCTGTATTTTACCTGTAACAGCATTTCCAGAAAGCTTTAACTAGGAGAGGAGAGTCTGAGTGAGAGTGGCGCCATACCTTGGTCTGTGGAGCTGGCTGGTGCAACAGTGAAAGAAAGAGGAGCTCCAACATGCATCTGCCACTGCTTTCAGAGCATGGATGTAACCTGACTAGCTGCCTCATTCCTACCCCAACACTTTCCCCTCCATAATGCGCTATATCATCTCAGTTTACAAGAACAATTCCTCTCTTTAAGGGCTTCTTTTCGGGTAATTATTTACAACAGCAAAAGTGAAGTTACTAAAACAGCCTCCTCCCTCACACTATCATTTTAATGGCTCTTCTTTCCAGTCCTTTCCCATTGCAACTACCTAATGTGTACTGCATTTAATGTCCTTCAGATAACAAAGCCAAAAGCTGGTGGGAAGGAAGGATTCAGAACACTTTCATATAATTTAGAAAAAGATGAAAGCAAACACCGCAACAAAAGGGGGAAGCTACAATAAAAGACAAATACTAAATATTGAGGATTTAAGAGAAAATAAAGGTAATAAGAGTGCCAGAATTCAGGATGAATTGCACATGTTCTGACAAAGAAGACATAATGAAAAAGTGTCAAACAAAAGAAAGAGGCTAAGACAAATAGTGGAGCCAATCTATAATAGCTGAGTGTCAGACAATATCAGTTAAATTTGATTAAAAAGGAACAATTTAAGTCTATGAACTGAAAACACTATTAAAGAAAGTTGGTAGTAGATACAGGGAAACATTAAATCATCTATTAACCAATAAAAAGAAGCAAAAATATTGACAGAAGGAAAATGTATCATAATGATATAACATTTACAAATATCTTTCTATTGGATAATACAGCAAAAGGACAGAAATAGTTTAAAGAGTACCTATATATGAACATTAATATTATGAAATACTTATCTTTTCTGTCCTCAAACACATAAAGTGTGCCAATAACATGAATATATATATATATATATATTCATAATTGTGCTTTAACAACAGACATTTTGTTTTTTTACTTATCTCCCCTGTAAATTTTACAGAAAAGGGTAGAATATTTAAGTAATAAATAATTGTCAATAAAATAAAAATAATATTTTAAATTTAAAACATTGATATTCCTAAGTGTTGAGAAAGTCATTCTAGCCAAAATTCTTTACTTAAAATTACAATCATTAGATGATCCACTTAGGGGATTAGAGATAAACCTGGTTCTAGGGAAATTCCAGGAATCCACAAGGATGACTCAGCTAAGACTCCCAACAATAATGTAGAGGGTGCTTGAACTGGCCTTCTCCTTTAACCAGATTAGTGACTACCCTAATCGTCATCATAGACCCTTCATCCAGTAACTGATGGAATCAGATGCAGAGATGCACAGCCAAGCACTGGGCCCAGCTCCTGGAGTCCATTCAAAGAAAGGGAGGAAGGATTATATGAGCAAGAGGGGTAGGGGTCAAGATCATGAAGGGGAAACTCACAGAGACAGCTGACCTGAACTCATGGGACTTCAGAGACTCTGGAGCAACAGTGGGAAGCCTGCATGGGACTGAACTAGACCCTCTATATATGGATGACAGTTGTGTTGCTTGGTCCATCTTTGGGGATCCTGGCAGAGACCAGGATCTATCCCTGGTGCATGAGCTGGCTTTTTGGAACCCACTTCCTATGGTGGGATGCCTTGCTCAGCCTTTATGCAGTGGGGAGGGATTTTGCCTGCCTCAACTTGAAGTACCAGGCTTTGTTGAAAGGCCTCACCTTTTCTGGGAAGTTGATGGGGGTGGATGGGAGGAGGTATGTGGGCATGGGATGATGGGAGGGAGGGGGAAATGTTGTTTGCATGCAAAAATGAATTTAAAAATTAAAATATAAACATAAGCATTTATATGGCTCAAAAAATAAAATACATATGGAAATATATGAGGGAATATTTGCAATTTTGTCTCCATACTAGTGGGTTTAAATATATAACAAATACAATGAATACAATGAATGATTACCTCAAAACATCTCTAATGAGAAGCAAGGCTAGAAATTAGTTTACTTTTTTTTTACTCTTGTTTTCACTGCCACCTTTAGCCTCTTAACACTGGGTACCAGTCCTTACCTCTACACACTTTAATTTATTCAGCTAGTTTAGAAATATATAGCTTTTATAGGTTTGTAGATCATTTATAGATTTATAGGTCACATACTTGACAGACTACAAGAGATGTCAAGTGCTGTGAAGCAACTATTCTGTATCAACAGGAACATTTTTGAGCATGGAGATGGATGAAGAAAGTAACATGCAATCTTAACATGTTTATCTCATTCTTGGAGAAATTGCTGAAAATTGTGTTCAAGTAATGAGGCCAACTCATATTACAGGGCCTTTGAGCTTAGTATCTCTAAAGAGATCATTAGAAATCCATGCTCATATTTGACAAAACAGAATTTCAGAAAGACAAAGAACTTATTTTAAAGATAGAAAAGTGACATGTGTTGAATATAAAGGAAACATTTAGATGTATACAGCTCCAAGAAAATTTAGAGGCTAGGAGAGAAGAGAATATGAAGATACGAAAGTTAATCCATAACCACACACCATGGCAATTGTAACAGAAATGAGTGAAACCTTAAGTGTTCAGGCAAAGTAGAGCTGCTGATACCTACTGCTGAATATAGCTGAATACAGAAACTATGTAAAATTCAATGAAAATATGAACAAACACAGAATTAAAGCAAGTTAACATAGGTGCAAATTCAACCACCACAATTCCTTTGGCACCATTTGTCAAAATAAAGTGTTTCTTACATAAGTTGCATTTTGTCACAATGTCTTATCACAGTTACAAAAGTACAAGATTTCTGGCAGGTAACTTAGACTACCATAAGCTCTCTCTCAAACTCTGATTTTCTCATCTCTGTAGCACTCTGCCTGTCCTGCCACTTGCTGCTTAAAGCCTGTTGTTGATGTGAATATGTACACAATATTTCACTGAAATTTGATGTATCATTTTTTAATTAAGTGTAGGCAGGCATAGTCTTTAATAGACACTAAAGTATTTTTATTTTTCATTTGTTCTGTTCAGTTTTCTAGGAATTTTTAGATACATGAAGTAGGATTTCTTTCATTATAGCCTAAGAAGTCCTCAGTATTGAATTATAATAGATCAAGAATTAATTGTTCATTGAGGCACTGAAACCAATGTGTGGCTCACAAAGTATGACTTCTTCAAAGTTATGTCGAAAACAGAAAGGTAGAGGAAATTCATCACCCAAGAAAAGCACAGGAAATAAATTCCAAGAAAAAAGTAAATCTCTTAAACATCAAAAACATCGGACCTGATTGCAATTTAAATATGAACACAAAGTCTCAGGTTAGGAAAATAAAGTTGTAGTTCTATATTTTAAACAATGTATAAATATAAATAACTATATTGGATTGGCCTGAGGATATGTCTGTGGGACATATTCTTGATTAATGACTGATGTGAAATGATCCAGCTCACTGTGGGTGGTGGTTGAGAAAGTCATAGGGAGCCAGATTTGGCCTATGCTTCACAGTTCCTGCTCTCAGGTTCTTGCTTCTCTTTCTACCCTGTCTTGCATCTGTGATAACCCAAACAAACTCAACTTGCTTTTGGTTATGGTGCTTATCACAGCAATAGACAACAAACTAGAACACTTCAGTAAAAAGAAAAATTAAAATAAATAAAATTCCACCTGTTTATTTATAGATTTCTACAACAATCCTTTATTTAGATAGTTATAACAAGAGAGATTGAACATTTCTTCTAAAGGAAGTAAACTTAGTGCAACTAGTTTTGCTATACAGTGATCTGAAGGGGAACGACTGCATACTGTTTATATCCTTAATTCAAGCTGCTATAACAGAAATCATTATGTGGGAGTTCCCTCTGTATTGTTTTTTATTTACAGGCTAAATTGAGAAGAATTTTCCTTCTGTTCATTTCCACTTCTTACTTGTGAAATGTTCCTTTAACGTCCTCATTATTCTATTGACTTGTATGCTTTTTTTAAAAATAAATTTGTGGCAACTGAGGAAAACTTGTCTGCCATATATCAGCACATACTTTCCTAGTTTCTCATTCTTAAGGTAGTATTTATAGATTTTTATTTTACTGTTTCAAATAAATTTAACTTTTTGGAAGCCAAAATTGCCACTTTTGTGATTTTATAATCTAGTTAAGGCATAATTCTTTATTTGAAGATAATAACTAAACCCAGCTGTGCTTTTCCTTTCATTTAATTACTTCAGTTAAAATTTACATATTTGAATCAAGAAAGTGGCTTCTAGATACAGAAGGGTTGATCCATCTGGCTTTTCTTCATTTTTGATTCTTTAAATTTCTGGTCAAGCTGCTCACTCAGTTTAAAAATCCTTTAACCTGCCAACTACCTTTGTATTTCACTATTCATGAGGAGCCTATTTCAAAGTGATGCTTCCGCTTCTAGGTAATGTGTTCTGTTTTGATGCTTTATTGATTTCCCTAGCAGTAAAGCTCCATTAATTAACTATTATATGTTATTTTTTAAGAGATTTATTTGTGTTTTACTTTGTATTGTGTGTATGTATGCATTCGTGTTCAGGTGCCTTTGGAGGCCAGAGTATCTTGCGAAAGTTACTCAGCATTGGGCTAGACACTGAACTTGGCTCCTCTGTAAGAATAGTACCTGCTCTTAACTACTAAGCCATCTCACAAGCCTTGACTAGCAGATTTTCCTATGGCAGCCTAACCTGCATTATCTTTTCCTAGTTTCTTCTTCTATAATAACACCCTGATTTGGATTTGGCACAGCTGCACTACTAAGAGTTTCCTCCCAGATGGAGTAAGAGTCAGTTTCTACAAGTAAGTCCTTTGTCAAAGAATCAGAAAATGAAAGAGATTAGGTAGGTGTTCTAGCATACCAATGGCAAAGACAAGTTACTAGAGGTTCAAATCCTATGTATGTAACCAAATTTTCCCCAATAGTAGCCCAAATAGTAGATCTTTGGGTTTACTGAGTTCATGTTGCTATTTGGTTGCTTGGAGTTTTCAAGCAGTTGCAAGCAGATGTGGGGTGATATTGGAGTTGTTAGAAGTCTCAACTGGCTCTATCATTAAGATACATCATTGCATGATAGGCAGTCAATTGTTTGTGTTGACCAGAACGCCCAGTCCACACAGCCTGAATTTCCAAAATTCAGCATGGATTTCTGGGTGGAAGAATCTTGAAAGTGGATAATCCTGGAGTTAGAAAGCAATATCCTGGAATTTTGTGTGATATTTTGATTGTGTTCTGACAAATAAAGTTTGCTTGGAGTCAGAGGTCAAAGCGACCCACTAATTAACCACAGAGGTTTGGAGGACTGTAGAGAGAGGAGACAGGAAGTCAGATGGGATGAAGTGAGGATCTCAGCCCAATAGCAGTTACAGTCCAATCTACCACCATCAGTCCATAAGAAATAGAAACAGAATTCCTGGATATAAAAATGGTAAAACACTTCACTGATGAAAATTACAGCAAATAGGAAATAGCACTACTATCCCCTTTAGACACTATTATCCAAAAACATGGGGTTAAACCACTGGAGATTTTGTTTTAGTCTCCAGGGAATTCCTGAAAGTGATTTATTTAATTGATCACACTAGGTGAGCTTGTCCTTATTGGCTTTCTGAGCTTGTTTTCAAATGTCTTTATTTTTTGAGTCTTTATTTTTGAGAATTTCAGTAAGTACTGAATTTACATAGCTTCACTTTTCATTCTCTTTCCCTTAATTTTTCACATATGTTTCTTAATATCTCTCAATTTTATGGCCTCCTTTAATTACTATTGTTACATACACCATTACATACAGTGTGTGTATTATTTTAAAATCTATACAAAATGAGTTTAGTTGATTTCATTACATATTACTCAAATGGTTATAATTCAAATACAGATTGTATAAATAAATCTTAATATGCCTTGGCATATAAGTCATCTAATCCCAATGTGTTTATATGGTGTTGTAACAAGTCCATAAATTATCATCAGTATGGAATATATTATTTAAAATGTGTTATGCTCTGCAAATAGGTTTCACATAATGGTTTTGCTATTAAAATTTGGAGCGATGCACTTCCTGATGCTTGCATTCACACTGTTCCTCTCTGGTTGAGTTAATGGTCTTTGTGCTGTGGCTCATCAATTAGCCATCAATTTGGACTGTACTTTCACTAGTTTGCATGCCTTGTAGAACTGTTTCTTCAGCAACATTTCTACTCCCCTCCTTAGGTCTCAAACAATGACAAATTTTTACCAAGAATATAGAAAAAGGAATGAAAATTTAATGATTATGAAAACTAGTCCCATATGATATATTTATTTTAATAGCCTCAAATGAGGAAAGTAGGAGACATTTGTACTTGTATTCTAATGTGGGAACCAGCTATTTGATCAAATACTTCTGCAGAGCAACTGCCTTTATAAAGTGCCCTTCTGAATAAATGTCTATATTGAGGACAGATATATGAAACTGTGGCCTAACTTCCTTAGCATTGCCTACAAAACAAAATTTAACAAAAGAAAAATTGACAAAAAGGGGTGAATGGTCTTAACTATACTTTTAGTTGCAAATATAATTTCAAGTTGATATGACTAGGCATCCACAAACATTAATTTAGATTTTTTTTATCACTGCTCCAGCCAAAAATGTATCTTTGTTTTTATAGTTTGCAATAAAATGAGGGTGAACTTTTAGACTATAGCCTTTTTATTGTTTAAATCACTCTGTTGTACTAGAAATGTCAAATTTTCTGAAAGAGAGTTATATTCAAGTAATATACTGCAGACTCTTTAAAATCAGAATCAAGACCCATTGTTATACTATCTGGACATAAATTGTTCTTGATTCTAATGCTTTTATTTTTACATATTAAAATTGCTGTTGACATAGTAATTTTTACACATATTCACAAACAATAAAATGGCTACTGTTAGAAACCTGCAGTCTCTGGTCTGTTGGGCCATGCCCAATCCCCCTTTTTAATAGCAACAAGAGGTGGGAATGTTGGGGCTCAGCAGTCTGTGGACCCCGCCTCTGGGCAGGATGCCTATGGCCACGTAATCACTACCTCAGGCTTTACCTAGCTGCTCAAGCTTTTACCTGGCTGCGAAGGGGACCCGGTTATGCATGTGCAAGCTCCCCTTTTAAAGCAAGCGTGCCAAGCACACCTCTCTCTTGCCTCTTGCTCCTGCTCTTTCTCTCTTGCTCTCTCTGGGGCCCCTTCTGTCTTTCTCTCTCTCTCCCTCTGCTTTTGGTTGGCCACCAGCTACCCCCCCTTTTTCCTCTCCCCTCTCTCAATAAACTCCACGTGGGCGCTGAATCTCGTGTTTGTGTTTCTTAGGCAATAGCAGCTGCAAAAGAACAACAGCTACTCTATTCAGAGTTGGAATATAGCCTTTATTAGTTAGCAACAACTTTGAATATGTTTAATATGAATTAGATACAAAATTTCAAAGTGAAAGAGTTTGATACATTAGCTGCTGTATTCAAAGGACAAAAATCTTCTACCAGAAAATAGTTTATCTATAACGATTTCAATGTTAATGAATGTCTAGATGTGTCTTAATAATGAAAATGCCTAAATACATGGAAATTACTAAGTGAAACTTTTCATTTAGATGCAATATTTTCTTTCTTCTATTAGCAATTCAATACAATTATATCATATGCAAAGGACCAGATTAAGAATTGTGCTGAATAGAAAAAGTTAGAAACAGCTATTTCTCTATAAGAGATAAAAGATTAGGATTTATTTTTGTACTGTTTCTTTATTGATTCATTAATACACTCTTTCAATTATTCATAAAACACTAAATATTGACTGATAAATTTTCATATAACATTTTGTCAAATGATATTATTTATAGATATTATTTATCTCTAGTTCATTAAGTGATTTTTTTTTGTTATAGGTATCATTTTTCTCTAGCCTTGCAAAGAACATTCCAGACATATTTACTTTTATTTTTGAATAAATACATAATTTTAAATATTTTAAGTAAATCTAAAAACATTAGCAGATTGGAAGATGTTGAAGATTATGATTTACGTATTTATACAAAAGTGAAGTGATTAGTAGAAGTCAGAAAATTGGACATTTAAATAAATTTTTTGGCTCTAGGAAGTCAATTTCACTAGTTGACATAGGTTTAATGGAAATAGAATATCATTAGGGCAAGTTTAATTGTAGACAAAAATAATCTGGAGGCAAAAGCACATATGATATAGCAAAAATACTTTAAATGAGTCCTTTTTTGCAAAATCAGGACATTAGCAAAATTTACCATAATTAACATTTTATAATACAATAACAAAAATGATGAATTCTTTATTGATGCAAAAATCAGATAGATAATGATACAAAAATTGGCTGTAAGTTTCTGCTGTTTTAACTTTCTTTGTTTTCCTCACTACTTTCCAGTGCCTTAGAAACCAACAACCTTATAAATACTGTAGCTGTCAAGCCCAGCTGTCTGGTAGGTATTACAGGAGTCAAATGAATTTAGGATCACTAAAGCCTGATCCACAGAAAGCTGTCACTATTGCATCTGTCTGGAAGCTTGGTTAGAAATTTCACTTTCAGGGGTTATTTGACATGATTTAAAACACTTTGTACCAACAGGGTGAATCCAGTCATATTCACTGAAAACAATAAGAGGAAATTGCTTAAAATTGCAGCTCCCTACATCTCCATTAAAACTAGTAGGGTTTATTTTTAATTAATCAACTGAAAGCAAATATTTGATAAAGAGATGTCTAAAATGAATTTTAAAAGTTATCATTGGAAACCTAGAAAATCATATGTGTAACTATGGCTGTGTATAGAAAGAAACAAAAGATTTTGATTGCTCATATTACCCTCAAATCTTTCTACAATCAGAATCAGGCTTTTAAGCTACCTATTAGAGTATTGCAAGGCTGCTGCAACATACCCATAGACTCCTTCAATAAAGGAAATTTTCTGTTTTTAAGCATTATTTATTTGTCCAATATCTAGCCTACCACTGATCTAGTCACAAGCAATCCTTCAGTGTTAGACACAAAGAATCAATTCTTTACAGAATTAAGAAAGTTATGATGAAAGTAAATTGCAGCAGGAAAAGCAGATATATATATATATATATATATATATATATATATATATATATATATATCTCCATAGAGAAGGGCTCTGAATTCTAGAAATAATACAGTACAATTTGAATGTCTGATTTACACCACAAAATTATGAAGCATGCAATTGAATAGGAAATTTGTATTACTTATTCTTAGATAAAAAGGATCTAATAGTTGGGCAGAGGGAGCGCATGCCTTTAATCTCCACCACTCAGGAAGCAGAAGCAGGCAGATCTGTGAGTTTGAGGCCAGCCTCATCTACAAAGCGAGTTCCAGGACAGCCAGGGCTACATGAGAAACACTGTCTCAAAAAGAAAAAAAAAAAAAAAAACAAACTAAGTAAATAAATAAATAAAAATTTAAAAAAGAAAGAAACGGATGTAATACATGTAATACATTTAGTCACAAAAGATGTCCAGATGGCAGAATAGCTTGAAGTGGACATTTAACTAACTATCATTAATTTCTTGACAATAGAGAATATCATTCCCAAATACTGACAAAAGCATGACAATGACATAGCACAAATACAAAGTGGCTGGGGGATGTGCTGAAGTTTGTGGCCCATATTACCCCTGAAGGCCATTTGTATGTCCATGGGCTGTGCTGCTATAACCTAAAATTATGATGATGGCTGTGGACCCTGTTGATGCCAGTAGGCAGGGAGATATGAGTGGCTTGGGGCCACGTTGATATATGAAGTATATATTGCTGCCAAGGGCCATGTGTGTGTCCATGATCCCACTGCAGTTGGGGGCCATGTTGATGTGCATGGTCTGTAACATGCCCCCAGAGACCATGCTGAGGTCAGTGGAACATGCTGACCCCAGAGACCATATGGAGGTTGGTGGTTCATGTTGCCAGAAACCATGATTCCTGCACCCACTGACCATAAGGGGCAAGAAAATTACCTTTTCAAAAGCATCTATGAATGTGGACTCACAATTGAGAAAGAGGGAAATAGAAAGCTTTTGTGATGGTCCCTAACTCCCCTCCTTCTTCTCCAAAGAAAAGAACCTGCCTAGACAGAAAGCATTGGAAGCAAATAATGCTGTTGGCTAGCTACTTGTTTCTTATCAGCTAGCTCTGTCCTAAATATTAACCTATTTCTATTAACCTAAGTATTTACACGTGGTCTTATCTTACTGGAGAGAGGGCCTGGCATACTACCCTGTAGGTCCTCCATCTTGAAACTCCTCCCAACTACTTCCTCTCTCCTCCTAGCCTCCTAGTCCTGTCCATCTTGCTTTCATATTATCCAACAGTGCTTTATTCATTAACCAATAAGAGAAGCATATTTACAGAATGATATCACCCATCAGAAATGTACTCTAAAAGCCTACGAGGATGGACCATGACTTTGTATTAATAATCACAAAGTACAGACTGGCTTAAAACAGAATGAACAATATACACAACACAAAGTATTAGAATACTGGAAAAAAGGTGAATGATCATCTGATTAGAGGTAGGAAAAGGCTTTGATTCATTCCAGCATCTTAGAAGTAGGAGATAACAGTCCTATTGCACTTATTTGTGAGAAACTTAGCTGGCATCACTCTTGATAGTAAAACAATGTATGATTTCTCCATTTGATCAGGAAGATCTTCAAGCCACACATCCTCACCACTTCTCATTAATAACATTTTGAGAACTGTAGTTGGAACAACTAAGAAAAATCTGAAAGTATTTGAGAAGAAAACATGATTTTTCTATACCCACAAATAAAGTATGTGAAAAAGACCCCTATGATCCACACACACACAAAAATTATAGACCTAATATGAATTTCACTAAGGTCACTAGTCAATGATTAATAGAATAATGTCAATTCTAGTCATCAAAACACCAAATAACCCTATTTAAAAATGGGGTACAGAACTGGAGAGAGGATTCTCAATAGAGGAAATCAAAAAGGCTGAAAGACACTTAAGAAAGTGCTCAGCATCCTTAGCTATCAGGGAAATGCAAATCAAAACAACTTTGAGATACCACCTTACTTCTGCCAGAATGCTAAAATTAGAAACACCAATGACAACTTATTCTGGAGAGGATGTGGAGAAAGGAGAGCACACCTCCACTGCTGGTGGGAGTGCAAACTTGTACAGCCATTTTGGAGATCAGTATGGTGGTGCCTCAGGAAAATGGGCATTAGTTTATCACAGGACCCAGCAATCCCACATCCATGCAGGGAAGACATGAGCTCAACGATGTTTGTAGCAGCATTATTTGTAACAGCAAAAACGTGGAACCACCTAGATGTCCCTCAGCTGAAGAATGGATAAAGAATATGTGGCACATTTACAAAATAGAATACTACTCTGCAGAAAAAAACAATGGAATCTTGAAATTTGCAGGCAAGTGGATGGAACTTGAAGAAACCATCCTGAATGAGGTAACCCAGTCACAAAAAAGAGGAACATAGTATGTACTCACTCATATATGTATTTTAGACATAGAGCAAAGGATCATCAGCCTATAATTCACACCACCAGAGAGACTAGGATACTAGGAATCTAAGAGTTTCATACAAGGTCCCTCACAGAAGGGGAAAGGAATAAGATCTCCTAAGCATATTGGGAGTGGAAAGAGAAGGGGAGTAGAGGAAAACACAAGGGACTAGGAAGATTGAGTCAGGGGAGAAATAGTCAAGAGAAAAAAAAATTGATAGATACCGTAAAAGAGGGAGCCATTATAGGTTTAAATAGAAAACTGACTTTAGAGAAATGTCAAGAGACCTCCAAGACTGACCCCATCTAACAATTTGAGCAACTGTGGAAAGACTGCCATAAATGCCCTTCCCTGATAATGAGATTCATGACTAACTTATCTACCATCATAGAACCCTATCTAGTAAGTAGCTAATGGAAACAGAAGCAGACACCCACAGCTAAACACTGAGCCAAACTGGAATCCAGATGCAGAGAGGGAGGACCAGGCTACAGAAACCCACAGAGACAGCTGACCTGAACAAGGGGGAGCCAGACTGATAGCTGGGAAACCAGCATTGGACCGACTCAAACCCCCTGAACATGGGTCTCAGTTAGAAGGCCTGGGAAGTCTAAGGGACCACTGACAGTGGAGCCAAGATTTATCCCTGGTGCACAAAAATACTTATGAAGCACATTCTGCATGGAGGGAAACTCCCTTAACCTAGAGGCAGGTCGGGCCTACTCCTGAAAGGCACCACCCACCCTGTGGAGTGGGGGACTTGGGAGGGAGAGATGGAGTGATGGAGGGAGAGGGAACTGGGATCTATATGTAAAATAAGAAAAAATATTTAAAAAAAAGAATATGGTTTGATCAGTACATATATTGTTTTATTTTAATGTTACTTTGAAAACTGGAGATTGAATCACCATTCTTTTGATCAGTAGTACTTATTTCTGAACCATCTCAAATAAGTAAACATTTATGGATATAATAAACAAATCAACAGTACTTGGAGTGGATTCATTGACTGAGATAGCATATGTGAAATGTATTCAGTGAAAATAATTGTCAGGCCTTTGATCCAAACTAGGAAATTACTTCTAAATGAAACAGTCATTATACATACTGACAATGGCAGCAATTGGATTGATATCATGGAAAAAAAAACAATTGAGACAATTAAACAAAGGCCATCAACCATAGCAATTAATTGCCAGATCAGATTATTCGTTGCTGGGGAAAGGTCAGGGTGTCACAGTGAAACAGATAAGTACAAACAAGATCAGAGTTAGAGAAGGACTGTAGCTTTTTGGAACAAAAAGAAATGTTCAGACAGGATGTACATCTGGAAACTGTCCCAAACTACCTATTTTTACTTGGTGTGGGGAAATCCCACAACATCTTTTAAGAGCTGGGAGTTGGTGGCACAAGCGTTTATCCCAGCACACGAGAGGGAGAGGCAGAAAAATCTCTGTGAGTTCCAGGCCAGTCTGGTCTACAGAGCTAGTTCCAGGACAGGCTCCAAAGCCACAGAGAAACCCTGTCTCAAAAACAAAATGTTTTAGGGGTGGTTTAGTGAGTTGTCTGTTCAGGTGATTCCTGAGAGCAGCTTATGTCGGAGTAAAGATTAGCATATGGAAAATGGGACAACGAGAAGTAATAATGTCACAAAAGTCTCTTCAAGACATTGTGATACAATAATATAGCCTGCACTTTTAAGGAGTCTAAAGAAGAGTTGAACCTGCCAAGAGCCACTTTAATTTTGCTGAACATACTACTCAAGCCATAGAATGTAGGGGAAGTCTTCAAACATAAGGCAGATGATTCGATATGCTTTTAAAACTCTGAGTAATTAACAGTGCCTGAAGAGGTTTGTCCTTGGTGCCAAAGAGGTCAGCAGTTTTGCAAGGCAGATATATTGAAGTAAGACTACCAAGTGAACTTAATGCTACTATCCATTAGCTACCCCCAAGGTTATGACACTTTATGACAAGACATCTTCTTGAGGATTGCTGTGAATGACAACTTTCAGGTGTGTGCTGCTGTTTAATTTCCTCAAGTTTCATGCACACCATTCCACAAGGAATGGCTAATTTAGTATCAAAACTTTTCTCACTTCTAAAAGTTTGTACTCTAGTAAAAAGACAAATAGGGGAGGGCACAAGATGGCAGGTATTAAGAAGTACTTGATACGTATGTCAGTTTTGTGTGTGTTTATTTATATCACATGCATTCATGTACTTATACAGCAATGAGATAGGAATGTTGTGTGAAACAGTAAGAATATGCTATATCCCCAGGGGAAAAATGATTCTGGACTTGAGAGATGATTTGTAAAATTAAATTTTCTCCACTCATTTTCTAATTAAACTTAATCAATGTTTTGAATACTTCTAGATTTCCTTTCTAATTACTGTTTCTCTGGGTTCCCTATTTGTTTTCTAACCTGAAGCTTTGCTTTAATGTATTTAGTAGCAAGTACTAGGGTTTCCTCATAGACCTCAGTTTTATTCTAAGTCTTCTAATTTTGAAATGGCTTGTATATATTTAAGACAAATAATAATAATCATGCAATGAATGAATCCTATAATATAGTATATTAAATTATATACTTATGTACATGTTTAAAATCTATTATCTTTATCTTATATATCAAGTTTCATAACTTTGGAATGACATTGAACAAGCATATATTTGCATAAAAATTTGCCTTGTGACTTTTCAGTATCCAAACAATTAATTCATAGTTCCAAAATATCACTGAAATTTCCAAAACTCTCTTCTAAACTCCACCAAGGGTTATGTAAATTTTAAAAAATTATATAAATTTAAAAAATTGCTTTCTCAAAGCTTAAAGCTTAATTTATTCATGGTGACAAAGCCTTAGAAAATCACAAACTGAATCAAAACCCCTGAACAAAATAGGGTAGTGTCAGACAACTACCCTACTGCCACTTTGATTTCTGTAATTGCTGTGAAAACACATTAGGGAAAGGTTTTAATTTTCTTACTTATAAATTTGAGGAAATGATTTGACCATCCATATACCCACTTGAATTCTATGAAGATATTCTCATGTGAAAGTGTTTGAGTTATAACTTGAATCTAAACTGTTCCCAGAGGGTCAAAAAAAAATCTTGCAATCTAATCCACATGCAAATATTGGGTATTATGTAAAACTCAAAAGTGTGTGTGTGTGTGTGTGTGTGTGTGTGTATGTGAAGAGATTTATTGTAGAGCATTATATGGCCTTTATGAAGGTGTAGAAGTTCCACCATTGCCCTATGTGATACCAAGAAGCTTTTCATAATATTTGAGTTCAAGTGTGGAGTCTGTGAAGCAGAAGCACTGAGGGTACTTGTAATTCCTAGTCTAAATATGGGGGAAGCCTCCTCCCAACTTCCACTCTGACTCAGTTCTTTTGTCTGTTTTGATGGTGGAGTGATAATGACCAAACAATCTGAGGAGTGCAAACTGCTTTACTCATTATATGAATCAAAAGCCATGGCTCCATAAAATCCTCCCATAGCACTTCAGAAATAAAATTACCAGGCATTGGATATCTCATGCCACAGCAAAATTTATATGTTAAATTAATCATCAAACATCTACTTTCTGAATAAATAATCATCAACACTTTCTATGCTGTCCATCATGCTAGAATTTTATAATGTTTGTCACAGATAGTAAACTGACAAGATGACACAGTATGAATAGTGTCCAAATAGAGCAGCAGCATTCAGGAATAAGGAAATGTGAGGATGGGATGGATGAATTGGGGATTCAGCTAGATTTCAAATGATAAGTGGAGCTAAGGAGGAGCAGTCCAGTCCTTTGCCTATCAATTTCTGACTACTATTGTTAGGGCCACAAGTAAACTTCTACTGTCTGTACAGCATGAAGCATTGTTTGTCTCTTGAGGATTGCAACGCCTTAGCTGTGTTTTAATTTGCAGATTAAGAAAGGATTTTTTACTGTCCATTATATATTCTTCAGACACTGGGTAACCACCCCTAGCCTAAAAGTACATAATTCACATTATCCGGGATTTTTCCCCGAGTTCTCTTATGCAAGTGAGTTAAATCAGAAGGTGTTAATTCAAATAGTCTACTGCAGTAGCAGACCTGTGATCTGGGAGAAGGCTCTCACAAGATACAATTCACAGGTTATAGACCTTCTTAGTCTTTCTTGACTGTTATTGATTTAAGATATAATACTTTTATTAATTTTTTGAGAATTCCATGTACACGAGTGATCTATTTTGATTACATTTATCCCTCATAAACTGCTCAAATCTACTTGCCCCTATGTGAGGAGCAATTGACATTTGATACCTTCTGAGGAAAAGGAGTAAGTTTTCTTTGAAAGTGTGGTCTCTCTTAAGCTGGCCATACTTCACTGGATGGCCCCAGATTCTTGAGTACATGGGAAACACAAATTAAACTTGGACGTTTATAAAATTAGACATGAACTTGAAAGGTGTTTTTAGGGGGGCACATCTTGTTATTCTGTCCTTGTGGTAAACAGATTTTTCAAGTGTATTCATCAGGCCCTGAGCCAAGACTAGCATATAAAACATTGGATAAAAGAAATGGCTAAAACAGCAGTATAATACCTACCCCTGTAGTTGTACTTGCTAACTCAGGCAGATCTTTTTTATCACTAAGGACACAACTAGAATTCTATTCAATGATGAATGCCACAAGTCAAAGGGACCCTTTTGGATTCTAACTTTATTTGGTGCTCAAGTACTATATTGTGTTGTGTTCTAGAGGGTACAGTGGACCTACATAGAACAGGTGAAATGAAAATATATGCAATTCAGAAATAATAGAAAAATGCTGCTGAGTTAGACACAGTTTGTATAACTGTTTTCTAACATTCGATTGTTAGCTACATAAAAATAAATAAATTATCGTACTTTATCCAGAATCAAAGATGAAAATAAGATGACTGATACAAATCTACTTGAGAGCTGATGTGCACCATCACCTGACTGTAGGTACTTGGAAGTAGTGCAAGGGACATAGTTGTACTGCTGAAAAATCAGGTCTTATTGCAGTAAGTTTTTTCCAAACTTAAGATTTGTTGTTTGTAGAAGAATAAAAACTAGGGAGATGGACAACTAAAAAAAACTTGATGCTAAGATATAAATCTCAAAGAACCACTATATCCAAAAGTTCACAACACTTCTTCAGTATTTGTCAAATGATAAATTTGTTCATATCTTTAATTTCAGGCATTGAGGCTTCCTAAGATCATCTTTCACTTCTTTTTCCTTTTTTCATTTAAATTAGAAACAACCTTAATTTACATATTAATCTCAGTTCCCTCTTCCTTCCATCCTCCCAGGCCTCTTCCCTCTAACCCCCATACCATCCCCCAGCTGCTCCCCAGAGGATCATCAAAGTCTGTTACATCACTTGGGACAGGATCTAGTCCCCCCCTATGTGTCTAGGCTGAGAGAGTTTCCCTCTATGGTGAACAGGCTCCCAATATCCATCCCTATACTAGGGGTAAATGCTGTTCCACTACCAGAGGCCCCATAGACTGCCCAGGCCTCCTAATTGACATCCATGTTCAGAGGTCCTGGTTCCATTCTATGCTGCTTACAAGATTTTTATAGTAAAGTTATAAAACTAAAAATGAATAAGTTAGAAATTAAATCATATTTATTTAGTAATATGGCATCAATAAGTTCACTTAGGGTTTATGTTACTTGTGTATAAGTGCTTTTATGGTTGACCACTTGTTATTGGGCAACCAATTGGTGTTCTTCCCTGGAGAAGACTGTTTCAGGATCTCACCTGAAAGCCTCTTTCCTAAGGACTAGCTCTCATAACAGAAGGCATCATGCAATCTCCCGAAAGGGAGAAATAAGCAATAGTCCTACCCAGCCATGATGCCTCTGAACCACAACAATGCCCAATATGGCACAATAACCCTAAGGGAACAACAAGAGCATACATATTTTGTCCTTTTATCCAAATATAAGTATAATCCTCACCCGTCATTAAGGAAACTTCTCTTTACAACAGATGGATTCCACTACAGAAAACTACAACAATCAAGATGCAGAGTTATTGTTCCAACTACTGCATCAACAATACAACCTATGCACCTAAGGCTCAGGGATCACTGAGCAAGACAGGACAGAGAGATTATCAGAGCCAGAGGAACAACAAGTTTACTGTGAGATCATGTCTCTTAGAAATGTCAAAAGTCACACCCATGAATGCTAGCCGTCATGATTGGTACTGACATGTGTGTACCGATTTTATAACTTCAGCTTTACTGGATACTTTTGTTGGTTCTAGTTTTTTCTCTCCTTTTCTTTTTGGCTTAAGAAATAAAAAGCCTTAATGGTTTCCCTCATAAAAGTCCGTGTCTTCTGTAAATGTAGATATTTTAGCTTATTTTCTGATATGAAAAGAAGCATTCAGATATTGGGCAAACCCTACTAAACTTTCAATGGCATTCTTCACTGAGGCAGAAGTTGTAAGCAACCTCAAGACAAAACCAAGCAAAGCAAATGAACAAAGGAGACAGGTGTTCTACATCCTCAGTTAAAATTGTTTCATAAAGCTATAACAGTAAGAATAGTATATTCTAACCATAAATTAGGAATTTAGATTAATGAAAAGGCATAGATTCACCAAATCCAAATCAAATAAAGTATATTTTTCACAAGGGAACTCAGAGGACGTAGTGGAGGGTATGGACTCCTCAATGAAAGGTGCCTGGGAAACTGGGAAATTTGTTCCCATGCAAAAGAAAAAATAGACCCTTAGCATACATAGTTCACATCACAATGCTAAAAGAAAGATTTGAACTGTGAAAGCACTAAAGAGCACACAGGGGGAAACCCTTGACATTGCCTTTGATATTGACTCTTTGGGTAGTCCATTGATAACAAACCAAGAAGCTTTACAAAGAAAAGGAGTAATTTATAAAATAACAATGAAGGCCTACAGCGTTATTAAAAAAATTGAAAAAAAATGCTACTTATAATGCAATGACCATTGCAATATTGATACAAATTAAATATTTTCTTACATGTTTAAGGGCTTCCATTTTGATATCTCTTAAGAATTTTTCCTTCCACCAAATATTTCCAAATTATACATATTTTTTCATTATTTTAAATCTTTGCAGTGCTCTGATATTAATTCTCTCCGCACTACCCTATGATGTATTTCTATTTTGCATTCATCCCCATCTACTGAAAATGACTTTTGAGTCTTGGGGCAATTCTTCACTGGTATATTCTTTTGTTTTGCCAGGCATACTGAATCTTTACTGTGAAATGGACAATCATCCAAAAATGTTCCATTTTCTCCTTGGATAGCATCTGTTCAGGAGAACCTGGCTGCTTTCTGACCAGGAATACTGAAATCATGGGGAAAAGCCTTGAGGATAATCTGCTGCCTTAGAGTCTTCTCACCCCAGACCTTACAGAGTTACATCCATGCCTTTCCTTGGAGACTTTATTCTTCCACTACTTTAAGTAGCATGACAAGAAATGCCACTTTTCCAATATAGTTCATCTTGCAACTGACATTTGATTTCCTTTTAAAAGCTTTGTCAAGATATCAAGGAAGTGTTGCCACATTAATTATATCTTTAAAAATGATTCAGCAGAAGTGGGTGGCAAAGGAAATGAATTCAATCAGAATTTTGATCACTAACAGAAACAATGTTTATCACATTGGTTTTATGCCTCCCAGAGGTTGAGAACTTTTAATATATTTATTTAAAGATCAATTGTTATTATTTCTTTACATATGTCTGACCTCTCTGAAGGTCTAGGAAGTAATATTTTCCCTAATTTGTTTGATTAAAAAGAATGAGGACATAATTCAATCTTGGAAATAAGTGCAGAAAAAAACAAGCTCCCTGATGAAGCTACACCACCAAAACTATAATATATGAATTTATCATTAAACTGAGGAAGCGAAATGCTGCTAGGTTTACTGAAAAAGAGTAAGCTATACGCAGGTTTGCTTTAGAGCTGTATGGCGTTGTGTAGAAAATATCCTATGAGAGCCTGTCATTTGTGAGAACCAGAACAGGAGGAATTGCACGTGAGAAGAGTGCTCTACAGAATCAGGTGGCAGCATTCGGCTGATTCTTCCAACCACTCAATCATAGACTCTTTTCATGGTATCTTAAATAAATTTCATAGATAAATGTGAGTTTTTTACTTCTCAGAGCTTATACTATACAATTTTGACTAACTTTCCCCCTACAAGTTATGCTTTTCTCTATATTTTTGAGTGCTAAGTTTTTACAACTCTGGTTTCCTTAGGTTTTGTGAAAGGCTCAGCTGATATTGAACATGATATGGCTGTCAAGAGGCTTATAATGCTTCTCTGAGTGTATATTTATTCTCCAGCATCATTCACATCTCAGCTAAATAAAAAAAGCCCCATAATCCCCTTTGGTAAAGTTTTCTGATCTGCCTTCTATGATCCCTGAGTACTTTGTTTGTGTGCATTATTATTTAATAAGTTATTTCACACTGTCTGCTTAGATGTATTCTACTGAATGGCGAGCAGGAGGAGGAATCTCCTCTCTATAATGAGATCATCAGACAGTATCAGCATGATGACAGGGTTCATCATGTTAGGGAATGGCTGATTCTGTAGTGATTTGTGTAATGGCATAGACTGCTAACCATTTCCTCTACTGTTCTCACTTTTTTTCTGTAATAATACACATTGACCCCTTCTGTCCTTAGACTGTCTCTGTGCTGCCTCTGTTGTTGTGAAGAAACTTTGTAGCGACATGTAATCTGATGTACCTAATTTCATTTATAAAAGGGATTTTGAAGGTAATTTCTAGAGGGGTTCCTTTTTTATTTTCCATAAAAGACAATAATATATTGTCATATCATAAAAGTAAGTCAACTAAAATATTTCTCACTATAATAATTGCTATGAATATTTGAATTTCTACAATGAGTTAATATTTAAGATGGAGCTAGCCAATAAGAAGCTCTAGCCATTAGCCAACAGCTTTACAACCAATGGAGTGTGTTATTTTGGGACTGACACATCTCTGGGACAAGGCTGGCAGGAAAGTGCTGGTAATATTCTGTCTGTCTGTCTGTCTGTCTCTCTGTTTATAGAGGTAGAATTTCAGCTATACCAGCCTTGCATTGAACTTCCTGCATTGTGGAGAATGACTTTAAACGTCTGATCTTCTACCACTCTAGTGCTGGATGACTTTGTGTGTGCCAGACAAGCACTCTAACAACTAAGCACCGTCTACAGCAAAGTCTGCTTTAATTTTTTCATTATTATCTTGATGAAGTTAGCTCCTTTGAGGCTGCATGTGGCTGTTTTATATTTATTTCCTTCTCAGCTTATTGCCAAAGCCTTATAAGAGTACACTACAAATATGCATAGAAACGGGTTCAAAAACACAAGTACATAGCATATTAAAAGTCTCCATAGACATAGTAGTCTCCAAGGGCTAGTCCAAAGAGGATTGAGTCAAACAGATAGTGAAGATTCAGAAAAATGTTTGAACCAATTGACTGAAAATTAGCTTTTGAGGCTCTGGTGTGATACAATGAGGGATTTGAGGTAGTTTAGAAAGGGAGAGGAATGACATAAGATTTCCTTAGAAGTCATGAGGTGTCAAAATAAGCAGACATACACAAATACATTCACACTCACAGAAATTTCATAAAAACATAAAATTGGAAAGCGTAATGTATAAGAAAAAGACCTATAAGGTTAAAAAAATACCCAGACCAAATATTGTGAGATGAAACACCTATAAGCATACCACCGAATCCATTTTGTGTTGGTGCTTTCCTTTAATTCCTCTTCCTTTATGATCCATTTTTCAATTTTCTGTCTACCATGAAGCAACAAACTACCTTCTCTATCCTGTGCTGTTCTGTCAAGAATTTTAGAGAGCATCACTACACAGGTAACTCAGTACAAGGTTTGAGGACTCTCCCACTCCACAGGGATTCTAGTTCAATGGGGCAGGTGGGAATGCTGGTTACTCAATTGGCAGTACTGATTTGCTTTTGAGTTCATCAACTCAAAACTAGTTCAAAACTAGTTGATGAATCAATATTTTAATAAATATAATAATAATCTATTAAGACTTCTAAAGTAAAAGCAAGTGTACTTATTAAGTAAGGATTCTTTTCAAAGTTAGGATTCATAGCATATCATTGAAGGTGACATATAAGCTTCCTTAAATATAATAGTTCCTGCTCTTAGCAGAAACAAGAGACATATACACAAAATGTTTGAGGCTAAATGTAAAAAGTCACATGATAATCCATAAAATTTCAATTTTGGCACACACGTGATAAATATCCTGTTTATGTATGTGTCTTTTGTCCTGTCTCAGTTACTGAAAAGACACCATGAACACAGCAGCTCTTATGAATATGGCATAGCATTTCATTGAGAACTTGCTATTTCAGAGAGTGACTTCATTGTTATTATGTATAGAATACTGTGGCATGTAGGCAGTCATGGTGCTTTGAAATTACCTGAGAACTTTACATCCTGATTCCAAGTCAGGAGAGAGAAAAAGAGAGATGGAGCCTGCTGAGCCTGGCATTGACTTTTGAAACCTCAAAGCCCATTCCTAGTGATATACCTCATCCAATATGCCCATGCCTATTCCAAAAAAACAATGCTTCCTAATTTTTTTGGTAGGTCATCAACTGAGAACTAAGCATGCAAATATATAAGGCTATGGGGCTGATGTCATTCAAACTACCACATGCCTTCAAAAAAAAACTTTAATAGTAGCCGGGGAGTCTAATTGTTGAGCTGCAGCTGTAGAAAGGAATAACAATCATTGTGTCTACCCACCTAAGCAAGGCCAAGTCACCTTCCTTCTGTAGGCCCCATTTCCTTAAGTCTATGTGGGTCCTTACAACTATACTTCCAGGTTTGCTTGAGTATTTTAATTCAGTCTGTGACACTATTCTATGACCTTCTAACATATTTTATTAGTAGTATAAATTGTAAGAATATAGTTTTCCACGTGATAAAAACAGCATTTAATTTTTCTGCAAGTGATTTTTTTAAATAAAAACCATGCTTGAAATTTAAAGAACTGAAGGAAAATTATAAGTGACAAAGGGACAAGGTTTAAAGATTTGTATTTTGACATGCAGGAAGTATTACAAAGCTTTGAAATACACATGAAAGCCCACAAGAAAGTGTGCATCCTGAAGAGAAGTTTGACAGTAGCATGTGTGCAAGTGGAGCTGGGACTGGGTGAGAGAGTCAGAATGAAAAGGAAGGGAACACCCTTTTTCCTGAGGTGTCCTTGGTTCCATCACCAAGGTACTGACCACTTTAAAACAGAAAGGAAAGTCAAAATGAAAGGAATCTAGACAACAATATCCTGTCTTAGCATTGATTCCAATGGCCTTTAATAAATGTTTTAACAAACTAATGTGAAATATAGGTGATATTGCACACCAAACCTTATGCAATACGGGAAGGACTCTGCACCAGGCAATCATGCTGATTGACGTGTAAAGGCTTTGCTCAGTGCTACAGTGCTTTCACGTTCATTGTTCCCAGCCTGTCTATTAGTGTGATAGACTGGGCCAGGTTTCAGAAGATTGTTCTAGTTTTAGCAGTCTTCCTTCCAGACATCCTCTCCAAGAGGCGGGGAGCTCTTTATTCTCTTTCTTTTCTTTTCAATAATGGGGCAAAAAAGTAAGAGGAATGTGTAGAACTTTAAGAGCGTTTCCAACCTGTTAAGTGGAAGTAACCACTTTTTAGTGTTAAATAGGTCATAGAGAGACCTGCTATATTTCATTTATCTCATTGTACTTTGCTTTTTCTGATGATGCTAGCAATTTATATTTGCAATTCGTAACATACACCACCTGTTATTGGATCATGTGGACTTGGATAATATATGAGTGATCTTCAGTGATTGATATTAGCAGTTATTTTCTTACAAGGCCAATGAGTTAATGCTTATATTTTACAAAAGAAAAAGCAGTGCTGCTTCAGTTTTAAATGTGTGAGTATCTTTGCTATGTTGTCTTAGAGTTAAGATTATGAAACAAACTAAAAACAGTATGTGTCAAGTGTCACTAGAAAAGGATAAACTAACAGATTGAGGGATTGTAACAAAGACAACAGGGAAGTAAAAAACGGAACGCACTACATGAAGTAAATGATTAATTTGAGCTTGGACACAGTGGATAAAAGAATGTAAAAATGAATAAGATGACAAAATGTTAGAGTTCTATCACAAGAAGTCAAGAGGAAGTTATTTCATATGCCTAAATCACATCAATACTTGGTTGGAAGTAATGAACATGGAAATATTTGAGAATACAACATGAACAAGCATATAGTTATATCTTCTATGTTCTATTAAGGTTAATACATGTGCATTTCCTAATTCCGAATTTGAAACCAAACTGTTCTAGGAAAAAGTTAAACAAGAAACCACTCAGAGATATGCCCCAGTGGAGTGGCAGTGATCCTACCACCTTGTAACTATGATCATGTTTTCCTGATACCATCAATGAATTTCCAATCACAGCAACCACAAAAATATTACTCTGAAAAACTTAAAGAATATTTGATAAAAAAAACTGAGGGAATTTCAAAGTCATCTTGATTTATATGGCTATTTTATTGAAAAGCAAGGTTATTAGTAGTTATATAAATAAACAGGTTATTAGTAGTTTATCCAAAACTGAAATAGTCTGTCCTTTCTATTTTCAAATTTGGCCAAATAATGTAAATATATACATTGGTAAAGTTAATGCAGCTCACCTATGTTCTATCAAGAGAAATGCAAAATGTATGTGTAATGAATGTTCTGCCTTTCTTATATACAATGTTCTTAAAGGATGAGAACTCAGTGGTCAGCAAACCTAGCTGAAAGGGTGAGTTTTAGATTTGATTAGAAACATTATCTCCAAGTAAGGAGGAAGAAAGCAATGTTGGAAGACATCCAATATTTTCTGTCTTACACAGTTTCATGTTCAAGTGCATTTGACACACACACACACACACACACACACACACACACACACACACACACAATGATAGTCTTTTAACAAACTCCAATTCTACTATACTAACCTTGTCTTATTTTTCCCCTTTGGTGAAGTCAAGACCCCTGCTTTACCTTAGTAGAGGTCTGAGAAGAAGTCCATGTCACAGCAGCATGGGATGCTATCTCCACTCCAGTAATTGATGGCAATGCTAAAGACTGAAATCCCAGACTTTTAGAACATCAGGCAAGACCCTTCTCACTTTTAAAGTTTCCACTGAAAAGTCCAGTGTTGACATTGATCATCTCTTATAGTCTTCTTCCCTCACCCCACCCCGTTGGCTAAGCCACTAATACTTGGATAAAAAGTCAGGGGATCAACTAGTTGAACATTATTCTCTTTCAAGTCTATCATTTCCAGTTCCCTAGTTATTTACACAACATTTTACCAAACACAAAAGAATATACCTTCCAATCAGGAGCACATGGAACTTTCTCCAAGATCGACCATATAGCTAGGTACAAAACAAGTCTAAACAGATATAAAAAGGGTGAAATAACACCTTGTATCTTCTGTGACCACCATAGATTAAAGCTGTGTCATCCCAGTGCCCAGGCTATGCTAATAAAGATTGCATAAGAATGGATCTCAGCCCAGATACAAAGAGGAGGGCCTGGGCCCTCCCCCAAATGATGTGATAGACTTTGATGATCCCCCACAGAAGTTCTGACACTCCCTAGGGAGTGAATGAGGAGGGCTGGGATGTGGAGGAAGGTGAAGGGTAAGGGGGAATGGGAGGGAGAGGGAATTGAGATTGATACATAAAATAAGATTGCTTCTAAATTAAATACATAAATTAAAAAAAATTAAAAGGATGGCTGAGGCATAGGGTATGCGTCCAAATGTAAAGATGTACTATCATTGTCACATTTATGAGCTGTAAGACCTTTGTTTTTCTTTCTTTGATATTGTTGTATACTCATGAAGTGAAAGTTTGTCTTTTGTTATTGCAATTTTCTCTTCTTTTTTGAGAATTCCATATTCTGTCTGCTTCAAATGTGCAGTGTACCCAGGTGTACATAGGATGCTCACCTATAAATGTTTATTTAGAGGCCAGAGATATATGTACCTTTCCTTCCTTTTTGAAAGGGTTTCTCAGGAACCTAGGGCTTGTAGCATTGGCTATACTGACTGTTCAGTGTACCCTAGAGATCTGCTGGTCTCCATGTCCACAGAATGAGGCTACAGGAAGAACCACCATGCCTGGATGTTGTGTGGAAGTTCTCGGGATCTGCATTCAATCCAGTTCTTATACTTTCACAGCAAGCACTGCACTGGGCCGTTTCTCCAGCACTAAATCTTTTTTGGTTTTCTTTTTTAATTTTGAAGCATAAGAATACAGTTTTTTTGTTTTTTTTTTGTTTGTTTTTTTTGTTTTGTTTTGTTTGTTTGTTTGTTTGTTTTTTGCTAATGCTATTATATTTTTAGTTGAGAGTGAAGCTATAGCTGGGTGGTGGTGGTTAATGCCTTTTATCCCAACACTCTGGAGGCATAGACAGGTGGCTTTCTGAGTTCAAGTCCAGCCTGGTTTACCATGAGTTCCAGGACAGCCAGGGCTACACAGAGAAATCCTACCTTGGGCAGGGGTCATAGGAACTGTAAATGAAACATCCTTGCCACAAGAATTTATGTGCCTTTGACTTGTTAACTGAAGACTTTGTTTCTCCTACATTTCAAATGCAGTGACAATGTTAACAATGTTATGTACCAGGACTGAAAATATCTTTCTTTTTTTCCTTATTCTTTTCTTTTTTTTATTTTAAGACAGGGTTTCTCTGTATTTCTTTGGAGTCTATTATGGAACTCGCTCTGTAGACTAGGCTGGCCTCTAACTCACAGGCCTGCCTTTGCCTGTCCTGTGCTGGGATCAAAGGTATGTGCCACCAACACCCAACTTATTTCTAAAACCCCTGTAAATACATAGCCTCTAATCTAAGAGCAGGCTCTACTCTCTTCAAAAACCTCTTCAGAAATCTAAAGAGCTGCACTTTCAAGTCCATGAAGCTTGTCTCTGCTGGTGAGACAAGGACAAGAAGCAGGGACGCTCTTTCATTGTGATCTGTCTGAAACATGGTGTAGTTGCTGCTGGATAACCTTAACTTGAGAGAGACAGACAGATTGAGAGGTAGGCTAGTCGGTTTAAATTGATAAAAGTGGCTGCAAACAAGTTTCGTGAATGAACAAAAATTACAATGTCAAATCCAAAATCAGCTACTTTCCAGGGTGATTTAAAGAATTATATTACCATATGATGGCTGTTAGGGCAAATCCATGTTACCATTAACAGTGCCTTTTACTGACTTTTGAAAGAATGTTGGCTGCCTTTTGGCATTAGAAACAATTCCATCCTTCCCTTTTAAAATTTCTCCTCTCTCTTCCCACCCATCCTTTCCTTTTGCTTCCCCTTTTCTTCTCCTTCCCATCCCTTACAGTAGCCCAAAGGAGAACATAGAGAAGCAATGAATCCAAGTAGAGGAACAGAGCAAACTTCTTTACTGGGCATCACTCAAACTAGAATGCAGTTAAACAGAGTCTTGCTGGAAACATTAAAACGGATGAGTAATTTTTATTGATTATCTTTGAAGTTCCTGTAATAATTGAACCTGTAACAGACTGTGGTATTTCCCTGGCCTTGCTCCAGTTTATTCTTCTCACACAGTGATGTTCCTTCCTAATTGTAGTGTTTCACAGGACTCTGACACGAACTGTTTTGTCTTAACAGGAAATATGTGGGTTGACATTCGATATTTGTATGCCTTTCAAATTATCTTTGGCAAATGAAATACAGAAACTTTGTGCCAACATATCAGCTTTGAATAAGAGATTGTCTTTTCCTTTCTCCCTCTCTTTCTCTGTCCTCTCTTTCTCTCTCTGTCCTCTCTCTTTCTTCCCTCTTAAATAGCCTAAGTAGTTACCATAAATATGAATTTAAAAGCGTTTCCTTACATTCACCCTTTAATCCATCTATCCTCCATATGTTGAGCTTGACAAAGCCCCTCTCTTGATCAATACTTTGACAATTGTCTGAATGTATGCTTCCTTCCTGTCAGGCTTTGTCCTGACCTCCATCTTGCTTTGCTGCAACTATTTCAATGTTAGCAAAGGACACTCTTTTATCATTTTCTGGAGCATCTATTCATCTGCACATCTAACTAGCCTTGATAATCTGACCAATTTCTTCATTCCCCATCTTTAATGATGGGGTCTTTTCTTTTCAAGAATACCTTTAGATCATTTTAGCAGTAATCCTACCTTGGGTAACATCTCATAGTATTTCCCCCTTATCATTCTCCATCCCCATGACTGTAAATCCCTAATAGATTTTTTAAAAGTGAGCCTATATTCTGTGCCTTACATCAATATCTCAATTAGGGATAGGAATTCCCCTAATATGTTTATAGGAAATATAGATATAATATTATTGATTTAAGCTCTTTATTACTATTTAAGAAGCATTGACATAATTTTTAATAATGTAAGAAATATTAAGTGTGAGTCTTTCTGAACAAATATTATAAAAGTTGTGTTTATGACAAGGAATTCACACTTCTTTGTCTCTCCTACCTTGTAAAACCTTTATTCAAATGTTTTAATTCCCACTAAACCTACTAAAACCTTTATTTACACAAAGGTTATTTACACAAACCTTATACAAAGATCCTGCTGTATTCTCAGAACTGGCTGTGATGGCTGACCTTAGTATACTAACCACTGGGGGAACAGACATAGTTGAATTAGAATAAAAACCAAGTATACTTACTGTCCTGATGCATTTTAACTTCTTATCACATTTTCTTGATCAAGAATAAAGTTTTGTCTTGTTGAGACATATCAGTTGGAGTATTGGTTTCTTTATGTGTGACCCCAAACTTATTTCTCACAACAGTGTGGTACCCTCAACTCAGGATCAAATTCATCTTTTAACTCCAGACATCTTATCAATGTCCCCAGAAATATCTTTGCTATGTCTTTTCTCATTGACCAAGGTTCCATCGATAAGCCCTGATTTTGATCTAGACTATGTCCTAGCTGATTTTCTCCTGAAACACAGGAAGAACATTTTATATCTTAAGGTTTTTAATATCAGCCTGTTTGTGAGGCACAATTAGTTTAAAAACTGGGAATCTCTTAGGTAAAAGTGCCATTCTCAATGCTCTACAGATCTCATCCTTCACCATTGTGAAACTTTGTCTACTTTTCTTGTTGGCACAACTTTATAAAACATAATTTAAAATCTCAGTGTCATATATGGGACCCTGCCATGCCAGTAGTGGCTTATATCTTGTAAATATGTTAGCCAAACATTACAGACTATGGCCAAGGCTATTGGCTACTGTCCATGTTCTGATGGTAAGGACCTATTGCTGAGGACATCACTTAATTAGTCATCAGACATGAAAAAACAAAGATGGTGCCCAATTAGATACCCTTACCCCTAATGACAAAATGGTCATGATGCTAGATGGTATTGTGCACTGTACTGGAGGAGAAGAATAATTATATACATCACCCAGCTATAAACCCTAATTTACTAGTGCAATAGTGGTACAAATGTTATGAGAGTATCAAACGCTTATGCTTGGAGTTAAAGTTCACTGTATGAGGTGGAACCCACATCCAACACTGCTAAAGGTGCCAAGAACCTGAGACTTCCAAGGTAATGGGCCTAAGGGAAAACCAACTACTACTACCTGCTGCTGCTGCTGCTGCTGCTACTACTACTACTACTACTACAATTCTGCTAAAGGAAAATAACAACAAAATCATTCCTCATGATATATTTTTACACCTATTGATCAGAACACTGCTCTAGCCTTCATCGAAGAAGCTCTTCTGGTAGTAGAGAGCAGTTACTAAAGAGATCCAGAACTTGGCATTATAAAGAGATTGCGAGACATTGGTCATTCATCCCTAAATAGCATCTTTGTCAATAGGATATATGCAGAAGAACATGGTAGAAAGATTTTAAAAGTCAGAGGTGGTGTATGACTTCATAAAGAGTGTTTTCCATACACAAAAGGACTGATACACATATGAACTAACAACAACTATGACAGGATGTGCAAGTCCTGCACAGATTCAATCCAGACAAAACCCCAACACTGAGAGGGGAAAGCAGCTGTTTGTGAGCAATAGCTGTTGGCAAAGGGATGATTGTTGCAAGGTTCTCTCACCTGGCAATCAGCCCCCACTGGACACAGGACACTTCCACAGCAGTGCATCCCACCCCTCTCTCCCAAAAACTTACAATCCTGATGACAAAACTTTAAAATCACACTAAGAAAAATTTTTTTCTGTATCTTAAATTTATACTATTAATTCTTGTCTAAGGACCTATAGGTTGCCCATTAAGATAAAGTTAAAAATCTATGTATTTTTAACAAACTATCCCTCAAATGAGAAGTTTTTTTGTTTGTCTATTTCTTGAGGAAGCCATTTGATGAGAATGTTTGTCTATTCATCTGTTTGTGTGGTCTGATGTGCTAATAAATTTTGTTTATATGTAACATGAAGACAATCATCTCTGTCTCTGCCCTATAGCCAGACCTCAGTCTATGTCACAGAACTTGGGTTAATAAAGGTTTATATATCCTTTTGGTGCAGCTAACATTAATATTGATTTTTACTGTTCTACATTATTAAAAAGTTGTTTCTCAAGTTGGGCCTTGGTTGTCTGCTTCTCTAGATTCAGAGAAGCCCTGTTTAAAAGCCCTCCATGTTCCATGTCAGCCTGAGCCTCATGGTACACAGACTAAAACCCAATAGCCAAAAAAAACCAAACTTGTTTTATGTAAACATACTCCACCTCCAAATTTATAAGTTCATTTTATTGTTTTGGTTAAAAATTGATTAAATCTATAAAAAGGCATAAACCTTAAATCTTAACTTGTGGGGATCTAAGAACATGTCTTAGGGTGTAAGTTGTATTAATATATATATATATATGTACATATATATATATATATATATATATATATATATATATATATATATACAAGCTATAGAGGTCTGATGATATGAAAGCTTAAATTGTGATAAGAAAGTGATTTAAGTATTTAAATAAAAATTATTAATTGCAAGTTTTTAATGTATGTAAATGCAAGTTATAGAGATCTGAGGAATCAAGACCTGAGTTGTGAAGATATGAAAAGGGGTGGTTTTGAGATATTGTAGGTATACCATTTATAACGGCATACACAAGACTCAAGGTATATAAAACATGTTTCAGATTCACTGTGCTTTTATTATACAATGACTTTTAAAGCTTGAAGTTTTAGCATTAACCAGTGGAGTTTTGACAAGCTATTAATCTATCTCAGAAAACGCTAACACTTAATGTTTAGCCGCAAACTCAAGATTTTAAGTTTCCTTTACTTGTCCTCTAAATATAGGCTTAAAGGTGGTTACCATCAGACTGAAAACATCTCTGTCCAATCTATATCTTACTCTCTGGGCATAGGGAAAAATGTTAATGTTTTGTAACCCAAAGCCATAGCCTTTGCTATTACCCCAAAGTGTTAATCTGTTCCAGCTGTTTTAAAGACAACTATTTACCTTTTTTACAATGTGGATTTCAACGTGAGGGCAATGCTAATTTTCTTTGGTAAACTAAAATTGATATAAGCTTCAAGGAATCAAAGTCATGAGGATTAGAATCACCAGTCAACAAATTGAGCAAGAAGGGTTCCAAATGTAAGATTGTTTTGTTAAACTCCTAAACTTAATTTCTGTCTAGATTATATCTTAACAGGTTTCTACCTGGTTGATAATCACCATCTAGACAATACCTGCAAACTACCAACTACTAAACTCTACATTTGCTAAAAGCTAATCTGAACTGGTCCAGGAGTTACAAATGTCCTCTATCACTTCACCTGGAACAAGTAGTCAGATGCTTCTGATAAATGTTCCTCTAACTGTTTAGCCTTCCAGACTTCTTGGGTTCTGATAACCTGTTTCTCAGCTCAGCTGGAAGCAACTAAGGGTTATATGGTCCCTGCCACCATAACAATTGCTAGATTGGGCAAGTAAAAAATAAATAAAAAAATAAATAAATAAATAAATAAATAAATAAATAAATAAATAAATAAATAAATAGCTCCCTATTATAAAGGCAAAGTAGCTACCTATAATGCCAGTCAACTGTAAAAATGAACCAAATTTATCAATAGGTGGATTCATTAATTAAAATAGTTCTTTAAAGATAGCAAGCACCTGCTCTGAGACCAGGTAACTTCTTGGAATTCTGGGAGTTGTCCTTAAAGATAATTTTTGTTCAAGGACCAGGTAACTTCCTAGGATTATGGGATTTATAGTTCTTAAGTATAATAAGAAAGCCTCATGCAAAAGTTATGGTGGCATATGTTTTTGTCTGCATAAGCCCCAACACATGTATATCTAAGACACAAAACTGGAAATTTGTTAGACGGTGGCCCTGACAATATTCCACAATTGCAAATTTTTAAAATTTTAATGAAAGCTAATTTTTACCTTTATCTTCTGTCCCTAATGTATATGTGTTTCAAACTGGGAACAAGAGGCTAAGATGTCTGTTTAACAAAGTTGAACCTGACTGTCCCTCAGTTCTTACCTTTTATAGGGTATGGCTCACATACCATGTCCTAGATTTAAAAAATTAAAACTAACCATGGGCACAGCTTTACCATATCCAAATTCAAGACCTTCTTCCCATAATGAAAGATTGTCCACCACACAAAGATTCCTTAAATCACCAAGGCTAAAGGATCATAGAAAACAACAACAAAAATTGAACTCTTAAAGGCTGAACTTAAAAGCAAAAAACAAGCATCTACACCACTAGCATGGCAATTGACAATGCCAATGGCCACCCTAAAAATACTCTATACCTACAACCCCCCCAACACACACACACACACACACACACACACACACACACACACAACACACCAAAACAAAACAAAAACCTCACAAAGATACTCCCATCTCCATCTTGGAAAGATTGCATTACTCCATGGATGAAATATGGAAGGGACTTGAACCCCTCCTCAAAACAGGAAGAAGGGTTTTTGTTGTTGTTAGTTTTTTTGCTTGTATTTTTTTCTCCACAGAAAGGACCAACCCAGGCCTATTTGTATGCCATCCAGAAATGAGAAACATCACCCTGACAAATAAAAAGATGGTTTGCCTCTCACTGCCCAGTCAGGGACAGGAGATGGAAGAAACACTACCCTTTGAAGAACAATAAAATCTTTCAAAAGGACATGCATTTGTCGTAGACATTGCCCAAGCCATATGTCACCCCCTGCCAAAAAATCTGTGTTATATTATACAGGCCTGCCCTGCCTTTGCATAATCCTCTAATTCTTAACCCAACACCCACAACTCTGTGTGTATGTGTGTGTGTGTGTGTGTGTGTGTGTGTGTGTGTGTGTGTGTGTGTGTGTTTTCCTTCAGAAAAAATGTGAGGACAAAACTAGAGATTGGGTCAATGGACTGCCCCATCCATGAATAGTATCCCTGTTTCAAAACCTAAATAACCATCTCACCATTATTATAGATGACACCTGGAATGGAAGATAAAGAGCAGGAATCATGGGAAAATTATATCCCACTGGTTATGCTGTGCATGCTCTGCTGATATTCCTATTTTTCAACAGCTGGTGCAGACCCCCCCCCAATCCATGCTAACACACTAAAATATTCTTAAACAAGAGATGCAACTAAGAAGAAAGACTCAGCTACCCTGGCTACAGTTGTTGTTGATATTCTTTCACTCTTAGTACTCTTTGCTCTTTAAGTCTGTGGTGGGTAGAGGCACCACCTAGCTCCCAAATAAATCACAGGGAGGCTTATTATTACTTACAAATGCCTGGTCTTGGCTTGGCTTGTTTCTAGTCATCTTTCCTTAACTTAAATTATCTTGACCACCTTTTGCCTCTGGGATTTTTCCTTTTCTTACTTCTGTATATCCTACTTTTACTCTTATTGCCATGGCTGGCTGATTGGATGGCTGGGTGGCTGTCTCCTAGCATCCTATTCTCCTTGTTCTCTTGATCCTTCTTCCTCCTCCCAAATTTCTCTTCTTATTTATATACTCTGCCGGCCAGCTTCGCCTGTCCTTTCTCTTGTCTCCATATTGGCTGTTCAGCTCTTTACTAGACCCATCAGGTGTTTGAGACAGGCACAGTAACAGAGCTTGACAGAGTTAAACAAGTGCAGAATAAACAAAAGCAACAAATCTTTACATCATTAAACCAATGTTCCAGAGCATAAACATCTTAAAACAATATTCTACAACAGTGTGTTCAGTATGTTGCTGGTTTTCTCCCTTACACTACCCACCCTAATACCGCTAACTGCTTCTTGTGTACATCCAGAAATATACTTCCACTGAGAGCTGTCCTGGGAAATACCCCTCTCCTTCACCCCAGAACCAATGTCTCACTAATGTCATCCATTACAGGCCAACATGTATCCACATGCACTGCCCCTCCCCTTCTTCTTTGGTGTAAGGGAAAGATAACCTCCCCCATAGACCCCCCACCAGGGTTTTGCACGCCTGTTGTGACTATTCCACATATCCATCTATATGGGGAGGATGAAGTGACACTGCTGCTAACCAAAACCATGAGCTACTCCTCCGTTTGTTGTTAGGAATAGGATTTGTCATCTCCCTTGTGTTTTCCAGGGTTAAAGACTGCCATGGTCCATCAACTGGGTGGGGACATCTGGCACAGACTTGATCAGGCAATGACATCTACAACTGTGGGGATATTTGCTTGGAAATGGAGAAAGGATGTTGCTTCAATATATACAAGTCAGATGTTGTTACAACTAATGTCAATACCCTCAAAAAACCACAAAGTTCTACTCTCAAAATTCCAACACACACAGCCAATTACCTGGTTCCATAACTCCTTATTTTCTTGGCACCTACTCTTTATCAGTCTTCTTATCATACTATGTTCTGTTCTGATGCTTGACCCCTGCTTTATTCAATTCAGCAAGTTACTAAAACTACCAGCAATCAGGTCATGGTTCGTTACCAGGCCCTGGACCCTTCTGACACAGCTTCCTCAGGGCTTAAGGTGGCACCTGTTCATTATAAAATAAAGCAGTGGAAGATATTTAAAGGCTTTGTTGACTCCCATGGCCTGGAAGCTTCATGGAACCCCCCCCTCCCCAGCAAAGCTTCTTGCCTCTACCTGATCTTATCTGGAGACTTCCTTAGGCCTGGAGGATTGACCTCTAAAAACTGTCTCTAAGCCAGGTACCTGATTTATCTTTAGCTTGGTCCTTGGTACAGATTCCTGCTAAGAACTTGTGCTAGGAACCCTGCTATAGGAATCTACTGCCACATGCAAAGCCTTGTGATAAGAGCATGCCACTTAATGAGAATTAGGGTTTGTCTCCAGGCTCCCCAATCTTATCTATTCCTTATACTACAGAATAACATTGAGCAGGTTCATCAGAGTCTGTCTCCCAGAGAGCTGTCTCTGTTGGAACCCTGTTCCCTGCTTCTGTTCCCTCCACTGTCCTGGACCAATGCACCAACAGTCAGCAGGTGAAGAAGCAGAACCAGAGATAATCAATTTTCTTCAGTGGATATACACTGTGTTCCTCAAACACTCCTAGGCAGACCAAATGCCTAGGAGTAGTTTGACAACACAGAATAGATAATGATATTTTTCTGTAGATTTTCCATTTTGTTTTAGTATTCATTGTCTTATTTTCTTTAAGTTTGTTTTTGCTTTTCTTGGTTATGTTGAGATAGAGAGAGTGAGAGGGAGGAAGGGAGAAAGAGGAGAGAGAGAATTAATTGGTTAGGTAATAAGGTGGGGGAGAATCTTGAAGGAGGTGGTAAAGGGGAAAGGTTATGCTCTAAATATATTATATGACAAAACAATAAAATTTTTTAAACATGTAATTTAGGGAACTGTAGAGCTTGCCCAGCAATGAAAAGTGTTCACTGTTATTTCAGTGGACTGGTGTTCAGTTCTAATTATCCAGGTCAAACAATTCTCAACTAACTGTAAACCTGTCTCCAGGAATCCAACACACTTTCCTGGCCTTTCTGGGCAACCACATACACATGTACATGTAAGGGCATACACTCATAAATAACAATAGCTTTAAATGTTGTTACTAAGGCTGATGAAGAGAATCTGGTGGGGTTGTGGATATACCCCTTGTCCTTTAACCCCATGCTGTCTTCAGTTTTTCAGTGCAGTGGATAATATAATGTTTAAACTGAGGTTTTGTTTTCTCCCATCTCACATCTATGTGCAGATTAAAAAAAAACTATTATAGCTCTCATGAAATAATTTCATGTGGTTTTTAAACTGTTTGTCATATGTCATACTTTCTCTTTATTCTCACAAGTCATCATCAAGCACAAAATAAGATAGCACCAAGATGCTTCAAATCATAGATCCAACAGTGTGGACAGATTTTCTAATGAGTCCTTACTTTTCAAATACATCAAAGCTGAACTGCTTTAAGTGGACAAGTAAGAGTGAGGCAGATTCATAGTCTTGTGAAATGTGTTGTAATTTTTCTCATCACATAAATAATACCTGGTAATTATAGGAAGTTTTAAATTTAGGGAAAAAAACAGTAAAGTAAAATTAGTCGAAAGCCTTCCTATCCAATAATTATATTATCAAAGAATGATCTGTTATCTTTGCTCCCACCCACACACCTGATGTTACAAAACAAACATGCCCACATGCATAGCACAAGTAGCATTGCACTGCTCCCTGTATATCCGAATATTTAATTTTCTTCTCACATAAAGTCTATCAACTAAAGGGCCACTTTCTATTTATATTTTAGCGTATTGATTACAGTAAAATTGAATAAAATGCTTTTTACAAATGTACATCCCTCATTTGAGAAAAGTCATTACTGTAGTATTTTCTTAGTCTTCAGTGACTAATGTGGTCAATGGATATTATTGAGCCTTTTAAAGGAAAGTTTGAAATTAGAAATTATTTTTAAGCCTCTCCTTTCTTTCTGTCTTTTCTCTCTGCTGTCCAACAAAGGGGACATGATACTTTCTAACTTGTTTCACTCTTTCAAATTTTGCTGTCATCTCTACTCACCTGCCTGATCAACAAGATATTTTTTTCCTAATCCCATTTTCTTGTAATTAAGCTACCAGTCACATACTTTTATTGCACATTAGTGCCATGCTTTTTAGACTTGAGAAGATGGTATGCAATGGCCTGTGCTTGTTTATGTCAGCAAATGCCTTCCAATTAAGGCTTTCATTTATGATATATTTTTCATTACTCAATGAGTATAGATTTAATGCTTTATTTTACATTACTTTTGAGGGCCAGTGCCACCAAAAATCATACATAGGTTCCCTTTTCTGGCCCCTTTTTAGAATTTTCATTAATTTTTACTATATTTTAGACAACATGGTAATTACTACTTAATGCTTGATACTAAATAAAAACGTTACAGACCCTTGGGTGCAATTAACTTCTTTGATAGATATGCATTCGTTTTTATAAAGAAGACCATTTGATTTCCAGAAGTGTATCTGATTTTCTCAAGCATTAGATTTCAGCTATTTGAGGTGCACACTGATTTTATTCTCTATTGGGAATGTGATTTTCATTACTATAGTACAGTGTTTTTTTAACCTCCAGACTACAGAAACCTTACCAAAGCCTTCTCCACCTTGGTGGGACTGGTTTTAAACCTCCTTTCCATATGTGTCCTGGTCTTGGAGCTTTATTCTTCCAGTTACTGCTTCTATCTAGAATTACTGAATTTATATTCAGCAATTTAAACTAGAAGTCACTCAAAAGCTAGAGTGGGAAATAAGATTTCTAGTTTTTTTTTCTTCTTCCATTGTACTCCCTCTTTTCTAGACTTTGTCCTAAAAGTGACTCCTGTTTGTTGAGATTTTTCAGCAAAATCTCCCCATCTCAGTATAACTGATTACCTCCTGTGCACATTCACTATGTTTTTTTTTAAAAGGCCCTGCCCACCCTCTCTCTCTCTCTCTCTCTCTCTCTCTCTCTCTCTCTCTCTCTCTCTCTCTCTCTCTTCCCCTGGCATCTCTTTCCTCTTCTGCTGCTCCTGTCCTCATAGGCCAGTCTGCCCCATCTTCTCCCCAGTTTTACCATTCCCTTTATCCTAATTAAAAACAAAACAAAACAAAAACAAACAAACTCCAGTTGAGGGGTGAGGTCTGTACCATGGTATTTTTCTGTAATGTGCTGCTGTGCTGCTTTTTATAATTACAACACACACACACACACACACACACACACACACACACACACGCATGCACGCACGTGCACACACACACACACACGCATGCACGCACGCGCACACACACACACACACACACACGCACGCGCACACACACACGCACGCACGCATGCGCGCACACACACACAGACAGACAGAGAGAGAGAGAGAGAGAGAGAGAGAGAGAGAGAGAGAGAGAGAGAGAGAGAGAGAATTCTCCACTGTTTTTTCTTGATCAACCCTCCAGCAGCTGGACATGAAATTATATGTGCTCAGTGTATGGGTTGTGTTTCATTCCTTTAAATGTTACAATTAGATCTTAAGTTTTTATAATTTAACACAGAGTAGAATAGTTTATTTCTAAATCTTGACTTAGACATTGATATTTTAGTGACATCTGTTTTCATAGTCATAGAGCCAACCTTTGAACAAATGTAGGCATTTTCTAGCACCTATAATTGCTAAAACAAACAAACAGAAAACAATTTTAATGTCTTTTATTTAAATATTCAAAGATGGACTTGAGACTAACTTCACCCATTTTACACACACCTGTCTTTAGCTATCCCTCCCAGCCTCCAAATAAGCAAACCACTTTCTACTATATATACACACACACTCGTGATTGTATACCACGTTTTGGAATAAAACATAATTTCTGAGCAAGTAAAAAATCATCATTCAGAGCTTTTCATCTCTTTTTGTGCTTATCTTTACTATATGAATTTTACTTTAGGTACACAGAATTTCTTCTTCCTGAACTACACTAGCTTAATGTTTTTGTGGGTAATTTTATATGAGTTTGCTTTTCTGGGTCCTTTGTTTCATTAGTATAAATGATTATATTAAATTCTTCCTGAGGTTTTCTCAAACACCCTTATTCTAACTAGTGACTGAAAGGCTGTCCTGTATTATCAACCCATGATGTACAGTATTTTTCTGTTCATGAATTTGTTTATGTATTTAATTGATTTCTTCCTTAGTGATGACTGGCACTAAGTCTTACTTGGTCAATATTATAGCAATGAACATTTGTTGGATATTTGGATGAACAGTCAATAGAATGTATGTGAACATCAAGACAAACATAAAAATTGTATAATTTTTATTAAAAATATGGAGAATCAATTATAGCAATCGTGCAAGTATCTAGTTAAGACTTCACGGGGGGGGGCATAGAGGAATAGGCTATGAACTTCCTAGAACAGGGACTAAAGGAACACAGTTGAAAATAAAAACAATGGAGAGAACTTATTACCTGAAAGATTTTCAAAAATCATCAGGCTTTCACTATCACTCTCTCTAGATTATTGTCACTTCGATGGGAGATGTTATTCTGTAAATATGTTTCTCATACTGGTTAATGAATAAAGCACTGTTGGCCAATAGGAACACATGATAGGTGGGGCTAGGAGACAAGGAGGAAAGAGGAAGTAGGAAGGAGGAGTCAACATGGAGGGCCGAAGAGAACAGAGGGCCAGGCTCGCTCCCCAAAAAATGAAAAGCTTTGGATTGCTTCCAGACTAATGTGGTTTAATCAAGCAAGGCCCTCTTAAACAGCGTTCCAGGTAATCCAACATTCAAAACAGCTGGGACAAGCCAGACTGTGTCTTCTTTGGATTCCCCATGACTGCTCCCTCTACCAGCAGGAAGCAGTTTGAAAAGAATGATGCCCAAATTCCTAAATATTGTTTATAAATGTCTGTTTTCATTAAAATGGGGTTGGTTATAAATGGGTAATGACCATAACCAATCTATTTTTCAAGGTAAAAAGGGAATTATGGTGTAGATATGAATACTTTGTTTTGGAATAGATTTTCATTTATTGATACACATTTAAGATCAATTTTGTGATATGTGTGTTTCTCCTCTTGTTTAGGTATTGTGTTTATATAGCTCATTGAAAATGTAATATATAATTTAGTGCAGATTATAGAGAGTTAACTATGATAGTCAAAACTTGGAGATAAGTTAGTTAGGATTTCTAGATATGCAGAGATGTATTTGAGATGAATAGGCATTTTTCAAACCTTTCAAAGACCTACAGAATATGTCATTTAAAATGGTTTAGGTATTTTCTTGACAGTGAGACATAACTGTTCCTGCCAACACCACCTGCGTCAGAAAGGAAGATGAACATTGAAGAAACTTGTTACAAAGTTTTCTTTCAATATGGCAAGACTAGCCATATGGGTAAGATGCTGCTCTTGTCTGGACTGCTTGATTTTATGAGGTATAAACTGGACATGCACAGAAAAGTGACTGCTGATACAAGATGGACATTGCTATAGCATTTTTGCTTCATGGAAGAGTCTGCCAGACATTCTGCAGGACACACACACACACACACACACACACACACACACACAAATGACTGACAAACTGTCAATACGGAAGGACAGTTTAAAGTTTCCTGCTTTGCTGAGGAGTCTGCCAGACACACTATGGCCTATAGGCTGAAGATGGAACATTACAGAAGAACTTCAGGTGACTGACCAGGCAAGATGTCTCTGTCATTTCTAGAGTTTATATATTATCCTTCTGTGATCTTTGAAGGAATTGAAGACAGATAGCTATGGTTATAGTTTTCCTTAGTTAGGATTAAAGTCACATATAGGATTTTAGACTCACAAAGATAGGATACATGATGGAATATTTTCTTAAATCTTGCTAAATGTTAATGGACTAAATATTACTAACTGTGATTCTTATTTGATAACTGTTGTGTGATATATTTTGCTATGCTAACATTAAAACCCTTCCTTTTATTTTAGACAGAAAATAGGAGATGATAGGAGATGTTATTCTGTAAATATGTTTCTCATACTGGTTAATAAATAAAGCACTGTTGGCCAATAGGAAAGCAAGATAGGCGGGGCTAGGAGACAAGGAGGAAAGAAGAAGTAGGAAGGGGGAGTCAGCATGGAGAGCATGGAGAGGGCAGCATGTGGGCCTGCCATACTCCGATAAGATGACCACATGGAAATACTTAGATAAGTAGAAATGGGTTAATCATTCAGACAGAGCTAGCTGGTAGTACCTGGCCAACAGAATTATATCAAATATAGCATCTCTGTGTATTATTTTGGGGCTGGCACGGCTCTGGGTCCAGGGCAGGCGGAAAACCTTACTCCCTACATCACTTGACTTCTTTTTCATAGCTTTCCTCTGTTGAGATGTAGACTTACTCGTGTGTTTCTGATTTCCCAAAAGACAACCCTCTGAACATTCTCCATTGCATATAATGAAACCTTTAGACCCACTATCCCTTCATCAGAACTGACAACATTTAACAGTGCTCCCCTTCCCTGTATTGGTATACACCGCTATGCCTGAAAGAGTGACATACATGGTAAAGTCTATCAGCAACATGTGAAAGAAAGAGGAGAGAAGAAATATGGTATATGGATCTAGAGCTTAATATAACAATCATGATTCTTTGGTAATGTCATTTCTTTAAAGGGAAAATGAGTATTGACTATTTAGAATAGGCATAGTATGGATTCAGAATGTTCTTGCCAATTTTGTCAATAAACACACCTAAGAGATTGTATACATATCAATTATTCTAGCAATGTAGACAATGCTAGCTATCAATTAATGATATAATAGGTGTATTTTAACTATGGTGCTGTGATGACACTATATTCTGAGAGTCAATTATCAGTATACCTATATTTTCTTGTTTAATGCTGTGGACAACCATAATAAAATGAGAGTTTTGTGGAAAGTGCTTCCACACCTTGCAGGAAAACAACTGCACAATAACTTTTTTTCTGTTAAGTCTTCAAGCAGAAGTTTAGGGTGAATCTGAATTTTGATAGCATTCTTTATTATATGTTACAAGGTTTGCACATAAGACCAGGATAGCTCAAAAATTCTCAGCAGACTTTGTTCTTATTATTAAAGGATCTTAAAAAACATTATTATTTAGGACTTTTTCTTTATTTGTGGTGTGCTAAGACTGGAAGATACTAATCTGAGTAACACATTTTAACTACTGTGCTGGCTTTTCCATGGGCTGGGACCAAGTCTCTGACATAGGCAACATGTAAGGAGTAAAGCTTTATTTGCTTCATGGTTTCAGAGATTTAGGACCCTGTTTATTTGCCCCCATTGCCTTTGGGTCTATAGTAAGACAGTGATCATGGTAGGAGGCAGCCAGTGAAGAAAGCTGATCACCTTGTGCTGTCCAGAAAGCAGAAAGAAAAAAATGATGAGAGTGAGAAGGAAAGGAGTACAGAAATGAGCACCCACTCCCAGCATACAGACACACACACACACACACACACACACACACACAGAGAGAGAGAGAGAGAGAGAGAGAGAGAGAGAGAGAGAGAGAGAGAGAGAGAGAGAAAGTGAGGGTTAATGGAAGGGCAAAGTTACCAAGTAACCATCACCAACATTCCCTTTATGATTTACCATTGTGCTGGGTAGTTTTATGTAAACTTGATGCAATCTCAAGTCATGTGTCAGGGGAACCTCAATTAAGTAAATGACTCCCCAAGATCTGGCTATAGGTGAGCCTGTAGGGTGTTTCCTTAATTAGTGATTAGTGGAAGAGTGCCTGCCTATTATGGGTGGTGCCACCCCTGGGGTGATGGTACTTGGTTCTATAAACCATCAGGCTGAGAAAGCCAGCAAGCACCCTTCCATGGACTCTGCAGCAGCTCCTGCTTTGAAGTTTTGTCTTAGTTTTGTGTTTCTGTCTTGACTTCCTTTGATGGTGAACAACAATATGGAAGTATAAGTCAAATAACTTTTTCCTCTCAACTTGCTTTTGGTCACAGAGTTTCACCACTGCAATGGAAACCCTAAGACAACTTTCATTACAAACTAGGCTCCTAAAAGAACTGCCCTCTGATAACTCTGCCATGGGCTGGCCATCAACCCTTTAACATGTGAGTCTTTGGAAATTTGAAAATTGCCAAGATTGGGAAGAAAAATGTGCCAGATATTTTTAATGTATAATCATTTCTCAGAGGTATTTAATCAACAGTCATATGTAGAAGTTGTCTTCTAACTGAGGGATAGTCTAAGGGACCTCTGACAGGATGTATCCCTGGTGCACAAAGGGACTTTGGGAGCACATTCCCCATGGAATGATACTCCCTTAACCTAGAGGCAGGAGGGAGGGCCTAGTCCTTACTCCAAATGACTTGACAGATTTTGCTGACTCCTTCAGGAAGGCATCACCCTACCTGTGAAGTGGGGGGAGGGAGGATGGGATGGGAGGGTGGTCAGGGGGTATGGGAGGGTGAGAGAAAGGGATGGAGGGGGAACTGAAATCGATATGTAAAATAAGAAGATAGATAGATAGATAGATAGATAGATAGATAAATAAATAAATAAGTTTTTGTCTTGTGTCCTTTCATACCCTGATGAGTATTGGGCAAATATAAGCGAATATTACAAATGCAGGCAGAAACTGAGGAATCCTTTCACATTCTAGTCTTACTTTGACCCTTTGCAAGTTGGATCCCACCCATACCATTTAAAGTTCACAAGGATACGCCACCTAGCAAAGAAGCAACCACCTTAGTGTTCAGAGTTGATAAGCTATCCTTCTGTGTGAAACTTCCTAAAATTTCAGTAAATGATTACTTGTTTAAAAGACAAGTAGAACTGTGATTGTGTAGCTACATGCATGAGAAGACTATATGTGAATTAGCCTTTGTCAACTTGACACTGGATAGAGCTATTTGAGAAGAGGAACCTTACTTGAGGAAACACCTCCCACAGATTGCCTGTGGAGCAAGCTATAGGTTACATTTTATATATTTTCAATGAAAGATTGATGTGGGTAGACCTAGCTGACAGTAGATAGGGTATCACCCCTAGATAGGTGTAACTGATCTGTATAAGAAAATAGGCCAAGTAAGTTACTAGACTGCCTTCTTCCATGGTTTTTGCTTCTGTTCCTGGCTCCAAGTTCCTACCTTCCCTGTGTTCCTGCCTTGAGTTCTCTCAGTGATAGATTGTAAATGGAGAGTTATTGGCTGAAATGAAATCATTCCCCTTCAAGTTGTTTTTTGTCATGGTGTTTTACCACAGCAGTAGACTTATAACTAAAACAGGTTGCTTACACTTTGTATTAGTATCAGGAGTAAAAAGAAAACAATTAGCTGCATAAATAAAGGTTACTAGAAATCATGGGGAATGCATATATATATATATATATATATATATATATATATATATATATATATATATATATATATATCAGGGTCATTAGCAGGAAGGGTAAAATTATGCCCCATGACTATTATCATATAACATCCCTTGTTAACCCATGTTGTAATTTTCTATGCTTCAACTCACCAAGATTGTAAATTATGCCTATTTTATTAAAATAATTCCCAGTGAAAAATCTGAACTGAATGTGGTGTTGTGGTATTAGAAAACTAATCTTCATACATAATCCACAAATTTAGAAATGATCTAGAAGCCCTCATTTTCCATTTCCTGATATTAACTTAAGTTTAGATAACAGATATAGTTATGATTATATTGTCTTTACTTATGTAAAAAAACAGCATGGAAAACAATGTATTAATAAAACTATTAGAAGAGGTTGGTGTGGTAGTAATTGATGTTAATCTCATCAAAAGGAAGGCAGAGTTAGGAAGAGCTCTGTGATTTCCAGCCAATCTAGTCTATATAGAAAGGTCTGAGCCATCTAGGAATACATAGAGACACACCATTGAAAAACTATCAACAGGCAAACAGACAAGCCCGATGCTAAGTCCTTTGATTCAAATGTCACAAGGAATCCTTCCTCCATGCCAGGAATGAGCTCACTGCTTATAATATGAGTACACTACTAAGACAAAATCACCTTAGTCAAGCAATAAGCAGAAAAAAGTAGATAAACATAAAAAGTAAAAGTGAAATGTGGAGTCTATTGTGAAATGTAAAGTATGATTTGGAGACAAATTAAATTGAGCCATTAATTCTTGTGAATACGTTTATGCCATAGTTCTGCAGAGAATATGACTCCTGCTTCTAAACATTTCCTTCCTGTTCTTAGCTATAAGCAATTGTTTCCTATGTCTTGGAAGGTTTTTGACAAATTTATTTTTAAAAAATGGATTTGATCTTTGAACACCAAATCTAAAATCTTTTGTTCAAACAGCTATTGCTTTTTTTTTTAATTTCCCAAAAGACCACACTCAGTTTCACCTTTGTCATTCTAGCCATTTTTGTTTATGTGCTTCCATATACTTTTTAAGTTGTTTCAACACTATAACTCAAATACAATAATTTGTTGCAAAGAAGGGCAGAAGCCATTAAATTTCTTTAATTAATTTCTTAATTAAAATCTAGTACTGACCTAATACATATGTTAAGCAATAAAAAATGGAACACATAAAAAGGAAAAATATGTTTCAATGCTTCAGTGCACATGTCACTGAGAAATGACTAATCAGATAACCTTCTGCATAGAATGCTACTGACAGTAAGTAAAATGTTAGAATATCTGAAGACAAATAGTGTAGTTGGTGGGAAATAAATAATGCAGAAGAAATGCACACACAGGAACAGTAACAATGTTAAAACAATTGGCAAAGTGGGGGAAAATACGAGAATAATAGAAAGAATGTAGAAAAACAAAATTAGGTAACACGTGGCAAATACTTTATGCTCAAAATTACTTACATGAAGTGAAGGGGAGAGGTTAGGAACTTAACATTGATTGACATTCAAATGTCAAACCTATCCATAAAGGAAGCTGGTCTTCAACTTGATAACTACGTTAATAACACATCAGAGTATATGTAGATGGTGTTCTGAAATCAAGAAGAGTTCTGAGTCACTGGGTGAGAAACAATAACTCTCTTTTCTGTTCAAGATGAGACATATGAAGACAGAAGTTGCAGGGGTATGAAGACAAATCAGATGGAAGCTGGATCTGGACCACAAAGAAGTGTCTTCTGCCCACAAGGAGCCTATAACACCAAATGAAAAGTGACAGCATCCTTCAACTGCAAGAGGCAAGATCATAGATCTTGTCACATGATGTGGGATAACTAACTTATTAATGAGGTACACAACACTACACCAACAACAGTGCACATAATGGTATCATTACACATTGAACATGAAAAGGCAAAAGTGTTTTCAATGAAGCACCATACTATTCTATATATTTTTGTTTCCAGTATGTAAATAGTACCAACCAAATCAAGGCTAGTATCAGTTAAAACTGGCAGCCAGTAATTAATAGTAAAACTATTATGCTGGACACAGGGATACACACCTTTAATCTCAGCACATGGGAGGAAGAAAAAGCCAGTCTGGTCTACACAGATAAACCATATACACATACATATATATGTATGTGTATATGGTCTACACAGATAAACCATATATGCATATATATATATGTATATATATATATGTGTGTGTGTATGTATGTATGTATGTAGCATACAAATGAAAAATTTAACTTTTTTGCAGTGTTTTTCCTGAATATTCAAATTTTATAGGCTTTGTATGTGTACTATTCATTTTGAAGACATATAATTAAGGAGATGACCTCTATTTCAATAAATTAAAAAATATTACACATGAATATAAGAATTTCTTTAAATGAGAATTAACTTAAATTTATATAATACTATTATATAAATTAAATATAAATTATGTTAGCACAATACACATATTTAGTGACAATACTAATAGCATGTTTATGTTTTCTATCATAGTATGTTAGGATGACTTTAATATTTTTTTTGTTTTCTCAAAATTTTCTGAACTATCATAAGAAAAAAATATTTACTTGCATGAAATGACAAAACTCAAACACAACCAATCACATATTGTTTTCTGCCTAGCCACCTTGCTTTTATGTAACTGACATTATCTTCCTTTCTATTGTCAAATACTCTGAGGACACTAAACACTGTATTCTGTCAACAGCATTATTTAGGGAAAGTAAATTACACAGTTCAGATAAACTTGCAAATTTAGAATTTTAGGTTGGTTAATTTGATGAATAGCAAAACAGGTTTAAATGGCTTTTTAAAGCTTTATGTGTATAGATATGTATCAGAATAACAAATTAAACTTCAGGAGAAAAACAAGCAGTGTCAAAAGTACATTTTGGACCTTAATTTTCAGGTACTGGCTCTTGATCAGCAACTGCAGGTGTGAAAGAGGCTCTAAGCATTTGAAATCTGCCTGGAGACACACCTCCAAGATATTCATCAGCAGGCCTATTTTATACTCATTGGCAATGATATTTGAGTGTTACACTGTTCATATTGTTATGTTTTTGTTGTTGTTACTAATGTTACTAAAATTATAATGGAGAGAGGACAAAGTGTAAGTCCCATGAGAATCAGAGTATACCAGGTGGTTGGTGAACCAGCCACCAATACTGTGACAGAAGTGAGAAATTCAACTTTTTTCTCAATTTTTAGAATACACGGATTCATTCAGTAACATGTAATGACTAGGTACAAATGAATAGTTAATAGGCATAATCAGAAAAATTATGAATGTAAATGTCATAGTATAATTGTGTAGGGACGGCATAGAACCTTGCTACTGCATCATGAAATGAGTCTATAAATGCCAGGATGAGTGTTGCCCCAGAAAATATTAAATATTCTCTTGAAATACACTTGGCATAGAAAGGAATATATAATACACAAAATGTAGATGCTACAGTTTATTATGCTACAGTTAATCTATTTACACTACAAAGAGTTAAGTAATCAAAATTCAATGTTTTGCCTAACAATTAGGTGAGATATTTGGTAACTTTACACACTAATTAACCAAGGCTATGTGCCAGTGAATGCCCACTGGCAATCTGCCATTTGCTGATTGAAAGAGATAACTATGCCAGCAATTTCTAAGTTTTATTTAATTAGCAGTTTAGTTTACTGCTTCTTAGGATTTTTCTTTGGAAAAATATATGTAAATTATTAATTGTATACTTTAATTTGGGAAACAGTTTAGGAAAATTTTTAAGTTTACATTTTGTTAAAAAATATACTAATCAGAAAATCAAGCCATATTTCAGAAAAAAAAACAGTAAAACTGTGTTTAGCAAAACTATTAAAATATTTTTAAAGAACCATTTTTAAAGAACCATTCTTATATATGTAAAATTTCATGCTATTTAAGGTAAATGTATTTGATTTATATTCATATTTGGATAATATGAATGCAGGAAGGTAGATAAAATTTATGTTTTAGGCAAGATATCATAGCAATATTGTTGTACTGTAAAACAATCAAATACAGATTAGAACAGGACAAAACACAGCACTGAAAGCATGTATACTAAACATAGTTTGCTATCTTGAGTTTGGATTTAAAAGAGAATCTGTGTTATTTTGTGAAACAGATAGAAATGTGGAGCATGTGATGTCCCTGAAGATAGAGACATTTTCATAGATAAAAGAAGTCTGTAGTAGAAATTACCTATTGAAAATGGAAAAAAATGGAAGATATCTTCGCATTGTAGACAAGTTCTCAGTTTTCAGGAGTGACAGTACCTGGTATACTATAGACACTAGATAACTTTCTACCAGATAAATTTTTATTAAATGGAAATAAGATAACCATGGCTTTATAATCTGTAACATAAATCAGAAAAAAAAGAAACCTAAATGTTGTTATTTCTCACGATTATATTCTTAAAAACTGGAAGTTTCAGCCCAAGGTTGAGCATGTCATTAAATCTTCAGATTTTCAATTGAAGAAAATCATTCTTTTTAAGAAGTGATATATGGTCCATCTGCCTGGTCTCTGACCCCCACCACCGGTCATCTACTGGAGTTCTGGACCCCTCCCAGAGATCTGCCTATTCCTGCAAGACCATTCTAAGTTCCTGCTGGCTGGGTCCTTGACCCCCATCTCAGGGCCTCCACTAAAGAGACCTCAGATGCAGAATGCCAGGTTCCAGGTAGATCCGCCTATCAGTGCAGAATCATCCTGAGTATCAGCCCAGCCTTTGCCCCCCATCTCCAGGCCTTGGCTAGAGTCCTCTGCTGTAGCCTGAACTTTGATCCCCATTGCCAGCCCCTGCCTGTGGAGAGATCTCCTAGAGAGTTTGGACCATCCAGAGCTACAGACATTGAACCTCTGAACGGCCTAAGCCCACCAGGGAAGTACCATAGAGGAAATCAAAAAGGCTGAAAGATACTTAAGAAAGTGCTATCAGGGACATGCAAATCAAAACAACTTTGAGATACCATCTTACTCTTGCCAGAATGGCTAAAATTAGAAACACCAATGACAACTTATGCTGGAGAGGATGACAACTTATGCTGGTGGGAGTGAAAACTTGTACAGATATTTTGGAGAACAGTATGGCAGTTCCTCAGGAAAATGGGAATTAGTTTACCACTGGACCCAGCAATTACCCTCATAGGTATATACCCAAATGATCCATATCCATACAACAAACACATGTGCTCAACTATGTTCATAGCAGCATTATTTATAATAGCAAGAACCTGGAAATAACCTAAATGCCCCTCTACTGAAGACTAGATAAAGAAGATGTGGCACATCTACACAATGGAATACTACTCTGCAGAAAAAGTAATGGAATCTTGAAATTCGCAGGCAAGTGGATGGAACTTGAAGAAACCACCCTAAGTAATGTAACAGTCACAAAAAGAGGAATATGGTATGTACTCTCTCATATATGGATTTTAGACCTAGAGCAAAGAATCACCAGCCTATAATTCATACCACCAGAGGAACTATGATACAAGGTTTATTCTAAGAGATTCATATATGGTCCCTCACAAAAGGGGGGAAGTACAAGTCCCCCAGAGCACATGGTATGTGGGGGAGGGCTGTGAATGGAGAGAGAACTAGGAGAAAGAGAAGGGGAAGAGGAAAGCATGTGCAACTAGGAAAATTGAGTCAGGGGAGGAATAGAAGACAGAAAAGAAAAGAGAGAGAGAGAGAGAGAGAGAGAGAGAGAGAGAGAGAGAGAGAGAGAGAGAGAGAGAGAGAGAGAGAAGAGAGAGAGACCATAAAAGAGGGAGCTATTATTGGTTTGAAGAGAAAACTGAACCTATAAAATGTCTACAGACCTACAAGACTGACTCCAACTAACAATTTGAGCAACCATGGAAAGGCTCCCATAAATGCCCTTCTCTAATAATGAGATCAACAACTAACTTACCCACCATCATGGAGCTCTCATCTACTACTTGTTGGAAACAGAAGCAAACACCCATATCTAAACACTGAGTTGAACTAGAATCCAGATGCAGAGAGAGAGGACAAGACCAGGTTGCAGAAACACACAGAGTCCGATGACCTGAACAAGGAGGAGCTAATGGGCCCACAGTTGGGAATCCAGCATGGGACAAACTCAGACCCCCTGAATATGGGTCTCAGCTAGAAGGCCTGAGCAGTCTAAGGGACCTCAGACAGTGGAACCAGGATGTATTCCTGGTGCACAAAAGGACTTTGTGGACACACCCCCATGGAGAGATACTCCCTTAACCTAGAGACAGGAGAGAAGTCCTAGTACCTACTTCAAATGACTTGACAGATTTACATGACCCCACCTGGTTAACATAGCTACATATGGATTGGGGGTGGGAGGATGGGAGGGGAGGGTGGTCAGGGTACATGAGAGGGGGGAGAGAGGATAAGAGGGAGGGAGGGAGGGAGGGAGGGAGGGAGGGAGAAGAAACTGGGATTGACATGTAAAATAATAAAAAAAAGAGATAGCATAATTAGGCTTGTGATAGCAGAGTCAGGGTGTAAAGCACCCTGTTTACTACTTTCTAACTTCTACTTCATAAATGCCTTTAATGAGCTTGTGTTTCCAAGTGGGAACAAGAATTTTATGAAACTATTGACGGAAAAATGCTGTCCCAAGTCCATGCTGACAGATTATGTCCCTTAGTAAAGACTTCAGGCATGTTAAATAACTTAACGATATGTCATTTGTACTGAAATGTTCATCTCAGGTGAAAAAAAAAACTGATATAAATATCTTAATAGTATTCAATTTTCTTTGATAGATATTCCTATACAATCTAGTTTCTATTTGAAATATTTGAGAGTTAGAAACAAAACAATGTAAATTCCATGTTTACATTTCTTATTTTATTTCACTATATCAAATTCATATGAAGTAAGAAAAAATAAAAACATCCAACAAAACCCTCACAGTCTATAACAAGGCCATTTTATCAGAGTAATTACAAAACTGTATATGAACCTGTTACTTAACTATGCTTTCTAATAAATAACATTGTCCACATTAAAATTAACACATTTAACATGTAATTGCAACCCAAAGTATATTCAATGAATTATTTTATTTTTAAATAACTACTAAATTAATATCTAGAAAAATAGGGAAGAGAGATGATGTGACTGTCCTTTTATAGACAGGTCACCATTCTACTCTCTACAAAGAAGTGTGTTCATTTAAGTGGAGGCTAAAGTAACACCAGGAGTAATGTGTGAGAGAAAATAATAGAAAATGCATTTGCATCATTATACAAAGTTCCTGCAGGCATATGTCACTATTATGAATTTATAACATCCTAACACCTAAATGCTAACATCCTAACACCTGCAAGGATGGAAATAGCCTGAACTTTTTCTCACCAGCACAGCCTTTCAAAGAAGGCATAAAAATAGCCTCAAACATAAGTTTATTCCTACAGATAATGGATTTAAATAAAATAAATGAAATAACTATTTTATGGTTAATTATAATTAGTGTATATTATTTAAGTGGTAATCTTAAAAACTCAAGTATTCTAATATGAGACAAATTTAATGTACCTTTTTGCTTTGTAATTGGGTCAGTGTCATGTGCATATATATCTATGAAAACTATATGTATGTCATATTATGTTTATGTGGTATATATGTGCCATACATATGTATATATCTATAAAATGTCTGTATATCATGTGTATATGTATGTCATATATGTATTTATAGAAGCAAAAAGATCGCATACATTCTTTCAGCGTCTTCTATTTCAATCCATTTGTCTACTCATTCACACTTTATGAGCTTCAATGAATTCTTTCTAGTTAATTAGTAGACCCACATGTTTAAAGTATATTCAAAGATGAACTGCAGGAAGCTTGAAGTACATGTTATATCTTCTGTACAGCTGTAATTATTCTTCAAAACTACCTGCAGACAGGTGATCCAATGATTATTCTTTTTTGCTTTATGTATATTCTATTTATTTATTTTTGAAAAGAAGATTTTTCTCTCATACAATAAATCACAATCACAATTTTGTCCAAGTGATTATTTTTTTATAAAAATATGTATAATGACAAATTGGGCACAGTATGTAGGTACCTTATAAAAGAACTTCTATCATTACTGACAGAGAGTGTATAATAACATCTTGTAATATACTGGTTATGTATCTGTGATCCAAAGTAAATTGTTCATGTTACCACTGATTCTTTATTGGCAGCCATTGTAGCCAGGCATGAGCTTAAGGGACATCTCTGTGATATGAGAAACTCTTCCCTCGCATTTCTGTGAACCTCAAAATACAAAAATATAACTATGAAAAAATGACTCCAGTACCTTAAGAATTATTTGTTAAGAATTACTTATATGCATGGTTAGTAAATATTTTTTGTGTGTATCTTTTATAGACAACACAATTTTTGGATCTTAGGAAAATTGTATGATTGTTATTCATGAGTTACAATTGTTTCTCATGCTACAAGAATTTTCCCTTCCAGTAAATTCATTGAAATACATCTAAAAATCAGAAAATATACTTAAGGGCAAACATGTCCTGTCTTATCTGTTAAATTCTCTTCTCTCATTGGCCAGGTTGTAGTCATGTAAACAAACTTAGTTATGAAAGAATCTTAGCTATGTAAATTGCTAAAATATATGTTTTATTGTTTCCCAAAGCAGAGGTGGTATTATAATTATTAGTTAGGCACAGCCATGGAGTTTTACTGTCTCCAACTCAGACAAACTTAGTGATGCAAGCTAATCTATCTGCCTGATGTTATTCTTTTAAAAATGACAGGAAGGATGACTAAGAACATAAGAAGAAAAAAATGCTTGTTATTGTAGGAAATATTAGGTCTGATTGCAAGAACCGTGAGTTTGCCTAGGTAGTCTTCTGTCTTGTCCATTTTTCATTTCTGTTTTTGATATTTCTTAAAGTCTAATAATATTATCTAAGAAAAAATCCCCAACAGAAGTAATAGAATTAAACCTAAGGAAGCTGTTATTGCATTTATCCATAACTCTTTAGCATTCATTGTCTCAGGCTAAACAAAGCACAAAAGATTCAGGTCACCTAACACCTAATTGTCAGGTCATAAAGCAGATAGATTCCTGTAGGGTTTATCTTGAAATAGACCCTGTCTACCTGTCTAAACTAGCAAGTGAGCAAAGAACCCCAGAAGTACAGGCTTCCTATATTTTCTGCCTTTATCAAGAAGTGATGTGGAGACACTGTTACAATAAAGGATATGATAGCAGGTAAAAGCCTGACAGTGGTAGGCATTTACTCCACTCAAAGATTCCCCTAGAGAAAGATCTTAAGGCATTGATCCCCTGAGTGTTCTGGTAACATGAAGAGAGAAAGAATAATCACACTGTTTTTTTTATTCCATGTTGCCTTGAAACATTTCAAAATAATGTTTTTTTTTTAAAGATATTTTGTGTCTACCAATGGAAGGTAAGCAGAGTGAGGAACAACCCCAGTCTTAGCTTAGGAGAGGTTAAAACAGGGATAATTTAACAACTATAGGGAATAGCTTCTCAATGTGTTCCTAGCATGCACATTAGCTGTTGGAGGCATTTGACACTTGGTCTGTAACAAAATTGCACAATTCAGTTTATGTCACTAGACCAAGTATCTCAATACTCTATGGATTGCCCTACACCTTTTTTACTTCTGTGGCTGCTACATGGGCCAGCATACTGTTAGCATCCCTTGATGCGTCTATGGTGACATCTACTTAATTGTTTTGTTTATTTTACCTTGAGCTCTTCAAAAAGTCAGACGTTACTTTTGCTTTGTTTGCTTTTTAAAACAAACAGCAAGACAATTGTCTAAATTCATTCTAAAACATGACATACTTCTATTGCCCTTATCACCAATGTTTCCTTATTGTTTGTGTACTTTTTGAACTCAATCATTTCTGATGCTTTTCTCCAGCAGGCCTGATTGCTGAAGATAATTCCTTTTGTTTGTAATAATGCTTTCAAAATTGTAATTATAAATGAAAGAACAGAACACAGACCTCCTCCATTAGAAACTCTCAAATTTTACTTTCTGCTCAATCAAATCATTTCACAGCCAGTGTGTTTCACATAAATGAAGCCATAGTGTTCTGGGCCCTAGTTTAACACATGAATGTTTAGATCTCTCATACAGAGATACAATTCCCTGGAACATTCATTTTTTGAAGAAGAAAGATGAAAAGGGAGTTGGTGACTGACACATATATACATGCATAAAATTCTTCAATTATATAAAGCAAGAAAACTTAATGTCCAAAACAGACAACATATGTTTATTAGAGGCTTATTATCTTAATGGTTTTCTCATACACATACACAGAATGGAAACTCAGATTGTAAATTATTTTCCAAATACATTTTATTTTCTAAATGGCTGTAATACTTTATAATAACCTCCTTGTCTGGATTCTAAGCAAAAATTTCATTCACTGATGTTATAGCATTATTATTTCATGATTTTTTTCTATAGGCAACATTTTACATGTTTTAGAAACACCCTTAATAGAAATGTATTAAAAAATGTACCAGATATTGGAAGACAAAGCAGAATGAGACATAGTCTACATCATCGTACTCAGTAGTATATCAGGCTAGGGCTTTATGGAAAAGGACTACAAAACCTTCTCGCTCATAAATGTAGATAAGTGACCCACCAAAGAGGGGCTTAAACTAATCAGGTTGCCAACACTAGAAAGTGAATCCTACAACATGAGAGTATCGGAGGAGGTGATATTTAGAGGCAGATAAATTTTCCATTGGGATGGAAATAGTAAAAGAGAATAAAATGGTCAGATATTAACAGTCATTACAATTTAGATTCCATGTATGATTCAAACATAATTGCCCTCTTTATGAGTTTCTGAATATCAGATGTCAAATCATGAGCTCTAATAGATGTTAAGATGTTAAAATGTATTTTTCATACCAAAATACATAGTGAATGAATTAAAACTACTTCTCCCTCCATTCTATACATTTTGTGGCCTTTAGAAATTATCTGTTTAGGGTAAGTAATATAGCTGAGTTGGTAGAGTGTTTGCTTAGCATTCACAAAGCCTTAGGTAAGTGGCTCTCAACCTGATGGTCACAACACCTTTGGGGTTGCATATCTGATATTTACAATATGAATCAGAACAGTAACAAAATTAAAGTTGTGAAGTAGAAATGAAATAGATTTATGGTTGTGGGGCACAACATAAGGAACTGTATTGAAGGGTTACAGCATTAAGAAAGTTGAAAACCAATGCCTTAGGTTCAATACACATACTACAAAAATGGGCAAAGTGGGGCACAGCTGTAATTTGAGCTCTCAAGAGGTGGAAGAAGCAAGTTCAAATTCACCCTTGACTACATAGCTAGTTAGAGGCTTACCTGAGCTAAAAGAGATAACAAGCATAAACACCCTTGCCCATGAATACCTTCTATGACTTTATTGATGTGCATTGGTTTCTCATAAACATTTACTGGTGTCAGAGACTGCCCTCTCTCTCCCTGGACATGTTAGATTGCTATTTCTGACTTTGAGTCTTTCAGAGGATATCCCAAAAGGCAAAGAATTGTCTTGAAAACTGTAAATATTTTCCTGCTGCGATGAAAGATTAACAGTACTTTCCCAAACCTGAGTCAATTTGCCATGATGTCAGTAAGAACCACATCATAAGATGTAAGCTATGGAAATCTGGAGTCATGTCTGCTCTACTTACCACTATATTCCAGTGTTCATGGCAGCACCTAGCTAATAATGGATGCTCATTTCATATTTATTTTAAAGTTACTTGTTAAAAAGCAAATGGCCCGTGGCTTCTTAACTAGATAAGGCATTTTATTTAACAATCTTATTCCCAGAATCAGATGAATTGAAGTAAATGTGGTTCTCATAATATGTGTTACTCGTAAATAAGTAATTATTAAGGACAATTTATGATAGATACCATAAAACAACATAAAATAATTCATTTTTGATTTTTTTGCATAGAAGGCATGCTATGAGGATGAAGATTAAATAAGAAAGTATATGAAGAAAATTATGGATGGTGATGTTTATATAGATTTTCTTCTCTGTATTTAGCCATTTATTACTTTAAAAAATTCATTCTTTGAGAATTTCTTAGATGAACATAATGAAGTACGGCAATAACTACTCTCTATATCCTCATCCTAACTCCCTGCAGAACTCTTTCAACACCCTCAATTGCTTTGTGTCTTCTTTGGTGCTTTTAATAACTCACTGAGTTGTTGCCTATGCATAAATGAATATGAGACTGTCTATTGGATCATGGGCAACCTACCAATGGCCACAACTCCTCAAAGGATGTTTGTCTTTCTCCCAATTAAAAGTATTGGGCTATTAAAGTATTAATAGCCAATACTTTGTTAGCAAGTTGTGTGGCCTCATGAAATCTTCCCCTGATCTATGATGGAAATTTGGCTACCTTGACTGCTGCAGGTCTTCTCTAGGTAACTAGAGCACCCATGCATTAATGAATGTAATAGCCATGCCATCTCCCAAGTCAGTATTTCACAGCACTCCTTCCCAATGTCCACATCTTACACTCTTTATCAACTGGACTGCCTAGACTCAGAGAACACATAGGAAACTAGGTGTGAATAATCAATGAAATTTTAAAGTAATGATTATAGGAAATTTTAAATGGTACAGAGAGTTGTAGTAAGTAAGTTTATAAGATAGCCTGGTGAAAAGTAACTTCAGGCAAAGGAAGTAGTGTGCTCAAATCACTGACTCAAGAATAAGCTTGTCAAGAGTGCAGAAGCATAGTTGGGATGGAATAAGTTAGAAGATAGGAGTCAGTTTCAGAAATGCAAAACAGAGGTGAGACCAGGAAGCATCTTTTTGTTGATGTAAGAGAATTTAGCTTTTATTCTGTCACTAATGCTAGGATATCAGTTGGGCCTCATGGTTCACATCTATGATACCAGCACATGGGTGAAAGATGATGAGATCAAGACCAGCCTTACGCTACAGAGTGAGCTTGACAACAGCCTAGTGTACATAGTAAATCCTATATAAAAAAAAAAACAAGTAAAGAAATCTTAGACAACTGAGTAATAAAATATCCTTTTAGTATGTAAGAAGTTATTAGCTGTATGGAGAAAAAGTCATAGTGGAATGTATGAGAAACACATAGGTGTTACAAGATTAATAAAAGAGACTGATATTGGTGCTCAAGTTTCAAGATGAAGATCAGAGAAGCAAAGCCAAGCCAGTAGCTCTTACCTCTACCCCAGACTGAAAAGGATGTCCTGTCCTTAGTGTGTCTGAAGACTAATTCTCACATGAAACCCTTTGCTCCTTCCTTTTATACCTCTCAAATCATGGTATTAAAGGCCTGAGATCCCAAGTGCTGAGCTCTCCTTTGTATGAGCTGTTCTTTTCTCAGACTGCAACAGTTTCATATAGCTCAGTGTGGCCTTAAACTAACAGGGATCCATCTCCCTGTGTCCTGAGTCTTGGGATTAAAGGTGTGTGCCATCACCTAACTCCAAGGCTAGTGAATATGGCTGATGGGATTATAGAACTGACCCAGAACCCCTGATTGTGGGTGTTAGTTAGGAGGACTGGTCAGTCTATGGGGCCTCTAGTAATGGATCAGTATTTATCCCTAATATACAAATGGACTTCGGGAGATCATCCCACATGAAGGGATATTTTATCAGCCTAGACATGAGGCCCTTCGCTAAATGATATGACAGACTTTGATGACTCCCCATGGAAGGCCTCACCCTCTCTGGGAAGCAGGAAGAGGATGGGCTAGGGTTTGGTGGGGGTGATAGGGAAGGGTGGGAGGGTGAGGGAACTGGAACTGACATGTAAAACAACCTTGTTTCAATTTTAAATTAAAAACATAAAAATAAATAAAAAATAAAGGTGTGTATCACCACTGCCTGGCTCTATGGCTGTTGCTAGCTGTGCATTTTAATCTCCAGTTGATATATTAATCATAAGTAACAGATCACCAAAAATGGGGAGTATAGTTAACAGTAAAGTGACTCTTTACCTACATTAAAACAGGATTAGACCCCATAGATATCAGGTGTAGAATATAATGTAATTTTGAATTTTCCAGGTTTTTTCCATTTATACCACATATCTTGAAAGATTAATAAAGCTCTATGTTCATTATTATGTAAACTTGTATTTTATTGTGTGAATTGAATTTGACTATAATATCATAGTCAATAGCTACTCAAGGGATTTTTACCTACAATTTTACGGATCTTCATAGTTGGAAATAGAAGAGAAAATTTCTCTCACTATACCAAAAAATAAAACCTTCCATTAAGGTAGAGGCAGATAAATGGTCCACTTAATGGTTAAAGGGTTTCTTTAACTGTGAAGAGACACCACAACCATCACAACTCTTTATAAAGAAAAACATTTAGTTGGGGCTGGCTTATAGTTTCAGAGGTTTAGTCAATTATCATGGTAGTGGACAGGCAGCAATGGTGGTAGAGAAGGAGCTGAGATTTCTACATACTGATCCACAGGCAGCAGAAAAAGACACTGTGTGCCACACTGGGCACAGTTTGAACACATATGAGACCTCAAAGCTGGCCTTCACAGTGACACACAGTAGGCCACACCTACTCTAACAAGGCCATACTTCCTAATAGTTCCACTCCCTATGGGCTAATCATTCAAAAGTTTGAATTGATGGGGGGACATACCCATTCAAATCACCACATTCCACTCACTGAACCCCACAGGCATGTATCCATAACACAATGCAAAATGCATTTAGTCCAGCTTCAGAAATCTGCATTGTCTGTAACTATCTCAAATTTGTTTAAAAGTCCAAAGTTCAAAGTCTCTTCTGAGATTCAGGCAGTCCCTTAATGGTAATCCCCTGTAAAATCAAAGTAAGGACAGATCACACAATCCCAGCATATAATGTACAGGATATACATAACCATTCCTAAATGGAGGAAAGAAGGATAGTGAGGACATACTGTACCAAAGCAAGACTGAAAACCAGTTGGGCAAACTCCAAACTCTATATCTCCATGTCTGATGTCAAAATCCTCTTTAGTTTTCCAACTATCTTTATCTTAGTAGTCTGTAGCACATTTCTTTCTATTGTGCTGGTTATACTCCCTGTTAATAGCTATCTCTGGCAGTTATCCCACAACTCAGGCATCTCCAACATCTTGGGGTATTCAAGGCAATCTAGGCTTCACCATCAGATCTTCAGACAATGTTTTCTCTGGGCTCCCATTCAGGGACACCCCAGACATATGCCTGGCTTCAGCATCTTTTCTTAGTCAGCAAAACCAATTTTTTTGTCCTTGACTATAAAGTAAGAATGACTTGGCCAAAGCTGCGAAGTACTGTGGCTTGCTTCTGCTGGAACATGGTCTCCTTGTTCAATGATGTATTCATGAGGTTTCTGTTTTATATTGTTTCCTTCACTGTCTAAACTTGGATGTCCTGGAATTTACTCTAGGCTGGCCTCAAACTCAGAGATATGCCAGCCCCTACCTTCTGAGTAGGGGATTAAAGACATGCACCACCACACCTTGCTCTAAGATTTTTTTTTAATTCCTTTGTACAAGGTGGACTCTTAACTGTGTGGGGTCTTGTCCTGAGGTCACCACTCCCTTAATTCAATTTTTTAATCTGCTCATCTCTTTGAACACAGAATGTAGCTCTATTTCATTTACTGTGGTCCTTTTCTCCTCAAATTTTACATTGTGTAATTTTCCTTACTCAGATCACTCCTTTTCATTATAAATCTTCATAAGAGTGAACACTAATAACTATACAAGAGAATCAAGATTAGTCTATTGTGGCATTTCCTCTGCAAATGGAATTAATCTGAAAATCTTCACTTTAGCTTCAGGCAGAGTTTTGGGACAAGGGCAAAAAGAAGCTACATTCTTCACTATGATATCAAATGCATTAACATTCTTCTCCTCTGAAATCTTTTGTGCTAGATCCTTATAGGTTAAATAATACTCAACATCAGTGTCTTCCATGTTCCCTCTAGGATGGTCTATTTAAACCCTACTTAAAGTGTTCAAGTGCTTTTTCTAATCCATAGTCCCCAAATAAATCCATATTCCTCCAAACAAAAACATGGTCAGGCCTATCACAGAAATAATCAATTTCTTGGTAGCAACTTCTATCTTAGATAATGTTTCTGTTGCTGTGAAGAGACACCATAACTATAGCAATATTTATACTTTGTTACTTTCTTGAACATTCAAAGATGTTGTACACACACTTGTGATTGGGATCAGCACTATAACAAGAGTTTCCTGGGTGAAAATTAATGAGCTACTTGCAAAGTTGGACCACAGGGATATTCTTAATTTTATTTTCCTGACTCAAATCTAAATAGACATCTTACACACTGCAATTAGAATCATTAAATACCACATACTAAGAAAAACAAAGAAAACACTTGGTACATGCAGATTTCAACAACAACAACAACCAGCCAGCCAGCATGGGCATCAAATGCTTTTTGGCTTCTTTCCCAGCTAAGTAATTATTAGTGAAGTCATGTGTGGAAAAATTTGCTGCATACAAAATTTCTGAAGCTGTTGCTGAATCAAAAATTAATGAAAACAACTTGTGGTATGCAAAGCTTTAATTAGCTAAACCGGAAAAATGACTATTTGCATTGATATGACAAGAACTCTAACAGGATACTTTAAATTAGAACAGGACATCAAGTAAATAACTGAATTGGTTAGTTCAGTGTGCAACATTAAAGGTGGATTCTTTAGTTAGCGTGGCACCATTCAATTATTCAATTCTGTATCCAGTAAATATATTTTTCATAGAAAAACTTTTTATGGATAATATATGGAATATGTTTCTGTTTGTTGATTGTGGTATTTTATAACACGTGATCTTATCATTGACACAGCTCTGCATTAATCTTGAATCATTCATATTATATTTAATTTGGTACATTTTTTCCTAATAATATTTCATTATCAACACTTTTGCTACTAGTATAGAAGCCAAAGATAAAAAGATTATATCTAATTCAAGATTCATAAGACACATGGTAGTGAGTGTAAGATAACCAGAAAGATTTTTTTAAAATCCCTGTACAGTTCTGAGATGGATATGGTATGAAGAGTGTCTTTAAGTATGAGCTAGAAGACAAAATCATCATCTTCATTGGCAGAACAGTGTTAAAAGGAACCTGAGCAGTCGGTGTTATTGCTAAGCAATGGAGGCAACCAAATCCCAGCAATACTGTTTAGTAAATGGTTTTACTATTTGATCCAGTTTGCACCTAAAAGCATCCTTAATAGAATTTTTGCCAAGGCCAGCTGGCTTTTGTGATTGCCTACAGAGAGACTTTCTGCAATTAACTTTTGACAACTAATTGGCCATCCATCAGCCATATAGGGGATCTTTTTTTAACACTGTTTACTGGTTTTCTTTTCTTTCTTTCTCTTTCTCTTTTTTTCTTTTTTTTCTTTTTGAGACACCATTCAACATGGCCTTTAATGTCAGCATATTAGATTGTATTTAACAGGCATTTTCATGAGTGAACTGGTGGGTTTTAAAATGATAAGTCAACTAAGAAACTCTTCCAAGATAAATCAGGGAAGGATACATATGGCCATAACAATAATACAGACATGGCAGTGTTTCAAAGAACATTTTGTGGATGGATAATGTGACCTCCTTATTTTTATGTGCCTTATGGATTTGCAACTGTCCTATTTTTAGCCCCAATTATGTTACTATTTTTTAATGTTCTCTCAAAATTCAGTGCTGATGTTTAGATATATAGTTTATAACCAATAGAAATGCTAGCTATGACAGACAGATAAGCATAGTCAGAGCCAAAAGCAAAGGCAAAATATATTGAGCAAGAAATAATGAGTTTGACACAGAAAAGGGTATGGATTTCACACATAGAGAAAATTCCATTTGAAAGCAACCAGGATACAATGTGGTCTTACAAAAATATTACATATTTATAAGTGTTGGAATAGGAATGGGATAAAATTGTGTTTTGATCCACTGAGATATTAGTCTTTGGTTAATACCTTAACCACCTCTTGGTCCTGGCTTCTTTATGCAGGTAGGGAGAGATATTTATACCTAATATATATTTTTGAAAAATTATTTAATTTTGATAGTTTCAAATGTGTACAATGAAATTAATCATATGAACTTCCCACTAATCCCTTCCCCACTTGCTACTCTATTTTGTTCTCCACATGAGTTTTCCCAATTTTATTTCCTCTTTTTGTAATCCAGTAGGACTAGTAATTATGTACACTTTTTAATGATAACATTGCAAGTATTTTAACCTGTACCCTTGTGAGAAAACCATAAGCTCCTGAACTTCCACTGGGCAAGCCCCATGCTCTAGTGTTCATATACACTTAAGATCCAGCTGCCAGAGCTGCGTTCAGGGATATGCTTGGCTTAACCATCAATTTGTGCAGGTCGTGTATAGACTCTACAGTCTTATTAATAACTGTGGATCATGATCTCATGGACATAGAGAAACTTAGCATTCTACAAATTCTAGAATAAGCCAAATTAAATTCAGTAAAAGATAAATATTTTTATAAAATAATTTTTCTTTTCATACTTGTTAGCTTTTATTGCCAACTTGAGACAACCTAGGGTTATTTGGTAAGAGGACATCATCAACTGAATAATTGTCTCCATCATATTTTCCTGTGGCCATGTCTATGAGAGATTGACTTGATTTATGACTTACAAAAATAACTCCATTCATTTGTAAGAAATATGATACTTGCAGGTTGTCCTGGCCTACGAACACTGGGCACAAGCCTGTGAAAAAACACAATGAGAAGTATTACTCCATAGTTTTTGCTTCAAGTACTTGACTTTGTTTACTGCATCAAATTCCATCTGTAATAGATTATCCAAAAACAAAAACAACCCCTTTCCTTCCAATTTTTTATTATTAGTAATGATTTTTATTATAGCAACAGAAAGGAAACTAGAAATTAACTTTATGGTAAACAGCACTCAGATTGGTTAGTGCTTTTTAGTTGTTTTTCCAGTTACAGAGAAAATTACAGCTTCTTTTTCTTCTTATTCCTCCTCCTTTTCTTTTAATTTTTATTTTTGTTTCATAGAGTCCAATTACTTTTAAGAAAAGAACTACATCATGAATGCATTGCCTTTTGCAGATTTTATACCAATCCTTATATGTCACTGTAAGATTTGATTCTGACAATGAGGCTTGTCAATGGACACTTGCCCTGAAGTCAATACATAACAGCAGATGCTGTTTCACAATCTTGCATTCAGATGGTTTTGTTATGTCAAAATTATTTGAGATGTGAGATAGTTCTTCCTGATTTTCAACATCAGTTTAAGATAAAGATGGGTAACTTTATCTTGAACTTGAACTCAAAGTGTTCATGAGTAAAGAACAGCCTCACAATTTATTTGACAAGCAAGTTAAGGCATATTACTTCAATACTTGGTTTGGTTTTCTTTTCATTAAAAAGATGATAGTGGTGATGATGGTAACAATTGGTGTTAACAATGTCCATAATAGACTTCTGTATTCAAATCATTGGAATGTTAATCTCAAAGATATTGAAAATAGAGAAATAGTAATCAGAGGTAATGGAGGAAATGGGAAAGGGAGGAATAGGATGAGGTTGATAGTGGATATTAAATTGTAGTTCAAAAGAACTTGAGAAGTTATAGGACGTTCTTGCACTGTTCTGATTATAGATGATGGCAATATTTTGTTTAATTCACAAATCAAGAAGAATCTCAAAGGATTTTTTTCCTCTTAGTAATGAAATGATAAATTCTTGAGGAGACATATATATATATATATGTATATATATATATATATATATATATAATCTGAAACACTACATAATGAATGCATGTGTCAACATATCAAGATACTCCATAAATCATATATTTTTTGTTTCTTTTTTTGTTTGTTTTTTTTTATGACAGAGGTTCTCTGTGTAGTGCTGGCTATCCTGGAACTCATTCTATATTCCAGGTTGGCCTCAGAAACACAGAGATCCATCTGCCTGTGCCTCCAGAGTGTTGGTATTAAAGGCATGTGCCACCATCTTTCGCCTGTTTATTTTTTAATGTTTATCCTTATAAAATAAATTTCAATTAAAAATAAGACTTTGCAAGATCTGCATGCTGGTAAAACACAATAACATACACAGGGTTCTAGGCTTAAGTACTGGCATATATAAATACCCTACATTAAGTATTAACATTTGTTATTACCTACTTTGTGCCATAGGAACAATAACATCTTAATATGGGGTTAAAATTCTCTCAGGTTTGTGCTTAAGGGACATATTATGTGCCATGTTAAAAAAACAGCTAACCCACTGTCTGGCAGTATTGTTAGCACTAAGTCTGGACTTCCAGGTGGTGAGTGCTCTGGGTGAGAAGCAGTGGCACAGCACACAGATGTCATTCATCTCCCCTGTATCCAATTCCATTTTGAATTGTGTAAAATTTGAAACCTCAAGTACAAAGTTGTTTTTTATTAAGTTTGAGGAAAAACATCAGAATTATGAAAGCCTCTTGTCCTAGATTCTGGTACATACCTACACACCAAAGACCCTAAAAGAGATTTAACAGCAATAGTTTAGCATTTTATGATTCACACCACATTGCTTCCCTGCTTTCTTTCAACAATTCCAACATACATGGATTCTAAGTTCAACAAAAGGTTTAACATTACAGGGTTTCTGCTGCAGGAGCATTAGAAACGCAATTTCTAATCCAAAATATCCCCAACCCAACTTCTCATTGGCTAGTTTTCTCTTATTAACCCCTTTCTATTAATATGTGTATCAATGCATTTTTGGCTTATAAGTAATGCTTCCTTGGCAGCTACATGGCATATCCCTGACTCCATCTACTACCTTTTTCTATTCCTGTTTGGATTTCCCATCTGGCTAAATCCTGCATGTCCATTGACCAAAACAGCTTTATTCATCAAACAATAAGAGCAACATATATTCACAGCATATGGAATGGCATTGCTCTATAAGTATTGAATCTAGTTTCAGAGCAGGTAGAAAAGGAGGAGCAGGAATAAGATTATGTCATAATGCTTCATAAGGCTAGCTAGAAAGGTACTTTTCTAATGTAGAATAATGATAAAACAAATGTTATGATATTATGACAACTGTTTTAAAATTCTTATTGCTCTATTACTGGGTTTAATCAATATCAGAATGCTTCCTCACATAATTCATCATGGGTCTTCTGACAAGTGCCTCAGATCATCTCTCTATGACATGAAAACTAATCCATGATGCAGAGTCAACATTTTAGTTCATCTGGTTCACCTGTTAAGAGCTTTTACATAACAATTTCTGCATTGCCAGATGTTGTTACCTTTGTGTACTCCTATGGAATTGTACCATGAGTATATCACTTATTCCCAGAATAATATTCCTGGTGTTCTAGGCCTCTGTAGACAATATGAAAAGAAAAGGCCATCATCCTAGACCTCTTCTGGAGTTTAGATGTGCTTTCTATAGAGAATGGTTCAATTTAGATACTTATCTAAATTGCTTTCATCCAAAGCAAGCAATTCCCAAACTCACAGTCCTAAGTAGGCAGAGTTCACCTCTTTTCAGCATTTTGCATTAGCCAAGGTCTCTGTGATGACTGAGTCCTGGAATGACACACTGTTTAGTAGCTTACTTCAGTTAAGCAGAATTATTGGATGTTAAATAGAGAAATTCAGATATCAAATAATCAATCTGGATATGACCCAGATGTTAACCCAGATGAAAAGACTATTGGCACTTTAGAAGAGTTAGCACATCTCAGTCAATTGCTAGGCTCTTGAATAGTTAAATGTTTCAGAGAGAAATATGCTTACAAATATAAGAAAAATAACATTTAGTCATGATTTTCACAGTAATTATGTATTTATATGACCATATAATGAGACTTATTTTAAACATCTAACAAAAATTGTCTTCAAGATTATTTTTATATTTATTCTGTAATTTTACATTTACTTTGATCTTCAATGTGAGTTTATTACTAGATATAACCTATTCAGTCCATAAAATGTTGCTTGTATATATGTTTTCAGAGCTGTTCATTTGACACCAGACAATGAATTGTGTGGTCTTCTCTGGGGAGGGCCAACTCTCCCACTCCTAGATTGTTCATCTGCATTAATGGCACACATTTTGAGCCATATTTATGTTATAGCTTCATCTTAGCTGAAAATTCATTTGAATTTCATCATTCACTAGATTGCTATAATTTAGTTGTTTATTCTCTCATTGAGCAGGTCTTTATATATAGTAATTATGTATCAGACCTTCATTTAATACTAGTACTGTAAAAATGAACATAAACACGTTCAGTTTAACAGAAAGAAATACTAAAAAATAATTAAATCTAGGAACACAACAGACTTAGGGCTACAACAAATTCTTTCTTTAGCGGAAGCTGAATTGTTGGGAGATTTTCTAACATTTGTTAGAATTTAGCTGTAATTTAGCTATTACAGGGAAAAGACATCAACCATGCATTATTCCACTCAGACATCCAGTTTTCAGATTCTTAGACACCATGCCACCAATTTCCGTTTCTTTCTACCAGGTTAAGAGGCACAGCATTTTGGGTTCTCCTTCAAATTCAGAGAAACTTGGGTCAAGTGTCCAGAGTCCTTTTCCATCAGGTTTGGCTGTGGCTTCATATTGTCTTCTGTGTCCCTAAAGATTTTGAGATTCTAAGCAACCTTCTAAGTGGGAGCTGATTCTTAAAGGGACTATACATATATAATACTTTTGACATTTTAAAAGTATCCATTTGACAACTTTATTTATTTAATTTTGTTAAAATGTCAAGCATGTGACTTGATCTCCCAACTAGGTCTTGACAGAATTGATCATGAATGGCCTTTCATATTCTGTACATCCTATAATCTTCTAGATGAAACTGCTCCTTTTGGTCCATGTGTCATGTTTGATAAAGTGGTACAGGTGAGAGATGAGTGGAAATTCTTAGTGTATGACATTTCATGTCAATGAAATGATTAATGTGAACAGTTCACAGTTTTTAAGTAGAGAAATCAATGGCATTAGCAATACTGATGAATTTTCTGAATGAGCTAGCCCGTCCCAGGACAGACATCTGACATGATAAATTTGTGGACATGCTGAAGTATATCCTCAAGTCTCTGGAAAGCAGGCATGTACTAAAACACAGGACTAAAGTTGTTCTCTGACTCACCACTGATTTCATTTGTGATGTATGTAGTGATATGAATGTGAAAATACATATGAACTTCAGAAAGAAGTGCAGCTTAGAAACAGAAGAAAAAAATGAAAAATGATGGTAGCAAACCATCATTATGTGGTAGTAATGTTCCTGGCAGAGTCTCAGAACCAAATACTTATAGACTGACATCATTAAATAGGATTTCAAAATACATATAGTGTTTTATATTGAAAATCAAATGCTCAAGAGCCTAGGTCCTACCCCAAATGACTTGACAGATTTTGATTATCCCTCCTGGAAGACCTTACCCTCTCTCCCTGTGGAGTGGGTATGGAATGGGATGGAAAGGGGCTCAAGAGGATATGGGAGGATGGTAGGAAGAGGGAACTGGGATCAAAATGTAAAATAAGAAAAATAATTATAAAAAATAAAAACAAGAAAAATAAATGCTCAAGAGATAAGTAATGAACCTTAGACAGTTATAATTTGGAACTCCTAAAACTCTTACTAGTAACTGCTTACACAGAAGGCAAATGAAAGCAAGTTCAAGAACATGCTACAGTGATTGGCACTGGGCATAGCTAATACATATGAATGGTTCTATGACAAGATACAATTATAATTGAACCAATAATGCACTATTCTTATGTTTCTACATCAGTCTGATATAAGTGATCATAGTACAGATTACCAAGCCTTATACAAGCAAAGAAGGCCAAGTAGATCTACTCCTCCATGATGAGGGTAGGAGGTTGAGGGAATTAGAATATTGAAGCAATATAGTATGTGCCAACCTGTTTGTTAAGTGGAGAACGTACATGAAATAGGGATAGCACTGACTTTACACAGTTAGCTACTTCCTTATTTACATTAAAATAATTAATACAGGGATTTAGGAAATAGTCCAGCCAGTAAAATTGTTACTACAAAGGCATGAGGATCTTTGAGTTCAGATTCCCTTCACACAGGAAAAATCCAGGCAGGACATACATAACTCTGTAGCTGTAAACCCAGCTTTGGGGTTTCAAAGACAGGCAGACCTCTGGAGCTAGCTGACCTGGAAGCCTAGCTAAATCAGTGAGCTACAGGTTCATCCTCTGGCCCCCACACTCATGCACTCATGTGCATGTACAAATGAACCCACCTATATACTTATTATATACACAGGTAAGCATAAACATAATACTTTGTTATTATAAGAATTAATTTACTTTATCTATGACTTTTGCAAACTTTCCTTCAGTCAGTTGTACCTGTCGACACTACATAGCATACCAGAATTAAGACACAGCTAGAATATGAAAGTCACCAAACAGTAACTTATAGAATATTATCATCAAACAAACTCAATTTTATTTCTTGCCCAAATGATGAATATAGCCTACTGTAGTTAGTACATTTTAAGAGGTATCAGAAGTCATTGAGAACCCATTATCAGACAGTGGGGACATTATTCATTTCCTTTTTCAAACCACTGAGTCTGATACCTAGAAAAATAGTAGATGTTTAACAACTGAGATATGAAAGGCAACAGAATAAGTATTTGATTAAATTTAAATTATTCTATTTGAAGAAGTAAATGCTTTGTAAGATGACTGGATGAGGATAATACTGATAACACCTCATCATGTTTCCTAGGAATTATGTCTAGTAAAGTCGTACCTGCATTAAATATTTTAATGATGAGGATCAGGTTGATATAATAAGTACCTAACACCCAAAGATAGCTATGATGATTTTTTACTATTTCTGCTATCATTTATTGCTGTACCTTCCACCAAGCAACCTGATTTTTTACATCCCTTTCAATCTTAGTTTTTCCATTACTATGCCCATGACCAACACAGATATAGAAGCCAACACACATGCATCTCACACATAAACTTCCTCACATGATAAACTTCCTTATGAGACATGTCTCTAGAATGCTGCAACTCTGTTGCATTAATGCTAAATTAATCTATGACTACAATGAATGTTTTGAAAGTAAATATAAAATAACATCGTAATCGGATCTTGTTAGATGTAGGGCCCTGCATGGACCCCTGAAGCACCTGGAAGGAGCCTGAAGCTATTGGCCTGAACTCCTTAGCCCAGAGCTGTCGTTGGTACCCTTCCTGCCCCCACTGGAGTTGTCATTGGTACTCTTCCTGTTTTGCTAACACACACCTGGCGGGGAAGAGCTAAGCCTGAAAAACCTGTTGTTTTCCACTTTATCCCCTCAATAAACAGGCATTCAACATTGCAACATTGCCATTGAAAGAATGACCTGCTGCTGTCTTGTTGTCTCTTACTTCAATTTCTCTAGGCCTTCACCCAATTCATGGAACAGATTGTAGTGTGGGCCCTACAGTTAGACACACCTGGGAACTATTAGGTGAACTAGATTTACTTCTAGAAAACTGGATGCTTGTATGCAGGTTGGAATGTTAACCCTTGGATAGCATTTTGTAACACCATCCACATCTTAACCACAATTCTTTGAAATAGGCAATAAAAGGCTGCAATTGAACTTAGACCTCTCTGATATTTCAGAAACAAGAATTTTACAAAGAAGCCTTGATAGAAGAATTGCTAAGAAGGTTTTTATCAGCTAGCCAGCATCTTCTACATAGACCATAACAGGTGTCTCTTGAGTTGTAAACCAATATGAATGACAAAGGAAGTATGAAAACAAAACAAAAACAAAAACTCCCTAAAGGCATTACCTATTGATTTATCATCTTTGATTATGGTTTTAAGCTCACCATGGACAGAAGGATAAAATGGGATTTTTTTGTTTGTTTAAAAACAATAAGAGTGCGGATCAGTATCTTGTTATTCTAAGTTTCCCTACTTCAAATACCTCAATGAGTGTTCAATATTGACTTTTATTTACCAACATTTGAATCTTTTTTTTTTAATAAATAGGGGAATAAAACCAGGCAAAGTTATTTATTTTTATCTGTATTTTACATGTTAACCCCAGTTCCCTCTCCCTTCCTCCTTGCTTCCCTCTCTCCCTCTTTCCCCCCCCCTCACATGCACCCTGACCACCCACCCCTCCCCCCCCTACTCCACATGTAGGGTGATACCATCCAGGAGGGGTCATCTAAATCTGTCAAGTCATTTGAAGTAGGTACTAGGACTTTTCTCCTGTCTCTAGGTTAAGGGAGTATTTCTCCATGGGAGATGTGTCCACAAGGTCCTTTTGTGCACCAGGAATACATCCTGGTTCCACTGTCTGAGGTCTCTTAGACTGCTCAGGCCTTCTAGCTGAGACCCATATTCAGGGGGTCTGAGTTTGTTCCATGATGGATTCCCAACCATCAGTCTGGGGGACCCATTAACTCCTCCTTGTTCAGGTCAGTTGTCTTTGTGTGTTTCTGCAACCTGGTCTTTTCCTCTCTCTCTCTGCATCTGGATTCTAGTTCAACTCAGTGTTTAGTTATGGGTGTTTGCTTCTGTTTCCAACAGGTACTAGATGAGGGCTCCATGATGGTAGATAAGTTAGTTGTTGATCTCATTACAGGGAAGGGCATTTATGGTAGCCTTTCCACGGTTGCTCAAATTGTTAGTTGGAGCCAGTCTTGTAGGTCTGTAGACATTTCTTTTAGGTTCAGTTTTCTCTTCAAACCTATAATGGCTCCCTCTTTTATGCTCTCTCTCTCTCTCTCTCTCTCTCTCTCTCTCTCTCTCTCTCTCTCTCTCTCTCTCTCTCTTCCTTTTGTCTTCTATTCCTCCCCGGACTCCGACTCAATCTTCCTAGTCCCATATGCTTTCCTCGCCTCCCCTTCTCTTTCTCCTAGTTCTCTCTCCCCTCACTGCCCCCCTCCACTTCTCATGTGCTCTGGAGAACTTGCCCCATCCCACTTCTGTGAGGGGCCTTATATGAATCTCTTAGAATCCACCTTGTATCCTAGTTCCTCTGGTAGTGTGAATTATAGGCTGATGATCATTTGCTCTAGGTCTAAAATCCATATGTGAGCAAGTACATACTACGTTCCTCTTTTTATGACTGGGTTACCTCATTCAGGATGGTTTCTTCAAGTTCCATCCATTTGCCTGCAAATTTCAAGATTTCATTTTTTTTTTCCCGCAGAGTAGTATTCCATTGTGTAGATGTGCCACATCTTCTTTACCCATTCTTCAGTTGAGGGGCATCTAGATTGCTTCCAGGTTCTTGCTATTACAAATAATGCTGCTATGAATATTGTTGAGTACATTTCTTTGTTGCGTGGACCTGAATCATTTGGGTATATGCCTAATGTATCAAAGACCTGAACATAAATGCAGCCCCACTGAACCTCTTAGAAGAGAAAGTAGGAGGTACCATTGAATAAATTGGCATAGGAGACCACTTCCTGAACATAACTCCAGTAGCACAGACACTGAGATTGACAATTAATAAATGGAACCTCCTCAAACTTAGAGGCTTCTGTAAGGCAAAGGACACCGTTAACAAGACCAAACAGTAGCCCATAGACTGGGAAAAGATTTTCACCAATCCTACATCTGACAGAGGGCTGAGCTCCAAAATATACAAAGAAACTATACAAAATATACAAGAAACTAGTCAATAAAACACCAAATAACTGTATTAAAAATGTGGTACAGAATTGAAGAGAAAACTCTCAAAGAAGAAATCAAAAGGCTAAAAAGACATTTAAGAAAGTGTTCAGCATCCTTAGCTATCAAGAAAATGCAAATGAAAACAACTTTGTGATACCATTTTACTCCTGCCAGAATGGCTAAAATTAGAAACAGCAATGACAACTTATGCTGGAGAGGATGTGGTGAAAGGGGAACACTCCTCCAGTGTGGGTGGGAGTGCAAACTTGTACAGCCATTTTGGAGATCAGTGGAGGTTCCTCAGGAAAATGAGAATTAGTCTACCACAGGACCCACCCAAAGTTCTTATACTTGCCAACCAATCAATTTTCCCAGGGTCTTGTTCTTGAATTGCTTCAGAGGGTGATGGTATGCCTTAGGTATATCAGCTTGATTTTGAACATATGAAGTGAGAAGTAGTAGCTTATCTTTGTGTAGTGAGAAAGTATCCATGAATCTGTGAAATCATTGAATATGTATTGCTTCTGTTACATTTGTTCTGCCTTGCCTGGGCATTTTTATCTCATTACAGAAGTTTGCAATGATTTAATGTGTTATATTAATCTCATTTTACTGCTGTCATATCTTCAAATGCTTACAAATGGAGTTAGGATTCAGACATAAACCAATTTAAGAGTGAAAACAATAATGATTTTGGTTATAACAGGCAACCAAAAATACTTTTATTTATGCTATGACTCTATTCTATGTTATATTCAGTGTTGTGTAAACTTGTGGTAAACTTGAAGGTGATCCAGGTCATCCGCATAACAAATGGAGGTATTTCTACTGACCCTCTAAGCTTAGAAGATATCTATAGATTTTTATTTTTATACTTCAAATAAAAAATTTTAAAAAAAAATCACAAAGAAGCTCAATATGTTTCAGTGGGATGCAATGATTAGAGACACACTTTTTCCTAGGTTTATTCCTGAAAATAGACCTGACTCCCAGCTATTCAAACTTGAACCTATATGACTTTTTGGCTTCTCTGTAATGAGAATTACACAATCTTAATTACTTGCAAATATTAAGCCCTATGATACTCCACATGCAAATACCAAGTCTTTCCTCATAAAATATGCACAATGGTCATTGCATATGCTATTATGTTTTGGAACTGATCAGAAACCTTAAGTTTCCACTTATAGTTTGACATTGAAAACTTTATTATCTGTTTTTTTCTACAAGTAGATAAAGAAATAAAATAATGAAGTCAGTGCTTGTTAGTATATAATTACTGATTGCATGGAGGGAGGGTTTTTCCTCAGTTTTAATGGACACTAATCTTAGGACACACCAATCTATACAGATATTTGACTTAGTACCACCAATAACCTACAAGTTTAATACAAGGTATTTAATCAATGTACTTGTTACATGGTCCATATCACAGTCAAGTGTTACCAGTTTGGTTTCCTTTTTCTGTACCATCCAGAGAGAAAGAAAAGCGGAGTGGTAGGGTCTGTAACTGAAGGCAGTAAGATGTTCCCATGGTACTGCAAATATGGATGACAGTATACACAATGGCCTGAACTATAGAGCTTTAATGGAGTAGTAAGAAGCCTAAAAGATGTAACAGCAGCACTATAGCAAGTAGATGGCAATGACCAAGACAGATGAGAATTAGAGAAGAGTATACAATGAGATGTTCAGGAATTTGGCTGCAAAAGGAAAGCATGTACTTGTGGCAACTGAACTATTGCCTGAATTGAGTTTCTTGGCTCATCTGTGTGCTGAGGGTCTCTGCCAACTGAACAGCTGCACTAACAGACTGAAACTAAACCAATCTCTTCAGTAGGTAGGAAGAAATACAGGCAGGATAGGCAATTCCATCTGTATCTTAACATTCACGGTTGTGCTTTCAATCCAATATTAAGTCAACACAAAAATCATTATTTTTGATAATTGTATATTTCTTGAGTAGTAAACATAAATGTTAATTATCAATATTTATAAATAACTAAAAACATTTATTTTATTTAGGCACATTTTATTTCTTAGATTTATAAGTCTATTGTTAGTTATATTATGAACACTCAGAGTTTAGTAAGATATTTTGTCCATGTGAATTAGTCATCAAATCATGTAAGCATAATTCAGCATTAAAATGACAATTATTGCCGACAATATCAGCAACATACACAGTCTTATAAATAAGGTACATAATCCTGATTACATTATTTTATTCATGCAGTGAGACCAAAAGGTAAAGGTATTACTTATATTTTAAGAATGTGGAATATATAAGAATGTAGCTGGGAAACTACAGCTCAGTGTTAATGAAGCTATTGTATTAAAAAGCCAAGACTGCAATCACAGATGGAGTGACACTCCTTAATGTAAACATACATGGAAAGGTAGGCCTGGTGCACACACCCATCTCAATGGCTTCCTTTGACTGTTCATAGTAGCACTGGAGGGGACAAGTTTCAGTATATGATAAAGCAAGGAATATATCCACTAGTCATCCCATGACTTATTTATTAAACCATAGCTAAATATCAGATGCAAATGTTCCTGTCACAAAACATTTTCATGTGTAACTGATTATGAAATATTGCGATAATTTTGAAATAAGGCTTTGTGAGTTTTTTCCCAATTCTTGTAGCATTTGTGTCTCTTCTTGCTAGCGTATCTGGAAAAGTATGCTTACATAATTGAAAGTAAGAACTGTTATTTCTCTTCTGATTTCAGAAATACTTTTAAATGACATTAACTATCACAGCTTGCTTAGGTTAACTATCACTTTCATTACTAATTTATTTATATTTGCGATATTGATCTTACCAGTGTTATTCTAACAAAATGTGAAAATTTTCTAAAGGGTTTACAGACTCTACTGCAATTAGGGTAACACTTATGTTTTATTCAGTTAATGTGCTGTTAAGCACAGCTACTTAAAAATACATAATTTGTGTATATGTTTGTGTATTGCTATATTTAGTCAACTAAAGATTATTAGGATTTTAGTAACTCGGTGGATTAGGAAGGCATGTTGTGGTTTTATTTTCCTTTAAAACTTATCAATTTGGCACTGAAATTATAAAAGTCTAATAAGCACAATGTAACAAATTTCCTCTTCTATGCCTTGGGAGTAAATCTGTGAGTCTGCAATTTAGAGAGAGATCATCCTCCAGAACAAAGGCATTTCTCTTCAGTGGATGTCAATGGTAATACCTTTTGTTTTGAACTTGTCTTTTGGGGAAGGTTTCCAATTTGATTTCTTCAATTAGTGTCTTATTTTCCTGTCTAAATATCCAAATGCATCAACCCAAACACAGTTATTTTTATCATATTTCAAATTTCTGTGCCATCAGCATCCATCACAGTTTTCCTGTGTCTTGTCAATGTAATTTCGGGATTGATTGGCAATGTGTTTAAAGAATCTGCTCTTCTCTTTTTCCCTCCTTGTTATATAGTAGATTTCTATTTAATCTCTTCATTGCTTTCCTTTTCAACACATCTTATTGAGGTCACTTTCTAGCTAAGTGTTGCTAGCTTATAACTCTCTAGTCTTCCTCAAAGAACTAATTTAATTCTATCCTAGATTTTTATTGGTATTATTTTTGTCTTTCAATATTAACCAAATCTGTTTATTTTTGTATTAGCTAGAAATTAGTACTGAAATGACTGCAGTGAATGTATTGGGAAATTTTTACCTTCAAGAGCTGATATTAGAGCAATTAGAATTACTTTTCATTTTATTTGTGGTGAATTTTTATTATTTTTATGTATATAGTTGTTTGTTTGAGATTATGTCTGCACCATACATGTATAGTACCCACAGAGTCCAGAAAAGGGTGTTGTATGTCCTGGACTAGAATTACAGATGACCTTGAACCATGATGTTATTGCTGGGAAACCAATTCAGGGCCTTTGGAAGGGCAACCAGTGCTTTTAATTACTGAGCCATCTTTCAAGGATCATAATGTCCCATTTTTTGAATGATAATTTTTTTTATTAAATTAGAAACAAGCTTGTTTTACAAGTCAATCCCAGTTCTCTCACCCTCCCATCCTCATCTATCACCCCCACCAAACCCCAGCCCATCCCCTCTGCAACTAAACTTTAAAAATAAGTTTTCAAAGTGTAAAGTGAAAAACCATCAACTTTTGATGGTTTGAGGATATTTTGTTTAGTCTAGATATTTTGCATTTTAAAATCAATTTTGATGTCAGCTTGGTATTTTAATTTTAAAAGGACCTATTACACATTTGACTGGATTGTATTATGTTTGCAGATAAGTTTGGTTAGAAATGCTAAACTTGATTCTTCCAGTTCATGAATATGAAATGCTTCTCCAACTTTTTTGAATCTTCTTTTATTATCCCCATCCATGTGCTGCCATTTTCTATGTGAAAATATTACATTTTAAATAATGCTTTGTCAATTTTATTATTTAAGATTACAAAGTTCCATCATGTACTTTATATATGGATTCTCTGTTGCTCAGATATAAAAATATAGTTGAGACAATCAACTAACCATAATCTTTTGTGTATTTGTATATTCTTATATACCTATATATTATGGTACTGAAAGATTATGTGCTACAGTCACCAAATTTTCTCAAAGGACAACATCTTGGAATTAGTTTTTTTAAAAAATATATTCTTCTCTCATACAATACATCCCAAACACAGATTCCCCTCCCTCCTCTCTTCCCAGCAACTCCCCACACCTGCCATCTCTGCCAGGTCCTCTGCCCCTCACTTTTCCTTCAGAAAAGAGAAGACCTCCAGGAGACAAAAATTGAACAATACAAAACAAGTCACACTAAGACAAGGCAAAGGCCCTCCTATAGTAGCTGGACAAGGTAACCCAACAGAAGGTAAAGAGTCTCAAGAGCAGGCAAAAGAGTCAGAGACATGCTTGCTCCCACTGTTTGGAGTTCCACACAAACAGCAAGCTAACAGCTATAATATATGTGCAGAGATTTGTCTTGAATTTCCCTGACTGCAAATTATGGTGAACAGTTTCTGTGTGTTATACAATTTATTTCCAGATTAGGTAAATGCAAATATAATTGATAATATAATTGGCCCAGCCTATTTTCTTATATTTGTCTATATTAATCCTAACCTTTTGTGGACCCCTGAGAATTTTTCTACATACAGAATTATATCATCTGACAGTGACATTTTTCTTCTTATTTTACAATTTGAACACATTTTATTTCTTTTCAATTTGCCCACTCAGGCTGAATTCTTCCTGCTTTCCTGTTGAGATGGAGGGTCTTAACTTGATTGATCACTCGTGAAGTAGCATCTGGATTTCTTGGAATCACTTCATTTCAGGGATTTTTTTGTCTGAAGCATAATTTTATAAAATGAGTTCAAATTCATTTTGCTTATTGACAATGTATAGGAATACAACTGAATATTTCATATTTCCATATTTATAATTCCATATTATAAATATTCCCTATTTATAATCTTGCTACTAATTTGTTTTCACAGCATATGCTTTAAAGTTTCTATTTAAATAGACATACTTCCTCCAAAAAGTAACAGAGTAGTAATTTATTTTTTCAATATTGGTATTAGTCACATTTCTGTCTCTGTGACAGGATGCCTAACGTAAACAACTGAATGGGTGGCATGATTTATTTTAGTTTACAGTTTCAGAAGTATTGATCTATCATTACCAACACCTTTGATTCTGTACCCATGGCAATCAGAAAATAGCAGTGGGTGTGTAGCAGAGACTTCTGGATGGTCAGGAAACATTTTACAAAGCAATCAAAGAATTGACTGATCAATTAGGTAGAAGATTTCAGGTTCTGATTATTATCTAAGATCTCAACAGTTGACAATCAAAAGGATTACATATAAACAAGTGAGGAGATAAAAATAATATTAAGAAAAAGCCATTCAAAAAGTGCATAGTTTTCACTGTGCTTTTATGAAAATTACTTAATAATAGACTCTTAACTTGGAGTTGAGAATGGCAATACAAGTGTCTCCAATTATTTGTTGAAAATGTAAAGTCCTAGGCCTTGAACGAGGATCCACTAACTGAAGAATCTGTATGGATCTGAGCAGCATGTGTTTTTTAACAAAACCTTTATAGGATCCCATTTCTTGTCATAGTTCTAAAATTAGTGACCCAAGCTATATTCTACAATTACTAGCCAGTTTAAATCCTTACAAAATGACACAAAACACTAGAAAACCTTGTTTGTCATGGAAAGAGCATAATTTCATCAGGTATACACCCCAGAATTAGATTTTTTGTCAGCTTATGTTTACAGACGCATGAAACAATATCCCTGGAAATAATAGACTTTGAACATAAGACAGTCATCCCCACTTCATGTTGGTCCAACCAATGTCTCTTTACATCTATAGATTTTGAAACTTTTACTTAATCTGACATAGTCTGCAATCTTTCTGATCAGAGATTACGAAGTGAGATCCTACTTAAGAAACAACAACAAAAACAAAAATCAATACAAAATACCTTTTTTTTTTACATATATTTTGATCACATTCTTTCCCTTCACCCAACGCCTCCAAAATCATCACCACCTCCTTACTCACCAAACTTTATGCTTGTGCACATGTACATTTTCTTTCTCCACCCCCAACCTTCGTGTTCTCAAGCCATAAAACAAAAACAAAGGTCAAAACAAAACAGCAGTAAGATAAAACAAAGGAACACAAAATAAACATGGAGTTACTTTTCTGTAGGCCAACTGCTCCTGAGCATGTGTGCTGGTCTGGAATACGGTGAATATACCCAGTGACATTTTATTGAACAAACTAATTTTCCCTTGCCTAACAAGAATCAATTAAAAATAGCTCCTTGGTTAGGATTGGGATTTTGTGTCCAATTCCCCTTCTCAGTGCTGGAATTTTGTCTAGTTTTAACCCATACAAGTCTTGTTTTCTGCTGTCACAGCCCTTATGACTTCATATGTTCAATTCTGTTGTGTCTAGAAGACACTCTTTCCTACCACTTCTGGGTCTTATGATCTTTACAGTTCCCTTAAAAAAATGTTCTCCAAAGGGAGTGTCACTATTAGGAATTATGGCTCATTAGAGTAGGTATGGCATTTTTGGAGGAGGTATGTCACTGTGGGAGGTGGACTTTGATCTCTCCTTTGCTTAAGCACTTGTCAAATTGACACCCAGTTCACTTCCTGTTGCCTGCAAGTCAAGACACAGGACACTCAATTGCTTCTCCAGCACCATGTCTTTCTGCAAGGCACTATGTTCCATAATGATGATAAAGCATTAAACCACTGAACTATAAGCCACCCCATTACATGTTTTCCTTTATAAGAGTTGCCTGTCATGGTATCTTTTCACAGAAATAGAAACCCTAACTAAGGCAGATGTTGGTGCCAGAAACTGAAGTTGTGATCAATCTGACTGTATTTTTGCTTGTAGGAGGTTGACTTTGGTACTTCATGTTAGAAAAGAAGTGGAATTCTTCTAGCATTGCTTAATGGGATATACTAGTAGGAACATAAAAGACAATGGTGCTGAAAATTATTTGAACTGTCAGGGCTGATGGGCTGGCTCAAGAGGTTTCAGAGGAGAATTTTAGTATGTTGCCTAGAGATGGTTCTTGTGATATATTGGTGAAAAAATGTGGCTGCTTTTTTTCCCTTGTCTAAAAAGCCTGCCTGGAGATAAAGTAGATAGTTTTGGATTAATTCTCTTGGCAGAAGAAATCTCAAAATAGCCTAGTATAGACTCTGCTGTGTGGTTATTAGTGGTAACTCTAATGCAGATTTATAATGAAAAGGAGCAAGCTGAACAGGGTATATTACAAAGTATAAAATTTGAGGAGAAAAGAAACACCAGGAAGAAGAATTTCTTGTGCTCAAGGAAATAAACAGATCAAGAAATAGAACAAAGGTAGTAGAGGTCTCAGGGCAAGATCCTACCCAGGTCAAGATCATGATGAAGTCTCCAGAGATAGCTGAACCAACCTCCTGGAAACTCAATTCTAGACCTACGACAATGGAGACTCCAGGTGACTGTATGTGGAAGACAGCTGTGAAGCTTGAACTCTCAGAAGGGCCCCTGGCAATAGAACCATGATACAAACATAGTATATGATTTAGCTTGTTGGAACCCATTCTTTAAGCTGAGATGCCATGCTCAGTGGCAGTAGGATCATTATATAATCCCTGTACATGAGCTAGCTTATTGGAGCATATTCCCTATAGTGGGATGCCATGGTTAGTCTTAATGCATGAGAGAGGGTTTGAACCCTGCCCCAACCTATAGTACCAGGTTTTGGGAGTCCTTACTCATGAGGAATGAACTGGGGATGGGCTAGAGTAGAGGTGTGGTGAGGGGAGGAGGGGAGAGGGCAAACTGAGATTGGAATGTAAAATGAAGTAAAACATTTAAAAAAATAGAAAAAAGTTTCCAAGTTGTAAAAAGAAATTAAAGAAAGCTTATAGCCAAGTGTGGGGGTACATGCCTTTAATACAGAACTCAGAAGAAAGAGGCTGGTATATCTCTAAGTTTGAGGCTAGTCTGGTCTGTGGAGCAAGTTTCAGGACAGCCAAGCTTATGTAGTGAAATAAATGATCAAATACAAGAAAGCTGGTAAAGATGTAACTGTACAAGACAACCATGTTCCAGCCCCAGTAAGCAGAAGAACTTGGCAGCTTTGTCCACATGGTTCTGGTCAGAGTCAAGAGCATAAAAAAGGGGTTGTGTTTTTAAGGATCTGTGAGCAAGATCCATAATCTCCTTGCCCTTGAGGGTTATAAGGAATGCTTTTCTGTGTTCATTTTTTCCATTGAGCACAAAATTGCTGACATGATTTACTGATATATCCAGATCCAATATCTGTCTTTATAATTTTTGAACTCCCATGTAAGCAAAACAGTTTGAACAGTGGCTTACCACATGCTTAGTATGTTCTCTAGTGCGCAGTGGCCATTGAGAAGCTTGAATATGTATCAATTGCCACATGAATATATTTTAATTTGCCAAATTCTACAATATGAGTAACATCCATTTGCCATAAATGATTAGGAAACAGGCCTCAAGGATTTACTCCTACATTAGTTACAGGTAAATATTGCGGACACACTTCACATTGTTTGACAATTTGACCAGCAGTCTTCTCTTTGTTAAGCCAAATTGTTTTCTTAAACTATTACTATTTTGATTTATGTAAGCTATGTGACTGCTGAGCTAATTCTACCTGAAAAAGAGGAGAGGGGAGTTGTGCCCCCAGTCTCCACATGATGCATTAAATCATGCACTCCTCATTTTAAGTTTTTTGAATGTGGATGCCTGTGAGCAATCTGTCACTAACAGATTCTAGTATGATGGAACTCAACTGACTTTTGCTCAAATGTCTGTCTATCATATATAGACACATAGTTATAGGTATAGAAAGATCCATGCACCAGACAATGAAAAGGACCAATCCTGTCCTAATATGGGGTCAAGGGCATGTTTGTGTTTTCTCAAAGAAAGAAAATGAGGCCCAGTGGCTGCCAGACCATTTGTTGAGATGCCTGGAACAGAGGTAGACTGGACCTGAGACTGTGGGAACCTGTCTAAGCCAGTTCAAATGAGACCCGCTGATGTTTCTGATCCCCTGATGTCATAGACTCCACAGTCCAAGAAGGAAAGAAAACAATTGGTTTGAGATTTTCAGAAGGAAAGAGATTAGAGATTTTCAGTTTGGTTAGAGATTTCCAGTTTCTCAACAAGCCTGCTACATTGAACAATTAGCTATACCACATCTTGGGACAATTGAAAGCTATTATGGATATGATGTGTGGCAAAAGCGCCTCTTCAGTATTTGAGCAAACAATGAGCAGTTTTGCAGTTCATATTTAGTATTCAAGGACTGTGGTATCTGAAACTTATCTTTGGTAACTACAAGCAGCAGTGCATTGGACTTTAGAGAGGGAAGAAGAAAAGGTTCAGCATTACAGAGTTATTCATACTTCACTCACCATGAGAACACTTTATTGTCCTCTGATTGAATTGCAATTATGAAAATTATAATTATGCCAATTATGTTTCAATTGTTAATAATCATACTGGAACATTAATGTTTACAACCTTTGCTATACTAGGTAACTGTTTATGGATGAAAAAGTCAGAACTCATTCTGTTAAGAATTAGACATGATGCTTATGAATCGTTAGACACAATGTAATTGAATAGGCAGATTTAGATTTTGGTAAAGCTAATGCCACTCAGGACATTCCAGAGTAATTTTAAAAGGCCATTTTATTTGATGCATCCTCCTCTTTTGCAAGAGATGCTGTAGCTACAAAAGCATATGCATTTTCAAGTTTGCTTGTTAACTCTTGATGAAAAGAGGCTCAGGTGTGTGTGGCATCGAGCTATGCACTATCCCCTAATGTTCTCTATTACAAAGGCTGGTAGTCAAGGATGGGTAAAGTCTTTTTACCTCAAAGCAACCTAAGGCAAGACACACATGACAGAATGTGTGTTTCCCATGACAGGTAAAGCTGGAAGAAAACAACCTAAGACAGACACAGCTATCTGTCCTGTAGCATAAGCACAGGTATTACTTAATTAAATTAAGAATTGGAAATTTGTCTGTGCCCATAAAAATGCCTGCACTCTATCTTGGCACAAGGACAGAGAGTTCAAAACTGTCCTCAGCAAGTCATAAGCTCTAAAGGTCAAATGTGTAGCTACAGTAGGATAGTTGGCTGTCTTATTCTACATAACAATAGACCTAAATCTCAGGTGTAACTACTCCTTACTCTGAAGAACAAAAAGTTGAAGCTAAGGTGTGACTATTGAATCTTTAGAATAAGTGAGGAAGAGGGTCTGTTCCTTATACATGATTCTGTGTTCCCCTTTTTGGTTGAGTATATAAGAGAAATGAAAAAAGAACTCATGGCATTTCAGTATTGACTGATATGCCATCCTGACTTAAAAAAAATAAAGAAAGGGTTTGTGGAATATTCCTATTTGACTAAGTAAATCTCTTGATGTCAGGCACTGTCAGGAGTATCCCAAAATGGAGGCTCTGAAAGGTTAGAGTGTGAGTCTGTGAAGAAGTATGGATTACTTTGGAGACACCAACATTTTAAAGATGCCATAATCATGGGATGCTTACTGAGGAGGGCTACTAACAGAGTGGAATCAGCTCAAGAGAAAGAAATGTGTTGCAGTCAACAAAGCTAAAAGAGTTGGAGATCTGAAGAGTGTTTCGACATCAGACATGGAGATGCAGAATTTGGAGTTAGCACAGTTGGTTTTTGTTCTTGCTTCTGTCCAGTATTTCCTTACTGTGCTCCCTTCCCTAGGTTTTGGAATGGTAATGTATATCGTGTGCCATTTTTATGTTGGAAGTATGCTATCAAAATGACTTTACAGAGGGTTACAGTTAAGAGATTGCCTGAATCTCAGAAGAAACTTTGTACTTTAGACTTTTAAATAATTTTGATACTGTTATAGACTATGAGGACTTTGAAGTAGGGCTGAATTCATTTTTTCATTATGATATGACTACAAACCTTCAGGAGCTAGGGAGTAGAATATGGTGATTTGAAAGAAAATGTCCCCCAAAGGAAGAGGAGTTATTTCACTAGAGTATGTGGTCTTATTGGAGGAAGTATATCACTATGGTGGTAGGCTTTATGGTCTCCTTTGCTCAAGCTCTGTTCAGTGTGACACAAAGTTTACTTCTGGTTGCCTACAATTCAAGATGTCGGACTCTTAGCTGCTTTTCCAGCATCACGTCTTTCTGCACACCACCATGTCCCACCATGAAGATAATGGACTAGTTCTCTGAACTGTAAGCCACCCAATTAAGTCTTTTTCCTTGTAAAGTTGCCTTAGTCATGGTATCTCTTATTAGATTAGAAAACCCAACTAAGAAAAAGCTTTTCTGATCAGAATTAAGATACTGACTGTTTGATAGGTATAGCAATTTGCTCTTAAGAATCATTCTATTGCTATTTAGAATGAAACTTCGCAGGAGTGTAAATGTATAAATTAACACACGAAGAATGCTTACTGAGGAGTTCAGTGTGGGTTGTACTTTATAGGGACAGCAAAGAAAACCCTTCAGATCTTTGTTCCTGTTCATGAGCTCACAATGAGAGCACTGCATGAAATCTTAAATGTTATGGAAGATACTCTTGGGAACCAGTCATAACTGAGAGAATGGAACTACATTTTAGAAAATCAGAAACTTTCAACATTAGAACTTCCCAAGTCCTGTTTTCTCCGATAAATATATTTTTCAATGAAACAAAACAGGTAAATGGCTGTCTAATATTACACTAAAGAGCATGATAAGATAAGAAGTCATGGATTCCTTTGGCCCAGTAGGTGATTTCCTATGGAGGGTTACTCTCTCAGCCTAGATACATGGGGAGGGCCTAGGTCCTGACCCATATGATATGACAGATTTGATTATCCCTCATGGGAGGCCTTACCCTCCCTGAGGAGTGGATGGAGGTGGGATGAGGAGATAGTGGGGGGAATGGGAGGACTAGAGAGAGAGGGAAGTAGGATTGGTTTGCAAAATAAGGTTGTTTTTAATTTAAATAAAAATTAATTTAAAAAAAAAGAGAGAAAGGAAGAAAGAAAGAAGAAAGAAAGGAAGGAAGGAAAGAATAAAAGAAGGAAGGAAGAAAGGAAGGAAGGAAGGAAGGAAGAAAGCAAGCAAGAAAGAAAGAAAGAAAGAAAGAAAGAAAGAAAGAAAGAAAGAAAGAGGAGCTCAAGTTCCCCAGATACTCTCACCCTGTATGGATGAGAAACATCTATTCACTTAGTTACATGAAAAAGATTACAAGTAGTGGTGTCAGCATATTCACAGCATAGTGTCTGCCACACCCAGAATTGGTATTGGCCACATGAAGGTGAACTACTAGCAAGATATTGTACCATTATGGTTTAATAACCATGTCTCAGTTTTTATTTATTTTTCTAAAACTCTTTTGAGAAGATCATTATGGTGGAAAGAGCGCAAATGAAAGCAAAACAATGGACGTGGGCAGAGAAACAAAATGATTCTTGTAAAGATAGTGGTCTACTTTTTCTTCATTTAAATCTACAGTGGGGACATGTCTCCAAGTTTTTTCTCCTGGATCATTTCTATGACAGTCATCTTTTCCTTAGGGAAGAAAAGGTGCATGTTTTTAGGAAGTGTTCTCTTTTTGACTATGAAACCATTTGGAAAAAGTATGTATTTGAAAGTTATAAGATGTAGTGATACTTTGTTCATGACCTAATAAAGCTTGCCTGAGATCAGAATGCAATGCTAACCATAGCCATAGAGGCCAGGCCATAGTGGTACATACCTTTAATCCCAGCAGCCACACTAGTTAGCCATAGAAGCTGGCAGTGGTGATGCATGCCTTTAATCCCAGCACTAGGGAGGACTATAATACAGGAGCTCAGAATCTAAGTCTGAATTCAATCTACAGTCATGCTGAGGACAGGATCACTCCATTCTTGACAGAGGTAAGAATTGTATAGTGGTTGGCTGCTTTGCTTTCCTGATCTTCAGCTTGAACCCCAATATCTGTCTCTGGGTGTTTATTATTTGTGCTACAATTAGACACATCAGAATTATCTAAACTATATGATATGTAGATACTGACATGTCAATTGCCTTCAGGTAAGTATTCTAAATTAAATTTCCAATCAATTTACTCTGCTACACAAATAGTATTAATGTCTATTGATTTCTTCCCTTTATTGTCTGTGGGAGAAATACACAGTATTTTCATAAATTTTGCCTCCACTTATGTAAACAAACTTACATTTATAGATTTAAAAATATGTCTACGTAAGTAATTACACTTCTAGATCACAGTCCAGTTCAACTAATTCTTAAAATTAAAATTACTTCATGATTCCCATTAGTATTATGTAAGTCACTGCTTTCCAAACAAATGCCTCAGGTATGTGTCCAGGAGCCTCTAATTTGGGATAGGGTTTTTGAAGGGAGATTAATGGCCAACTTCACTTTCTATTGCTCAAATATGACCTGCAAAATTGTCTACTGGTATTACTGCTGTTAATACTAGAGAACATTTTGGAAATTTGCTTTATGTGACACATGCCCTATATGAATAACTATATACTTATAAGGGCCATATAATTAGTTTTAAATACTTGAGTACCAAAAGAAAAAAAAAAGCTTATTTCAAGGAATAGAGTTTTGAGGATTCCTGAACAGAAATACTTTCTGTAGCTAGTATAAGGAACCTGAGACAGAACATCCCAGGTGAACAGCAAAACATACAGGTGAGCTTTGAGGCAGCCACTGAAACACAGTACAAAGGCTACAGAAAACCAAACTCCTTTTTTTTTATTTTTTAAACTAGAGCAGGCATTTATTATTTCAGATACCACAATAGTACAACAGTATATTCTTTTATCCAAATTACATAGTATTCATTTTATGTGGGTCACTACATACACGATACATGTGTCAATGTGACAATACACACAGAGACACACACACAATTCTAAGTGGCAAGTACATGGAATGGGATGATACATTTTATTTACTTTATCCTTTTGGGTTATAAAATTTGATAGTTTTTATATAAATTAGAAAAAGTCTTATTTTACATATCAATCCCAATTCCCCCTTCCTCCTACCCTCCCATTCCCCCACACACACTCCCCTAGCCCCACTCCCCATCCACTCTTCAGGGAGGGTGAGGCCTTCCATAGGGGAATCATTAAAGTCTGTCATTTCATTTGGGGCAGAGCCTAGGCCCTCCCCCATGTATCTCAGCTGAGAGAGTATCCCTCCATAGAAAATGGGTTCCCAGAGTCCATTTGTGCACTAGGAATAGACACTGGTTCAACTGCAAGAGGCTCCATAGACTGCCCAGGCCTCCTAACTGTCACCCACATTCAGGGGTGTCTGTAAAACTTTTGAGAAGGGTGATTTGGAAAAAAAGACTAACATTTTTCAGAAGTATATTGGATTTCATTAAATTCTAAATAAAAATTTCTGTCTTTGGGTTAATTACCATATACTGCAAGAAGATCAATTTCTCAATGCTATCTTATTCTGTATTTTACAGAAGAAAGCCTAGAACTAATTCTGTGGGGATCAGAGTTGGAGTACAATGTGTCCTACCTCATCAGCCATCTGTTTGCCTCTTACAGTTATCTGCTTCTTGACACCAATCAGAGCTCCATGCATAATATCCTCAGGTCCATCCTAGTGTAGACAGATTGGCTATGATCCAGATCTACTACACAATTATATGTACCACAGATAATGCAGTAATTTTTTTTAATTATTATATAGACTGACTGGCTTTGGGCCTTTGGGAGAGATTTACTAAAAGATCATAGAGCTGAAAGGAGAATGCTAGAAGGTTTTCTGAATTATTTATGAACTGGATTAAAACACCGCACACTGTCACCAGAGTGCTGCCCCTTTTAATTGACTCTCACATCAATCAGGAATTGAACAGTACAAAAGTCTGCTATGCAAAAGAAAACATTTCAGTTCCTCTGGCCCCAAGCATTGCAATTATTCTTAAGTCTTTACTTTTAGATGGCATTTATTCAAATTCTCAGGAAATCCTTGTGGCTATACTTTCTATGCATAGCCACATATAACGTGACTTCTTCTTACTATGTTTACAGCTTGGCTCCATTTCTGAGTTCTGTATCATCTCTCATCTGACTGCTGCAATAACTGCTTAGCTGATCCCCTTGTATTCTTATGTCCTACACAGGCAATAAATCCTGATGATCTCTGAAAACCTGGTTTGATTCATAATTTCAAACCACCTTTTGACTTTCTAACTCATTCATGATAACACTCCTTACAACAGTTTACAATGTTGCCTATGACCTGTTCTCCCTCCTTGTTTATCTATAATCACCCCTCTTCTCTTAGATTTCACAGAGCTTTGAAGCAATTCTCACTCCTTTGAGCATTCTGAGAGGGACTTGAGCTTGGTCTGACTGCCTGTTATATCTATAGGCTATCATCAGTCAGACCCTACCATTTTTTGAATGTCCAAAAGTCAAGCCAATAGCTAGGGATCTATGCCCCAATCATCAACCTGGGGGGACATTTCAGATTCAAATCATTACAGGTGATAAGAACGTGGTATTTCTTTATGATTTTACTTCAAATACTCATGAATGAAAAAAAAATTAAATGGGAAAAACTACCTTATTTGGTCACGTAAATGAAACAAATCTGTTCTATCTCTTCCAGTCATTTCTACAAGCTTTGGAGCTTTACAGGGAAAAGCTTAGAAAACATGTTGATGTCTTAATAAACATGAAGAGGATTATTTTTAAGGTTATATTTAACTGAAACCTAATTACACATAACCATAAAATACCTTTTTTTCTATTTGTGATTATAAACAGATCTCAGTCCTCTAGGATAGCTCCATCTAATGTAATTGTTTCAGATCTAGGTTTCTCTAAATCAGATACTAACATGGTGGGGGAAAGCGCTCACATACTATTAGGCTTATTCAGTGCCTTATTTCCAGCTACACTTGCACAGTAAATCACACTATGGTTGGCAAACATTTTGTCAGTGATGTGGAACCAAGGGGGCCACGTGTGCCCTGGAAAAGAAAATGTCCACTTGCCATACTCAACCAGATCATTTTCAGGGTCCAGCCAAGTCAGGGCAGCTGTCCATTCCCAAGAGGGTTGACCGAGGGCCTCAGGAAGCTCCTTTCTCACCCGCACCACTCCTGAGTTCTGCAGGACCCCTCAGGAAGCTGCTAAGTTAGAGACGTTCTCTAGGACACACCCTCTATCAAGCAGGTCAATTCAGCTCCTGATTATTCTTTAGAAGACCAAATGTGGGCACTCAAAAACAGGGAAATAAACATTTTTGTTGTTGTTAGCAATATCAAAATGCCTTATTCAGTTTTAAATAAACTTCTTATCCCTGTGTGTGTGTGTGTGTGTGTGTGTGTGTGTGTGTGTTCCATGACACACCTGTAAAGATTGAAGAACAACTTTTAGGAGTCAATTACTCCTCTCACCAACAAGGGCCTGAGAATTAAATTCAGGTTGCCAGGCTTGTTAGCAAGACCACCCAGCCACCTGACTAGTAAGTAGCCCTTAGTACCTTACTTGAGACACAAACTTCAATGTGTTTTATGTTAGAATTTTATAATCTGTTTCTTCAATAACGGTTTGCTTATAAAAATTATTATGATCAATCAACAAGTCTCTATGTTTGTTCTCATTTTTAAAGTTAAATTCCCCATGAAGACGATTTAAAATAGTTTTAGAAGTGCTAACATCAGGATGTTAAAGTACTCTAGCATAGCAGGTTCTGCAGACAAATAAGTTTGACTAATGCTGGCTTAAACCAAATTACTGATTATTTTATTTAAATTTTAATTGCTTTTTACTGACATGCTTGAGGAATACTGAAATTCACTACACCATATTATATTTTCAGAATTATTTTTACCAAAAAAAATATTCACATAATGATTCAAAAATCATTTTGGAAAATAGAATCATATAAAATTGAACGTCTAAACATCATACTTTACAAACAGAAAAAATGCACATTTTGTTTGCTATAATTTTTCTAATGAAATGATCACACAGGACATCAGATATTTGATAAAAAGTAGTTCATAGTGTCAAAAACTAAGTGGCAGTAAGTATGTGCACATGCCAGTTACACCATAATTTGTCCCCAAGCAACAATAACACAGATAATTGCTAAATGTCAAGCTGCCTTTGATAAGATTTGCTGTTTTAAATCTATCAACCCAACTCAATGAATGAAAAAGTAAACACTGTTGAGCAACTATTTTTTGTTGCTTTAATCTTACTTTTTAGAAATCATTGAGGAATTGTATCAGTAATAAGAATATGAGGCAATAAGATAGGAAAAACTGAGTTTAGAAACAATAGGAAGCTTTAAGAGGCTGGGAAAGATGGCCCAGCAGTCAGAGTTCTTTATGCTTTTGCAGAGAACTGGAGTTCTGTTCTCAGCACCCATGCAAGGGAGCTCACACACTCCCCTGTAATGAGTCTTTCTCTGTCATGCCAGCCAGTTCCCAAATAATGACACAGAACCTTCTTATTAATTTTGAAAACTTGGCCTACAGGTTGAGTTTCTTCCTAACTAGCTCTTGTAATGCAAACTGACACATTTGTATTAACCTACATTCTACCATTTGGTGTTACCTCTTTTCCATCTTGTACCTCCTGTTTCCTCTCCATAACTCCTGGCTTCTTCTGCCCCTCAGTTCCTCCTCTCCCCAGCAATCCTGTCTATATATCCTTCCTAGATGTTGAACATTGGGTTCTTTACTAAATCAATTACAGCATTATAACTTTATACAGTGTATAAATATTCTACAGCAACCTGTGACTCCAGCTCTTGGGCATCCAACATCTTCTGGACTCTGTAGTCATTCTCATGTACACACTCAAACACACACACGCACACACACACACACACACACACACACACACACACACACACACACACACACACACACACTTCCTGTATCCTAGATGCTTTTCAAGAGAAACAGGGCTACATCTGGCAGAAAAAGAACAGAAGATAATGGATTACTTGTCAAACAATACCTTTCTGACAACTTTTGTAGCTTCAAATGGAATATAACTTCCAAATATCAATAGATCATAAAATTGCTAATAAGAATAGACATCCACTTTCCTATGCAGCCTCTTGCTTTAGCAGGTATTCATACTCTTCTATTTTTATCTCCATTTATCTTCCTGAGTTACATATGGCATGATAAAAAAGACAAAAGTGTGTTTAGAAGTGTGAACTAGAACTAGTGAAAGTTGTGATATTAAAAACTACATCTTATCTCCATGCTGTCTCATCCAATTTATTGACTAATTAATTACACTTCATTGTGAAGGTGTGAAATGAGATTTGAGCATAAGCCTGAAGATATACAAAGCTATCTAAGTGGGTCGTTATAACCTAGCAATGAAAAACATTAAAATGTCAAACAATCTTCTTTTAATAATCTTCATAATCATTTCAAACTTAGATACTGTATTGTATTTTAAAGAATTCTGTAAATGTGCTTAATATTCTGTTGGTTTTATTCTTTTTAAACTCAACCTGCCATGTGTTCCAATTGTGCGGCTTGCCATACACCTTCAGTTTGTATCTGGCAATGACAATTACAAGCATGGGTTGTGAAGGCAAAGGAACAATTTCAGTGAAAGCAGAGATGCATTTTTTAGGGTCTCTGGTTGACATTGCCTTTATTATTTTTGCTAAATCCTGGAAATCTAGCTTTAATTATCTTCCATTTTAAAAAGCATATGACTAATTTCTCTGCTGGAAAAAGTAGATATAGCTAAATATTATCCTAAAGTGTCATGGTGATTTTCTGCTTGGGTAGTGGCATTAAAGACACAATAAACAACTTGAGGGGAAAGTGACTATGGTCTGTAATCCTTATTATAGCCAGTTATAACAATGGATGCTGCTTCTGATGACCATGAAAAATATTCAGAGGGAAAATGACAAACTGGCAGCCTGGATACCAACAGAAAACACAGATGGGAGAACTGCACTAAAATATCCCGATTGTAACTGTGAAGTAGTCTCTAACCCTGAAGATCTATGGTAGGCAGGGTTGAGAACCAACTTTAGAAGCTATTGTAAAAGATGTAATTTCATCAAAAGCCTGCTTATAAAAACCACTAATGAGGATGAAATAGGATCCTGTGATGTGACCATCTCACATCTCAAATGATAATAACTATGGAAGGTTTAGAATGTTGATATTCAAGATTCTTTCAGAAGTACATGGAGTACACCCATTCATAGACCCCCCCCAATCCTTTTCTATTTCCATGAAAAATGCTTATACCAATACAAAACTGCTTATGACAAAAACATTCTTTTTCGTGTTTGAGCTGTCATTGTTTTTGATATAGGCTCATGTTCTCCAGACCCCACCCCAGGTTGACACGGAGCCAAGGCTGGTAAAACTCTGAAATGGTCTTTCTTCCTTAGCTTCCTGGTTTGAAAAGCTACCAGGAGGCAAAGCTACCAGAGGCAAAATGGCAAAAGGGTATTAATGTAAAACATGACACTCTGAAATAGTTATAGGCAAAATATTGGATGATGTAAGCACAGGTAAGAACTTTCTGAATCAGACTCTAATCAGTCATCAAATAAGGATGACAATAAACAAATGTGACTTCACGACACTTAAAAACCTTCTATGGAACAAAAGAAAGTTAATTGAATGAAAATCCAGCCTTCTGATGGGAGAGAAATTTTGCCAGATGGACATATCACAGAACAATAATATCTAGAATATGCAGAAAAATCCAAAAGCCTAAAAAAGAAAAATTATGAAAAGGGAGGCTAAGAAGTTGAACAGAGTTCTCAGATAGAGACACCAATGTTTGACAAATATGTTTGGATATATTCAACATTCTTAGCCCTCGGGAAAATCCAATGTGAAAGACTTTAATACTCCATCACACTCACACAAGTGAGAACAGTGTTCATCAAGAAAACAAGTGGCAGCCAGGCATAGCGGGAAGGTAGATCAATGTGAGTTCAAGGCCAGCCTAGAAGAACAAGAACAAGTTCTAGTAACACGAATGATATATAGAGAAAAATTGTCTCAAACATAATGGTAACAACAAAATGATAATAAAAAATAACAATAAAAAGCAAAATAATTTTAAAAAAGAAAATAATAGCAGTACACACTGAAGAGTTTTTGGAGAAAGAGAGCTTTTATTCATGGTTTGTGGGAGGTACAAATAGTACAAGCATTATGGAAGTAAGTCTAGAGGCTTCTAACATATTTGAAAATAGAGCTATATGACTGCATGAGTAACCTTTAAATTGCTGTGCTTAGATACCATGATCAAAGCAACTTATAAAAGAAATCACTTATTATAGGCTTCAGAGGGTGAGTCCATGACCATCATGGCGGGGACCACGGCAGCAAGCCAGGCATGGTGTTGGAGCAGTAGCGGAGGATTTGCATTCTAACCCACAAGCTCAAGGCAGAGAGGGCTAATTAGAAATAGTACAGGCTTTTGAAACTTCAAAGTCTACCTCTGTTGATTCTTCAACAATGTCACAAATCATCCCTCCCAGACACTTCCACCAATGAGGAACCAGTCTTTCAAATATATGAGCCTATTGGTATGATTTTCATTCAGAGCACTACAAAGACCCACCCATTCAGCTCCGGAAAAATTCTCAAAAGAAGTCTCAATATTCTCAGAGATAATTGCTCACCATGCTTACTGTGGCTCTATTCCAAATAGCGGGGAAATGAAAGCAGGTTAGATGCCTATTAACAGATAAACAGAATATTAAAATGTGATACATATACACATTGTTTAGCCATAAAGAGAAACAAAATAGTGAAATTTTCAGAAAAATGTTAAACTGAAAAAATAGTATTCCCAGTGAGATTACCCAGGCTCAGTCAGATCCTAGTATCCATTTTTTGGAGTGAATGTATTTTGAGGCTAAGCAGCTAGTAGACACTAGTTGAAAGGAAAAACATTTTTAAATATATTGACCAGGCGTATAATATACCACCCATGATAAGAAAGTGGAAGGGGGATACTGGGAATGGAAGGGTTCGAGAGATAAATTATGTGAAGCTCCACAGCTTCACACAGGCTACTCCATCAGCAGACATTCACTGCCGTGCTTAGACTTTGGATGTGATTATTCGGTGTACAATACTTTTGTTGGAACCCAGCAGTCTGCTGACCCCACCCCCTGATGATGGGCAGGATGCTCATGGCCATGTCTTCTCTATGTCATGCCTTACCTGGCTGCTTAAGCTTTACCTGGCTGCCAGAGGACTCAGTCACCCATGCCCAAGTTAGCTCACCTCTCTCTTGCTCTTTCTCTCTCTCTTTCTTTCTCTCTCTCCCTTGTTCTCTTCCCCCTTCTCTCTGTCTCTGTCTCTGTCTCTGTCTCTCTCTCTCTCTGCTCTCTCTTTCTCTCCTGCTTTTGGTTGGCTACCAGCTACCCCCCTTTCTATCCCCTCTATCAATGACTCCACGGGGGTGCTGAGTCTCATGTTTGTGTTTCTTAGGCAACAATTATATCAAAGAACAACAAGTTTTATTTGTAATTTTTAAAAATAAATTTAAAATATGGGAAATGAGATAAAACCAATATATATATATATATATATATATATATATAATGTTATGAAACTGCAATAAGGATATTTTGTAATTTAAAAGAAGTCAAAAAATAAAAGCAAAGTAAGTAATAAGTAAGTAAGAGTAAGTAACAATTACAACAAAAGGAAATCATCCAGGAGACAGAACCTAGTGTTGCTAGGACATTAATTTGGAGAAATGAAAAAGAAACAATTTACACTTTCTATTTGCAGTTAATGTTTGATGCCATCTCCCCCATAGACAACAATGAATCCTCAAGAAACTGATTCTTGTCAACGTCACTCTCTGCTCTTTTTATTCAGTTGGCAAGAAGGCTTAGTAAGCAAGGAGAAGTTCAAAGATCACTTCCATCAGGGAAGATATACTTTATTTTATTAATTTGGAAGCTGAGTTTGCTTCTAAGCAATTTCTGGTTACTATTGGCAGGGAAGTTGATTTGATATTAAGGATAAAATGCTTTCAATTCACAAAGTGGGTGTAAGTTAGAATATAAGTAGTATATTCAGTGGTATTTATTTTTTTCTTTTGGTTTTCTTAGTAAACTCTTTGATTTTGGAGAGGCACTGTGACCCAGCAGAAACAAGAAAAGAACAAAATAAAATAAAAAAAAAAAACACAATGATGCAAGCACATGAGCTGGACATGGCTCAGCAGTTAAGAGTGATTGCAACTCTTTTAAAAGGCCAGAGTTCAATTCCTACAACTCACATCAAATATCTTACACCCATTATTTGTAGTTCTGTAGGTTCACACATCCTTTTAAGCACCCAGTGGTTACTTGCACACATGTACACAAACACTCACACAGAGACAAACACGTTTACACAAGAACAAAGGTAAAACATCCCTTAAAAATAATCACAAAAAGAAAATAATAAAGAAAAAGAAACCCAGAATAAAAACTTACCTCGCTATGGTCCTTAAGCAAAGGAGGAATGCAGAGAATGAAAATCAGGTGTGGAGGAAGCTAAATTTAGAGACCCTTTGACAAGCAAAGACAGTGAGGCCTATAACAAATGTGTATTATGCTAATTAATTTCTCAACCTGCTTTTGTTCATTCAGATAGATTTGAGATTCTGAATGATTTGATGTGATAACACCTTGCTTACTACTTGAGTTGAAGTTAAATGTCTTTTTCCAATAAGCAAATGATGAAGGTGGAAGCTGACAGACAAATGTATCGGGCTTTGCTCCTCCATGTCTGGTCTCTATAATATTCACTAAGTACTAAATAAATAATTTTCCAGGTACAATTTATGTCACCTGGCTTCAGATTATGTTGAACATATGATTGCCACTAGCAGAACAGATAGCTGGAAGCATGAGGGATTTTTGCTTCCCTTTTGTTTCATGATGAGCCTGCTGTTGGTGGGTAAAATACTGATGTGCAAGACATCAGTGTCTCTGCCAAGCAGCACTATTCATAGCTCATATTGTTCTTCTCTGAGTGTATGTAACTTGGACCTTTTTTCTTATTCATTATGGAGTAGGGAAGTAATATGTCCCTGTTGGCTTTTGGGGTGTTTCTCCCTCTGTTGCGGCAGGTTGTTCCCGCCGGCTGCCGCTGGTTCTGCTGCCATTGTCCTGCAACCACGTGTGCCCCAAATAACACTCAGAGACTCTGTATTTGATACAATCCTGTTGGCCAATTACCATTACTGTTTATGGGCTAGCTCTGTCTTAATTATTATCCCATTTCTACTTATCTAAGTATTTCCACGTGGTCGTCTTATCGGGGAGCCGCGGCAAGCGTCCTCTCTCCTTCCCGGGCTACATCTCGACTCCACCTTCCCACTTCCTATTTCCTTCTCCTAGTCTCCTAGCCCCGCCTATCTTGCTATCTCATTGGCCACAGAGCTTTATTAACCAGTATGAGAAACATATATACAGAATAACATCTCCCATCATCCCTCCTTGCTTTTTTTCTTTATTTTTTCATTCAACTTTTCTGGTATACTCACTTGAATACACCTCACGTCATTTTGAAATAGTTAATTGTTGTTTTTACTTGCTATCTTGCAAAGAGCAAATTGCTGTCAGCTAAAGTTCATGATGTTCAGAATTTTTTCATACTTCTTTTATAACAGTGTAGTACATTGAAGTACTTTTGCATAGGTCAAGGTAACTAATCAATTCTGACAGGTAAAGTTAATTTCCTTTGGCACATATAGTTTTCAACTGTAAAGGAATCATTTCCTTCAGCAAACATTCGAACAAGGATAGCTTTCTCTTTTACTTTGTGCCTTTGTTAAATTATTTTTTAGTCAGCACACCAAGTGATGGGTTTCATTATAAAATTTCTCTCTCTCTCTCTCTCTCTCTCTCTCTCTCTCTCTCTCTCTCTCTCTCTCTCACACACACACACACACACACACACACACACACACACACACACACATATATATATATATATATATATATATATATATATATATATATGGCCTAGCAGCTTATCTCAATAAACTCCACCACCTGGAGCTCTCATCCTCCAGCAGAACTCCCTGCCTCTACCTGCCCTGATATGGAGAATATCCCTGAGCCTGGAGGACTGACTTTATCTAAAAGCTGTCTCTAAAGCCAGATGCCCGATTCATCTTTAGCTTGACCCTTAGCACAGATCCAATTAGGAACACATGCTCTAGGAGCTCTGCTCAGGACCCTACTGCTGTATAAGCCTTTCCATAGGAGTTTGCCACTTAATGCAAATTGGGACTTGTTCCCAGAGGGCTATTTCCCTTCATGCTCATGGGTGGCATGCAAAGTTTTATGTCACCCCTTCTGTCTCTTTCCCCTCACGACCTGGTGGCCAACAGGCTAAGAGGGAAAGAGGACCCCCACAATTATACATTGTTTTTTTTTAATCCATTTATACCACCACTGCTCTCTCTTGTCCCAGAGTAATGAATTACACATACTCATGAATGATTTATTATTTTTAACCTTAAAATGGAATGCATTTATTACAAAAAAAAACCTATGAATTTCAAATGGCTACTTAATAAAGAAAAATTTACTTGAGTTCAGTGTCTCAAAAGTGATTATAATAATATGGAAAAGGGTGAGATACCAATGCAGACTGCTTATCCCACAGGCCAGCTGACCATTTATATCCTACTATTAATCTTTTATTTGCATAAAATTTTCTAGGGTACTTCTACATATATTTATTACAAAATCTATTGCTAAATTTGTGAAATGGATTCTGTCATTATCACTTTGTATGCAAATATACTGAAGTCAAATTGGAAAACCATTTGTCCACAAATGCATAGTGATGGTTGAAACAGAAAGTTACAAGACCTCTTTTATTTCATGTATGTATGTTTTGATGATAACATTTAATGAACTAGGTTAAGGGAGGAAGAGAGAGAGGAAGGGAGGGAGGGAGAGGGAACTTAGATGGATATGTAAAATAAAAATAAATAATTAAAAAAATTTAAAAATCAAGAAAACATAAATTTTAAACTTTCAAAAAAAAATTTAATGAACTAGAATTTTATGTCCTAGCCTTTAATGCCAAATAGAAGAATAAGAGTGATGTTCAGGCTCTAGGGCATTGAAACAATATTGTGCTAGCCATTGAAGAATGATAGTGAGATAAGAAGTGATCGACAAATATTTATATCATTGTTATTGTAATTTAGATTTGTATTCACTATAAATTGTGTTTTAGAATACCACAATTTTTCTATTAAATCTGAGAACACTAGAAGACCTCATGACCTCTTGATAAATTAAATGTGATTACATGTACATGAAATTATAAACAAAATTGCAGTTTCTTATACATAGCAGATGTTCAAAGAATTCCCGCTCGTCTCCAGGCCCAGGCAAATATCTTTACCCTTTCCTGGTCTACTCTATTTGCTACACACAGATATGTTTCATTAGCTTAACTTATATTGATAAAAAACAAAACAAAACAAAACAAAAAACAAAAACAAGATTCACTCAGAACTGTGACAATATGTAGTGAGAGTAAAGTCTGATGGATGAGCACTTGGAAAATTCTAGAGGACCCTGTGCGAGAGAAAGTTAATCAATGAGATGTGAGATTATTCTTGAGTTCCCAAGTGTTTTATTTTGCAGTTAGACTATTTGTGCTTATCACAATTGTACACATTGGATTTAGGTTCCTATCTTCCTACAGGGACCAGATAATCTCTTTTTTTCAAGCTTGCTTTTCCAAAAGGTAATTCCAGGTCTTGAGAGAGATATTCTTTGATTTTAAAATTAGCAATAGGCTTTGAAGTTCATTTACGTTTTAAAGGGGCAGATGAAGACTTCAAGAACAGGGAAGCCATCAGGGGACCAGTCAGAACTGGCCTGTTCAGTTATTGAAATTGGGAGTTATACCAGACACTCTGGGACAGTAATATTAAAGTGACACAATCAATTGGAATAATAAGTTGCACTTATTAATTGAGAAAGAATACCTTTCAGGTAAATGTATGCAAGTCTCCTTGTATAAGAATTTTTCAAACATGGGGTAGGCTTCTTGCTTGCCTTCTGTGACTCTAATCATAATTGTGGAATGTAACTCTACACAGTGTGTACTCACTCTTAGAGGCATACCGTAGAAGATAAACAGAATGTATTTTCCTCTTTAAAGTTTCCCTATGTCCGTGATCACAAAGCTTTCTCTTTTTTTTTTTTTTTCCTTTTCGGGCTCTATTCAACTCATTTCATCTCTTGACTTGGAGGGAGGAAGCACTCTGTCAAAGGGGAGAGCAAGTTTCACAACCATTTGTGCCAGTTCCTCTCTCACAGACATATTTGCTTTTCTGTGTATTGATGTAAGATATGTCCCAAACTAAGGCAGAGTGCACAGTTCAGACTCAGTTCTAAGGGAGCTACAAGCCTGCACTACAGTTTCATGGTTTGAGCTACTCTGTCTCTCTCTGTAGAGCTGATTTACCACCCTCCTTCCCAGGTGAGACACAGTTTCCCCATCAAAGCTCAGGTGAGTGCCCCCTACAGTAGTAAGAGGCACATTTCCCCTTCTGCCTCCCACATTCTGCTCCTGCTCAATTCTTACTCATCTTATCCTGATGCTCCTCTGCAATTATGCAAATTGTCATGCCTCCCCTAATTAATTGTTCTAAGCCACTTTTTTTTTCCTGTGAACCTTCTATTTCATTTCTTTCATAAGTCATGTCTGAATACTTTCAGATATCTCACTTCATCTTTGGACAGTAAGCACTCTTTAGAATAATAAAATTCTTAAGGATTTTTCTAAAATATTATTTTTCACCTTATTTGCACAGGAAGATTTTCTTCATAAATCTCAAACTCCATAACAAATGTATGTGTTCTTATATCCTAGAGTTTTGTCCATCAGTGTCTTTCATGATTCTCAGTCTGTGAATTGACTGAGCTTTACACATAGCCACATTCCTCCCTTGTCTTCTTACTTTGTCTGTCAAATAGCACTTGCAAAGCATCCCACCTCACCCTATACACCATAATGGTTTCCTCCACACTCATGAAGCAGTTCCACACCTCAAATATTCATGTGAACACTCAAGTGAAATATGCATGACTGAAAATGACCAAATGGCAACAGACAAATAAGCCAATGAATAGGATGTCAGAAACACAAAGTGAAAACAGAGTCAGTCCAACTCATTTTGTAAAAGGGCAGAGGGAATTGCGTAATGATTTTGTCTCATTGAGATGAAAATACCTTAAGGCAGAAAAAGATTGTTCTTTTGCTGTGCCTGATCCAACGTATTGGTATCGTGCACCAAGGGCACAGAGGGTGTTACACAGAAAATGCTATTGTTCACAGATATTGTGCACTGCTGAATTATAACTTTTAAAATGCAGAGAAAATCTTTTCATGTTCATTTTAAAGCATCCAGCTGTCATAAATTGAATTTCCCACATGCTTATGAGAAGGTGACTTTTTCCAGTTGAAATTACATGGTGTGTGGCAATCACAAGTATGAAGTCATTACCACTTGTGACATCAATTATACTTATTTGCTAGTTAGCGTAAGGCAGCAATAAAATGCCACATTATACCTGTTGTCATGTACTTGTTTTGATTACCTAATGAAAAACAATCCTAAAAGCCAAATTCCAGGTCTCTTTCAGCTACTTATAGGCACACTCCAATGTCTTCCTCTGAAGATGGAATTTCTTGTGTATCATATCCTTAATTTAAGAACTATGATATCTTTATGTGGCTTCTCTCTTCAAGGCTCAGGAGCCAATGCAGAAGAGGCAGAAGGATTGTTAGAGTCAGAGGTTGCAGATAGCTCCAAGGAAACAATGTCTTCTGGGCACAACAGGACTGATGAATATCAAAGCGCACAGAAACAGTCCAAGCAAGGTCGCAGCACTGTGAGGAGGAAATGGAGGCATAGTTCCACTCCTAATTCTGACAGATGATGGGAGATGTGATTCTGTATATATGTTTCTCATACTGGTTAATAAAGCCCTGTGGCCAATAGAAAACTAGGTAGGTGGGGCTAGGAAACTAGAAGGAGGAAAGGGGAAGTAGTAGGGAGGAGTCGACATGTAGCCCAGGGAGGAAGGAAGACTCCCGCCGTTGCTCCCCGATAAGACAACCACGTGGAAATACTTAGATAAGTAGAAATGGGTTAATAATTAAGGCAGAACTAGCCCATAAACAATAATGGTAACTGGCCAACAGGATTATATCAAATACAGAGTCTCTGAGTGTTATTTGGGGCTGGCGCGGCTGTGGACCCACATGGCGGCAGGACCGGGAGGCCGGCGGGGAGACCTGCCATAACAGACTGTCAAGCCTTTTAGGTCTTACTGTGATGTGCCAGCCTATCAAGATGCAGAGAAAACCTGCCATTTACTTATATCATGTCATAGAAAAACTCTGGCTCATATTTCATAATCCATAAGTCAAATATTCTAATCATACTGTGTATGTTGTATAACCAGCACTTTAAGTCTTGTGTCATACAAACAGGTTCTATTTGACAAACCTCCAATCTTCAGAGTGAATGATTTCCATCTTGGAAGATGATGTCTATAAGAACATTGTGTTCCCATAATATCTTTCTTTTTTGGGTGCCTACACAGAAAACCCTACGGAAACAGAGACTGGAGACAAAAATGGACCCTGCCCAATAAATTAAAGTTGTTAGGGAAAACAATTACATTTTTTTAAGTGGAACTTTTTGTAGCAGTAAGTCACAGACTAGGGTAGAGCTAGATTTCTTCCCCTCAGACAAAGAATGTAAAACTTACAAGGGAAGAGAAGGATTTGAATAAAGGAACTCCTGTGCCTAGTTGCATTGTAAATAGAAGGAATAGTGGGTTTTTAAGGGTCAGGGAAGAAACTGAGGTTTTAAGCGTAAGAGATTTGCTTCCTTTAATCAGCATAGTGTTTTATCTGCTCTGGTTTTGTTTTCTTAGTGGATATGACACATTCCTTCTGATCACTATCAGCTTTATTAGTCCCTTGTCCTTGTTGCTTTATACACACTTGATGGTGAAATGCCATCATTGCCTTTGTCTCTAAGGCATTCTAGTCAGACAGTATTGTATAGGAGACTCTACAACTTAATGACATTCTTAGATTACAAGGGGGGAGTGTAGGGAGTAGGGCAGAGGGAATGAGTGTGGAGGATATTGATTTTATTTACTTGTTTGATTTAGGCAACATTTCCATGCTTGTAGACATTTGTTGACAATCTCTGGTAAAGACATCTCAGGGGCATTTCCTCATTGTGCCATGTGTAAGAGGAACTGTACAGTGGGGGTATCCCTCTGTTCTCAGAAACTAGATTCTTCAAAGTGACTCTGAGCCATCCTTTTGTTAGACCAAGGCTTGCCTCATTTCCATGCAGTCTTTTGCCATTTGGGAAATTTGGATTCTGGGGTCCTTGGGGGAATCCTGCAAAAGGCATAGCAAGAAGTAGTTTTTCAGATAGGCAAATAGAGAAAATCAAACTGAAAAAAACAATATATATATATATATACATTCATCTTAAGCTGGTTGTATTTTAAAATCATGGGGAAAATGTAAACCAAATTTATTAGGCTAATTTTTTAAAAATATTCATTTTACTACTTTGCATTTAAGAATATTAAACACCGCACACACACACACACACACACACACACACACACACACAGAGAGAGAGAGAGAGAGAGAGAGAGAGAGAGAGAGAGAGAGAGAGAGAGAGAGAGAGAGGAGAGAGAGAGATGCTTCATATCAAAGAATCCAAATATCACTTAGTATGAGATTATCTGTTTTCAGATGCCAAGGCTTTCACAACAAACTAGGAAATAAGCCAGAAAATATCCAGAAGAATGATGCTTCAAAAGATTTGTTGTTTACCTGTTTTTTTTTTTTTAGCACTCCTTTCCCTTGAATACTGGGGAGCAAAACACACCTGTTATTTTAATTTTCTTCCTGCATAGTAATTCATTTTCATCTTTCAAATCCTAAGCCCAGATAAGCCTCCCTGTGTGCATGTGCCTGTTGGAGACAGAGAATTGAAACCTGCCTTATACCTAAATTAAAAAGGATCTAGGCTCTCATAAAAGATGAGTGTGCTGAGTAGAGACAGACACTGCACTGGGCACAGGTGGACCCATGGTGAAGCTGGAATTGCTACATACAGCCTCTTATGTAGGACCCTCAGGAGGAATGATACAGGGCTTGGTGAGACTGAGCTAGCTTAACCTAGTTGTTTCCAAGGGTTAGTTCCACAGAAAATATGTTCCTTTTCTGGTGACTCCTGTGTGATACTTACCGAGTCATAATTATCTATTGATAAGTTCATTTTATAATAAGCAATAAATAGAAAAATTAGAAAGTTTAGACCTAGGATGCATCACCGGATGCCTACTTAGTATTTGTTACCTAGTATCTTAAGTACACTTCAAATTTTGTCAGTCCAGTAATGAATTAACTTTCTCATTCCACATCTTGTCTTTTTAGCATTAGCTACTGGAAACCCAGTTCCTCCTCTGCAAAAGGAGAGGCTTGATCTAGGAGGCTCCCAAAGGGCCAACACAGCCCTGAATTGATAATCAGCCATTCAACTCTGGTTTCATTACTAATGGCTTTACAGGTCTCTAAAACTTAATGCTTTCAAATCATATCATAGCATTATTATTTTTAAACTTGGCTAACTATTATTAACTCACCCATATATTTTTTCTTTTTAGTTTAAACAGACTAACATATACATAGTCATAAACTACTATATGACAATGGACCCCGACATGATGACTCAAGTCACAGCAGGTTACTGCAATGGTCAAGCAGACATGGTTCTTGCTTTGTCCCCTATGACTGGCAGCAGTTGTAACAGACCTCAATAGCAGGAAAGATGCATTCTTCCCAAACTGTCCACTCCTACCTATGTCCCCTGAGACAATGTAAATTTCATTGGTATTGCAGTCTTTCTGCTAAGAACTGCATTCAGAGTTCTCATTCCAAATATACTGTTGTTTTGGACGTGATGGTTTTCAGCAAGCTGACCTTCCTAAAGGCAATGCAAACACACGGAATGGAGAAATGGCCTTGCTCACAAATTCTCTGCAGTGTTTTCCCTGTAACACCACCTCTCTGCTCTCTGTGATCACAGGGGATCCAGAGATTTTATCTATATCTAACAGCTTAAAATCAACCTTGAATACAGGTCTAATGGGGGTACTCAGGGGAGTTCTAGGATGTGTTTACTCTTCAAACATCTGCTTCTGGGACAGCATCAAAGTAAGAATCAAAAACTTTTATGTACCATGTTTGCTCTCCCTAGGTAAAGTGCCTCTTTGCTCCTAGAGCATTTTCTGCTCAGCATTCTAGTTAACACAAGAGGGATCTGAATGAGTTGTTGCTTCTTTGAAGTGGCTGTCAATTTGCCATTTTTTATTTTCACACAATTCTAAAGAAAAATTACCATTCTTCCAAGAAATATAGATAAGAATTCTTCCTATACATCTATCCATGAGCTACAACTGCCTTGATGTTTGCACCTAAACAATATAAAATAGTCTTGAAGAGCAAAAAAACTAAAATCAAAAGTCATATTATTTGACAATACAAAATGCTAAACATTTTATTAGTTTGATTAATCTTTGCATGTATATAATATAATGTGTTTAAAAATCAGTCCTCCTATTTCTTTCTTATTTGTCATTTTGGGTAACTTTTAAATATCTGTATGGCTTAGCAGCAAGTCTTTTAATAGGCAGCTCACAGGGATTTAAAATAAAAGAAGCATAATTTGATAATCACAGAACATAACCAAAGAAGATCATTTATTCCTTCACATGTCTGAACATTCCCTTTACCCACACTTTCAATGAGATAGCCAGCTCTGTATAACACACATGTTTTTTTCATCTTGCCTCTTAGATTACCCTTGGTTGGTCATTCTCCCTTTTACCTTGCCTTTTGCTTGCCCTTTTTCATATTCCATCCCAGTCATTTACTCTTCAGCTAATATTCTTATTCCATTTTAACATTCAATATTATTTTATCCTTAAATTTTTCTTTTTCCCAAATACATCAGCTATAATTATTATTGGCTGATATTTTACTGTTCTTGTTCCTAGTATTTCCATAACATAAATAAAATTATTGTGGTAGCTGCATGTCTCATTTCTTCAATTCTAATGAACTATGGACTCATCAGTGCTTTCTTGAGTAAAATAAGTTATAGTTCCAACGTTTGTATTTATTACCCTGTAGCTTTCCATGGGATGTCTCATTTACTAGACTCCTGAATTGTACATTTACTCAAATATACAGTGTTATATAATTTTTTGCAGAAGAAATTATTTCAATTAAAAGCAGACTCTTAAGATCTTCTAGTATTAGACAGACATTTCGAAGTAGCATCCTCATAGGTAAAAGACTTGGCTACAGCAATAATCATTCTGTTTTTCTCTTAGTATATACTAACTATAAACGATGTTGGATTTCATTATTATATTTTTCCTATGTGAACATAATGCATATAAATTACATTCAATCCATATTATGCTCTCTTATCCCACTCTTACTAATATCATTCTTTTAAGCTATCCCAACTTCTATTTTCCTGTGCATGTGCACAAAGCACAATGTGAGACTCAGTGACTTTCTTTAGGATTCTTTACAGAAGAGTGGAAGAGTTCATTTACGGAAACATAGGCACTATTATCAGTGGCTGCAAAGCCAAAGAAAATGTTTCTCCTTGCCCTAGAAGATGTTAATCCTCAGGATGGAGTGGAACACATGAGCCTTCCTAGGTAGATGGTTTAAAGGCTTAAAGGCTCAGTCTTGTGGAGGTCTTGTGCTAGTAATCACAGGTGAGTTTAAAAAAATGCAATAGGCAGCTGGATGCTGGTAGCACACACCCTTAATTCCAACACTCCGGAGGCAGAGGCAGGTGGATCTCTGTGAGTTCTGGAGGTCAATACTCACCAACTCCCTGCCTGCCTCACTTCACTCTGCTTGAATTCTTTATACCCTGTCCGCTAGAAGATTCCCTGAACTTGGTACAGGAGTACCAGATATGGGTAGGTGTTCAACTGTCATTTTTATCTATTTGTTGACAAGTTATGAATCTCTGTAGTCAACACTGACACCTGCAAAAAGAAGTTTCTCTATCTGTAGCTGACAGAAACAGAATTCTATGGATATAAACATAATTATTTAGTAAGAAAGTTGACAGGCATGCCATATCCACTTAGAAGAACAAGAGGAGGAGCTCCTAGCCTTCTGCACCATGAACTGTTGACTGGGTGTGAATTTGTTCCTGTGAAAAAGCTAAGAGATCAGTCAGAAAGTGGCTATAACCCCTAGCAAAGACTTGCCAATATTGTACCAATAGCTCATCTTGCCTGGGTCTGGGTGGTCAGTATTGTTGCCTACAATGTGCAAAATAGTTGTGTTGGGACAATCTTTTTGTAAATTGTGTGAAGATGTGTCTTTGTCCTCCCTCACGTGACTAAGGCACCTTCTGATTGGTTTAATGAAGAGCAGAATATCCAATAGCTAGGCTGGAAGAGGATAGATGGGACTTCTGGGGAGAGATAAGAACTCTTGGAAAGAATCAGAAGCACAAGATTTGCCAGCCAGACTCGGGGAAATTGGACTTATTGTACTGAAGACATGTGACAGAACAAAGATTAATATAAATGGTTAACAAGTCTTAAGAGCTAGTTAAGAACAAGCCTAAAATAAGGCCTAGCTTTCAGAATCAATAAAAGGAGCTCACAGTTCAAAAGAATTCCAACTAGATAGATGAGTAAGATTGTTAGTAATACTTCTCCCTATATATAACACATTCTGCCACTAGCTAATTCAGAAGAGTGAAGGTTCTAGAGAGTTACACCTTGACTCTCTGGTTTACAACCAAGGCATATGATATCTTTAGCGATAGAGTCTTATGATTCAGTTCTAATGGACAACTGAGAGCAGTGATAATTGTCGGTATTGTTTGTGGGCATCTCAGGGGTTAGGCTTCTCTGGCCAACAATTCATAAGTAAGTGACCACCCCTCATAATGGGATTTTTATTCAATGACTTATGGCTTCCTGGGATGGTTTTATCTATCTCATAGTAGGTACCTCCACTCAAGAACAACCAGGCCTTGAAACTTTGTTGTTCTAACTTCACAGCATTAAGGATACTTTATTCTGCAAGTTTTATCATTAAAATATAAGAGCTATGAATTGAATTATAAAACATTAAACCAAAAGAAACAGGCTGTTAGTTCATATGATTCTATTATCTTCTCTTCATGCTGCCTGACACAAGATCTGCTTGTTCCCACAGCCAGCTCCCAAGCACTTACATATGGTCTTTCTGTTCCCTCTGTAATGAACTCCTCAATATAATGTCTATGCTTTATTCCTTTCTGAATAGCCATCACACCACAGCTTATCTTTGAATTGGCTTAAGAAGAGTGTTTTATCTTACCTTTTTTCATCATTTAAGCTCAAAGAAATCTGGCATTTCTTTTGATCCTCAGAAACATTCCAGAAACGGCTTTATTTATTTCAGGTGATCCTGAAAAAGTCAGAATGCCCTACATTAGGAAAAAAACATGGTTGCTTGTTCTTGTTATTTTATTTATTCTTTTGGAACATTCATATTCTAGATGTAGTCTACAAAGAAATGTGTGTGTGTGTTGTTTAATCTTTTCAGCATCAAATATCATAGTGACATGAAGGAGAATTCCTTTGTATGAGAATAAAAATTAAATTATGTTTGTTTCCAAATACTAGTTGAGCAAAAGATTTGGGTTGTCATTGAAACTATAAAATGCTATTTAAGGTAATTTAAGACAACTGCAACTTCTTCTGAGACATTTATTTGCAAATCCTTTCATGTTGCTATTTGTATGATATAATTTAAAGAGAAAACAACCTTTCTGTTAACATGGTGATGATGATGATGATGATGATGATGATGATGATGATGTGTGTGTGTGTGTGTGTGTGTGTGTGTGTGTGTGTGTGTGTGTGTATGTTTAGAATCTCTTAACTTACCTAAATGTTCTTATTTCAAAATTCTTTTTAACATTAACTCGGGGAATTTCCATTTCTGTGTGTTGCTGAAATTCTGTTCAAAACTCCCCTGAATTCAGAATCAGTCTCCGGCATTCAGAATGCTAAATCTAGGCTGTGTTACATCTGACCCTCGCCAACAAGGAAGACTTGATTCCTGGAAGATCTTTTTCATGTAGTTTTAATGAGGATCCTTGAACATGCTCTTCTGATCCGCGGGACCCCGGAGGACCCCTGTACCAGCTTAAATCTCCTTGTGCTAACCAACCCCAGTGAGCTACATGGACCCTGCAGATAGGCTACTGTAACAAGGAAGCAAACAGGCTGAACAGACTTAACCAAATAAGGGCTTGTTTACGCCAGAGAGCACTCACCCTCAGGGAGGTGGAAGGCAGAAGCCAGTGCCATCTTTAAGGCGCTGTACTTTGCAACTCTCTACACTAGGCTCCATCAAAAAAAAAAGTTCTCTCAAGGCAAGGATACCTTCCTGCTACTGACTTGTATTATGTTTCATCATGAATCTTCAGAATCATTCAATATACCTAAAAGTAAAGCCATCCAGAAATAAATGCCATTTAATTTTACTACAAATAAAAGTATTAGACGTCTGTCTAGACACATCAGCAGTACTACATGAAGAAGACAGACAATTTCAATTTTCATGGACAAAAGGAAAGACTTTAAAAATGCCAATTTATCCAAATAATGGTGCGCTGTATTTGAATATTTGGGATCATCTAAGTTGTGTAGCAAACAGTGCCAAATTTGAGTATTTTATACTAGTCAATGTCAACTTTTTACTTAGACTAAATGCCCACTCTGTTGGAGAAGACCCTGTTTCCTTTTAACTCCTAGAGACATAGACTGATAGAAAATTCAATCCAAAATTTGCTTCTAAAGTTCCCAAATAAATTAAAGGGGAGGAATGCAGATCAATGGTGGATGTGTAAGTCTAGCAATGTTGCACAGAGAACATTTCATTTCCTTGCCCAAGGCAACATGTGTGGCAATGTCTGAAGACCATTATGATTAATGAAAATATTGGAAAAGGAAAACCATATAGGAAGCAGCATGAATGGGAAAGTCCAAACAAGTCCATTATTATACATGCCAACCAAGGACACAGGGAAGGAGGTTTCTACACTATGGAAATAAATAAGGAGAGATGAATATTCCTTTTGGCACTCATCCCTTCAGGTAGTTTACATAACCCAAGCTTCCCTTTTATAAAGGTGAAGTAATTACCTAGTTACAACTCATCATGTAATTTCTTCCTACAGAGAATATATTAAGATGGGATGGCATATTGCTAACATTAAAAGGCATAATAACTTTCAGAAAAATTCTTTCATAATGGAAAACTTGACTAATGCCTTTAAGAGTGACAGACACTAAGAAAAAATGATATTTATAATTAATAAATAAATAAAAGCAAAAACAGTTCTGTGCTTGTTGTTTCACTGTAGGGAAGGAGAAAACTGCAAGCTGAAGAGAAGGCCTGAGCCAAGAAGTTAGTGTCACTGTCTCTCCTGCCTGCCTTCCTGTTTGCCTGCCTGCAAAGATGCTGCTATAGACTACTTGAACAGTGTAGGTGGAAGCCTGGGTGTCCCTGAGCATGACTGTACTCCACACCCATGATGAGGGTGCAATCAGAAGAGTGTGATGACAAGGGACATGGAGCTGCGGAGAGCAGAATTTAAATAGAGTGAACTTAGAAAAGGTTTGCTCACAGGTTATAATAAATGCACATAAGACAAACTCTCTAATCTTTGACTGAAGATTGTACTCTGCATTCCATTTCTAATTTATCGAGGGATTTTAAAATAAATCTTCACAAAATTTCCCTCTATCTTCTTTTGCAGTGCAAACAATTCCACAGCTGTGATTATGTGCATATGAAACTATTTGTTTAACCTAGACCATCTCATGCACAGAAAGGAAATTAAGTCTGGTATGGAGACTAATTGTTCTTCTTTAATAAAAATAACTTTGTTATTAGTGTGTTAGAAATAGCATTCAAAGGAATGATGCTATCATTGAGAGGCCAGTGTTAGCATTTGGGAATAAACTCATTTACCAATTAAATGTGTGATTCACTTGATATATTAACCGGCTCTCTCACATGACATCTTGTAACAAGAGTATCCATTCGATAATTGTATTTTAAGCAATACTTTAAAGCTTTTCATAGGGAGAAGTGATGACCAAAGGGGTCAAGAATAGGCTAGAGAAACTAATAGAAACAGCTGACCTGAACAAGGGAGATCTCATGGACCCCAGACTAATAGCTTGGAAACCAGCATAGAACTAACCCAGATCCCATGAATGTAGGTCTCAGTTAGGAGGCCTGGGCAGTCTATGGAACCTCTTACAGTGGAACAGGGATGTTTCCCTGGTGCATGAACGGACTTCAGGATCTCATTCTCCATAGAGGAATATTATCTTAGCCTAGAGACATGAGGGTCCATGAGATTCCCCTTGGTCAGGTCAGCTGTCTCTGTGGGTTTCTGTACCCTGGTCTTGACCCCTTTTCTTATCACTCTTCCCTCTCTGCAACTGGATTTATTCCAGTACTTTGGCTCAGTGTTTAGCTGTGGGTGTCTGCTTATGTTTCCATTAGCTACTAGATGAGGGCTCTAGGATGGCATATAAGTTAGTTATCAATCTCATTATTAGGGAAGGGCATATAAGGTAGCCTTTCCACTGTTGCTCAGATTGTTAGATGAGGCCATTTTTGTATGTCTCTGGACATTTCTCTTCAAATGTTTTCTCTTCAAATTTCTCTTCAAATCTACAATGGCTCCCTCTATAATGGAATATCCTTCTTTTTTTTTTACTTTCATCTGTTCTTCCCCTGACTCAATTTTAAAAGGCCATTTTACTTGACTCATCCTTTCTTTTTTTGCAGGAGATGCTGTAGCCACAAACGCATATGCATTATTGAACTTGCTTGTGAACTCTTGATGAAAAGTTGGCTTAGGCCTGCTAATACCCTGACCTGAAAATCAGCAGCAATTACCTCTGTGGCTAAATCTCAAACGGGTGCAGCTCTGGGAACCTTTCAATGAACTGTTGAAAAACACAAATGAACAGCATGTGGAGACTGGAAGGGAATATGCTTCCTCCACCTCTTCCCCCATCTTCCTTTTTTTTCCTCCTCCTTCCTTTCCCTCCCTTCCTTTCTTCGGTTTGACTGGGTAGTTGGTTTATGTTCATGTATGTTTATTATGTAATTATATAGTACATATATATATATATATACACATATATATTATGTATATATTGATTTGTGGAATCTGTTTTTGTCTAACATTTTAGCAACTTAAAAGTCCATTTATTTTTTATTTTTTTAAAGATGCATTTATTTATTATGTATACAGTGTTCTTCCTTCATGCCAGAAGTGGCCCTCAGATCTCGTTATAAATGGTTGTGAGCCACAATGTGGTTGCTGGGAATTGAACTCAGGACCTCTGGAAGGGCAGGTAGTGCTCTTAAACTCTAAGCCATCTCTCTAGCCCCTAAAGTCCATTTCTAATTGGCTTTCTAATGCTTCCAGTAATTCTATAAGTTAATTATCAGCCCACTGTGTTTTAAGCTCCATCTCAACAAAGCTGACTCTATGACTGTTCCTCACCTGACTGCACCTACGAATACTGGTTCTTCTCTTTTTCCTCTGAAATAGTCCTACTGTTACAACTCCTACAAGTCCCTTCCATTGAACTTCGTGCCCTGCTCTTTCCTCCTCTTCTCGCTCCTTAATTTTAAAACTTGAATATTCAAACCTTCAGGTCAGAAGAAAAATCTATGAATCATACACCCTTCCCAAAATGTCTCAGATAGCACAGTCTCTGTATCCTAATGGTGGTGACATACAGATAATGCAAAAGGGTTTCCCACAGTGAGGGGAAATAGAAATACTAATACATTAAAGGAGGCACTAAATCATATCTCCCTTAAATATCATCAGGAAATACATTTGTTAGTGAAAATACCCTTTTAGAATGACCCACCGTGAACAAGATAGAAAAGGTAGAATTGGAAAGAAAAGAATTAAGCTAGCTTTCAACTCATCTTACACACCTGACTAGGCAGAGCCATGGGCTCTGATCTGAGAGGAAACCATTTGGACTCTCTCAGAGAAGCACATAAGGACTGAACATGTGAGTGGAGAACTGGAAACCAGATTTTTCCGTAAATGTGAGAAATGACAGAAAATAATAATGAAAAAGAAGTGAATGATTCTGTAGTGTGAGATTAGGTTTGGATCAATAAAACTGATATGTGCAATTTATATAACACCTTCAAACAAACCTTAATTCTCGGATCTTTCTCCTATAGTTATACTTAACTAAGTATTTAATACAATTATTTAGGAAAAGCTGATCTGAATTGTGTTGAATTTTTCGGGAAAGACTAGTTAATCAGATAAAACATCATTAATTTTGTATAGTAAATTAAAAAGGAAAGCTGTGAGATTTTTGCTTACTTGTTTGTTTCTTTGATTAATCTTTTTGTCTTTAGACATTGACTCAGTTGTGTGAATGTGATGTTTTAACTGGACTGTTTCCTTAGCCTCACAAATATTTCTTTATCAAATAGTGAGTTTAACTCTGTAAACTTACATATGAGGCAGAAGAGCCTAGAACTTTAGCCCTGTAGATTTGACTTTAGGTTGTTTCTTCTGAAGAACTCTGACATGATGACAGAGCATCCTTTACCCTTATTTAAATAGAATGGCTGTGTAATACACTCCAAGGAATCTACCCCCAAAATAATTACTGCATTTAGAACTAATAAGTGAGTCTAGCAACATAAAGGAATACAGTTAATATATAAAAATCATGGGGATTTTTTTTGCTTTTTTTCTATATTTTTTTTTTGCATTGTAGTATCCAATAACTACGTTGTCAAATTAAAAAAAACTGTAATATTTATTATTTATTGTAGAAATCACAAATAAATTACTTAAAATAAATTTTGTAAAGCCATGATAGTATCATTGGAAAATATTAAATGATTCTATTGAACATGAAATTGGTCTAAATAATAGGACAGATCTTGTGCTTATTTACTTGACAATGTTAAAACATCATTTACCCCAACATTTCCACAAGATTAAAGCATAAAAAACTGCTGCTGATCAATTACATAAATATAAAAACGCATATTTACACAGTATGATGGTTGGTTTTAAGTGCCAACTTGATATATTTTAGAATCACCTAAGCAGAGTAGCCTCAACTGAGGAATTGTGTTTGTCAGGTTAAGCTGTGGGCACAGTCATTAAGAATTATCCTGAGTACCTTAACTGAAGTGTGAAGACTCACCCCAAATATGAATGGCACTCTTTGTGAGTGGCCCAGATAAAAAACAATATGGAAGAAGGGAGCTTGTTCACTTTTTTTTTTTTTTTTTTCTCGTGTGACCTCTCTTCTCTACTGAGTTGATCAATGCTACTGCTACTGCAGTGGCTTTCTTCCCTGGTGTAATAGCCTACTTTCCTAGGTTCCAATGCAGACTGAGAAACAGTGGCTCTTCAGGAACTTCTAGGCCTTTAGCCAGGTTAAGGCTTCAGGAAGCCTCTTGGACTGAGAATTTACTGGGTTCTTTGTGTTTTGACCCCACTGTACAAATCAATTTAGTAAACACTTTACATATCTTGGGGTTTTTTATTAGTTCTGTTCTGCTAGAGAATTGCAAACAATAAAAACAGTCAACACAATTCCAAAATAGAATCAATGCTTACCATAAAAGCTCACTATTCCCTAAGCAGGAGCACTGGTGAAAGAGTAAGCACAAATTGGCACAGATTTCTCAGAATCAGGACCAACAGTTAAGGTCAGTCAGTGTTTCTGATACACAAAGAGAGCTGATGGCAGATGGGGAAAAATTTGTCTTCTCATCGATGATGGTGGAATTATCTGGTGTCTACGGGAAGTATTTCTACACCAAAGCATTACACTTTGGCAAAACTTAATTCAGAATAGATCATCAAAGAGTATAAAACTGTAATACTACCTCATGAAAGACTTAAACTAGCAAAGAAATGAAATGGAACCCAAATAATTGGAATGCAGGGCAGTCTGACCCAGAAAGCTGACCAAGGCCACGGTGACTTAGTTCCTGGAATTTGCTAGCCACTTGAAACCTCTCCCTTACAAGGCCCTAAGATAGCCGGATACAAAGAATTTCCAGATGGGACCTAGAGAAACAAAGAGGTAGCTGCAACACCCATTTGCTTAGACAAGATTGATTAGAACACCTTAAATAGTGAGACCATCCAAAAGGATAAGGAGCATGCTAGAGCCCATGACTCTGGTCACATACTCAGTGGTCAAAGGATCACAGCCCCTCACCAAAATTGTGGGTTTTGCCTTTAAAAATACCCATGCCTGGAGAATGTTGCTTTTCTGTTGCCTGCATGCTGAGGGGCCCATTTGTGCAAACATTTCCCATTCGTTAAAGCCTCTTGCATGTTGCATCAACTGGACTGGACATTGAGTTCTTGGGGATACTGACTGAAATGGGGAGACTCCTCATTCTGAGGGTCTTACACTCATTGATTTAGAAAATGTCTTCAGGCTTAGGAAAATTGATTAGCACATTGGACCATTCATTCAATGAATATTCCTCCTCTTCATACAGGAATGAGCAATGAAAATGAACAAATATAGGGATGCATGAATAATTCTGACTAAAGATATCATGATGGAAATGGTATGCATTTCTGATTCCATATTAATTACATGTAAAAATGTCAAAATTATAGATGTACTAAAAAAATAAGATGTTACCAAAGAGTGGATAGTGGGTTATGGGGCTATCTGTCTGCTAGGAGCACAGAGGATATTTTAGTGCAATGAAGTTATTCTATATGAGCTCTGTGAGGATGCTTATTATGCAACATTTGTGAAAACCCATAAAATTTCACAATGTATAGAAAAAATGTAAGTGATTTTAAATATCTTAGAAAAATTCAAGAACTCTGATAGAGTATAAGTTATGACCAAACTAAAAACTACCAACTAAAACCTGTTGTATTAAAGATATATGGCATAATGTCCCTGAAACCATCCTGCATGGTGGCAGGAGAGAACTTACTTCTGAATGCTGTCCACATGCATAATCTACTACCTTCACTCCCTCCACACACACATGCAAAACAAACAAAGACATATTTTTGAAATGTATGAAAAATAAAACTACCAGGCACATTGCCTCATATCAGTGATCCCAGGACTGGGGATCCTGAGGCTGGAGGATAGTTATAATTTAAGACAAATATAGGGTGCAGAGTGAAATTCTGTATCACAAAGCAAAAGTGGTGAAATTAAAAAGATGCTCATGCACAAACTTCAGAAAGTAAAGGAGTGCATGGTAAAATGACTACCTCTGAGAAGTACACTCTGGATACTCAGCATGTTTTCCTCAGGAGTACTGCCTAACATTCAAAGTCGTCATATGTTATATAAAATTGAACAATAAAGTAAGTGGACAGTGTAACGGGAGCCAACTTCATCACTGATCATATGATAGACCACAGTGAAACAAGGGAGAAACTTGAACAACTTATGAGGTAATACATTTAGTTTGGAGACATTAATGTTACCAGCTTAATTAAAATACTATATTGTAAGTACAGCAGTGTTTACGGATATGAGTATATACCTATGTTAGCCTATACTCGTGTATTTCCTTAGTTTCTTAACTAAGGGACCATAGGCAAATGCTCTTGGTAGCAATGAACTTGCCTAGTGACCACATTTTGCTTTCTAATTTCATTTTTCATAACAATACACCATTGGATACTTGGGAAATTGACTGACTTTTGGGGGTGAGAAAAGAAGCACGAGATGAGGAACTGGCACTTTCTGATGTCAGAAGGAAAAGAAAAGTGCAGGGAGAACCTTTGCCCTACTGATGGGGGAATGTCGGTTGATTCAAGGAATTGCTTAATACCCAAGTGGCAACTTTTCCAATAATATTTATATATTTATTCACATCTGACTAGAAAGCATCTTTGCTGGCTAAACTTAGAAAATCTTAGACAATAAAATAGGTAAAGTAATTAATCCCAGTACTTTGGAAACAAAAGCAGGTGGATCTCTGAGTTCAAAGTCAGTCTGATCTACAGAGTAAATTCCAGGACATCCATAGCTACACAGAGAAACACTGTATCAAAACGAAACAAAAGTAATGTAATATTGTACTAATCACAAATATGAAATGGATCACCATGAATCCATATTTATATAACAATTGATTAATAAAATGTCAGTTGTATGAGTCTGAGAAACCCTGACTAGATACTGTATTCCCATAGTAATGTTTATAATAGATGAAGAAAGCTGAGAGACCCTACCTTAACTTGACATTGCCTAACTACCTAAAGGTACCGAAGGTGTGTGTGTGTGTGTGTGTGTGTGTGTGTGTGTGTGTGTGTGTGTGTGTGTGTGAGTAAGTAAGTAATTAAACTGGGTGAACCTAACAATTATTTGCACTGAAACCCATAATCTTTTTTTCTAGAAAAGCATTTAGACTATCAGTCTAGAGCTACAAAAATTAATGCATAAAGAAAACATTGTATGGCTGTATTAATACTCTAGATAAAGAAGAAGAAAGATCTAAAATAGTGAGAAATGAAAGTTAAAATGAACAGGACATAACAGGTATGCCACTGAATCAGAGGGGACTGAGACACATACCTTTGCTCAGAGAAGGCAGAGATAAAGGCAATGAGATTTCAGTATCACCCCACACACTAAAACTACATAAAATTAATACTGAGGGCATATAATTTTCTTATATAGTCTGCCAATTTGCTATCCCCTAACAGAACCCTATTTTCCCCAAGAACTACTTTCAATAAATGCTTTCTGTATAGAAGATCAAGACATTGGAAATTATCTCACAGTTTTCTTCACAGGTGATTTCTAATATGCACAGTTTATTGAGTACATTGACAAACTTGGCCATACAGATTAGTTTGTTAGAAGCATCTCTTTTTTCTATTCCTTTATTAAAATAGATTTTTCTAATATATTACATCCTTTAACCATTTTCTTTTGCTCTGATCTTTCATGTGCCCCCCCACCCCCATTATCTCCCATCTGGGTCCATCCCTTTTCTCTCTCTCATTAGAAGACATGCTTCTAAGGGATAGTGAAATAAAACTTAAAAATATAGAATGCATTGGAATAAATAAACAGAATGAAGAGAGCCCAAGAAAAGTCACAAAAAACAGACATAGATGCAGAGACCCACTTTTTTGTATACACTGGAATCCCATAAAAACACCAAACTAGAAGTCATAATGAATATGTGAAGATCCTGTAGGGTAAAGAGAGAGAAAGAGCATATATAAATTAAAAATAAAAAGTGGGGTAAAATTTTGAGGCAAGGAAGTTGCCATTATTTTCATTTTCTGTTGGCCATCTACTGCTGGGCATACAGCTTGCCTTTATGAGCAGTTTATTTCTCAGTGAGACTCCTTTGGTGTTAATGGAATTTTCATTTGCAAGTGGTTATCAATTGGTGATAGCTTCTGGCTTAGAAATGGGGGCATGTGTCCACTTCTCTATTCAGCTCCTATCTTCTATTTTCTCCCTGGCTAAAATGAAAATAAGTAATTTTCAGCTTGTTTGCTATTTTTCACAAACTCTGATTCCTTTAGTACTAAAACGTATTCCATAAGCAGATTCATACAGGCCCTGTGCATGCTGCCACAGTCTCAATAAGTACACTTGTGTGTTGATCCTGAAGATTTAAAAAGCCCTTGTTTCCTTGGTGTCCTGCATCTCATCTACCTCTTACACTCTTTCTGCCTCTTCTTCCATAGGGTTCCCTGAGTCTGAGGGCCTGGATTTGATGAAGACTTTCTGTTTAGGACCCAGAGCTCTCAAGTTTATCACTCTCTGCATATTGTCTGTGTTTGTGTCTGGGTCTTTGTGTTTGCTTCCATATGTTGCATGAGGAAGCTTCTCTGATAATGGCTAAGCAAGACACTGATCTATGAGTACAGCAAAATGTTTATAGGAAACATTTATTGTTACACACTCTTAGAGGACTGGCACTATTTTGTTTTATCCTAGGTTCCTGGGTTATCTAGTCCCAGGCTCTTGGTCCCCTAAGCAGTGTTGGGTATGGGTTCCATGTTATGGAGTGTGCCTAAGGTCAAATCATTTATTGATTGGTTTCTCTCTCAAGATTTGTGCCACTGTCCTACTAGAATATCTTGCAGACAGAGCACCATTAAAGATCAAAGAGTTTGCAGGTGGTTTAATGATTACATTTCTCCGTTGGTAGTGTGATGGTACCATAAGTACCAAAGATGTTAGCAAGTAGGGGTGAAGGCTCCATATAGGCACCAGCTCAACTTCCCCATGAGTTGTGTTGTTGTTTCTTCAGCAATAGGGCCTTGCCTTAAGTTTGCAGAGATCGATCTACAGTCTTGTCAATAGGCTTAATTCTTTAGGGGGGGTTTCAATTGGTCATCTTTGGCTAACAACTTGATTCTATGTAATCCATATTTAGTACTGGAAGCTTCATTTATACACAAGAGATGTATAGTTGTGGCTCTGTCTTCCCTATAAGCAGCTCTTATTAGAAAAGTGAACAAATACCTTTTTGGCAACAATAAAACTCTATTTTTCATACTGAGATTTACTGGATCCTAATCTCTGTGACTGTTTGAGTATTCAGATAATTTGTTTCCTATCTTCTATTTTCTCTCTGACTAAAATGAAAATAAGGTATGTTCAGCTTGTTTGGTTTTGCTTATTTTTCAGAAAATCTGATTCCTCTGTTCCAAAATATATTTCATAAGCAATGGTATATTAATCCTTATAATCTGTAGGAGTTTCAAAAATATTTTACTGTATACTTGAGAACTCAGTTAAATTATTTGTCTAAAGCTTTAGACAATAACAATAACTAAATTGATAGGTAATTAGATAAAATAAAGGTTTGCAAATAATGAGTTGTGGATTTTATGATAAGAGCAATGCCATATACCATTGGCCTCCAAGACAAACACACTAAAATGAGATTGTCTAACATTGAAGATAATACACCATGACAGAGAAGCACAAATATAGTAACAAATATACTGAGAAGCCAATAAAGTTGAAATAAATTCATGTTTAAAATTAGAACAACTAAGCAGAGCTCATATGGGCTCACAGAAACTGAAGTGGCAAGCATAAAGCTTGCATGGATCTGCCTCATTTCTGCTACAGGATCCTGATGGGTGTCCCTTGGGGGTGGGGAAAAGAAGGTGTGACATCCACTACACAGGCATCAGTTGAAACAAGCTCAATTTATTCCAGGAAGGGGTGAGCCTTATATACTCCCTAACCCTGCCCTAAGGGAGGAGATCCACTGATCTGCTGAGGTGATGTGATCACTGTCCATAGGTCCACCTCATATCTCTGCTGTTGTCAAGGCCTTCTGGCAGACCCAGGCTATCAGGAATATCAACTGTGCATGCTTTTTCTATTGGTCTAGGCTGGCTGTCAGGAGAAATCTATTGTGTATGGTGTAGGCCAGTTGTCAGGACCATTGCGGCTTAGTTTTTCCATGCTGTTTCTATGTGTATATGTTTAAGATGTTAGCCTGGTGTTTTTGTGGAACTCCTAACAGTGCAAGTAGATGTGTCTCTGATTCTGTCACCTACTTGTGAAACTCTTTTCCATGTGTATGTATGTATATATATATATATATATATGCATATATATACATATGTATGTATATATATGCATATACATACATACATATATATGTATATATATGTACATAACTATATACATATATATATATTTGGTTGTCTTATCTAGCCTCAATGTGAGGGTATTTGCTTTGTTTTATTTTATCTTGTTTTGCCATGTTTTGCTACTTACTAGGAAATGAAAATCCCAGGGTGTTAAGTTCAGTTTCTAAACAAGTGGTTATATAATTGTCAATTGTCAATTGTCAATATTCAAAACAAGCATCATCGTTAGTGAAGGAGGGACTGTTGTGAAGAATGTTATAGGATGAGGTTTCCAATAGCTTAAATATAATTCTTCATAATATAATTTTATGTAGTGTAAGGCAATTATTTAGTCTGGAGTGATGGAGTTTTAAAGTTTTTTCTATTCTTGCACAGTCATGTCATAGCAAGGGTTCATGCAACTGAAATGACAAATTACAGCAGACTGCACAGGGACTATATAAATAGAGTTGCTATGTTATTTTTGTGTAAGAACAGATGTTCTCTAAGGCGAGAGACTAATAACTTTTGCATACATAGACATTTCTTCTATTAGTAGTAGAACAAATGTTGAGAAAGTGAAAGGGAAGGAATAGTAAGTTAGAAACTCAGAATATGATGACAAAGGCTCATCAAGACCATGGTTGGCACCATGACTTTACTCTCTGTCCCTAAAGCTTTCACCTCCCAACTTACCCATCTGAGAAATGATTAAATGAATCAACAGAGATTATTTTGAGTTATCTCAGTTAACTATTCCTCATTCTGTGTCTATATGTTTTATCACTTATCACATAATTTTCTATTTAAATTGGTTTTGTTTCTTCTGATATTTGTGTTTTATTAGATATATACTTTAATTGATATTAAATATATTAATATAAAATACTTAGCTAATTAAAATAATTAGCTAATACTAGCTATGTATATTACCTAATAATTTGCATTATTGAAATTGTAAATAAATAAGAAATCATCTGATAGAAAAGAAAATCTTCCATAATAAAGCCCCAGCAGGGTGATACTTTCTTAAATCTTAAATATATCACTTCCCCTTCCTCTTTTGATATTTGTCTATCATCTACCCATATATTTATGTGCAATCCAAATTATAAAACAGATTATAACATTTTCCATCTTTCTTAAATTTGCTAATTCTTATACTTTTTAATTGATATATATATAATTATTTTTCAAATTAGATATTTGGGTATATATTTGTACATGATTTTAAAAAGATAAGAAATCTGTTTTTAGAATATCAAACTTGGGAACATTGATAAAAGCTCCCTTTCTCTTAACATTATACATAAAAATAAGCCAAATTGAATGATGTAATGTATCCCTGTTGCAGTGTGGTGAGTAGGGTAAGAGTGGATAGGCAAGTTTAGTCATGGTGAACTTGGCAAATCCTGTGTAGTTCCATATCAGGACGTTATGTGCAGACCTGCTGAAGCCCAGTCTACATGGGGAGAGGCCATGCAAGTTCACTAAACTTTCAGACAACGTTTGGAAAAAAATGACTATGGCACAAACTGACATACACCTACTCATCTGCTCTACTCTGCCACCTTCCTGGCAGAAATCATGGACTTGAGAACAGAACAGATTTAAATAAGTCACCATATGATCTGTTTTTATTCTGATCTTTGAAATACCAAGTTATTATTACAGTTATGAATCATGCAGTTTAATATGTTGCTTAAGATGCACTCAATAAAGTTAGATAATTTTTATAATATTTAAAGTCATAGGCCTCGTATATATTTATATGTTAAAAACTAGACAGGGGTTGAAGAAATGGCTCAGCCTGATTTCAGTTACCAAAAATCCACAAATGGATGGTTACAACAATCTCTAACTCCAGTTTGACTAGATTGAATGCCTCTGTCCTCTGCAAACACAAACATGCAGTGTGTGTGTGTGTGTGTGTGTGTGTGTGTGTGTGTGTGCAGACTTGCATACTTTGATACACAGATGCATGTACATAAATGTTTATAAAAATCAACATTTAAAAATAGTCAGTGGTAATTTTTCTCATTCAAGATTTCTTTCAACTCTTTTCCAACTCTTTTTCAAAGCTCCTTGTTTTAGAGAGGTATCTGGATGAATTGCACCTACAAAAGGAAAAGGCATTTCAAAGAGTTTATCTACCAAAGAGATAAAACAGGAAATATCACTGGAGCACAGACAATAGAGAAATGTGCCCATACTCAAGTAATATATCTGCTAATGATGTCACAGTTAAGAATAAGCAACATTGAATTACAAAGGACACAGGAAAACTGCTATGAACAGGCAAGGGCTTAAAAGAATATTTCCCTCTGAGCATTTTTCTGAGTACTCTACCAAGAATCAAGCTATAGACAAGCAAGTCACTCACAGAAACATGGGCAGATGAAATCGGGGTTCAATGATGAGCAGAAATGGTAAGCAGCAACTATTCACTGACAATTTGTATATAAAATGGTGGTGGTATATAATGTAAAGACATACAAACTTAATGTATTCAGCAGCCTTGTGATAGCATGTAGAATAATAAATTGTGACCATTTGTGCAAAGAAAACCCATGCAGCAGTGTGTTAACAATCACACTACACTGTTACATGGTATATTTCAAAATCACAGAGTAAAGGAAGATGCACAAGTACTGTTTGGACTCTGTACATACAAAATTTTAAAAACAAGTTGAATAAACTACAGTATTAGACATTGGTAGTCATCCTTATGACCGACATTCCATTAGTGACTATATAGAATCAGCAATGTTTTTTTACTTGTTCAGTGTTAAACTTTTTTCTAAGACATAGTGGCTACATAGATTATCTATGTAATAGCTCCCTGTTTATTAATGCACACATAAGCATGCACATTGTTTTCTGTACAGGTAATAGAACTCTGGTCAATATCACATATGAGCTGGAGAATGTCTGCCACTGACCATCACCATAGAGTCCCTTCATTATAAGGCCCTTTGGCAAGAGCAAGGCCTCTTTCCTAAACAGATTGGCCTCCTCTCTAGAAAGGATAAGTGAATGATGCAATGATATGAAGGGCCAGCCCCTGTATCTCATGTCAGGAAAGTTCTGATGGGCTACCCTAACAAGAAAGACTCTAATGAAAATATATTATGGTTTACTTCTTTTCTTCCTTATCCAGATTTCCACAGTTCCTGACAGATTCTTTCCCCACAGTTATTAACTAATAAACTTTATGTAAACTACTCCAGAATTAAAGCCTAGGCAACTCAACTTATTTCAGTTAGTATCAAAAGAGACCCTTAAAAACAGACTCTAGTACATAAGTTCAGTCTTATTGCTAAGGCAATCTGACATTGAAGATTTCATGGATGGTGGTAGGTAGACAAGAAATAATATTTGATACTTCATCATGGTCATAACTGCCATGGTGACTCAGGAGTGTTGGAAAGGACAGTGGCTATGAGCATGTTTGAACTTAGTGATACATTAGAAAGAGTTAAATGTAAGAAGAGACTATGTAAGTTGTAAAAAGTAGAGGGATATGTATAAAATGCAAACAAACCATAAATTTATGGAAGAAGAAATTTCTATCAAGTGCATCTAATAAACAACTATCACAGATGAATGGAGAAACCACAGCCTAACTTAAGAGACCATAAGCTGAGATTTCTTAGGTATAAACATCTGGCCAACATTTTGATATCACACATCTGACCGATGTCACCCTGTTATAATTCTTATGGTCAAGGTTTCTTATTTCAAAAGCCTATTACTTCCAGAAGCAAACATTGAAATCTCCTTCTTGTCTTGTGAAGCCCTGCCTTTCTTGACTGCCTGGTTTTTTCTATGGCCTTTGTGGTTTGCCAATGCACATATGTACTGAATTGCAAATCTTCTGTTCATTCATGAGCAAAGCTAACTCATTCCCTTTCCTTGGAAATCAATCTGAGTTTTTTTTTAGCTTGACAAATGAAAATAGAAGTATGATGACACATTTTAGATAAAAACTAAAAAGCTATCCTATTCAGTTGAACCACACTAACATTAATAGTGATAAATAATTTCAATCATATGTTGCCTTGACAAAAGGTGAAAATAGCACTTTATCTTCCTGTCTTCTCTCAATCACATAACTTTATTGTCATTGTCAAAATAACAATATCACAAATATCTCATTGAAGTACAGTTCTCAAAGTATCCGCTCCCCATAAAGGTCATTAAAATATGACAGTGTGAGAAACTCTGACGGGAAAAGGCTGATAGGACATGGTGACAAATGTAGTGTACAATTAGAAAGGATAGGGATAATAGTGCCAGTTGGCAATTAGGGACAGATGAGTAGAGCTTCAACTTTAGGGAACAATAACATTTCAATAATAGTTTGTTAATTCCAAAAGTCAAACCATAATGTTAGATATTAATGTATTAATAAAAGGTAATTTGGTCTGATGGTCTGGTATCATGGCAGTCTTTCTTATTATTCTTAATATTGGAAATATTAAAAAATAAACAGTTATTTTCAAAGGAGCCAATTTGCTCTGAAGAGAAATTGAAGAACAAATCTATATTTTTTTCCTTACTCCAGACCTTATACTTCACAGGCCTTAAAAACTGTGGATGCACAACAATTGTCATCTTTAAAACAATCAGTTTGGACCCCATTGCAGGGACTCTGCCAAAGATCCACAACACCTGGCCTCTGCCAGAGACACGCCTATCCACATAGGACCACCCTGAGTCCCAGCCTACCTGATCTTTGATCCACATTGCCAGGCCTCTGCCAGAGGCCTCTGACTAATGAAAGACATCTTAGAGAGCTTGAACCATCCAGAGCTACAAATAGCAAACTTCTTTCCCACATTCTCACCTATGTCCACTGGGAGAGCAGCATGGAGAGAGACTACACCTGCACCCACTGGAAGAAGCAATGGGAAGATGGCAATACAAAAGAAAACCACCTAACAATAGATAGAAAAGCACAACACCACCAGAATCTAGGGCTTCCACACCAACTAGACCTGAACACACCAAAGCAGATGAAGAAGAAGAGAAGGACTTAAAACATATCTTCATATAAATGATGGAGGCCCTCAAAGATGATATAAGAAAATCTCTTAAAGAATTGGAAGAAAAAAAACCAAACAAACAAAAAATTGGATGAAATGAACAAATCTCTTAAAGAAAGTAAGGAAAGTCAAGAAAAAAACAATTAAATAGATGAAGGAAGCAACTCAAAGAGTTCAAGACATCAGAACCTGAAAACTGAAATAGAGACAATAAAATAAAAAAAAAAAACCACACACACACACACACACACAAACTGAGGGAATGCTGGAAAAAGAAAGACTGGGTAAATGATCAGGAACTACAGATGCAAGCATAACCAACAGGATACAAGAGATGGAAGAGAGAATCTTAGGCATGGAAGATAAACAAGAGGATATAGATTCATCAACCAAAAAAAAAATTGTAAATCCAACATCCTTAGCACAAAACATCCAGGCAATGTGGGACACCGTGAAAAGGCCAAACCTAAGAATAATAGGCATAGATGAAGTTCAGGAAGCCCAGCAGAAAATATATTCAACAAAATCATTGAAGAAAACTTTTCCAATCTGAAGAAGGACACGCCTATGAAAGTACAAGAAGCATACTGAACACCAAATAGACTGGAACAAAGAAAAAAAAACACTTGACACATAATAATCAAAACACCTAACATACAGAATAAAGAAAGAATATTAAGAGCAGCAAAGGAAAAAAGTCAGGTAACATATAAAAGCAGACTTATCAAAAGTACACCTGACTTCTCCATGGAACTCTCAAGGCCAGAAGGTCCTGGATAGATGTTCTACAAGTACTACGAGTCCATGGATGCCAGCCCAGGCTACTGTAACAGGAAGAGTCTCAATCACTATAGACAGAGAAAACAAGATATTTAATGACAAAGCCAGATTTTCACAAAACGTATCTACAAATCCAGCCCTAAAGAAAGTTCTGGAAAAAAGCTCCAACCCAAGGAAGCTAACTACTCTCACAAAGACAAAGGCAATAGATAATCCCAATTCACTTCCAAAGGAAAAAGCAGGGCAAATATATTCAAAATACCACCACCAACAGCAAATCTAAAAAAAAAAAAAAAAAAAAAAAAACAAGCATTAACAATCAATGGTTCTTAATTTCCCTTAACATTAATGGTCTTACTCGCGTATAAAAAAAAAAAAGGACAGGCTAACAGAATGGATACAAGACAGAATTCATCCTTCTGCTGCATACAAGAAACACATCTAAGCTTCAAAGACAGACATTCCCTCAATATAAAGAGTTGGGAAAAGAACTTCCAATCAAATTGACCCAAGAAGAAAGCTGGTGTGGCTATTCTAATATCTAACAAGTTAGACTACAAACAAAAATCTATCAAAAGAGATGAAGACAGTCATTTCGTGTTCATCATAGGAGAAATCCATCAGCACAAAGTCTCAATTCTGAACATCTATGCCCCAAATACAAAGGCACCCATATTCGTAAAAGAAACAACTATTATAACTTAAAGTTCACATGAAACCTCACACACTTGTAGTGGGAGACTTCAACATGCCACTCTCACCACGAAACAGGACCACCAGAGAGAAGCTTAACAAAGAAAAAATAGTTATGTCTCAAATGGGTTGAACAGACATCTATAGAACATTCCATCAAAACACAAAAGAAGATACCTTCTTCTCTGCTCCAAATGGAACCTTTTCTGAAATCGACCACATACTAGGTGACATAACAAACCTCAACAGATACAAAAGAATTAGAATAGTCACCTGTATCTTATCAGACCACCATGCTTTAAAGTTGGAATTCAACAGCAACACAAATCACAGAAACTGGACAAACTCATGCAAACTTAACAATATACAATTGCAGCACACCTAGGTCAGAGAAGAAATAAAGAAATTAAAGACTTCCTAGAATTCAATGAGAATGAGGACACAACATACCCAAACTTATGGGATACTTTGAAAGCAGTGCCCATAGAAAGAAAATGGAGGATAGTCACATTAGAGAAATAACAGCACAACTGAAAGCCTTAGAACAAAAAGAAGCAAACTCATCCCAGAGTAGATGCCAGGAAATAATCAATTTGAGGGCTGAAATCAATAAAGTAGAAACCAGGAAAATAATACAAAAAAAAATCAATTCAAGAAATTTGAGAAAATCAACAAGATAGACAAACCTTTATCCAAACAAACCAAAAAGCAGACAGAAACTCTGCAAATAATAAAATCAGAAATGAAAAGGGGGACATAGCAATGGACACAGAGGAAATCCAGACAACTTTCAGGTCATATTTTGAAAACCGGTACTCCACAAAATTTGAAAATTCAAAGGAAATGGCCAATTTCTGGATAGCTATAACTTACCAAAATTAAATGAAGAACAAATAAACACCTTAAATAGACCTACCCCTACTGAAGTAGAAGCAGTCATCAAAAGCCTCCCAACCAAAAAAAAAAAAAAAAAAAAAAAAAGCCCAGGGACAGGTGGCTGTGGCTTCATTGCAGAATTCTACCAGAAATTCAGGGAATAGCTAATCCCAATACTTCTCAAATTGTTCCACACAACAGAAGCAGAAGATCCATTACAAAACTCTTTATATGAGGCCACAAATTACCTTGGTCCCGAAGCCACACAAAGACACAACTAAGAAAGAAAACTACAGACCAATATCCCTCACGAACATCGATACAAAAATACTCAATAAAATAGTGGCAATTGAATCCAAGAACACATCTGAGAAGTCTCTACCATGACCAAGTAGGCTTCATCCCTGGGTTGCAGGGATGGTTCAACATACAAAAATGTATCAATGTGACCCACCATATAAAAAAAAAATGAAAAGGAAAAACCACATGATCATCTCACTAGATACTGAAAAGGCTTTGGACAAAATTCAACACCCTTTCATGATAAAGGTCTTGGAGAGATCAGAGATAACAGGAACATAATTAAACATAATAAAAGCAATATACTGTAAACCAACAGCCAACATCAGAAAGGAGAGAAGCTTAAGGCGATTTCTCTAAAATCAGGAACAAGAAAAGGCTGCCCTCTCTCTCCATATCACTTCAATATTGTGCTTGAAGTTCTAGCTAAAGCAATAAGACAACAAAAGGAGATGAAGGGGATACAAATTGGAAAGAAAGAAGGCAAACTGTCACTATTTGTAGATGATATGATCCTTTACATAAACAACCCAAAAAACTTTACCAGGGAACTCTTACAGCAGATAAACACCTTCATCAAATGAGCAGGATACAAAATAAACTAAAAGAAATCAGTAGTTCTACTATATAAAGATGACAAAGGGGCTGAGAAAGAAATCAGAAAAACATCACCTTTTATAATAGCTACAAACAACATAAAGCATTTTGTGGTAAAGCTTACCAAACAAGTGAAAGACTTATGTAGCAAGAACTTTGTGTCTTTAAAGAAAAAATTTAAAGAAGATGCCATAAAATGGAAAGATCTCCCATGCTCTTGGATAGGTAGGATAAACATAGTAAAAATAGCAATCTTGCCAACAGCAATCTACAGATTCATAGCAATCCCCATCAAAATCCCAGCACAATTCTTCACTGATCATGAAAGGATAATAATCAAATTTATATGGAAAAAGAAAACAACCTGGATAGCTAAAACAATAGAGGAACTTTAGGAGCCATCACCATCCCTGACATCAAGCTCTACTATAGAGCTATAGTTCTGAAAACAGCTTGGTATTGGCACAAAAATAGACAGGTAGACAAATGTAATCAAATTAAAAATCTTGATTTTAACCCACACACCTATTAACACTGGATTTTTGACAAAACAGCTAAAAGTATGCAACAGGATGAAGAAAGCATCTTCAATAAAGGTGCTTCCACAACTGGATGATAGTGTGTAGAAGACTTCAGATAGACCCATGTCTATCACCATGCACAAAACTCAAATCCAAATGGATCAAAGACCTCAACATAAATCCAGCCTCACTGAACCTATTAGAAGAGAAGGTGGGAGGTACCCTTGAAAAAATTAGTACAGGAGACCACTTCCTTAACATATCTCCAGTAGCACAGACACTGAGATCAACAATTGATAAATGGGACCTCCTCAAACTGAGAAGCTTCTGTAAGGCAAAGACCACAGTTGACAATACCAAAAGGCAGCCCACAGACTGGGAAAAGATCTTCACCCATCCTACATCTGACAGAGAGAGGGCTGATCTTAAAAATATACAAACAACTCAAGAAACTAGTCAACAAAACACCAAATAAACCTATTTAAAAATGGGATACAGAACTGAATAGAGAATTCTCAATAGAGTAAATCAAAATGGTTGAAAGACACTTAAGAAACTGCTGAATATCCTTAGCTATCAGGGAAATGCAATTCAAAACAACTCTGACAAACCACCTTACTCCTGCCAGACTGGCTGAAATTAGGAACACCAATGACACCTTATGCTGGGGAGGATGTGGATAAAGGGGAACACTCATATTCTCTTGGTGGGAGTACAAACTTGTACAGCAATTCTGAGATTACTATGGTGGTTCCTCAAGAAAATGTGAATCAGTCTACCACAGGATCTGGCAATCCCCCTTTTAGGCATATACCCAAATGATCCACATCTGTACAATAAACATAGCGGTTCCTTTGTGCATAGCAGCATTATTTGTAATAGCAAGAACCTGGAAGCAACCTAGATGCCCCTCAACTGAAGAAAGGATAAAGAAGATGTGACAAAATACATATTAGAATACTACTCTGCAGGTAAAACAATGGAATCTTGAAATTCATAGGCAAATGGATAGAACTTGAAGAAACAATCCTGAATGTGGTAACCCAGTTGAGTTGCAAAAAGAAGAACATAGTATGTACTCACTCATGAATGGATTTTAGACATATAACAAAGGCTCAGCAGCTTATAGTTCACACCACCAGAGAAACTAGGATACTAGGAAGAATCTAAGAGATTCATACAAGGCCCCTCACAGAAGAGGAAAGGAACAAGATGATCTCCTGAGCATATTGGAAGTGGAGGTGGGGCTATGAGTAGAGAGGGATCTAGGAGAAAGAGACAAGGAGGAGAGGAAAGCATGTGAGACTAGGAAGATTGAGTCAGGGGAGGAATAGATGAGAGAAAGAGAGAGAGAGAAAGAGAGAGAGAGAGAGAGAGATCTTAAAAGAGGGAGCCACTATAGGTTTCAAGAGAAAACTGACCCTAGAGAAATGTCCAGAGACCTACAAGACTGACCACAACTAACAATTAGAGCAACAGGAAACATACTGATAAATTTATATTTTACTTTATTCATCCTATCTACTTATACTTCTTTATGGTTCCCTTCTTTCCTCTGAATAGCTCATACCTATTTAACTTTCTTTTTATTTAATTATCCTCCCTCTCACTCATTCTGTAGATCTCTTTCTCCCTTTTCATGGTCCCTTCCTTTTTCCATGACTTACAATCCCAACCACATCTTCTCCACGAGCATGATTAAGTCTGAATTCTACATGGAATACTTTAAAAATCTATATTCCATTAAGTTGGAAAAATTTTATGAGTCCTACGTATTTCACTTAACATGATGAATTTTAGTTGCATCTATTTTACTAAAAATGATATGACTTAATTTTTCTTCATGGCTGAATAAAATTCTACTATGTAACATATTCTTTGTCCAATTATCTGTGGATGGTCACCTAGGTTGTTTCTTTCTGTTTGTTGGTAATTGTGAATAATGCAGTCAATATTTACAAGCCAGTATTTCTGTGATAGCTAAACTTAAAACTCTTTTGCTATACAAACCAGAGTATGATTGTGGGGTGATGTGCTAGTACTATTTTGGTTTGACAAGGGACTTGCACATGACTTTCATGATGTATTCTCAACAACACTGACTAAGAGTTTCCTGCCTCCCACTTGGTGTTTGTCATCATGTGGGTTACTTGCTGATAAATATTCCTAATGAGGAGGGGTGGAATCTCTCCTTTTAATTTCATTTCTTTGATGGTTAACAGTGTTAATCACTTCCCCAAGTATTTACTATTCACTTATACTTTTTTACAGTACTGTTTATTGTTGACTACATGATGCATTGTGTAAAATTAAGCCATAATGATAACACTATGCTTTTGAAAATTCAAGACAGAAAATCAGAAGTGAAAGGAAATTAGAAGAAAAAGAAACACTACAAAGAACTATTCCTGCTTTTCATCTACACACCTGAAATAGTTGGTGTTTTAAAACTTATTTAAGACTAAAGATTGAACAGTCTCTGGAGCATATAAATGATATTACATCCACCAGAACGAAGCATTTTTATAAATAGTTATGAACTAGGACTTAATTGCCATTTACTATGTGGTAGGCTCCTTTTTTTGAAGTAACTTTGTTAAATACTAATGACAATGTACAAAAAAGACATTAACATCTCTATATCTGAGTATATATGATATTAGCATTAATTCGTTTCCCAAAGCTATGATGTAGTCTACAGTAGAGACCTGGTTTACATTACATCATGGTCTGTCTAAACCAAAGCAAGATTACTGCATCACTACACCAGTGGTATCACATTCAGCCTTAGTGTGGGAAGCTGCATGTGTGGAATGCAGAGCTGAAGAAAATGGTTCTTTTGTTAGACATTGGGTCTCTAGATTGATATATTGGTAATTGATGGAGTTGTTAGGAATTTTGGCCTGCTGGGAGTCTTCTAGAAATTTCAAGGGTAATAGAGCCCTGTCTCAACTCATTGTCCTTTCATTTCCTTGTTAATAGGTGAAGGGCTATGTCACATGTTCCCACTCTATATGACTCCACAGGTTCCAAGCAATGGTCCCAGTGAGTCTAACTGATATCTTAAAACTGTGCATCTCACTTAGTTACTATAGTAACAGAAAGCACCAACTGCAGTCTTATCTATATTTTTGATTATTTAAGTAAAGAGGCCAATTTGCTTTGCTCTTTGTCTGTTTCATTACCTTGGTAATGAATATTACTTTTTGAACATTTTCATGCTCTGAGGTAGTTGTCATTTCTCAAGACTGCCTTTCCATTCAGCTATGTAGTTCTCCTGAGAAAGAACTGGCCAATTGGAGATACTTTGAATCATGTGAGAGATAACTGGGTACATTCTGTTGGAAGCAAAGATACAATCACACTCTAGGGACTCAAATAGGATTCTTCAGTACATTAATAGCAATGCTCAAATGGAAAGATAGGTATTGAGGTGAGCTTCTGTTAAATATGTTGAAATATTATATTAATAGAATTGCTATTTTTATACTGACAATGCTTTTTAGAATTGAAGTAACATGTTGGTATAAAGAAATTTATCAAGAGACAAGTGTTCAAGACCTACCAACAGGTATATATGGAGACAATGAGAACCAATTCTAAGAAGCTCACAAATCTGTCATTTTGACAATACTTGGGACTTTCTGCAAAAATCTCACTGTTGAAGTAAAGTAACAAAGAAAAAACTAGGTAAGCAAAATTGCAGGCAAAAAAGCTTCTTCTGCAACTTGTGAGTTCATTCCTGGGAAACAGATTCTTCTTACTATATATGAGAATTTCTGTTTCCTTATTCCTGCTTCCCTGCTTTGGGCTTTGACAGAATGTAAAACATAAAGATATTTCAAACCTCCTATTTGTGAATACATTGTATGTAAATGTAATAAATGTAAGTTTGCAGTTTACTTTGCAAATTTAATTTGGCTATATGAATCGGGAAACCTGCTTTGCATCTTGGTTATGACTTATTTTCTAGATTAAATCGGAATTTTTCCATGCTCTGTTTATAGAGATTGTGTGTCAGCACCCTCCCACTAGATCTGTGTGCTTCTCATTTGTATAACATACATCTCCAAAATTGTTTTAATCAACAAAGTATAATTTCACAGAAGGTAGTCATTACAATATAGTTTTCAACATCATAGTGCTTTGTAAAGGGTACAGAAAAAATGAGAACTGTATTCTAATATTATTTTGAAAATATATGTGTTTCTGTGGTGCTGTGTCCAGTAAATACTCTTTGGTAATAATCATCCATTTAGTTTTGCTTTTATGACCATTTTCAGTCTGAACTGGTTCTGTGATGATGTGAGTTATACTTCCTATTTAGGGCTAAGTACTTCACAGTCTGTACCTTTGCCAATTATGGGTCTCTGCATTGTCAACTACTACAAAAGTTTCTCTTTTGAGTGTTGAGAGATGCACTGACCTATGAGTAACAATAAGTACATAGAAATCAGTTTGATATTATATCCATTTAGCAGAATAAAAGCAATGAGCTCTCCACTACTATCATCAGCAATATTTCCTGATGACACATACAAGACTGGTTCTAGCCAGACAAAATACCAGGTTTAAGAAAGGAGGTGTGCACAAAGTACCACCCATAGCTGAAGAGCTATTGGCTGAGATATTTTTTAAAGGGTAGGGTCCTGGTAGGTTGAAGACACTCCAGTAGAAGGCTATCATATCCAAGGTATATAGGAAGCACAAGTTGAGCTTGATTTAAATGAAGAACAGGGAAGAGATGGTGGTTGAATTGTTTGGGAGAAGGGGTTAGTCTGAAGAGGTTGGGGTAAAAAATGATTCTTGAGACTCAAAAGATAAGTGATCAATACAGATAAAGGAAAATTACCTAAGCATAATAAAAGTTATAATTTATTATAGATATGTACACATTTTCTGTGTAAAATTTCTGTAAAGTTCAGCAGTATGTTAGGAAAAATACATTATTAATTCTCTCATTATTAAAAATATCATTCGCCAGACTCAGATCTACTATTTGGGTACAAATACTCTATTTAAAAACATACTTTAGGTAATTGTTCACTTATATTATGATAAGTGTTTGCAATTAAAGTTATATTGACTAACTCATCATTCCATATTAAAAGTGTGCAAGGGTGTACATCTTCTTACTTGGCATGGATTGAAGAAAGAAGGTGTCCTGCATCCTTCCACTCTTTCCCACCAACCTCCCTCTAGCCACCTACATTTTGTTCTTCAAGTATGTGACGCACATTCTTCTCTTTGGAGATAATGGCCTTTTCTGTCTGCAGTGCCCTTCTTTTTGGCCTTTACACAGCTTATTTCTGGTCTTCAAATGCATAGTCTAATACCACTTCATAGGAAAATTCCTCTGTATACCAGCTGCATATCTAATAAAACCATCTATCTCATTTCCACTAGTAGCTTAAAATTAGTATAAATACAATTAGTATAGACACACACTAACATACAACATAAAATATGCATAATGTGTATGTTATACATATACTATCATATATCTATATCATGTATATGATATATGCTAACACACACAAAAGGGGTAAGTTATCTTAAGCACTAAGCTATCTTTCCAGGCCTGCTTACATCAATAGATTTTATACTAGGGCATTGACGTATCTTTTGCAGGGGCCATAGTTTCTACCCAATCACAACAGGAAAAAAAGACAACCTCCTCACCCCCCCCAGACACACACCAAATTTTAGGAAACATAGCTAATAACAAAAATAAAGTCACTAATTTTAGTTGTTTTAGAAAGTCTGCCCTGAGTTAATAATACCTCAGAAATAGGCCTAGTAACAAAAAGCAATGAATAATTTTAATATCTGAGGAATAAGCATCATGATAAGGAAAAGGGAGTTTGTAAAGACCATTTAATGTAGATACATTACACTTAATAATAAACAATGAAATCACGTGGCTAGAATATATAGAATGAGAGTAATCACATATGCTTACAGATGTGAACATGGGTCAGAAGACATAAAACTTAGGAGCCAGGGAAGGAGACTATGAATGAGCCAAATCAGTTCACTCTGTTGTAGCTTCCATACTTAGTAGTGTAGTACATATTATTTAAGGTGCCCATTAAACACTTGTAATTTTTGCTATAATCTTGGAGTCTTTAATAATTGTAAATCTCTGCTTTATTGGCAGTGCCAGATGACTATTGCAAAAATAATTTATTTCAAATTACCCAGTCACCTTACCTACTAATATTGGCAGAATATATGGAGTGCCTCATTCATGTCTTCTACATAAAACGTATTTCCTTTGTTCCATATCTCATATCTTATTATTTTATTTTTTTCACCTGACATGATAAATGAAATCTTTATAATAAAACTAATTTAGTCAATGAGAAACTCATTCCTGTATTTTCATAGAGTTTCTTTTATGTCACTTAGTGAAAGCAGGCTGAAAATAATTGATTTTGATGGAATAAACAGAGAATTTCCAAAGGTCATTTTTCTATTCTTTTATGGAGTCATAACTTTTTTAAAAAGGTCAAATTTTCACATGCATTATTCTTTATAGGTTGATTGACAGAATGTTGTTAAGGAATTCACCTATGGAGAAGTACATTGCATGATATTTTTACAGAGGGGAAAAAAAACATAAAAAAAAAAAGAGCATCTCCTTACAGGTTCATATAATTTTCCCTTCTGTAGAATTATTTTTCCAACATATTATTTTATTATTTGGGAATTTCATACAATGCATCCAGATCATATTCACTTCCCATTCTTCTGAGGTTCACCCTTGTGTCCCCTGCCCCCAAAATATACCAACTACAATTTGTGTTGCCCATATACTCATTGGAGTATGATCAAACTCCCAGTGGCTGGCCCCTTAAAGATAACTGAGTTCTTTCCTATGCCCCATCCAGAACCTGACATCTGTGAAGATCTGCACTTCATAATCTTTATCATAATTTTAAGAACTTTTCTCAATGGCTTCTTGTGGGTGGCGGTGATGTTTCAAAGATTTTGATGTCCTTCATTGTCAACTATGAGTCTGGAGTCACTGATACCAGATGCTTCCTTGCACATAACAGCCAGCAGCAGCATGGATCATGGTCCTCATCATGACCTCCAGTGGCATCAGGAACCACAGGCATCAAAATGGTCCCGTAATGGATTATGGATATGATTTACAATAGCAACAGGGATCATAAACATCCACGTTGCCTTAGGCTATACCACCACAGAAAATGGACTTATGGTCTAAATGTGCTGCATCTTATAAAACCCATTTACAAACTAAATAGTCTAGCAGGGTAACATATCAAACCTTTAATGTGTTGTCACTTAATTTTAGATTTTCAAGTTTGTCAAACTTTATGGTCCAATTATTGCTGCAAACCCCTAGTTCTTGGCAGAATCTGGTGGCAAGCTTGCCTTTTTTGGATAATGCAGAGGTGAAGAGAGCTGCTTCAGCCCCTACCCAGGGGTCCAAAAGCGAAATTCTTCTCATGAGCCAAGGAGGGTATAAAAGATTTCTATAGTAACCTCACACACAATCTGAGGATCATGCTCTTCATTTCCTGTGCTCTTTATCATTCTGTTTCTTCTCCAATAATTTGATCCTACTTCTAACTTCTTCATGCTTCTTCTAGCTTCTCTCTTCTAAAATGTCTTCTCCTTCGGGAGCATTAAATTGTTCTTATTGGCTAAAAGTACATATCTAGAGCCAGTGATAAGGAGCTGAATCATTTTCCATGGCAACACAAGGGTCTAAGGCCATAGGAGCAAAACCATGACCAGATAGACAAGGGCACAGTGCCTAGTGTGACAACTTTAAGATGCATATCTACTGTTAGTAGACTGACAAGTGAATGGTAGGCATGCTTTAAGGTTAATGTGAGGTTAGTGTGGGACAGCAATTTTCTATCTGCTGGCAGAGAGAATTGAGGACAATGTTGTTCTCACACTATGAGAGGAATGTTTCAACAACTTCAGAAATGCCATAATTCTTGTCCTTGAGCATCTGTGAATGTCTCAGTTGAGGCCTATATGCCTGGACACTAACATTGACCTACTGTCTGTCAAGGAAGATATTTGCAAGGGGAAGATTTCTAAGTTTATACAAAGACCTCATTGAGAGAGCAAAGGTATTGACTGAGATTTCTTTCTTGCCAGAATCATTCATTGTTGGGAGAGTCATCGAATATACCAACACATAGGGTGAAATGTGCCCAGTAATTGCTACTGGGGTTTATGGTAAGAATCCCACCATGGAAAGGAAGCATTGTGGCTTCACAAGAAATTTACAGTAAGGATAATGACTATTCACAAAACAAACACTCCCACTGCCCTGCATGTGGGCCTCCTCCATCAGATGATCCAGGTGGGTTAGCTTCATGATTTTCTCAATTTAGCTATCACTGAATAATTCTGTGGTCTGTAGCAGGATAACACTAACATGTTTGCATGAACTTGAATTTTAGCTACTTTAAATAAGGAATGTCTTCTCCATGTTCTCAATGGTTTTTTAGGTTCTGTCATTCATATGAGCTCAAATCACCTATTTATGTGAGCTTTAGCATTTTAGATTGTGTCCCCCCCCATTTACAATGTTGATGAGAGGGGAGGAGACATCTGTCTAAGCAGTGTACATGAGCTGCTGGAGAGAACAGGTACCAAAATGGTGAGTGTCTTCTATTAATCTCACACTGTGCTGAAGCCCCTCCCCCTTAATCTTGTATGATCACTCATTCTCTCTTCTGATCTTCAGTTCTGTGCAAATCTTGCCTGTAGTTACATTTAGATTTTAGCTGGCATTTTGACATCCCTCACTCACACTTGTTAGTCTCTCCCCATTTACTTTCTCTTTAAGATTGAGTCCCTGCATTGCTTTCCATAAGTGATACCCATTGTAGCACAGGTGACCAATTTTGATCTGGGCAGGTGTTTTATGCTTTTAGTTTTGTTGTAATTTAAGACACAAAAGAAGTTGCAAAAGTGACAGTGCTTGAATGTAAAATACTCCACCATTTTACCAATAATAAGGATTTATAAAGAATGCCATCTATTTAATATAACTATGGTGACTATTTCTTTTCATTGGACAGGAATTAATTGAAAAGTCATAAAGAACACAAATATATGAGGTGATTTGTGCAGCTTTTTCTGCATTGTGATGAATGCAGTATGCAAAGAAATAAGAGAAACCTGAAGACCAGTAGAGTACCAGAGGTAATAGAATATTAGAGTTTTGATAATAAAAATATGATAAAAAATTGTATTCCAGATATATATATTGAAAGTAATACCAATAATTCCTGTTAATAAGCATTATCAAATATCTGGCAATAGTGATTAGTTTTTATAATATATATTTTATGATTTTGTATATATCATATAAAATGAAACTTCTAAAAAATAAATAATACATTTATTATTAGTTAATTAATTTATCAGTCTTTGTTTTTATTTAACTGTATGAATGAGCTTCAGATGTCTCTTAAAGTATTGTATAGTCATCAGAGAAGAACATAGGTTACTAAAATGTAATTAATTTGGGATGTGTCTTTGGCATGAGTGTCTAAGCATCCTATTTATATATAATGTGATTTAAGAAACTTTGGTTTCTGATCCCTGATTAACTCTTCCCCACTAGACGGGTAAAGAGACCTGACCTACTTGAAAAAGAGCTAACTGCTTTTACTAATGTATCAATATACCATAAATATAATATGTAAAAAGGTACTTGATAAGATTAGAAACCAAGTGATTCCATCCTTTAAATATATATATATATATATATATATATATACAGATATATATATATGTATGTATGTATGTATGTATGTATATATCAGTATTTTGATCTAGGATATATGGTCATATGGTCATAATCTAATTCAAATGTATCTCTTGGCTTTATGTGTGTAGCCATGTCACAGTAATCATAACATTATAAGGCCTGAGACAATGAGTAAGTTCTTATCCATATCTCAAAGAACTTTAAGATTTATATGAGGGATACCAGGCAAAGATCAATAGGAATAATAATCGAAATGTCAAAATAAAGTCTTGCATTCATTTTGATATCTTACTGCAATATGATTTTATGCTTATTCAATTTTGATCAATAAAATAGTACTTTACAATGAGAGTTTCACACAGCCAGAGAAGATGAGCAAGCTACAAGAATTGAAAGCTAAAATTGTAATTTTTATATTAACATTTTCCTTTATTTTATATACCAACTTCAGTTTCTCCCTCCCTTCTCCCATCTGCTACCCTACCCATCCACTCCTCCTCAGTCTCCATTCAGAAAGGGACAAGCCTCCCATGGGCTTGAACAAAGTGTGGCACAAGCTGAGGTAGGACCAAGCTCCTCCCTCTACATAAAGGCTGGGCAAGGTAATCTAGTATGGAGAACAGGTTCCCAAAATCCTGCTAAGTGCCCAGAACAAGTCCTGATCTCACTTCAAGGAGCCTTACAAAAAGATTAAGCTATACGACTGTCACATACATGCAGAGGGGCTCCCATTAAGCAGATCAGTCCCATTAAGGCTCCATGAATTCCCATGACCTCATGTCAGCTGTTTCTGTGGGTTCACCCATCATGATGTTGACCCCTTGGCTTGTACAGTCCATTCTCTCTTTCTTCAGCAGGATTCCTAGAGCTTGGCCCAGGGCTTGGCTATATATCTCTGAATCTGCTTCCAGCAATTACTGAATGAAAGTTCTCCGATGACAATTGGAGTAGTCAACAATTATAGCAGATGGTCAGTTCAGGCACCCTCTCCACAATTGCTAGGAGTCTTAGTTGGGGTTATCCTTTTGAATTCCTGGAGTTTCTGTGGCACCAGGTTTCTTCCTAACCCCAAAATGGCATGCCCTATCAAGAAGTCTGTTTCCTTTCTCTCCCCCTCCATCCTGCCCCCAACCAGACTACCACACCCAGCTCACCCAACCCACTCTTTCAATTTAAACTAGTCAGAAATGGGCCTGATGATGCAGTAGCTGGGTCCCCTTGAGGAGCATTTCAAGAAATAGACTGAAACAACTGAGCAGACAGAAGTCAGAAAAGGGCTTAGTATCTTATGAAAAACATTAGGAACAGCACAATTATGCTCAATAAATGTGGCTGGATGGGTGTAAATGTGTTATGTTTGAAGTTGTATTAGTCTAGCTTTGTTGGATCATGCACTACCAGTAGAGAGTTTCACCCACAGAGTTTAAGAATGTTTCCTGATGACATGTGAATGCCAAGGTCAGTAGCTTTATCTTAGTTCTGGTGAACTTGAGAGGAGAACATAAAGTTTTTTTTGTTTGTTTTTTGTTTTGGGGGGGTTTTTTTGGTGGGGGGCAATAACCAACAGAGACAATGAAGTGTGATTTGTGTGAAGGACACAGAGATTAGTATGGTAGTTCGAGTGTAATTGGCTTCTATAAGCGTATAGGGAATAATTCTATTAGGTGCTGTGGTTTTGTGGGAATAGATATGGCCTTGTTGGAGATATGTCACTGTGGAGGTAGTATCTGAGGTCTCATATATGCTCAAGATGTAGCCAGCAACATGTCTGATGCATGCCACCCTGCTCCCTGCTATGATGATAATGAACTTAATTTCTGAACAGTGAACTACCAGCTCAATGAAATGTTTTCCTTTATAAGAGTTGCTGTGCAACTAATGGAGGCAAATGCAGAGATCCATAGCTAAGCGCTGGGAAGAGCTCCCAGGGTCCAGTTGAAGAGAGGGAAGATCTATAATATGAGCAAAGGGGTCAAGACCATTTGGGGGATATCCACAGAAACAGCTGACAAAAGCTAGTGGGAGCTCACTGCCTCTGAAATAGAAAGCTGGAAAATCTGCATGGGGATGACCTAGGCCCTCTGAATGTGGTTGACAGTTGTGTGGCTTGGGTAGTCTGTGAGGCCAGTGGTAGTGGAACCAGGATTTATTCCCAGTACTTGAACTGACATTTTGGACCCATTCTCTTTGGAGGGATATAGGGGAGGGGCATGGTGCTTTTTCAAAGAGATGTGCCCATAACTAAACACTGAGTCAAACTAGAATCCAGATGCAGAGAGACAGAGAGGACAAGACCAGGTTGCAGAAACACGCAAAGACAGCTGACCTGAACAAGGAGGAACTAATGGGCCCCCCAGACTGATAGTTGGGAATCCAGCATGGTACTGACTCAGACCTCCTGAATATGGGTCTCAGCTAGATGGACTGAGCGGTCTGGGGGACCTCAGACAGTAGAAACAGGATGTAGTCCTGGTGCACGAAAGGACCTCATGGGCACATCCCCCATGGATACCCCCTTAACCTAGAGACAGGAAAGAAGTCCTAGTCCCTACTTCAAATGACTTGACAAATTTACATGACCCAACCTGGATAGCATAGCCCTACAAGTGGAATGGGGGTGTAGGGATGGGAGAGGAGGGCGGCCAGGGTGCATGTCACAGGGGAAAGAGGATAAGAGAAAGGAAGGGAGGGAGGGAGGGAGGGAGCGAGGCAGGGAGAAAGGGAGAGAAGGAGGAAGGAGGGAAGGAGGGAGGGAAGGAGGGAGGTAGAGGAAACTGGGATTGACATGTAAACTTTTTAAATTATATTATTAATAAAAAAAAAAGACAGAGATGTGCCAGACTTCATTGACTCCCCATGTGGATGATGTGGAGTGGGGGAAAGGTAGTGAAATAGGGAAGTTGAGAGGGGAAGGAGTGGGAAGTGGGATTGGTATGTAAAATGAGTAAAGATTATTTTAAAAACTCATGTCTAAGAGAGAGAGAGAAAGAGAGAGTGTGTGTGTGTTGATGTGGTCATGGTTACTCTTCACAGCAATAACAAACCTAAGACAGTTAGTGAGCACCAGTGTTACTAAAACTGTTTGAGAAGAAATGTATACCTAAATTTGACTGAGAAAAAGAGAAAGAAAACAGGTTAAATGCAAATGAATCTTAAGGAACAGACAGTGGGTGGAAAAGAAGGGCTAAAGATAAAGTACCATAGATTATTATGTATCAATATTTTCTATTCAGAAAATATGACATGCATCATGAATTAACATATAATTTATGTTTATATCCTCTGATACAATCTGGAATCTGTTTTATTTTCTCCTTTTATTTCATGTTCTTTCCTTCTTAGCATACTATGAATATTCAGAAGACTGTTTTCCATTTCTCTCTGCTGCACTGGTACAAACCACATCATTGACCAACATATCTTTGTTCTCCTCATCTTCCATTCTTACTTCATCTATACTATTCCTACTCTTAGGCAACACTTCAGCTTTACAGGTACACTTTCTCTGACTCATTCAATTCCTCAGTTAGTGCTAAAACAATTGTAACAATCTAAAGAGAACACCACCAAAGAAATGCCAGAGAAAAGCAAGCAGCAAGACAGAGAGATGGCCAGTTGAAAGTTTGGTTAAGGTCTTGTGTAGCAAACATGCTTTGCTTTTAATTTGGAGATATTGTAACATTTTTGAAAGATTTCTAAAAGACAAAGGTTATCTGGTTTGCATCTTAAAGGATTTATTTGGCTCTTAGGAGATGGGACAAGGTCACAAGTAGAAGAGAAAATAGTGGGCTGCATCAGTTTTTTAAATAAAATAAAATATTTTCTTAGATCTGGAAAAATGGGTAATATTTTGGACATGTGTTATAGGTAATACTAAAATAAAGAAACTGAATAGAGAATGGGAATGAATTCCTGATTTTTACTCAAACAGATTAACAGAGAAATCTTAAACTGGACTTGAGAGAAACAATTCATACTAAAGAAATCAGGAATTGATTTTGAACATGATGTTAAAGATTCCCATTACATATCCATGCATGGATCCAGACCAAGCAGTTAATTAAGTTGAGAGATAGAATATAATTCTTTACTGGGAAGAAAAGAAAAACGTAAGAGCCTCATGACAGCACAATTCTGAAGCTGAGATTTTGACCTTCATTTGACCCATACAGCTACATCTCGGTTCTTATCAGCAAAGAGCTTTGGTCTTCTGTGAGGTTGTTGCTTTTGTCAACAGTCACTCTGGAAACCTCAGAACATTTCCCGAGGAGCTGACCCAAGGTTCCCCTTTATTTCTTCACTTACAGAAATAAAGCCATTGCTAAAAGTTACACAGTAAAGCAGTGCCTTTCTCTCCAAGGGCTAAAGATGTAGGCCTCAGTCCTGCTGAGGTCCACCTCTACATCCTTTTAATCCCAAATTGAGCAGAGTACATTGCATGCTATAAACTATGAATAACTCAATGGATGGATAAGAGCATGGATGCAAGGATCTGAAACATCTCCCCTAGCTGCACACTAGATATTAAAGGATTCTAGAAGTATGGCAGAGTAAACTCTGTTTTTCTATTTTTAACACACATAATTATGCCCATGGTGAACAATTGCTTAAGGCAAAATGATTGGTTTGCTTTGAATTAATCTTCTCTCTCTCTTTTCTGACTACTTCTCTGCTTGAGAGATCTGTATACGCAATTCCTATATCTGTATCAAGACAAGTCAACTTGTTTTATGTCTACATTTTTCTTACCTGTGATTTTTCCTTACCTGATCTAATTTTAAACTCCGTGGCCTCAGGAATGTCTGAACACTTCTTTCTTCCACTTCTTAGGTATCGTGGTACTCTTCCACCTCAGACTAGTTTTGTGGGCTTTCCTTCCTCTCTCTTGGCCACTAGTATCTTTCTGTGTTTGGATCCCCCTAATGTTTACTCATACTTTCATCTTAGCTAAAAATCTCACTTCTTTATTGTCTATAAATCTCTGATCAAGTATTCTTGTTAGAATAATTATTTAGAGCATTTATTCAGCTAGAGTTTATAAATTTGTTTGTAATATCAGACCCGTGGCTATTCCTTGCCTTCCCCATACCTTCTTCTCTAAAATCAGATGGGCTAATCAGTGTACACATCGTTAGGCTTTGGTGAGCATTTAAAACAACATATGAGAATCTTGTGTACTGTAATTACCTAATTATATTGGGTGTCAATATGTGTTTTATCATCATATCTAAACTTGAAATCTCTTGAATGATTTAAGTCAGATTGACTTACGCAAATTTGTATTATAACATGTCTGGTACATATTGAGTAACATATGTTTGTTGAAAGAAAAAATGGATGAGTAAATAAATGAGTAAATTTTTAGAGCAAAGAAAAAAACTTAAAAGCAGGAAAATATTTTTTGATAAAGGAGAAACTAGAAGATGTCAGAGCAACAAAATCAGGGAATGTAAAGCAAGGTATATGCAATATGTGGGAAATATGAACATGAGAGAATTTTAAAATGAGTTGAACTCAATTTTTAAGTAACATAAGAGAAAGAATATAACATTTTTCACGAATGATTATAAAAATAGAATTGTTCAAATTAGTAGGAGTTCAGGAGTACTGTGCTCCCAATAAATTAACCAGGAAATAAGGATGTTAGTAAATAATCACTTTTACAAAAGAAATCAAGTACATAAATAGTAATAGATTTTGTTTGATTAATAAATATATTTACTTAGACTACTAAAGCTCATTGATACTAAGGCAATTTTTGCCAAATTACCGGTATAATTGCTTCTAACTACTCTGACCTCTTATGAGTGATGCATTTTCTTTAATTTGTTCTAAAATAGAAGAATTTGATGGAACTATTGAGAAAGAATATTTGTCTAAGGCATTTAGGAAAGTAGACTAGATAAATGGATTTATAACTGATTTAACAATATTAGGCAAGACTTTCCATGGTTATAAGATAATCTTTCCCATAGTTATTTCTGATCATTGTAGCACACTCTACATTAAATATGGAATAATTGTACTAATTCTTTTTCAGGTAAATAGTTGCAGTGAATTATAAACCCTTGTGATTCTAAAAGCATATTAAAGAGAAAGATTTTCTAGTAACATGATTATAACCTTATATCTTTTTCTTCAAATATTAGTGTATGTATATGGAAAGACAGTTTTAAAACTTTGATACAAGCCATAATTAGTTTTAAAAAAGTACTTATTTCTCTATATTTTAATCAACACTGAGCTTTGTCATGCTTTCCTTTTATATTTGTATCATAAAGTCATCTTTGTGAGTTGATTCATATGGCAAGACTGTTGCCATATAAATATAGTGGCCAGAAATATTGTTACAGGCAGGTTTTTTCTGCTGGTCTGGTCCCGCCTCCCTGCTACCACGCCAGCCCCCAATAACATTCAGAAACTGTATTTGGTACAATCCTGTTGGCCAGTTACTATTATTGTTTATGGGCTAGTTCTGTCTTAATTATTAACCCATTTTTACTTATTTAAGTATTTTTATGTGGCTCATCTTACCAGAGAGCAATGGCCCAGCATCTTGTTTTCTCTCGGCTCTTCATGCTGACCCCTCCTAACTACTTTTTCTTTGTTCCTTGTCTTTTAGCCACACCTATCTTACTTTCTCATTGGCCACGGTGTTTTATTAATTAACTGGTATGAGAAACATATTTACAGAATAACATCTCCCATCAAAATATAACAGATTGCTCTAAAAATTATTTTGGAAATTTGAATAAGTGACATAATAAAAACCTAAAGACATGCTTCTTTTTATTGGCACAGAAACAGACACATGGATTAATGGAATTGAATCAAATACCCAGACATAAATAAAAATACCTATCAACACCTGTTTTTTTGACAAAGAAGAAAAACATATACAATGTAAAAGTAAAAGTGTCTTCAACAAATGGTGCTAGCATAACGGAATGGCAGCATGTAGAAGACTGCAAATAGATCCATACCTATCAACCTGCACAAAACTCAAGTCCAAGTAGACCAAAGACCCCAGCACAGAAGCTGATAGAAGATGAAGTGGGAAGTAGCCTTGAACACATTGGAGTAGAAGACCACTTCCTAAATATAACACCTATAGCACAGACACTGAGATTGACAATTAATAAGTAAGACCTCCTGAAACTGAAAAACTTCTGTAAGTCAGACAATACTGTCAATAAGGAAAACAGCAACCTACAGAATGGACCAACCCCACACCTGACAGAAGGCTGATATTCAAAATCAGTAAAGAACTGATGATACAAGACATCAAAATACCAAACAATGTAATTAACAAATGTGATACAAATTGAAAATTCTCAGCAAGAGAATATAAAGTGGTTGATATATGCTTAAGTTTTTTTTCATCATCGTTAGCTATCAGGAATATGCAAATCAAAACAATTCTTACATACCATTTTATACCTGTTAGCATAACTAAAATTAAAAACAAACAAACAAACAAACAAACAAAACACTAATGACTGCCTATTTTGGAGAAAGGGAAACACTCTTCCACTGCTGGTGAGAGTGCAAACTTGTACAGCCATTTTAGAAATTTATATGACAGTTTCTCTGAAACTTGGAATCAGTCTACCTCAAGACTCAGATGATAGGAGATATCATTCTGTAAATATGTTTTTTGTACTGGTTAATAAATAAAGCACTGTTGGCCAATAGGAAAGCAAGATAGGTGGGGCTAGGAGACAAGGAGGAGAGAGGAAGTAGGAGGGAAGAGATTCAAGATGGAGGACAGAGAGAGCAGAACACCAGCTACTCTCTTCAGTAAATTAGACCAGAGGAAATACTTAGATTAATAGAAATGGGTTAATATTTAACCAATAAAAAATGCTAGTAATAAGCCAACAGAATTCTATAATTCATAATATATAATATAATATATAATATATTAATATATAATATATAATATATTATACTATATTATATATAATATAGCATCTCTGTGTGTTATTTGAGGCTGGCACAGCAGAGGGACCAGGCTGGTGGGAAAATTGCTCTTAACAAAATGGCGCCCAACGTGGGGTAAAGAACTTTCACTTAAAACTTGACAAAAGCTTAAAAAAGGGTTTAAAAACAAAAGAACAGAGACAAGCAAGGCTTCTTGGTAACAGCATTTTTCTCAGTTGTACTCTGTTTTGCAAGAGACAAACAGAGACCTGTGCATCTCCTTTAAGGGAGGTTTCTTGACTCAGCATAACCTGCAAAAAACTGCAAGGCTTTTAAAGAGCTCTGTTAACAACTGTATGGTGTGTTCAAGAGCTGGCAATGGCAATGACCACATCTCCAAGCCAGCAACATGCTGCTGGATGGTAGCAAAGACCAAGGTAGTGAGGAAAGCTCTCAGTTCTGGACGTAAAAATACCTGCCGCCATGGTCATTAGACCATGGCTAATACAGCTATGGCTTTCATTTGACCAATGTTGTTTATCAGATAAAAGACTTGTGGCCACAAAAAGATAAAGATTTACAGTAAAGACAGACTCATATTTAAAAAGAAAATTCTAAAGGTTTACAGTGTGTTTTAAAATATACATAGGCTTAGGAGAGAGAGAGAAGAAACAGGATAAAATGGTTTAAAAAGAATAATAAAAAGACAGAGAGTATCTGGGTTTGGTGGCACATGCCTTTAATTCCAGCACTTAGGAGGCAGAGGCAAGCGGATCTCTGTGATGTCAAAGAGAACTTAGTATACAGAGTTAAATCCAGGACAGGCAAAAGTTACACAGAGAAGACCTGTCTCAAAAAATGAGAAAATAAAAATAAAAGAAATAGAGCAATAAAAAGGCACATAAAGATGGAAAGCACAAGCAGAGTCTGGATACTATATGTTGTTCTGTTATCTTTAAATTTTTTGACTGCTGAGGAAATGACAACTGTTATAAGAAATATTACAGGATTATCCAATTTATATATTTAAAAAAATGCTTTGACTTCAAAATTTAAGTCCAAGGACAGTTTACTGGGCAAAAGGATTCCTATCTTTGTTTTCACAGAAAATAAAAAGTTGTGGATTCCTTTCAGAGTAACATGGTTTGATCAGGCAAGACTGCCTGAAGCAGTGTCCCAGGTGATCCAACATTCAAAACAGCTGGGACAAAGCAGCCTTGCAGACCACTACAGCCAGAATTTCTACATCTTAGGATTCCCCATTTCAATGCCCCCTAACAGCAGGAATTACCTTAGAAAGACTGACACCCAAATTTCCAAATATTGTCTAAAGTATTTGTTTTAATAAAAATGTTTGTTTTAATTTATATGGGGTTGGTTATAAATGGTTAATTACCACAAGAAATCTCTTTAAAGGTTAGACAAGGGGATTATGGTATATACATAAATACTTGGTTTTAAAATGGATTTTTATTTATTGATACAATTAAAGGTCAATTGTGTGATATGTATATTTTTTCTTTTGTTTAGGTATTTTGTTTATATAGCTTATTTAGAAATGTAACATATAATTTAGTACAGATTATAGATAGTTACCTATAAGAGTCAAAACTTAAAGTTAAGTTATTAGGATTCCTAAATATACGGAGATGTATTTGAGATAAATAAGCATTCTTCAAACCTTTCAAAGACCTACAGAATATGGCAATTAAAGTGGTTTAGGATTTTTTTTAACAGTGAGGCCTGACTGTTCCTGACAACACCACCTGCGTCAGAAAGGAAGATGGACATTAAAGAAACTCGTTATGGAGTTTGCTTTCAATATGGCAAGACTACCCCATTTGGACAAGATACTGCTCTTGTATGGACTTTTGTTTCATGCTATATAAACTGGACATGCAGGACCCACACGAAAATGACTGCTAACACAAGACGGGCATTGCTACAGGATTCCTGCTTTATGGAAGAGTATGACAGACAGTCTGCAAGACACAGAAAAAGTGACTGACAAACTGCCAATACAGGTAGACTGTTTAAAGTTTCCTGCTTTGCTGAGGAGTCTGCCAGACTATGGCCTATAGGCTGAAAAATAAAACATTACAGAAGAATTTCAGGTGGCTGACTAAGAAATGAGTTGTCTCTGTCATTTCTAGAGCTTATATATTATCCTTTGGTGGTCTTTGATGGAGTTGAAGACAGATAATTATGGTTATAGTTTTCCTTAGTTAGGACTAAAGATAAGTTACATATAAGACTTTAGACTCACAAAAATAGATGATAGAATATTTTCTTTAAATGTTACTAAATGTTAGTGAACTAAATATTGTTAACTGTGATTCTTATTTGAAATCTATTTTTGTTATATATTTTACTATGTTAAAACCCTTCCTTTTATTTTAGACAGAAAAGAGAAGATGATGGGAGATGTCATTCTGTAAATATGTTTCTTGTATTGGTTAATTAATAAACGACTGTTGGCCAGTAGGAAAGCAAGATAAGTGGGGCTAGGAGATAAGGAGGAGAGAGGAAGTAGGAGGGAATAGATTCAAGATAGAGGACTGAGAGAGCAGAATGTCAGCTCCTCTCTCTGATAAAATAAGACCACATGGAAATACTTAGATTAGTAGAAATGAATTAATATTTAAGACAGAGCTAGCCAATAAAAATGCTAGTAACAGGCCAACAGGATTATATCTAATACAGTATCTCTGTGTGTTATTTGAGGCTGGTGTGCAGAGAGACCAGGCTGGCAGAAAAAACTGCTCATAACACCCAGCAATAATACTTTGGTACATACACAAAGGATGTTCAATCGTACCACAAGGACATTTGCTCAACAATGTCCATAACAGAATTATTCATAATAGCCAGAACCTAGAAACAACATAGATTCCCCCCAACCAAAGAATGGATAAGGAAAACGTGACACATCTATACAATGGAGCATTAATCAGTGGACAAAAACAATGACCTCTTTGAATTTTTAAGAAAATGAATAGAACTAGAAAAAAAAATCATTCTGAATGAGACAACCAGACCCAGAAAGACAAATATGGAGTGTACTCACTCATCAATGGATCTTAGATGTAAAGCAAAAGATAATCAGGCTACAATCTTCAGACCCAGAGAAGCTAAGTAACAAGGAGAACACTAAGAGGGATGTATGGATCTCCTGGAAGAAGGGAATTAATGAGATTCCTGGGTAAACTTGTTGGGGGGGCGTGGGGGAACAGAGGGAATGGAAATGTGAGGGATCAGGATGATCAAGTTGAAGAATAGATGGAGAGGGAGAACCAGGAAAGAAATATTTTGATAGGGGGGAGCATTATGGGGTTAAGGATCAATCTGGAGCCAGAGAAATTTCTGAAAATACACAGGGATCATCCCAGTTGAGACTCCTAATAATAGTGGTTAGGATGTGTAGCATGTATGTTCCCCACTCTTTGTTCCTCCCTGCCGGCTGCCTGGTCCCACCTCCACATTAGCCCCAAATAACATGTATTTAATACAATGCTGTTGGCCACTTATTATCATTGTTTATTGGCTAGCTTTGTCTTAATGATTAACCCATTTCTACTATTCTAAGTATTTCCATGTGGCTCATCTTACTGGCCAGAGTGGCGCTGGCTTGCTACCTCTCCAGGCTCTCCATGTTGACTCCTCCTAACTACTTCCTCTTTCCTCCTTGTCTCTTAGCCCTGCCTATCTTGCTTTCCCATTGGCCACAGTGCTTTATTCATTAACCAGTATGAGAAACATATTTACAGAATAACATCTTTCATCAAGAATGACTAAACCAGCCTTCCCCTGTGATCAGATTGGTGACTACATTAATTGTCATCATAGAGCCTTCATCAAGTAACTGAAAAAAGCAGGTGCAGTGCATCCACAGCCAATTAGTATTTGATATGCAGTAACAAAGTGTCATCTTTATATCAGTCAGGTATAGTAAAATTATTGTTAGGGTACACTAGATTTGAAAGGATTTCGGTGGTTGATATATCATCCTTCCTCAATTACCTTTGAATCTAGTTTTACCTGTCCTCCCTTTAGAATTTTTATATGTGTATTTAATCTCTTTTCAACAATATCACTTTATATTTGCCCCTTGGAGTTCTGCCTTGTCCTTTCAGTCAGTTGGAAGTTGGCCATTAGTCCACAAGGACAAACGGGCTGAAGGCCCAGCAAAGATTCTTATGTGGCACATGAAGGTGAAGGAGACAGCACTCAGGGAGATGACTTCTGGGAATCAACTCAATGTGTGTTCAGAGTATAGAAAATGCATAGGATTGGTGAGCTTGGGGGCAAACCCTAGTTTGCATTAAGTAGCATGCTCCTACCACAAGGCTTCATATGTGGCAGTAGGGTCCCAACAGCAAAGATCCTAGTATAAGTATTAGTTACCATATGTCCAGCAGAGGTGGCTTCTAGCAGAAAATTGTTCCAAAGGTCACCTTAGAGACAAATCAGTCATTCAGGCTTAGAGACAGCTTTCAGATAAGGTTAGTCCTCAGGCACAGGGACTATTCAGATAAGAGTAGGGATCATGCAGAAGGTCTCCCTGGAGTGAAGGAGTCCCCATATCTTTGAGCTTTAGAAAAAAAGTTGCCAGGCCATGGTAGACTGCAACATCTGACCAGCCAACAAGACCTCCCAACCTTTGCCAAATCTGGATGAATTAAATAATGGAACTTAATTATCTGAAAAGTGGGTGTCCAAGATCAAGGTACCATTATGTGAATTAAGATTAGGCCCCTATTCTTGGACTGCAGTTGTGTGACTTCCCTTTGTTATCCTGTGGCAGGAAACACAAAAAGAGGATGCTGGGTCTTTAGGACATTAATTCCATATCAGGGAGCCATATCAAGATTTTCTGGGAACTTAATTTTTCTCAGCTTCCACCTCTAAATGTTATCATATTTGGAGATGGAGGTTCATTTAATGAATGTATGAAGAAGGGAATAGAATTTGATTCCTAACCTTCTAGCCCAGTACTACCTTCTAGCCCAGTGCTCCAAGGTCACTCCTTTTTGCACTCAAAGAGCATCAATTACTTCATCACAGAGTCTTCACTTGCCCCATTATAAACTCTAATGCCAAATATGTCATAAGTAACTTCTAAATGAGGCAAAGAGAAATGATTAACAGAATGATTCATCTTGAAGCAAAAGTTCCTTCTGACTGTGCAAGGCAAGTCATATCTGACTTCTAAAATGAATATAAAATAGTCACAGGATAGGCATTCCTCTTCCAAATAGAAAAAGGTTAAATTGGAAGGAAGAGAGGGGTGACAGCTCCCAAGAAAATCCCAACTGAAAAGACCAAAAAAAAAAAAAAAAAAAAAACAAAACAAAAAAAAAAAAAACCGATATCCTGTCTCCCATACTCATGGTGGGGTGAGGGCAGCATCTCTCCAGGTGAAAACATTCTGTCTACGGAAACTGATCTAGTGTCCATAGTCATGCCTGAATCTCCTTCAGGTTCATTTTTTCCCTTGTATCAACAGTACATACTTACAGCCAAATGCCCTATCATCACACCCTGTCAAATCTAACAACCTGAAGTCTTCATTCATTTTGTACTAGCTCCACCACTGTCATTTTGGGCCAAAGGGTTCAGCTTTTGGAATCCCATAAACTCCTATCAAGCAACATTTTAGCTACAATCTATCTTCTGAATATTTTCTAACTTATAGGGTATGGAAAAGTCTGAGAGGTTTCCAGGTGTTGCAATTACTGCTGGTTAAATTACTGTGAACTGGACACCAATTAGAGTCACCTTGGAGGAGGGAACCGTGGTTGGGGAATTGCCACCATTGTATTGGACTGTGGGCATGTCTGTGAAGCATTTTCTTATCTGACAGTTGATGTGAGAGAATCCAGACCACTGTGTGTGATGTAAGGACTAGATAACTTGTCCTGTGCTGTTTAAGAGAACAGGCTGTGCAAACCACGAGGAGTGAGCCAGGAAGCAGCAGCAGCCCTCCATGCCTGTGCTTTAGTTCCTACCTCCAGGTTCTTGCTCTTATTTTGCTCAATAATAGACTTGCATAGGGAAATTAAACTCTTTAAGTTTGGTTTTGGTCAATGATTTATTACAACAGAAAACTAAATTAGCAGAGTTGTCACTGAATTTTGCTATAAAATATCACGTATCTTTGTAGTGTATGTGTGTAGTATAGTGTATATTCTGTGATATAAATATAATCATATGGATGACTTCACATGTGCTTGAAATAAGTGTACACATGTATGCATAGGTAGACAAGAGGTAGAAAGAATGTCTTCATTAATGGCTCCCTTCTCTAATTTTCAACCTAATGCCCGCAGTGAATGGGTAATTCACTAATTTGGATGGGTCTGGCAAATGAGCTCCAAATACCTTTCACTAACTCTCACTGCTTATATAACATCAGTTATGGATTTGGCCTTTAATTGGGAGCTAGGAATCCAAACACATATATTAATGCTTACACAGCAAACAATTCTCCCAAGAAGTCATTATTCAAGCTGCTCAATCATTTTTTATTTGACATTCTTTCTTCTAGTTCCCATAACTAATCAGAAAGACCCAAGTTGTTGTTTCAATACTTTGTTTAGAATTCTTTACGGCTAAATTTCTATTTTGATTGTTTCCTATGTTGCGCATTCCATAAAACATCAAAACAGAATTCAAATAAAGCCTTTGCTGATTTCACACACACATATATATAATATATATATAATTTATTAATTTATTGTTCTTATTTTACATATCGATCCCAGTTCCCTCTCCATCCCTTCCTCCTTCCTTCTCTTCCACCCTTTCATGCCCTCACCACCCTGCCACCCCTCTCCACATGTAGGGTGATGCCTTCCTGGAGGAGTCATCAAAATTTGTCAAGTCATTTGGAGTACAGACTAGGCCCTCCCTCCTGCCTCTAGGTTAAGGGACTATCCCTCCATGGGGAATGTGCTCCTAAAGTCCTTTGTTGTACCAGGAATACATCCTGGTTCCACTGTCAGAGGTCACTTAGACTTCTCAGGCCTTCCAAATGAGACCCATGTTCTCTGTCAGTCCAATGCTGCATTCCCAGCTATCAGTCTGGGGGCCCATTAGCTCCCCCTTGTCAGGTAAGCTGTCTCTGTGGGTTTCTGTAGCCTGGTCTTGTCCTCCCTCTCTGCATTTATATTCCAGTTCGGCTCAGTGTTTAGCTGTGGGTGTCTGCTTCTGTTTCCATCAGCTACTAGATGAAGGTTCTATGATTGTGGGTAAGTTAGTCATCAATCTCATTATCACCTAAGGGAATTTATGGTAGCCTTTCCTCTGTTGCTCAAATTGTTAGTTGGGGTCAGTCTTGTAGGTCTCTTGACATTTCTCTAGAGCCAGTTTTCTCTTTAAACCTATAATGGCTCCCTCTTTTATGTTCTCTCTCTCTCTCTCTCTCTCTCTCTCTCTCTCTCTCTCTCTCTCTCTCTCTCTCTCTCTGGTCTATTTGTTTATTTCTCACCTGACTTCTTAGTCCCACATGTTCTCCTCTCCTACCCTTCTCTATCTCCTAGCCCCTCTCCATTCACTGCCTCCCTACTTCCAATATGCTCAGCAGATCTTGTCCCTTTCCCCTTCTCTGAGACTCATCCTTGTATCCTAGTTTCTATGATGGTGTGAATTATATGCTGGTGAGCCTTTTCTCTATGTCTAAAATCCATATATGAATGAGTACATACCATGTTCCTCTTTTTGTGACTGGGATACCTTATTTACAATGGTTTCTTCAAGTTCCATCCATTTGGCTACGAATTTCAAGATTCCTTTGTTTTTTTTCCCCACAGAGTAGTATTCCATTGTGTAAATGTGCCACATCTTCTTTATCCATTCTTCAGTTGATGGGCATCTAGGTTGCTTCCATGTTCTTGCTATTACAAATAGTGTTGCTACAAACATAGTTGAACTTTGTTGCATAGTTGTCTTTGTTGCATAAATGTGGATCATTCTGTAGTATAGTATTGTCTAAATGATGCAATCAGTAGTAGCTCAATTTGAAATTATCAAATCTAACTGAGACGAATGAATACAAAACATTAAAATAGATTATCCTGATTTTTTAAAACATCTATTTCTTATATTTTCAAAGCAAAGTGTCACCTGGGCACATAAACCCAATAGTCAGAGGTCATGTTCTATGGACAGCCTCTGAAAAGATGGGAATGGACCATTCAGAATTTCAGGATCTAATTGTTCCCCAGTCCAAACACAACTGAGAATCTCTACTCCAGTATGAGAGAAGTGAGAGACTGAAGTTAGTGAGAGGGCTTATAGTGAAGGAGGAGTTGTTCACTCTAGAGTAACTCATTCAGTTTCTAATAAGCTAAAGATTCATAGTCATCGCAAGAAGTTTGTATTAGAGAGAGAGAGAGAGAGAGAGGGGAGGGAGGGAAAGAGGGAGAGAGAGAGAGTGATGAAAGGTCCAGACAGTGCAGGACTAGCTTTTCTGGGTGAGATTATGTGATGCACTTGTAGATTAGATTAATATCATATTAATCGTTCCGGTGACTCTTCCATTGAGTCTAGATATTGCTATCAAGAAACCATAGGTAGTTTAGCTTAGCAGATATCCATTATATACCCACTCTTGCCATTTCCAACCAAAAAAAGAAAAAAACAGCAAGACATTTAGATCCTCAGTTTCTCAGTTTTGCTTTGCTGTCTGCTCGGCTTTTATTGAAAAAAAAATCTAACTTAATAGCATTGTTATCTTCTAGTACATTAACAAATTATACTACATACTATTCAATAAGTGCTTTTTTATTTTCAATTTTTGATTTTTGAGATTTTTATTTTTATACATCTGGTGTTGTACTAAATGATCATGGTTGAGATTTTTATAATAATTAAAGTATTTACTGTGGCCATTGTTGTATGACATTGTGCTTGGAGAGAAAAGAACCAATATGTACTTCCCAGAGATAGGGACCAACAATAGACTAAAGTATGGATATCATCAGTGTTCACCTTGGTGAATCAATGAGTTTTATGGGGTTACTTAAAGAGTCATTTAAAGGAACAGAGATAAGACACCTTTATGAACAAATCTTGGTGACCACTCATGAAAGATGGAAACCTGGAGTTCACTGCACAACCTGTAAGCTGCAAAGTTACTTGTTCACATAGCTGTTGTTAGTCTGAGACTCTACTGGGTAGTTTGATTGCTATATTTTCCTTCAAGGCAGCTCACATCTCAGCTTATCTTAAAGTCAGCTATGCATTCAGCATGTTTTTGCTTTTTTTTTTTTTTTTCAAGACAGCTTGGCTTCTCTGAACCTCTTATAGAAGACTCAGCTTGTCTGAGCGTGTCTCTCTGTAGTCTTTGCAACTATATTTGGAGGAGGGGCCTATGAATTCTGTTCAGTTTCCTGAAACCTTTGAGTTGATTATTTCCTGAGCTTAAAAATCTTCTCTGCAGTGTAAAATGTCCACCTCCCTTTCCTGTGACTTAAGCTTCCTTCCAAGGTGGAGATCTTTCTCAGAGAAAATTGTTATATAGCAGTCACCAAAAATCTTACTTGGTAATTTATTCTTTTGTTTATAAAATGGAGGTTTAGTGAGTTTAAGAATATTAGTTGTATATGGGAAAGGTCATGGATTTCCTAAATGTAACTTATAGGACTAAAATTTGATGTTTTATCCTACTTTACTTAAAAATTATAGGTATGTTTTATTTCATTCAAACATGCATTAGAATATTAAATATACATATTTTGTATTAAATATACATATAATATATAAAACAATATACTTTATTATTTTAGTGACTCAAAAATTACAATTAACTATGAAAATGGATTTTTTCAACCATTTTACCTAGCCTGTGTAAGTTCAATAGATCACTGACAGGCTGGTGATGTTGGCAATAATGATTAAAAAGAATTTCAACCTGAACTCCCTCATGATAACATTGGCTGTAACCATTATGATAGGTGATGACTTACATAATTAACTTATCATCTTTCATTTTTAGCTATAGTCAAACGATGTTTAAAAGAGAGAAATATGATATTTTCATGAGATAATCCACCTTACTCTAATTCACTTTTACTGAACAAAAAAAGAACTAAGTTCAATTTTCTTTTATTCTGTGTCTTCAAAAATTATAAATAACAGAGACCTTATACAGTGATAAGAACAAGGAAAAAAGAGATATGACTAATAGATAAGATTCTTAACGATTCCAATTTCCTTTTATGCCCCCACTCTCTTTTTCATTCAGAGTACAAGACTAAGTATATTAAATAATCAGAGTTTGAAAAAAATGAAGGTTGTGCTGTTTTTTTTAACCTTGAAAACAAGAGCTATTTAAAAGTGAAAGGACACTTTGAGCACTTGAGAGAATTTAGATAGACTGAAGTAGAAGGAAAACAAGGAAAAAATTCATTTTGACTTTGTGTGTGTGTATATGTGTGTGTTCATATATGTGTGCATGTGTGTGCAGTAATGTGTATAGGATTGTACCTGTAGGATGTATGTGTAAATAAAGTTGTAGTACACAGGGGAATAATGCTTTCCCCAGGAGTCATGGACTATCAAACAAAAAATCCAGTGCTGTGGACAGCTCCTCTTAAGCTGTGAGTAAAGAGAGTCTAATTGTCCCCATCAAAACAATACGGGATATTGCCATTGCCTTTGATTGTCTCCTAGAACTGCAAAGCAAAACCTATTGCTGGAGATGCCACACACTTTGGATACAGAACTTGAAAGAATCGAGTTAAAACCAATCTCTAAGCTTCTTCCTGATGACTAGCTCTAAGAATTTTGAAAGAAGCTAAGCAAGTTGCCAGTGCTAAAAAGAAATAAACAGTTTCATGCAGCTCTAATGTCTTCAAACAACAGCTATGAATCGAGTGACAAAATTTCCTAAAAGTGTAATAGTGGCATTTATATCCTGATGGTACACAACTGCCATTCTGTTGGACTTAAGGCCAACTAAATGGGAGACAAATTATGTCAGATACTCTAAATAAGTATAATTTTGAAGCATATGCTAAATACTTAATCTTATAGCCACAGGCAAGTGTGGATCTCACCCACCATCAAAGAAGCTTCTGTTTTTAGACAACAGAGACCACTAAAGAAAGCTTTAAATGAACAGAGGACAATTGACCATGAGATGCTTGGCACCAATTACTAAATCTACAATACTACTCCAATACCTGAGGCTCAGGTAATATAGCAGAAAAGGATGTGGGAAGAGTGTGAGAACCAGAAGACCAGGATATTTCTACAAGATTTCAGATTGTGTTTTTTGCATATGAAAGAAAAGCCAAATCTGTGAAATCCCAGCAATATAGATTCCTATGCAGCTCTTAAACAATAACTACATTAGCAGACTTGTTAACATGGATGGGAGAATTCTCACAAGGATCCAACCATAGTTGAAGAGCTACTGGAAATTAATGGTTTATAATTGAGGGACAATCATTCTTTCCAGAGACAATCCATCTGATAGTTTAATCAGTCCTAAGAGGTAAGTACTAAATACATCTATCATTCCTAAATGAACTCACCAAGTTGCAGTCATATATTTATGTTTATATGTATTATGTTTGTATATATACTGTTACATATATATATATATATATATATATATATATATAGTGTGTGTGTGTGTGTGTGTAACAATAATCATTAAAGAGAAAGAGGTCATGAGTTTAAACAGGCATTGCCCATGGGAGGAATTGAAAGGAGGAGAATATTCATATAAAGTTCTCAAAAACTAAATAAACAAATTTTTAAAGTGAATAAAAGAGAGCTATTAGAATTTTTGAATATTCTTTTGTGTTGGTCTAAATGGGACAATTCCCTGATATTTTAAGTAATGTTCTGTCATTTTTCAAAACATAATTAACAAGGTTACATCAAGTATCTGGAAATAGAAGCATAAAGTAGTAGCCAGATAGTTATTGCTCCTAATCATTAAAAACAAACACAAACCAATGACAATAACAAAATAGCCTACACTGCAGAAGCTTATGGGGCAAAGGACTTGCAGACTTAGTGTTAACACTGTAGCAAACATATCAAGTCTCAGTTTGGACATCTTGATTGTAATACCATAGCCAGAAAAGTATGAAGATTCTGGTAATGATCATGGTGGGTTGTCATGGTAGAGAAGCACACAGCATTGCTACTTAAAAAAAAAATCTTAGTGTGGATGCTGAGTGGATCATATCAGGAAATTGTTAGAAATGGAAACTCTCACTTCCTGCCCCTGGTCTGTGCAATTAAAACTCCCCAAACTGATTTAGAACTGTGAAACCCATTGATTTCCATTCTTAAAGCTGAAGAACGAATACATTACTATTTTATGAAAGATGACTGAATTTCACACAGTCTCAAGAAAAAACTTTTGTAATTATTGTGGACAATGGCCAAATTCAGGAGCCACCTTCTGGTCAATCCACAGATAAAAATGCTTAGCATATCAGAAGAATATTCATGAGATACACACACATATTAGATACAAGCTGTAGGAAATCCCCCATAGTCACTGGGGAAAGAATGTACATGTAAAATTACAGACAGAGTAAAATATATTCTTGAGTCTGTATGTCTTGAAAGCTTTGTAAATATGAATATTATCCATGAGAAATTATTTCTGGTGGGTTGACACCTTGAATATTAATTGTTATGTGTTGTAATAAATGATAATGGTTCTCAGCATAAATTGAAAATGAATATTGATTTTTCTTTATGTTTTCTTTATTTTTAATTCCTGTCAAGTGAAGAACCTACCTGTGGCTCATTGACATTACAAACTACAAATAATCCTTGACCTGAGATACATTTGAGATGTTTTTGTCTGCTTGATACCTTGTGTGTATGTTTCATGGCAGGAATAGTGGCCTTTATGAATATGAGTGAGTGCAGCATTACCGTAATTGAAAGCACAGGCCCAGAGATATTCTAGGCTAGCAAAACTTTCCTGGTTGAAGATAAAGTAACAGGACTTGGGAAAACAGGAGTGGTCAGTGTTTATAAGCGAGCCACAAACTTCTAAGCAACTATTTTGTATAGATGTTCTATCACTCATACAAATAAACATTAATCCAGGGTGAGCAGAGTTCTAGTATATAATTTCTCTCTGAGAGGATTTACTGTGTAAGCAGATGCATCAACCTCAAAAGAGTACCTGAAAGTCATGGATATAAGTACAACTATACAGGTAGTTAACGGGTATCACAAATGTCAAGAACTATGGGCTGTTGTAACACAAAATAGTCATGTGAATATGCCCTTTGGTACATTTTGTTACTTATTGCACTTTACCATTATGTCTATACACTTAGAGAAATGGGTTTTCAACCCCAAAATAATGACTTTAACCACAAATTTCAAATTTAGTGAAATTTCAGGGAAAAATAATTCTGCAAACTTCTGCAAACAATTCTGCCTTCTTAAGGGATTCCTAACAGTGGGAGCATGCACTGTCTCTAACTCTTTGGCTGGCTTTTGGAAACCCAGTCCTTGTCCTGAGCTGCCTTCCCCAGTCTTAACACAATGGAACTGCAACTTTATAGTCTATGTTTTGTTGACATCCATGAGGGCCTGCTCTTTTCTAAACAGAAACAGGATGTTGTATTCCACCAGACAAGAATGTCAATGACCTTATTGTGTATAGACTAGAGGCTTACGTATTTAGCATTGCTATCTTTGTTATTTTTTATGGCTTTTAATCCCTAATTCAATGTTAATCATGTACATATTTCATTGTAAATTATCAAGTATTGCCTTAAATAAATACTAAGCAATGTTTATTGTGAAAATGTATTTTATTTATCCTACCCTGTAAGTGATTTTCATCTTAATATTTAAATAATATAATATCATTATTATAACTCACATCCTTATTTACATACAAAGACTTTGAAATGAATTTTATCCTTGTCACAGATTACAGTTTAGTGAGCTACATATGTTTCTAATTATCTATCATATTAGACATACAAAATATAAATATGTATTATGCATTCAATATTTACACAAAAAATGATATTTCTTTCAAAATTTCTTTAACTTTTTCTAATAAAGAAAATGCCTTACATATTTTAAGACCTCTTCCCCAAATAGCCAAATAGTTGTATATTGTTTTTGCTTTGTTATTTCCCTTTACAACAGAAGAAACAATTCTTGGTAGTTAATTTGGTTCTGACTAATAAAAATGAAAAATCTCAATGAAATCAGAAAAACAAAAAAAGAAAAGAAATCCCTACAGAATGGTTTCCAGTGTGCAAGGCCTGAAAGAAAACTTTGCCAAAAAAATGGCTAAAATTAGTAATCAGTTAATGAAGTGTGAAGATTTTCTTAGCAGAGAAAACAGACCACAGAGAATGGTGTTAAGAAAATTCCTAGAGGCCTTACCAAGATATTCTAGCAGCGGTTAATTATCAAGCTCCAAACAGAAGTAAAACGTGTAACAAGAAAGATGTGCAATTGGCTTTTTGCCTTCAGAAAGAGTGCAGACTTCATTTTTCTAAAAAAAAAAAAAAAAAAAAAAAGTAAATAAATAAAAAAGTAATTTGAAAGAAAAAAAAGTAAATCTGTCTGCTTTTCTTTTGGAATTTCAAAGTATAAATACTCACTATAATTGCACACACCTTTAATCCCAGCACTTGGGAAGAACTCTGAGTTAGACACCATCCTGGTCTACAAAGTGAGTTCCAGGAGAGCTGGGACTGTTACACAGAGAAACCCTGTCTCAAAAAACTATGAAAGTTGAGAGCTCACGCCTGATGAGGAGGTTTAGACCAAAGAATAATCTATACAAACTTAGACAATAATGGACTCAAACTCTATCATCATGCTACCAATAGCTGTGATCCCTTCTAAATTGCATACCCAGATGGATAGACAAACTCCTATAAGCAAATATATTCAGGTACAATATAGAAGAGATATGAGGAGAATGAAAATCTTGTCTTGTTCCTGATTTTAGAGGAATCTCATTGAGTTTCTCTCCTTTTAGTTTGATGTTGGTTGTTGAAATACTGTATATTGTTTTTATTATGCTTAGGTATGTACATGTTATCCCTGAAATCTCTCTATCCAAGACCTTTATCATGAAGGGATATTTGTATTGTCAGAGGCTTTTTCAGCATCTGGTGATATGATCATGTGTTTTTGGATTTTTGTTTATTTTCAGTTTATTTATATGGTGAATTGCATGGATAGATTGTTTTTGTATGTTGAACCATCCTTACATCCCTGGGATGAAGTCTATTTGGTCATAGTAGATGATTTCTCTGATGTATTCTTGGATTCAATTTGCCAGTATTTTACTGAGTATTTTGCATCAATGAGGGGTATTGGTCTGTAGTTCTTTCTTAGTTTTATCTTTGTGTGGCTTGGGTAGCAAGGTATTCAATTCACAAATCCATTTATTTAGTGTAGTTATTGTATATCTAGTGGGAGTTGGGCATTATACTATAGTATTATGTGTGTGGGAGAGTTATATTAGAATTTTGATATCCACAAATGTCTGGGAGACAATTGCAACTACTTTTGATGAAATTGAAGCTATAATGTTATCCTCAAATGTTTCATAGGGGAAACAAAATACAAGTCTTGAAGCACAAAGTTCATTGGATTGAGGCAATCCTGCTACAGGAAGTTCTTACTTTTTCTATTTTCCATTGCATGCCAATAGGATGGCAATGTATCCTGGTTTTCCAAGTGCAAATCAATATTAGTTCCATCTCAAAGGATTATCATCCAAACTCTTTGTTAAATATCATGTCCAAATTATTAACATCTTAACATGTAGTTGACATGCTATTATTAGAATATCTTACATTCTTATTTTATGTGTTGAAAGTAAGTAGTATGATTCTTCATCCTGAGTTGACTAGCAAATTTCACAGTCCTTATATTTGCTAAATATCAGATTGCTTAATGAAAATAAATATTGCTTTCAAAATTGTATGAATGAATGAATGCATAATTATCAACTGGAAACTCATGAATATCAACTAATCAATTGTACATATAAAACATTTTCCGATGATCATAATAAAGCAATGGGAGTAACACAGAAGTGATTACATGTACATAACTGTTGAATAAAAATATTTATGTCCTATGGATTTAAATGTTCTCTTTTATTATTCTCAATATATCTGGTTTTATGTTGAGGTCTTTTATCCACTTGGACTTACATTTGTACAAGGTGATAGATAACAGATTAATTTGCATTCTTCTACATGTTGACAGCCAGTTATACCAGCACCATTTGTTAAAGATGCTTTCATTTTTCCATTATGTATTTCTGTCTTCTTTATCAAAATCAGGAGTTCATAGCTATGTGCATTTATATCTATGTCTTTTATTTGAATCCACAGTGACCAAAAAGGCCTGTCTTGAAAGTATATCATTTACCAAGAATTTTGGAAGGCTTGAACAAACAAGATAAGGGATATCAATGAGAGAAGAGGCATAGACAAAGCAAAAACAAAAACAACACATGCAAAATCCAAGAGGCTTGGGGGAGGGATTTAGCATAAGTGAACCCATAAAAATATCAGAGGCCAAGTTATCAAGATTTGTAAATCACAGGAAACAAATTTGAGCACATGCAAGAAAACTGTGGGAACACTTGGAAGAATTCTGAACAGGATTTGATGAAACTCTGATATGAATTATTTCAACTGCTCTGTGGTAAGCAGATTGAAATGCAAGGTGGTATGGAGAACACACAATGTCTATGCTTTCTCTTATGTAAGGTTTGTTCTCATGGCACATTGGAGTAGAAGAAAATTTACTTTTGTCTCAGATAGCATTGATTTATTTCAATATTCTCTTTACTAGGTCACTTGATTATTCTAATTTTAATTTCCATTTTTTTCAGAGGCATAACCTGGCAACAGAATGTCTTCTTTTCATAACTAGGGCACTTGAAGCAAACCATGAGGGCTATCATACCCTTGTGCTAAGGAATTAAATGTATTTGGCCATTAATTTAAAAGGATAAAATGACTGAACAATATTTGGCCTTAATATTCTAATAGCTACAATCCCTTAAGTATTTCTGAGTGCAAGACAACTAATGAGCACAATAGACTCCCAAATCCATACCTGTTTTTACTTCTTTATCACCCTGATGACCTATCAAAGAAAAGACTGTAATTACAAATTTACAATTTGCTTTCAATAATATAATGTGTACTAGTATAAAATAAGATGCCATGATCAAATATACAATACTTTAATCTGATGGGAGATGTTATTCTGTATATATGTTTCTCATACTGGTTAATAAAGCCCTGTGGCCAATAGAAAACTAGATAGGCGGGGCTAGGAGACTAGGAGGAGGAAAGAGGAAGTAGAAGGCGGAGTCGAGATGTAGCCCGGGAAGAAGCAGGAAGCCTGCCACGCAGCTCCCCGATAAGACGACCACGTGGAAATACTTAGATAAGTAGAAATGGGTTAATGATTAAGGCAGAGCTAGCCCATTAACAATAATGGTAACTGGCCAACAGGATTGTATCAAATATAGAGTCTCCTGAGTGTTATTTGGGGCACACGTGGTTGCAGGACAATGGCGGCAGGACCAGCGGCAGCCGGCGGGGAAACCTACTGTAACATTAATCCTAACCCTGAATCAGCAGCATGAACTAGTGGTCACAGCAGATCATTTGGACCCTTAGATGATGTATAGTGGCCCAGTAGATGCTGGATTTATAGAGGCTTTGAATAAAGAACTTCAAGCTTAAGAAACAACAATATTTTACAATTGACTGTAAACAAACCTACATCCATATTGCTTTTGTTCACTTATAACATTTGACAGAAATCAACTTCCTTTCTGAAAGAATACACGTTGTCACTTACAATACAAGCTATTATATTGTTTACTATCCAAGCTTTCTGTAGAATGCTCATCAAAACAAAAACACTCAAAGATTTAACTGTCAAGACATGCAAAAGTAGAAAGACTCACTGACAATTCCTTCTGAAATGAACACAAATTTCCACATAGATATTCAGATCATTTGATATGCCAATCAATACTCTAATCTTTGGAATGCTTAAATTTTAAATGTATTCCTAGTGCTCTAAGGGCACAGATTATAGTGAAGGCAATATCCAGTTCTTCCAATTGTAAGGATGACAAAGTCACAGAGACCCCTTTCCATGTACTGTGATTCAAAAGATGCCAGCACTTGTCACATCCTCTGTAAAGTTTCCTATGGTGAGATGCTTGTTAGATTAAAAAAATCTACTGAGAAGAAGCTCTTCTAATTATTTTTTTCAATGATTAATTATCATATATTTCTAGTAGAGTTCAGCTAATTGTAAATAGTCATATGTATATTTTATTAGAAGCTATTTTGGATATATAGTTATGCAAAAATTTAAGTAGTGATGTCATGCTGCTTAATTGTTACTATAGACATCACAGTACTGAGTTTTATAATAAATAAAAATAAATAAATAAAATATTACAATAAAATACAATTACAATTTACAATTACAATTAAATTACAATTTACAATAAAATATTTCCTGTTTTATAATTGAATACTACTTTCTCAGAAAGTATTTGTTTTAAAGATAATCAAAGTTCCGTGAAATTATTTCATACTCTTAAAAAAAATGACCTGACATGAGAACTCCTGGAATCCAGTTGCAGAAAGGAGTGATGAGAAAAGGAGTCAAGACCAGGCTGGAGAAACCCACAGAAACAGCTGACCTGAATAAAGGGAGCTCATGGACCACAGACTGATTGCTGGAAAACCAAAATCAAATCGATCCAGACTCCCTGAATCTGAGTGTCAGTTAGGAGGCCTGAACAATCTATGGGGCCTCTGGTAGTGGATCACTATTCATCCCTAGTGTACAAATGGATTCTGAGAGACCATTCCACACAGAGGGATACTCTCTCAGCCTAGACCCATGGGAGAGGGCCTAGTCCCTGCTCCAAATGATATGACAGACTTTGAAGATCTCCCATGAAAGGCCTCACCCTCCCTGGGGAGCAGAAAGGAAATGGGATGGGGTTTGGGAGGGGTAGGAGAAGAGGGGAGTGTGAGAGAACTGGGATTGACATGTAAAACAGCTTGTTTCAAATTTAAATAAAAATATTATCATAAAAAAGTCCAGCATGAAGACATGCTCATCAATATGAATTCAGAGACATTACTTTCTTAGATTTAAAATATAATACAAATAAACAACTACATTGTAAAGAAATTGGATGAAGATTTTTGGTATTCCATTTATGGAAGTCATTTCTAAATCTTGACTCACAAAAAGTAATTTTTGAAAAATTTTTGGTGTGTAATGTCATCTTAGGAAAATATTATTGTCGCAGCCTGCGCAGTCGTCTCGCCAGCAAGACAACACACACGGACAACAGGCTCCTTCTGCAGCAAGCTTTATTGCATCCAAGCAATGAAAGGAGGAAGACCCCAAGCCCAAGAGTGGTGCTGTATTTATAAGCCCTAGCCACATCAAGATGGTACGAGGTGGCGTATCGCCCTCTGGTTGGCTGCTCACTCATCACCCTATGTGATGCCCGGGGCTGGGCAGAGACTTGGCGTGTTCTCCGCTCCAGAACTTGTTTGCTGACTGCAGGGCCGGATGTCAGCACCCTCTTGTAATGGCGACTGCAGTATTACAGCTCCCTACATATTATCAATTACCTCATTTTGTTTTCATCTCATTTCTGTAATGTGTATAAACGTAAAAAAATGTATTGGCTTTATTGTATTTGTAAATGTGTGTGGCTAAATGTATATGTGAGATCTCTGTATGGAGGTCAATATGGAACCTAGAAGAGGGAGTCAGATCCCCTGGCGCTGGAATTATGACTAGTTGTGAGCTGCTCCAATCAGTCTTGAAAACTGAAGCTGAGACCTCTGTAAGAACAGTAAGTTTTTAAACACTGAGTCAACCTTCCAGCCCCCTGTACAAACATTTACTGAAAACAGATTCTTTTCTTACATGATAAATCCTGATTGCAGCTTCCCCTCTCTAAACCCCTCCTTCTTCCTCCTTGCTTCCCCCTTCAATCTGGATCCACTCCCTTTCTGCCTTTCATTTGAGAAGAACAGGTTCCTACCAGGTAATATTAAAATATAACAAAATAAGCTATAGTATGATAAAGCATAGACCATGACATTGAAGTGGGACAGGACAAACCAACAGAAGGAAAGAAACACAAGAGAAAGCCCAACATTCAGGGACCCACTTGTTTGCACACTCAGGATTCCCATCAAAACACTAAGCTGGAAGCCATAATGTATACACAAAGGACCTGGTACAGCCCCATGTAGTCCTTTGTAGAATGCTTCCATCTCTTTGAATTCATATGAGCTTTACTTGTATTGATTGTTTACTTGTTGATTTCCACCTACTTTGGTTCTTAAACTCTTTCTGCCTCCCCTCCAGGGAGGTAGTGATATGTTGTTTATGACTTATTAAAGCTTGCCTTAATATTCAAAATGCAAAGTCAGTCACAAGCCATAGCAGCCAGGCACACACCTTTAATCCCAGCAGCCAGAAGCTAGTAGGTGGTGGTACACAACTTTAATCCCAGGATTTAGGATTACGAGGTAGATGGATCTCTGAGTTCAAGGACACCCTGGAATATACAAGATTGAATCAGTCTAAAAGAGTAACAGATTACACACCTTCAATTTCAGCACTAGATGGGTATAAAAGATAGAAGCAGGGTCTTCAGTATTCAGTATTAGGCATTAATTCTCCAGCCACAATAAAGATATAAAGGCTTTGTAGTGAGATAGCCACCCTGCCAGCACCTGTTGCACTGACCATGCTATGTTGAACACTGATGTCTCTCCTCCTGGAGCCCATCCTCTACTCAGCTAATGGCCTCTTAGGCAAAAAACTGCCCCCAACTCAACCACTTTGGACATGCTGTCCTACTGTGCTTTCTGGAGACAAACATAGAAGACTGCTGAACCTTGCCAAGTCATGGTATAAGACAGCCTTTCTATCTCTCTGCTTCTGTAGTGGTCTGTCGGATACTCTAGGCCTTAGCCAAACTTGGTTGTCCCGACCTTGCTGTGAGAATTTAGGTGACTGTCTAGGTCATAGAACCTGTACCCCTACATTCTAGCATCTTTGATACAGGAAGGTGCTGAGAATGCTACCAGAAAGGAAACATATACACCAACCTAGTTACAAACCCTGTGACCTACAATGGTTACATGTCTGCAAAATATGCGGGGGCAATGGTGGCACAAATCTTGTGGGACTAACCAACCAATTGCTGTGACCAGAGTCTGAACCCCCAAACCACCAAGAGACCAGAATCCCACGCAAAAGCAGAATCTTTTTTAATCAAGAGTTACCTCAAGTCCTCTGTCTGTCCTACACATTAGGTGGAGTAGGAAAGATCCCAATCTGCAGTGGGACTGGGCATGTAACACACACACACACAAAAAAAAAAGAAAAGAAAAGAAAGGAAAAGAAAGAAAGAAAGTAAGAGAGAGAGAAAAAAGAAAGGTCGCCAGAGACTGATATTGGAGTTCCAGCTTTAAATTGAAGATCAGAGAAGCAGCAAAGCAGTCAAGCCAGTAGATCTTACCTCTACCCAGCTGAAATCACAATCCTGTGTCCATGAATCCTCAGAGGCAAAAGCTCTCAGTTCCCGTCTCCTCCTTCCTTTATTACTGTCTCCATCCAGGCATACCACTCCTGTCTCTATCTCCTTAGTACTGAGATTAAAGATATGTGAACCCAGGTGCTGAGATAACCTTTGTGTGAGCTGCTTCTTTTAGGACTGTATCAGTTTTCTATAGCCTCGAACTAGCAGAGATCCATCCACCTTTTAATCCTGAGTCCTGAGATTCAAGATGTGTGCCTGGCTTTTATGGATAACTAGTATGGCTGCTTTGCTATTTTGATCACCAGTGGCTTTAATAAAACATAAACAATATGTCACCACATTGGGAGCAAAGAGGTTTCTGCCGATCTGCTAGTTGCAGGATCAGCACACCTCTGAGCTGGCGGAGATGGGGGGAGGGAGGTGTTCTACATTAATTTGTCAGCTGCAGCTGCAAAAAATGTTGCTATACCTGGAGGCCAACCTTGGAGTTTTGCTATGTACTACATTCCACTATTATCAGTAAAGACTATCCAGAGCCAGCCAGCTAACTTATGACTGGTTCCTTACCATATGGCAGTTTCCCCCCAGTAATAGGTCAGGCAAGGTCAAGAGCTTAGTACAACCTGCTGAGTTTGAGGCCTACATCTTGCTGGGTCTTTTCTGCAGCCTGCCTTGGCTGCCAAATGGGGTGGGTGGCTGGGTGAGGATCTAAGCCCTTCACAATGTCTAATGGAATTAAGGTTCCCTCCACAAGATAGAACCAATACCCTATATTTTCAAGAACCAAAGACTACAGAGGCCACATATAAACTATTTTATTAATTCTTTTTTAAATTTTGCATACCAATCCCAGTTCCCCTTCCCTCCTCTAATCCTATTCCCAACACTGCACTCCCCATCTACTCCTCAGAGAGGATGAGACCTCCCATGGGGAGTCAACAAAGTCTCTCATATCACATTGAGGTAGGATCAATGCTCCCTCCCATGTATTTAGGTAGAGTAAGGTATTCCTCCATAGGGAATAGGCTCTAAAAAGAGACAAGCCAACAAGTACATTAATATACAGGGAAGTGAAAATATTTACTTTACTGTTCATTTTGTTATGTGCAACATATATTAACAGATATTTTGTGCATCATTTCCACTGTTTCAAAAATTATGAAAAACTATATAATCATATATTGGGGAAATTAAACCTTATCTTTTCTTTTACAAGGAAATATAGCTTGTTGTTTTGGACTTTGGCTGTATATCTTTGCATTTATAAATGATTGAGCCTAAACAAGTAATAATTCTCCTAACTTGCAAAGCAAAAATCTAGTACTTACAAGGCAGCGAGTTTTACATGATTTATTTGCTAGTATCCTATTTCTAAATATCTAGGTTTACGTTTTCTGTTAAATGAAAGAGTATATTCATACATTTTCATTAGGATAACAACATTAATGATTTCCTCATCAGAATTTAGAGAAAAGCATTGCCACTTTAGATTAAGGACTTTCATCTCTTGTTAAGGTTAATTGAATACTTCTGGTTTTGAAAACATGTCAATTTGAAAGAACTAAAGAACATTAATAGATAATAGAAAAAGTTACCTACTTCAGAACAGTTCTGGTGAAAATGCCCTAAAATTTAATTCCACATCAATTAAATACAGACAAATTCCTGTAATTGAGTACTATTGTAATGCAAGTCTGAAACCATCTGTAATGGTTGATAAAGCTGGAGTTCTATTTTCAGTTTAAAGTTGCAGGAATCTTTAGTTTTCTGTCCAGAAGATTTCAACCTGTGATCAATGAAAACAAATCCACCCAGATTCTGTTACCACTAAGTCATATGAGCAAAATAACACTCATTGATATTAGAGGTAAAAGGAGGTTATTATTAGAGGAGAGGTAAAAGTAAGATGAAAGTCGATGTAATGGCTCACTCTTCCCATCAAACAGGAATGAACATGAGCAATAATATTGTTGGGATATATTTTCCAAGAACAGGAAGGGCAATTCCCTCTCAGCCAGTCTGCAGCAGCTCTTTAACCAGGGATTCTGCTAAATGTCTCAAAGAAGTTGAGAAAATTCTCTTAGTCTTTTTTTTTAATAGACAGGTAAAATACATATTTGTGAAAGAGCTCAAAGATAAACCTTGTCTTTTTCCAGGACGAGTGAAGGAATTGGTAGTCAGGGAGTTCCTGGACTGATTTTCCTTAGTGATGCCCTGCTATTTGAAGTGCAGACTGAAACATACATTTTATTTCTCTAAGTTTTTGGGGGGTCATGATATTTTTAATAGCAACAGAAAACAAACTAAAACATATTGTATTTGCAAAAGCTACTTATTACCTTAGTCATGAGCTCTATGAATGAGGCGAAACAGGCCTTTGTTTTACTTTATTCTGTAGGTCCATCACCAACTTATGAAAAAGCCTCAAAGTTAATTTTGGATGACTGAACTTACTCAGCCTTTGGATAGGCAATATTTCTCTGAGTTTTGCCTCTGTTTAAACAGTGCCTTCTCCTGAATCTGAGCACACCATAGAGTTAAGAACAGGATTCAGGTAATGAACAGCCATAAACTCACATGAACAGATAGGATCTTGAAGAATTGATTCTGGTTCAAGGTTTTTTAAGCCACACTAGCTTTTTTTTTATTGCTAATATTTACAATAGGCTTGTATTTCTGGCTATAAAATGACAATTTCAGGTGCCTTCTTTAGACCAGACAGACTTCTCCTAAACAATTATATCCAAATGCCAAGAAATATTACTTAACAAACTTAGGGAGATTTTTGTTAACTATACCTTTAGTAGGACAATGGGGCCTTTCTTTAAATATCACAACCACTTAGGAATTTATCTCACAAATACTCACTGAATGCTTAAAGCTCGGCATTTGTTGAGATCCAGTTATGGAAAAGTCAAAGTGAATCTGTGATCTTTGTTCTCTTGATATCTTCCTAACACCTCAAAAAAGATCAGAATGATATTTGAAGAGAAGATGAAAAGTATTCTCAAAGAAAATACAACTTTTAGGAAAAGGGACAGCATTTATGCCCTCACATGTCACCAATCATTGGATATATCTGGGCCATTTTGCTTCAAGAATTTTTTCATTTGTGGTTCTATATCTCAAAAAAAATGAATTTTCAAAACTAACTATAAACACAGTCAACTTGTGTTTCATATAGCCTGTCCCATTTCTATCTATCCTCAGTTTTTGAATAGAGTCAGCTAGGAAAATCTTGTATCTCTCTTTCCTTAACTAATGGGATCAGTATAGTGAATATAAGTAGGATAACCAAGGTCCAGACACAATTATTAACATATAACATTACTGAATATTAAGTACAGAATATTAAGTAATAAATAATATTTATTTACATTAATAGCATTTGCATTTCTTAATGGCTAAGTGCTGGACAAATACGAAGTTGTTAATTTTCTAAGTCAATGCAGAAATACATAAATCGATATGTTTAAATATTTTAAAGCCCAACTTCTCAGAGGTCTCCTAGTTTTACTATTTTATGAAAGAGAAAATCAATTTTGCTCCCTATATAACTTATTTTACTGTATAATAAAGTTCTAAACACAACTTATTGTCTTGTGACATGAAGCAATTTTCTCAGTTTTCTCAAGTTTTCATGAGCATATGGAAGTCCAAATCTGACATTGGAAGTTTTCTGTGATTCCATTCTACTGTACTCATTTGGGAAGGGTCTCATGATTAAGTACAGTTCTCATCCATATCAGTAGCATAGCTAGATGCTTGTTTGAGAATTTCTTGTCTCCTGACTTCCAAGTGCAGGAATTGCAGGGTAGGGAACCAATAATTTGATCAACTATTTTTATTTACTATAAATAACAAATCATAAAGATATTTGTTTAAAATCATTTGGTTTACATATAATCATACCACTTATTAAAGGTGAAAATAAGTGTGCATACTAATTAGATGAATGTTTCTATTTTTTTAATTAAATCTTGACTGAATATTTTATACTGCAAGATGGAAAGAATCTTTGACATTTTCCAGTGCCAATTGAGATGTTCATTTCATATTCTTTAGAGCTGAAAATGCTGTTTTGCATAAACACATAATAGAAAGTATCAGAACAATGTTTAGGACTACTTCAGAAATTGTTAAAAATTTTCTCCTAAACATAAGAATGAACTCATTTAATATTTTTGGTTTTGACTTTATTTAATTCAAAACAAAGACTGAAATAGCAATTCATAACTTAAAGGATATTTTTACATGTGTCAACATGTGTGTAGTGTGCATATGTATGTATATACTGATATATGTGTAGGTGTGTACAAGTTTTCATGAGCATATGGAAGTCCAAATCTGACATTGGAAGTTTTCTGTGATTCCATTCTACTGTACTCATTTGGGAAGGGTCTCATGATTAAGTACAGTTCTCATCCATATCAGTAGCATAGCTAGATGCTTGTTTGAGAATTTCTTGTCTCCTGACTTCCAAGTGCAGGAATTGCAGGGTAGGCACTCCACCCACCTAGAACTTACTAGAAGCTAGAGATCCAAATTCTAGTCCCCACACTTATATGGCAAGTGCTTTAATTATTGAACCATCAGCCTTGTTCTTAAATGGCAATTTTAAAAATCAAATGTTCTAGGGCTAGAGATATCTCATATGTTAAGATTGAATATAGGTTCCAAAATTTAGTTCCTAGAAGCCACATGGAAATACACAGCTGCCTTCATCTCCAATTTCAAAGGACTTGTCAATTCTTCCCAAACCTCAACACACATGGAGTCATCCTCTTGATTGTATAGTAAAAATGTAGCTTAAGAATGAAAATGAACTGAAATCAGTAAATTGTCCATACTAATTGCTAATTCAAAATAAAAAGGTTGGAGATTTTTCCATCAAAGTCATTTGAGCCAGTTAATGAGTTAGCTAAGAGTAAATAATTTTACCCATAGAGTCTTCCACATGCTTTAGCATCTAATGAGGCCTTTATATTAATCATGATGATTTGTGTGTATTTAGGGTCTTGTAAGAGCTATACTCAAGAAAAATTAGCTAGGCCTGGTGTCCAGTCTTGTAGCTGGGGAAGGAAACTAGTTCATTGCATGCCTGATCTAACCATTGAGTTCAAAGTCATCCTAGGCAACTAAGTTGGTTCTGTCTCAAAAGATAAAAATTATAATTATAAGGATAATAAAGAAAAGAGGGAGTTGGAGTGCTCATCTGGGCCTAGCATTCACAGAACCCTGGGATCAATTTCAACAATGAAAAAAGAATGCAGGGGAGGTAGGAAGAGAGAGAGGGAGACAGAGACAGAGAGACCAATTATTTTTATTTTCAGAATAAAAACCCATCTTCAGGAAAGTTAGTAATAAGGGGAAATTATCATTTAGTCATTAGTTAACCTATACTTAAAGTTACTTATTTTGCCATTAGACATTTGAAAAACACATGTTTGATGGTACCACTTCAAAGGAAGGGCATACTCTAATATTAAGGGAGGGTCTACTTTTACAAAAGAGTGAAACTGACAATAAACAGTATCAATTAAGATGCTATGAAGGGCTGTGATTAGCTGTGCCAGTGACTGACAAGAACTATCGCAGACATGGGAAGAAATTTCCACAGAATTCATTGGACAGAGGCATCATGGGAAAACCTGGTGGCAGATCCTGAACAGAGCATCCTGGGCAGAGAACAAAGCCTAAAATTACCGTGTTTTCTGACAGGAAGCTTCATGCTTCATGTGGTGAAGTCACAAAATTAGGCAAGTGTAGTGTAGCAGGAGCAATAAACTGAAATTGGATGTTTGAAGGCTGCTGAAAGAGGAGATAAGAAGTAATTACTCAAGTCTCCCAAGGCCATGCCCAGGAACAAGTCACTGATGTCTGGATGCATCCTATCAGCTCTCATCGGCTTGCTGTGAGGTGATGCAGCCTTTCTCACTCTGCTAAAATTCCAAGCTGTAGAGCCTTGTTGTTCCCTGGAAACATCACCTTCATTATCTCTACATTGTGAGTAGTGCCATTATGTCAGCCTTTATGAAAGAGAAATCATCATCAAAACCGAGTGTGGGGGTCTTGGAAATTCTTCCTCTAACAGTCGAGAAAGAGCAGGAAGCCTGGGTGATTTTTCTCACTGCTGAAGCTCAGGTAAACCCAGTCCCAGAACCTTTACCCCTGGCATTCAAATGTGGCCTTGGGAATCTAAAGGACTAGAGAACCTGGCACTTCTCACTACACACAAGGAAACTGGGGATATGAATCTTGTTTCAAAACTGAATCAACTCAGTTATATTTACTGTGTAAACAATTTTGGTCTAAGCTGCACTAACTAAAATGTTTATTTGATTGTAATTGGAGAAAAACATGGCAACAAAATAGTGAGGGTGGAAGACCCAGTATCTTCTAAGACTGTTTTCCTCCTGCACAACTTTGTCTGCAACCAGAGCAGAGACAGAGCAAATGATGGACTTTTACTGTGGAAACTTTTTCTCTGATCACTCATTCTCTCTCTCTCTCTCTCTCTCTCTCTCTCTCTCTCTCTCTCTCTCTCTCTCTCTCTCTCTCTCTCTCTGTCTCTCTCTCTCTCTCTCAACCTCTCTCTCTCTCAATCTCTCTCTCTCTCAATCTCTCTCTCTCTCTCTCAATCTCTCTCTCAGTCTCTCTCTCTCTCTCTGTCTACACACACACACACACACACACACATACGGGGGGGGGATTCAAGTACAGGTATGTCACAGGAGCTACAGATGTTATGTTTAAACTCCACAGGAATTTTGTTTGTTTGTTTTTTACTTTTATTAGCATCTTAACCTTGGGATCCTACTATTTAAACTGGAACTAAACAGTTTTAATAAAATATTTTCTCATTTTAAAAAAAAAACCTATTGTTTGTGCTTGCTATCAGATTTTCACATTTTGATTTTTCATATTTTTTAAATGAGAAAATTACACTGCTGACAGTGAATGATCATTGTGACTCAGACAGACAGTATTAAAAGGACACACCAGGAAGAGCTAGCCGCTGATCTCTTTCATAGATAAAGGCCCAGTCTAAAATTCAAGGTGATAGAGAAAGGGTTAACCAAAGTGACAGAAGCTCTTCTTTCCTGAAAGAGCTTGGTTGAAAGCTACAGGTGCTAGTTCCCCCACTACAGCAGACTGCAGGCAATTGTCCTTAACTCTTCAGAGACCTCAGCCAAATGCTAATCAAAGTGAAGCTTATTAGGGGTAATTATTTTATAAAAATAAAATATAAAATATAAATATAAATTAAAAAAATATAAAAAAGAACAAACAAACAAACAAGAAGCAACCTTAAAAGGGAATGCAGCATTCAGTTATCTTTCAGTGTGTGTATCATTTCAGAGTTATAAAACACTTCCTAATTGCTGTTGTTAGTTATGAAATGTACTTTTGGAAGCAAAGGAACAAAATAGGAGAAATAACTTGTGCTAGATTTGAAAAACAAAAAAGTATATAAAAATGTTCATAAAATGTTAACATTTTGGAAAATGATAAATACCTAGAAAATTGTAATACTAAGACACAAATATAATGAACATTTACTTTTTAATGAAAATTCCACAAGCTGTACCACTTCTAATCCATATATGTCGTATTTAAAGTGCATTTCCTTTGAACAGTAAATTCTTCAAGAGAAAGTAGAATCACAATTTCTATATGTTTTATCTTAGACTAAATTTCCAGTAAAATCTTATGAGAGAAACAGAAGACCTTTCACATATCAGTATATTAGTTTTTCATTATACTAACTTAATCTTTTAACAAATGGAGTAATGGGAATATTTAAAATAACAAAAGAACCCCACCAATGATCATACTTAGTGACAAAGATAACTGCCATGACAAAACACCATGAACCAAGGCAACTTATAAAAGAAAATGTTTAATTTGCACCTCACAGTTGCAGAGGATTAGAGTCCATGATAACCATGGCAGGGAGCATGTCAACAAGCGGCCAGACACCATTATAACACTACAGAGACTTGGCATCCTTATCCACAATTTGAAGACATAGAAAGATCACACTGGGCATGGCATGAGGATTTCTGAAACCTCAAACTCTTCCCTCATTGATAGACCTTCTCCAACCAAGCTGCACCTCCTAAACCTTGCCAAACAATCCACCGAGTATTCTGATTCAAACTACCACAGAAATGAGCAACAGTTTTCAACAGAAGAAACACATGCGTTACTGGGTGTAGATTGTTCCTTGTTCTTGCTTATTGAAGGAAAGAATTCAGCTAAGAGGCACACACAGTTTAGAAAGATTTGTGCAGCAACATGAAGGTATATACTAAATAGTTTTGGGGAAAGCTGGTGGTGAGCGAAGGTAGCAGTGATAGATTCTGTAGTTGTTATGAACATTTATGAGCTAGGAAATACTCAAGACAATAAGGTGACCTTCCTGATCATAGTAGATTGGGTCTCTCTTTCAAGGCAACTCTTCCTGTTATCCTTTTGTAAATTTTACAAAAGAATTAAACCTATAATAAAGTGAATTAATGAAGCCGGTTTGTATAATAAGCTTCAGATAACAGGAAAATTTGTAGTGAATGTTCTAATGGCTAACTCTGGTGAATATTGCTGTATATATAATATGGGATACAATAAATGACTGTACACAATTCACATCCCATGCCTGAGTAATTGTCAGAATTCCTATTGTAGGAGAAAGAGAAAAAAAAAATACAAATTAGAATAAAGTGAAGTGGTATACATGTTCATCCCACTAAAGTTCCTTTGACAAAACTCAGTTGCCAGAGCAACTACGTTAACATGTGGCATATTTAGCAGGTGATTGGGTTAGGATGGAAAACCTCTTTGAATGGGATCAGGGCCTTAATATAGAGGACCTAGAGGTGTTGGTAGCTTCTGCTCCCTCTGCTGTGTGAGAATAGAGGCAGAAGGCAGGTTTTACAAATCAAGAATGAGCCATACCAGACATCAGTGAGCTCTCACAACCTAATTTCTCCTTAAAGGGCTAATACTTTTCTGTGATAGTAGAGAAAGAAGATGCCATTTTTAATGAGTCAAATGATAGAACATTAAACCACTATTTCTAAAACTTGAAGATAAAATATTGCATGTGATCTCTACTATGTTAGATCCATCAACTATTTTATAATAAATGCATACAAGCGAAAAATTTGCAATAAGAGATCATAAATATGTAGTCAGAAAATCATGTGCAAATCTAGATAGACAAGCAACAAGGTTTCTTTAACAGTTCATTACAATGGAAAGAAATTACAGGAGGAAGGACATATTCTACCAAATAATATTATGTACAGTGGTAACCATTTCAACATGGGTAATTTATTCACATTTATTTGAACATAGTTGTATGCAAGAACTGGAAATATGAATATTGAAATTATAAAATCATTATTTAAAATTTCAGCCTCATAATTTACTTTTTATATTTTGGTAAATTATCTATGGTTTAGAGATATACATGTAAAATATTAATGATCAATCTATAGACTTACTTCCAAAGAGAAATCATAGTGAACATGGAATGGGAAGAAGAGAAATCAGTGAAGGTACAGGTTTAAAAATGATTAGCAAACATTATTCATTATTGAAGCAGAGTAATTTGTTCCTAGGGATTTCAATACTATTCTAATGATTTGCTTTCTATTTTTATATTTACATTTTCCCATTAAGGATATTAAAATGCACAATGAGCCAAAAAACTTAAGTGAAACAATGAGGTGCAATTTTGTAATTGCTCAGAGTTGACTTCATTAGTTTGTAAAACATTTGGCCGATATGAGTGATAAAGACCCGATTACCTAATGAAAGGCAGCATTTCCAAGAATAGAAAATAGCTGAAAATAGCTGTTTCTGAAGAAACACCAACACTATACAACTTTTGTGCTTGTATTTTAATTTTTTTGCTGCTGTGTTTTATTCTTGGCCCCAGCAAAGTAACAGCCATATATTAAACATTCAGTAAATATTTGTGAAATTATATATGATTATATATATAATTATAATTATATACATAATTATATATTATATATTATATGTATATTATATGTATATTATAATATATAAATTATATATATGTATATATATACATATATATATATATATGTGATCCTCTAGCTCCTAGACAAAACTGCATAGAATTCCAAATAAAAAATAGCCCAGGAAACCAAAATGAGAACCAACATAATTACTATCCTATTTTTGTAATATATTATTGTCAATGTAGATTCTTACAGGCTGTGCAGAAATGGAGATGTGTTAGGAAAACTGTCTCCCTCACTGTATCACATTAGAGGCAACAGCATGGGAACAAGAATGCACAAGGTTCTCCTAGGTAAATTAGCTTAGAAATTATAATGTGACTAGAAAGTTATGAATTTACATTATAGATTAAATGTATATCTACTGCATAGAATTAACATGCCTTTTCTTTTTATTGCTTTATATGTTTCAATATTATTCTCTGGATTTTTTTAATTTTATTTTTTATTAATTTTTATCACACAATATATTTTAATCTTATTCTTTCCACTCCCCAATACTTCCTAGATTTTTCCACCTCCCTACTCACTTAACTTCATATTTTTCATATTCTTTCTCACTCTCCTTCTCTAAGAAATAAAGAAAAAAACAGAAATAGAAACTAAAACACACACTAACAGTTAAAAATCAATAAGACAAAAAAAGGGGATAAAAGTCATGGAGTCCCTTTTGGTTTGGCCAAATACTTTTCAGCATGGGACCTGTAGCACAATATGGTTGGTGTACCCAATAAAATCCCATTGGCAAAAACTAATTCTCCCTTTTCCATCATATGCCAATCCTTGGATAGGTGTGGGACTTGGTGCCTTCTTTTCAGTGCATGGATTTTGTATGGTTTGAAACTGTACAAGTCTTGTGCCTGCTGGTCTTTGTGAGACCTCATGTGCATTAGTCCTGTTATACCTGGATGATACCATTTCCTTGGAGTCATCCACTACCTCTAACTCTTGCAATGTTTCTGTCACTTCTTCCACATATATCCTGGACCTTAAGGGTAGAGTTTTGATGTAGACATTTTACTGATGGCTGAGTGTTCCAAAGTCTCTCAGTCTCTGTACATTGTCCCATTGTGAATCCCTTTACTAATCACCAACTATTGCAAGAAGAAGCTTGTCTTATGATGTGTGGATGATGTATGGATCTATGGGTATACCAATATTTCATTAAGACTCAATTTATTGCTGTGACCCTTTAGCAGTGTAACAGCATTAGTTTTTTGCATAAGACCCATGATTCATTTTATCTCGAGTTCTTGGCTATTTTAGCAGTAGCAGGTATGAGTCTCATCTCCTGGAGTGAACCTTAAATCCAATTTACAAAGGTAGATGGTTACCCCCTTAACATTTTTGCTCCTGTTGCACTTCTATATCGTGCACTTGTCATAGATCACAGTGTTTGAAGCTGGGTGATATAGATGGTTACTTTTCTCCTCCAGTAAAATACAAAGTAATTTTAAAGTATGCATTATGGATGTAATGTGAACACTGATCAATAAGGGTGAAGCTCTTGACTGGCCACAGCTTCATTGCTCCAAATTTGATAATCTAAGTAAATTGTATTATCAATGAGCCCTACAATTAGCTTTTACAAAGTAACCAATATCTTTAAAGTAGCCTGTGATGTTTGTTGGGGTTTATGGGACCCCTTTGGCCAACAACTCAAGAAAATATAGCCCATTACTGAAACAGGAGGTTTTACATGGTGGAAAAAATGTCTAGTTTGATCATTTGCTTCCCAATTATATGATGACACTATTTAATTACCTGTCATATATGTACATGTTTTAGAAAATTTCTATGATATTTATTTTAGGAAGTTTATTATAGATTTTTACAAAGGCATTTAAATTCTTTAAAAAATGACCATATCTAATTTCATTATTGCTTGTAATATTGTGGAATACTGAATTTCCACTATTCATTGATTTATTAGTTGGTTCACATACATATACTAACTTACGTGTTAGAGATCTTTCAGTGTTTTAGATTTGATAATTAACAAGGAATACACTTTATTTTAATGGATTGTATTAAAATGAAATGGAATAGAAATATTATCAAATAATTATAAGCAATACAGTAAGCTCTGGTAGAGCAGTGCAGATTGGAGCTTATTACAGAAATGGAAAATGTCTTAATCAGTAATTGAAAAGTTCAGAGGATTCTAGGCATATAAATACAATGACAACAAGATTTAGTGTGGTGTGAGGGCAACAATATCATGGCACCTGATTCTGTACACAGTCACCTGTGCACAGCATAGTATAGAAATAATCTGGACCAATTTAGTCTATGGGGTCATTATTTAACTTTGTAAATTTAGACAATTTCCAATAAACTGAAAAATATATTAGAACAAGGACAGTAGTTTTGCTCACCAGGATTGTCATAGTATCTAACATATTTTCTAAGCCATATTATCTGGAAGAAATCTTTGCTGAATAGAGCAATGGGCAGAAAAACTGAAGAATGAATGAGTGAATAAAAGAGCAGCATCTTCGGTAAGATTTTATTCAATAGTTGTGTACATTAAAGCTTGTCTTTCTTAGGGGCTACCTAAAAGGTAGCAAATAATGATTTAAGTTTCAATATTCCAAACAGCTTTCAAACTGTTCACAGGCATTTTAAGGATTAAGAGCTAATTGGTAGTGGATACAAACAAATGCTGAGAGCTGTCTCTGAGCCCTGTCTTCCTTTGTAGACACACTTTCCAGGAAAAATTCATGCATCAACTCATCCATTCATTCAATAGTTGTCTACTTAGTGACTGCTGTGGGCTAGCATGTCATAACACTTGGGATTCAGAATCAGAATCTCATGATAGTGGCCTTCAAGCATGTGTGCAAGTTAGAAGTGGAGGCAAGTAATTAGGAAAGCCTATCAAATCTAACTGTTGTTCAACTGACCAAGAATCAAGAAGGTAACTTTGGTAGGAAGGACTTCTCTGTCCATTGAGCTGCCTTGAGTGTTGGAGTGACGAGATGGTTGAGAGTCATTCATATCTGAAATGTGGGCACACATATGAGGTTAGCCTTATTGGCTTAAAGCATTATTGGCTTAAACGGATGTAAAAAGGTTGAAAGGACTCCCTCTGATAGAGGAGTGACAGGTGGAGATGACATGTGATTTAGGTAATATAGTGCCTGCTCCTGGTACTGAGAAAGAGAAACAACCTTGCCTGGTGCTTATCCAGTTACCAGGGCACATTTATTTTGACTCCTGGAGCTGGTTTGCAGGGGTTAATGAACTGCTTGTTTCCAGTATTAAGTGTCATGTCTACCTCAAATTATAATTATTTTTGTGTACACCCAAAGACAATGCTTTAGCAGAACCATTTTGAGATATTTGAGTATAGACCACCCTCCTCCAGGCCAATGAATTAATTTCTTTGATTGAAAGTTCAGACTTGGACCATTGTCACCTATATTGAGTGAGTCTAGTTTGGTCTTATGCAGGTTCCTCATTTGTCAGAACTGACTCAGTGATCTCTCACTAACTCAGGTCAGCTGATTCTGTGGGTTTCCTCATCATGGCCTTGACTGCTTTGTTTATATTATTGCTCCTTATATTGTACTCCAGTAGTTTGGCTCAATGGTTAATTGTGGATTTCTGCATCTGCTTCTGTCTGTTTCTGGAAGAGGATTCTAGCTTTTCTGGTGTTGTGGATTATAGGCTGGGTATCTTTTGTTTTTTGTCTGGTATCCACTGATGAGTAAGTATATACTATATTTGTCTTTCTGGGTCTGGGTTACCTCGCTCAGGATTTTTTTTCTAGATCTGTCCATTTACTTGCCTGAAAATTTCAGGATGTGGTTGCTTCTGAACCATGAGTAGTATTCCATTGTGTAAATGTACCATATTTTCTTTATCCATTCTTTTGTTGAAAAGCATCTAGGTTGTTTCCAAGTTTTGGCTATTATGAATAATGTTGCTATGAACATAGTTGAGCAAATGTCTTTGTGGAGTAACTGTGCCTCCTTTGGGTATATGCCCAACAGTGGTATATCAGGATCTTGAGGTGGATGATTCCTAATTCTCTGAGAAATCGCCATACCAATTTCCACAGCAGCTGTACAAGACCACATCTTCTCCAACATAAGCCATCATTGGTGTAATGTTGGTTTTATCTTAGCCATTCTGATCAGTGTATAATGAATGGTATCTCAGAGTTGTTTTGATTTGCATTTCTCTGATGACTAAAGGTGTTGAACATTTCCTTAAGTGTCTTTCCACCATTTGATATTGTTCTGTTAAGAATTCTCTATTTAGATTTGTACCCCATTTTTTTAATTGAATTATTTGAGAGTTTGATGTCTAGCTTCTTGAGTTCTTTGCATATTTTAGAGAACAGACCTCTGTCAGATGTGAGGTTGGTGAGGATCTTTCCCCATTCTATGGGGAATTGTATTGTTGACCTCATTCTTTGCTTTACAGAAGCTTCTCACTTTCAGGAGGTCCCATTTATTTATTGTTGCTGTCAGTGTGTATGCTACTGGTACTCTATATAGGAAGTGGTTTCCAGTGCCTATGTGCTCAAAGGTATTTCCCACTTTCTATTTTATGAGGTTCAGTGAGTATGGGGATTTATATTAAGGTCTTTGATCCATTTGACTTGATTTTTGTGCATAGCAATAGATATGGATCTATTCAAATTCTTCTGCATGTGGACAGCCAGTTATATACCAGTACTATTTGTTGGATATGCTTTCTTTTTTCCATTTTATATTTTTAGCATCCTTGTCAAAAATTATGTGTATGTAGGTGTGTTGACGGATATCAGGGTCTTCAATTTGACTCCATTTGTTCACCTATCTATGGGTCTGAGTTCTAACTTTAATGTACAGACTGACTTAATGGAGATTATTCTTGATGGAGAGATACCATGCTCAACCTAGACAAAAGGGGATGAGGGGTAGAGAGGTACCTTGGTCCTGCCTCAATGAGATAATGGGACAGAATTAATAGACTTCCTAGGGGAGGCCTTACCTTCAATGAGCAGATGGGGAAGGGAGTGGGGGAGTGGGAGGAAAGAAGGGAGGAAAAACTGGGATTAGAATGTAAAAATGTAAAAAATAAAATTTTAGCAAAAATAAAAATATTTATATGCACAAAAAAAACTGCCATTGAAAACTCAAAATAACCAAAAAAAGGGAAAGTTCAGACTCAATTTCATCTTTATCATACCAAAGTCTTGTAAGTTAATTAACTCAATATGCATGACTCTATCCATTTCTCTAGTAACCCCTTGTTAGTGTCAAGGTAAATATAACATTTTCAATGATAATAAAAACTAGTGTGAGCTTTGAGAAAATAGTCAGTACAAGTTAGTGATAAAGCAAAATGTAACTTGGCAGATTCTCCAAGGGGCTGGGATTAGAGAAGATATTGGTTCCTTTTAGAATCACAGAGGCTCTCACTAGGACACTATAGAAGGCGAACAACAGATCACAGTGATTTTCTGACTCCCTTTTAAAGTAAACAATAAAGATGGAGATTATGAAAACAGTTCTCATATTTCACAAATCAGTACTCATCCTGGCAGAAGGCAGAGACCTACAAGCTGAATGAGAAGTTATATACATCACAGGATAAATTCACCAGTGCTGTCTGAGCCTTACTTCAAGGGAGCACTGGATCAGATGCTAAGTGACAGTCTTACACTTCCTGTTTTTAGAATATCTTGGAGAAAAAAATACATCATTCTGTCACTGACTCTCTTTCTGCTCTGAAGAGCCTCATATATCTGGCCACTGATGGGAGATGTTATTCTGTAAATATGTTTTTTGTATTGGCTAATGAATAAAGCACTGTTGGCCAATAGAAAAAGAAGATAAGTGGGGCTAGGAAACAAGGAGGAAAGAGGACGTAGTTAGGAGGAGTCAACGTGGAGAGCCCGGAGAGGTAGAACACCAGCCACTCTGGCTGGTAAATGAACCAGATGGAAATATTTAGAATAGTAGAAATTGGTTAATCATAAAGACAGAGCTAGCCGGTAAGAAACTATTAACTGGCCAACACCTTATATCAAATACAGAGACTCTGCATGTTATTTAGGGCTGGCGCAGTGGTGGGACCAGGTGGGCTGGAGGAAAACAACTAGCTACAAATGTCGCCCACATGGCTTATAAGAACTTTCACTTAAAACTAAGAAAAGCTTAAGAAATGTTTTAGAAACAAAGGAACAGAGCAAGCAAGATTTCTTGGTAGCAGCATTTTTCTCAGTTAGACATTGTTCTGTTAGAGATTTGCAAGGCTCCATTAATGGAGGTTTCCAAAATTAGCATAAGCGGCAAAAAACCACATTGCTTTTAAAGAGCTCTACTAACAATTCATTGGTGCATACAAGAGCTGGCAATGAAGGTTTACAGTGTGTTTTAAAATATACATAGGCTTGTGAGAGAAAGAGAAAAGAAATTAAATGGTTTTGAAAAGACAGAGTGTGGCTGGGAGTGGTGGCATACGTCTTTAATCCCAGCACTCGGAGGCAGAGACAAACAGATCTCTGTGATTTCAAAGCAAACCTGGTATGCAGAATGAATTCCAGGACAGATAAAAATTACACAGAGAAACCCTGTCTCAAAATATGTAAAGATAGAAGTAGAAGAAACAGAGTCATAAAAAAGTCATGTAAACATGGAAAGCACAGAAAAACTTCAGATATTGTACGCTGTTCTGTTATCTTTAAATTGTTTGATTGCTGAGGAAATAACAACAACTCATAAAAGAAATGCTGCTGGATTAATTAGATTTATATATTTACAAATGCTTTGACTCCAAAATTTAAGTCTAATGACAAGTTACTGGGGAAAAGGATTTCTAATTTTGTTTCCACAGAAAATGAAAAACTATGGATTCCTTCCAGACTAATGTGGTTTGATCAAGCGAGACCCCCTGTAACAGAGACCCAGGTAATCCAACATTCAAAACAGCTTCGACAAAGCAGCCTTTCAGACTACAGCCAGGATTTCTTTGTCTTCTTTGGATTCCCCATGACAGCACCCCTTACCAGCAGGAAGCAGTTTGGAAAGAACAACACCCAAATTCCCAAATATTGTTTATAAATGTTTGTTTTCATTTAAATGGGCTTGGTTATAAATGGCTAATGACCACAAGCAATCTTTTTAAAGGTAAAAAGGAAATTATGGAATAGATATGAATTCTTTGCCTTGGAATGGATTTTCATTTATTGATAGAATTTAAGGTCAATTTTGTGATGTGTATATTTCTCCTCTTGTTTAGATATTGTGTTTATATAGCTCATTGAAAAGTGTAATGTATAATTTAGTACAGATTATAGAGAGTTACCTGTGACAGTCAAAACTTGGAGTTAAGTTAGTTAGGATTTCTAGATATGCAGAGATGTATTTGAGATGAATAGGCATTCTTCAAACCTTTCAAAGACCTACAGAATATGGCATTTAAAGTGGTTTAGGGTTTTTCTTGACAGTGAGGCACAACTGCTTCTGGTAACACTACCTGCATCAGAAAGGAAGATGGACATTGAAGAAACGCATTATGGAGTTTGCTTCTAATATGGCAAGACTAGCCATTTGGACAAAATACTGCTCTTGTCTAGACTGTTTGACTATATGCTGTATAAACTGGACATGCAGGACCCACAGAAAAGTGACTGCTGAAACAAGATGGACATTGCTACAGGATTCCTGCTTCATGGAAGAGGCTGCCAGACAGTCTTCAGGACACAGAAAAAAATGACTGACAAAGTGCCAATACAGATGGACAGTTTTCTGCTTTGCTGACGAATCTGCCAGACACGTTATGGCCTATGGGCTGAAATGGAACATTACAGAAGAACTTCAGGTGACTGACCAGGCAGTGAGTTGTCTCTGTCATTTCTAGAGTTTATATATTATCCTTCTGTGGTCTTTGAAGTAGTTGAAGACAGATAGTTATGGCTATAGTTTTCCTTAGTTAGGATTAAAGATAAGTTACATATAGGATTTTAGACTCACAAAGATAGAATAGATGATGGAATATTTTCTTAACTCTTACTAAATGTTAATGGACAAAATATTGTTAACTGTGATTCTTATTTGATAACTGTTGTGTGATATATTTTGCTATGCTAAGGTTAAAACCCTTCTTTTTATTTTAGACAGAAAAGAGAAGATGATGGATGTTATTCTGTAAATATGTTTCTTATACTGGTTAATGAATAAAGCACTGTTGGCCAATAGGAAAGCAAGATAGGTGGGACTAGTAAACAAGGAGGAAAGAGGAAGAGTAAGGAGGAGATAGCGTGTACAGACCAGAGAGAACATAGGTCTGGACCTGCTCTCCGGTAAGATGACCATGTGGAAATACTTCGATTAGTAGAACTGGGTTAATCATGAAGACAGGGCTAGCTGATAAGAAACTAGTACCTGACCAACAGCATTATATTAAATACAGAGTCTCAGTGTGTTATTTGGGGCAGGCACAGAGGTGGGACCAGGCGGCTGTCGGGGAAAACATACTTGTTACATAATGGCACAAGACAGGCAGGGAAAAACTTGCTCTTAACAGGCCACACCCTCAGAAGTCTTCTCTATTCATTTTCCTCACAAGAGTCAAACTCAGTCATCCCACATTTTCTGGGACTCAGCATTTAGAATCCTTCTATCCAGTAACTTTCTTGGGACATTTTCAATACCTGCTTCAGATGGAAATATAAGTGCGCAAAATGTCTATGTCTAGTTAGGAAGGCCATTCAAGGCTTTCCTTAGGGCTGGACACCCTCCCTTGCCCTGCTCCTCCACAGAGACCTTCAAAGAACTGTTTTATGCATTCCATGGTGAGATTGGGACTTGTCCTGATCAAATTGAAAGTTTCCCTACAATGCAGCTGTGCATCTTAGATAAATTGCTTGCCTTAGGGGTAATGGATTCCATGTTTCCCTCTCAGATCACATTGCTTTCAAAGAGCTAGTAAAATCATTGAGAGACAGATGGAGAAAGGCAAAGAGGGACTAACAAATGGGGAGGGTGAAGAAAAGTAGGGGAGGTTTAAAAGCCAGGTTTTATTATGTTTTCTTTGTAGTAACAGAGAGGATTGGAACAATAATGGAAACAATGAAACAGGTTCAAAGAATTGTTTCTCTCTTTCTCTCCCATTCTCTCCTTTTCTTTATTTGGTTATATTGTTTTAGAAATTGTCTCATGCTACAGCCCAGACTAGTTCAGAGCTTACTCTGCAGGCCATTCATATTGACTTCAAATGTGGAGGGTTCCTCCTACTTCAGCCCCTTTTTAGGGGTGTGATAGTCATAACACACCTCACAGACACACACAATTTCTGGTTTTGCCTTTGCCTTATTTCTGTATTGACTTCTTCATTTCCCCTTCCCCTCCTCCTTATCTTTTCCTACCTCCTTGCTTTTTGTTTGCTTTTGATTGTTTTTTTTCACCCTAATGAAATTAACCTTCTGGTAAACAACAGGTCCACCATTATTGCTGCATTTTGAAAAGGCAATATCCTTTCCAGCCTTTGTACTTTAAGCACAGCCAGAAGAAAGCCTAGGCCTCTACTAGCTATCTACTTCAGCAGCTTTCTGGAAGTACAGTATTTTGACAGGCTTAGCTCTGTGGAGTCGTACTGTTCAAGGCCATCTGCTCTCCTGAGTGGTTCTTGTATAGGAGAAAGCAGGTGTAGTTCACCTAGTGTATTGCCTTCATCTTCCCAAGACAGGAGCTGTCGTCTTAAAGAACAATTGAAAACACAGAACTTAGTCACATCCTGGAAGAAATGAGAAACTGTAGGCTCTGCCCCCACTTAGCAAATAATTCTCTGCAGACTCTTGAAAGTCTTCATGAGGGAGGGAGTTGAAAGCGTGAAAGAGAGCTGTGGCATCCTTCACACTTCTCTTTTGTTGAGGGTTATGTAACAATTAGATGAACCAAGCAAATTTTAGGTGATTCTTGTACATAGGGTAACCTCGGGAAATAGAGTAGAAATTATATTTTGTGCAATGCAAGACTAGAAGCTTTCAAACCATGGTCTTGGTGGGATTTTTATGATGCTGTGTGGGTTGCTGTGCAGTCCACAATAGCTGTGACTCAAGAGTTTCCCTGGCCTAATCATTCAAGGGTCATCACTACAAAAGAGAAATTAATGAGCTTTTCCTATGTATTAGAACTTGTATGTATATGAGCACATTTGAAATCACAACATCTGCTTTTCCACATAGAAATCACTATAGAAAAATTATCTTTAAAGATCTGAAGCTTACATCAGCAAGAAGAGGAGGACTAGTCAGTGACCAGGCAGAATCCAAACTTATATTAATTAATTCAACCAATGTCCTTCCTCACTGAATTCTAATGCCTCCTGCTCCCTAAGGGTTCTTGATTTTTCATTCCCTTTATTTTTACTTTCTTATTCTAAATCCTCATATCAAGTGATATTATCATTAATCTACTTGAAAAAAAACAAACAAGTCCTAGGAATTAGTAATCATGAAATGTATGGAAATGGATTCTACCGTTCTGAGGGAGTTCTTTCCTTTTCTGGAGGAGCACAATATGGAGACAGGGATTCTACAGGACCTTATCAGTATATAAGGAGCAACCTAAGCTCTCCAGCCTACAGAGACTGAGACAGATGCCAGGAAGATGCCTTTGGTGCTGAACCAGACCAACATTCTAGAGGAAGGGACCAAATGGAAGACTACTGTAGCATTCCTCTGCCAGTCTCTGGTTTCATGTACAGATCTTAGGAGGACCTGAAATTTTCACTAACTACTTATCAGAACAATATTATTCCAAAACAAACTATTTTATCTCTCCTCATATCTAAATAGACAATAGATAATACTAAACAGCTCAATTTTTAAAATTGTCTACTTAGTCTTAGCATAATAAAAGAATGGAAATACAAAAATATGGAAAGAGTTTTAAAGAATTAGAAAGGATCATTTACACTTCCAGTATTTAATAGAATTGGTGTCTATATATGAATTCACACTGCCAAAGAAACTAGGATACAAGGAGATTCATGCAAGATCCCTCACAGAAGGGAACAGGAACAAGATCTCCTGAGCATGTTGTGAGTGGGGGGGGGGTAGAGGGCACTGAGTGGAGTAGATCTAGAAGAAAGAGAAGGGACGGAGAGGAAAACATGTGGGACTAGGAAGATTGAGTCATGGGAAGAATAGATGAGAGAAAAAAAGAGAGAAAGAGATACAATAAAAGAAGGAGCCATTATAGGTTTGAAGAAAAAACTGAAAAAACTGAACTTAGATAAATGTCCAGAGACTTGCAAGACTGACCCCAACTAACAATTTGAGCAACAGTGGAAAGGCTACCATAAATGCCCTTCCCTGATAATGAGATTGATGACTAACTTATCCCCCATCATAGAGCCCTCATCTAGTAGCTGATGGAAACAGAAGCAGACACCCACAGCTAAACACTGAGATGCAGAGAGGGAGAACAAGACCAGACTACAGAAACATACAGAGACAGCTGGCCTGAACAAGGAGGAGATAATGCGACCCAGACTGATAGCTGGGAATCCAGCATGGGACTGACTCAGACTCCCTGAACATGGGTCTCAGTTAGAAGGCCTTGGCAGTCTAAGGGACCTCAGACAGTGGAACCAGGATGTATCCCTGGTGCACCGAAGGACTTTGGGAGCACATTCCCCATGGAGGGATACTCCCTTAACCTAGAGGCAGAAGGGAAGGCCTAGTCCCTACTCCAACTGACTTGACAGATTTTGTTGACCCATCCTGGAAGGCACCATCCACCCTGTGGAATGTGTGTGTGGGAGAATGGGATGGGAGGGTGGGGGGGCATGAGAGGAAGGGAGAGAGGGAGGGAGGGAGAGGGAACTGGGATTGATATGTAAAATAAAAATAAATAAATAAAAAGAAAATAAAGATATAAAGAATCAAACAAAAGGTTTATATTCTCACCACTAATTAACATTGACTGAGAACCTCCTGCCTGCCATTATAATTAGGCTATTGAGAGGGATAAGTGAAGTTTCCTACCTAAAAGGATATAGATAAGAGTGAAAGTCACACTGTTTCCATGGTTTGAATTTCAGCTATGTAGAAACTGTTGTCTAATCTCAAAGTTAAATAAAAAGAAGCACAATGTCATTCCTGTGACTATGTTATGTAATATTTGAGTTTCCAGTCATCAGTCAGTGAATATTCAGTAAATTACATTTAAAGCAATGAGTCCACCTGTGCTATGCACAAGCACTTGTAAATCTCTGAAGAAGTTCAATTTGTGGGCATGCTCTAAAAATTAGCTATGTAATCAGGTGGCTGGGATATGGAGAAGGTGAGGGAAGAGAGAGAAAGTGAGGGAGAAGGAACTGAGATCAGTATTAAAACAAGATTATTTTAATTTAAGTTTAAAAATAATAATAAATAGCTATGCAATCAATGTGTATTCCCTCTGTTCTGCTTTGATTGTCTGTGTGGCTACCTTAGTATTATGAACTTGTCTACCTTGTAGATGTATTCATTATAAAATAAGAAAGTGACTGGCTAATGTCTGTATATTTTAATTATTTCTGAAGGTTTTTACTTGGAGCTCTAACTGAAGCAGTTGCATTCAGTAAGTATTCATTTGAAAACCCAGCCATATTAACTATGCAGAAACTAAGATATTTGTCCTTATTTTAAAATGCTGTTAATAAATTCATCTGAGTGATTACAAATTCAGACCCAAAGTTGATTGATGATGAAGTTTTCATAGCCTTGTTTGTATGGTGCTTAAAGAGGCTGGCAAGTATCAGTGTCCCCAACATTAACTCCAATAACTTCTCTCATTGTTTAGCATTCAACCTAGGAAACAAGTCTTTTTTATTTTATTTTCTCCTCTCACAATGGATTTATACATTTATTTAAATAAAACATATTTTAAATCTGGCACGTATACATCTCTTTATATTAATAAAGATCCTCTCAAGTATATTTTAGATTTGGGAACCACCAAGGTAAATTAAAAAGAAAAGTACAAGTGAAATGGACAATTAAAATGAGTGAACAGGAGTGTCCCTCAGGGTCTCAATTGTAATGGGTGCCAAATGCAAACATTAGTTAAGAAATGTTCAGGGTTCTCTGCATTATAGCAAAATTGAAACCATTCTGAAAGTAATAGCCTCTCATACAGTTAATTATTCATTTCCATAGTCTAGTGAGCTACTTATGCTCCAACTTCTTATTATTTAATATTATCCAAAAATTTTATTCTTCCATACAGCAAATGGTTATTAAATGTCTAAAACTCTATCATTCAGTATCATAAGTGTGAGATTTTTGCTATGAGCAGGATGGACAAAAATGTTCCCTCAGGGGATTACAATTTTGATTTAAAATACTGTGTTCTAAATTTAACCAAATACACCATTTTCTACACTAGCACTCAAAGCAGTAGACTATGTTTGCTTACAAAGTGATGCATTTTTCCAAGTAACAGGTAAAATAGTTTTTCCATGCATGTTGTATCTTTGCTTTGATTACCACAAAATTTATTTGTACCAGGGCATCTGCTTCTCTTATTAAGAATGTTGAGCCCAAACTCTAATGGTTACTCAAAAAAAAAAAACCAAACATTTAATTATTAAAGATAAGGAACAGTCTTGTGCTTGATCATACAAGTTAAACAAAATCATTAAAGTAATCAGTCCTGTTTCTTGTTTCCCAGTATAGAAACATTGGGGAGAAAGCCAAAGAATAGGTATCGCAATTATATCGTTCCATTTACAAACAGAATGGATAGAAAGCTAAGATGGCTCTTATTCCAGGGTAATCTTCCCAAAAGGAGAGAAAAACATGTTGAAGTTGAGGTTTCCATCTTACAAGACACATGCTCTCCTGTTATTTACCTAAAGTTTCTTAGCCCTGGTTCCCACATCTGGAAAACAGACTCTGAACAAACAGGCACTGGCATAAAGATGTCACTGGAGTTTTACTTCCAACTGTGAATTATAAATCTGCCCTAAAACATTGTAATATTGAACATTTTCATCTTTTCCTTCTCTAATATTTTACTCATGTCTATGCATACACAACAAGGAGCAATCAGACATGGAAAATACTGACTAATTGATGGTAGAAGAAATGTGATCTTTTTTAAAGAATGGAAAATCCTTAGGATTATCTCTTTTCTGCTGCTCTAATCTCCAAGGAAGAATTATAACCTTGGTGAAGATAGCAAGCCAAACCTTCTAAAAGTCCACCTTAAGTTTGGTCTGGCTTCATGACCTCCTACCTTTCCTGTGGGAAATCCTCATGGTATCTCCAAATATAAAAGCCATCCCTGCTTGGGGAATCCTTGAGCAAGCATCTCAAGAACAAGCACAGCAGAAGAAAGAATTTCCTTCCCAATGAAAGCATAGCCAGGTGTCAACTTCATCAAGACTGATTTTGCCTATTGCTTTCATTTAGCAGCAAAATGCTCCATCTGGAAGGGCTAAAGGACTTGAGCATTAATGATGTCTGGATTCTCAACAAATAAAAATATATGAAAGTATATGCATAGAAGCTCTAAGAATCTAGTCCCTAATGTGACTTCAGTCATGGAAATAGTGCAAGGGCAAAAGATTAGGAAGAAAAAGACCCCCATGTTTTTTTTTGTTTTGTTTTGGTTTTTTGTTTGTTTGTTTGTTTGTTTTGCAAAGTACCCACATGCCATGGATCTGACAAAGAAAACAATATGATATTCTGGATCTTGGAACTCAAGATGGAAAAGAGCAGAATTAAGCTGAAGAGTGAGATTTTTAAATGGGGACAATTTTAGAGGAGGTAATATACTTGGTCCATATGGAGAAGAATCATTCCTGCCCTAGAGGTCCTGTGATGTTTTCTTTAGCTGTGTGGAGGACAGAAGGAGGTTTTATACATTTGATAGACAAAGATATATGTGTCCAAAGAAATCCAAATTTAAAATCTATTTCTTCACTAAAATATCTGTAAGGGCTTTAATGGAATGCAATATATTTATTTAAGTTGAATGTAGCATGTACTATAAATAGTGTTTGTGGAATAATGTTATGGTATTACATCTCTCCAGATGCTAACCATGACACACAAGTGAACAGGCACAGCTACACACTGAGGCAAATAAAGAGTGATGAGAAAATTGAAGAAAAATCTCTAGACCTAGATCACATCCACAAGTTACTATTCATCCAATGGCAGTGTCCTCTTCAGATTAAAGAATCCAATAACCAAAATTTTGAATGTTGTTTTGTAATGTATGGCCTTAAGCAATTTCTCATATTGGCAGTCAACTCTTACTCAAAACATTATTGATGGGAATATTGTCAACTTTAGAATAAAACACTAACATTGTTGCAGAACAAAAAATAATTATTTTATATTCATGTTTCAGTAGTTAATTAAGATGTATATCAAGTATAACTCCATTTACAATTTTACTTCAGATAGAATTTTATTAAGTGACTTTATCACCCCTGTAATTAAAAAGAATCCATAGGCCACATAATGAAGTAATTTGGACTGACACAGACACTCTGAACATGAGTCTCAATTAGAAGGCCTGGACAGTCTACGGGACCTCTGACAGTGGAACCAGGATGTATCCCTGATGCACGAAAAGACTTTGGGAACACATTCTCCATGGAGGGATACTCCCTGAACCTAGAGACAGAAGGGAGAGCCTAGGTTCTACCCCAAATGACTTGACAGATTTTGATGATCTTTCGTGGAAGGCATAACCCTCTCTGTAGAGAATATGGGGAGTGGGATGGGAGGGGGATTGAGGGACATGGGAATATGGGAGGGAGAGGGAACTGGGATTGATATGTAAAATAAGAAAAAATAACAATAAAAAACTAAAAAGAAATGAGATAAAGTAGTATTAAGTAAAAGTTGAGTTGAGGAGTTGCTAAATGAGGCAGACTTGAAAATAATCAGAGAAAGTAAAAACAGGATAAGAGAAATTTGAGATTTTATTTGCTATATTTCTACTTGATCAAAATAATACTAATTCTGATTTATAGACCATGCATAAAGAAGATATTTTATCCTCACTTTAGTTATATTTTTGATATAACTCCTGTTCACTCCAGTCTTTTACATCATTTAATCACCTGGGTCCAACCAATAAGAACATTCCTCTAACTTTAACTCTGTTTACTATAATGGAGATTTTGAAATATACAAAAGATCTCTTCTCATCTAGATTAAAACATCATCCCCTTCATCTGCTTCTCTAGAATTATTTTAATGTTAGATATAATACTATGATATCACACACAAAATATCATTTCAAAACAGAAGAAAACACAGTGTCCAAGCCAGATTATGATGATCAATACATTAATATGAGCATGGAATTCTTTCATAAGAGTTTTAGATAATAATTTCTCTCTTCAGAATATCTTCCTTCCTGTCTGCTGAGCCTTATTTTTTATCAGATCATGGGATAAGCTTCCTTCCCAATGACATGGGACAGAAAAGTATATTTGGCTGGTAGGAGAACTATCAACTAGGGATAGCAGAATACCAACAACTCATAACAGTGGCTTGTGGAGTTACAATATTATGACCCAGAGCTAGACATGATATCTTGGGCTATCTTGGCCAATCCATTACCTGCCTGTGTGTTAGTTAAACATATTTGTGGCAGGAACTCAAAAACTGCTTATTGGGGTTAATTTTAAAGACAGTTATTATGAACATAGTTGAACAAATGTCTTTGTTGCATTGATATGGATCATATCGAGTTTGGGGGAAAATGGGATGGGAGAGTGGTCAGGGGGCATGGGATGCAGTGAGGGTTAGAGGGAGGGAGGAAAGTGGGAACTGGGACCCATATGTAAAATAAGAAAAATAACTAAATAAATAAGATCAATATAAAAAGACAGTTATTACGATCCTATTTAAACCCACCTTTCCTTCTGATGCCTTCTTCACAACTTCCCTTAACCCACTATATATATCAAAGGACATATCCTTCCGAGTGCATACATTTTATTAATTCTGTTTACCTCACTTCCTCCTCTTAAAAAATTCATTTCCAAACTAATTTCAATCCTCTTAATGGACCTCCTGTCCTGTATCTGTGGTTATTCCTTAAATAATTGTTTTGATTCTTAGAGATGAACACTTCTGTCTAGTACTGGGTATAGTGGCATGCCCAGATCACTGTCCAGAATGTGCCACAGACTCTTGTAGATGGTGCCCTCCTGCTGCACAAATCTAAATTCCAGCCTCTGTTCCAGAGATAAACACCTGGGTATTCTACTGGGAGCAATGAAGTCCCAGCTCCAATCCTGTTAATCTCCAAGCCAGTTTAAAGGAGCCAAATATCAAAGTAAAGTTTCCATTGCCCCTTGAGTTGCGAACTCTACTTACATTTCTTCAAAAATAATTCCTCTATTTTTTTTTTAATGAAAAGGGCTGAGAATCTTAGATTATGGGCCTGTCATATTGAGGTGCCTGAAACTCTAAGAGACCAGCCCCATCTGCATCCTGGAAAAATAAATCCCCATTCCCTGCCACTCAATCTGAGACAGTGAATTAAGAAGTCCCATTGTGTTATGGCCTCCAAATATCTCACCATAAAAGCTATAAAAGACATGTATGACTCTGCCTACCACCATGTGTGAAGTCATGTAGACAAAACCACATGTTGTGTAGCTTCCTGTCAGCCTCTGAAAACTTATGCAACCCAGAATATACCTTTGGTCAGGAGACTTCTCTGAAAGCTTGCCCGCTGCCCTGCCATGGTGTCTGTCTCTTTGATTCTTTATTCTTTTACGTTAAGCTACCTTTCCTACTGTTTATGTAATATTTATAATACTTTCCCATCCTAAGACCTAATCATGACTCCCAGCATCACAAAACTTTATATCTTAATGGAGCTCATTTCTGGAGAGTAATTTCATGTCAGCACCTTTCCTGAACCTGCCAACCTGATTTCTAACAGGAGGCATTCAATGCTATTATGTTAGTCTAGTGTAGTCTCCTAATCTAAACACCTCACAATTGGACACTGGAACAGCAGAAATTATTTTCTTGTAATTCTGCAGACTCAACGTCTAGGGTGAAGTTAGATTCAGGGAAGTCTTTCAACACAATTATCACCATGCATATTATTGGAAACATGCTTATATGGTTATGTTTTATTTAAAAAAGCTTTAGTTGCATTCAATTTTTTTCAAAACCTGAAATGCAAACAGATGACAAACTTTCGTATTTTGCATTTAATTTATATTTAATGGTGTATAAAATGGTAATGGAGTGAAGCTAGTTATTAATAACAGTATAAAATTGTTTATGATCCCTCTGTCAGGCAGAGGGAAACAAGCAAGTTAAGGAAAATTTTATTCAAAATTGGAGAAAAGTCAAATGCTGAAAAAGCCAAGAACCAATCATAATGAAGCAGTAGTGAGGAATATAGGTAAAGGGAAATAAAATGAAATTCAACAGTAGCAATAAAATAGCACTGTGAAATGAAATAGAACTGAGACATCAGAATCTTATGTTAGAATAGTATTTCAGTACACTTTGCTGAATTGTTTACATAATCATTTCCACTCTTCAGTTACAACACTGGGAAATGTTGGCTTATTTAACTCAAATGCTATTGAGTGTAGAGTGTGGACCAAGCATTAGTGAAATGAACAATCAAATTCTCCTATCATTCAGCCAGTGCATAGATTCAGCTGCATCCATCTATGTCTATCTGTCCTCTGACATGATGTGGAATAGCACAAAAGAAAGGAAATATCAAGATTGTTTTCAGTAGGCATTTTTAATTGAATGTTGTGTGTGTGTGACACTCACTCCTTTCAGTGCTTGGACTTTATCGTTAGTATCTTTAGTCCTCCAGTGTACAGAAGAAAATTGCCCTGTTACAGTTGAATACACTGAAAATAGAAGTGGAGTAAAATTTTCAAATATATCTATACTTTTAGGGCTGCTCGGTTTATAGCATTAAAATCCTCTTGGGAATTTTTTAAATGCAGCATCTGGGGGCATATCTAAGCAAAACTTTTACTTAAATCAGTAACTTGTATTCATTTTACTGAGCACATGAGTGATTCTGATTTACACAGGCAAATATAAAACTATTTTAAAAATGTTTAATTACCCCTAGCAATGATGTCATTATTTACCCTCCCCTCAACATTTGGTAAAAGTCATAATGACCATGATCCCTCTTCCTTTATCCCAAGCAAAACTCACTTTTGTAAAGTCTTTATGAAATATTTATATCAACTATTTTGATAAAATATTACAAAGCTTTTTAATAGAGATGGCAAATAAAGATGAAGACAATTCCTGGGGGTTTGTTTCCCCTTACCTATACACTTATAAACTAATATTTTAGAATGTCAATGGATTGTCCAAAGTATACGAAAAAACAAAGGACATTTTTTTTTTCAAAACCACCATCTCCCACTCCATGTCCTACTGTATTTTCCTTCTCATCTTTATACACAAAAACTCACTCATCTGAGTGAAGTGTGTGCATCACCCTCCTGTCACTTATCTATTTATAGAATATAAAGAACAAAGATACAAAATTTAACCATTTACATTGGCATGTGTAGTCATGTGAGTGCTTCTTTCCACCATATTCCACAAGAGTGAAGACGGAGCAAAATTCTACCACTGCAAAATAGCCCAAGATCTAGGAACTGAACTGCTGCTCAAAAACTGAATATGGCCAAAGAAGATAAATGATTGACAATAGAGGACAGATTGGAATTGTACATATTTTTCTGCACAGTATCCAAACAGTGATTTTCAAGACTGTATACACAGAAGTGTTTAACATTAGAATGAGAAGTAATAGACTTCTTCAGTAAAGCTCTGAGGAGAGAGTTCAATGGACAACAGAATTGACCACAGAATGAGAAAAATTATTTTTCAGTTAAGATCAGTAATGGAGTGATGGAGACCATGATTCTGACAAATGGAACAATTATTTCCACAAGATGATAGTTAGTCTCATTTATATAGGCTCAAAAATAAATAAAAAATACTAACCCTTCTATTTCTCATTCCTAGGTCAATCTACACACTTACCTGTTTCCATCCTCTAAATCTAGCCTCTGTGGTTAAATGGATTTTCACTTGCTTATCAAAGACATAACAACTAAAATCAACATATAAATGAGCACATACAATATTTATCTTTTGAGGTCTGAGTTTCCTCACTTAGGATGATAATTTACCTCCATCCATTTACCTGCAAATTTCATGATTTTATTTTCTTAACAGTTGAGCACTATTACATTGTATAAATGTACCACATTTTCTTTATCTATTTTTCCATTGATGGACATCTATCATGTTTTCTAATTTCTGGCTATTATGAATGTTACAGCAATAGACAGTGTTGTCGAACTATCTCTCTAGTAGAATAAATATCCTTTGAGTATATGCCCAATATTGGTACAGCTGAATATTGAGACAGATCTAGGTACAAGTTCCTGAGTGACCACCACACTGATTTTCATAATGACTGTACAAATTTTCAATCCCACCAACAATGGAGGAGTTTTCCCCTTATTGCATCCTCTCTAGCATTAGCTGTTAATTGTTTTATTGCTCTTGGTCATTCTGAAAGACATTAGATGTAAGTTCAAAGTAGTTTTGATTTGCTTTTTCCTGGTGACTAAAGATGTTGAATATTTCTTTTAGTGTTTCTCAACCATTTGTATTTCCTCTTTGGAGAATTCTTTGATTATATTTGTACCCCATTTTAATTGGGTTGTTTGTTTTCTTTATGTGCCTTTTTTAAGTTCTTTTCATAATTTAGATATTATCCATCTATTTGATGTGTGGTTAGTAAAAGTCTCTTCCATTCTGTAGTCTGTCACTTTGTTCAAATGAGTGGCACAAAGTTTATGGAAGCAATCAATCAATATCTGATATATCCGATTGGGCCCAACCAATGAGATGAAACCCATCTCTGACCCAGCTGGGGTGGCCAAGAACTGAGACTAGATAGCTGAAGAACCTAGGGGGAAACCAAATACTCCTGTTCTTTTAAAAGAATGTTGTCATAAAAAGGTTCCTAATCGCATTCTGTTATATGTGTATATCAGTTTGCTCAGTCAACCCGAGAAAAGCTTCCTCTTGCACCAAATGAGAACAAATACAGAGACCAACAACTGGACAGTGAGCAGAGAGAGACAGAGACCTTGGGACACTCAGTCCTAAATTGATGCTTCCATCAAATCTCTCTCCTCAAGGTTCAGAGGATCCTTTGAATGAGGATGGGGAAAGATTGTAGGAGCCAGAGGGGTTAGAGGACATCAAGGAAATAATGGTCTTTAAGCACAGCAGTAGCAATGCATATATGAACTCACAGAGATGGTGGAAACATGTACAGGTCCTGTACAAGTGTGTACCAGATAGGGTCCTGGAGATGAGAGAAGAAGGGGCACTTGAAAATTAATACAAATGATTGGGAATACTGGTAATAAAAAACATTCTAAAGGGAAGGCCTTAAGACCAGCGGTAGATGACCAACACTAAACAGTTCTTCAGGCTTGGAAATCCAACTTCAAGCTCCATCAGATTCTGTATTTTTTTTGACAGCATATTCATGCAAGACATGGCCTTCTTACTATGCTGCATAGTCAAAGAAACATGAGGTGCTGTAAGAAGCTCTACTTCCTATTATGAAGAATGCCCCTTTTTATTCTAAGTACCACAGCAAGACTCTTGATTCTAATTTAGAGTGGAGATGTAATATTGAAAATTAGGTTCATATATCTAAAATTTTTAAATAGTTATACCATAATAAAATTTAAAAAATAAAATCACAAAAATTGTAATTAAAGTCTGAAACCACTATAAATTGGTTGAGATAAAGCAGAAACATCTTTAGGTACATGCACAGTTGTCCATGTATTCAATAAAAATTATCTCAAATTTTCCCCAATGAACAAAAAAATGACAAATAGTACTTGAATTAAATCCTAAAATGATTAAAGCTAAGAAAAATGATGGGAGCTATTATAACACTAAGTGCTGTGGTTTAAGGAGCCACTGTTCAAGCCTAGGGGTTAATCTTGCCAATTATTCTTCTCAGCATAATGATAGTAAAAGATTCTCTTGTATCTAATCACCCACAAACATTGATGTAAGGGAAGTCATTAATATTAATATGCATATATTAATTTTGTCAACAATCTTATAGGATACATTGCATTTCCATTTTAAAATGATGCCCAAAGCAATGCCTTAATATTTGCAAGATAATGCAGCTGCTATGTGATGTGAATATGCTTCTAAGGTAAGTGATTTGGCTGCATAGTTATAATTAGCTATCATGTTATATTTTTTCTTGTGAAATGCATAGAATACATCTGCTTGTTCAGAAATCTAGAGAAAAAGAATATGACACATTACAGCAGAATGCTCAAACTTTCTTTGCCAAAGCCACAGCATCATATGTGTTCTATGGAACTATGGTGCTCCATCTATGCCTGCATCTTTGAATGTATCTAAAAACTCACAGTCACTTTTCTGTATTTAAAGGATCTAAGGTTGTATATTCCTCAATATATTAAGTTGCACAAGTGGGCCAATGTAAACATGTTTCCTTTTATGGAAATGAGGACACTATTTGGAAATCTTACTTAAACCCATCAATACCAAGAAGATTATCCCCCCCAAAAGAATTTTTTATTCCAAGGTCTAGCTAAACAACATTAGCAGTCAACTTCACTGAGGTGTATCACTACTTACTAAAGTGATGCATTTTACTTCCCTCTTAATTACTTTCAATTTCTCCAGGAAATCTAAATGTTCTCTCCATATCAGACTTTCATATTCAATCTCGCATCTTTTGAGCAAGATGATGTCTTCCTCAGTGCAGCACTTGAATTCCAAACAATTTGAGTACTGTGCAAATTGAACAGCTCAATACAGTAATCAGGAAGGAAGTTCTTATGTTAGTGCCCACTCCCAATGAGTCTAAATCATCTAAGCTGACTAATGTCTTAAGATCAGGATTATATATGAAGATTAATATTTTATGATACTATTCTTGAAGCACTGCCAACATGTTCTCATGGAATACAAAAATATCATAATTTTCATCATTTTTTAACATGTCTTTCTTTTGAAAGCCAATGCCCAGCTTCCCTCACTTGAAGGATTTTGAAGTAAAAGAATTTAAGTATCCATAGAGAAAAATGAACTATTCCAAGTAATATGATTTTTAAGGACAGTTTCAATGTAAATATTGCTCAAGGCCATGCAGAATTATCCAAAAACTAAAAGGCATCCTGGGTGGTGAAGCACAATGATGAAGTGTGTGCTTAAAATTCTTAAGGTCCTAGGTTCAACCCTTACTATCAACACAAAGATCTGAAAAAGAGCTGGTAAGTTTTGTCGAAGAATGCCATTGCATTAGTTCATGTAAGGGGTACCATAATCCAGTACGAGAACATTATAGAATCTACCATACTTAAAAATGTGCAATCACATTCTGCAAAATACTTCAATACCATGTTTGCTTTTTCAAAAACAGAGTATGATGTCTAAATTTATTAGTAACCTGTTGAGATAAATAATGAAGAGATATCTATTAAGACACTTGTTGATGGGTCTATGCGAGTATTACTAAAAGATGTTAGCCTTTGAGTAGGTAGTCTGAGTGAAGATGTCACCACCTTTTAGATGCATCAGACTTTTAGTTTCTTCAAATTGTATAGTCTAGAATGGTAAAGCGGAAAGGCAAATTCTCTCCCTCTCATTTAGTTCATACCTTCATATCCTCCTGTGTAGAGTTTTTTCCACAGCCCCCAGGCTTTTGAGCCTATAAACCCTAGAATGAGCATTTTAACACCTCCTTTTCAGACATTTGGCTTCAGCAGAGTTACACCTTCTGTTCTCCTGTACTCAGGCTCATATTGAAAATAAATTCCATCATTAGCTTTCTTGGTCTTCCAGTCAGTACTCACAGAACATTGTGGGTCTTTGGAATCACAATTCCTATAATACATCTCCTCAAATATCTATGTCCTACTGGTTCTGGATCTCCAGGTTTTCCTGACTAATGAAATTACTTTAAAAAGTTTCCATAGTTGATATTCAGAATATATTATCTCTTTAATTTTGAGTTTCTACTTCATCTGTTTATTTGGGAGAAAACAAATGGATGTGTTCTCTTTGCTTTTAAAGGTTATGTTTTTAAAGGTTATATCTGTGTCTGAAATATTAACCTCTGTCACTTTTTCTGAGAAATTCCACCTTATATAGCCTATCCTCTTTCTTCCTTTCCATTAGTCCCTACTGTGTTTTGAAACTGATAAATCTTCACCAATTTCCTTACTCTGGTCCCATCAACAAATCTCAAGTTACTAATCTACAATTCCTTACATATGTTTTATTAACCATTCTGTACCCTGGGAATCATTTGTTTTGCTACATCTCTTTTACACAAGTGAAATTGCTGCTGTAGTTGATCAATGACTTTATAAACATGAACATCAACACCATTTTTACCTTATCTCAATTTCTTTTCTCTTCCTATAGAATTCCATGTTACCCACAATATGAAATGTGAAATTTACATCTGTGAAACATAACCAGTCAGTTTCTACTTGAGTTTCTCATCCCATTTCCCCGCAGCAATTTATCCACAATAACAGGTCTCACTAAGACTATGCAGCATTCTTCACCCAAGAGTCTTTCTTTGTTTAAATTTTTATTATTGGACAATTACATATATTTATATGTAACAAATTACAGTCATTTTTCATTCCCTATTCCTTTCACTTAGCCCTCTCCCACTGAAACACTTCTCCCCAATTCCCCTTGCATTTGCTAAGCCTAGAGTTAAATCTTCACGTCACCCTGGAGATCAGGAAATGAGTGTTTAGTCAGTTGTAAGATGCAAATGTTACAATGATCTGTCACTATGACTGTGACAGAGTGTGAATGTCAGCAACTTACCACTTGCTCCACTATAAGGTGAAGTCACAGGTGTATAAAATTCCAAAGCCAAGCCAGTGTCTCTAATCATGGTCAACCAACAAAAGGGACTCACTGCCATCTAAAGAGTACATGGAGAGAAATAACCTATTTCTTTTCTTTTCCACCCACATTATTGTTCTCAGAGTAACAAATTGACACTCAGAAAAAGTTCTATCCTCTGGCCCAAGAAACAGACAACTGAGAGCTATGGGTAGTCACAGATATTTTAGGGAGATGAGAATAATGCCAGAAATGCCATAGTGATGTGCATGGGCCGGTGAATGCAGTAGACTTATTCATGACCTATGGTGTATAGAATAGCTTCCAGCTCCTAAAACCCCATAAATGTCATGGGGAGGGCCAAATATCTCGACAAAGTCTTCAGAAAAAGAATTGGCCATGGACTCAATACTGACCGAAGGCAGGTTTGAGTACAAAGAACCCAGCGAAGCTGTGTGGATTGTCTATAATCAAATACAGAAGCCACATATCATTCTCCAGCAGATCCTAACAAAGTCTGCATTCTCACAGCAACTCATGAATATGTGTTCAGCATATCAACTAAAATTACTAAACATACTGAAAACACCCAGGGGAATCTGTAGATAAAATATAATTATCAGTTAATGACCCTGAGATGAGAAAACAATGAAAAATTTCCCAGAGACTTCAAAGATCAAACTTGAAGGAAAACGTAGATACTAAATTTTTAGAGTGGATTGAGAGTTTTCTCTACTAAGAGAAATTCTAGAAAAACAACAATCACAAATAAAACCCACTAAAGCTAATTGAAAATTGTAGAAATAAAAGTAGTATCTGGAGTATGTTGGTTCCAGAGAAGAAATGTGAAGATAGGACAATTCAGTGCTTTTGAAATAGTTCATAGAAATAACACAGTGCAAAAAATCTAAAATATTTTAAAAACATTACAGCCCTAGAGTCCTCAGACCTGTAGGAAAACAATGAAATGTTTACTGTCTGCTTCATTATACATCAAAAAGAAGAAGAGGAATATTTTAATGCAGAAAATGTTATTGAGAATTTCTGAAATTTCTTAAATCCATTAAAAGACAGGGACATATCAGATGTTTGAGGTGTTCATCAAAACAATGTTGGATAAACAAGCAAACAAAAGCCCAATTAAATTATAATTAAACTACCTAAAACCAATGATTAATAAATGTCTTAATTCAATGCATGTAAGGGAAGAAGGGGGAATATCTAAAATTTGAAAGACATGGAAAAGCAGGTATAAAAAAACTAATAGCCTATAATTGTGTGTTTTTCAAAATATTTTTCAGTAAAGATGAAATAATGACAACTTAAGATGAAGAAAACAAGTAAGTTGTTCTCAGAAAATCTGCTCCTGAAAGGCTATGCTTCCAGAAGATTTCAGACTGGGAAAATTACAGTAGAGCCAAACTGTAACCATGAAGAATAGAGAGAAAGCAACAGTGCGACGAATAGCTGAATAAATATAAGGGGCTATTTCTGTTCTTTAATCTACATTTGTGGAATAAAATGAAAAGGTACGCCACCTTTCATGGTACTCTGCATATGAAAATGAATACATGGAAACATGTAACTTAAGAATGAGAGTAAAGAGAGTTTAAAAAGACATAATTACAGTACTGGGTCCAATTCAGAACACGTACATTCACTAAAGTGCTTTTATTTAACTTGAAATTCATTGTCCCACTTCATTCATTTAGCCACAGCACTTTGATGGCACCTGTCCCTATAGTACAGATCTAGGTGAGGGTTATACAGTACTTTTCATATCCCCTTAACCTGTAATTTGGAGGTATCCTTTTGCTTTATGCTCCACAGCACCAATGGCTTGAAGGATACTAATTGTTTAATTTTAGCTATGCACTCACACAGCTGCTGGAATACTACATAAATGATAGGTTTGACCTTTGGAGTATATCCCAATTGGAGCACACAGTGTCTATCTGCCCTTTACAGAGGATGCTAATTTTGATGCCAAGGTCAAAATGTTTCCTAGTTTCTCCACTGAATTATTATTATGGTTTTTCACCTAATAACCAACGCATGGACTGAAATGTTGAAATACTATAGATATTTTCATTTCCATCTAACTTTACCACCTAGTCTCAATACTCATGATGCTTAAGTATTTGTAATAAAATAATAATTTTCCAACTTCATATGTCCCTGTACATCTATAAGTCAACAGGGTATTGTTAGAAGGAGGCATTTCTCTTTTTAGATAGCTGCACTCTATTTTGTTCTAAAACAGTTTAGTTATAAACTTTCTGCCACTACTTAAATTAAGATACATTTTAATTAATCACACTGAAGAAATCTGGTTTTTATCATTGCATGCAATTCTTCAGTTTATTCCCATGACAATGCTGATAACTCAAAGGGCAAAGGGAGTTTCCTTCCTAGACACTGACTGGCATTGTCCCCTGTTTCAGCAGTAGTGAAGAGGGCTGATCATGATAGCTTTGCTATGTAACCCAATCAGGAAATTTTCTCATGTTTTTGAACTTTGTCCTCTAAGAATTGAATTTATAGTTAGTACTTTAGAAGCACACACACACACACACACACACACACACACACACACACATATATATATATAAGCACATATATATATATAAGCACATAGATATATATACATCTATATACATACAGATGTATAAAGATGTATACAGGTATATTCATTCTATCCACTGAGTTTTTGTCATGCTCTTTTTTCCCTCATAATTATCAAAATGTACTATATATTGAGAACATTAACTCTATACCTTTGTAATTTATCCCATTTTTTCATTTCCTACTTGATTTTGCTTATGATGTGCTTTTCTCCATGCAACTTTTAATATAAGTGATTTACTATAAATATTTATATGTATATTTATGTGTAATTCATACATAAATATTTATAAATATGAATATTTATAAAGCACAAAGTAATAATCTTTTCCTTTATTGTATCCTTTGTTTTGACACATAGTTAGAAACCCACGCTCTCTGCACTGTTATTAAAGAGTTCACTTGGTTTCCTCCACTGCTTAGTGTTGTGTTTTCTAATTAGAACGCTGGATCTTGTGGAGTTCTCTCTGTGTTTGTTTTGAGGAGACTGTCTCCTTTTAGTTTTCAGTAATGTTTATACAATCATACAGATATCATTTACGTGAAAGTCCAGGGGATTGAAATACTCTTTTATAATATATTATGTTTGCATATGCACTTGCATGTAATTCTAGATTTGTTTATCCAAGTACTGTGGATTTTGATATGGAAAATTTTCAGCATCTTTAAACATTAAAATAAAATAGTCCCATGGCTCTTTCCATGTAGTGATATTCTAATTAATTTTAGCTGTACTGCAGTATAGCTGATAATTAAATTTCATGTACACAACTTGCTAACTTGATATGATAAATGAGAACTACCTGGCAAGGACTTGTGTATCTGGACACTTGCTCTCCAATTGATGGCACTGTGGAGGACACTCGTAGAATATTTAGGAAGTGGCACCTTGACGGAAGAAGCACTTCACTGGGGGAGGCCTTTGAAGTTTTATTGCTTCTCCCCAAACTCCCATATCCCTGTGTCCTATGTATTGATGAAATGTCATAGTTCTGCTTCTGGAAGGAGGCCTCATGCTGGTGCTCCCGTGACTTCTCAACTGTAATGGACTGCATCTCCTCTGGAACTGCAAGGCAAAGTCAATCCTTCCTCTTGATAAGGGCATGCTATCAGCACAATAGAAAAATCACTACTACCTCAATACTTGTTTATATTATGAGCCAGTCACTACAAATAAGGTAACCAATTCAAAACAACAAATGATACTGGGGAGTGTACGGAGTGAGTTTTGATAATATGAAAGATGTATGCTCATAGCAAATTTCAAGAACTCAATGCTAGGTCATTTACTTGTAGTCTTGTATATTTTATTGTCAGAAATTATTTATTTGCATAATTGGAAGATAATATGCTTTAACCAGAATCTCTCTTTTCCCCATCCTTTATACCTGTCAACTACCATTCTATTCCCTGTTGTTTGTTTAACTGTTTTACACTATACTTTTCAGTGAGGAGGAGTGCCTCTAAGTTTATGAGGTTAGTACCAACTTGATGCCAAAACTCCATACTGCTAGTGAGCACATATGTGAAAATTCTCAGCTGAATACCAGTGATCTATTCAACAGCACATTAGAAGCATCATGCACATTGTTATGGCCAAAGTTTGGAAATGAATAAAAGTAAATCAAAGGTAGATTCAAGAAGTATCTTAGGACAACTGACACAAAAACATAACTCATCAAAACATAGGCAGTGCTGTAAGAGAACTGTTAAACAGGAAATGTTTACTGAGAAATCCATTAAAAAAAAACAACAGTGATTTGGGTGCTCTGGTGTAGGGCTCTTAGGAGGCTATGGCAGAAGAATGGGGAGTTTACTCCTGGAGCATAGTAACTTCCTAGTTTCAAATATAAAATAAAACTAACACTCATAAACAGTCTAACTTTATTCTTCATATGTCAAAAAACTAGAATTGAATGAGTAAGTGAAACTGTAGTTAGGAAATGCTAGAGAGGAGAAATCAATCAAACAAACAAAAAGAGGGGGGGATCAACAAAGTTAAGCTGTTTTTAAAAGTAAGCAAATTTGACAAAATTTTGGCAAGATTAGAGAAAAGAATTATAAGGCTCAAATAAATGAAAATAGAAATTGGCAAAGAGTTTTAACAATGAATCTCTTAGACATGAAAAGGGTCAGAAAGAACTATTAGGAGCAATAATTGCCAACACACCAGATAACATGAAAAATGGGTACAATCCGTGAAAAAGGAAAACAGCCAAAACTTAGTCAAGGAGAAAACAAGCCTAGGACTGGGTGTAGTATAAGTGGCAAAGTTTCTTGTCTGGGATATATAAGGTTCAGGATTCTGTTCTCACCAGGAAATTCTAAAAAGTTAACAAGTGAGAATGGATCAGTAGTCATGAATGCGGGTAACTTTGTGAATGAATTCATGAACACTTAACTTATGCTTAACTTATGCTTCCAGTTACATTTCAGTAATGAATTACCTTATTAATTATACTAGCTTGCCATACTTATATTGGCTCTTGGGTATCCTTGACATACTTAGCTATGGGCAGTAAGTGTTTATTTTCTTGCACTATAAAGGCTTTACAATCACCTAGTGGATTTTCTTTTTCAGTCTTGGAACCATTTGTTTTATTTGTACAAGTAAGCCAGAATACCATGTGAAACCAAAGATCAGACCCACAGATAGTCATAGTCTGGGGGCTGTGATTGCTTTGAGTGTTCTCACTTACATATCAAGCAAACACAGTGCATGAGGTTAAATTTTAAAGAAAAATATTAAATGAATATTTAGGTTAATTGAGTTGAAGAATGTCCTGAAATTGCTAAGCACTACATTTTAATATTTTTACTTACAGAAAGAATCTTGTTAAATTGGTATTTTCATAATGTTGTTCAGCCGAGAAAAATGTAAAAATGTTAACTATACAGTGAATTAGTAAAATTCTGAAGCTTAATCTATTAAATGGATGGCTTCATTAAGTGAATTTGGTAATACCCCTAAACTTGAATTAAGAAAATATATTAATGAAGTTTGTGTGTGTCTGTATATGAGTCTTATGTTTTTTCTTTGTTTATTTTTGCTTTTGTTTTTAATTTTACTTTGTTTAGTTTGTTTGCTTGTTTACTTTCTGAAGACAAAAGATAAGGTGTGCAGCTGTGTAGTAGAGAGGTTGAAGGATGTGATAGGAATTAAGAGAGAGGAAGCCATTATCAGAATATATTACATTAAATTTTTTTCAATAAAAATATAAAATAAAAAATTATGAAATATATTACATTTAAAGTATTTAAACTAAATTATAAAATTATATTTATATATTTTCATAATATTCAATTATATGATTTTGTATGAACATGATAAAGTCTTTGAAAGCTTTTACAAATTGTAGGTCAAATTTGAGACTGGGCTGATGTTCCATTCCTACCCCTGGAAAACTTGCCTAGATACAGAAGATAGTCAGCACTATAGCTCAATGGCAGAGCAGTTGCCAAGCATGACTGAAGCCCTAGGTTCAATCTCCAGTACTGTCCCAACAAACAAATTTCTTACTGCAAAATAAACACTAACAAGATAATCTCTTTTTTCCCTTCTAAATGTCAATGGGAACAATATTAATTGTCGTTTTTGCAGACAACATACAAGAATATATACCACTCTTTAACACATCTCCATGTAACCACATGAGAAGACATATCTTCCCATGAACACTTTTTTGGAGCCTGCACCTACTGATTCAGGCTATGATAGACTGCAAATTGTTAGAAACACCTGTTCCTTGAAGATGCTCATCATCAGGCCCCTACTTTACCACCTCCCTCCAGTGTTAATGAGAACAGCAGAGCTCTAAGAAAAATATCAGCAACTTCTAAAGTCTCCAGTTTTAGACTGTTTTTATTTTGTAGACAGTGTGGAAATACAAAATAGAGAAGAAGCAATTACACTGTGTGAATGAGATGATAGTGCATGCTGTCAGTCATAGGCTCCAGCACTGCCATTGTTCCCCCTTCCAGAGAGGACAGGAGATGCATTCTCTCTGCTTCCCATCATATCTCAAACCCACTTTTTCTTATCACATCATTACCCTGAAAAAGGCCAAAACTGTGTCTTTCTTTCCTTGTCCCTAGGAAAGAAAGGGGGAGAGGTATGGCAAGTGTTAATTCTTTGGAACGGCTGCTTTGGAAGAATTTATATTCAAATGTGTTGTATTCTTTAGCAAGGACATGTGGATAAAAGATAAACCTTCTGGAGTTTCTCTTTTAATTGGTTACATTCCCCCCCCAAGGATTTTGATGCATATTTAGCCAGGGAGCATGTTTTCCTTAAATGCTGAGATCAGAGCCACACCTGTCAAGGAATCCATTCACCTTGCCCACTACTACCTTCATTGTTGCCTGGAGTTTTCTCCTTTGCCATCATAGTAACAGTGAGGAGTTCCCTGCTACTAGAGGCTGTACTTTAAGAACATTTCATTTTTCCATTCATACCAGCTTTTTTTAATGTGCACAAACAGAACATATTTGATCTTCTGATTATGATATTAAAGAATATTTACTTTCAATATCTGAAGATCAGTGACAACAAACAGTACCTAAGAGGAAATTACAGCAAGCAATCCCTACAGGGATGTCAGTTGTGTGTATTTACTGCATAACAACCTTCATAGTGACCAGCCAGCTGTCACAGGCAGCCTTATTCTCCCCTACTAACTCCAACTCAGGTCCAACTAAAGGAAATCTGGCCTCGCGAGTTCTCGTCTCCCCGTGTCTCTAATTATCCTTTGCCTTTCAGGAAGAAATACCTTTTTTGACCTGTCTTCAGGTCTTTCTGCCTTGTGGAAAAAAAATGTGAAATGCAAAAAATGAGTTCAACTTTTCCCAAATGATATATACTTAACACTTACTAGCATTCAGAAAAGTGGTCAGATTCAATGGTTTAGATATAATTTTAGGTTACAATTGTGAAGTGTGAATGAAGTGCTGAGTGAGTGTGTATTGTTGACATGAGCACAGCCAGATCCAGGTCTTAAGAGCCTCAGACACATGAGACTTCCAAAGACTTTCCCAAGCCAAGGTCACAGAAATAGCAATGGCTTCCTCTAGTCCAAATACTGATGGTAAGAACAGCCAGGCTTTATCTAAAAGCAGAGTATACAGAAATTATCAACTAATGCCTCTTCTTCCAATACGATATTCCACAACCTGAAACTGACCTGCTACAGAGACTTCCCAATAAGATTAGATATTATGCCTCTTCACTTCCACTCTGATACAAAACACACACACACACACACACACACACACACACACACACACACACACACACACATCATAAACCTGCCTCCTCTCTCAATAGTAGGAAATAAATGTACTGGGTTTCCATCTGCTGGTGTATCCCCATCACAGCTCATTTTCAGCCATCCCAGTTTTTCTGTGCATATGACTGTGTATGTGTCATTTCTTCATTCTTTCATCACCCAAAAACTGTGCATGGTAAAACATGAAAGGAATGCAAATAAAATTAAATAAAGCTGCTAAAAATAAAAATTTGAACTAATTATGTTACACAAAGACCAACTAAAATTCAATTACATTAGGTAAATATAAGTCAATAAAGGGATAACTGATAAGAATCCAAAAGGACACATATTAATAAGAAAAAATTATGTGTCTGGTGGTTTGAATAGGAATGGCACCCATAGTCTCTTATATTTGTTCTTTAGGGAGTGGCAGGGATTAGATGTGATCTTGTTAGGTATAGCCTTTTGGAGGAAGTGTGTCTCTAGAGATGGGTTTGGGGTTTGAAATACTCAAGCCAGGCCCAGTGTCTTTCTCTGACTGCTGCTGAGGATCCAGATGTAGAGCTCTGAGTTACTCTCTAGCACCATGGTGCCTGCATTCTGCCATGCTTCTTGACATGATGATAATAGAATGAATCTCTGAAACATCAAGCAAGCCCCATTTAAATACTTTCATTTAAATACAGCATTTCATTGCTGTGGTCATGGTGCTCCATTACAGCAATAGAATATTGACAATGTTTTACATATTGATTATTTAACAAAGGAAATCTCAATGATTACTCTCTCCAAATAAAAATAGAAAATAAAAAGGACAGAAAGAAATCACTATCTGCACAGACTGCAATCCAGTAGAATTACGCCCCAAAGAGAATGTCAGATAAAATACATTTTAAAACCAAAAATTCCCTAATTTAGCAATGTATGTTACATCTGAAATAGGCAGAAAAGTGAAATGCACAATTGTCAAATGTGAAGTAAAATAAAAATACAATAAAACAATACTAGTGAATTCAACAGTCATCCTATAAAGACAAATTCTGCAATACATTAGACAAACAAAATTTCCAGTGCTGAGTATTACACATAAACCAGTACAGAAACACACCTTCTAAAATCACAGTAAAGAAGCAGTTGTGATTAAAAATAGTGGCTAAAATATATATGAGGAATATCAATGTGGTTGATAAAATGGGGTAGTAAAATGTATAAATAAGAATTCAAGTAGATATTACTAATAGGATCTGATATGCTCAACTTTGTAGAACTTACACTGCAAAAAAAATGACAAAGGAAAAACCTCTTTGAAAAGCCTTTGGATGATCTCCAACTCTCTGTCTACAGACTTTGTCTTAGGGGTATTAGTGAGGTACAAGAAGAGGGCGTTTAGTTTTGTTACTGATTGACTGAAATTATTTTTTCAGTTTCTAATAAACTTGACCCTGTTTTATAAGTTACTGTTTTGATAGATGCCTGTTTTCTAACTTCTTACTACCTTTATTTGAATGTGAGATTGACATGCAATGCCAAGCAAACCAACGGCTCCTGACTCCCAGTTCTTTGTTCCCACAGCTTATCTGAAGAGGTTTCCCAGCACAATGCACTCCTCCCCTCTGGCATAAGCATCTGACAGCATATATTAGTGTATCTCAGATCATGTTCGGAAGACTGGCACCACCCTTGAAATGATTATCACTGATCAACTATACCTTATGTAGATAAGCAGAGCGGGTACTGTGAGACATCCTGATGAATTTGCAGGAAAGCTCGGGACGCAGAAACCAATAATAAAATAATAAAGGCTTGGATTGGTGCATCTTCTTATTATATCACTCTAGTAATCATTATTTTATTGTATCTTGTAATATATCCTGGAACAGAATGGAAAGGCAGCAAAAACAGAAAACTGACCCTTCAGTAGAGATAGCTTCAAAACCACTGATTTAGAACATTCTAGCAACATTTAGAGCTTCTTTTAAGAATTGGAAACAGCCAACTAAAAATTGCTACATGAAACAGAAGTTATGAATAAAATACCAGTGACACCATTGAATTTTGTTAGGTATATACTATGTTACACTTTCTGGTCTTGGTGACATTTCTGCCATCCCCACAGTAAGTAAGCAATGTCAGACATCATTCTGGGCATGCTAAACATAGTGATGATCAAACCTGGTAGGCCTGGTCCTAACATAATCTATAATTTAGTGGACATGTTACTTCTCTGATACTACGGTCCTTAGAGATTCATTGTTTTAGATATACTCAGGTGTTGATAATAGTGATAATATATACATAGAATTTTCTATCCTGCTCAAGGCTAGCAGATGCTAAATTTACTTCTAATGACAATAGATAAGGCTCAGGTGTAGTGGGGTTAAGAATGAAGGGCTAGATGTGCCTGACAGAGGAATAATAGCATAGATGAAATGCTGATACATCTGGTTAAGCCCAATCATTGTTCCTTCCATTAAATGTGTCTCCCAGAAATTACATCAAATTCATGGACCATGGTCTTGAGTCTTGTGTGTTTCTTTGCCATAAGTTAAGAGTCAAATTCTAATTTGTTTTTGTTTTATGTTTCTTTAGAACATTCAAACAATTTATATGAATATTCCTACTCAAAATCTATGGTATACATGGGGAGGCAGATACAGGAGGATCCCTATGGCTCACTGAATGACACTGCCTCATAATAACCAGGTAGGTATGCTGAAGATCTAAACACAAGATTCAACCTTGGCTTCCATACTCATGCACACACAGTGATGAGCTCCTATACACATTTATACATGTGAACACACACACATACATACACACCAAAAAAGAAAGAAAAGAAAAAAAAAAGAAATTTCAATAGCAGTAGCAAAAACAACAATCACGAAACTTCTCACAGAAACATTTTGTTCATATTTTTTTCTGTGTTCACTCCCTCACTTCTTAGGAAGATCCTGTGCTAGTAACACAACAGGAAGTTTTTTGTGCCTTCTTGTGAAGCTTTGTTCATTTGATGCTGCTGAAGGTCCTCCTAGCAAAGAAAATAAAGTAGATGACTAAGTGAAAAACACTTATTAAAGTGTCTACAAACATAATCTGTATGGAAAACTGATTAGGCAATGAAGAGTGATTGGTATGTCAAGAATTTCATTTCAGGCAACAGGTTATTTTATTAGAACAAGCCACAGTTGTCTACACATTGGTTTTGTTCGGAAGATGTGACACAAGATAAGTAAAAAAGAGAACTTTGAGCACTGTTATCTGCAGTGCACTACTTCTATTGTAAGTACAGATAATAACAGTTCTAATATTTTTTTCATTTCCTTGCATGCCTAGTCTCCCTCTCACTGCACAGTGCCTGCTTCTCCAGCAGCTCAGGGACCTGAACAAATAATCAAGCAGTTTGGCTCTTAGAGAAAGAAATATTCTCTGATCTTTAAACTCAGTCTTTTGTACACCTTGCAAGGAACAACCAAAGTCTTCTTATGGTTCAGGATACATCTAGAGGAAAAGTCATTCGAAAAAGACCCATCTCATATTATTACTCATTCTCAACATAGATGTTCAATAAAAGAAAATAAGGTGATAGGGCTTTGAGGAGGAGAAGAAAGAGAAGATGAGAGGAGTAGATAAAGAAGAAGACTAGAGAATGATTTTTGGGTTGTTCCTGCAGCTTCTTAAAACAAATACAAGGTCTTCATTCATTTAGATTAATGTTTAACACCAATGTCTATGTATCCTTTCAACTTTGAAATTTTTACAGGTCAACTATTCCTTGTTTTTATTACATAATTGCCAAGAGTCATTTTAAAGTGTATCCAACAATTAAAATACATAATTTCCTTGACAGAAAAGACAGATTGCATTGATCACCTGACACAATAAAAAGTGTGCCCCCCCCCTTAGTAATGAGAAGACAAGTGTGTTATTCACTCTCTCAGGCTTCCCACATAAGGCCAAGGGGCTGTCATCTTAAGATGCTATAGATAAACAAGGCATAGATAGTGGAAAATTACCTTGGGAAACAGGGAGGGTTATATGAACCAGTTGTTGTCAATCTTTGTCATACATTAGGGTATACTAACACATATGTAGCCTGACTTGTTTATGAGGCTTTCTAACTCACCAGGCATGGTGTAGGGCCAGACAGTTTTCATCATTCAGGGAAATGCAGAAGAAATGGAGAAAGGATTTTAGGAGCCGTGGGAATATGGCTCACAGAATCTTCTAAGCAGGGCCCATAGCGGCTCATAGCAACTGAAGGGACACCTGGTTCCCTGTGTGAGTCTGACCTGGGTATTCTGCATATGTGCTCTGGTTTTATAACTTGGTGTTCTTGGAAGACTCCTAACAGTGGGGGTGGGAATTAATTGTGAGTCTTTTACCTGCTCTTAGGACCATTTTCCTTTTACTGGGCTTTCTTGTCCATGTCAAGCCTTGAGATGAGGGTATGTGCCTCCTCTTATTGTAACTTGTTATGCTGTGTTTGGTCAATGTCCCTGGGAGGCCTACTCTTTTCTGAAGTGAAGCAGAAGAGGAGTATACCTGGAGGAGGGAGACGGACAGGGAGGTGTGGAGGGAGGGAAAACTGTGGTTGGGATATAATGGATGAGAAAAGAATAAACAAACCAAAACTTCATTTCTCTGCTCCAGTCTTGAGGCTGTACATCTTTCTCAATATTTGGATTATGAGTAATGCTTTGTTTGAAAGAAGAATCAAAGAAGTCTCTAAGATAAGCTCTGGAGTAATTGCCTTCCATAATTTATCAAACATAAAATGAAGCTTATGAATTAGCTGAGTAATTTGACCAGATGCAAACCCAGACAATGTATTATGACTTCAAATTCTCAAGTGTCAAAGGGCTAATATTACTCATCTTCATTTTTATAGAAATTTTGAAAATTCTAAGTAGTGCTATATAACAATGTTTATGCACTTACAAACTTAATTCTGAACAAATCTGAGTTGTGGGGGGGATGGGATGGGAGGGGGATTGGGGGGCCTGGGAGGGAGGAAGAGGGAAGTGGGATCGATATGTAAAGTAAGAAAAAAGAAAAAAAATCTTATGCTTTCCATAATATTTGACATTGAAATACAAATAAGCATTTAAATTTTAAGTACAGTTTTTCTTTTTCCTGTCTTTTACTAAGCATATTAATGTAATAAAATGGGTTTGAGCTGAGCACAGTGGCATTATCTGTCTGTAATGAAGGAATTTGGGGGCTGAGGCAGGGAGTTTTAAAGTCTGGGCCAGTCCAAACTGCATAGAAAAATTCTACGTGAATTCACTTCAATTAATTCACTAACATAAAAATTAGTTTGAATAAGGCAATTAAAATACATTTAATAAATTAAACTCGAGATAAATGGTCAATTATAATAGTTCATAGAGAAAAATACCCACATTAGAAAACAACAACAAATGTTCCCAAGAGAATAAAGGGGGTGGATCCAGGCTGGAGGGGAGGTAGAAAGAAACTGGGAGTAGAGGAAGGGAAAACTGTAATCAGGATATATTAATTAAGAAAAAGAAAACCATCAACGAAGTAAGGATTTGACAACTCAATAACAGTTAAACATCTGTAGCAGGCTTTTTCTATTGGGCCACTAACCAACTCCCAAATCATGACAGAGAATAATAATAGATATGAATGCTTGGCTTTATCTTAGCTTGTATTTTAATCTATTTCTCTTTATATACATTATGTCTCAGTGCTTTTTACCTTTCTTACTTTCTTTCTGTATGTTGTACTTTGACTGCTTCTTGTGTCTGGCTAGAGGCTCCCAGGATTCTGACCACAGTCATGTTTCTATCTTTCTTCTCATTCTCCTCTAGGTTTTCTCATTCTTTCTGAGCCTAGATTTCTCCTCCTATTTGTTCTCTCTGCCTGACAGTTCCATCTATACTTTAGCTATTGGACATTCAACTCTTCATTAGGCCAAGTACCCTAGGCAGGCAAGGTGAAAGAAATGCAGCACATCTTTACATAATTGAACAAATGTATAAACAAATGCAACAGACCTTTACATTGTCAAAGTAATATTCCACAACAAATGTCTTTCTCCAAACCCATCAGTGACTCAAATGTTTATAAGGCAGAGAAATGTATGGTGAGGTTTTCTTAGCTTTTATTTAATTACCAATTTTAATTTTCTTAGATGAAGGAAAGAATTCAAAGGTAGTATGGGTTGAACTTACATTACAGTACTGAATACAGACTTTCATGGGAAAAAATCAAATCTCCCCACCAAGGTGATTATTCCATACTTTAGGGCAACAGATAAGCAAGATAAACACATGACATAATTTTAGTTAGGAAAAAGGTAGTTATCAGATGTTTCCTGGGATCATGAAACTTACCACAGGAGTAAACATACAATGACTTTCAACAACAGATTTGGAGAAACTTGATCTATGCATGAGCAACCAATATAATTCATTAAAGCTTGCCATATGAGATTATTTTAATTATAGTGAAAATACTTCGATGCCCTGTTATTTTGGTTAATGCACCAATTCATTACATCAAAATTGCAAAGTAAAGGAAAATATACATACATTTACACTGTAATCCTAAAATAAGCTCAATTTCAGAATAATTACTAGACAAAAAGGAAACAATGTTCTTTATATGATGTGTCCAGATTCAAAACATTCAGTCTTACATACAATGTTTGAGGAAAATGACAAATTAGGAATATTATATGCAGTGTGAACTAACAGACCTACAGAGTAATTTTGTGTATACTCTAAAGGCATTAAATATGTTGCTAAGAAGTAACTAAGAGAAGTAAAATCAAGTTGACTCCAACTATTCCGGTTGACTCAATTGAACCTCCATTTGAAATGGAACAAAACATCTTATGTTGAAAGATGTCCTTCAAAATGAAGTACAAAGCATCCATCTAGGAAAGATTTATATCCACTAAGCATATCTGTCTAATCACACTTCTACATCAAACTCTGAAGCTAGAGAGAATGAGAGGAAATGAAATTGTGTCTAAGAATATAGCCAACCAAAAAGCAAAATTGGGAGTTTTCAGCATAAGAATCCCATTAAAACATGGTAGTGAGCTGAGCAGTTTCAAAGGAGAAATAGAACATATCAATAAAAAAAACTTGATTAAATTTGAATTTGATAAATAAAATAATACCCGGAGCTATATATGTGTGAATATGGAGATGTAAATTAGGTAACATTATAAGAATGTAATTAATTCTGGCAGGTATGAGAATTACATACAATTGTGCATTGGTATGCAACTTAATGTGATATTTTATTTGTATTTTACTGAATTCTATTATGATTTATCATTTACTTACATGGTTTTACTCATTCACTGAGCTTCATATTTTCCATAGAACATATGAAGTGTGACCTAAGCAACCAAGGAAGAAGTAAGTCTCTCCAAGCAGAACCCCCTTCTTCTTCCTTTGAATTCTGTCTTATTTGCACAGAGTGTCTCAGAGAGTTCTGTCACTAAGGACTGGCTGCAATTTTCTTTGCTTTTTCTACTCACTTACTGACTCCAAAGATCAAAATCTAAGCACTAACTCTATTTTCTTTGCTCTAGTGTTCCAAGTATACATTTTTATTAACCTACTTCTCCAAAAATTGATGTGACACTAAAAATTATTCAATAACTATGCCAATTAATGTTTAAAATGAAAGTATAACATGCCAAAATTTAATTTAATGATTTTTTTCAAGAAATATGGAATATTTTAATTGCTTTAAGTAATAACAAAATGTTTCAAATGATAAGTAAAGGTAACCCCTAGAAAGTAGGCAGGGTGTGCAAACTTTAAGCATAAATATCTCTAGTTCAAGTTTTATCAAGAATGTACATATTTTTTTAATGTAGTGGAATGAAGGCACTTTTCAGACATAGTGAAATTTCCTTATTAGCTAATTTTAAATCCTCTTCTATTTTGTTTCTGTTTTAGAGATTCACTTTAAATAATTTTTACACAAAGCTTTATGGGGTTTTTTTGGTAATAAAATAATTAACATAGTAAACATAATAAAATTCATATATTTTATAGACCAAAGCACATTTCCTTGCATTTTAATTTAGAACTCATTAATTATTTCTAGTCAAAACACAATGAAGAAAATTTGGATTCTCAGACCCCACACCATCTGCATTCCTTACAACAACAGAAACCAATCTGGTGCAGTCCCAGGGACAAATCACTTCAGCTACATTTGAGCGGACAGCAATGTACTAAACAAAACATTGAAGAAAGATGCACCTCTGAAGAAACATTTTTATTCCACCATTTATATAAGTTCAGAAAAGAGTCAATAGTTAATTCAAATGTATTATATGGACATCTCATTCTGTTCCTTCTTGTTTCTTTCAAAGAATGAAGCTCAGATCTGAAGAAGAGTTTCTAACATAGTGTAATTTCATTAGAATGTGTGATATCTCTTGCTTGTATGCACTGGAAACCTTATGGGGTTAATTTTTAAATTTTCAAGCATTTTATCTTTGGTAGATGTTGAATGTTTCTCTATTTTTTCTTTCTTTACATAGATATATTTACAAATAAATTAAAATGGTGCAAATACACAAGCCAGAACTGCTATCCTTCCCCTGACCATTTTTTGGAATCACACAATGTCCCGGATTAGGACTATCCTTTATTCAATTGTAAAAGGTATATGCACAAAATGTGGAAAGGTCCTCCTTGTTTTACTTTTCCACTTCAAAAATCTGCATACAGAGATGTGCCATCAACCAAATTTAAAACATCATTTAACTGAGTCGATGTGCTTACCATCTTTTTATTGTTAATGTTAATGGTTATACACACTTTTAAACAGGGTGTGATATCAGGTCTAATGGGAAAATAATTTAGAACAGAAGCCAGTGTTTGAAAAGACTCTCTAGAGCTGAATGCTGTGACCCATTAATACAGTTCTTCATGATTTAGTTACCTCCAACCATAAAATTATTTCATTGCTATTTCATAACTGTAATTTTGCTACTACTACAAATTGTAATATAGATATATGATATCAGATATGTGACCCCAAAAGTGTCATGACCCACAGGTTGAGAACTGCTCTTCTAGCTGCAAAACTAATCACCATCTTTGTACAACATTTTTTGGTGACACCAATGAACACTGCTTGTTAAGAAATTGTACTTTCTTTCATGAATATACTGAAACACACCCTGTGTCTTGTAATTCTACTGAAAAAAAAAAGGTTCTGTGGCTTTTTTCAAAGAGCTGTGAGCGTAATTGTTACTTTGATCAGCATCCTCGCTTAGCTCTCTAAGGACGTGTGCACCCTATGTCATTTCCAAACTGCATGCTTACCATTGACTTTGAATGTGTTTCATGGTTAAGGGTTGCTACAGCACATGAAGCTCTATCCTGAAAGAACAGGAACTTGGTTTATCTTATTAATTACTGTACCTGCATATTTTTTATCACTCGGCCGAACACACTGAATTTATCCAAATAGTGCTCACTGATGGAGCATAATCTCTTGTTAATCACTTGTCAGGAGAAAGCTGTAATTCAACAAGAAAACTTGAAAATTACTTCTAAAGCACATTCAAAGCTTCCTGGTTTCTACAACGGCTTAAAATTGCATAAGTCATGGCTATCTGTAACCTGAAGCACAATTTATCAAATTTGCTTTACCCTTGTAAAAATGTGCCATTTTGTAAATTATAGAGTAGGCAAAGTTGAGTCACTCATGAAATCTTTCAGATTAACTCTCCCACCAGTACAGTTGTAAAATCTGAATTAGTTCATCCTTTCAGTTGAGGCAACACTCATCTTATGCAAACATGAAGGTGTGTGATGCCCTTGGTAAGTTCACAGGGCCGCTTCAGAGCTGTCAATATGCATCGTCATTTATTATAATGCACTTAAATGTTCAACTTCTTTCCTCCAGACAAATAGTTTTACTGTATTTAGGTATGGGCTTCAAAAGCCCATACATACTTGAATCAATTGTATCTCTTTATAAAATAATTAATAAATGATACATTTATTAAATACATGATTAATTTGTTTTTCAGGATAATTAGTAAAAATACTCCCTTTGCATTGAAAGTATACAATTTCAATCTTAAAAATCAAATGTCTTTGCATATCTGAAAAGTATATATTATGTTCTGTTTTATTTTAAAGAGATACCCTTTAAAAGACCTTTATTTACATATTATGTCAAATGGTAAACATGCTTCATCACAGCTCTGTAATGAATACAGCTGTAATGCCAGGAGCAAAGTACCATTATTATATCAGAGTTTTCAGTTTGTCCAGTTAAATAGATTTGCAACTTTTATATAAGATAATGAGAAGTTACCACTTCTCTGTAACCTAGTATCAAATTTACTGCTTTAAGATGAGAGTCATCAAAACAATATTCTCTTCATGTTTCTAAGGTCACACCAACCAGATCAGTTATAGGACATGCTCACAGCTTAAAGAGGTAGGATAGGGTGATGAAACCCAGCTTTCATGTAAGACTTGAGTAAAACAGTAAGGGTTCAAACTAGGGCAGCATCCAAATAGTTTCTTAAAGTTATTTTTGATTTGGCAGAGTATCTATATGTATTTGTGGGGTAAGGTGTGAGGTTTTAATAGACTGGGTAATGATCAACTCAGAAAAAGTATCAAATCAATCACCTTAGACTTTTAGCATGTGTAAATTTGCTCTTCTGTTTCACCTATCTTGAGACATATGATGTGTTATTGTTAACTACAGTACTCTCTCTGTGCCACAAGACACCAGAATATGATTCTCCTCTCTTGCACAGAGCTAGTTGATACATACAGCTTAATAAGCAGAGTCTCAGGCTTTTTATCTAAGTGAATTTGGGTTCACTGTGGAGAACAGACTATGAAAAAATTTCAGACACAGTTACTCAGTTGGCCAAGAAGTGCAGTTTTTGTTTTTTTCCTTTTTTGTTTGTTTGTTTTGTTTATTTCTTTTTTTCTTTATTTTTGTTGTTGTTTTTTCCCAGCATAATATTTTTGTTGATCCTTTGGGGATTTCCTATAATATACCCAAACCACATTTGCTTCCTAATCTACCCCTGTCCACCCCCTCCCTTGTGGCTTCACCCAAGCAAAAAAAAAAAAAAAAAAAACAGGGTTTAATTTGTCTTATCTATATACTCACTGGATCATGTTTAAATTCTCAGTGGCCTAACCCTTAAAGAGAACTGAGTCCTTCTTCCCTGGACCCTTGCTGGAAGCCATCTAGTGTGGATAACAGCACTTCAACATCTTATTATAGCTTCATTTATCAGTAATTAAATGTTTTCATTTAATTTACACACCAACTACCCTTTCTTCTCCCTCCTCTCCTACTGCCCCTAACCCCCTTCCCATCAACTCCTCCCCCTTCTCCATTAAAAAAGGGGCAGGCCTCTCATGGACATCAACAAAATATGGCACATCAAGATGAGGCAGGACTAAGTTCCTCCTTTGTCATCAATGGCTGTTAGCTTAGGATATTACTATTTGACAGGTGTGTATTGGGGGTGGGTGGGTGTGGGTGTGTGTTGGATGGAGAAAGGGGTTGTCACAGAAGTCTTTCATGTTCCTCTGTCTCAGATGTGTATCTGTACTCACTGATACAAGTCCCAAAGTAGCTTATTTGCTCTTTATGATCCATAGGAGTATGGATCATGATCTGGCATCAACACAGACCATAAACAGAACTCCCAGCTTCAGTAGGTCATGAACTCAGACAAGGTCCTATGATGCAACTGGGACATAAGCATGACTTCAGGCTGCAGCACAGACCATGGACATCTGTGTAGGCTTTGGTGGTAGGTGTTTCACAAGAAATAAATTTATCTTTTCTTCTCATAAGTCTTATATGACATCAAGAGCCCATTAAGTAACATTGGGTATAAATAAAATGTTCAACAATGTAACTTCTGATTTTAAAAGGCCCAGTTAATCCTGGCAAGCATTAAATCCCTACAGAATGGGGAAAAAATTGCACCAGCTCCACATCTGACAAAGGGCTAATTTCCAAAATATATAAAGAACTCAAGAAACTGACATCAACAAACCAAATAATCCAGCACCCCCCCCCCAAAAAAAATGGGGTATGGAGTTAAACAGAGAATTCTCAATAGAGGAATCTCAAATGGCCTATAAACAGTTAAAGAAATGTTCAACATCCTTGGCCATCAGGGAAACACAAGTAAAAATTACTTTGAGATCCCATCTTCTACCTATCAGAATGGCTGGGATAAAAAAACACAAGTTCATGCTGACAAGGGAACACTTCTCCATCGCTGAAATGCTAGAATGGAAAGCCACTTTGGAAATCAATACAACCTTTTCTTAGAAAGTTGGGAATCCATCTACCTCAAGGCCATATATACCATCTCTTGCCATATACCCAAAGGGTGCTCCATCCTACCACAAGGACACTTGTTCAACTATGTTCATAGTATCTTTATTTGTAATAGCCAAAAACTGGAAACAACTTGCATATTCATTCAACTAAGGAAAGGATAAAAAAATTGTGATACATTTACAAAATATAACAACTGAGTACCACTCAGTTGTTTAAAAATAACATCATGAAATTTTCAGGCAAATAAATATAATTAGAAAAAAATCATTCTGTGTAAGGTAATAACCCAAACACAGAAAGACAAACATGGTATGCATTCACTAGAGGTGGATATTAGCTGTAAAGGATAATCATGCTAAATTCAACAACGAATCTCCATGAGAAGGGGAAATAGACATTTTGTGGGTAGACTGGGAATAGGAAGGTTGATATGGGAATAGGAAGGATCACTTTGGGGGAAGATGAAAAGAGAGAGAGAGTTCTGGAAGAGACAACTGAAATTGGGGGCCACTTTGAGAGTGAGTTAGAAACCCAGTACAATGGAACTCCTAGGAATCCATGAAGTTGACTCTTGTTAAGACTCCTAGTAAAGGGGAATATATAACCTGAACTAGCCATCTTATGCAACTGGACAAGACTTCCAGTGGAGTGAGTGGGACACCAACCATCTTAGAATTTTGCTGCTGTGAAGAAATGCCACGACCACTGCAACTCTTCTAAAAGGAACATTTAATTGGGACTGGCTTGTAGTTTTTGAGGCTTAGTCCATTATTATCATGGTAGGACATTATTATCATGGTGGTAAGCAAGCAACATTGTGCTGCAGAAGGAACTGAGAGTCCTATATCTTGGTCCAAAAGCAGCAGAAGGAGATAGTGTGCCACAGTGGGCATACCTTGAGCATGTAAGACCTCAGAGTGACACACTTCCTCCAACAAAACCACACCTTCACCAACGAGGCCACATCTCCTATTACACCATTCCTTTTGGGTCAAGAATTCAAACATATGAAATGTTTCAAACCACTTTTCAAACCACCTCACCAATTCAGCCTCAAAACCTTCTGTCTACAGCTTGTCCTGCCTGAAAAATATTCTGGGGCAAAGGTAGCAGAGAAATAGGAGGAGTGGCCAACCAATATCTAGTCCAGCTTAAGACACAGGATACCAGAGAGATAGCCAAACCCTAACATTGCCTGAAGGGCCAGGACCAGAGGCTGATATTCCAGACACATGAGATAGAACCAAACAAAAAAATTAAAAAGTCAAAAAAATGATCCCTAATGCTATTCTGCTATACTCATAGATGGGAGCCTAGAATAATTGTCAACAGGGAGTCTTAATCCAGCAACTAATAGAAACAAATGTAGACACACAGCTAAATATTATGCAGAACTTGGGGAATCCTTTGGATATGGGTAGAAAGGACTCTAGGAGCCAGAGGGGAGAAGGACTCCTCAATAAACTCACAGAATCAACTAACCTGGGCTCATAGAGATCCACAGAGACAGAAACAACCAACAAGGAGCCTGCATGGGACTGGCCTAGGCCTCTTATACATAACTTATGGTTGTGTGGCTTGCTCCTCTTGTGGGACCCCTAATATTGGGAGCAATGGCTGTCTCTGATGCTTTTGCCTGCTTATTGGGTCTTTTCATTCCTTGTCAAGCCTTAATACCAAAGGAGGTGCCTAGTCTTATTGCAACTTGATATACCTTGTTTGTTTTATATCCCCAGGAGCCTTGCCCTTTACTGAAGGGAAATAGAGGAGGAATAGATGGGAGAGGTGTCAAGGATGAAAGGGACTAGGCAGAGAGGGGGAAGGAAAACTTCAATCATATGTATGAGAGAAAGAAAAAAGAAAGCTATTAGACATTAACCATCATTCCTTGATACAAGAATGAAGATGCAATATTCATCTATAATCTTGGAAGCTTGGGACTTGTTCTACTTCTTACACTGATATTTAACATGCTTTGAACAAACCCACATCTTATTTATCGGCATTGTGAGGAAGATTATGACTACAAAAATCTTTGGCCATTTTCGAAATCAGACACATGCTAGGTCCTTGACTAACATAGAATGTAATCTTGGTTTATAAATCACTAAAGGGCACATTTTCAAAGAAACTTGTGTGTGTGTGTGTGTGTGTGTGTGTGTATGATATTTTAACTCCTATTTCAAAAATAAAAATATGACTAGCTTAGTAGTGACTCTTTTGACAAATACATATGAACTATACATTAGAGTGTAAAATGGATTCACAAGTTTTATGTTACCTACACCAATAAATAAATCAGTCCTACCTTGCTGTTGACATCTGTTATACAACATTTTCTAGTTCTTTCTGGCTAATATACTACTAAGTCAGTCAACAGATCAATAAAATCAAAAACAAACAATTCACAGAAAAATAGTCTCTGGAAACTTTTCAGTAAGATTCGTAAATTTACAACTACACTTTCATTTTATTGTTACATTCTATTAGATGCCTGAAGTCAGTACTATGACCAGGTTTTAATTCAATGGGAATATTTTCAGTGTGATTTTGTTACAAATTGTTTCTATATCTAAATGCAAATGCTGTGACAAGTGTGGGTGACATTTTTCTAAGTATGTAACTTTGGTTTATTTATGGGTAATGACATAGGAATGTTTTCCGTACAATAGATTAGATGATCTCCTAGGGGCTGGAGAGATGTCTCAAGAGTTAAGAGTATGTATTGCTATGGCAACAGACTATAGATAATGTTGGAACACAATTATCAACCAGCTCACAACAACCTGTAACTCTAGCCCCAGGAAAACTATATCCTCTTTTGGCCTCTGCAGACATTTCACTCATGTGGACAAAACTCAGATTCATAATATATACATAATTTCAAAAAGATCACTGCTTTTATTGCCCTTTAAATAGATAAAACTATCAGCAATCTGTCATGCTTCACCAGGTCTTGTGTATATGTATAGATTTATTTACATAAATAGATCTTTTATAAATAGAAACATTGTAGACATGTATTAACGAGTGATATTCATAGTTCTATACATAGGTACATTTAGGTTACTTTTGTTTTCAGTAGAATTATTCCAAAATTTGGTCATACCAAAAGTTGGATAGATGGGGAGGAAGAATCTGGAGGAACTTGGAGGAGAAGTATATGATCAAAATATATTTAAATTCAATAATTATTTTAATTAAGATAAGTATCATAAAAATTATTTTACATATAAAAATCTGTAGTTCACACTTTTTTATCTCTGGGTTATATATCTTAGAAAAAGCATTCTCATTTTTCACATTATTTAAAAATCCAGTTCTTATTACTCAATTTGGTTCTGTCTTGGTTTTTATGAGATTTATATCTGCTACCTTAACTTATCTTTAATTACATTGTGTGGGGATGTAAAGCAGGGATCTAAACTATTTTCTCCTCATTCTAAATAACTTTTAAAATCTGTTCTACAAATTTTAAATCATATGTTTTCTTTTATCCACATTTGATCCATACATTGAAATGATGCCTACACTATATAAGATAATATTCATATAGGTATTGTTTAATATTCCACTGTTTGCAAAGTACTTGTTGCTTTCCAGTTTGTCCCGATGGATAAAGCCCCATATTTTGCTTCTTTGTTTTGCTTTTAGTAATGAATTTATTTTGTACTTTCTCCCTGCCTGTGGATTTGCCACAGATGTAGGAGTGCTTGTCTAGAGAATCTCTGAGTTCTTCCCTTGGAGGACGAAGAACTGATCCACTGAGGAAGACACAGCCAATGAGAATGTGAAGGTAACAGCATTATCACTACTAAATTGGACAGCCCCTGAGGCTAACAGAGTGTGAGCTGGGAGGTTACATGGCCTTTAAGTCCCTCCATTTTCCCCATTTGTCCTGTTTATCTACGCATTCCCCTACCCACCTACCTATGTGCACGCCCCCCTGCCATTTCTCCTCACAGCTCTTCTGGGAACATGAAGCCACTATCTCAGGGAACAAGTTTTGTCTTCCTTATCTATTTATGGCTAATTCTCCTTCACTCCCCTCTCTCAGAGGTCAACACTGACTGTCCCTGGGAGAGGGAGTGATCTAACTATTTCATGCTATGAGAAGATAGTATCTAGATGGCATCTTATGAAGTAGGTTACTAGGTCTGATCCAGGGATAAAAAAAAAAAGAGTAACTCTGAGGTCCTCTAAGGCCAACTAAGAATTTAGGTTACATTTTTTTCTAGAGACCCTATACTCCAATTGCCTAGAAAGTTGAGATAGGACTCAGAACCCTAAGAGATTCTCTCCTCAGATGTCTCACAGAGTAACAAGCTATCTATATGTCAGAACAAGATTGTATGGGGACTTTAATCAAGCAAGCCATGATTGCCTGCACCAAAGGGAGTCTAAATAAATGAGGGCTATCTCTAAATGCTTGGTTAGTCTAAGACAATGATCTGACTCTATGAGTCAGATGTCTTGTTTAGAAGAGAAAAGCAATGACTCCTGAGGCTGATCTTGAGACTGATGAAACCAGGATATGGCTTCAGGAGTGTTAAAACTTGTTGATGTGGCTAGAATTACAGTGTGAGCTCTCTCTAAGATGCCAGAGTCAGACAGAAGGAAAAAAAGAGGAGACACAAGGAGGAGGAAGAGACAGAATAAAGAAGAGGAGGAGGGAGAAGTAGGAGGGGGAGGAGGAGGAGGAGAAGGAGAAGGAGGAGGAGGAGGAGGAGAAGGAGAAGAAAAGGAAGAAGAAGAAGAAGAAGAAGAAGAAGAAGAAGAAGAAGAAGAAGAAGAAGAAGAAGAAGAAGAAGAAGAAGAAGAAGAAGAAGAAGAGGATTATTTTAACCACACTTGAATTACGGGTCTGCCTCTTTCCGCTTCAGATGCTCCATGAAGTGTGGAACTGATAAAAAGTAATGATGTTCTACATCTGCAAAGTACTTTCCTTATCAAGAAGAAAATTATAAAAGTATACTATTAACATTTATCTTTGAGTATACTGTCTTTCAGAGCACTTAAGATGAATTAATAAATATATTAAAACAAGCAGATCGATGCAATAATATGTTTTATTTTGGAACCCTCTGTGCTTTTCTGACTTGTAGGAATATTCAGTGTGTTGCACGGAGGAAGTTGTTCAATAATCTATGTCTTTTAACTCTTAAGGTAGATATATGTTTAGGTTAAAGTACCTGTAAGGATGCAAAGAAGAGTAATTGAAATTCCACATTTGAAAAAATTGGGAAGAACTCATTTGAGTAAACATTATATAAAGCACTGCTGAATTTGTAAGATGCTTCCTGGTAGAAAACATAGTCTGGGCCTCATTGTAAGGAAAATTCTTAGAATGGGCAAAAGAAAATGAAAAGAGAATAAAATCTCTGAAAGTATTCTGAAAATGAAATATATGTGTATATGTTTGCATACATATTTCATTTTATAATATGTTATATATTATATAATTTTTATAAATATATCATATATTGTAATATATGTATATGTTTAAATTTTATTTTATATATATATATATATATGTATATATATATATATATATATGTGTGTGTGTGTGTGTGTGGCTGTGTGTGTGTATGTTACAATAGCCTTCCTTGTTGTTTGAGGCAAGGGAGAAGAGCTGCTCCTAGATTTCTATTTGTGAATTGTATTGATTAATCTCAACTAAAATATATTATATTATTTGTTAATTTTATTTATCTATGAGCAGATTGAGAATTTACTTACTTGAATAAACAACAAGTATGCTACTTAGTCTCAATGACTCACTAAAGTCATGTCTTCCAATGTTATTCTAGAACCACCCTTACTTGCTCACCACATTTCATGCTTTTCTTGTATCTTTAGTTATTGACAATAAACTAGAAGCACTTTTTTGAAATAAAACAATAATGAACATTTTTCATCAACTAAAGCATATAAAGCATAGTAGTGAATTGTTGCAAACATTGGTCTGTCATTAATGTACAAATCTAGTTAAGCATTCTAGGGTTTTATAAACTTGAATTATGTCAGAACTAAACTTTACAGCAAATAATTGGCAATATTGTAAATTCTTATTGTTTCATCATTTGCCTTTAGCTCAATCTAAAGTAAAATGCATTTTATTATTTTACAAAAAAGGGTTAAAACATTAGTAGAAGATTAAAATGTGACTTTATTAATGTTCAACATAAAAATAAAAGTAACTGGACTAGGAGGATGAATCTGTGGGTACACGGTTTTTGTATTAGTATGAGGAGCTGAATTCCGATCTCTCCCATCCACCTAAAATTACATTGTGTATCTATACAACTGCAACATTGGTGCTGAAGAAGGCAGAAGCAGTAAGATCCTGGGGGACAGTAGCATAGACAACATGGCAAGGTTCAGTTTCAGAAGTCATGTTCCAAAAATTAAAATTGGGAGGTAGAGAGAGCTATCAGACATTGACCTCCAGCCTCCATGTGTGCATTCATGTGTTAGTATACCACAACATATAGAGATACGAACCACACATGCATGTCATACACACAGAGAATAAATAATAATGACAATAGTAAAACTAAGGTGAAATGTTTGTAATAAATGAGGTGATCTCATAAGAATACTGCATATCTTACTTGATAAATATAATAGGTACTTAGTTGTCCCAAAGATGAACGGATGAAGATGTGAAAGCATAAAGTATGCTTCTAACTTGCTCAAGGTTATAGAGGTAATAAATGGCTGAGCTAAAATTTTATTCCAATGTTTGATTAAAGACCATGCCTGTTAATACTGAAATAATGAGTCGATGCTGAATGTCTCCAGCCTTCATACTCCTTTTATGTAATCTCCCATGCAACATTTCACACATTTGCGGGGATGTTTATGTGATTTGAGAATATACAAGTGGCCAAAAAATCACAATGTTGCTCTGTGTGTGTGGCTAACTGATCTACTCAAAAATCAAATAGATAATGTTCTCCAGTCACCTGCATTACCGGTGCTGACTGCAAGAACAGATGGCATGCCAAGGACTGAACACTTCCGTAAAGACATTCTGGATGAAAATAAATGGGAAACTTAAGGTTAAAAGGGCAATGCTGTGTAGGAATCTATTCTTTTACTGTCTTTTTCCAGAAATTATTTGCTATATAATCAAATTATGAATGGCATTTTGGATATATTTGCCATAATCTGACTATAATCATAGACATGAAGAGATGTGTACTCATATGAGCTGAATTTGATGACAATATGTTTGATGATCTAGGTGTTAGTTATGTGCTATTCTTAAACCCATCACCTACACAGTATGAGAGGTGGACAGACCATTGCAAAAGGAGGAGGAGGATATAAAGCCTTTGGAAATACTAAAAATATTAATTCATTATTCTTTATTAAGGATTTGACATACTAATCATTGAAGTTAATAACCACATCTCATGCTTGAAAAAATCTATTTATTGAGAATATCACAGCCTGTGCCATTCCCAACAATCCCAGGTTCTGTGTTTCAGAGGTGCAGTTTTGCACTCTAGCCTAATGAGTACACCAGAGCCACTGCTATCCAAGATGTCTCTACAGCTACTGCCCTAGCTCCAATTGCACAGCTATTGGATCAGTGTACTTGAAATAGGCTAGAATCTTACATCAGCTACACGGCCAATAGAAGATGTCCAAAGATCCAAGTCTCATCACAAAACACAAACAATATGAAAGCACAGACAATATGCACCCTGCAAAAAAAAAATGAAAAGCTTACCCACTACTTCTATGGAAATGTTATCCATTTAAAGCTATCTAGATGAAACCCAGGACAGACAATTTAAAAAACAAAATTACAAATTCCATTTAAGTATTCAAGCTATTAAAGAAGACACAAACAGTCCAATGAATCTAAATAAGATAAGGGGGGATAAAATTACCTTGACTGATGTCAAAGAAAACAGAAATACAGGATTGAATTAAATTATAACAATTCAGGCTTTGAAAACTAAATTGAAATAGAAATATTGTAGAAAATCCGGCTGAAATAGAAATAGAACTGGAAACATGCAACAAACCCATTTAACAAATTCTTCAAAGATTTTAAGACACACAAAATGAGTATGAAGTAACTCTGAAGCACAAAATTATACTCATTCTATTCATTCTGGCAATAGTAGAAGAATTTCAGGTCAACAGCACAGACCAGAATCTTCAACAAGGGTCATAGAAGAAATGTACCCCAAATAAAGGAAAGATATATACATGTAGATACAAGAAGAACACAAAGAAACAAGACCAGAAAAAAACCACCCACAATTTCTTGTAGCTAAAATACTAAATATACAAATAATGGTGTTTATAGGTGCAAGATTTTAAAAGGTCACATATAAAACAAAACCTATCATAAAATTGTTACTGAACTCTTCAATGGAAACTGTAAAAGTCAAGAAAGCATGAATAATTTTACTTCAAGTTTTAAAAGACCATAGATAGTATAAAATTGAGTTATTTTATACTATCTATGAAATGTCTATTTTGGTGAACAAACTATATGTATTTGAAAAGCATATAAATTTTTTCAGCAATTCCATACAATTAATAACTATGTCATGTACCTAATAATATCTCACAGTTACGTTTTCACTAAAATTCAGGTACCATATCGTCTCAATAGCAAGGTCTCTCACAAGATCACAATATAAAAATTGCATGCTGATAATTAACTACTGCAGTTCAGGAGTTACATACATTACTAATGTGTCAAGTGTGTGCTAGTTAAAACAGCCTCGTGACCTCAACTGAGAAACACAGGAGGAAATATCTAACAACATTAATTTTGAGAAAGGAGCAAGCAATAGAACAGCCCCATGCATAACAGGTAAGTATTTAAAGATTTTGAATATAAGAAAATAGCAGGAATTTCAAATTTTAAGCATGGAGCTTTTCTCCTAAAAGAAGTAATTGGCACACAGGCAAAGAACATGAAGGTGCATTTAAATTCTAGCAATAAATGTAATTCCTGGGCTGACCAATGTGTTCATGAATGTTTTTTTCTAATAAGAGGAGAAAGTTCAATTATAAAAATTACATATTCAAAGATCACATTACTTCCAGAGGATGTCCCTTCAAGGCAAGATATATCTGTATATCTTTCTTTTTTTTCATTGAAATTTTAAATCCATCTATATAACTATAATTGTTACATAACTACTTTACTTCCATTACTTTGGAATCTCCACAAGAAAATTTTTCATGTTTTTCATATTATCATCTCCTTCAGGCCCAACATAAATGTTTCCATTTTGTGGGTGAGTACTCTTGAAATATGTGACTTTGAAAGCATAATAGAACAATAAAGAATGTTATCTAAATCACTCACACTGCAAACAACTTAATATAAAATATACAAAATAGAGCTTTCAAAGTTTTGTCACATTCTTTTTACTTGACACATTTATAGACAATTTTTGGGAATTTTGATGTCATTCTGTAATGAGAAAAACACTTTGTCTGCGTCTGTGGCATTGACCATGCCCATTGGGGGTGGAGACAAGGGCAGAAGTTATCTGGGGAACTAGGTCTGAAGAGAAGCCGGGAAAGCTCTCTTGCTGGCAGGACACAGACAGGAGAGCATCCGGTGGAACCTGCTGGTGTTCATCTATCTTTGTTGTAAGTTACTTCTGCCTGAATAAACATCTATTCAGCCTATTTGTTTATCCTGATTCGTATTAAACCACAATATCCTTCTTTCCAAACTGCTTCGTATTGATTTGAATGCTGTAAAATGATGTGAATACTAAGATGTAGAAATCCTAGCTGTAGTCTGCAAGGCTGCTTTGTCCCTGCTGTTTTGAATGTTGAATCACTTGGGACACTATTTCAGGGGTTCTTGCTTGATCAAATCATGTTAGTCCGGAAGGTATCCACAGCTTTTCATTTCCTTTGGAAACAAAAATATAAATTCTTTTCCCCAGTAACCTATCATTAGACTTAAATTTGGAAATCAAAGCATTTTTAAAATATGTAAGTTGGATTAATTTAGCAGCATTGATAATCAAGTGTATTTTAACAGTTGTTGTTCCTACCTTAGCAATTGAGCAATTCAAAGACAACACAATAGCATACAGTATCCAGACTATCTGTGTGCTTTCCATCTTCATATGGCTTTTTTATTACTCTATTTCTTCTACTTCTATTTTTTTATTTTTTGAGACAGAGTTTCTCTGCCCTGGAAGTGACTCTGTATACCACGTTTGCTTTGAAATCACAGAGATGTGCTTGCCTCTGCCTCTTGAGTGCTGGGATTAAAGGTGTGTGCCACCACTGCTAAGTCACTTATTTTTATTCTTTAACCAAATATCCCTTTTATTTTCTCTCCCAATCCTACAAATATTTTTAAACACACTGTAAAGGCCTTTTACGTTTTACTTTATCTGAATCTGTCTTTACTGTATATCTCTACCTTTTTTCTAGCCAGAGTCTTGTATCTGCTCAATAGCATTGCTAAAATTAAAGTGGCAGCTGTTTTGGCAGCTGGCTTTACAATATGGCAGGGGTACATTTAACACCAGCACTGAGAGCTTTCTCATTGCCTTGGTCTATGCTGCCATCAAGCAGCATGCTGCCAGCTTGGAGGCTTGGGGATGTGGTCACTACCACTGCCAGCAGCTCGTACACAACATTATTGTTGAGTAGCTGGGCCTCTTAGAAGAGCCCTGCAGTTTTTTGCTACTTATGCCGAGTCAGGAAGACTTCCTTAAAGGAGCTGTGTCTGCTTGTCTCTAGGAAAACAGAGCCTACCCAAGAAAAATGTTGTTATCAAGAAGCCTTGCTTGTCTTTGTTCTTTTTTTTCCAAAATCCTTTTTTAAGTTTTTGTCAAATTTTAAGTGGAACTTTTTAGTTGTGTTGCGGACACAATTTTTATTTTGTTATGAGCACTTTTCCACCAGCATTGTCCCAGAGTTGCTTCGGAAACTCTATTAGTTATAAAGCTGTTGGCCAATGGCTAGAGATTCTTATTGGGTAGCTCTGTCTTAAATAATAACCCATTTCTAACCATCTAAGAATTCCTCAGCTGTAGGACCAGGCTGGCAGGAAAGTGCTCGTAACAATGAACCGACCAGCCAAGTATCCAAATCTTAATGTTGACTTATAAATTGTTGTTAATACTGTTTTATTCAATTATTTCATCTGCTCACAAGTCAATGACACCCAAAGTCCACAGGCCCAACATGTGTTAGGCCCCAAGGAACACATTGGGGCCATTGAAGTAGGAAAGACAGTGTAGCCACACATTTTGGTATAGATTTATACATACATGTCCTGTTCTTTCTTCTCCAAAAGGCACACACACATTTGTATGTTTTGTCACCAAGACAACTTGTATATTATATCATTAAATGGCTCTGCAACAAACCACATGTGTGCTTTCTACTTGTGAAATAAGCAAGGTAGGAGTTTCTATTTCTACTTCTAATTTCAGACAGAGATCTCAAAACCTAAATTTCTAGTCTGAATTAAAGAAACTTCTCAGCATCATGTCTACTCTGTGAAGTTTCTGATGTTTCAGATATAAAAACAGTTCATTCTGTTCCTGTGACATTTTTTCCTTGTGTAGATGAGCTTTAGCTTCATGCCCTGTCACTTTTAATTATCAGCAAACCATCTTATCTAGGTCAAATGCACTTAAAGACATGCACTGTCTTCTTTGAAGCATTATACCAAAGCCATAATCAGATACTTATAGCACCTAATGTACAGAATATACATATAACCTTTTAATTCAGTTTTGATCATAAATGTAAACTTTACTTCAAAATAACCATGGCTGAAACGCCAACTGAGTGGCAACTGGCTTGCCTGTGGGCAAGAAATAAAAGACTCCTAGACACATGGGAGCTTGTCTGGTTTGTTCACTTGTCAATAAGATGACAAGATTTTTTTTTAATACACTTTGGTTGTTAAAAATTATTGAATTAAAATAATCTAATTTGAAATCACATTTCATTAATATGGACAGTGGTATTAATAAAATATTTCCATGGCGATAATCTTTTGCTTGCTCCTCAGGATTCAAACAGTTTTAGGAGTAAAAATGAATGCTAATATGGGCATTGGACATGTTTATGAAGACTATGCTGGGGGGGATGCCATATATTTGTCCTGCATGGGCATCTGAGTTCTTAGTAGAGCATGGAGAACAGCAAAACGCAACATGAAACTGAGCAGAGCTGAAAAAAAAACCTTGTGATGTCAGAAGCACATGCTGTAAATTTTATCCCAACCTCTGCACAGCAGCTTTAGTCATTTTGGAGAACACTGGTATACCAGGAAATGGAAATTTCCAGACTATTTTTGGGAACAGTGCTTCCATGCTAATTATAAGGCCTAGAAATCCAGAATGGTACTTCACCCACAGGACCATGTGGGAGCTTTATTAGAATCAGCTCATAAATGAAAATTTTTCTTAAATATATTTTGTGGCCTAGTGGCTGTTTGAAGGAAGCAAGTGGTTTGTCACTTGGTTCCTATGTTAAAATGATATTAAAACTAATAAACAACTGAAAGAAAATCCTTAGCAAACCTCTGTCCTAGAGTGTATAAAAGATAATGTGTGAAGAAGCCAAGTAGGATCTGGTCATTGCCCTGAACCTCAGAAAGCTAAAACACATACATTGTTGTACTCTTGAGTAATTCCTTAGATGACTGCTTAAAACAAAGGCAAGAGATGTAGAGATAGTGAGTTCAATGACACTGGGACTTAACTATACTTATGGTCCCCTGGGGAAAGTAGGTAGACCCTGGAGAATGAGTTGAATATTATAAACACATCAATTCCTATTGTCACTGTGATTTCAGATTGTATTCAGATAGTGTCTTTCTATGCATGTCAGCAAAATATAGCACTCTACAAGAATCTGGATCTTCAAAGTAAACAAAACTAATAAGACTTGGTTTTATTTTAATAAGGATAACATTATACCTTTATTAGTTCATGCCAGTTCTCTGTACCACTTAAGACCTTTCAATCTTAGCAAGGTTATGGCTGTCTTGCTACATTGACTATATTAGGCTCACAGCACCTACTGGATAGCAAGCAGCAGTTATGACAGATGACTGAGAAGACATTATCACCAAGAAAAGAGAGGAAAAAAAGAGAAAGAAAAAAACTGTAAAGATACAGGACCCTAATTCCTCATTGAAGCACTGGGGAATTCAGAAGTCTGGGAATTTCAAGACATTCCTTTGAAAATGAAAAATAGTTTGCTTTATTTTTTCAGTCTTTATCACAAAGGATGGAGAATAAGACATTGTGAAAATTTTTGGATATTTGTTGAAAAGTCAGACCTTGATTTGAATATATTGTTCTGAGTCATTTATTGAAAACCCCCAAATTCTACCAGTATTGAGAGAGAAAAAATAGAAGATAGGCTAACTGATTAGAATGTCTGGCAAGAACTCTTGCTCAGAGTTAGGACAAGGAAATTCAATATCACTGAAAGTGTATGCTGCAGGCCAGATAATAGAGTATTCTGATAAACTCTTACAGAGACTCATGGCAATATTCCTAAGTTTTTGTTTTCTTTTGGTCTGATTTTTCTTTTTTGTTGTTGTTGATGGTGGTGGTGATTTGGTGTTTCTGTTGCTGCTATTGTTGTTTATAATTGATGGTATCCTTAAAGATTAGCTACTGTCCTTTGGAAAATAATTATTAACTTATTAATAGGTCCTGATGCAGACTAAAGACCTGATTACAGAATTTGATGACCTGCTACATTGAACTCTATCATGAATGTGATATTAGCAACTTGGATGAGCTAAAGATACCAAACTTCCTCTTCAGATCTAATTAATGAAAGGAGAATGTGAGCAGGAGCTAAGAGCAAATTCTATGGTGTTTATTGCTTCTTCCCCTCCCTCAACATGCATTTGCAGATGAGGACACATGCTCTAAAACTGAGCCAAAAGATAAACTGAACGCCTTTTGTAAAATACTGGAAACAGGAATAGAAGAGTTGGTACATGTCAGCTATGCTTACAGTTTGATGTTATTTCTGACTACCTTGGCAAAAGAGGAAGCGTGATGAGACCAGGATGAGGAACTGCATATGTGAGCAGTGAAAAGTTCAACCGAGAGCTAGGCTGTGTTGGTATGTACGGAGAACTTACAAGCTTCCTTTAAAAAAGAAGAATGTACTTATAATTTTGGATTGATGTAGAGTGTGAGGTATTATCCAAGGTGAAAATACTCACCAAAAATTGCCCACTACAGAGGATCACTACATAATCTGGCAACTTAACTATGGCCTCTTGCCAAGCCTCCTTTATCCACTGAGTATGCAGCAACAACGCTTTCACATTCTGCAGTTCACTGGCTCCTGTTTCTGCTGTATACACACATTCTCAGCACCAATGAAACATACTGAACCTACATGTATTATTCTCTATGCACCCAGCAAGCCTTATAATTGCATTTAAAGTGCTGGACCACTTCCATCTGCAGAATGCTGAGTCCTTCCCTCTGGACTTCCAAGGAGCAACTACTTCCCATCTTGAAGACATAATAAGTCCAAGCCACATGAGCATTTACTCTTGATGTGGTTTTTCACTCTATTCTTGACAGGATTCTTCCAGCAACTTTATGCCAGGACTTAGTCAGCACTTTATCAAAAACTAAATTTCTGAGCAAAACTAACATGAACAAATTCAGAAAACAGTCCCAAAATGCTCAATGTTAAGGCCTTATGGTGTATCATACAATGATTAACCCTTTGACGTTTCAGATGTCTCTCAACCAGACCTGTATGTGGAAATCAGGGGATCACACTCTTGTACCATACCTGAACCTGAATTTAAAAAACATATTTTAAAGCAAGATATATATATATATATGCTAATACTTTGGGGTTGGTTTTAAATTACAGGAAACCAATATTAAAACAGAGAAAGAAGCAAAAGGGAAGAAAAATAAAACCTCTTTCCAAATACAGTGAAAGTGATCGACTCACTTTGGGTCTTGTGCCCACTTCCCCTGGAACCAGGCAAACCTTGGAGTCTAGAAATTCTGTAAGATCACAGTGCACCCCGTTTGCATCACAAGAGGTATCTACTCATGCTTTCTTGATTGGTGTTCTGAATAGACAGCCAGATTTTCCCTTATTGCCTCTACTTTCTGTGTCTTTCCTATTTATTCATAGGCTATTTTACTGGTAGCTAGTTTTAGCAATATAGTGAATAAAATATGAATATGTTTCTTCATGCGTGAAAGAGGCATAAAATAACTATAGCAAGCTAAAATTTAAGCAGGTCACATTAATCACTGCATTTTCGTTGCATACATTTAGAGGCAAAGACAAGTTTTACCTATAATTGACAGTTGCATTATTAAATTAATGTGTTTTGTGGGTGTTATTAATTGTTAGGGTGTAAAAGCTTGTGAGAGCAAATACCTTGAACTGGAAGAGCTAAAGAATTAAGTCTAGTAAATGTTTCAATCACATTTCCCCAAAGATTTTGAAGATCTTCCTCTTATTTGGGAGATTTTCTCTATTAGATTTTCATTTCTCCAGGGAAGAGCCTAGAAACCTACTTATTGAAGTAGGCTGCAGGGCACCTTGCAGTTCAGGTGCATGATGGGTATTTAGTGCACTAATTAGGCACTGAGAAGGTTTGGGTGTTGAACAGAGCGATGGATTCAGGTAACAAGTGGGATCTCATCACTAGCAGGAGAGTAAATGATGAGGAATCAGGTTCCATTAGAGGCATCTAGGGGCTATTGGCCTTTCCCCATGGCATCATTTTGCCCTGCTGTGCCTTGCCTCCCACCACAGTAGGCAGGAGAGTGATCTAACACAAATATATGTAATCTTTTATGAAGATCCAGTTTCTGTAGCTATAAGAGACACCTGGTGAGAACTACTCTCAGTTTTGAGAATCTTCTTCAAAAATAAACTCTAATTTTTAAAGTTTTATTTTATATATGTGTGTGTAAGGAAAAGTGTGTGTGTGTGTGTGTGTGTGTGTGTGTGTGTGTGTGTGTGTGTGTTTGTGACAGTGGGCTTGTGGAGGACATGAGAGATCAGTGATTTCCTTATACCAAGGGTTTCAGAGAGAAAACTTAACAAGATGGCACAGCAATGATTTTACCCATTAAGCTGTCCCAATCGCCCTATATTCCTTTTACATAACATTATTTGATCATTTTTGGAACGACTTGATGTTTTCAAAGTAACAAAAAACTCTTTATATACTTTAAGCTGAGGTTTCACTTCATCAAATCTGCACATAATTGTACATATATACATAAATTCAGCTAACAAATTTACTCAAGAATGCCACAAAGACAATAAGTAGTGCCAGCAATCTGAAAAAGGAAAACAAAAAGTATACAGCCACATCATAGTTTGGATTCAAATATAAATTCTCTTTGAAGAGTATATACATGCCAGAAAATTTAAATTATTCTGATACTCATATTTTGCAACATTGTAATTTATTACACATAAGTATCATAATTAAAATATAAACATTTTAAATTATGTGCAAAGGGACTCAGCTTATATTCTCTCTGATTTCACTGATTATATTCAAAGTTCTGCTTCCAAATCATACTTTTCAGTGAAAATATATTAAGTCGCAATATTCTTATTCTCAGGAAGATTAGAGAATGAACAATCTCCTTTAACATATTAGAAAAGAAAGTTTAGAAATTTAAACTGAATTTTACTGCTGATCTACACTGCAACAAATGATGTCAGGGAGAGGATTATGTTTTAATTTTATGATTATTGTTATTAATTTTGGAATAAAATTCAAGTACTAGAAAAAGGTAGGAATAATTAGATTTTTAAAGTTTTATTTTGCATTATATATATATGAAAGTTTGGCTTACACATATGTATATACCCTGTTTGCATGCATGACTGCTTCCCAGGGATGAAAAAAGGTGTCAGATGCCCTGGAATTAGAGGTACAATTGGTTGTGATTTACCATATGGGTTCTAGAAACTGAACACAGGTCTTTTGTAAGAGAAGCCAATTCTCTTGAATGCTGAGCCATGTCTCCAACCCAGGATGACTACATTTTTAGAGTAGTTTTGATGTCTTATTAGCAAGCTTCTAGTTTATATGTTTATATGTTATAATAGTGCATCATAATCCAGACTTAGCACAACCATATGACAATTGTAATTTGTTTTCTACTTTAACTTTTGAAATGGAAAACCTGTTAAATTTGTATGCTTGAATGTTAGTAACCTGTAAATTGTACACATTACATATGAATGTGTTTCATTTTCATATTTCTACACACTCATATAACTCATATATTGATCTACCTGTATTATTCTACTTCCTATTTGTAGGATTTACTATTTTATGTTCATGTCCCTTTTTATCTGCTTCATGTAGTAGAGATCATATGGTGCTTGCCATTTGTGTCTTGTTTATTCTACTTAATATCGTGCCCTCTAGTTATGTTTTTGCACCAAATGTCGAGATTTCCCTCATGCCTGACTAAGATTTCACTCTGCATGGAAGCATACTATCTTTTCATCTGTAGTTGAAATTAGGCTGACTTTATTATACCTTTGTCATTATGAATAGTGCCACACATGGACATTCAGGTATCACTTTGCTCATAGGAGAGATCCAGTTTTCACATTTGTGAAATCTTCACAATAGTATGGCATATCCCCAGTAACTGTGTTGATATGTATTCCCTGGAATATTGTGCAAGTGTTCTTTTTCTTCTAAAGCATCGGCTTTAATTGGTTTGTGAGATTTTGGAAGGTGGATATTTGCTTAGTTTTTGTTTTAATGTGTTCACTCTGAGTCCAGTGACTTCACTGTATATGCATTTCTCTGATGGCTTGTGCTAAGCATTTCCTTATATTTGTTGGCTTTTTATATTTCAACTTTTGAAAATGGCCTTTCATATTATTAATAATTATATTTTCTGAGTTTTATTGTTCACATTTTTGGTTTATTTCATTTTGCTTGTTCTGGTGTTGGTTTTGATTTTGAATTTTTTTCTTTTTTTAGTTGTTTGTAACCTCAAAATTCTAAGGCTTTGTCAAATGACCATTTGGCAGTTTCTTTTTCTTCCATTCTTACAGGTTATCTCTACATTCTGGTTAATTATTACCTTTGCAATGCAAAAGGTTCTTAGTTTGATATAATCATATTTCCTATCTTTGCTTTTCTTTATTTTGTTTTCTTTTGGGATCCAATTTTAAAATGTGCTGTTGTTGCAAAGTATTTGCCCTGGTTTCTTCTTCATCTTTCATAGTTTCATTCCTTTTCTTTTTTAATATATTTATTTATTTATTTATTTATTTATTTATTTATTTATTTATTTATTGGTTTTTCTAGACAGGTTCTGGAGGCTGTCCTGGAACTGGCTCTTGTAGACCAGGCTGGTCTCAAACTCACAGAGATCTGCTTGCCTCTGCCTCCTGAGTGCTGGGATTAAAGGCGTCCACCACCAATGCCCAACTGCTTTCAGAGTTTCAGGTATCAAATCTAGACATTTCATTCATTTAGAATTATTCTTTCACCCAGGATGAAAAATATAATTTAATTTCATTGTTCTACTGGATTTACAGTCTTCTCAGAACCATTTATCAAAGACTACTCTCAACAGATTTTTTTTTGATGGTACCCTTGAGAATTAATCGCCTGAGGATGCCTGATTATATATTGAGAGTTTGCATTATAAATACTTCTAATATTTATCGAGAATTGTCTTTAGAATTAATTTTATTGACATATACAATTTACCAAATTTTATAAGAAATTGATTTACCGTGTCATTTGTGTTTGTTTAAAGCTCTGAAAGTTGTTTTTATTAATATCAGAAAATATCTTTTCTGATATTAGTTCTACCCTAGATGAGTTTTATAAGATCTTATATTTCACTTCAAGAGAAATTAAAGAATTTACTGAAAACATCTTAAACTCATAATTTGATTGTGGAATTTTTATGCCATTTTCAAACTAAACTTGAAATTTTATTTCAGAGTAAAGCTCTGCTTTGGCCTTGCATAAACACCTTGAGCCACATTTGGCTATGTTCATTTGCTTTAGATTCGTTCTATTTTAGGATATGGTCTACTTTCTCTGTTGTCCTTTGTTTGTGAATCTCTTACTGAAAAACTAGCAGAAGTTCAAGTGCTTTATAACTTGTGTCACCAAAAAGCACATTTCTACTACGTTCTTCAGTAACCTTCAGAAGACAGGTTTTGTTTTATAGAATATTTGATTTATATTGTTCTGTAGCTCCTTCTAATTTTAAAAAGATTATCAGTTCTTTCAGAATTTCACATATTATATTTTGATCATATTCACTTCTCTGTCTTAATTTCTCCCAGACCCACGCCATTCCTCATTCTCTCAACTTTGTGTTCTTTTATTTAAAGCCATAAAGACAAATTGGGCTGCCCACAAAAAAACAATCCATAATATAAAAATCTACAATTATCCCTAAAGTCCAGGCCTTTTAGTCACAGAAACAAATTATTAAAAGATTTAAGAAAGAGCCAAGAATTCATGACTTAATACAGAAGAAACTCAATTTAAACTGAGTCATGAATAAGAATTTAGGCATATGATAAGTTATGAAGACTATATGAAGGAAGACTGTAAAATTACAGTGTAAAATAGAGACTGACAAGAAGAGATAATAGTTCAGGGGAATAATTTCAAACCAGATTTCATCAAAACCAGTTCATATTATAAAACATTTATGATTGTAAATTATTAAGAATTCATCAAAAGAACAATGAGCAACAACTGTTCCATCTTGTTGGTAAGAAATCCAGTGTCACCTCAGTATGCCTTCTCTGTTCTAACTTAATTGGCTTACCATCATATTTCAAGTGTCTTCTCATTCATGTGTTTTCACATTTAATGTGTAAATCATACATACTTTCCATATTTCATTATCTCCTTAAAATGTTTTTGTGCCAGTTTTCATATTTAAACCAGTCTCTTAACAAATCCTAAAATTTATAATGGTCATATGTATTATTAGCATTTTTACAGATTAGGGAAAAATTATCCTAAACTTATAATACTAATTTCTCTAAGACTTTACTAATTAATATATGTTAGACACAACCATGGAATGCTATATAATTCTGGAAAGCAATTATTCCAGTTGCCAAAATGACTTAATTGTGACCTATGAAGCTTAGAGAAGGAAACCTCATTTACTTCATTATGATTATATAGGCTTACTTTTCCATTATTCTCCTCCTTAATGAGCTACTGCTGGGGTACAAGCAGTTAATTATAGAATTCAGGTCTGTGTCAATCAGGACTTCAAGACTTTTATAGTATGGCACTTTTTAAAACTTTAAATGACACATGTTACACTTTTCACTAATTAGTGACATTGCATCATTTAAGTCAGATGGTGATGAGCTACAATGGGTCACCTTTTGAAAAGGTCACATTTCAAATAAAAGTACTGTGGAATTACCACTAAGTCTTCAGTAAGGTTAGAGATGCTGTCACTGCCTCTCAGAACTCTTTTTGGTACAATTAAGGGAATAAGAGACTTTTCCTTATTGAATCCACAAGTGTTTTTTTTTTTTAAGATAAGTAGAATTGAATTTTATTTGACCCATAAGCTTTTTATTAAATATTATTCAATTGAAAGATTATTGAGAAAATTTAATGAAGGAATGCATGATCAAGATACATACCCTCTGTCTCAGTATTAATGGAGAATGAGAGCTGAGTAATAATGGAAGCTGATGCAAATATCTGAGTAAACAAACAAAATGTTTCCACACCAAAAAGAATGCACATGATGACATCTGGCTAAAATGTTGTCTTTAAAATTATCTTTAGTGTACACTTTGCACATGGAAGGAACAGAAATCAAATGGAAAAACAGTAATGACAAGGCGATGCTAATTAATATATCTTAAGAACATGTAAAGAATATCCTCAATGAATTTCATACAACAAACTAAAAAGCCTGCATGTAGTCAAGGTGTCTGTGCTACTAGAGCCAGAATAGTGCAGATGTTAACATCTCTGCCTGTCCATCTAGTGGCTTTACATTTGCATGATTTTAGGCAACAGGGCAGGTTGATACTCTTCAGCTTACCGAAAGGCTTTTCAGACTCCTAGAAGCCTGATCAGAGACCAGAGTTTCATGGTCAGTTTGACTAGAAAATTAGCACAGCCAGGATAAGGGCACATGTAAGCAATCGCTCTAAGAAGCCATGTATATTGAAGGTGTACATTTTTGTGATGGATTTAGTTGCAGTTAAATCCATTGCAAAAAAATGCCACATCTGACATTATATCAAATATAGATATAATATAACATATGGAAAAGTTCATATCTTAGAAAGCTAAAGCTTGTTTTCTGAAGTCACCACAGCTTTAATAGAGTGGCTCCTATTCTAGCCACAACTGTCAATGACTTCCTAAAAAATCACATCAGTGATAATATTTATATACAACACAATAAACCAAACATCATTAACAAAAGGCTAAAAATTAAATGCTTTTACCAATTGAGTATTTAAGTGGTATTTCATTGAATAAAACTCAAAATTAAAATTTCAGACTTTTAAAGAAGTAGCTAAAATTAGAACACTACATTAATTCTTATGAAAAATGAACACTTTTACATATCAGTTATTAAACAGGAATATAAAATGTGAGAAAACAAGAAGAATTAATGAAGAGGATAATATAATAAAATTCATGAGAGTATAAAATGTAAATGACATCAGTAAAATTATATAATATATATTACCATATTATGCATATATAAAACAACTCTAATAAAATTTTAGAGATAAAATTTTGATAAAATAAAAGTGACACAAGTAAACACAATTAGGAATGTGTCTTTGTTCTTTTTCTCTTGCTGTGGGAAGACACCATGACTAAGGCAACTTACACAAGAAAGAATTTAAATTTGGAGGCTCAGAATTCCAGAGGGTTAGAGTCCATGATCATCATGGTGGGGATCGTGGCCACAAGCAGACATGGATGGCACTGGAGAAGTGACTGGGAATTTACATCTTCTCCAGAGAATGGGGGGGAACTAACTGGGAATAATTGGGCTTTCAAAAATCTAAAACCATCTCCAGTGAAATGCCACTTCCAAGGATATACTTCCTATTTTTTTCCAAATGACCATGAACTGGGAAGAAAACATTTAAACATATGAGCCAATGAGGATCATTCTAATTCAAACCACCACAGAATGAAACAAAGGATACAATCATCAAATTACAGAAATAGTATATTTAAAATGCTCAAATATCACATGTATGCAAGTATGTTCACAAGCATCGTTCTCAATTTTCCTAATTAAGGCATAGTCTCAATGTTACCTTGAGACACAAATGTTTAGGCTAACAGAGTAACTTGAGTAAAATATTTGTAAACTGAAGAAGAATTCTGCATTTTTATTGAGAAAATATTATCTACAGTGAACTTTTAGAATTAAGACATTTTGCCAACAAATATTTATTTATTCACTAAACTTTTCTTAGAAATATATTGTCATTAAAAAGCTTCATGCATCAAAATTAAGCAGATTCTAAGTCTACACATCTCAATGATGCTATATATGCAGTACAATATTCATTCTGAAACTGTAGAGCTTCTTTAGTTTGGCTTTTAGATTTTTCACTAATGGATATATTTTATCCACTAGCAAATAATTAATTACCCATTTGTTTAGTAAAATTCCATTACCAGCATCAAGTTGATTATGTTGAAATGTACCAAAAATTAAGGCGATGTCCTTAGAATGGTATATAAAATGTTTGATAATTAAATAAGTACTACAGACTGTGACAAAGAAGATAAAAGTCACTACACCTTACAAAGAAACAGCTTTGATCCCCAAAACTAGAAAAAGCAGCTTATGAAGGGACTGAGTTTGATTAGAGATGTAGTATAGCAATCTTAAATACAATGTTAAGAAACAGATCTACAGGGGCTGGAGAGATGGCTCAGTGGTTACAAGCACAAGCTGCCTTCCAGAGGATCCGGTTTGATTCTTACTATCAATGTGAAGGCTCTAACCCATCTGCAACTTCAATTTCAGGGGATCCAATCCCCTCTTCTGACCTGCTCAGGCACTGGTCATACACACATGTGCTTCACAGACATACAAACAAAACATTCATACATATAAAGTAAAATTTAAAATATAAAAGGGAGCAAGAATGAAGATTTTATTAAATGAATACTTTAGAGCAACACTATAGGCCTTGCTAGAGAAATGCAAATATACTAAAAAGAAAAATGCATTATTTTCATTCATTATATCAGTGTGTTAAGAATTTTCACAATTAGGTAAGAAGTAATGATAATATATGTGTGAATGCAATTAAAATTAGTATTAATCTTTGATTTTACTAAAAAATTTCTAAAATGGAATTATCATATATTTAAACTTAATAGGTATTTAATATAAAAATACTTAATGAAGCAGTAACTCTCAGTTCCAATTAATATTTGCATAAGAATCCTCTTACTCTTGCTATTTAGTGCCAATTTTTATAAAAAGTCAGCTTTTATAATGATCAAAGAGATATATTTTAAGATGAAATGCATTAACAAAACTGGACTGCTGTGAATCAAGACACAAGCACTATTGGGCTGGTGAGCACTGTACCAATGATGAACAGTGACCTGTGTCAGAGGTTGAGGATGCCAAAGCCAACTCAGACAGCACATTCTGAAAAGTTTGTGAACATACAGTTGACCGTGTTTTATCAAACATATCCATGTTCAGGACCCATCATTTAGAAATGATTACCTGGTGAAATCCAATTCCTAGAATGGTGACTGTAGAGTGCTGCCTTCCTGTCTTTATATTATTGTAAGCTAAAAGCTATTTCTGGGCTGAACTTCAGAAGCTGTCCCTTTGAGGGACCAGCTATCACATAATTGAGGGATGATTTTTTTCTTTTCACATTTTCTGAAATTGATCTTCTGTTGAATCTGTTCTTTTGTTATAAAATTATTTTTATTTAGTCTTTGAGATTTTTCATACAATGTACTCCAATTATGTTTTTTTTCCTATTCCAACTCCTTCCCTTGTCATCCACCAATTCCAGATTTTTCAATACCAAAACTAAAAACAAAACAAAAAAATAAATAAGTAAACCCACATCACACATACACATCAAATTATCCTAAACAATAAGGAAACTACTTAAGATATCACTCACTATTCTTGATTTGAGTTGTAGTAGATAATAATAATAAAAGCAGCATGGTATTGATGTAACAGATACATATATCAATGTAATACACACCCGATTTTTCAAGGAACCCCAAAAATATATATATTGGAGAAAAGTAAGGATCTTAACAAATTTTACTTAACAAGCTAGAAAGTGGCATGTAGAAAAACAAATAAAACCATACCCACCATCCTGCACAAAACTCAAATCCAAATGGATCAAGAACCTCAAAATAAGATATTACACTATGAATCCAATAGGAGAGAAAGCCAGGATTGGGCTAGGAGTGATTATTCACAAAATGACTTTCTTAACAGAACCAAAAATAACACAGGCATTAAGATCAACCATTAATAATGAGACCACATTAATATATATAATATATATATCAATATAATATATAATATATTTTATTATATATTAATATAATATAATATATAATATAATAATATATATTAATATAATATATATATTTGAACAAAGACACACTCTAAAAAGTGGGGGAAAATCTTTAATAGTTGTATGTCTGACAGAGGGTTAATACCTAAAATAGACATAGAAGTCAATCAAAACCTGAACATCAAGAAAATGACCCAGTACAAAAATTGGGGTATTAAATTAAACAGATAATTTTTAAAAAGTGAAACACAAATGACTGAGAAACACTGAAAATGATATTGAATATCCTTAGCCATCAGAGAAACGTAAATAGAAACTATTATGAGATTTCATCTTAGCCCAGTTAGAATGACCAATAAAACAAATGATAGCTTCTGCTAGTGAATATGCAAGGAAAAAAGAACACTCATCCATTGCTAGAGGGAGTTCAAACTGGTACAGCCATTATGAAAATCAGTATGGAGGCTCCTAGGGAAGCAGAAAGCAGATCTACCACAAGATTAAGCTCTAATACTCTTAAGCATTTACAAAAATGGTTTCTATCTTACCACAGAGGTTTTGATCATCCACATTCATTGCTGCCCTACTCATAATACCAAGAAATTGGAAACAACCTGGAGGTTCATCAGTTAGTGAATGGATAATGAAAATATAGCACAGTTACCCAATTGACTATTATTCAGCTTTTAAGAAAAATTATATTTGCAGGTAAATGGGCAGAAGTAGAAGCAATCATTATGTCTGAGGTAATCTAGAACCAGAATAAACAAACACTGCATTTTTTTTCTTATGTGATGATGTTACCTTTAATGCTTTAGGTATACCTATTTCATTTAGAATATCTATCATTTAGTAGTAGCTAATAAGGGACCAGGGAGGGGGGGATGAAATCTTCCAAAAAAGGAGAAGTATAACATAGTTTTATAAAGAGCTAAAGATGTTTGAACAGAAGGATTAAAGGGGAGGGCAGGATAGGAGATAAGATTATGGAGAGGTAAACCTAAACCTGAAGGCTTTTTGAAAAGTCATATAGAAACCTACAACTGTAGAAGCTTTCTAAAATGCACACTATAGGAAGTTGATCTTAGAGCTTTATCCCTGAAATGGACTTGGATGAGTTCTGTTTGTTTCAACAAAAATCACTAATAGACCCAGAAAGTGGTGCTAATTTTAATGCAGAAAACTGACCTTGTTCTTGTAGCTTTTTTGGTCTCAAGTAAAAGTAAGGCATTAAATGCCACTAAAAGGTAAAACTGTGGCAGTCATACCATGTTCTGGTCCAACAGGTTTCCCTATTAATAGCTAGAGTCACTTAGTATTAAGTGACTTTTGATGACAAGACTTCTAAAAAGCCAAGGTCTATTTCTGTTAATGTAATGTTAGAGCAGTAGTTCTCAAACTTCCCAATGCAGAGATACAGTTCCCCATGGGTGGTAACCCCAGCCATAAAATTATTTTTGTTGCTACTTCATAACAATAATTTCCTTCTGTTATGAACTATAAGGTAAATATCTGATGCATATTTTACATGTGACCCCTGTGAAAGGGTTATTTGACCCAAAAGGATTGTGATTCCACAGGTTGAGAACAACTGAGCTAGAGCAATGGCTTTTAACTTCACAGGAGTAACAGAAATAAGTTGGCACACATGGTCCCCAGAGAAGGGGAAAGGGACAAGATCTCCTGAGTAAATTGGGAGTGGGGGGGGAGGGAGAGGGAGTCAGGAGAAAGAGAAGGGGAGAAAATGAGAGGAGAGGAGGACATGAGGGATCAGGAAGATTGAGTCCAGGAAAGAATAAAGGAGAGAAAGAAAAGTGATACCATACCATACCAAGAAAAAAAAGTGTTGCATTTGTTTAATTATGTAAAGACGTGTTGTCATTTTACCTTGCCTAAGGTACCTGATTGGTACGATAAAAAGCTGAGTGGCCCACAATGAGGGAATAGGTGGGACTTCTAGACAGGGAGAGTGAGGAGAAGGGATTTAGGCTTGGGGAAGAAAGAAAAAGAGATCTCTTGGGGAGGAGGGGAGAGGGAGTTAGGAGAAACAGAAGGGGGAAAGACGAGAGGAGAGGTAGGCATGAGGGAGCAGAAAGACTGAGTCAGGGAAAGAATAGAGAAGAGCAAAAAAAGAGATACTATAATAGAGGGAGCCATGCTAGGTTTAAAGAGAAATCTGGCACTAGGGAAATGTCCAGAGACCCACAAGGATGACCCCAGCTAACAATCTAAGCAATAGTGGAGAGGCTACCTTAAATGCCTTCCCTGATAATGAGATTGATGGCTACCTTATATACCATCCTAGAGCCTTCATCTAGTAGCTGATGGAAGCAGAAACAGACACCTACAGCTAAACATTGAGCTGAACTTCAGGAATCCAGTTGCAGAGAGGAAGGAGTGATTAGCAAAGGGGTCAAAACCAGGCAGGAGAAACCCACAGAAACAGCTGACCCAAGTAAGGCAGAGCTCCTGGACCCCAGTCTGACAGCTGGGAAAAAAGCATAGGACCGACCCATATCCCTTGAATGTGGGTGTTAGTTAGGAGGCCTGGGCAATCTATGGGTGCTCTGGTAGTGGATCAGTATTTATTTCTACTGTATGAATGGGTTTTGGGAACCCATTCCACCTAGAGGGATATTCTCTCAGCCTAGATACATGGAGAGGGACTAGGCCCTGTTCTAAATGATGGCAGACTTTGGAGATCCCCCATGGAAGGTCTCACCCTCCCTGGGGAACAGAACAGGGGTTGGTAGGGGGTTGGGGAAGAGAGGAGGGTGAGGGAACTGGGATCGACATGTAAAAAAAAAAAAGCTTGTTTCTAATTTAAATTAAAAAACAAAGAATTTGGCAATTCAGAGTTGCATTACTTTTCCAAAGCAGATTCAGAAAAATCACTGGTTTTCTGTCTGGTGATGAATGAATTTCTTCTAGTTTTTAACGACAGAGATATAAAATCATGATTGTCAAAGGACAGAATCAATTACGTAGCAATTTTGATAAATCTCATGTAAATAATTGAAATGTGTGCCCTGAGAACTGAAGGCAGGACTTGTAGGCAGATGGGTGTTGCTGGAGGTGGCACAAGTTTGAAGGCTTCCTCCTTCTATTGTCATGTTTGTACTTAAGGGCTCCTGGCTTTTAGTGTTTTAGTACTAAGAAAAAGTGATGGAAATCTTGCACAAGGAAGGGCCATTCTTACAGCAAACGCTGGCGTTGAATGATGAGTGAACCTCTTCTTCCTGCATTCTCTCAACACTAGACAGATGGAGTTGCTTTAGTCTTGTTCGAAGACCCCGAACAACTTTGTCTTAGCAGTAACAAAGTAAAGCAGAAGCACATTACATTATCAGGAAAATGAAGTTAACTAGAAATCAACAACAACAACAAAAAAGGTAATTACTAATCCTGATCGTTTGAGAACCGAACTGTCCAAAGTGGTGATTTAAGCTTCAATCCTATTTCTAATACTAAAAATCAGGAGAGAGAGAGAGATGGAAAGACATAACAGCCCTATCCCTGTCTTTGAGATTTTCTTGGAATCAGTACACAATTTCTGTAGTCTTCTCATTGGCAAGAGTATCATATAGCAAACTTAAGTACAAAAAAGGGCTGAGAAAGGCATTATTCCTGTAGGGCAGTCTGTAAAATGTCAAGGACAGAGTCAGGAAGATTCTGGGGTCTTGTTTCAGGAGACTGCCTGGAACAGCAAGTCCTAGATTCTGCTTCAAAAATTAAATTGGAAAGTAATAAAAGAAGATACCTCACATTGAGAGAGCCAGTACAAATGAACACATGCACAAATGTGCAGGCATGCATGGGCACACATATGTGCACACACATACACACATACACAAGCACTTTGGTATGAGATGTGAGATATCTAACTTTAGGAACAAGAAACGTGATGGGGAGAAAAGAAAAGTATCACATGTTTTTTAATTGTTGGTTTTATTTTTTGATATTATAACATAATTACATCACTTCCCTCTTCTTGTTCCTTTCAAATCCTGTTTGCAGTTTTCCAAATTCATGTCCTTCTTTTCATTAATCATGGTGGTGTGTGTGTGTGTGTGTGTGTGTGTGTGTGTGTGTTCCTAAATACATAAGTAGAACCCACTCAATCTGTATAATGTTACTTTTACATGTTTTTAAGACTGACTGGACTGTTAGATATTAGAGGGCTCATCACTTGGGAAATCTGTTTCTCATACTCTCAGTGTTTCTTGGCTGCCTATAGTTGTTAGTGTAGAGTAGAGGCTTCTTGGGATTTCTCTAGTCCAAACTATGATGACTAGTGTTGTTGTACTTGTATAACTTCTATTTAGTTAGCCATGCTTTTGATACTTCATGGGTGTAGTCTCTGGGTTTCCCAGGAGACACAAACTTACAGAAAACTCCCTGTTCTCTCTTTTACAAGATTTCTGTGACATCTTCCATAGTGATACGCGAGCCTTGGATGTGGAAGTTGTATCAATTGGGAGTGGGCACCAAAACTTTGCATTTTATCTATGTTATCCACATTTACATATCTACATGTAATGTGAAAATGGAAAGAGGATGAAGGAGGGGTACTAATGAATTCACTAGACCCAAGATAAATAATAAATGGGGGTTTATTGTGAAACAGCTTACACAGATAATAATAAAGAACCTCTATGGCCTTTCTGCTCCAGAAGATGCATTCTCTGCCCTTCCAATCTGATTGTCAACCTGAGAGAGAGAGAGAGAGAGAGAGAGAGAGAGAGAGAGAGAGAGAGAGAGAGAGAGAGAGAGAGAGAGAGAGAGAGAGAGAGAGAGAGAGAGAGAGAGAGAGAGAGAGAAAGCTGGCCCTTGCTTCTCTACCTTCGTCACTACATACCTGAAGCCATGCCCAAGTGATGTGGCCAACTAACACAATTCACTGGCAAGAGGACACTTTGGGGAGATAGAAAGACTTGTGGAAAGGAAATAAAAGAGGGTGATGGGGTATGAATATTACTAAAGTACAATGATAAATGTATTAAAATGTCACAACTAAATCCATTTAGGCACACTGATTAAAAATAGTAACAAAAGCTAGTTTGCGCTATGAATAAAGCAATGGAAATCTTTGGCCTGATATATTATGAACTTGTTATATCAACATTCCTATTAACATATTGAAACCAGAATCCGGATTCATATTAAAATTTATATTAGTAGTAACCAGGAAGCTAATTCTTCACCATAGGAAGACATATGCTCTGCAATAATGGTGTAGTCTGTATGATAAATAACTGAACCGTGTGTGTGTGTGTGTGTGTGTGTGTGTGTGTGTGTGTGTGTGTGTGTGTGAGCATTACACTGGGATAATTGTGGCATGGGAAAGGCAATGCTTAAGTATTTTCAGAACGCTTGGCCTCTACTGAACCTCTTTGAGTATGAACTGACTTGACGCCTATTAGTCAGGCTTAGTGATGCAACTTTAACACTAACATTTCAGAGGCAGAAATAAGCAGATCTTCGTTAATTAAAGGACTGCCTAGTCTGCGTAATGAGTTACTCGCAGACCAGGGCTACATAACAATACATTTCTGTCTCAAAAATGAAACCAAAGTCAAAAAGAGAACAACAAAAATTGACTCTTTGGCCTTGCTGTTCATTGTATGCATGAATCAAAAATATAAGATCATCTGCCTAGGCCCTCTGCATGGGGGTGACAGTTGTGTAGCTTGGTCTGTTTAAGGGCCCCTTGGCTTTTTGGAACATATTCCCTGTGGTGAGATACCTTACCCAGCCTTGATGCAGAGGTGGGGGCTTTGCCCTGCCTCAACTTGATATACCATTGTTGACTTGTTGACTCCCCTAGGAGGCTTTACCCTTCTGAGGAGTAGATGAGGGTGGGTAAAAGAGGAGGTGTGAGGAAAGGAATGGGAGGAGAGGAAGAAGGGGAAACTGAAAACTGTGATTGGTATGTAAACAAATTTTAAAAAGTCATCCACTATTGCTCAGATTGTTAGTTGGGGTCATCCTTCTAGGTTTCTGAACATTTCTCTAGAGTCAGTTTTCTCTTCAAACCTATAATGGTTCCCTCTATTATGGTATCGCTTTTTTTTTTGCTCTCTCTCGTCTATTTGTCCCCCAACTCAATCTTCCTGGCCATACATGTTCTCCTCTCCTCCCATTTGTTTCTTCTAACTCCCTCTCCCACTCACTGCCCTCCCCCCACTCCCAATATGCTCAATAGATCTTGTTCCTTTCCCCTTCTGTGAGGGACCTTGTCAGGGGGTGCATCGGAGGGAGGGAGGAAAGGAGAGAGGGAGGAAGGGAGGGAGGGAGGAAGGGAGAGGGAACTGGGATCGATATGTAAAATAAGAAAAAAAAATATATATATCATCCACTAGTCCATTAACCCACTAACCTTAAGCAGGGGCTTTTCAGAGATGGCATGAGAATCTCTTAGAAGTGAGTGTGCTGTGACTGAGTGGGTGTAGCAACTTCTTTAACCGAGAGCTAGAACAGCAAAAGACAAGGCCATGTGTTTCTGTGCTAAGAATGCCAGGTATCTTCAAAAAGTGCAAGTCCTCCTTAGGGGTCTCCAGATTCTTACTAGTCACAGCCGTGCATGTTCAAGCTTGAGTGGGTGTCAAGGAACAGATTTTTCTATTTTCCATGTAAAGTGGAGTAGCCCTTTTATGTCAACGGTATCATTATAATCATTTTATTATATAAAATTACATTGGCAGGGGAATAGCCATTTAAGATGTGGGGAGGGTGAGCAAGTGTGATAACTCCTAAAATCGTGGTTTAACATGAATGGTCTTTGTAGCTTGAAGACTGTCAGAAGTAATATTGGATTAGCATAACCTTAAGCAGGTGGTGAGTTTAGCCCAAGCTCTGTTCCAGATGGAGTAAATCATCACAGCTCCAGGCACCTGGTATGCATTCCTGGTCCATTTTTTCCATTTCTTTTCCAATTATATAAAAACCCCAGGAGTTATTTGCTCCCATCTGACAGAAACAGCTGCACACATCCAGCATCCTGCAGTGGGGTTCTGACAACTCCTCATAAATGGGTCATGGAATCTATCAGTGAGTTCATAGGAACCCCAACCACCCCACAATCACAAAAGCCTCATCCTGGTCTACTTTACAGATGGAATCCTGCTCAGAGGACATGATGAAAGGGAAAACAGGCCTCTGGATGGCTTTGGAAGACAAATGTCAGAAATGAGACAAATGGAAGTAGCCACTTACATAAAAGCTCACACCTCAGAAGTTGAAGGCAAGCTGAGAGATCCCACTTTTCTTAGCCCGTGCTACCCTATAAAACAGAACCTCATTCATGCCTCAGTTAATTCAGGAAGTGACCCGAAGAAACAGCAGGGAAGCGCTGACAAAGCAAAATCTGAAAAGAGGACAAAGGGAATTTTTGGTAAACCCACAGCATTTGGACCTTCTAAGTAATAAAGTACTGCCCAGCCAGGAACAGGCGAACAGTGTTTTTCAGCAGAGTCTCCCGCTGGTAAAAGTTTATAATTGTAAAGTATGAAATTTCAATAGATTTCCAAAAGGTTCCATCTTATAGCATCAATCACCTAAAGTAAAAAAATATGTAGCACAGTAAGGCTTTTGCGGATCTATCAATAAGACTCAAAATTGTTCCTGTGAGCATACATCTGGCATCACCCATCTTCAGCTAGTTACAGAGTAGCAAGGGGCCATTAGTTCTCCTTCATTCCTTGATTGCATGTGCATAAACTGTGAGTGTAATTGTAGTTTCCTCACACTATGGCACCAAATGAGCTTAGGTGGTCCTCAAACTTCCTGATGCCACAAGCTGTTAATACAGCTCCTTATGTTGTGATGATCCCCAACCATAAAATTATTTAATTGCTACTTTGTAACTGCAATTTGCTGCTGTTGTGAATGTAAATATCTGATATGCCACCTTAAGGGGGTCATGACCCACAGGTTGAGAACCACTGAGGTCTAAGCACAGCATCATAAATAAGAGAACACTTGCTTTGGTTGGTTCCACAGTACCATTGAGAATAAAAAGTGGATTGAAATAGTGAAATGGTTTACTGAACGTTTAGATGAAACCTCTAGAAAAACCTTTTTTTTTTCTTAATGCAAACTATGACTCAAAAGTTGGAGATCAAATACTTGTTAAAATTCCTTGGGTTTTCAATATAAATAACACATTTGGATGTGCTATGGCAACCCATTTACTGAGTGACCCAAGGGCTGGCAATTTTTAATGGGTCTCTGCTGTGACTGGTATGACTAGACCACAGATGCCATGTTCTTGAAATATCTATGGCAGATTGTGATGCTGAATAATGACTCTTACAATCTTGGTGGAAAATGTATAGCAGATGTCCCTGAAGTTTGAAAGTTACTGTTCTCCTTTTGACAGGCATTTGAGTTCCAATAAAACATAGAATACCCAACTTGAGTAAATAGGAAAAAGCTTGGGGTATCTTTTATGATTTAGGTATTATCTGACTAAGCCACTCAAATATAGTATCAGCTATAACAAAACAATCTTTTATGCATGAGACTGAGCATAGGTAGGTGCCGACTTCATATGTGACCATCATATGTGGGTGTCCCTGAAAATGCTGTACCAAAATCTCTACTACTAGGATAGCCTTGACTCTCCTCTTGAATTTTATTGACTTCCCTAGACCTGAAGAAGGAGAAGAAAACAGGTGAACCAGTATGATAGATTGTTCACAGGGCATAGCGTTCTTGGTCAGAGTAGGTTTCTTTGGAGAAAGAGTCCCACTCATGTAGGGCTTCAGAGGGTACTGAAGGTGTAAAATGGAAAGTACTTGCTGTTCCCATGGTTCATTGTCTCCTAGGTCACATGAGCTTACAATTGATAGGAGATGTAATCCTGTAAATATGTTTCTCCTATTGGTTAATGAATAAAGCCTTGTTGGCCAATAGGAAAGCAAGATCGGTGGGACTAGAAGACAAGGAGGTTTCAGAGGAGGAGGAGAGATTCAACATGTAGGACTTGAGAGAACAGAGGTCCAAATCGTTTCTCCGGTAAGATACAGCCATATGGAAATACTTAGATTAACAGAAATGGGTTAATATTTAGGACAGAGCTAGCCAATAAGAAATACTAGCAACAGGCCAACAACCTTATATCTAATACAGTGTCTCTGTGTGTTATTTGGGGCTGGCACAGCTGTTAAACCAAGCTGGCAGGAAAACAAGCTCATATCAAGACTAAACAAGTAAAGACAAGATGATTTGAGGACAGATTATGGAGAAAAAATAGGTCTGAAAGGTAAGCAAGAACATTTCTATTTTAAATACATGCTTTAAAAGTATGTCCTTTACAAAAGAGGCTTACAATAATCAAATGTATATGGCATTTAGCCCATTAATTCTAAGACGCTAATCTACATCATTGAACAGCCAACTCAGTCATAGTTTTTCAATCCAGTACCAAGACATCCAAATGGGTAGGAATAGATGCTACACATTGGGTCAGTGACACCAATTCCTCTCTTCAAAGCTGTCATGAGTGTATCATCACCTAACATTGATGTGCTGGTAAATAAGTAGCCTTAGGGAACCAGTAAATGTACCTGATGGGAATGAATTGTACTAGAAAGGTTCTTTTACATAAATTATATAGCAATTTATACTGAAATACTAAGTCCTTGTGGATTTGGAATTTTCTTCCTTAGTTTTTCAATCTTCTGACAGTAATGCCATCTACAAGCTTTATTCAATTCCATGTAAAACCCATGCATTACCATTCAGATTATTTTGTGATTTATAATGTCCTTCTGGATTCCTGGAAGATAGATAGATAGATAGATAGATAGATAGATAGATAGATAGATAGATATGCTTTAAAAGTATGTCCTATTCAAAAGGGGCCTATAATAATCAAATATATATGGCATTTTAGCCCATGAATTTTAAGACGTTAATCTATGTCATTGATGTATATATGAATGAATAAATGAGAGAGAGAGAGAGAGAGAGAGAGAGAGAGGCAAAGAGAAACACACAAAGAAACACAGACACGTATAGCTATCTATGCACACAATCCTCTCATTTCATCTTCTTGGGAGATCACTTATGAACCTGAGAGAGTTTCTGAATCTTGTATATTGTTTATATAAATATACAGCTATGAGAAAGGCATTAGCATATTGAAATATATCTTATTTCTTTATCCATTGAACATTTATTCATTGTCTTTATTAACATAATAAAATATGTAGTAAAATGAGTATAGAAAAATTTTAGCTATCTCCAAACCCTAGAACATTGCAAATTTTCCAATGAGATCCAACTACACAAGCACTAGTCATTCTTGGTTTCCCAAGCATCTTTTGAATAGAATTTCTTCAAAATGTTTTGAATGATGCAACAGAAAGAACAAAAAAAAACTGGGTTGTATTAAAAACATTTGGAATATATTTTGGGGATGGTAAGTGAATGACTATTAATGTCAAATGTGGTTTCCACATCATTTCCTCAGGGGAATAAAACCTAGAAATAGTAGTTTAGTATTACCAACATACTGGTAGCTGAATTAAAAGATACAGGATACCCAGGCTAACATGGATATATTATTTTATTTTCAGATCATATGCATTAACCCTAACTACTAAAATAAAAGAATAAAACAAAAACTTTTTCCTCAACTGGTTGTTATTAAACTTACAAAATCAGCAATCTTCTATGCACTCTATTTCTCCCTAGAGGTTTGGGGAAGAAAATGTAACAAAATAATATAAGCCAGGCACATGTCTATTATTGCAGACCTTGGCAGGTTGAGACAGAAGGATTGCCATGAGTTTCAGGCCAGCCTCGGATACATATCAAGATCCCCTCAAAACAATCAAAAAGCAAGAGTGAAAATATCTTGAGTTGTCTAATGAGGAGCTGACTATACAGTAAAAATTCGTCTCAACAATTTTCTAAGAAAGATACCTTGCAACTGCTTACTTTTTGCTTTCTAGTAATTACTTCACACTCTTGTAAGTACAGCATGCTGCTGGTGCACTCAGCTTCTCTCTTGTCTTTGCATACTATTTCTAAAGCAACCAGATGCATTTGAAGGACATGATAATGGTAAAGATTAGGATATGACTATTTATGAGTTGACTAAATATAATATCTGCTCTGTCACTATTTCATTGTGAACAAAACATGCCACAGACACAGCCAATTGCATGTATATGCATGCTTGTGTAGGCAAGGGAATGGCATTATCTATTGATGCATTTATTGGGTTGTTTTATTACTTTATTATGTTATTGTAACCAAAAGAGCCAATTTTCACTTCATCACTTAACCAAAGTGTGCTCTCGGATGGGCAACTGATTCTTGGTTTTGTTTTCTTTCCCATTCCTGAGGACACCACAGAGCAACAAACAATGCAGACTGTCATCTGAAAGAGTGGGAACTGGGGAATAGCTGCATAGATGAATGGACAGAGAAGTAGATGGGGGATGGGAGGACAGACAGTTAAGTCTCCCAGGGTGGAAGATAAATCATCAGAATAATTGGCAGTCATATTAAGGGTTGTTTTCTAACTGATATAATTTGCCACTTTAAGGTTGTGAAAATCTGAATCTTTAGACAGATATATATTATTATGCCTTGTGAAGTTAAATGTAACATTGCCAATTGCTTAGTTCACAAATAAGTAAGAAAAATAGCGTACTTATTCACCCTGAATGTATACAGCAAAGATCGCTGGACACAAATTTTTCAAAATTTAGATTGAAGTTTGACAGAGTACATTGGTCTTTTGTTAGTAATCTTCAAATTAGATAAATCACCACTGACCTCTGTTTGCATGAGATTTTAGAGCCTCTGATTGATCGTCACCCTCTGTATTGTAGGAAGCTCAGCATCATCCTGGGCTGATAGAGTCCCACTATGCATACCAACAGTATCCCAATGTGATAAGTAACAGTACTATAAACACTTCCAAATGTTCCCAGTGGGAAAAGTGTCTACTATTGAGAAACACTACATTAGACATACTAAGCAACTTAAAATCTTGAGGCTCTTGTGGACACAAATGGTGAAAAGATGTCAGGCTTTTCCTATTCTATTTATTAACATTTAAGTCAACCCAACTAGTAAATGACATGTGTAAATCCATTATGTTTGCTCCCACAGTATAAGCACTTTTTGGAGTACTTGTAATGATATATAGACACAGAATTCACATTGGTGAGTGAATAAGATTATCCAGTACATGATTTGTTAATAACTAATTCTATTTCTAATATGTGGCTACAATTTAGTTACTATTTCCTCTATTATGATGACACTTATCTGATACATATTTCTGTGAAAGTCAATTATTTTTGCAGTTTTATCCACCAATTTTCAACTTCCTACGTTGATAATAAACTAGGTGTGGTGGCACATTCTGTAATTCCAGAACTTAGAAGGCTAAGGTCAAAGAATAACAAATTTGAAGCTAATGTTGGCTCTGTGTTAAGACTGTCTTATTTTGCTTCCTGTTGCTGTGATAAAGCACCATTATCAAAAGCAAATCATGGAGGAAAGGGCTTGTATGCATTATAGTACATCACTGAGAGAAGGACTCTCTTCAAGTCAGGAACCCGAAGGCAGGAATTGAAGCAGGAGCCATAGAGGAGTGTTGTGCCGCTAAATGGCTTGTTCCTCCTGCCTTACTAGGTTTGCTTTATTTTATGCCTCACCCCACAGTGGGCTTAACTCTTCCATGTCAATCATTAATCAAGAAAATGATCCATAGACTCAACTAAAGGCCAATCTGACCAAGGCACTCTCAATTGGAGTTTCCTCTTTTCAGACAACTCCAGGTTATGTCAAGCTAACAAAAAATAAATAAATAAAAACTAAAAAAGATAATCAGCACGGACTCTATCTTAGAAAACCCAAAGTAAAAATAACTAAGTGAATGGATGGAATGAAATTGGGACAAAGGACTTGCAGACGATTTGATCATGCCTGTGGAGTTAGCTCATAGCAACGTAAGAACAGTACTCAATATGACAAATCTGTTGATTTTGTTACAGTTTGCTTCAAAGTTCAGCCACATTTTTCAATCTTGAGGATATCTGTTTCTAAGGCAACCAGTATTGGCCTAAAAAAGTAGAAACTTGCTTCTTATTCATGCTTTTTATGCAAGCCAGAGAATATTGTATTAATTTCTTAATGTTTGGGGGTTTTCTAGTGTCTGAAAGGCTGTTTTACTTTAATAGAGAAAATGGGAAATAATGATTCAAGAACCAGGAGATATTTATTTCTTAAGTGTGTTGTGTTTCACCAAATTTCCTTGACGACTCTATTAGTCTGTTAAAATTTCCAAATAGCCACTTATAAGTGTTGCAAGCTCCCAAATATAAAAAGTTTTAAATTTCCATAATTTGGAGAAAGAATATTTTGTTCTTAAGAATTTCTATGCTGAATTCAAAAAACAATTAGAACTAAAACTAAGTAGAGAAGATCTGAATATTTCTGGCATACTATGTGGTAGGCATGAGGATTCACAGATACTCTTGCATGTTGCTTGTAAAATTTTAAATTATTTCAACCTCTATAGAGTACCACTTTGTAAACACAGCCAACATATTGTTTCTAATACTTACCTCACAAACATACTGGCCTGTGAAAGAAACACTCTTTAAAGCATTGTATGTCATACCAAAAGACTTGAAACATTTTAGTATCACTAACTGACAACTGAGGAAATAGGTTAGGATTCATTCTTACCTATTGCAAAAGTATGAAACAGAATTCTCTTTAGGGATATGAAATACCCACTTAAGAATTTGTAAATCTAAAGATTTACAAATTGTGCTAACATTTTTGACTCTGTATATTGGTGCTAAATCTCTTAATACAAATATGCATTCCATAGTTGTTGAAACATGAAGAATCTCCAGCAGAATACACAAACTGTAGTTGGAATATTCTTTGGACTACCAACCAGCTCACAAATGAAGATACAGACTCTTATCATTAATTATGAATGCTTGGCCTTAACTAAGGCTTTTCTTACTTTCTTTCATTCTGTATGCTCTACTTTCCATGTCTGGCTGGCTGGTCCTGGCATCTCCAAAGTATCACTTTTTCTTTCTTTCCCAAACCTAAATTTCTCCTCTTACTTACTCTCCCTGCCTGGAAGTCTCACCTGTAACTCCTCCATTACTATTGGCAATTCAGTTTTTTATTAGATCAATCAGGTACCTTAACCAGGCATGGTAAAACAGCAACACATCTTTCATAATTACACAAATGCAGTATACCTTTGCATAGTTAAAAATTTTTCACACTATATCCCCTTATTGCATACATAAAAAGAAAGGTTTTAACATTAATATAGTAAGACTGTATACAATAAGAACAATTATCAAGTAAGAATTACATGTATAATATCCAGTCCATCTGCATTTGATAAATTCAAAGAAAAATAATCCATTATTTATTCTATCTTGGTGAGTACCAACTTGCTTACTAAATGTGCTTTCTATCCTAAATTTTATAACCAACACCAAATTATCTTTATAGACATTAAAACACTTTCTTAGATAAAAATTTAAGCTTTTATGTCTCTCAACATTACACACTTTATTCTTCTTTTGTGGGTTTTATTTCCTGAACTTGATAACAAGGAAAACTATAACTATAACTTCCTCATCTTCACCTTCTTCAGATACCCAAGAAGGATATATTACCTGAGTAAACAGGAAGTACAGAGAAAGCAACTTCCAAAAGTACAGAAACGATAAAGGTGTGGAGCTCCCTGGACAGGCTTTCCATTTGGCCTACTATCTGACAGACAATTCTGTGAAGCAGAAAGTTTGAAGGACTGTTCCAATTTGCCTTGGCAAAGTTTGGCAGTCAGTCAACTTTATAAGATTGTTTTGAATGTATATGAAAGGACAGCATGTAATAATAAGTCATGCAGACTCTGTAACAAACAAGATCTACTAATTTCTCATTCAATCTTAGAGCTGTTCCCATGTCAAGGGATCAGCATATGCATTATCTATCTTGTAGTTTTTCTAGGTTTATGTCTTTATGTCTGTAATCCAGATTTTCAGAGGGTCCCCCAATCAAATCTGGTCTTTATTGTTTTGAAGGAATCTACAGACTTTCATATCCTATGAAAACAAAAACATTCTCCCCCTATACAATTCCAATTTAAACTTAAGACATGCTTAAAGTATCTAGACTGGTTTAATTCAGCAATCTCTTTTACAATTGCATGTTTCTCAGAAGCTTCTGTTTGCTCATCACCATTGAAAAAAATTCAAAGTCACCAAAGCACCATACAGGATCCATATTCCCTATATATTTCCCACCTTTGTGTTACTTAATCTTTCTAAATTACTTTTTCTTTTTTAAAGACTTTATTTTTTCTGTTTTTCTTAAGCACATATTTAAAGATTTTTTTCCAGTCTGTGCATGTTTTACTGTGCAGCTGTAGCATTCTCTGGCCATGTGACCCAAACCATAAACTGCTATGCAGCAGCGAGGCTCTCTGCTGTGTGGCTCTGGAAGTCGCCTCCACCCCTCTGTGAGAACCAAACCTAACCCCCCATGCCTGGTGGAGAACTAACTACCTTTAACTGGGAGCTGCATTTAACCACCCCAGCTCTAAAAAGTTGGTGCCCACACTGTGGCATGAAATTTTACTTAGCTTTTTGTTTCTACTTAAGTGTGCCACCTGCTCAAGTGCTCTATTGGATAGCAGTGCCTCTTAAAGAAGTCTTTTTTTCTGCTTTCTCAGGCATTAAATAGAACTTCCAGCCCCACATTGGGTATTATTTATTTGTAGTTTGTTTCTAGGGGAGCTACCAAGACCTCCCAAATAAAAATGTGGAGACTTATTAACTATGAATGCTTGACCTTAGCTTAGCCTTGTCCCACTAACTCTTTTAACTTAATTCAATGTTTCTATTCATCTATATTTTTGCTTTGGGGTTTTTGATCTCTCTTTCACTCTGTATCCTTTCTTTCCTGCTTCTTCTGTGTCTATCTGGCTGGACCCTGGCATCTTCCTGGTGTTTCTCTTTCTTTCTTTCTTTCTTTCTTTCTTTCTTTCTTTCTTTCTTTCTTTCCTTCTTCCTTCCTTCCTTTCTTTCTTCCTTTTTTCTCTCTCTTTTTTTAAAATTTAAATTAGAATCAAGCCTGGTTTACATGTCAATCCCAGTTCCCTCTTCCTCACCTCCTCCCCTGTTCCCCACCAACCTCCTATCCCATCCCCTTTCTGCTCCCCAGTGGAGGGTGAGGCATTACATTGGGATTTTCAAAGTCTGTCATAGCATTTGGAGCAGGGCCTAGGCCCTCCCCCGTGTGGCTAGGCTGAGAGAGTATCTCTCTAGGTGGAATGTGCTCCCAAGGTCCATTTGTATACTAGGGATAAATACTGATCCATTACCAGAGGCCCCATAGACTGCACAGGCCCCCTAACTAACACCCATGTTTAGAGAGTCTGGGTTGGTCCTATGCTGTTTTCCCAGATGTCAAGATGGGTGTTCATGAACTCTGCCTTGCTCAGGTCAACTGTTTCTGTGGGTTTCTCCAGCCTAGTCTTGACCCTGTTGCTCATCACTCCTCCCTTTCTGCAAGTGGATTCAGGAGTTCAACTCAGTGTTTAGCTGTGGGTATCAGCTTCTACTTCCATCAGCTACTGGATGAAGGCTCAAGGATGACATATAAGGCAGTCATCAATTTCATTTTAGGGGAAGGGTGTTTAAGGTAGCCTCTCCACTATTGCTTAGATTGTTAGTTGGGGTCATCCTTTTAGATCTCTGGATATTTTCCTAGTGTCAGGCTTCTCTTTAAACCTATAATGGCTCCCTCTTTTATGGTATCTCTTTTCTTACTCTTCTCTATTCTTCCCTGACTCAATCTTCCTGTTCTCTCTTGTCTTCCTCTCCCCTAGCCCCAAGAGATCTCTGTTTCTTTCTTCTATGAGCCTAAATCCCCTCTCCTTCTTACCCTTGTCTAAGAGAGGTTAAATCGCAATACAATTAAACAAATGCAACACAACTTTATTTGTAATTGAACAAATATTCTGCAACAAAAAAACAAATGAAATAATGTGAAACAAAAATAAAGAAAAATAGAATCCTAATTCAGGAGAAAGAGACATAAATCCTTACTCCAAATTATGCTTTTGCAGTTTGAATTTGAGAAAATAAAATAACCCACTTTTGCCCAAGCACAGACTATGCAGATCCTGCAAACATACAAGAAATAGCTCCCTTCAGGGAAAACTGTACACTTTTAGATAATGGCAATTCCAGACCCTAACTGACTACCTTCTGAAATTCACTAAGTGTTCTGAAATTCACTAAGTGTTTTGTTTCATTATTCTTTTTGGAACATTCTTCCAACTAAAGAGATATTTTATGAGAGTAAAGTAGCAGGCTAGCCTTTTTAAAACTAGCTGCACAGGAACAATATGGCTTGCCTCCCACAAGCTAGATCAGTTAGTTGCTACCAACAGGACCCAGATTGTGTCTAGAACCACCCTCTAGTTTTGTGTCCTCAGTTCTCCTTTGCTTAAAGGCTGAATGACTGTGTACAAGAAATAGGATAGTAACTATTAGGTATCATTTTGTTTCTTCATCATATGAGAAGGGCTTGAGATTGAAGAGAAAACGGTCACCCAATGACAGCCCAGGTGCTCAGAAACAAATTAAATATGAAGAGATATACAGAAACCCTTTTCACCACCAAAGAGTTAAAAAGCAACATGATTGAATATAGATCCTCTCTGGATCATATCAAGAAATTGGAATCAAGAATACTGCATTAAGTTTCATGAAGGGAATTGTGTCCATCCGGATGAGGGGCCAATGAATACCCTCCTAACTTGAAATTAACATACACACACACACACACACACACACACACACACACACACACACACACAAAGACGGACATTTATTTATGTTGTTCTAAAGGATTTCAAAACCAGGAAAATGTTATGGCCTCATTGTTAAATGTTCATACTCTCATTAATCAGAGAGTACCAACTAAAATACTTATATTCAAATATATATCTCTACAAATGTTCTCAACATTCCCAGTGTTCTGCTTGTCATTATGAGACATGGCAATTCTACTGTTTCTCCTAACCATTTGTGATGAGAAATGTTCTTCTGGATATATGTTTGTCTTATTAATTAATGAATAAAGCACTGTTGGCTAGGTAGGATGATAGCTGGGACAAAGAGAGAAGGAGGATTCTGGAAAGTGTAGGCAGAGAGAAGTCATGTGATCTCAGGAAGTGTCATAGCTGGGCAGAAACCTGGCACTAGCTACCCATACAGGTCTGGAGGTCTATATAGATAGGTAGGAAGTGATGTAGCTGGGCAGAATTAGAATATAAGCAGGGACAAACAAGAAAGCATCCTCTTCTCTGCAAAGATGTGCCAGGCAAAGGAGCTGCAGGTCTGACATTCCCAGTAAGCCAAGACCATGTGGAAATACTTAGATTGATAGAAATTAGTTAATAATTAAGTCAGTGCTAGCTGATAAGAAATCATAGCCAACAGCTTTACAACTAATATACTTCTGTGTGATTCTTTGGGGTAGAGATGGGAGGCAGGTTCTTGCCAGGACAAAAACTTCACATTACACATTTTCTTAACTCTTTAAGTTTTGATTATTACAGTACATGGACCCTTGTTTTACTATAACAATAGTTATTGCTATTGCTTCCTACTTCACTTCCCTGTGATTTTTCTCTATAAAACCTTGAATTATGATATGGGAGGTCTCTGGTAGACAAATTCCCAGCATACTTAGAAATTTTTCAGTATAGTCCCAGCTCCTCTTCTATTTCATAAACTTTGTCTTCTTGAACTTAATGCCATGCTCTTTTTTATGGAATTTGCCACATTTTAAACCTGCCTCTTATCTTTTCTCAGGATATGTCAAAGCTTTTAATGGCTTAAGTTTCATGAGAGAAGAAAAGCACAATTCCTAGTTTCCAGTAAGAACCCTAGATGATGTTTTTTTTCTAACTACAAAAAGATAATAAAAAGAGCCACAGATGAGCCATGCTGACAACCAAATCTTTCTTTTGTACATTTTGTTCTTTCTTTAATCTGAAATTTCCTAACATCTCCAACTCAGTGAATTATCTACCTTCATTGTTTCTGTGAGTTTGTTCATCTTGAGACATGAAACCAAATACTTATTTAGGCAAAAACATATAGTGAGATTAATTTTTTAAAAATTCAATACTACATTTCTGAAAAATTATACATTAGTAACTTTACAACATGTAAAGCCATGTTACTTTACCCGCCTCAACAATCAACAGAGTCCTGAATATAGAAGAGATTGCTAATTGTTCCTTCATGAAATGTAGCTGAAGTTGTAAGATTCAACTGTATAAGAATAGGAAATAAGAGACTGTGAGGAAATAAGAAAATCTGGAAGTTCCCTACCTTTGAATTGCAAGTTAATTTTCAGAAGTATGTCTACCTTTATATTTCCCAGGAAATTGGGATGCCTTCCATCACAAGGAGGAAAAGGAAATGAACCGTGAAGTTTTCATGAAGGTCTGCAGAGACAGATGTAGGTTTCAGGCTGCCAGTGGACCAATAGTTATATATCCAAAGGTCCCACATCACCTTCACCTCCAGTTGCTATGTAAGGGTCCAAGAAAATGCTGAAGGAAGACCCCAGGTCCAAATAGTATGCAAGAGTGAAGAGAATTTATTTACCAGCATATGCAGGTAAATACAGGACATTCACCTGTACAAAATGGCAACAACAATCCTGATAGGAGCATGAAGCCTCCTTTTAAACACAGCTAGGGGAATTTAGGGGAATTTTTAGGAGCAGTTGAGTGATCTAAAACATAATTGGTCAAGCAAGTAGTAGTTACACTAGTATATTTTTGTATGACTGTGGTTCTAGTTTTTCTATCTTTGGGCATTTTGGGGCACGTCCCAGCCTGTTTCAGGGGATTACAGGAACTGTCCTTTTTTGGTCACTGTCTTGTGATACTATGGGAGCTGGTTCAGGCCTTATACATGCTTCCCCACTCTGCTCTGCTGTCAGAGGAAGTATTGACTATTGGTCCTTAGTTGGGAAAACAAAACAAACAAACAAAAAAGCTTGTTTGCTAAAAAAACAAACAAAAAAACCTGAAACCTAGATCTGGTTGTAAAATGAGGGAAATTTAGACCTCTCAACTGCTGTACCTGTAAATGTGTACTCAAAGCTGTGTTCCTGACTCTGTGATGATGTGATGATCAATTGCTGTGTTGAGCATCTTTTACTATCAGGTCAGTTAGAACTGGTCTTCACTAATTATATGTATTCCACAACTCAATTGCTTCAGAAATCCATCCTCTGGAAAATCTTTACTTTTTTCAGACAAGAGTAAAGAGATGAAAAGCATATTAACTGACTGACCATTTCTTTGAAACTAAAGCAAATTAACTGCCAAAAAAAAAGTGTCTGTGAAGATATTGTCTGCATTTGATTGCTTTGTGTTTCAAAGGTATAGGACCCTTAGAGAGGCCACATGAGAGAAGTTCATTAGGATTATGCTTTGGTGCTTGGTTGTATGATCTGCTCAACAGAAAAAAAATTTTACATGTGTTAACAAATATGCAAAAATTATAAAATTTTATTTTTCAAAATAAAATATTTTATGTCTTGATAATAGCTGAAATGTATAAATATTTCACTTTACATGTGAAGATCAAACAAATCTTTTGAAATGCCCATTACATACTATTCATTAAAGGTGTCAGGGCAAGTAACACAAATAAAACCCTTCTTGCAACTCTGGTTTGAAGAGTCAACCAATCTTCAAATAAAGCATCACACTTTTCTTCATTTTTTCTTTATTTTGGAAATTATAATGTTATTATATCATTTCCCTTCATTTTCTGTTTCCAATATACCTCTGTTTGCTTTTTTTCTTAAAAATCATCACTTCCATCATCACTTGTTATACACACATGTGTACAAGTGTGTGTGTGTGTGTGTGTGTGTGTGTGTGTGTGTGTGTAATAACCTGCTCAGACTGTGTAATGTTGTATGTATGTTTTCAGGGCTGACCATTTGATTTTAGATAACCAATTGATATGCTTTTCCCTGAGGATGTGAGGAAGACTATTTCCCCCATTTTCATCATTCCTTATTTGACTATAGCACTTTGTGTTGGATTGAGGCCTTATGGGCTTACTCTGATCCACTTTAGCACGTCCACTGTGATTATCCTTGTTGAGCCTATGATTAGATAGATACCATATAATTTAAGAGAGGAAAATTAAACAGGGATGAAGCATAATATTGAAATTACTACCATTTAAACTTTGTCTCTCAGATTTATTGTAGTTAGAAACTTACAAAAGTTTTTAAGATACATAAATGCTTTTATTTGCCTCATTTATTTTAAAATACAAAAAATTAAATTATCAATTAAAAATACTTATGTTCAATATTTCACATACTTTAGATTAAGAATGTCATATAACACACTAAAAAGCAAACAAACAAAAATAGCAAGGTCCCATATAAACTGGGAAAATACTGATACTGCTGTTAATTTTGTACTTTCACCCTGGGTTGAATTCAATTTACATGAATCTCTTTCTGCCAACCTTTTAATTGACTCAGAGAGTCTTTATTTCATGAGCCAAGATGATTCTAGTTTGTGCTATTGACTGCTTACTACCTTACACTTAAAGGTACCTGCAGTGTTATAAATGGCTTGACACATCAATTAATTTGTAATCAGTGTATAAAGCCCTGTGAGTGTTTGAAGCCAGATACAGTTTGTTTAGAGTCAATAGTTAGTCTATATAGAATGCAGGTCCATAAGAAACTTGACCTCAATAAAGTTCAGAAAACAGCTATTGTCTAAAGGCTAGAACTCCTGACCCAAAAACACTCAAGAGAAAAGGCTATTCAGTGTCTCCTGTAGACAGGATTAGAAGAGGAAACTTTATTTTTTCTGGAAGATCTGTCCAAGTGAGGTGTCCCATGGCCTCCCTGATGACTTGTGTGGAAAGTATACTTGGCTCAACCACCAGCAAGCAAGTAGTCACCATTCTTCACCCAGAGGGTAAACCTAGAACCTCTTAAGTTCACCTCATTTAGGCTCTATCACCTGTGTGTTCTGTCCTGAACTACTTTCATGTCTTGGGTGAAGCCAGCTGGTCCTTTTGAGCAGCTTGACTCACACCCTAACTATGACATATTTTTTGGCCTGTCAACTGTAGGTTACTGTCATCTGTCCTGATAAAAATGGAGGTATGTACCAAGGAGAGCTATTCTCTCAAGGTCTTGCTAAAATATTCAAATTGGGCAAACCTGGGCTTGTTTGAATCAAATCATCTTTTCCTTCCTGCAGAAACCACAGTGAAAGGACTTGTCTAAGATGACCACTGTCCCTTTGTGACCTCGGTGTTTTTCCCATTCCTTCCATGGGGTGACAGAGTTATCCCCAGGGTAGTATGCGTAATGAAACTGTAAAATTTGGTTTCTCTTTCCCCATCAAGGTGTGGCTTTATCACATTCTCTTCACTTCTCCAATGAGAAAAAAGAAAATGGACAGACAAAGGAGGTGAATGGCTGGCCTGCTCAACAGTGGTGCTTAAAAGCACTGAGCCCAGAAGTGGCATTTCTGATTGTCAGCTTCCTAACTCACTTTTGTGACGTTTCACACCGAAAGCATGACTCACTAGGGCATAGAAATATAATGCAGTAATCATGAAAACCTGAATTCCCTGAATAACTAGAGTGCCCCTACCAGCCCTCTGTGTGTATGCACAGCTATTCAAGGCATATATTTCAAAGAATATTTGCACTTTAGAAAATATACCCAGAGAACAGAACTGTCTCTAACCACAAAACCACTCTGTATTTCATTACATAAAAAACTCACAGTCACAATTCTGACACTGAACTTTTAAAAACTCAGTGAGCCAGGAACGGCCTTCCTTAAGTGACATGAATCTCATTGTTGAAGAAATATACTAAAATGTAAGCTACAGCTTAGTTACCCCCAAGACCCATACCCATTCGTGCACAATCAGAAGTTCTGATTGAACTACTGATTTCCTCCAAATGCTAATTTTAATCTTAAATGAATGCAAAGTGTGAATTATATACCCTTGTCACCATGATTCAGAAACTAAACCAATATACTATAGACAGATCTGCCTAAACAGCAATGCTTGCCCTGAAAAAAAAAAAGTTAATATATGCACTTAATCACACAAAAAAAGACCAAAACTACCTTCCTCTTTGCTCTGTAAATGCTGCTCTAACTGCTGTGAGCAGAGCTTTCTACTCCTGTGGTTTGGCACCTTCTGATTAACGCACTTCTTTGTACATACACTAAATAAATAATAATACTTTTGAAGTCCAATAACTTGTTCTGATTTTATTTTTGACAGCATGGAAATCAAAGATTCTTCATATACTGAAGGATAAAAATGCAAGTCAACAATAAGTGACAGTTGTGAACTATTTAATTTTCATGAATCTACAGAGAAAACTGGCAGAATGTTACAGGAAGAAAAAATATGCAGTCTTCCCTACTTCTCTTGCTTCATTTACACACACACCAGACCTCAGGGTTTTGTGCAATCATTCAATGCTTTTACTGTAACACACTGTTCCAATTATTTTACCTGGAACACATGAAACAAGGCCAATAAAGTCATCTCTTACAGATGAGAATAATAAACCCATAGAGGCACTGAGCAACTAACAATAGTATCACTCCAACATGACTTTTTTGGGTGCTATACTCAACTTACCACATATGGGAAGTTGTCATAGATCACCTATTGATAAGTTGCCCCCCAATATTACAGTATAAAGAAAGGAAGCCTTCAGTGGGTAATTGGATCATGATTGTTCTGACTTCATCAACAGATTCATCTATTCATGGAGTCATAGCTAATGTGGATATTGGAAGTTTTTAGAAATTTTAGGAAGTAGGGTCCTGTTAGATAAAATAGGTATTAGAGTATCCCCAGCCCTCTTTTCCCTTTGTATGCTTCCTGTCTTTCCACACTGTCCCCAGGACATGTGCCTCACCATGGCCCAGAACCAATGGAGCCTTGTGACCAGGTGATAAACACTCTAAAACCCTGAGACAAAATAAATATTTCCTCCTTTAAGTTGGTTTCTTCAATATTTAATCACAATAACAGAAATATAACAATACAATAATATATAGTAATACAATAATAAACCATATGTACCTGCCCTTTTTCCAATTAAGAGACCCACATGATACAGTCAGCAAAGCACAGGAATCATAAGCCAGCATCACATTAGGCCTTGAACTTTTTTCTATGAAGTGCACAAATATAGTTCTGTGGTCTGAAAGGAAAAAGGAAAGCCTGGGCAGCTCTTACATGGAAGGTAGGAGAGGGTCTAAAGATCCAGATCTCAAAGGGAAATTAAAGAATGCATAATGAACATTTCAGGTCAATGTTTTCCCTTCTGTGATAGCTAAATGACTATATACATTACAAAGCAGAGCATGAAATCAGATCATGCCCAAAGTTTTTGCCAGCCAAATTGTAGCAGATTTGTGAGTACTAATTTTTTTTCACAAAAAAAAAAAAAACAAAAACAAAAACAAAAAAAAAAAACTCTTAGAAGGTGTAGGATCACAAAAAGAGGCCAGCTTGGGATTCTGAGCTATTTCCAGTCATTTAAATTTCTCATAATATGACAAATTATTGAAGATTGTAGAATCTTTTAGAGACAAAACAGCCCACCAGAGGACCCAATGGCTGTGAGATGCACCCTTTTGACTTAGAGGAAAATAGAATTGTGCCAGAGGCTGAAGCAAGTTGATAAACAATATGAAGATGTGAGTAATAATTTGAAGGTCTCCCACAACCTGTTTTTTTTTTTTTGACTCAGCTGTCACAATGACCCAAGCAGTTATGAGTGAAGATTGGAGTGGGTGGCTGGGGAAGTGGGGAAAAGAGATTGGGAGGAGAGGAGGGAGTATAAACTGTGATTGGGATATAAAAACAATTGAATAAGTTTAATTAATAATAATAACAAGAGTGAAACTTCTCATCAGATTCCCTCTCCTTGACTGTGGTTGCTTCACTCTCTGGTTGTATTGGGATATATAACACTAGACTAAAGCCTTCTTCACCGTAAAAATGCAATGGTTTCTTGCAAAAATATTTCAGATCAAATGTCTCTTTAGGGCATGAACCAACCCACTATACTCCACAGAACAATACCCATTACCTGTTCTGGTACCACTTTATTGGAACAAAATTATATCCATTTGTTTATCAGAGACACCTTTCATCAATGACATTGTTGAGTATTTGAGACAGATATTTGATGAAGCTCAAAACAAAAATAAGTACTGCTGGAGTCCTTTGAAAAGAATTTATTCTTTCTTTAGGGTTTCTTAAAGAGGACTAGGTTAGAAAACTCTAGTAACTGTCCTCTTGGATTGCAACATGGTTGGTGGTGTTCTCTCCATGTTCATCATTCGCTAGTCCAAGGGTATCCTCAAGATAAATCATGCATCAAGGGGATTTGCCTTCTTTCCACTACTTGAAGCATCTCAAATGCCATTTCAAATAATTATCCTAACTCTGCGCAGCATGCAGAGAAATTCTCTCTCTGCTTTATAGTCAGTTTGGATAAGGGTTTGTTTATCTCGTTGATTTTCTCAAAGAATCAACTCTTCATTTCATTAAGTCTTTGTATTATTCTCTTGATTTCTATTTTATTAATTTCAGTCTTCAGTTTGATTATTTCCTGCCATCTGCTCCTGGGTGAATTTGGTTTTGGTTTGTTTGTTTTTTGTTCTAGAGCATTCAGGTATACTATTAAGTTGTTAGTTTGAATACTCTCCAATTTCTTTATGAAGGCACTTAGTACTATAACCTTTCCTCTTAGAATTGCTTTCATTGTGTCCAATGAAATAAATAAATTTAAGTATTAAAGGAAGTCTTTAATTTCTTTCTTTATTTCTGCCTTGACCCAGTTATCATGCAGTAAAGAGTTGTTCAGTTTACATGAGTTTGCCAGCTTTTTGGTGTCTCTGTTCTTGTTGAAATCCAGCACAAAAATTCATGCAAACTTTGATGACTAACTCAAAAAACCCATCTTGGCTGTTTTGTGGAATACTTAGATGGAAAGCAATCTACTCTTTCAATACATCTCTCTGCAGACAATCTTGTACCAAAAATCATATAATTTAATTAGAGAAATTACTTTATAATATTCTAGCAAACATTAAGAGGTAGACTAAATGTAGATAGTAAATATTCCATGGGGACCATAGTATATCATTCTCAGCCATTGGCTCATATTCTATTCCTTTCTCTTAGATAGAAAAAAGTAAAAACTTTCTATTCAATAGACCCTTTTGTTTCCAGAATTATGTTTCAGACCAAAGACTTTAGAAGATACCTATAAATCTTTCAGTTCTTCTTAAACAATCATTCATTGTTCTTCCACTTTTAGACTCTCAACTTCTATTACTTCACTAGCTTCTGCTTTAGTGAAGATTTCTATGAGAACTGGTCTACTTTCCTATGTTGACTGTCCAATTCCCTCTTTACCAGAATGTTCTCAAATCTCAGAAGAATAAGAATCCTATGAACTCACACCTTCAAAAATGTACTAATCTTTTAATTATATATGTAGCATTTTTGTCTTTTGTTCATTCTTGTAACACCTGTGGACCACTGAGGCATTGTCAGTTCTAGATTACTAACCTGTGAACCAATATATCAGCATAATTGATCAAGAGACTTCCCTTCTGCTTTTAAGAATTACTGGAATAAGTCCAAAGAAAAAAGGAAAGAAAATAATATAATAAAGACTGCCACAGTAAGTACATGTGGGTTTGTAGATTATGATATAAATAATACAGTCATAAAAGAATATATATATGTGTGTAATGTATATAATATATAATGTATATAATGTAAAATAATGAGGGTTTTTTGGATGGGGGTAGACATCATAAATATTTCTAGTTACTGCTACTCAAATATCTTTCCTTTTCAAAGCTCTTTTTCTGGAAGTTTTCTTTGAAGTTACATTAACTGATGTAGCCTTTAACTTTAGGAATCTAGGCAGTTTTAGAAAACAAAATCACCCTCAAATTTTGTTCCACTTATTTTTTCCTGTAGATAAATTTTGTTGGCAATTCTCATCTGTTTTTGGCCCAGACACATGAGGAAATTTTACATTGCAACGTGAAATGCTGCAGCTCTAAAAACTTAATTACTAATTAATGTCTTCATTTATATGAGCAAATTGATCATCTGGTGTCTACTTCACTAAAACCCTGAAATTAGCAGTATTTCAACATTTATAACTAGTTCACAATGCACAGATTGGTTAAGATCATAGTTTGTAAGCATGCAATTTTTAACAGAAAATAGCTTTTTTAACTGAAGTAGTATGTTTGAAAAGCAAAATTAAGCATGTGTTTCTGAGAATTAAAAGAACAGTTCCACCTAAGTTTATAGAAATCTTGTTCTTCCTGCTTTTACAGGCTGTGGCAGTGCAAACCACAGGATGTGTTGTGGTGATGAGCTGGGAAGGTAAGGCTCTTGACTGAGATCCAGGCTTTCACCTAATGTTTTCCACCATTTGTTCCTAGGACATGTAGGCTTCACAGATTAGCCACATCCAACGTCTTCATTCTGTAATAATCTAGTTACATGACACTGCTCAAGACACTGCTTTCTTCAAAGGACAAGGACAGTACTCTCAATAAATCATGCTAAGGACACCAAATGCTACAGACAGTATAATGAATGACCATTACATAAAATCTATATCCATTCATAATTCCAGCCATACAGAAGGTACTATAAGAAAAACTCCAACCCAAGGAGACTAACTATTCTCATGAAAATACAAGAAATAAATAATCTCACACCACATAACCAAAGAGAAACACACACACACACACACACACACACACACATATACACACACACAGTTTTGATCACAACAACAAAATAGTATGAATTAATAAACATTGGTCATTAAGTTTTCTCAATATCAATGTATTCAATTCCCTAGTGAAAAGACACAGGCTAACAAAATGGATGTACAAACAGGATCTATTCTTCTGCTGCATACAAGAAACATGCCTCAACATTAACTCAGAGTAAGGGAATGGGAAAAAGAATTCCAATTAAATAGACCAAAGAAGTAAACTGGTGTTTAATATCTAAAAAAAAATAGTCTTCCAACCAAAATTAATCAAAACAGATGGGGAAAGACACTTCATACTCATTGAAGAAAAAACCACAAGATAATGTCTCAATTTTTCACATCAATGTGACAAACAAAAGGGCACACATATTGTTAAAAAAAAAAAAAAAGTAAAAGCTTAAATCACATATCAAACCTCTCACACAGTAACAGTGGGAGACGTCAATGCCTTACTCTCACCAAAGGACAGGTCATCTAGGCAAAACTAACAGAGAAATACTAGAGCTAATAGATATTATGACTCAAATAGACCTACCAGATTTCTGCATAACATTTCACCCTAATACAAAATTATGTACTTTCTTCTCAGCATGTCACAGAACTTTGCCCAAAATTGGTCATATATTCAGCCACAAAAAAAATCTCAACAGATGAAAAAAATTAAAACAACCCGATGTATCTGATCAGACTACCTTTCATTAAAGCCAGATATCAACAAGAACAGAAACACCAAAAAGCTGACAATCTTATGGAAACTGAATGGTTACTGGGTCAAGGCAGAAATAAAGAAAGAAGTCAAAGACTTCCTTTAATATTCAAATTTATGGGACACACCAAAAATAATTCTAAGAGGAAAGGTCATGGTATTAAGTGCCTTAACAAATAAATTGGAGAACACTCAAACTAATAACTTAACAGCATACATGAAAGCTCTAGAACAACAACAACAAACATCAAACTCACACAGGAGGAGTAGATGGCAGTAAATAATCAAACTAAAGGCTGAAATTAATGAGATAGAAACCAAGAGAATAATACAAAGAATTAATAAAACAAAGAGGTGATTCTTTGAGAAAATCAAAAAGGTAGACAAACTCTTATCCAAACTAAGTAAAATGCAGAGAGAGAATATCCCAAATTAACAAAATCAGAAATGAAAAGAGGGATATAACAGTAGACACCACAGAGAATCATTAGCTCATTATTCAAAAACCTGTAGGACACAAAACTAGTAAATCCAAAATAATTGTACAAATTCCTTGGTAGATATTACTTACCAAAGTTAAATGAAGATCAGATAAACAATTTAAATAGATGAAAACCCCATAAAAATAGAAGTAGTTATCAAAATCTCCCAACCAAAAAAAAAAAAAAAAAAAGCTCAGGGCAAGGCAGATTTAGTGCAGAATTCTTCTTAAATTATTTCACAAAGTAGAGACAGAATAAAAATTGCCAAATCCATTTATTATAGATGGAGCGTCTTTCCAGGTTGGTCTCATAGCTGATTAGCCCCAAGTAAGCACACAGAGACATATTAATTATAAAATGTTTGGATGATGGCTCAGGCTCCTTATTGGCTAGGCCTCTCTTAATTATTAATCCATTTCTATTAATCAAAGTATTTTCACATGGTATTATCTTGTGGAGAAGGGTCCTGATCTGTTACTCCTTTCTCTGATACATGGGGTCTTCCTGGTGGCTACTCTCTGCCTCTCTCTCCAGCATTTTCTTTTTCTGGTAGCCCTGTCTCTACCTCCTGGCTGGCTACAGGCCAATCAGTATTTTATTTATCAGCCAATAACAGAAACTTAATATGCAGAAGACATTCCCCCATCATCTCTTCTTTCTTGTCTAAATAAAGAAAAAGGTTTTAACTTTAACACAGGAAAATTAAATATAACAAAACAGTAATCAAGCAAGAATTTTAGTGAACAATATTTACTCCATTAATATTTGGCAAAAATTAAAGAAAATATTCTATCATCCATCCTTTCTTTGTGATTATAAATTTTTATATGTAACTTATCTTTAATAATAACTAAGGAAAACCATAACCATAACTGTCTTCAACTCTAACAGAGACCTTAGAAGAAAAACATATAACTCTAGATTTGACAGAGACATTGCATGGACAGTCCCCCAAGGTTCTTCTGTAGCATTGGGGCATCCATCTTCAGCCTATAAGCCTAGAGTGTCTAGGAGACTTCTTGGTGAAGCAGAAAATTTGAAATTGTGCCACTTGTATTGGTAGCTTGTCAGTCAATTTCCTGTGAGTCCTTCATATCTAGTTTATACAGACACATTTCTTGCCCAAATGGCTATTTCTGCCATATTGAAGGGGAATTCCCATCTTTAATGCTTATTGCCCACTCTGTTGCTCTGTTGTAATGAGTATTTCCAGGAGTAGTTTTGTCTCACTGTCATGAAAAAAAATCCTAATAAACCATTTTAAATGCCATATTCTGAAGGTTTTTGAGAGGTTTTAAAGTATACCTATCCATCTCAAATATATCTCTGTATATCTAAAAAAAAAAACCTAACTTATCTGTAAGTTTTGACTATTACAGGTGACTATATATAATCTGTATTAATTATACATTACATTTTAAATGAGCTGTAAGAACACAATACATAAACAAGAGGAGAAATATACATATAACAAATTGACCTTAAATTTGTATCAATAAACCAAAATCCATATCAAGGTAAAGTATTTATTTCTATGTCATATTTCCTATTTTTCTTTAGAAAGAAATTGTGACCATTAACCATTTATAAGCAACCTCATTTAAATGAAAACAACTTTTTTAGACAATATTTGGGGATGTGGTCATAATTCTCTCCAAACTGATTCCTGGTGCTTGGAGGTGCTGTCAAACCTAAGGGGATCCAGAGAAAACATAGAATCTTGCCCAAATCCTGGCTGTCCTAGTCTGTGTGGCTGTATCATCAAGCTATTTTGGATGTTGGATCACCTGAACCACTGATTCAGGTGGTCTTATTTGATCAAACCATATTAGTCTGGAAGGAATCCACAGCTTTTCATCATCTGTTGAAACAAAAACAGAACCTCTTTTCCAAAGTAGCATGTCTTTAGACTTAAATTTTGAACTCAAAACATTTCAAAATATGTAAGTTGGATTAATCTAGAAGCATTTATAATGAAATATCTTTTAGCAGCTGTTGCTCTTACCTCAGTATCAAACAACTCAAAAACAACATTATAACATCCAGTTGCAGACTTCCTGTGAATTTTCCATCTTTACTTGGTTTTTTTTTAATTACTCCTTTCTTTTACTTTTATTTTTTTTGTTTTTTGAGACAGGGGTTCTCTGTGTATTTCTGCCTGTCTGAACTTCCCTCTGTACACCAGGTTGGCCTTGAAGTCACAGAGATCTGCTGCCTCTGCCTTCCAAATGTTGGGATTAAAGTCATGTGCCACCACCACCAAGCTATTCTTTTTATTTTGTTAAGGACTTTTTCTATCCTTTATCTTTTCTCTCACACACCTTGATATATTTTTAAACATATTGTAAACTGTTTAGGGTTTTCCCCCTCTGAATCTGTCTTAACATCTCTTATCCTTTTCTAACCATAAGAGTCTTATCTGCAAAACAACATGGCTAAAATTAAATGAGAGACAGACCCAGCCCTCTTCCTTAGCTTTCCTGACTGTCTAGTTTCAAGTCAGAGTACTGGTGAGTGACATGCTTATTCCCACAATTCTGCAAAATTTCTAGGTTCATGCCATCACCAAGAAGCATATTTCTGCTGGCTTCTTGTAAATAGCATCTAATTGTTTGGTAACAGGCTCTGTTAAAAACATTCTGTGGTTTTTGCCAATAAGGTTGAGTCAAGAAGCCTCTCCTGAAGGATCTGAAGCCTCTGCTTGCCCAACAAAGAAAATGCTGCTACCAAGAAGCCATGCTTGACTTTGTTCTTTTGTTTTTATGATCCTTTCTTAAGGTTTTGTCAGGTTTTGTCAGGTTTGTCAGATGACATGGTGGTATATATAAGTAACCCCAAATATTCTATCAGTGAACACCTAGAGCTGATAAACACATTCAGAGATGTGTCTGGATACAAGATTAACTAAAAAAATCAGTAGCCTTCCTAAATACAAACAATGAACATGTTGAGAAAGAAATCAGGTAAATTACACCATTCACAATAGCCACAAATAATATATCCAACCAAGCAAGAGAAAGACCTGTATGACAAGAACTTCAATTACTTGAAGAAAGATGTCAGAAAAAAGTTGAAGATGTCATAAGATGGAAAGATCTCTCATGTTCTTAGATTGGTAAAAAAAAAAAAAATAGCACTCTTACCAAAAGCAACCTAAAGATTATATGCAGTCATCATAAAAATTTGAACACAATTCTTTTCACAACTTGAAAGAAGAGAAACTTCATATAGAAAAATGAAAAACCCAGGAGAGCTACAACAATCCTACATGATAAAAGAACTTCAGAGGTATCATCATGCCTGATTTCAAGCAGTACTACAGAGCTGTAGTAATCAAAGCTACCTGAAGTTGGTATAAAAACAGCTGTATTGATTAATGGAATTGAAACATAGAAGACCCAGACAAAAATCCTCACACCTGTGGACACCTGATATTTGATAAGAAAACCAGAAATATACAATGGGAAAAAAAGCATCTTCAACAAATGGTGCTGGTCTAACTGAATGTCAGCATGCAAAAGAATACAAATTGATCCACATCTATTACCCTACACAAAAATCAAGTCCAAGTGAATCAAAGACTTCAACATAAAACTTGATACAGTGAACCTAACATAAGAGAAAGTGAGGAATAGCCTTGAACAAGTTGGCACAAGAGACAACTCTCTGAATGGAAAACCCCAATAGTCAAGGCACTAAGATCAATGATTAATAAATGAGGCCTTATGAAACAGAAAAGCTTCTATAAGGCAAATGATACCATCAATAGGAGAAAATGGCAGAGTACAGAATGGGAAAAGATTTTCACCAACTGCACATCTGACAGAGAGCTGATTTCCTAAAATATATAAACAACTGGAGAAACTAGATATCACAAAAATCAAATGATCCAATTAAAAATAAGGAACAGACCTAAACATAATTCCCAATAGAGTCTCAAATGACTGAGAAACATTTAAAAAAATTCTCAACATTGTTAGTCACCAGGGAAATGCAAATCAAACTACTTTGAGATTTCATCTTATACCTGTCAGAATAACAGAGCAAGAGAAGCACTCCTCCATTATTTGTGGGAGCATAAACTTGTACAGCCAATATGGAAATCAATATGTCAGTTCCTTAGAAAATTTAGAATCAATTAATCTCAAGATCTAGCTGTACCACTCTTGAGTATATACCCAAAAAATGCTCTCCATCCTACCACAAGTACACTTGCTCAACTCTATTCAGAGCAGATTTATTCATGATATCCAGAAGTGGAAACAACCCAGATGTTTCTCATACAAAGAATGAATCAAGAAAGAAAATATGGTACTTTTATACAACTCAACTATTAAAAGCAGAAAAATATCATGAAATTTGTAGGCAAATAGAGGCAACTAGAAAAAAAAAAAATATATATATATATATATATATATATATATATATAGAGAGAGAGAGAGAGAGAGAGAGAGGTAACTGATACTCAGAAAGACAAAGATGGTATGTACTAACTTAAGGTGGATATTAGCTTTAAAGTAAAGGATAATCATACTACAATACAAAGGCCAGTGAAGCTATGATGGGAGATGTTATTCTGTATATATGTTTCTCATACTGGTTAATAAAGCTCTGTGGCCAATAGGAAACAAGATAGGTGGGACTAGGAGACCAGGAGGAGGAAAGAGGAAGTAGTAGGGAGGGGTCGAGATGTAGCCTGGGGAGGAAGGAGGACGCCCGCCGCGGCTCCCCGATAAGACGACCACGTGGAAATACTTAGATAAGTAGAAATGGGTTAATAATTAAGGTAGAGCTAGCCCATTAACAATAATGGTAATTGGCCAACTGTATTGTATCAAATACAGAGTCTCTGAGTGTTATTTGGGGCTGGCGCAGCTGAGGGCCCAGACTGGCGGGCTGGTGGGCTGGCGGAAATATACATGCTACAGATGGCGCCCAATGTGGCTATAAGAACTTTCACTTAAAACTAATAAAAGCTTAAGAAATGTTTTAGAAACAAAGGAACAGAGACTAGCAAGACTTCTTAGTAGCAGCATTTTCTCAGTTGGATTTTTTTGCTGTAGACAGAGAGTTGTACCGCTCTTTTAAGAGAGGTTTCCAAAATTAGCATAAGCGGCAAAATCCGCCTTGCTTTTTAAGAGCTCTGCTAACAATTCATTGATATGTACAAGAGCTGCAATGAAGGTTTTTTACACTGTGTTTTAAAAAAATACGCTGGCTTGGTAGAGAAAAAGAAACAGGATACAATGGTTTAAAAAAGAAAAAATGAAATGGAATGGATGGATGTGATGGCGCATGCCATTAATCCCAGCACTCTGCAGACAGAGGCAAGCAGATCTCTGTGATTTCAGGGCAAACCTGGTATGCAGTGAATTCCAGGGCAGATAAAAGTTACACAGAGAAACTCTGTCTCAAAATATATAAAAATAGAAGAGAAGAAATAGAGTAATAAAAAAGCCACGTAAAGATGGAAAGCACAGAGAAATTTTGGATACTATATGCGATTCTGTTGTCTTTAAGTTATTTGATTGCTGAGAAAATAACTACTGATAAAAGAAATGCTGCTGGATTAATTCAATTTATATATTTTAAAAATGCTTTGACTCCAAAATTTAAGCCTAAGGACAAGTTACTGGGGAAAAGGATTTCTATTTTTGTTTCTACAGAAAATGAAAAGCTATGGATTCTTTCCAGACTTATATGGTTTGATCAAGCAAGATCCCCTGAAGCAATGTCTACAGCCAAGATTTCTGCATCTCCTTTGGACCCTCATGAAAGCACCCTCTACCAGCAGGAAGTAGTTTGGAAAGAACGACGCCCAAATTCCCAAATATTGTTTATAGATGTTTGTTTTAATTTAAATGGACTTGGTTATAAATGGCTATAACCACAAACAATCTTTTTAAAGGTAAAAAAGGGAATTATGGTATAGATATGAATACTTTACTTTGGAATGAATTTTCTTTTATTGATACAATTTAAGGTCAATTTTGTGATATGTATATTTCTCCTCTTGTTTAGGTATTGTGTTTATATAGCTCATTGGAAAATGTAATGTATAATTTGGTACAAATTAGAGAGTTACCTATGATAGTCAAACTTGGAGTTAAGTTAGTTAGGATTTCTAGATATACAGAGAAGTATTTGAGATGAATAGGCATTCTTCAAACCTTTCAAAGACCTGCAGAATATGGCATTTAAAATGGTTTAGGGTTTTTCTTGACAGGGAGGCACAACTGCTCCTGGTAACACCACCTACAGAAGAAAGGAAGATGGACATCGAAGAAACACATTATGGAGTTTGCTTTTAATATGGCAAGACTAGCCATTTGGGCAAGGTACTGCTCTTCTTGACTTTATGTTGTAGAAACTGGACAAGCAGGACCCACAAAAAGGTGACTGCTGATGCAAGATGGACATTGCTACAGGATTCCTGCTTCATGGAAGAGGCTGGCAGACAGTCTACAGGACACAGAGAAAAGTTTCCTGCTTTGTTGAGGAGTCTGGAGACACACTATGGCCTATGGGCTGAAGATGGAACATTAAGAACTTTGGGTGACTGACCAGGCAATGAGTTGTCTCTGTCATTTCTAGAGTTTATATATTATCCTTCTGTGGTCTTTGAAGGAGTTGAAGACAGATAGTTATAGTTTGCCTTGGTTAGGATTAAAGATAAGTTACATATAGGACTTTAGACTCACAAAGATAGGATAGATGATATTTTCTTTAAGTCTTACAAAATGTTAATGGACTAAATATTGTTAACTGTGATTCTTATTTGATAACTGTTGTATGGTATATTTTGCTATGTTAAGGTTAAACCCCTTCTTTTACTTTCGACAGAAAAGAGGAGATGATGGGAGATGTTATTCTGTATATATGTTTCTCATACTGGTTAATAAAGCCCTGTGGCCAATAGGAAACAAGATAGGTGGAGGAGGATAGAAACAGGAGGAGGAAAGAGGAAGTAGTAGGGAGGGGTCGAGATGTAGCCTGGGGAGGAAGGAAGACGCCCGCCACGGCTCCCCGATAAGACGACCACGTGGAAATACTTAGATAAGTAGAAATGGGTTAATAATTAAGGTAGAGCTAGACCATTAACAATAATGGTAATTAGCCAACAGGATTGTATCAAATACAGAGTCTCTGAGTGTTATTTGGGGCTGGTGCGGCTGTGGGCCCAGACTGGCGGGTTGGCAGGCTGGTGGAAACATACAAGCTACAAAGCTAAGTAACAAGGATGGCTCAAGGAGAGACATAGTTCTCTGTAAGAAGTTGAAATTGAATCAGTTTTGCATGTGGATGAAGTGCAGGTCAGGATGGGAACAGAAGGAAGCAGGTTGGATGGAGGCAGAGAATATTGGGAGAAACAACTGGAATTGGGAGAGAACATTCCTGTATAGAAACCTAGTGCACTAGGAAATATGAAGGTAACCCTAGTTAAGACTTCAAGTAATGATGGATAAAGGAACCTGAATTGGTAATCTTCTGTAACCAGGCAAAGCTTCCAGTAGAGTAGCTGGGACACCAACTCAGCCATAAAACTTTCTACCTACAATTTGTTCTGCCTGCAAGATGTGCTGGGGTAAAGGTAGACCAGAACATGTGTGAGTGGCCAACAATGTCTGGTCCAACTTGAGAGCCATGCCACAAGAGGGAACTCATGCCTGAAACTGTCTGAAGGTCCAGAACCCAGAAGCTGGAAAGCCCAGATTCCTAAGAAAGAATCAAACATGACCAGCAAAAACAATCGCATACACAAAAAAACAATGAAATGATTCCTAATGATACTGTGTTTATACTTACAGATTGGAGCCTAGCATAATCACCAGAAAGGCTTCATCAAGCAACTGATGGGAGCAAATGCAAAAACCCATAGCCAAATATTAGGTGCAGCGTGGGGGATTCTGTGAAAGAGGGAAAGGAAGGATTGCAGGAACCTGAGGAGTCAAAGACACTATAAAAATATGTCCCACAGAATCACCGTAACCAGGGCTAATGGGGGTTCACAGAGACTGAACCAAAAACCACGGAGCCTGTATTGGTCTGACCTAGGTCCTCTGCACATATGTTACATTTATGTAGTTTGATGTTCTTGTGGAAAACCTAATAATGGGAGTTGGGGCAGTCTCTGATTCTTTTGTCTACTTTTAACACCCCTTTCTTCTTCCTGGGTTGCCTCATCCAGCATTAGTATGAGAAGTACTTAATCTTATTGCAAATTGATATGCCATGTTAGGTTGATATCCTAGAAAGGTCTTCCTTTTTCAGAAGGGAAATGGAAGAGGGGTGCATCTGTGAGAAAAGGGGGGGAGAAGAGGGGAGAAAAGGGAGTACTGGGAGAAGAGATGGGAGGAGAAAGTGTGGTTAGTATGGGATACATGAGAAAAAAATAAATTTTAAAAATCAAAGCATAGTATACTAATTTTAAAAATCTACTATGAATTACATCATACTCATGGACATGGCTTCTATCAAAGAAAGAATAAAAGGAGAAAAGAAGGAAGATAAAAGAAAACAAAACATTTAGTGAAGAGTAGAGAAATTGGAGCCCTGGTATGCTGTTACTAATTATGTAATGGGCTATCCGCACAGGGCCATCCTGAGTCCCTGCCAGCAGGATCCTTGACCCCCAATGCTAGGTCTCTGCTAGAGGCCTCAGCTGGAGAGTGCCTGGCCCCGGCTAAATCAGGCTATACTCCCAGGAACATTCTGAGTCCCTGCCTGCCCCCATCGCTGGGCCACTGCTAGAGACTTGCCTAGTCACATGGAACCACCCAGAAACCCTGCCTGCCTGATCTCTGCCTGCTGGAATTCCAGGCCCCTCCCAGAGATCCGCCTATTCCTTAGAGACCATCCTGAGTGTCTAACTGCTGGATCTTTGACATGCATCGCCAGACCCCTGCCGGAGGAGAGACCTCCTAGAGAGTTTGAACCTATAAACATCAAACTTCTGACCCACCTAAGCCCACCAGGGGAGTATGAGAGAGAGAGAGAGAGAGAGAGAGAGAGAGAGAGAGAGAGAGAGAGAGAGGAGAGAGAGAGAGAGAGCCCAACTGCACCTACTGGAAGAAGTGATGGGAAGACAGTAATACAAGAAAACACCTAACAATAGAAAGACAAGCATAACACCACCAGAATCTAGGGACTCTACACCAACTAGACCTGAACACCCAAAGCAGATGAAGCAGAAGAGAACAACTTAAAAAATATTTTCATAAAAATGATAGAGGCACTCAAAGATGATGTGAGAAAAATCCCTTAAAGAAATGGAAGAAAAAACAAACAAAAAATTGGAAGAAATGAACAAATCTCTTAAGAAAGTAAGAAAGCCAAGAAAAAACAATTAAACAGGAGAAAGAAAAGGTTCAAGACTTCAAAACTGAAATAGATATAATAAAGAAAACACAAACTGAAGGAATGCTGGAAATAGAAAAACTGGTCAAACAATCAGCAACTACAGACACATGCATAACCAACAGAATACAAGAGATGGAAGAATCTCAGGCACTGAAGATGAATTAAAGAAATTAGATTCATCGACCAAAGAAATTTGTAAATCCAACAAATCCTTAACACAAAATATCCAGGAATTGTGAGACACAGCGAAAAGGCAAAATCCAAGAATAATAGGCATAGAGGAAGGTGAAGCCCAGCTCAAAGGTGCAGAAAACATATTCACCAAAATCATTAAAGAAAACTTTCCCAATTTCAAGAAGGGCATGCCCATGAAAGTACAGAAAGCATACCGAATACCAAATAGACTGAACCAAAGGAAAAAGATCCCTCAGCACATAATAATCAAAACACCTAACATACAGATTAAAGAAAGAATATTAACAGTAGCAAAAGAAAAAGGCCAGGTAACATATAAATGCACACCTATCAAGATTATACCTGACTTCACCATGGAAAATCACAAGGCCAGAAAGTCCTGGATAGATGTTCTACAAGTACTAAGAGTCCACACATACCAGCACAGGCTACTATACCTAGCAAAACTTTCAATCACTATATATGAAGAAAAGAAGATATTTAATGACAAAGCCAGATTTTCACAATACATATCTACAAATCCAGCCCTACAGAGAGTTCTGGAAGGAAAAATCCAACCCAAGAAAGTTAACTATGCTCACAAAGGCCTAGGCAATAGATAATCCCACTTCACCAGAACCCAAGGGTAAAGCAAGGCAAATATATTCAAAATATCACCGCCAAAAACAAATCTGAAACAAACAAGCATGAACAATCAATGGTCCTTACTTTCCTTCAACATTAATGGTCTTAACTCACCAATAAAAAGACACAGGCTAACATTATGGATATGTCCACAAGACAGAGTCCATCCTTCTGCTGCAACAAGAAACACATCTAAGCTTCAAAAACAGACATTACCTCAGGGTAAAGGGCAGGAAAAAATCTTCCAATCAAATGGACCCAAGAAGCAAGCAGGTGTGGTTATCCTAATGTCTAACAAGTTAGATTTCAAACCAAAATAAATCAAAATAGATTAAGACAGTAATTTCATATTCATCACAGATGAAATCCATTAGCACAAAGTCTCAATTCTGAACATCTCTGCCCCAAATACAAAGACACCCACATTCGTAAAGGAAATGCTACTAAAACTCAAAGCTCACATAAAACCTCACACATTTATAGTGGGAGACTTCAACACCCCACTCTCACCACTAAACAGGACCACCAGTCAGAAACTTAACAAGGAATAAAAAGAACTAACAGAAGTTATGTCTCAATTGGGTTTAACAGACATCTATAGAACATTCCATACAAACACAAGAGAATATAACTTCTTCTCTGCTCCACATGGAACCTTCTCTAAAATCGACCACATACTATGCAACATAACAAACCTCAACAGATACAAAAAAAATGGAAGAGTCCCTGTATCTTATAGACAGCCATGCTTTAAAGTTGTAATTCAACAACAACACAAAACACAGAAATTCTACAAACTCATGAAACTGAACAATGCACAATGCACCATACCTGGGTCAAAGACGAAATAAAAAAAGAAATTAAAGACTTCTTAAAATTCAATGAGATTGAGGACTCAATAAACCCGAACTTATGGGACACTTTGAAAACAGTGCTCCCAGGGAAGTTCATTGCATTAAGTGCCATATGGAGAGAATTAACAGCACAACTGAAAGCCTTAGAACAAAAAGAACCAAACTTACCCCGGAGGAGTAGGTGCCAGGAAATAATCAATTTGAGGGCTGAAATCAATAAAGTAGAAACCAGGAAAACAATACAAAAAAATTAATGCAACAAAGAGTTGGTTTTCGAGAAAAATCAACAAGATAGACAAACCTTACAGACAAAAAACGTAAATAGACATATAATCCCTAACAACATAAAAAGAAGTCATCAAAAGCTTTCCAACTAAAAACCGCCCAGGGCAGGATAGCTTCAGTGCATAATTCTGGCAGAAATTAAAGAAAGAGCTAATACCAATACTCCTCAAATTATTCCACACAATAGAAACAGAAGGTTCATTACCAAACTCTTTTTATGAGGCCACAATCACCTTGGAATCCAAGCTACACAAAGACACACAGAAATAAAACTGCAGACCAATATCTCTCATGAACATAAACACAAAAGTACTGAATAAAATACTGGCAAACCGAATCCAAGAACACACCAGAGAAATCATCCACTGTGACCAAGTAGGCTTCATCCCTGGATTGCAGGGATGATTTAACATAGGAAAATCTATCATGATCTACCATATAAACAAACCTAAAAAGAAAAACCACATGATCATCTCCCTAGATGATGAAACAGCCTTTGACAAAATTCAACACCCTTTCATGGTAAAGGTCTTGGAGAGATCAGGGATAACAGGAACATACCTAAACATAAGAGCCATACAGTAAATCAACAGCCAACATCAAACTGAATTGAGAGAAGTTTAAGGCGATTCCTCTAAAATCAGGAGCAAGACAAGGCTGCCCTCTCTCTCCATATCACTTCAATATTGTACTTGAAGTTCTAGCTAAAGAAATAAAACAACAAAAGAAAATCAAGGGAATACAATCCTTCCTTTCTTGGAAAGGAAGAAGTCAAAGTTTCTCTATTTGCAGATATGAGAGTTTACATAAGCAACCCCAAAAAAAACCTCTACCAGGGAACACCTACAGCTGATAAACACCTTCAGCAAACTAGCAGGATACAAGATAAACTCAAAAAAGCAGTAGTCCAAATTTATTCAGACAACAAAAGGGCTAACAAAGAAATCAGAGAAACATCACCCTTTACAAGAGCCACAAACAATGTAAAGTATCTTGGGGTAACACCAAAGAAGTGAAAGACCTATATAATAAGAACATTGTGTCTTAAAAGAAAGAAATTAAAGGAGATACCAGAAAATGGAAAGATCTCCCATGCTCTTGGATGGATACGATAAACATAGTAAAAATCGCAATCTTGCTAAAAGCAATCTACAGACTCAATGCAATCTCTATTAAAATCCCAGCAAAATTTTCACTGACCTTGAAAGGATAATAATCAACTTTATATAGGAAAACAACAGTCCCAGGATAGCCAAAACAACTCTGTACAATAAAGGAACTTCAGAAGGAACTTCACCAACCCCAACTTTAAGCTCTACTACACAGCTATAGTCCTGAAAACACCCTGGTATTGGAACAAATATACACAAGCAGTCCAATGGAATCGAATCAAAAATCCTGACATTAACTCACACATCTATGAACACCTGATTTTTTACAAAACAGCTAAAAAGTATACAATGAAGGGAGGAAAGCATCTTCAACAAATGGTGCTGGCACAATTGGATGATGTTGTGTAGAAGACTGCAGATAGACCCAAGTCTATCGCCATGCACAAAATTCAAGTTCAAATGGATCAATGACCTCATCATAAATCCGTTCACACTGAACCTCTTAGAAGAGAAAGTAGGATATACCCTTGAACGAATTGGTACAGGAGACTACTTCCTGTACATAACTCCAGTAGCACAGACACTGAGATCGACAATTAATAAACAGGACCTCCTCAAACTTAGAAGCTTCTGCAAGGCAAAGGACACAGTTAAAAAGACCAAATGTCAGCCCACACACTGAGAAAAAAGTCTTCACCAATCCTACATCTGACATAGGGCTGATCTCCAAAATATACAAAGAACTCAAGAAACTAGCCAACAAAACACCAAATAACCCTATTAAATAATGGGATACAGAACTGAAGAGAGAAGTCTCAATAGAGGAAATCAATAAGGCTGAAAGACACTTAAGAAAATGTTCAACATCCTTAGCTATCAGGGAAATGCAAATCAAAACAACTTTGAGATACCATCTTACTTCTGCCACAATGGCTAAAATTAGAAACAACTATGACAATTTATGCTGGAGAGGATGTGGAGAAAGGGGAACACTTCTCCACTGCTGGTGGGAGTGCAAATTTGTACAGCCATTTTGGAGATCAGGAAAATGGGAATCAGTCTACCACAAGACACAACAATCCCACTCTTAGGCATATACCCAAATGATCCATATCCATGCAACAAAGACATGTGCTCAACTGTGTTCATAGAACCATTATTTGTAATAACAAATCTTGAAAGCAACCTACATGCCTCTCAACTGAAGAATGGCACTTTTACACAATGGAATACTACTCTGAAGAAAAAAAACAATGGAATCTTGAAATTCACAGGCAAGTGGATGGAACTTGAAGAAACCATCGTAAATGAGGTAACCCAGTCACAATAAAGGAACATGGTATGTACTCACTCATATATGGATTTTAGACATAGAGCCAGCCTATAATTCACACCGCCAGAGAAACTAGGATACTAAGAGGGTTCTACGATATTCATATAAGTTACCTCACAGCAAGGGAAAGGGACAAAATCTCCAGAGCACATGGGGAGAGGGGGAGGGCAATGAGTAGAAAGGGAACAAGGAGAAAGAGAAGGGGAGGAGAAGAAAGCATGTGAGACTAAGAGGATTGAGTCAGGGGAGGAATAGATGAGAGAGAAAGGAGAGAGAGAGAGAGAGAGAGAGAGAGAGAGAGAGAGAGAGAGCATAAAAGAGAGAGGCATTATAGGACTGAAGAGAAAACTGAACCTAGAGATATGTCCAGAGACCTACAAGACTGACCCCGACTAACAATTTGAGCAACAGTGGAAAGGCTACCATAAATGCCCTTTTCAGATCATGAGATCGAGGACTAACTTTTCCACCATCATGGAACCCTCATCTAATAGCTGATGGAAACAGAAGCAGACACCCACAATTAAACACTGAGCTGAACTGGAATCCAGATGCAGAGAGGGAGGACAAGACCAGGCTGGAGAAACACATAGAGACAGCTGACCTGAACAAGAAGGAGCTAATGTGGCCCTAGACTGATAGCTGGGAATCCAGCAAGGGACTGACTGAGACCCCCCTGATCATGGGTCTCAGCTAGAAGGCCTGAGCAGTCTAAGGGACCTCGGACAGTGGAACCAGCATGTATTCCTGGTTCACAAAAGGACTTTGGGGGCACATTCCCCATGGAGGGATACTCCCTTAACAGGAAAGAAGTCCTAGTCCCTATTCCAAATGACTTGACAGATTTACATGACTCCTCCTGGAGGGCATAACCCTACATATGGAGTGGGGGGCGATGGGAAGGGATGGTGGCCATTCGTCATGAGAATGTGGGAGAGAGGGAAAGAGGGCAGGAGTGTGGGAAGGGGAAGGAACTGGGATCGATATGTAAAATAAAAATTAAAAAATCTTATTAAAAAATAATAACAAAAGATTAACAATATAATGGCATGGTCATTGTGAAATTGAAATAGCAATTCATAAGAATGTTATAAGCAAAATTACCATATGGGAATGCTTTAGCATATGTATGCAACAGGATTGGCAGCAGAGTGTCAAAGAGACATTTGTACAAATGTTTCCATATTGTCAGCAACATGATTCTCAAAAGCAAACTACAGATATTGCCAACATGCCCATGAAGAGATGAACAGAAAACAAAAACATTACACAGTGATAATACAAAGGAAGGAAAAATCTAACCTATTGTAGCATCTATGAAGCTGGAGGACATCATGCTAAATGAAAGAAGCTAGATCATCACACAAAGTACATGACGTGGACTAGTTAGAATGGTCAAAAACAAGGAGCCAGGACATAGAATATGGGTTTCCACAGCCTGGTATGAATGAGATGAGAAATATTTGTTTGGGGACTTATTATATAAGTCCAAAAGAAGAATGGAAGTAGAATGTGGTGATGACTGAACAATACTGTTAATTGATTACATTAATAATGACTGTTATACCTATTTTACCAAAAACAAGACATTTTTAGTTTTTATTTATTTATTACTGTGTGTTTGTTATTTTGCTCTTAGGAGGTGGGTGTGGACATTCTGTAGCTTGTGGAGATCAGAAGAAGACATTGTGGAGCTCATGCTTTCTAGAGATCAAAGTCAGGTTTATAAGCCAGGATATTACTCACTGAGCTGTCTTACTGATCCCAAAAACATATTTATCACAAAATAAAATATAACAATATGAAACCAGAACACCCATACTGCCATAAACTCAGATTAGTGGACCAGATACTATCATTGACTTTTCTCATCACCACCATCCCTGTTCACCCAACACATACAAAGTCACTGCTCTTCCCATGAATACCATTCCTTTATACTGGAGATGCCTTTCCTTTCTCACTAACATCATCAAAATTCAAAACATTTTGTCTTATCCTCAACCTCAACAAAAGTAATTTTTTTCTAGCCCTTCCAAACAATCTTCAGTGTCTTCAAGGGACAGTTTCGGTCACTTCTGTTGTCTTCCCACATGTCTTCCACACCTTTCCACTGCCCTCAAATGTGTGTGCACCTCATGCTGTGAGCCAGAGTCCCTAACACTTAATCTGTGGGGATTTTGTCCTATGATGCTATCACTTCTCTTAGAATTTTTGATCATCCAGTCACCTTTACCCACAATGCCCTTATCCCAAACACATTTTGAAACCCTGTTGTTATTTGTGCCCATTAAGGCAGTAAAATCATATAATTTGGTTTATAGATTAGCTGTCATGATTAAATTTCAGTAGAAATACATTGAAAATAAATATATTATTCAATATCAAAAATATACTAATTGCTCAAGAATAGGAAACCTCTTGAAACTCATCAGAGAAATGTGACTTTTCTCTTTTGACCCCTATAATATTGTGCATGTGTCATTTAATAAGTTCTCTCACATTTCTGGGGGATTGACAAATAGTTGTGGTTTATTTCTTTTACCAGAAACCCCCTTAAAAATTTAAGTCCCTTAACATAATCTACAGAATACATCTTTTGTTCATCGTTTCTAGAATAGTAGATACTATATGCTAATTTTAAAAAATTTACTTCATAGCTTTTGAATCAGCCTGCATGCTTTATTTACTATAATTCTTCTGTGTCCTATATCATACCCACATACAATTATAATCAGTGGTTCTCAGTGTGTGTTGAGAATCCTTAAGCTAAAATCTATCTCCATAGTAATACTACCATTTCCTTTTTACTAACATTTTCTCACACCTCTACTGGGTGGTCTTCCACAGGCTATAAAATCTGTGATCACACCACAGATTAACTGCAGAGGCACAAGTGAAACTTCAAGATTTTTTTCAAAGTATTAAGCAGCAATTTATATGCTGAGAAAAGTGACACTTCATGAGAGTACTCAGCACTGTCTCAGTTCACTCAGTGACCTGCATCTCATCCTCTGGTAATTGGTGTCTCCAACAGGCACTGAGGGTGGATCCGAGCAGAGCAGGAACTGACCTGGGAGAGTAGCAGGAAAGTGACACTTAACAAAGGCAAATATTTGGAAACTAGCCAGTGCCACTTGATCATGCCTCCTTGAAGACATTGTTTCAACTGTCAAATTCTCCACAGCCTCATTCACAGCCCCTGAGAATAAAATTAGACACTCTAAGTCTGAATTTGGCCAAGTTCCTTAGGATCTTCAATTAATTCTGTCTTATTGCTAATTGGAGATAACAATGAATAATAACTACTAATAGTTACACATTTGTTACTCTCTGATAAAAGCTTAGAATGACCCAATGTTTAGTACACAGCAATCAGTTATTATCCTCTGTTGACAGATAAAGAGTGATAATGTATCAAGAATAAAAAGGTGGGAAATCATCATAGGACCAACCCAGACCCCATGAACGTGGGTGTTAGTTATGAGGACTGGACAGTCTATGGGGCCTCTGGTAGTGGATAAGTAATTAAGCTTAGAATGTGAATGGACTTTGGGAGCCCATTCCATATACAGAGATTCTCTCTCAGCCTAGACATATGAAGGGAGGGCCCAGGCCCTGCTCCAAATGGTATGACAGACTTTGAAGATACTCCATGAGATGTCTCACCCTCTCTGGGGAGCAGAAAGTGGATGGGGTGGGTGGGGAGGTGAAGGGAAGGAGGGGAGGGTGAGGGAACTGGGAATGACATGTAAAACAAGCTTGTTTCAAATTTAAATTTAAAAAAGAGGAAAAAAAGAATAAAAAGGTAAGTGTGAGAATAGAGATTTGAATTTACACTGTCTACCCAAAAAATCAATGCTCTTAAGTGATCATCACAATCATCACAAAAATAAAGTAAAGCTGTTGGAGACAAAATACTTTGTTAACTGTAAAATATTTCCTGTATCATAACTACTATGAAGGGTTTATACCTTTTGTAACATGTTTATTTCAGAAAATATCCACTAATACTTTTCTTAGTTAGACTTTTTTTTTTTTTGTAATAAATCACTATGACCAAAATGAACTTGGTGAAGAAAGGGTTCATTTCAGCCTACACATCACAGTCCACCATCAAAGAAAGTCAAGGCAGGAATCTGCAGGCAGAAACTAAAGCAAATGGCAGAGGGAAGTGCTGATTACTGGGTTGCTCCTCATGGCCTACTCAGCCTACTTTCTTAAACCATCCAGGAACACCATCCTAAAGGTGGAACCACCCACCACAGGCCTAGCCTCTCACATCAACTGCTAATTAACTAAATGCACCACACCCAGTTTGGTTTTCTCAACTGAGTTTCCCTCTTCACAAAAGACTCTTGTTCATGTGAAACTTTCATAAAAATAGCCACGATAATACTTGTGCAAGTTTTTTCTTTTTTTTTTTTTTTGGGTTAGCAAAACATATTCATAGCATATAAATGATTTTGAGAAACATCCTAGATATAGAAACTTGTAGTGTATGAGTACTAGAAATTAATCTGAAGTTTTCTCATTATTTTGTAAGGGAAACTTTTCTTCTACAGTGTTGGTCTCTATCTCAAACTTTGATATTCCTTGGAATGCAGTGTGCCCAGGGACATGCCCTCAGCAGATTAGGGCAGAAGAGGAGGTGTGGAGTCAGGGGACAAGTCAGGTCTGTCCAAGTCTGATCTGCATACTAGTCCCCTGACTGGACACACAGACACACACTTTGTTCATACCTGTGGCACAGACCACACCCATTGGGGGTAGGGACAGGGGCAGATGTTACCTGAGGGGAACTAAGTCTGAGGAAGGGGCTCTGAGAGTTCTCTTGCTTGCAGCATAGGGTCAGGATAACATCCAGAGGCATCCTTGGGACCAGGAACCTGTTGGTGCTCATCTGTCTATGTTGTGAGTTATTTCTCCCTGAATAAACATCTATTTGGCCTATCTGTTTCTCCTGATCCTTATTAAACCTCAATATCTGGTGGCAGAAGTGGGATCCAGATTTTCACCCAACCTGGGACTTGGGTTCCACCCAGGTGGCAGACACTTCTCCCTTCCCCCATCATCCTGGAATAGGCAGGGTCCCTTGCCTAACCAGGGGAGCACACTGTAGCTTGTAGGATGTTTGCCTCTGCTCTACAACTCCTTTATCTCCACAGCAGGGGTACTCACCTCTACTCACCTTCTGCCCATTCCCGCATGTTGCATTTGCACCACGGGTGTGTTCCCACGGCCTGGTGGCGCTAGTCGGTGCAGGTCCCAGCAATTCACCCAAGGCTCCGTTCTTCATTTAACAAAATTTTGCTTGCCTTATTTTGTTAAGAGCTCTTTTACAGGGACTGGGATCAGAAGGATTGTCTGCTGACAGATGCTATTTGGTGGTACACCTCCAGGCGTAACTACCACAAGTTGAGATCGACACTAAAAGCATCAAAGTTCCAAAGCAACAGAATTACACCTAAGGTAATTGCAACATTCTTCACAATTTAAGCTGATATAATATCTGAGATCAATTGTTCCATACCTATGGTGGGTAATCTTATGATGCAGGATGTTAGGAATTCCTTTACTTTATGTATGGAAGAAATTTTAGCAGAAGAAAATCATGGCTTAACCAATATATACATTCTTTTTGTAATAGCAATGGGTTTCATCATTATTATGATATTCTTAAAGAAATGGTTTGAGATTAGAGTAAGCAATAAGGAACTTGTACAAACCATAGAAGTCTTAGTAACAATTATTCAAAATGTTGAAGATGGCTGATAGGTAGAATACAAAATGTGGAACATAAAAATGGCCAAACCAAAGCAGAAACAATGTAGTGCATTAATACGCTTGCAGAAACAACTTGTTCTTGGTCAGACTATGCTACTAATAAGGTTAAAAAACTAGAACATCAGATGGAAAGAATAGCAGATAGAATCTGTTCCATGTATGAGGATAATGGCAAGCTAGCAGATAGAACATTGTTTCTGGAAGGAAATTTTACATGCTATTAAGATAATATCTAAGGATGAGAATATTAAAAACATGGAATCATTTGTAGTTGGAGAAAGCAAAAAACTAACTGATTCAATGAAGTCTCTAGAGAGTTATGTGATTCAAGAAGATCAGACACTCAGAGAAGAAATGGTGAATAGATTTCAGGCCTTAGAAGTCCTTCAATCTGCTACATCAGAAGAACTACAAGTAGCAAGGCATGAAAAGAGACTTAAAATTTTCTATACCACTTAGGGTCAGGGAAGCTTTCCCTATATTTATTAATGAAAAACCAGCAATGAAAAAACACCCAAAAAGTGGCATTGCATATCAGTGGGAACCAATATGTTATAATATTTAAAAGGTATAAAGGAAGCAGTAGTCTCTTGTGGCATGCACTTACCATATGTGAAGCAATTAATAGAATCATGGGCAAGGAATAACAAGGTAACCCCTAGGAATTGGGATCAATTAATATCAGCTGTTTTGAAAACTCCTCTCAATTAGAATGGAGGGCTTTATGGAAAGAGGAAGCAAAAGCTCTTTAAATACAGGGATTAAAGAAATGTTATATCTTTATCCCCAAGATAAAATTCTTGGTGAGGGTCTTTATGTTGACCCAGAAACTCAAGCTGCCTATGATGAACACATTTTGTCTTTATGCAGAAGAGCAGCTTTAAATGCTTGGGATAAGGTTCATGAACTAGGGGAGAGAATAGAATCCTATACCATGATAAGGCAAGGGCCAAGGGAATGCTTTAGTGTATTCCTAGATAGGTTGTCTAGGGCAGTACAATTAGAAGTAGCAGACACAGATTCTAGGCGAATACTCATAGAATCATTAGCTAATGAGAATGTGAATCCTCAATGCAAACAAATGCTTTGGCCTTTAAAAATCAGGTCATCACCCTTGGATGAATGGGTCCTATATACAGCCAACATTGAGTATAATGGCAATAACACTAAAGCTTGGGTAGGAGAAGTCATATCTAAAGGTCTGAGGAGACATCAAGATAACAGCACACAACAATGGTGACATAGAAGCCTGGGTAGGAGAAGCCATCTTCAAAGGCTTGAAATATATCAAAATGCCAGATGTTTTAACTGTGGTAATATAGGACATATAAAAAGAAATTGTAGGCAAAGCATTTCTAGAAATAACACTTCCAAGAATGAATCGAACAGAAGGCCTTAGCCTTCTGGGTTATGTAGAAGGTGTGGCAAAAGCCGACACTGGACCTTTGAATCTACAATGAATGTAGATCGACTAGAGACAAGCAAGGAAACCCTTTACAATAGGGAAACTCCTTGGGGGGGCATCTTGAAGGCCCCAATGTCAAAGGTGGTCCGGACATACACAGTCACTGTGGAGGACAATCTCCCACAGGATGATTAGAAAATCCAGTGCCTTGTAAAAAATCATACCACTATGGATGACAAACTAGTGATGGAAGTTGACTCAAACATGAAAGAAGGAAACAACAACAACAACAATAAAAAACATATATTTTGGCAAACCTCTATAAACGGTCAAAGGTCTAGATTGATAATTAAGATGAGTAACAGACTGGAGGTATTGTTGACACGGGTGCTTATGTAATGGTCATAACTAATAAATCTTGGCCTCGAAGATGGTCCCTGCAAGAGGTAAATGTTCAATTCTTAGGGATTGGAACTCTGTCTCAGGTAAAACAGAGCATGGGGTGGATTGAATGTATAGGATAGGAAGGACAGAGAGGAAGGCTGGCAGATATAGCAATAAATTTATGGGGTCATGATCTATTACAGCAATGGAATACACAGATTAACATTCCTCCAGTGGTAGATAGGAACCATAAACGGCCTCATGATTGTGGAAAAAAATTATAAAGAACTATACAAGACCGACACCAAATATCCAGGCTATACAAAAACAGAATACAAGTGCAAAACAAAGGAACCAAAAGCCCTACCCTTAAAATGGCTAACAGATGAACCTGTATGGGTAGGACAATGGCCTATTACCTCTGAGAAGTTAGAATACCTGGTCACCAACCCATCATTAGCAAGAAAGGCACCTCAGCTAGTAATAACTGAGGTGCCTTTTTTCTTGTTGCTTGACCTCAACAAGTCCCTTGATCAACTATTAACAGTATGCCTTTCCAAACTTCAAATTATTCCTCAAGAATTTTTATATCAAAGTCATTAACAAAAGCATCTTAACCTAACTTTATTAACAATTTATATTTCTCTATGTCTCTTAATTCTTTCTAAGGATGGTGGTTGAATCATTAATCTGTTCCAGCAACAATGCTTGGAAAAAGTCAATCACTATTTTGGTAAGTATCAGGGGCACTGCCCAGTGAGGGGTTAGCAATCACAGATTATGAGGGACATGGTAATCACCAGGGCACTAAGCAGAACTATGCTCAATAACAGCATGGGGTTCTCAGGAAACATAACCTTCAAGACTCTGCCTCTCAAAGACACATCCACTGTGGTTATGCTGACCAAAGAGCCTGCTGACCAAGGAACCATTTGCCAGAGTTGCAAAGCAGAATGATGTTCCTCTCTCATGGCTCCAGACAGCAGAGGCTAACACAGGCATTTCCCATGTGCTACTCAAGACTAATAAATATTGTTTTTAATGGATACAGAACTTTCTATCAAATGTATACAACATGACCCTTAAATCATTCCTTTTTGCTATAATATAATTTATTCTTGAGTCTCGAGACGTAGAAACAACTCTTAAAGAACATCTTGAGCAGTTTCTTCCTATAGGACATAAATTTTTCTAAAAGCCTCCCATGTCAAAATCAAACTGACCCATGGCAGAGGCAAACATGCTTTTTGTGCCCAATCTTGCTTGCCAATGCTGATTACTATCCTTTTTAAATGACACACAAATCTGCTGATTTTACAGCCTTCAAAATGCAATGTATGATTTTCCAGCCCAATTTTCTGGTTATAAATAAATGTGGATGTTTCCAGTTTTATACATTTCTATTCCCTTTTCTATAAATCATGTGCCTTTTCCTACTTACACAGATTGCAGTTTCCCCACTTATTTGAGAGGTTTTGGATTGCAATGCACTTGGTCCCAGTTCATTTTTATATTTCTATTTACTATTATGCTTTATGTGTTATCTACTATGTTTTTCTGTATTCCTCATTACATTCTTTTTCGTTATTAAAAAGGTGATCTTGTTGGGCTGTGGTTGTACACACCTTTATCTATAATAGCACTCAGTAGATGCAGGCAGGTGAATCTCTGTGAGTTCAAGGCTAGCTTGATCTACAAGGTTAGTTTCAGGAAAGCATAGGCTACATAAAGAAATGCTGTCTCAAACCACATCCCTGGAAAATAAAAGATGATCTTATCATCTATATTTACTTCCATTTTCTGGTACAAGTATTAAATAATAAATATTATTTATTTAGTCATTATAAAGGCAGAAAAAAATAAAGAGCAAATTCTTAACAAGCGCACACTTCCTAAATTCTGGCACCTTTTTGGAGACAGAGTTATAGAAATGAATGTACCATTATCTGTCCTGAGGTGAAACAAGTTAAAAAAAAAAAACAAAAGAAACGAGGACCTTTGTGTTCCCAAAGTGGTTTGGATCTCGTCACAGAACGTGTTATATTTTGTTATCTTTAACTTAGTTTATATTAAACCTCCAGCCACTTCTAATTATTATGATTCTGAGGCTCACTGTATACAGATGAATCTCATTTTTCAAGGTAACATTGTTCTATTAATAATCATAAACCATCAATTAACACCAAAATACAGGTTTCCAGAAACCTCTGGTCAAAGCCTCTCACCAACTGGCCCTTAAGTTTGTCTTGTGTTTTTTTGTTTAGAGATGCCTTGTGTGATATGTATTACTAACTAGTTAACTTTGAACTCATGGTTAGCTACAATAAGGACTGTATGAACAACTCTAACAAACATACATACTTTCTCCATAAGGCACCACAAAACGTTTTTATCATGTGGAGTGGTAGACAATACTTCAACATTACACTCTTTTTTTCTTCTTATTCTACATATTGATCCCAGTTCCCTCTCCCTTCTTCCCTCACTCCTTCCCTTCCTTCTTCCCTCCCTCCCTCCCCCTCTCACTCCCTTCCATGCCCCCAACCACTCTTCCATCCCACCCCACTCCCCAACTCCACAGGGTTGAGCCCTCCTAGAAGGCATCAACATTACACTCTTACATTCAAATTTTAAGTAGCAAAGTCACTAACAACAGAAATACAAAAACCATCCAGCCATGAAGACTACAGAAAAGGACCCTTATTTATAACAGGAGAGCTGACCCAAGAAAGCAAAGTTTTTTCAGACTCAGCTGGAAACATGCCTATCATAGGACACAAAGGTTTAGGCACTCTGTGCATGTCTACAATGGCCCATAAGCACATGGCAAGGCACAAACACACACTAGTTAGTAGATAGAATCCACAAGTAGCATTGCTTCACTTTTTATTAATTGTTGATATCGTTCCATATCCATTGGGTTTTATCTTCTATACATCTAATCTTATATTATAGAAATAAATGTGATCTCTGATCCTTCCATATATTTTATTTAATATTAGTTTTAGTTTTCTCAATTAATAATTTCACATTTGACAACCTGAAAGGTAATTGCATTAAAGCAATTACTGAATTATTTTGCAGAAATACACTTCTTACATGGTGAGTAAGCTTCTTCTTCCCTTAGATGGATACAGGCTTTGCTAGGAAGGTGAGACAGGCAGCATTGTCATGAGGCATGCTTAATTTTACCATGAGTTAGTGACTTCCATCCTTTTATCTGTGCTCAAATGGAGATTCTGAGTATTATAAAAAAAACAAAAAATGGAATCATTTTGAGCTAAACTTTTAAGGAACCAAAGCCTGGATTTCAGTGATCCACTGATCTATAATTTATCATTTGCAGTGATTTTTATTATATAAAACTATGAATAAAAATCAAGACTTGGAGTCTACTCAGGTTTTAATTCAGCCATGGCTCCAGTTAGCCACTTAATCAGACACAAAACTAGTCATAAGTCCTTTAACTGCAATCTGTCCTGCCAGAAAAATATGCTAGGCCAATGGTGGCACTAAAGTTAGTGAGCCTGCCCATCCAGCTCTCTACTTGAGGCTAAATAGCCATATGTACTTTTGCCGCAGATCCTGCCAGCTATTTGAGGTTTGAAAAGCACTTAAAGAAATGTTCAACACCTTAGGCCATGAAGTAAATGCAAATCAGCTCTACTTTGAAATCCCATCTTACAGAATGCCTAAGATAAATAACACAATTGACAGCTTGTAGCACAAAAAAATAATTTCAAGCTTCATGCTCAAAATCAGAAAAGCAAAGCAGCCAAGCCAGTAGACTTTATCTCTACCCAGATGAAATGACTCCATAAATCCTCAGAAGTAAAAGCTCTCAGTTTCTGTCTCCTGCCTTTTATTTCATTCTCCACTCAGCCATATCAGTTCTGTCTCCATCTCTAGTGCTGGGATCAAAGGCCTGTAATCTAGGCACTGAGATCACCTTTGTGTGAGCTATTTCATTTCGGACTGTGTTGATTTTGTGTACTCGGTTTGGACTTTAACAGAAGTCAGTCTACCTCTTAATCCTAATTAAAGATGTGTGCCGCCACTACTCAGCTTCTAAAGCTAACTAGTATGGCTTTTGGGATACAGGTGCGTAACACCACTATCTGACCTCTGTAGCTTGTGGCTAGCTTTGCTTTCTGTACACTCAGGCAAGCTTTAATCAATAACAAATAATATATCATCACAACAGCTCATGCTGAAAGGGGCATGGAGCAAAAGAAACACTCCTCCATTGCTTCTGGGAGTGTAAACTTGTACAGCCACTATGAAAATCAATATGGAAGTTCTTCGGAAAGTTGGGAATCCATCAAACACAAGATCCTGTTATACCATTCTTGGGAATATTCCATCTTACCACAACAAATGGTATTTACTCACTTATAAGTGGATATTAGCCATTAAATGAATGATAACCAAGCTATAATCCATAGACTCAGAGATGTTAGGTATAGAGATGGGGTCTAGGGAGAGACACATGGATAATGTACGCCCCTACCCCTGCCAGCAAGGAAGACACGACTCTGGGTAGATCTTCTTCATGCAGTTTTAATCAGGATCCTTGAAACATGTTGCTTCTGGCCCAGGGTGGAGAGAGGGGGAAATAGAGAAAGAGAGAGAGAGAGAGAGAGAGAGAGAGAGAGAGAGAGAGAGAGAGAGAGAGAGAGAGAGAGCCGGGGGACCCCTGCACAGGCTTAAACACCCTTGAGCTAACCAACCCCAGTGAGCCATGTGGACCCTACAGATAGGCTACTCTAATGTGGAAGCAGACAGGCTGAACAGACTTAACCAATTAAAGGCTTGTTTACACCAGAGAGCCTTCACCAACGGGAAGGTGTAAGGCAGAAGCCAGCACCACTTTAAGGCGTGGCACTTCGCGGCTCTCTACAGATAACCCTGGGAGGGGGCAATAGAATAAATTTTACAGAGAAATTGAAGTAGAGGGAGAGAGAAGCAGGGGGATCAGGCTACGGGGAAAGATAGTTTGGAGGGAGAAAGTGTGGGGAGACACAGCTGGAATTGAGGTTCATTTGGAGGGGTTGGAAACCTAGCACAGTTTAAAATTCCCCAAAGCTATGAAGGGTGATCCTAATGAGGACTCCTAGCAATGAGCAATATGGAATTTCAGCAAGTCATCTCTTGTTACTAGGTAAGGCTTCCAATAGTGGAACTGGGTTGCATTCAGTTGAGTTGTTGGCCAAGGGGGTCCCATGTAAATTCCCAAATAGCACAGACTGTTGCTAAGAAATTGGGTTGCCCTCCACAAACTAAAAGCAGGGTCCCATTGCCGAAGACAACAGCCACACAGCTCATTGAACATCAGAAGTGGGGCTGGTGCCCACATGGAGCCTTCATCCCTACATCCTAATGTGTTTGCTGTGGGAAGGTACTCTGCAAGCTATCAAAAGAGAAAAATCAGACACAAAACCAGTCATAAGTCCTTTAAGTGCAATCTGTCCTGCCAGAAAAATATGCGAGGCCAATGGTGGCACATAACTTGGGGGCATAGCCAACCAACATCTGAGTTGACTTAAGGCCCACTCAGTAAGATGGAACCCATACCCAGTTCTGTTAGGGTGACCAAGAACAAGAGACTAGATAGCCCAAAAATGCAGGGGAAAAACAAACACAACTGGGGGAAAAACTATCAATAAAATTACTCCTAATGATCTTCTGTTATGTTCACAGATAACCTTTTCCAGTTGTCATCATATCATTAGAAAGGCTTCCTATAGCAGCAGATGCTGAGATCCACAGCCAGACATTACTCAGAGAGAGAGCCTAAGTGGGAGATCTCCATCAAATCCCTTCCCACTAAGCTTAGGAAATTGCACAGAAACATAGGTGGAAAGACCATAAGGGCCAGAAGGAATGGAGGACAACAGGAGAAAAAAACCCTCTGAATCAGCTAAGCAAGGAGCATATGAGCACACAGATACGGAAGCAGTAAGCACAGGGCCTGCACGTTCACTGTGTATATATTATAGCTATTAGCTTAGTGTTTTATGGGAGCTACTGGTCATGAAAGTGAATGGATCTCTGACTCTTGTGCCTGCTCTTGGGACTCTTTTATCCCTGTTGTGCTGACATGTCCAACATCGATATGAAAGTTTTAGTTTCATCTTACCATATTTTATTTTGTCATATTTGATTGTAATCTCTTAGAAACCTGATTTTTCTAATGAAAAAGAGAAAGGAAGTGGATCCAGAGGGGAGGAAATGTGGGGAGGAACTGGGAATAGTTGGAGAAGGAGAAACTATAAACATAATATGTTGCATGAGAAAATAATCTATTTTTAATAAAAAGCAAAAAATAAATAAATAAAAATGATATCAGAGACAACACTTATATCTTGCAGCATTCTGGCTGAAGAATACATTTTTCTCTCTGTAATCATATTCACAGGCATTATTTTATCAATGTATTCTAAACTATCTTATCAATATTAGAAGTACATTTCCCATGAAAATCGTTATGACCAAATAATGTCAAAGTGTTTTACAATAAGGCTAATACCAGAGGTATGTTGCCTGTCTCAAGACCTCTCTTTTTCCTACATTTGTCTTTATAAGATGTATTTTTATTTGTTTAATAAGCTTTATTTGAGAAATTATATAAACCCTTTGATTCTGTTCCCTAAGCTGCAAAATGTTCTAAGAAATGCAGATATCAAAGAAGTACACAGTTTTTCTCTCAAGATGCTTGTCATACACAGTCAATATCAAGAATTTTTTTTCTTAAAAAATAAACCTTATTTGATAATTTGATTCATGACTATAAACATATTCATTTAAATTTAATTTGAAAATTAACCAGAAAAACAATTTCAATTAATAAATCAACAAATTTTGGAATCAGTATTTGTCTTTCCAAATAAAGCTTAAGTTTTATTGATTCTTTTGGAATTTCACATCATGCAGTCCAATCTCATTAATTTCCTAGCCCCTCCATATCTATCCTTCATCCTTGTAGTGTTCTCACCAAAAGAAAAGTAAAAAGGAAATAATAAAAAAATAAGAAAAAGGGGGTTTGGAGAAATGGCTCAGCAGTTAAGGGCACTGGCAGCCCTTCTAGAGGTCCTGAGTTCAATTCCCAGCAACCACATGGTGGCTCACAGCTATCAATGATGGCATCTGATTCCCTCTTCTGCCACTCAGGTGTATATACAGATAGTGCATGATATACATAAAAATAAATAAATCATAAAAAAGATAGAAATAAAACAAATGAAAATTTAAACAAAATAAAGATGCAAATAAATAAGAATATTAACTTAAAAACAAACAAACAAAATCAAATTCACTCCCATCCTTCATCTTTCTCACTTCTCCATTTTCTCTTCATTCATCTTGATGGTATTGAGATCTGCTGTGTATTGCAGCATACCCTTCTGTATATAAAGCTTTACTTACAAAGGCTTGTTGGGTAATCTGTTATTGCTCAGGTTCAAGGCCTCTCACCTCTGGCACACCATCAACTTGTGGGCCCTCACCAAAATTCCTCTTGGATATACTCCTCATGGAGATCCTGCTCTTACGGTTGCATATGAATAGTCCCTTCACATGCTCCAGGAGGTCACACAGAGGTTTAGATATTGGGAAGTGTCCACTCAAAGCCATGGATAAGTGTCTGAGGGTAGCTGGGTTGTTCTGATTGAGCCACTAAAACCACAGCCCTCGGGTGAAGAGTGGAACCAGCTCTCTCATGCCTGTGGTGAGGGAAAGGGCCAGTTTTCCCAAGTAGAGAGTCCTTGTGGTGATTCATCAGGGTCTATCATCTCAGGGCCAGTTAGCTCTCCAGTGGTGGGAAGCAGTCCCCAGGACAGGGAGGGGAGGGGCTGACAGCACATGGTTCAACACATGGTTCACATGAAACCCTGTGGCAACATGGGTAATGGAAATCAACATAGACCCCAACTGTGGTAGGAACATGGACCTAGACATGGCCAGCAACAGGAGCTTGGGCCTGGATGTTACCCTGACCCCAGGTAGTAGCACAGGTCTCTCAGATTGTCATGGGCCCAGAAGCAGCAAGGGCCCCGGACTCTAATATAGTCCCATGCAATAGCTCAGACCCTTGTCAGTTGCACATCTTTTGATGGTAACAGGAGTCATGCACCTCAACACAAACCCTGACTACTGTAGGGCCACAGACCCAGATATGGCCTTCTGTTGCAGCTCAGGTCCAGACATCTCTATTGTCCCAGGTGGCAGTGCATGCCACCCGGATATGTTAGGTCCAGGCAGCACAGTGACCCTTGGGCACCAACATGGCCTCAGGTATTGACATATATTCCAGGCATTTGCACAGACTTCAATGGTTACAAAAGCCACTGCCATTGACACAGACTGATTGCAGTAGGGCCAGGGAATTAGTATTACTTAATGTTTTTACTTATCTTTATTCTAAAAGACATTAAATGATTTCATCAAGCCCACTGACACCCATTCCCATCTCAGCCTCAAATAATTCACATAATTTTTCTAAACTCCACAAAACCCAGTCTCATTTTCATAATCAGCCCATGCCAAGGTTGTGATGTTTATCCTCTGACCATCTTTTGACATAGCTCACTTCCTCATACACCAAACAAAATCATATGTCTAAAATAGCAGGCCTGATATAGCAGTAAAATTAAATTAGAAGTCCCTTCTATTAATCATGATCAGTTATTTTATGAAATGTTTTACTAGCCCCTCATTCAGGTAAAAATTTGGATACTGTAGGACATATATTTATACTATCTGGAAACAGAAAACTTCATTTTAAACTAAATTGTCTGTTCAACAAAATAGAAGAAGGATAAACATATGTTTAATTTCCACCACCAAACCAATTTGCTAGCCATTGTATTTCATCTTATCTTCTTGGAGTTTAACTCAGGATTATGAATGCACTAGTAGAAGCCTTTCTGTGATTCAGCACAGTGAATATGGCAGATATTTGTTAGATAGCCTATCTTTCCAAAATTGAAAACTAGAAACTCACAATAAGCAGCATTTTCCCTCCTGAACAAGAAAAGTGGTACGTGCACTATGTGGGCAGAATAAGAAAATGAAGGGGTAATTTATGATTTAGAACAAAGAGACTTCATGCCAACCATGGCTTAGTTGAGTTTATAGTACACCCTTTGTAAGTCGACGATGGTCACTCATTTATCCCTGGACAGCTATGCAAGACCGGAAAATGTAAAATTTGTATTAATAATGCCTTGACAATTTGATAATTTCAAAAGAAAAATTTCATTTCCTTAAGGGAAAAATAAGAAGAATTTTTAAAGGAAGGTAAATAGATTATCATATCAATAAAATTTATTTATATTTATTGTGAAAATATACCATTTTGAATTTAAATAAATGGATAGTTCTCAGAACTCCACTCATGTGTGCCATCCACACATTTGAAAATCTAGCTGTAGTCTTGGAGTTCACACAAAAGCATTTTCTGTTGAGTTCTGCCAGAACTTTGCCTTCCCAAGCCATTTTTACACTCTGATTCAACAGCTCATGCCTCTGCCCAGAATAAGGATCAGCACAGAATCTGGCATCAGAAATACAAATAATGAAAGAAATTCACAAGCTTATGTCACCACACACACACACACACACACACACACACACACAAGCATAAAAAGCAAAAAAAAAAGGCATAAAAATATTATGTCACTGCTTCCCAAATGCACCAGTCCTATAGACAAATTCTCCAGTGTGAATTACCTAAATGAGCCCCAGGTACACAATTTAAAAGGCCAATCATAAACATAGTAAAAGAAGTCAAGGACTTGAAAACACCTCAGTGAACTTAAACAATACAGTAAGGAACTCATGAGTGATTCCAAGAGACCACAACTATTTGGCTGAATGAAATGACAAAAACAATTCATTCAAGATTTAAAAAGTGACTTCATTATAGTCATAGAAATATTGAACAGACTTAAACTGCATGAAGAAGGGAATGAAGAATGGAATGAAAAACTCAATAAGCCAATTAAAATAGGGAAATGCCTTACCAGTCGAGTGAATCAAGTAGAAGATAAAATATCAAGGCTAATATATAAAGTAGAGGAACTGTACCATCCAAGCAAAGAAATGAAAAATTAAAAAGAATATACTAAAGGAACTTACAGGAATTGTTGGACACAATAAAAGCTAAATCTTCTAGACAGAAGAAATCTAGGTCAATGTCACAGACCTAATATGCAACAGGATCAAAGTAGAAAATGTCTTCAAAATAAGAACAGGCTTAGCCGTATATATACAAGAAGCACACAGAACAACAGAAACACAGGACCAGAAAAGAAAGTCCCCAGAACACACTACAGTTAAAATGGTAAGTATACAGAACAAAAAGAGGATATTGAAAGCTGCAATAGCAAACTACAAATCACACATATGTAAAGGAATCCATTAGAATAATAGGTGATTTTTTTAATGAGAACTTTAAGAGCCTGGTACAATTACTTCAAGCCCTAGAACACCACAGACAACAAAAAAAAAATACTAATCTAAAAAATTACTGGAAGGATTAATAGTCCAATTTTCAAGTTATCTTAGAGTTATAGTAATAATACAATATGGTACAAGAATAACACTAGCTATGTAGATGAATAGAATGAATAGGAGACCCAAACATAAATACTTATAACTAAAGTTTTCTGATATTTAATAAAGGGGAAAAAGTATTCAGTGGAGAAAAGACAGCATCTTCAACAAATGGTGCAGGGCAGACTGGATGTTCGCATGTAGAAGAGTGAAATTAAGCCTGTATTCATCACCTTAAACAAAAATTAGATGCAAGTGGATCAAAGACCTCAATTCCTAACCTGGACTACTAAAACTCGTAGAACAAAACCCTACAAGAAATGTGTAGGAATGAAATTTATGAATACGACACAATCCACCCAAGAATTAAGGCCAACAATTGACCTCATAAAATTAAAAAGCTAGGCACAGCCAATGAAACAATCAGTCAAGTGAAACAATTACCCACAGAATGGGAGAAAATCTTTTCAAGCTGGTATCTGACAGAGGATTTATATCTACAATATAAAAAGAATTTTTTAAAAAAGAGTCCAAAAATTACTTGATTAAAGACTCGATTGTGGATCTACACAGATTCTCAACATGAGAATTAAATATGCCTTAGAAACACCTCCAAAAAGTGTTCCAAATCCTGATCAATTCTGGAAATGAAAATAAAAACCTTTGAGATTTCATCTTATGATAGTTAGAATGACTAATAAAAACCTTTGAGATTTCATCTTATGATAGTTACAATGACTAAAACTAACCACACAACTGACAACAAATGCCCATGAGGTTCTATGGAAAGGAAAATCCTCATTCACTATTGGTAGAAATTCTAATTGCTTCAGCTACTCTGGAAATCAGTGTAGAGAATATTCAGAAAGCTAAAAATAAATCTACTATATGATGCAGTTACACTACTCCTTGGAATATGTTCAAAGGGCTTGACCTCCGATCCCACAGATACTTGCTGAGCAATGTTTGTTGCCACCCTATTCACAATAGCAAAGGATTAAAAATAACCAAAATGTATTTCAACTGCTAAATAGATAATGAAAACGTACACTATTGAACACTATTCCACTTTAAAGACAGATGATAACCACTCCATTTTACCATCTCTCCACTTTCTCATCTTAGTAGCACCCACGCTTTGAGGCAGGATGGGGCCTGGCTGTTTCCTGCTGTCTGAATTTCTCATACTAAACATTGCAGTATTTTAACACCTTCACTTGCTTTCCTCTATGGCATTTACTTTTCAAAATAGAGTGTATGGAGAGAGAATGAAAAGTCCTTGTGAGTCTAGATGATGTGGAAAGAAAGAACATAGGAACTGTGGGTTCTAGTCTCCTTTCTGTAGTCTTTTTTGGGTTTAGTCATTTTCGTCTCTCTAAGTCTAGTAGTGTAGTCAAATAGTAAGTGTACTGAAATGTTTCTTTTGTATAATGAACAGCAGGTAATATGAGGGCTCCAGCCTTACTGTAAGGGGAGGGCATATGAATCCTTCCCTTTGGCTTCTGACCTTAAGGATCAATCAGGAAGCCTCTTCACCCCCCCACTCTCCCCACTCACACATCCTTTCCCTCTGTGAAACAACTCTGCCTCCCCCACTGCTTTATGACATGACTGAACAGTCTGAAACATAGAATCCTTTCACGTGCCATAATAAGATAACTTAAAATGTGGTATGAACAGTCATTTAAGAGGATTCTTTTCTTGTTTGACTAAGTTCTTCAAACTGTGTAAAACCATCTAGTTCATTGTGACTTCTTCTGACATTAACAATGAAAATGTTTTCAGTTTAGTATAATCTTTGACCATACCTGTATCAACTCAGCTATTTTGAACATCAGAAAAAAAATAAATTTTAGAAGGAGGTACATCTGAGAAGTTGGGGAAATTACAGCCTTTTTACCTCTGCCTGATAGAATTATTATCTACAAGATAATATCTACAACATGATTGCATAATTATCTACAGGACTTTCCTATATTGCATCATCTAAATTAGTTCTTCCAAGAACTAAGTCCCCAATATGAGACATATACCCAGGATTTTGCTTGAAGGCTTAGAGAAATGTGTATGTCTCCCATGTCCTTCATTCTTTATTCATATGGCTCAGGTAAAATTCTACCCATATAGTCAGAGTCATTTTACTGGAGCCAAAACTTCAGTAAATGTATATGTCATATATATGTATATGTATGTATGTATGTATGTATGTGTATATGTATACGTATAATAAAAACAACTTAACTAGGTACTCTTAAATAAGTGATTGCATGCGATTTTAGTTAGCCTTTTGAGGTTGCTGGTTGAAAATGCTTCAAATGAGTCAGGGTGTTCCCCTAACTTTGCTTTCTCTATGTGTGTCAGAACTTTAATAAATAGGTGATGAAAAGATGAACACAAGTCTTTGATAAACTGAACATGTGGCAGAAGCTGTTACACAATATGTCATATTTTATCCTAGAACTTTTGCTCAAATGACAGAGTTAGTTTAACTATGCCAAAGGCCACGTATTTCTGCTCGGTGAGAAATTTACCTGCGTTTTAAAATGATGAAATTCCTGAACTTACAATGACTTATATGTCCTTTCAGAGTCACACCCCTTAAACTCTGAGATTTATGTGGCATTTCTTTTCCAATCTTTTGATCATCTTGCTTTCAACCAATTCTCATATTTATACTTTTCTACTGTAGAAACAGCAGGCTGACTATGCTGGAATTGGAATCCCACACACCACAGTGTGACAAGCTTGAATGACACAATAATAGAATGATCCCAGGGACTCAGGAGTCAAGGCAGAGGTATTTATTGCTTAGCAACCTAGACTGATGTCAAGAGTCTCATCAAATGCAGATGGTAAGACTGATGAAAATCAAAATTGCTTTGCTATAATTTCCTTAAATTGGTGTCAACAAAAAACATTAATTAAATGCTCCATTTATTTATTTGATTGATTGACATAACAACTCTGTGGCCTAGCAGTAAAGTGGCATTTACAGCTGGCTGCTCACACTGAAGAGCCATGAACAAACAGGAGTTATGGAAAAAGGACTCCCACAACTTCTCACAAGGACACTTGTCTGCTTTTCTGAGTTGACATTCAAGTGCCTTTTTCTGATGGTTGCTACACAGAATTCTTAGAAAGAAATCAACAATGTCCTAGTGTTTTTAAGTGACACTGAAAATAAAAGTGTCTCACTTTAAAGCCAGTAATAAGCACTTTGTACAAGCAGTCCTGAGAACAAATGGACAGCTCTGAGAGGGGAGTTTAAAAAAGAGACTGTCAGGCTACACTCTCATAGGCACAGTTCTGTATTCTTTCCATTTCAAATGTGCTGCAGGAAATCTCACATAAAATATCAAACATTTCATTAAATCCCGACTTATTGGGCTGCAGGGATGGGTCGGTGGCAACTGGCTGCCCTTTCAGAGGATCTAGACGCAATTAATTCTCAAGAACTACGTGGTGACTCTCAACCATCAGTAACTCTCATTCCAGACACCCTCTTCTGATCTCTGCAGGCTTGTAGGTGGTGCACGGACATAGATACATGCAAGCAAAAACAAACTCATACACATTAAATAGAACAAGTCTTTAAAATTTTTATTTTTAGAAGGCGACTTACATAAATCATTTACCCCCACAATGAATGTGTTCCTGTGGAGTGTAAATTTACCAGTCTCTACATTATTTAGTTTTGTATATAAACTGAAAGGAATTTATTATTTACATGTTTGAATATAACACTAAAACATTAAACAGTCCAATATAAGGTCTGCATTCCTTTCTACTCAAGAGTAGTGTAGTTATGTACTCCTAGCTCACAGGAACCAACATCATATAAACAACAGACATGATTTGGAGTCATGCTTTATATGGAAATCTAGAACAGTAGAAAACATGTTTAGAAGAAGTTGTTGAAAATAAGACAAGGCTTCCATTCATTTCCTGTTTTTCTCCTCTCTTTTTTGTGAAATTTTTGCCAAATTCAGTAATATTTTAATGCTTTCTTATTCCAATTTCAGAGATGTGTATGCCTTCATAGAAATGTCTTAATCTGCTCAGGGCTATCTAACTGGTTGACATACAAGCTGTCCTACAACATCCTTATCATACTTTTTATTTCAGTAAAATTATTAGTTAAATCTTATTTCCCCTGGATTGTTTTAATTATTGATTGATTTAGTTCTCTCTCCCTGCCTTTTTCTGTTTGTCTCTGCCTCTCTCACCTTTCTTTCTCTTCTTCACCTTCTCCCTCTCTCTTTCTGTCTGTCTTTATATCTCTTTTCCCCTCTTTTCCTTGATTCCTTCCCCCTCCCACCATTCCATCAAAACTTTGTCAATCAATTTTCAAAGAACCAATTGATTTTTTTCCTTTGCTTTTTTCTAATTTTAATGTTTATTAATTGTACATTTTTAAAGTGTGCCTTCTTTAAAAACTTTCACCCTAGTCTTACCCAGCACCCATTAAAGAAGCTTCTTCTTGTAGCAGATGCAGGTTTTAGCCAGAGAGGCACCAACTGGACAGTGTGCAGAGATTGAAAGACTTCAATTCAGTCAGTCCTTAGTGGAAGAATCTAGATCTGTACAGGTTTGAGCCAGACAGATTCCCACACTAAGAATGGACATGGACATGGGGTCCCACCCCTAAGCAAGAATTGATTTGCAATTGATACCTACTGACAACAGGAAAATTAGTTTTCCGTTTTCTCCAGTGGAATGTCAGCCAGTGTATTAGCCACACTCAGGAGTAGTTGGGCCACATAAAATGAACTTCATGGGATTTTTGTGAGGTATTCTTTTAAATTTGTTTTTGATAGAGATGTGTGTGTGTGTGTGTGTGTGTGTGTGTGTGTGTGTGTGTGTGTGTGTGTGTGAGTATTTTGTTTGCAATTATTTTTGGTTTTTTGTTTTTTGTGGGGTTTTATTTTTGAAAGAGAGAGGGAAAGAAAGAACATACATTTGTGTGAGTAGAGGAGTGAAGGAGAGCCTGCAAGAAGTTGGGGAAGAGGAAAACATGATCAAAATATATTGCATGAAAATGTAAATAAACAATCAGAAACACCACCAAAACCTTCTGTTTTCTTTCCATCATGTTAAGAATGAAACAACATTATTTTAATGATCTAACTTCTACCAAAACTTAGTTTATGACTTAACACTGCCTTTAACCTGTAGAGTATTCCTCAGGTCTGAAATGTTTATGTCATCTTCTGTCATTGGTTAATATGTGATGTTGGTATCTTCAAAACATGGCTCTTTATAGTCAATTATTAGTATGATCCCTGAATCAAGATTCGATCCAATTATTTTATTCAGAACTGAAAGTGTGATTTTGAAGTCTTCAAATATTATCTATTTGAATTATCATTTTCTTCCTTCAATTTGGTCATGTCCTACTACACATATTTTGGGCAATGTGATAGTTAAATGTTTATGACTATTATATCTTTTTGATATCTTGACCTCATCATAACTATACGTCTGTCTTTGCATCTAATGTTTTTCCTACCAGGGTGTTAGCTGATATTAGTGTAGTCTATCAAGCTTCCTAATGGTTGCAAACTATGAATTTTCTTTTAATATATTATACCTACGATGTTGAAATGTATTGCTTATAGACAGCATGTTATTGCATCATTTTATACACTATGTCAATCTCCTTTTTAACTGACACATTTAATAAATGTATGCCTAATGTAATTACTCACTAAATGCATTCCATCATTTCAATTGTTTTATATTTTCAGGCATATTTGCTCCCTTTGTTCTTCATTGTCAAACTCTTTTACATTAAATAAGTATTTTCTCAATATAAAATATTGCTTTCTTTTACTTTTTCATATTTCATGGGATTAATCTTAATAACAATTTACAAATTCTAGTTCAGATTAATGCAACTTAACCAAATATAGCACAGCTCAGATGCATCCCTATCCTTCCTCTCACCTGTGCTTTGTGGTCAAGTTGTATTAATCTGAACTAGAATTTGGAATTCTTTCAGCCATGACAACTACTAGTTCTCTTCAAAAACAAAGCAAGTTGCCTCTCTCTTTCTCCTTAAAAGGTCCCCATATTTTAAAGATTTTTGGCTTTTGAATGTTTGCTTGTGTTACATTTTGTATCTTTTACTTAACATTTGTTGAGATCCTTGAGTTATCGGTCTTTTTTTTTTTTTTCCTTTTTTTCATAAAAGTTGGCAAACATTGAACTATTTCCTATTTAAACAGTACTTTGAACTCCTCTTTGGGAGAATGCCTCTGTGCGTGGGTTGATGCGCTTAACAATATTCTGAAGGTTTTTAAGGCCTTGTTTACGTGTTTATTTCATTCAATATGTTTCCAGGAATGTAGAGTTTCAATTAATTTACCTACAAGATCATAGGTATCATTGAAATTTTAAATTTCAGTTAGAGTATTCTTCATATTAAATTTATTTTTTTAACAATATTCTATTGTTGAGGGCTGGTCTGATTCAAGGTTTTCCCTGAGGTCTTGATGTATAGAGGAGTAAAGCATGCAGTTCAATCCCTAAAACCAGGCATATGCTTGGCAAAACAATTACTGGCTTGGGCCCATTGGGGGAGCTGTGGCTTTCAGTCCTAAGAACCCAATTATTCTCACCACACAAGGCTATGGCTATCAGTCAAGAACACTGAGTTCTTGGTCTGCAATGTACCTGAGATACACTGTGTTTCCTTGTACAAAATAGTTTGATTAGCTTCCTGTTGACTTTGTCCCAATTCTCCCTGGATATAGTATATAAGTTGTACTATTTAATAACATAGACTGCCCTGCTTTGTACAAGATCTCCTTATCTGGAATTTATGTATTTCCTTATATTGTGATGATCTGGTTCTGATTCTCTCAGGACATAGTCACTAAACATTATTGGGACAGGTAATTCTATAATATTTGTCAGTTTCCCATTAACAGAACCAAAATACCTGGGGAATTTTGTAACTTGGAAAGACATTTATCTAGCTTTTGAGTTTGGGAGTTAAAGTTCAGTGAACCCATTTGTTCAGACTCTGGTGAAGGCTTCAGCATAAATGGATGTTATCACAGCAGCGACGACTTATAGGTAATAGTTATAGGTTTAAAAGGGCCAAGGAAAAAAATGCCCTGCCCCTGACTAGACCAAATCCCTGGGCCAAGGAAAAGCATTCTGACCCTGAGGACTCCAGGACCAGGGCTTGAAAAGGCACCAATCTCCGAGCTTACCCCAGAGTTAGACTACAAAAATCCAAAATTCCACCAATCCCAAACCACCCTCGGAAGCTCCTTTAATTAAGAAAGTCTATATAAGGTCTATCTATACCCTGTTTAGTTTGCTCTTGTTTCTCACTCGAGGCAACCACACTCCTGGAGTCTACCTTCCCAATAAATCTCTAGAGTGGCGTTTGCTTTGTGGTATGACATTTTTATTTTTGATGAGGCAGAGCCCAGCTGCAACAACTTTTGCCAGAATGGAGAAGAGCAGAGCAGAGCAGAACAAAGCAGAGAACACTTTCACAGGTGAGACTCCCCCTTATCAAAGACAGTTGTTACACCTGGGGAAACATGAACAGAGCTGTAACACTTCCCCGGAGCAGAGCAGGGCAGAGCTGTAACGGATTAGCTTGGGGAAAACCTCCCCTGCAGGAGCAGAGTTGTGCCACTTGCTTTGTGGAAACCTTTTCCTGGAGCAAGGTTGTAAATTGCTATGCTTCTGGTGACTTTATTGTATTTCTTGGCGCCCAACTTCTGGGATACCTTTCCACTGGAGCCGCTATGCTTATAATAGTGGTCACATCATGATACATATCGCAAAAACTAGTAAGTTAATCTTGATCTTCTATAACAACCACTTTTACAAGAACTTGCTAGAGAGCCATAGAACTTTGTTAATACCTTCATATGGCACCAATCCCAGTGACCTCATTACTCTGGACTTTGAATCCACCTCTTAAAAAATTTACCTACCTAACACCACTACCCCAAAGACCTTAACAGTTCCAGACAGAAGTGGGAACATAAAAATTTTGTTCAGTGATTTGGATATCTTCTCCTTCTGTTGTTTGAAGTAAAAACAAAACAAAAACATAGCAAGTCTAGAAAAGAAAGAAAGTAAAAACTTAATAGTTAAGCTTCCATAGGAGAGTTTCAGTTAACTTTTCCCCCACTGCATGGGCCATCTTTCATTTTTGTGTACTTGTCTCATGTTGAAACCTGGGCATTTTTAATGATATAATATATCAAGCAACTCAGGATATCAGAGTCTCCCTGCATTTAATGTTTGCTGGGGTTGCTGTTTGTTATTGATGTTTTTGAACAGATTCTGTCAAGTCTGATTCTTTGTCCAGTCCCTGAATTGTCTTCTCAGCTATCTCAGCAGATAGCTCATGATTCAGTAGTCCTCGTTAGGTATCTAGAAATAATGCTCTCAATATCTGCCAAAGGTCAGTATCAATTCTGAGAATGTATTAAACATTCTCTGTCTTTTCTTGGGCAACCTGAACAAATAACTCTTTGCTTCAGACAGAAACAATTCCACCAAAGCCTAAATTAGTGAACCAGTCATTTGGGATGTTTACAAAGGTACAGCTAAGGAGTTACTTACAGGACCTTAACCAACCTAAAAGCAGCTGCCTCCCTGGGAAGCCCATCTAATCATGAGTTACAATTCATGAAAGTAGCATCCCTGGAGCTTGGATCTCCCTACACAACTTGCAGGCAGTCCAATGGGTTTGAGATCTAGAAGTCTGCCTTTCTTCTCCTTTTCTTTCCCTTGCAATTCTATCTAGAAGTTCTTATAGATTATATAACCACAGGGAGGGGGCTTGTGAACTTTGTGAATTTCAGTAATTTCCTAACACTTGTGAGTTGTTTACTTCCTGAGCCGTCCAAATTTCATTTACTTACTGAGTCTTAAGCAACCACTCTTCAAACTGGCAGATTTTCAATTCAGAGAAAATTGCTGTACAGCACTGTTTTAAAGTTTATAATTCTACTTCACTTTCAGATTGCTAAGAGCTTTAAAGTTGACCATAGATGAAGGCTTAGGTCCTCTCTGTACATGGCTGTTGTTGTTGTTGTTAGAGGTGATTATTTTTTTCGTAGTATATATACAACCCAGGGAATGTCAGTAGCTACATACATGTAGGTGGGTTTCCAGATCTCTAAGATAAAAAAACATTCTAAAATCTTCCATAATTTTACTCCCTTGATTTTCCTAACAGGTTCTTCATTTAGCCTGTTGTTTGTAGTATAACTATAGTCTTGGCAGTCTAAATATTTTTTTCTTCTTTCCCATTTTTTATTTTTTGATTTCATTTTACATTCCAACTAAAGTTTTCCCTCCTACCCCTCCTCCCATCCTCCTTCACCTCCCCCCAGTCCATACCCAATCCATTTCTCCTCAAGGGTAAGGACTCCCATGAGGAGTCAACATAGTCTGGTACAATAAGTCTGGTACAATAAGACAGGGCCTAGTCTCTCTCCCATTCATTAAAACTGAACATGGCATCCCACCACAGGGAATGGACTCCAATAAGCTAGCTCATGTACAGAGACTTTATTGTGGTCCTACTGCCACTGAGCATGGCTTCCCACCCTAAGAAATGGACTGCAACAAGCTAGCTCATGTACCAAATAGTCTAAATATTTAACAGTCATCTCTAATTATTTGGGACAGTTGCTCTCACAAAAAGGCTATTCTTATTAAGCGAGCTCCACCACGTGCAAAGAAACTCAATAACATAAACATTACAAGGGTAACATATGGCAACCTTTGTCCTTGGGAATTGAGACTTGGAAGAGTCCTAGAAGTTGCTGCACTGCTAATGGGTATGGCTGCTATTTGACTTGTGAGAGTGTACTGTTTCCAGGAGACCATTCAACTGGATGGGAAAACATAGGAGTAAGGAACCAGCCACCAGCCTATTCTCTATGACACTCATCTGAGATCATAGATTCTGATTAGCCTTTGTTTAATTTACAGAGTTTTGAAAAGGATTTTGACAACTTAAAAAAGTGAAAATATTATTATGAAAGAAAGAATATTTGGAGACCCTTGCTATTTTTGTTGGTATCATATTCTAATTTAGTTTCAATTTCTTTTATTTAAGTTTTAGTGCACAACTTTAAATGGCACAAATGCCCTCACTTTATTGTAGGATCCATTCTATCCCCAACCACAGAATGTTAGACTATCACAAGACAGTTAATATTTATTGATGATGTCTTATGCAGGAAGTGAATCTGCAAATCTTTATATGTAGTGAGTCTAATAAAACAGCAATTCAATAGTTATTCTCTGTGCTTTATTGTGTGTGTAAAACCAGGAACTCTCCATCACCAGAGAGTGGGCTGTAATAAAGAATTGAACCCAGGATGGGTTTATGCTCAAGGCCATGTTCTTGTGTATACCAATCCAAATCATTGTGAAATTAAAATGTCATGAGTTCACCATGTAAAATGATTTCATAAGAGTAATACAAAGGAATGTGAGACATTTACTTTGGATTTAGAAGTTGGTTTAGTAAGCTACTCTTAGAAATTGCTGTACTAGGAGATATCTGGGCCTATTTAAAAAAAAAAAATCCCTTAGTGGAGCAGAACCCTCTGTAAACTAGTGTGTTCCTGTGTCCTCTGCCTGTAGATTGTACTGCTTGCTCCAAGACTATATCACTATTTGCAAATAGTTTCAAAAGGATAATACAAGTCAGTGTATGTGTCTGATGTATGGTTTCAGTATTTATTCATTGATAGTTCAATAAACTTGTTAGGTAAAATGAACAATATCAAGCAATGAAAAGAAAGTTCTGCTAAGGTAACTTACACACACACACACACACACACACATGTATATATATATATACACATGTGTGTGTGTGTGTGTGTGTGTGTAGAGAATCATTGTATGACATGTGGAAGCCAGGAATCATTTTCAGAAACACTATACTCCTCCTTTGAGACAAGGTCTCACATTAGCCTGGAACTCATCAATTATGCTATATTGACTGCCTAGACAGCCTCAGGCATCCCACTGTGTCTGCCTCTCCATCACTAGCCCCTCAGGTGTGTTCACAATCATGACTCACATTTTTACATAGGATTTAGGGATCAACTTCATGTCCTTGTAGCTTACAAAGCAAGTACATTTCCAACTGAGATTTCCTCCCATTCCTGATAAGATTTTTTTAAAAAAATCACATAAATTGCTTTTATTAACTGTGAATATGCCTTGGATGGAAAGTTTTTTTTTAATTAAAAAATTTGTTTCATTTTATACACTAACCCCAGTTTCCCTTCCCTCTCCTTCTCCCAGCCCTGAACCTCCCCCATCCCATTCTCTATCCACTCCTTAGAGGGAGTAAGTCCTCCCTTTGGAAGTCAATAAAGTCTAGCACACCAAGTTGAGGCAGGATCAGGCCCCTCCCCGAAGCATGAAGGCTGAGTAAGTTATCCAGCTATAGGGAATGGGTTCCACAAAACCAGTTTGTGCACCCAAAATAAGTCCTGGTCCCACTGCTATACAGATCAAGCCACATAACTGTCACCAACATTCAAAGGGCCTAGTTTGGTCCTATTCAGATTCCCCAGCTGTCAGTCCAGAGTCCCAGAGCTCCCACTAGTTCAAGTCAGATATCTCTATGGGTTTCCCCATCATGATCTTGACACCCTTTGTTCATATGATCTCTCCTTCCTCTTTTCAACTAAATTCCAAGAGCTCAGCCCAGTGCTTGGCTGTGGGTCACTGCATCAGCTTCCACAAGTTACTGGATTACATTCTATCATCACTAGTCTGATTACAGGTTTGCCCTCTCCACATTGCTAGGAGTCTAGGCTTGGGTCATCCATATGGATCCCTGGGAATTTCCCTAGCACCAGGTTTTTCCCTAAGCCCATAATGGTTCTCCTTTTTACCTAGTTTCTCTGGTGTTGAGAACTGTATCCTAGTTAGCTTTGCTTTGTATCTAATACCCACTTATGAGTGAGTATATATCATGTTTGTCTTTTTGAATCTGGGTTACCTCACTCAGAATAATTTTTTTCTGGTTCCATCCATTTGCCTGCAGATTTCATGATTTCATTGTTTTTTTATATCAGGGTAACACTCCATCTTATATATGTACCAAATTTTCTTTATCTATTCTTCCATTGAAGTGCATCTAAGTTGTTTCCAGGTTCTGGCTATTAAAAATAATGTTGCTATGAACATAGTTGAGCAAGTGTCCTTGTAGTATGATTGAATATCTTTTGGGTATATCTGTGATATTGCTGAATTCTGAGGTAGGTTGATTCCCAATTTTTTTTGATAAGCTGCCATACCAATTTCCAGACTGGCTATACAAGTGTGCACTCCCACCAGCAGTGAAGGAGTGCTCCCTCTTACTCCACATGCTCTCTAACATAAGCTGTCATCAGTATTTTTGATCTTGGCCATTCTGATAGGTGTAAGATGATATCACAGCATTGTTTTGATTTGCATTTCCCTTATGGCTAAGAATGTTGAGCAATTCTATAAATGTCTTTAGACAATTTGATATTCTCCTTGTGCGAATTCTGTTTAGATCTGTACTTCATATTTTAATTAAAATCACCCCCCTATATACAAATGGTAAATGGGCTGAGAGAGAAATCAGAGGATCATCACCCTTTACGATAGACACAAATAACATAAAATAACTTGGGGTAGCTTTAACCAAACAAGTGAAAGACCTGTATGACAAGACATTTATTTCCACTGGCTTGCTCATCTTCATAGTAATTCTGTAAGATAAACAAAAAAAGTAGTAGTGATGCAGAGGCAGAAAATGTTCATTATCTTTCCAGTGCCAAATGATGGTCTAGGTTTTGAACTTTAGGGAGCATAGCTATGAAAGGCAGTATTTGTGAAGTTTCAAATAATATTAAACCATATGGGATGACCAGGCTTTCTTTCTTCTTTTTTTCTTCCTTTCTTTCTTTCTTTCTTTCTTTCTTTCTTCCTTTTTTTTGACAGTGAAAAACAATTTATTTTAAAAATGCTGATTACATAGCTACATTAACAAAAAATACTTTAAAAAATCTAAAAAGCTTCATTCACAGTGGAAAGACTCAGAATGCTCTATGGGATTATGAAAACACAGAGCAGATTGACATAATATGACTTCTATACTTACCACAAATGTACAAGAATCAAAATGTGTCAACATTTGTAAAAGAATAAAGGAGATGGAGAGAAAACAACAAGAACAGAGGCTACAAAATAAAGTCAACTATTTTTTTGTTTTTGTTTTTTTTTCTTATTTTACATATTGATGCCAGTTCCCTCTCCCTCCCTCCCTCCCATTTTCCCCAACCACCCTCCCATTACATCCCCCCCAACTCCACAGGGAGGGGGATGAACTTCATTTCAAGTCACAATGTGATACATGTAAATCACCAGGTCATGAAACATTAAAATAAAGATCACAACCAAGTAAAGTTAATTTCATGTCAATAAGCTTTATAGATTTGACTCAAGAATGACATTATTTAGAGACAGGAATGATAGCCAATCCTGGATGCTTTGGTTCTGCCTACAGGTCCCTCTGAGGCATTTGGTGGCAGGAAGGGTCTGACAGCTTCATGTCAGGGGACTCAAAGAGAGAAAGGTGGTCTGAAGGAGTCCCCTCCACCCCTGGTACTCAACTTTCTACAGAAGGGTGGAGGGGCAAGACAGGAATGGCTGCTGATGCTGGATGCTAGATTGCAGATAGATCCATATCTATCATCATGCACACAACTTGAGTCCAAATGTATCAAATCTTAACACAAATCTAGCCACACTAAACCTCTTAGAAGAGAAAGTAGGAGGTATCCTTGAACAAATTGGTACAGGAGACTGCTTCCTGAAGATAACTCCAGTAGCATAGACACTGAGATTGACAATTAATAAATGGGACCTCATCAAACTGAGAAGATTCTGTAAGGCAAAAGACACAGTTGACAAGGCAAAACAGCAGCCCACAGAATGAGAAAAGATTTTCACCGATCCTAGATCTGACAGAGGGCTGATCTCCAAAATATACAAAGACATCAAGAAGCTAGTCACCAAAACACCAAATAATTCAATTAAAAAGAGGGGTACAGAACTAAACAAAGTATTCTCAATAGAGGAATATAAAATGGCTGAAAGACAAATAAGAAAGTGCTCAACATCCTTAGTCATAAGGGAAATGGGAATCAGTCTACCTCAAGATCCAGTAATTCCACTCTTAGGCATATACCAAAAGGATGCACATTCATACCACGAGGACATTTGTTCAACTATGTTCACAGCAGCATTATTTGTAATAGCCAGATCCTGGAAGCAATCTAGATGCCCCTCAACTAAAAAATGGACATATAAAATGTGGTATATTTACACAATGGAGTACGACTCAGTGGAAAAAAAAACAGTGGAATCTTGAAATTCACAGGAAAATGGATGAAAGTAGAAGAAACCATCTTAAGTGAGGTAACCCAATCACAGAAAGACAAACATGGTATGAATTCATTCATATATGGATTTTAGACATAGAGCACAGGATCACCAGCGTACAATCTATACTGCCAAAAAAGCTAGGAAACAAGGAATACTGTAAGAGAGATATACACAGTCCCCCAGTGAAGGGAAAAAGGACAAGAGTCCCTGAACAAATTGGGAGGGAGGTAGGAAAAAGAGGAGAGGAAAACAGGAAGGAAAGGAGAACGTGAGGGATCAGGAAAATTGAATGGAAAGATGAATAGAGGAGAGCAAGAAAAGAGATACATCAATAGAGAGGGCCATTATAGGTTTAAAGATAAATCTGGCACTAGGGAATTGTACAGAGATATACAAGAATGACCCCAACTAACAATCTAAGCAATAGTAGAGACTTTAAGTGTCCTTACCTTATAAAGAGAATGTTGACTACCTTAAATGCTATCCTAGAACCTTCATCCAGTAGCTGATGAAAGCAGAAGCAGAGATCCACAACTAAGCCCTGAGCCAAATTTTTATAATCCAGCTTCAGAAGGGAGGAGTGATGAACAAAGGGGTCAAGACCACGCTGGGAAAACCCACAGGAACAGCTGACTTGAGTAAGTGGGAGCTCATAGACCCCAATCTGACAGCTGGTGAACTAACATAGGACCAAACCAGGCCCCCTGAATGTTGGTGTCAGGTAGGACAGGGCAGTCTATGGGGTCTCTGGGAGTGGAAACAAGATGTATCCCTAGTGCACAAAGGGTCTTTGGGAGCCCATTTCCCATGGAGGGATACTCCCTTAGCCTAGAGACACTAGGCAGAGCCTAGATCTTACCCCAAATGACTTGACAGATTTTGATGATCCCTAATGAAGGCCTCACCCTCCCTGGGGGTGATTGGGGGATCACGTGGGGGACTTGTAAGGGGCAAGGGAGTTTGGGAGGGAGAAAGAACTGGGATTGATATGTAAAATAGGATTGTTTCTAATTTAAATAAAATTTATTTTTTTAAAAATGACATTATTTATGGTGAAATTAAGAAAGCAATATAAAAAAGATGTCAACATTTCCTCAAAACTCCCTATTATTCTGAAAAAAAGATGTTTCCTCAAGGAAAATACATGAGAGTGGAAACAAAGCATAAAGAACCTAAAAGACTTCCCCCAGGTCAACTGGGAGCTTTACTGCTGGAAGAAGGCTGGACCATGCCACATGGCCAAAGGCTAAGGTCTTTAGTGGCTCTTCCCATCCACCCTTCCCTCAGTAGCTCTCTTATAAACACGGTACTTTTACCACTGAGCTGACATCTGAAAAATGCTGGGTTTTTTTTGTTTGTTTGTTTTTGTTTTTGTTTTTGTTTTCTCTCAGCACAGAATCTTGAGACAATATGCAGCAAATGATGAAAGTATCTAAATCAGTAGTTCTCAACCTGTGGGTCATGACCCCTTTGAGGTCACATATCAGACATCTCATATATCAGATATTTATTATGATTCCTAACAGTAGCACAGTTGCAGTTATAAAGTAATATTTAGACTCTCAGTGAAGTACAGATTGCCCAAACAAATGACTATACAATGCAGCTCTGTCCACCTCTATGGCTACCTACTTTCTCCTGGGTCCCTTTGCTTGTGGTGATTTTCTATGAGTCATTCCTTTCCTTTTAGATGATTTGGCTCTGAAGTTAGAGTGATCCAGTTTTCTCACTTTCCTGCATGAGAATCTATATGTTTAAAAATCTTGTTCTTGGTACACATTTTGACCTTTCATTTAAATTATGAAATATTTCCAATTCAACTGCAGTGTTGATGTCTTTTGATCTATACTAAAGTCATCTTTCAGAAGCCTTTCATCGTTCATTATACAAAACTCTGACCTCAGTCTATTCTTCTGATCTTCAGGTCTTTAGGTACTGAATAAATTTTTATTTATTTATTTCTACCTTGACTTCATAAGTGATTTTAACTGTTCTATGTATTCTTGTTGTCATATTCTAACTTCCTGATGCTTTTGGTTATGATTTTCTTGAATACTCTACCATTCTAACAATTGTTTACTCAGAAAAGTGGTATTAATCACTTCAGGTTTAGAGGAACAGTTGACTCCTCTATAGAGGCACTGTTGACTTACAAAGTCTGCCACCTTTGCCATCTGTTATCATGTACCCATGTGACTGTTCATTTGCCTATTTCAGAGAGCTAGGGTTTTTTTGACAGAATGGTTCCAATCTGATGGATAGGAATAGCCAGTGAGTGACATTGGTTCAGTTCCTCAAACCTTCTTTAGACTCCACAGGCACCAGAAGTGTGTGTGTGTGTGTGTGTGTGTGTGTGTGTGTGTGTGTGTGTGTGTGTGTGTGTAGGCAAATCATTCATACACTTAAAATAAAATTATTTTGATAAAACTAAAAGAATTACTTACAAAGAGAGAACAGCACATTGTATAGAGCTTACATGGGTCTGAGCTAGATGGGGTCTCAGAATTAAGAGAAGTGGACACAGGCCCCCATCTAATCCAGAAGTAATCTCCAATTGACCATTGTTCACAAAGGGAAAATTATTTTTCTCCAAAGGCATCTCACTGAGTATACAAACCAAATCTAAGGGCAAACTCCATGCCCAGCAATAGATGGCCAAAAGAAAACAAACTCAATGGTATTTTTTAATGGGGTTTGTTTCATAATTCTTTGTCTTAGCTTTTTTTAAGCTTTCTGGTCTTTTACTTAAATATTATGGCTTCTGATTTTATGTTTTTATGGGATTTCTACGTGCATGAGGGTGTTTCTCTGCATTTCTATGTGTTTCTTGTGCTTTAAAAAATTGTTTATTTTGTCCTATTGTGGTTTGTTTACTTGGTTGGTAGGTTGGTTTTAGTTTCCAGCATGTTTTCTAATGAAAGAGAGAAAGAAGGGGGTGTGGATTTGATGGCTGATGAGGTGGAGAGAATCTGGAAAAAGTTAGGGAAGGAGAAGTCATGATCAGAATACACTGTATGAAAAATATTTTTTCAATAATATAAATAAATTTTAGAGAGAGAAATAGGACTTAGATGGTTTTTCTTCCCTTGCCTTAATGACAAGGTGAAACAAGGTGTTTTGAAATCAGAAAACATCAGCCAACAACAGACTGGTTCTAGTTTCTAGTCTGTTGAGGAAATTGTACATACCCTTGTACTATTTACTAGTTTTGTCTTTATGTCTACTGCATCTGTGCTTTACCCTACAATTATAATTGGCTTTCATATCTTTATGTGCCTACAAGCTGTTGTAATAAACATATTTCATAAGCCCAATAAATAAATAAAAAGTTATCCTTCTGCTGTCTCTGTTGATTTTATTTTTTGCATTACAACAGTTTATATTGCTAATATTAATAATAATAATTGCCTTCTTTCTCATTTCCAAGAGGCAATAATTATATGAATGTTGGTTTCTTATTTTCAAAAGCCCTGAAATGTAGTTGAAATAAGTTAACAGCTCAAAAATAATTTTGATAAACCTTTTCTCAAAGACCAAAAGTTCTTTGGAAGTAAGGATAAGGAATGTGTCAATTTAGGATGGTTATTTTCAATTTTCTTTTGTACCTCTGTATATGAATAGAAATCGTTTACTTCTTGTTATGAAGACATAGAACTTACCTTTATAAAAGGTAGTACAGTGTATTTACAACTCATTGCACATTATTAAATCTGCACAGAACTTGCCTCTTTCCATGGATTCTTTCCAGGTATCTCCTTATCCATTCATATCTTTAACAATAGTTTAACTTATGACTGCTTATATACAAAGTCTTAAAATTTTGCAGGTTTCATTAGAATTTGGGACTAAAATCATAAGTCTTCCACCACTTTAATGTAGGTGTCACTCTTAGTAGAGCCCCTGTAAAATTATTCTATTTCTGTATTAATATTTAATATTTAATAACTACAACTTCTTTCTAAATTAGAAAACTTCTAGGCAGTTTATTTTCCTGCCTGTCGTTCTTCCTCTGCGTTACTTAGAGAACAGAGACACCACATCGTAATTCTGTGATGATTAACAGACTTTACCCCTCACTTTGAGTGCTGCTGACTGACATGTGCTGCTTGCATGAAGAGATGGGAAATGTCCAGTCTCGTCTGCAAAGCAGCTTCCCTTTAATTAATTTAAATGGGGAATTGTAAAGCGTGGAAAGGTAGTGCCATGAGCAGAGGAACAGGGTTACAGCTGATGACAAGCATTGGCAGTTACCAGCTAAGAGGCTCTTGGATAAATACTATGGTGCCTTCAGCTAAACACTGGCCTCTTCAATGGAGAAGAGTTGTGACAATTGATTCTTTCTGCTATGGCTCACAGCTGCTTTCAGGATCACAATGTACATAACAATCCCCACTGATCAAACTCTTATTCTGAATCATATAAAACAAGCAGCATCTCTCTCTGACATTGCAGTTTAAAAAGCTTGACGATATATGCACTATTTTGTAAAGTGTGTGCAAAACATGCCCTTAGTAAATTTCCACAGAATGCTAAACTGTATTATTACATTGTCTTTCCTCATTTTTCTTAATTTCTATTTTTAAAGATAATTATTTTAAAAATGTTGTAGGCCCTAATATGACATATGTATGGAAGAAAGTAGAAAGTTAGAGAATGTTGGTTAAGGGCAAAGGTCTAAGGTGGTCTCAGGAGCCTGTCTCATGAATTGTGAAGGGAGATGTGTGCTGCTCCCTGTTGCAGGATGTGCTTCAAGTCAGTGCACAAGGTAGCTGTACACAGAACACAAAATTCACGTCTGAACATAGACCACCAGGGGAAATGAGAACTGAGACATCTATGTATTCTAGAACTGAAGTTAAGTATTAATTTTATAGGAAGACAAGTTTTTTTGGGTTCCTATAAAAGAGTGTGCCTAGCATGAAGGAAACCCTGGGATCAGCCAACAACACTGTTAAGAAAAAGAAAAAAGTAAAATTACTACAAGTTCTACTTTAAAATGTAAGTGGGTTTTTTTTTCAGTTGAAGCAACAGGAAGTACTTCATTCCATGTGAACAGTAAAATTGGGTTTTACCAAGCATGACAAAATGTGTGAGTTTCGAAGGTAAGAAAAAACCTGGACAATAAAGAAATTGCATTAGTCCCAATCAGGTTAAGATGGCTCACTTTCCTGTCCAAGGTAAGAGTAGAGGGACCTCCTCACAGCACTGACTCAAGAAGGTAACTGATGAGCAGTTGTCATATTTCTGTGTTCAGGAGAGGCCCCTCTGAAGATGCCCCTGCTTCTTTACTCTTAGCAGGAATAATTCTATTTTGCTTTAGTTTGATCTGCTGGGGTCTAGCGCAACAAGTAAGCCCACAATAGCCTTCCAGAAGCTTGTAGAACAATGGTCAGCCTATGTCTGACAAATGCTACAACTTCCTCCTCTCTTTTCAGAGGCTAGATCCTAGCAGTTGGGTGTTAGCACCTAGCCAGAGATCAAACATTTTTCTATTTGAGAAATTCAGTACAAAGGAAGAAAATATCTTTGTGTTTCTTTTTTATTCTACCAAAATGGAAACTTGTTTGTTAGAGGGTCTCACTCAGGTGCCTGATTTCTCTTTAGTGCCTCACATCTAAGCCAAGGGAGGACTCGGAATAACACCATTTGAAAAGGGATTCTGGCTCAAGAACTAGCTTAAAATAGCAAAGGAAGAAATGAAAGTAACATGGAAACAAAAGAACTGATACAGGACCCTCAGGGGGTAGAAGAAGACTCTCCCATCCATAACACAAGAGCAAATTGCTGAATCTCAGCTTCTACTGCCATATATAAACTTCCTGGGGCTAAAACCTACCTGCCAGTCAGGTCTCACAGTGTCTTTTGGGGTCCTATGGGGTTACAGTCAGCACTCATTCAGGGATATGTTTTCAGCTCACACTCTAGCCCTTTTTTTTAACATATTGATCCCAGTTCCCCTTCCCTCCCTCTCTCCCTCCCTCTTTCCCTCTCTCCCACCCACTCATGCTCCCCTCCCACCCTCCCTTCCCACCCCCCCCAACTCCACATGTAGGGTGATGTCTTCCATGAGGAGTCATCTAAAATTGTCAAATCATTTGGACCTCTTTCCTGTCTCTAGGTTAAGGGAGTATCCCTCCATGGGGGATATGCCCAGAAGGTCCTTTTATGCACCAGGAATATATCCTGGTTCCACTGTCTGAAGTCCCTTAGACTGTCCAGGCCTTCTAGCTGAGGCCTATGTTCAGGCGGTCTGAGTCAGTCCTATGGTGGATTCCTCACTATCAGTCTGGGGGCCTGTTAGCTCCTTCTTGTTCAGGTCAGCTGTCTTTATGTGTTTCTGTAGCCAGGTCTTGTCCTCCCTCTCTGCATCTGGATTCCAGTTCTGTTCAGGGTTTAGATGTGGGTGTCTGCTTCTGTTTCCATCAGCTACTAGATGAGGGCTCTATGATGGTAGATAAGTTAGTCATCAATGTCATTATCAGGGAAGGGCATTTATGGTAGCCTTTCCACTGTTGCTCAAATTGGTAGTTAGAGTCAGTCTTGTAGGTCTCTGGACATTTCTCTATTCAAACCTATAATGGCTCCATCTTTTATTTTCTTTCTCTCTCTCTCTCTCTCTCTCTCTCTCTCTCTCTCTCTCTCTCTCTCTCTCTCTCTCTCTCTCTCCTCTTGTTTATTCCTCCCCTGGCCCATGTGCTTTCCTCTCCTCCCCTTCTCTTTCTCCTAGTTCCCTCTCCACTCACAGCTCCCCCCCCACTCCCCATAAGCTCAGGAGATCGTTTCCCTTTCCCCTTCTGTGAGGGACCTTATATGAATCTCTTAGAATCCTCCTTGTATCCTAATTTCTCTGGCGATGTGAATTATAGGCTGGTGATCTTTTGCTCTATGTCTAAAATCTATATATGAATGAGTACATACCATGTTCCTCTTTTTGTGACTGGGTTACCTCACTTAGGATGGTTTCTTCAAGTTCCATCCACTTGCCTGCAAATTTCAAGATTCTATTGTTTTTTTTTTTTTTCCTCAGAGTAGTATTTCATTGTGTAAATGTGCCACATCTTCTTTATCCATTCTTCAGTTGAGGGGCATATAGGTTGCTTCCAGGTTCTTGCTGTTACAAATAATGTTGCTATGAACATAGTTGAGCACATGTCTTTGTTGTATAGATGTGGATCATTTGGGTATATGCTTAAGAGAGAGATTGCCAGGTCCCTTGGTAGATTGATTCTCATTTTTCTGAGGAACTGCCATACTGATCTCCAAAATGACTGTACAAGTTTGCACTCCCACCAGCAGTGGAGGAGTGTTCCCCTTTCTCCACATCCTCTCCAGCATAAGTTGTCTTTGGTGTTTCTAATTTTAGCCATTCTGGCAGGAGTAAGATTGTATCTCAAAGTTGTTTTGATTTGCATTTCCCTGAATGCTAAGGATGTTGAGCATTTTCTTCAGTGTCTTTCAGTCTTTTTGATTTCCACTATTGAGAGTTCTCTATTCAGTTCTATACTCCATTTTTAATAGGATTATTTGGTGTTTTGGTGACGAGTTTCTTGAGTTCTTTGTATACTTTGGAGATCAGCCCTCTGTCAGATGTAGGATTGGTGAAAATCTTTTCCCTGTCTGTGGGCTGCTGTTTGGTCTTGTTAACTGTGTCCTTTGCCTTGCAGAAGCTTCTCAGTTTAAGGAGGTCCCATTTATTAATTGTCTATCTCAGTGTTTGTGCTACTGGAGTTATGTTCAGGAAGTGGCTTGCCACTCTGTCCCTTTTTAAAGAAGGAAGCAACATAACAGCATTTCTTCCTTTTGAGTGTAGGATTCAGATCATCATTTTGTTGCCTAGCTCTAGCAATGTCCATGACTACTCTGACTACGTAGAGCAAAGTTCTCAACCTGGGGGTTGCGACTGTTTTAAAGGCATCACTTAAGACCATCAGAAAAGAAAGGTATTCGTATTTACAATTAATAACTGTAATAAAAATAGTTATGAAGTAGCAATGAAATAATTTTATCATTGTGAGCCACCACAACATAAGTTCTGTATAAAAAGTCACAACATTAGGAAGGGTGAGAACCACTGCCATAGAAGGTACATACAAATCCTTATCCAGAAGTTCACAGCATGAAAATTACTTTTCCCTAGGCTACCATGTGTTCAATTCTCTGCCTTCTGCTGCTGACCCAACAAGGAACTTAATCAATTATATGAGGCTGTTCTCCATTCCAAGGAACCTAAGTCCTATGGATCAGTAGTTTTCATTACACATGACAAGTCTCTCTCCATAATATAATACTCCAGAGATAATGAGTCCCATCTGAACATCCTATCACATTCAAGGGAAGCTAATTATAAGAGGACAGGGATCCTATGGTCAGCATAGAATTTTGCCTCCCATACTTTGGGGAATAACTAGTCATAGAGAATACAATTGTTAAAATTTTAAGTAGAAACTTAAGAAAAAAACACAAAAGAAATAACTAATGGAGCAAAGAAAAGAAAAGAGAAAGAGGTGCAATAAAGAAGGAAGGGAAAGAAAAAGGAAGAATTTATTTATTTAATTTAGAAACAATCTTATTTCAATCCCAGTTCCCTCTTTCTCCCATCCCCCCATGCTCTGACCGACCATCCTACCCCCCTATCCATTCCCCAAGGAGGGTGAGGCCTTCCATGAGGGAAAATCAAAGTCTGTCTCATAATAGAGGGAGCCATTATATGTTTAAAGAAAGAATACTTTGAAAAAAGTGAGATTCAGAGGAATTGCTTAACTCCAGATAGTTTCCCTGAAGTAAATAACTTCCATGGCTGGTAGAAAAATCTGACTAGCATCAGCACAAAGGATGATGGTTGTAAGCCAAAGAAGAGACATCTTTATCAGTCTGTGGCACGGAGAAAGAAATTTTTTTTAAATCTCTAGAGAGTTACTAAAATGAACCTTGAATTTGGAAGCAAGGTAAATGAGAAGACAGCAAAGGAGGCCCAACAAAAGCAGCTACATTGGAACTGTTGGAGAGTGCAGAGTATGGAATGAGAATAGTGATCTACAGAGAGAAAAGCATGACTAGACACAGTTTATCACATACAGAACATGTAAAGGTGGACCCTCATAAATCAGTACAAATGACCTCTCGGTGAAGGGTTCCTCTGGGGTTGCTGAACTGGAGGCTGATGGGAGATGTCATTCTGTAAATATGTTTCTCTTACTGGTTAATGAATAAAGCACTGTTGGCCAATAGGACACAAGATAGGTGGAACTAGGAGACAAGGAGGTTTCGGGAGGAGGTATGAAGAGAGTCAACATGTAGGACCTAGAGGGCAGAACTCTGGGCCCTCTCTCTGGTAAGATAAGACCACGTGAAAATACTTAGATTAATAGAAATGAGTTAATATTTAAGAAAGAGATAGCTCTGATAAGAAACTAGTAACTGGCTAACAGCTTTATATCTAATACAGTGTTTCTGTGTGTTGTTTGGTGCTGGCAAAACTCTTGGAACAGGCTGGGGGGGAAACTACCCCTAACAGGAAGCAGCTCTGATTGTGCAGTTCTCACAGTAATCGCTCCATATGGGAAGAAAAGAGGGAGGGTTTTTTTTTATTAAGGAAAAATTTTAATTTTTTTTTCATTTTTACATACCAACCCCAGTTCTCCCTGCCTCCCCTTCTTCTGTCCCCACCTCCCCACTATCCTACTCACCATCCATTGCTCAGATGAGGTAAGGCCTCTCTTGGAAAATCAACAAAGTTTAGGTAAGACCAAGCCCCTCCCCCACTGTATCAAGGTTGAGCAAGATCTCCCAACATAGGAATGGGCTCCAAAAAGCCAGTTCATGCACCAGTATAAGTCCTGGTCCCACTGCTAGGCCTCCACCCCAACAGATCAAGCCATATAACTGTCACCCACAATCAGAGGGCCTGCTTTGGTTCTAGGCAGGTTCCCCTGCTGTCAGTCTAGAGTTCATGAGCTCCCACAAGTTCAGGTCAGCTGTCTCTGTGGGTTTCCCCATTTTGGTCATGTACCCCCTTGCTTATAAAATCTCTCCTCCCTCTTTCCAACTGAACTCCAGGAGCTCAGGCAGGGCTTAGTTGGGGATCACTACATCTGCATCAGTTACTGGATGCAGATTCTAGGGTGACAATTAGGGTAGTCACTAATGTGATTACAGGGGCAGGCCAGTTCAGACACCCTCTCTACTATAGCTAGGTGTCTTAGCTGGTGTCATCTTTGTGTATTCCTGGGAATTTCCCTATACCAGGTTTCTCCCTAACCCCATAATGGCTCCTACCCTTTCCTTCACTGCCCTAACTCCGCCATCTTGATCCCTCATGTTTCCATCCCCCATCCCCTCCATTCTTACTCCCACCCCCTGTTAGTTTACACAGGAGATCTTAACTATTTTCCTTTCCTGGGGCCCTCCATGTGTGTCTCTCTTAAGGGCCTTCTTTTTACCTAGCTTCTCTGGGGTTGTGGATTGTAGCCTGGTTATACTTTGCTTTGCATCTAACATCCACTTATGATTGACTTAGCAGAAAATAAAACAAAAAAAATAATGTCTTGAAATTTTCAGGCAAATGTATAAAAAGCCAGCCTGAGTAAGGTAACCCAGACCCAGAAAGACAAAGGCAGTATGTACTCACTTATTAGGTTTTCAAGTCTCTAAACAACCATTTGATCCGTAAATAATTTTAGAAATATATTCAGGAAAAATCAGAATAAACAAATGAACTAAATTTTTTTCTTCTGAAAAATAAGAAACTGGATATAAACAGTTCTTTCTTGTTATTATCCTGTTACCATTTGACTTATTATAATGCATCTGTATTTTTAAATTTTATACTTTGTAATGATGCCTATTTTGGAAATAATACTAAGATAGTCTTTCACCAGAAAATACATTTTTAGCACACACAAAAAAACTAAGATGAATTCTTCTATTAAACTATTAAAATGAATTTTTTAACCTTCAATCAAGTCAGCAATTTGAAAAATCTTAGGTTCTATTTTGTCATTTAGTGATAGTTGACTCAGTTCTTAATTTTTATAGCTATAGCACATGAAACCATACTTTATTGTTCTTTGGACGTGCCATAGCCTGCTTTTTATAGGAAGAATACTATGCCCCTTCTCATCTTTTGTCACAAGATCATACTTTTTCTGCTTCTTTGGATGCAGGGTTTTATGTTACTTTAAAATTTTAAAATATGGTTTTATTTTGATATTGATGTTATGGGTTATACATTTAATATTTTGTTTGTTCAACAATTATAATGTGTTCACCCACTATTAATGTTGAAATCTATTTTTATAAATTTGAGTATAAAATGTTTAAAATGTGTATTAGTGAGTTTATACATCTACTTCAACAAAAAGGTGGATGGGTTTATATATATATATATATATATATATATATGTATGTATGTATGTATGTATATGTTATATGTATATGTATATGTATATGTATATGTATATGTATATGTATATGTATATGTATATGTCAGAGTTTTTCAACTTTAAAACATGTACCATACTCCCTAATGGAGACAAAATAGGCAGAGAGACTGAGGAAGCTAAGCTGGAAGCTAAGAAGTAGATAGTAACCACTTCCTACCTTCAGTCCTTGCATGGTGTTCCTGATGACTCTGCTGCCTCTTGTCCTGTCCACAGGATAATCCAGTGCACAGTACTGAGAGCTCTCTGTTCCATGCTTGGAATGCTTCTAGGTTTGAAATGTCCCTTGAGTTGTTGTTGTTGTTGTTGTTGTTGTTGTTGTTGTTGTTGTTGTTGTTCTTCTTCTTCTTCTTCTTCTTCTTCTTCTTCTTCTTCTTCTTCCTTCCTTCCTTCCTTCCTTCTTTCCTTCCTTCCTCGTCCTCTTCCTCTTCTTTTTCTTTTTTCTTTTAAATAAAACTTGACCAGGAATTATAAAAGGGAAAGTAGTCTTTAGTAAAAGGGTGAGGACATCAGCAGAAAGGAAAAGTAGTTCAACCCATCTCAGCCAAAATCGGTTTGGGCTGGCCATAAAAGCATCCTAGCATTGCATAGGCAGACAAACAGACAGCCCATGCTATTCCATGATGGGTCCCAGAAGGACACTTCTGCTTCTTGCTTGAGAACTTCGGGGAGACAGAACATCTAGAAAATCATCACAGGGAGCTGCCTCATACCTTCAGGCTCTGTAAACTACTTTAGATTCAAAATACACACACATCCAAAAACTCAACACCAGGGGACTAGCACGTTTGCCAACTTCATAAAAGAATAGATGAATTGATGCTGTTTTACTTTAATTGAATGTATTTAATATAACTCTGGCAATGATTTCTGCCTAGTGTCTCAGTTATTTTGAGCTGAGAAAAGTGAAATATGCCAACACAGCTTTATTTTATGAAGATGATTACTTAGGAAACATTTGCAAATAATACATTTGAGTTGTAATGACAGAAATAAAATCTAGAAATGTTGGTCTCCCTACTTGACAACCAGATATTGTGTGCAGCACACCATCCTGTACACTATCTGACACCAAGCATGTTGCTTGTCTCTGAGAGGTTGGCTAGTGAAGAAGACAGACTTGTAAACACTAATTGGGACAATGAGTGTGTGACTATTGGTGAGACGACAATGGAAATAAATTTCTCCTTTGTTGTAGAAAGGTAGGAGGTATCTTATAAGTGGTATGAGCTGAATTCTAATGGGGGAACACAGTTGCTTGACTTCAGGTTTGATAGTCAACAGCAGCGTGGATGTTCCTTGGCAATCTGTTTAGTAATTACATAGAACCCAGAATCAGCAGAGCTTAAGACATCAGGATTGGGTTTTGCTTTGTTTTGTTTCTATATAATAAACCAACCTTACTTAGAAAGTTTGAGGCTGATGAAGTTGCTCAAAAAGCTGGTGAAGGACTCAGTTATATTTAACTTCTTAAGTATCTAGACTTAATACATGATTTATTTTTGTACACAAACTGTGAAAGAAAGGGTATTGTTGTTTTTGTGTGTTTTATTATTATTGTTGTTGTTGTTGTTGTTATTAGAATGATAACTTCTTCAAAAGTCTTTCCCAGTAGGTCTTGGCTCTTTTATTATGGACCTAAGCTGAATCATCTGACCATCTCTAAGGGAAGGAGAACCTGAGCAAGTGTTTCTAACTTGACACAGTATCTACTTTAGCACACTGGGTTCTATTGGTGAGAAGAGAGACATCTCACTATCTAAAATCTACTTGTATTCTACCCCACCCCCTAAATCCAACACAAAATCTTAACTATAAATGAAAGAAGATTCTGAAATGGAGACAATATGCAGATTTGTGTTGTTAGAGAACTAAGAAAAACTCAGTGGTGAACCTTATGGATGTGATGTTTGCCTCCTCTATTGCAAATATGGCACTGATGGAGCTTACAGCCTGTATATACCAGCAAGCGCAGGCACATAGAGCTGCACTGGGTTGACATTTAGGTGAGACCCTGGGTGTAGGGTCTTTCAGTTGAAGCTGGAATGAGCTAAGAATGTTGAAATCTTGAAGGAAATGGATGTATCCTGCATGTGAAGTCAACATGAATTTAGGGAACATGAGTGAAATGCTTTGGCCTGAATGTTGCTGCCTACCCCCAAATACATGCTCTAGCTTAATACCCATGTCTGAAATTCCTAAAGTGAAAATTTAATTAGTATAAAAATAAAATACAATTTGTAAAAAAAAATATTAATATGCCTAATATGGTGATCTCCAGAACTGATGCAGAACTGTGAGGAATTCTTACTGGCTTGTTTTTCATAACTTCTTCAACTACCTTTCTTATACAACCTGGGGCCACTTGTATAGGGGTGATACTAATCATCATTTAGCAATTTAAAAAAATTCTCACAGACACAGGCCATTCTGATACAGGAAATTCTTCAGTTAAGGTGCCCTCTTCTAAAGTGACTTATTTTGTGTCAACTTGACAATAAGAATGTATCTTTTAAAAAGCTTTGTTCATTTTATATACCCACCACAATTCCTTCTCTTGCCCCTCTTTCTTCTCCCTCTCACTTCCTCCAAACCTTCCCCTCCCCCATTAAATCCTCAGTAAAACAAAAAAGGTCAATTATAAATATCTCTGAAACAAGTAGAAAGTATTGCAACTTCCAAAGGAAATACAAGATATACAAAAAAATGTAATGGAAAATTGAGAACTTAAGTGATAGAAGTGAAATAATTAATTCAATAAGTGGGATGAAAGTTATCAATGAATTAATAGGTGGTAATCATAAGAGTAGGTGGGGTTTTATTGACAAAGAGGCTATCTACAAGAAATATGCTTATTTCAAATGTAGCCAAGTATATGGACTTATAGCAAAAGGATTAAAAGGTAGATCTCATAAGTGTCAATCAGAGAAAATAAATAATGAGTATATCATGTAATAGGCTTTAAAATATATTGCTATAGAAAGAAAGGGACATTATATAGTTGAAAAACCAATGTCAATCTACCAAGGAGAATAGAATGATTTATAGGTAAACATATAGAAGCCATTAGTGAGAGAATAAATTAGAATTAAATTATGAAACATTGTAAGAAATATTCCGTAAATTTATTTATTCTCAACCAATTTCTTTTCATTTGAATCTCATTTTCCGCTCATGTCATGTGTGTATACTTTAAAGAAGGGAAGGGGAGTGATACGTGTGCCTAATACAGGCATTTGTACAGGAACTAACATTTTTTAGCTCTCTACTTACACAAACATACAACTATTTTATCATATGAGAAAAGGATGTCAGTGACCTTGGATACAATGTGAATAAATAGAACAATGTTACTATTTAATAAAACTTCATTCTTGGGATCTGATGATAGAAGCACATTTTTGGCTAACAGAAAGTGCTAGTCCCAGGAGGCTTAAAACAGCAAAGCAGCCATTCTAGCTAGCCATAAAATCCAGGCACAAATTTTTAATTCCAGGACTCAGGATTAAGAGGCAGATGGATCTGTTAGTTCAAGGCCACACCGACAACACAAAATTGATCCAGTCCTTAGCACTTGGGAATACAGACCTTTAATCCCAGAACTAGGGAGGTGGGGACAGGAGTGATATGACTGTGCAGAGAAAGGAATAAAAGGTGGAGGAAGCAGGAATTCAGAGTCTTTTGCCTCTGAGGATTCATGGAGAGAGGATTACCATTTCAGCTGGGTAGAGGTAAGATCTACTAACTTGGCTACTTTGTTTCTCTGATCTTTGATTTGAAGCTTGAACGCCAATATCTGTCTCTGGGTCTTTTATTTATCACACTACAGGACCACTTTTATTTAGGAATGTGTATGTATAATTTTCTTTAATTGTGTTTCAGGAAGGAAAATATTCAGGTATAGTTATAACACACAAAGTATGTCAACATAGCAAGAGGACTCATTTTCACTCCATTAAATCTGACTCTCAAGTCTGATCCCTGAGATGAGCGAGGGATAAAAGTGCTAGAACATGTAGGTGAACATTAATGCTTATGCCTGAATTAAAAAGGTGACCTTTACCATGTCTGTCACAATGTATGTGAAATGGGTGTTTATAAAGTGGCTTTTGAACTTACTGATCTTCTTAACAACTTTTAAAGGGAAGAGACAGACAGACAGACAGACAGACAGACAGACAGACAGACAGACAGAAACTGAGAGAGGGTGCACCAACAAGCACAGTTAGGTGGCATTTCACTTCAACACAATTGTGATTTTTAAAATTTTATTCCAGATACTGGAAATGGGATATCTGTCTACTGCTAAGAGTTATGTTCCTTTATGAGGCCCTAGAGATAAGTTTTCCTAGATGCTATCTAAGATTTGTGATGTATTTTGCAAAGTATATAAGTAAACTAATATTTTCCTCTAAAGTCTTTGAAGTACTGGAAAGAAATATGTGTAATGGGGTTCTTTGTGACTGTAAACATAAGATTAAGAAAACACACCAGAGCAGCATTGTGCACTAATGGAATGGTTTGAAAGGAAAAGACTAAGATGTATGTAAATCCATAATTTCTTCTATCAATCTGCTCTAATGAGAAAATGGCTCCTTACACTGTTGACCTGTTGCTTAAATAAAGACAGAGGGCATCAAAATGAGAAGCCTGAGTGTGTTTTTTAAAACTCATTGGAGTAACTTCATCTAGGGATGACATGCTGGACCTTTAAAAGCAGGCTGAGTTGATGACAAAAGCATGGCTGGGAGCAGAGGAACAGTCACTATGTGCCTAAATCTAAGGAAAGTCACTCACCCTTCCTGTGGCCAGGACTACTCATTTACAAATAACTGTGACTGCTATCCTAGATGACCACAGCTTCTAGTTCTACCTTCATGAGCTGGGGTATATTTCTTACTTCCAAGTCAAGTTTTTCACCTTATATAGTTGTGAAGCTTAAATAAGTAGCTTGACACAAAGCATGACTTAATTAGTAATTGTCCATTATTACTAACTTCTCAATCATGTGCTAGACACAGGCACTACTAAGGAGCAGGTCCCCAGTAAAGCAATTGGACTAACCTACAGACCAGAATCCATCACAGCCTTATATAGATTTTATAAATGGTCTGACATGTTTTGTTTGGCAGACTATATTTAGCTCCAGAACATTTTCATTTTCCTATTTTGAATTATTTCTCAATACATAAAATTGGTTTGCACAAATTTCAACCTTTAATTTCTCTAAAAATGTAAAATATCTGGTAATATTAATCTTGCTAACACAAATGTCAATCATTAGGGTCAAGTTAGAGCTGCTCTCTTAAAAATCAGTGTGTGTGTGTGTGTGTGTGTGTGTGTGTGTGTGTGTGTGTGTGTGTGTGTGTGTGTTGGTGCATGTACATATGTACAGAAGTACATTAACCTCAGGAATAGCTCTCAGAGTCATCTACTTTGATTTTCAAGCCAGGGTCTATCACTGGGATGAAATCTCATTGACCAGGCTAGACTGCCTTATCAATGAGCCCCAGAGTTCTTCCTGTCTCTACCTCCTCTGGCTCCCCTCTCTCTCCACTGGCTCAAAACTGGATTAACAAATGTATGCTGTTGTGCCCTTGTTTATTTTTCTTTTTTCATGAGCACTGTGATCAAATTCAGGTTCTCATGCTTACAGAGACAACACTTTACTGACTGAGCCCTCTCCATAGCCAGGTCTTCCTCTTGTTATTAAAACTCTCAAGTTTGCTAAAGTTTATACTCCGTTGCTATCAATAAGGACAAAAATTTAAAATCTAGCAAGGAAATTGCAAAATGCATATAAAACAATTATTTTCCTTAGATTTACATCCCTGGGGTAGGAAAGGTTTACAAGGCACAAGGCTCCCTTATTTTATCTAAAATGTGTGATCTTAATTTTTGTGAGAACTATAAAGGAAGTTGAAATGAAGTGGTTTCTAAGCATTGTCATCTATTTGATGCCATGCTCAGTCATCGCATCCTGTGTTAGTTCATCTGCAAGGGTAAAATATTGAAACATGAATGACAGACTGTATACATGCACTTGTTTTAAATGGGGGGATGCTATGTTCATGAATATTAAATGAAATTCTCATGAGTCTCAAAATATCATAGTGCCTCAATGTGTCCAACTTAGAAGTATGTTTTTAGCATTTTTTAATAATGAAAAACTTTAACATTCCCTTTTTTTATATTTTATATTTCCCTTTTTATTTTATATTTTTAAAATCATACAAATAAATCCTCAGTGGACTGTAAGATTTTGCCTTCTTTGGGAAAAGTCGCTATAATTCATTTGTTAGTATATATGTTTTTGTTTAAGTTTTGAAGTGTGTGTGTGTGTGTGTGTGTGTGTGTGTGTGTGTGTGTGTGTGAATAATTGATAGGTAACCATGGTCAGAGAAAGAAATTGAAAAGATGAAGAATTATTCTCCCATATGCCATGCTTGATCCACTTGCCTTCCGATATCCTTCAGGTTCATATACATTATTATTGCTTTACTGTCTATACTACTGGTGCTTTCCTTGTGAGTACTCAAGAAAGGGAAAAATGAAGGGAGGGAGGGAAGGGTGGAAGAAATGGATGGGAATGAAAGGAAAAGAAGAGGGAAGGAAGGGCATGGGAGGGGAGGGGAGAAAGAAGAGGGGAGGGGAGGAGAGAGGAGAGAAAACAAAAAGAAATTTTTTCTTAAACATTCTTTCAGGCTTTCATTTTATTTGAATTGAGACAGCACATTTAAAGATTTTAATATCCAGAAGGTCATGAACATGTATTCTCTACTTTTCACCCTCACTACTTCCACTGCTCAGGCCCTTATAACCACTGTCCATAACTACATTGCATTTTCTTCCAACTGCCATTCTTAACTCCAGTTCTGGCTTCCATAAACAGGTGTATAAAGGCACTGTGAGAATTATTTACTAAAATAATAATCTGCTGTATTAATTCATTCTCTGGTTTATAAATAACAGAAACACAGTTTGAGCAAAATTGTACATTTTACATTAAGAATACTATACTATGTGATTTTTTTAGACTAAAACCAAGAGTAATTGAAAGCGAATTATTTAAACATTGGAACACTTTGACTTTCTGAGAGTCATGCACTCCCTTTTGGTTGATTGCTTTATTATTTCTTTATATGAGAAAACACACTTTTCATAATTTCCAGGACATAAACTATGATCTTGTGTGTTGTAAAACGCTCCATTGCTTTAGTCCACAAGTCTCTCATAGTTTCAAGTCCAAAATGGGAAATGATGTGACTGCATTAGTTCCTAATATTCAGGTACTGGAAGAATTACCGTCATGTTTCTTAGAACTGTGTTAAGTATAGGATTTGGCCAAGGGTGGAGAAGGGGTGAAGACATGTGCTCATGGAGAAGGGGAAGGAATATTTCCAAAGGAGAAAGTTTAGGCAGAAAAGCAATTAGATAACCACTAACTTGTGTTCAGAGTTGCTTTCTTTCTTTTTTCTCCCCACAACGATTTTGTGTGCTAGTTAGTTCCAATTTTAACTTGACACAACTTGGAGCAAGAGACTTGTTAAAAGCAATCTTTCATTGAAGAATTGGACCCATCAGATTGTCCTGTGCCTATGTCCCTGAGAAACTGTCTTAATTGCGGGAGGGCCCAGTCTACTGTGGATGACACCATCCTTTGGCAAGTGGGCTTGGGCTACACAAAATGTGAGCTGAGGATGAGCCAGAGAATGAGCCCATGAGCAGTGTTCCTCCATGTTTTCTTCTTCGGTCCCTCAATGGACCATAACCTAGAAATGTAAATTGAAATGAGCCCTTTCCTGCCCTTAATTGCTTTTGGTCAAAGGGTTTGTCATAGCAACAAGAATCATGCTAGAATATTCAGACAAGAGAAATATTCAACGAACAATGCTTACTATTAGAAGTAGTGGTATTATTAGTACTACTACTATAGTAGTACTAATAATACTCTAGTAGTAGTAGTATTGCATGAGCATGTTTTATGCTCAATTTCTGTCCACAAATGCATGCCTGGTATCCATGGAGTTCAGATCCCTTTAACCTGGACAATCGACAGTTGTGAATAATCACGTATTTGCTGTCAATATAACCCAGGTCCTATGTAGAAGTAATCGGTGGTTTTAACCTTGGAGCGATCCCTCCAGCTCCTTATTTAATACTGTTTTTTCTTTATTCTTTGTTCAATGGCATTTAGTGGCTTTAAGTTATTCTTTCTATCCTCAACATGTTTATAACTTTTGTACAAGTTAGCCAACTAGAATAGGTTCTCTCAGCAATCAGCAATCCCCCACACATTCACTAGGATTTCCCTACTTCCATTTTCCCTATCCTCTCCCACAGAGGCTCAGTGGCATACTAAATAATAGTAATATGACTGAATCCAAATCACAAATCCAGATTTTGTGATCCAGTTCCAATGTGCTATAGAAATGGATAATTCAAGTTTTCTTACAGTGCAGTAGAATCTACTGTAGTTTTTTGAACAGTATCTTTCCATTCGTATTTAGTGTTTTCTCATGATTAAAGTGAAGCTATACATTTCAGGGAAGGATGCCATCAAGGAGATGTGCTTGGATTACCCAGGGTTACTCTAAACACTGTGATGCGTGTCAGAAAATCACTGTCATCTTCCTCCTTTCATCTGTGAAAATCACAAATTCGCATAGGTCACTGCGAACATCTCCTGCTGCCTCTCTGTGGTTTCAGCTCTGCTGGTTGTATTTACATAGTTCTCAGAACCTTCTGAAAAGACAAATATAATGTACATATCTTTCTGACAGTTTGATATACAAAACTACAGTTTTTCCAATTCAAGGAAGGAAAGAAAAAGAATCAATGAGACAATAAATAAGAATATTTGAAAGGAAGAATACTTGAAAATGAAGTCAGTAAAAAAATATTTCGGTATCATTTGCCTCCCCATTGTGCACATAAACTCACATAATCAATAGTGGATGGTAGAGGATGACTTTTCCATTTTTTAAAAAATATCAACTTTGTTAACAACTTTATTTCTTAATTTTTATATATTTAATTTTTACATGCATGCATCTTATTTGGAAGGAGAACCTCATGCTACAGTGTGGGTGTGGAAGTCAGAGAAGAGCCTGCAAGATTTGGTTCTCCATTTCCACCACAGTTAGTCCTTGATATTGACTTAGTCACAAGTATTTTTACCCACCAAGCCATCCTACCCATGCTATAGTTTTATTTATTCAGCTGTTCCTTTTCCTCCTACATAGTGCATATCATTTAATTACCTGTAATCCAGTACAAGGAAAGGCAATTTTTTTTTGCTTTGTCGTAGGATACAAATGAATATTATTTTCCTATAGTCCATTACTATATATGACATCTTAACAACATTTGAATTTCTGAACTGAATAAAACAGGAGTCCAACTCCAGTATTTTATTAAGATACTTATTAAGCAGAAAACAATCAATACTTGTGTTTTATGCTATGTATTTACATATTGCTATTTTGAAAAAGTCACAAACCAATGCTTCTCCCCTAAAATTAAAATACACATTTCTTTAGAATCCATAAGATAAATGTAAGAGCACAAACCCATAAGTACCTTAATTAACAGAGATAAGGTAGACTCATTAGTACATGACTTTTCCTGGAAATACACGAGCAAACATTTCCTTTGCCATGATCTCATTACTGCACACTGATGTGCCTATCAATCTATTGCATTATGCTTCATTGCTACTTACAAATTTTAAGCTTAAAAGCGAAAAATATCCGAAAATGGAAATATTTAAAATTAAGTAGATTTGGTTACAGAAAATAATTCTAACTAAAAATGAAATTTATAAATAAGATTATTTCTATGTTTGTTTTCTAACATTTGCATTTGAAGTTCAACAATACCTGTAGAAGTATACATGTTGAAATATCCCTTTGGTCTTCTAAAGTAAAGCACCTGTTAGGATCCATTACTACATCTTACCTGATGGGACTATTACTCTAGTGTTTCCATGGTGATTTTATACTTCTCGCTCTGTTTTTGTTCCCTTCCTTTTTTTTCCTTCTCTTTATTTGAAAATTACCTGTAACTTCATTGATTTTTAGAAGCTGTTATGGTAAAATAATTTATAAACAAAGATTACATATATTTAATGTGTACCACTTGATATCTTAAGTCATGTGCAATATTTTACAGAAATATCACCACAGAAATATGGTACATCTCCCCCAAATTTCTTGTGTCTCTTTGGATTTGTATAATTTTTTTTATACAGTAATGACACGTTCAATGGGAGATTTTTCATATTTGTTAATATTTATTTTCTATGTTTTATTTTTAATAATGCATTAGTTGTGAAAATTAATGGAGTTTAGTGTGGTATTTTCACATACACATAGCACTTATTAATTTAATTCAGCCTTGTTTTTAATCCATTCTTTCTCCTTTCTTCCAAACATTAAGTAACAACTATTCTACATTCAAGTCATTGTTTTAGCTATTTTTCAGTAAATTAAAGGCTTCATTTATAGTGAAATTATGCATATGTATATATATGTGATTATATATGCATATATATGTATATATATAATTAAATAGATTTTTGTTTCAAGCTTAAAACTAAGGGAGAGTCATATATGTACAAGACCACATTTTATATCAGACAAATTATTAAAACTGTTGACATCTACAATTCCAGTCATCTCCTCCAGTATTCTCCCCTTCTATCCCTCCATCTCCACCTGATCCCTCCTGTTCCCATCCCATCCATGGATAAAACCTCTTCTACTTACCTTCCCAGGAATATACAAACATCCACCTTTGATTTTTTTTTACATAGCCTTTCTGGGACTGTGCATTTTTAACATGATTATCCTTTTCTGCTACTATGTACTTGTTTGTCTTTCTGGGTCTGGGATACTTCACTCAGGATGATATTTCTCTAATTTTATCCATTTACCTGCAAATTTTATGATGTCATTTTTTAACAGCTGACTAATACTCCATTGTGTAAATGTACCACATTTTCTTTATCCATTCTTCAGTTGAGGGACATCTAGAGCTTTTCAAGAGTGAAGAAGAAACATAGTGCAATGGAAACTCACTGGAATCTGTGAGGGTGACCCTAGTGAATACTACTGGTACCTGGGTATACAGAGCCTGAACCAGGTTAGGCTTCCAGTGGTTGGACTGGGACACCAACCAAGCCACAAAACCTTAGACCTGCTTGAAATATATGTTGGGGTAAACATTGTGCAGAACTTATGGGAATGGCCAACCAATGACTTGTTAAACTTGGCATCCACACCAGGAGAGGGAGGCCACACCTGACACTTCCTGGAAGGCAAAAAACCAGAGGCCAAATAGCCCAGAGACCTAGGATAAAGCCAATTATGCCTGACAAAAAAATACTTTTTGAAAGTCAATGAGATGATTCCTGATAATATTCTGCTATACTGGTAGACCCAAACCTCTCTGATAACCCAGTTGTCATCAGAGGCCGAGGCTTCATTCAGCATCTGGTAATAACAGAGGCAGAGACCCACAGTGAATTAGGAAGAGCTCAGGAATCCTGTGAAAGAAAGGGAGAAACATTTAGAAGCCAGAGGGTGCAAGGACACCATAAGATCATGGCCCACAGAATCAACTAACCAGGGCTCACAGGGGATCACAAAGACTGAACAATTGGGGAGTCTTATATGCTTGACCTAAGTTCTCTGCATATATGTTATAGTTGTGCATCTTGATGTTCTTGTGGGATTGAACAGTGAGGGTGGGAGCTGTCTCTGACTCTTTTGCCTGTTTGGGAACCCTTTTCCTCATACTTGGTTGCCTCATCTTGCCTTAATATGTAAAGATATGCCCAATCTTGGTGTAACTATGCCAAGTTTGCTTGATATCCCTGGGAGGTCTGGTCTTTTCTGAAGGGAAATGGAGGAAGGGTAGGTCTGGGAGAGAAGAAAAAAAGGCAACTGCAGTCAGGGCATAATATATGACAGAAAAATAATTAATTGAGAAAAATGAAAGTGTTGATATCTCATATGAAGATGTAATTAAACAATAAAACATTATATATAAAATATAGATTATTTCATTTGTATCTGGATTCTTGTCTCTTAAGTAATTTGTTCTCATATATATATACATTTATATTCATATATAAGATATGAGGTAATTAAATCACATGGTAGATCTATATTTTTGTTTTTTAAGGAACCTCCATTTGTTCTATGTAACAAGTGTACTAACCTACATTCTTGTTGGTAGTAAAGGAAACTTCTTTTGTCTACATCTCACTGGCACTTGTTTTGCTATTGTGATAATAGTCATTCTAATTGGGCTAGGATAGACTTTCATAGCTTTGATTTGCATTTCTGGAATACCTAATAATATTGAGCATTTTTTCTCAATATTTGCAAGGCTATTTGTGATTCCTCATTTGAGAAGCATTGGTTCAGATAATTTTACCTAATTGATTTATTTAATTGTAATTCTTCCTCAAAAACGTTACCTCTCTACTTCTTTCTACTGTCCTTTCTTCGTATCAATATAGACTTATCATCATCATCATTATCATAATTATCATCATCATCATCACAGCCATCATTATAATTTTGTTGCTTTGCAAGCTCTTCCAATTTTGGCCATCATTATGGCTATAAGGAAAATGGTAGCTTTCATCTCATTTATCTCAGACTGGCAAGTCTCACTAACAAACATATTGTCAGATATCATTTATGTAACATTTTCAAGAATTTAATCATGATCAAACATTTAACAATTGCAAACTGGAGAACAGTATACAAAATATTTTGTCAATATTCCATAAACACACAAAATCCATAAAGACCGGGAAGACAGTTGTCACAAACAAGAGGAAGGAGAAGCCACATGAATGAATATGATGTGGATTTTGTGTGTGGTACTGGGACTAAAAATGACAAAGCAATAGATATAAACAAGGATAACCCAAAATATCTTTTGTAGCAATCATACTGTCAGTAGTTCTGACATTGTTGTTGCTACCTGGAGGGTGTTTTATGGTTAACTCAAAGCAAAACACATTAGAAATTATAAGACAATCTAATTCCGTCTGCCTCCGTATTCTTGCAAGTCGAGTTTTTCAATATGGTAGAAGAAAGAATAAGTTACTAATTATTCTAATTTTGAATTGCAAATATCAATATAAACTCCTGAATGTTTGCCACATATTTTTCTTCTTATTTGTGCTTGTGAAAGTCCCGAGGAGAAATGACTAAGTAAACAACCACTAGGCATACTGGACAGGGCTTTCCAAATACTAGGTTCCAGTAAATGTAATTGGCACTCCTTGGAGTAATGATTCCATGTCTATCACAGGGAAACTTTAAGCTGCATTAGAAGAGTCATGCTAGATTGCAAGAATAGACCACAAATATCAGAACTAACAACATCAATTTGTTATAGCAGAGCAACAGAGCAGTGAAACTCTGCTGAGACACCTTCTTGTGATCACTTTTCATGTTCTTCTACAGGATAGAACCAAGTAATGTCTACCTGCTAACATACAGTGGCTTCTCTGATATCCAGCAAGCCTGTGACCTCTGATGAAGTCTGGATTCTAGTCTTACATTTCTTCCTTGGGTATACATCTCTGCTCTGGGGTTAGTGGCTGTTGTTTTTACCTACTATACCTACATTCTTTATAAAGTTTAATTTTTATTATGTAATCTCTCATTATTTCAATCTCCCTTTATTGCTAACAACTCCTTATACTAGTACTTTCTCCTTCCAATTACTACTTGATTATGGCCTCTGGTGAAGCTTGGAATGGAGGGCGTGGTATTATGAATAGGACAAGATTGGCCATGAGTTACAGCTGTTTGGACTGGTTGATAACTGCAAATGCTTGATTATACTCCTCTGTTTTTGTGTATCTTTAAAATTACCTATAATAGAAAGACAGCTAAAGGCAGATTTCCTAATTTTTCCTGTGATGAAGCATGAATATTCATAGTGAATCATAGGGGAAAAAAACCAGAAAGATCTCAACTCAAAATTTTCCTAACAAGACAGCGTGCTCCAAATTTACTACAAACTGAAGTTTAGTTTCTGGAACATTTTATCTATTAGAATAATATGTCAATACAAATATACAATTACAAATATACATAGTAATGTAATTATTCAGAAGAAATGAACTATACACTCAAATTAGTCATTCAAAGAAGGCTTAATATAGAGAACTTTTGCTTATATATGTAAGTGTGAGTACTCATATGTATAATGACGAGAGGACAACTTCAGGTGTCTACTTTGTGACAAGATGTCTTACTCACCACTATGTACACCCGACCTTCTGATCTGGGAACTTTAAGAGCTTCCCCTGTTTTCCTACCCATTTCACGATAGGAGCACTGGTGTTACAGACATGCAACCTTTACATGGCATAGAGTGATTTGAACTCAGGTCTCTATGCTTATGGCACAAGTAGTTTACCCACTGATCCACTTCCTCAGCCTGAGAATAGTATTTATTTTAATAAATGGCAGGCACTGTGAACATACTAATCATATAGTTCTTCTGCACCTAGGGCCACCAATGTGAAAGCAAGGAAACTTGGTAAGAATGTTTTAGAGAGAAATTTACCTTGCAAGATCACAGAACATAAAATCTGAGGTGACTCCATAGGAGTGTTCTGACATTTCCTCCATCCTTCCTTCAGGTCTACTGATGCATCTAATGAGAAACCAGTGGAAGGGGCTCCGGATACATCTCTGTAGACAGATCAAAGTCTCTCAACAAAGATTAAAGTAGATTTGGTAAATACTTCTAGAGCAACCAAGATAAGTGATAGCACAAAGATACAAAGGACAATATTCAGTAACTACTAATAATTGATAACATTAAGCAGTAGAAAGCAAAGTGGGGTCACAGGAAGAATAAGAAACAGGTATATTATTGTGACTAGTGATGTACTAACAAAGCCATGTTCAAAGCAATGGATGTCAAAAAGGGATTGCATAAGCTCACAAAGATAACAGTTAAATAAAAAACAGAACCATATAAAACATTAGAAGATATACACATGAAACAATATCTCTGTAAAGTCTTTTACAGACACCATTAGCTTCCCGGACATCTACCAGACTATACAAACACCAAGTTATTCCCATAGCTTACAGAGAATGCTAAAGTCGTTGGTTTTTGCTAAACTGTTTAAACAGTGATATCTTAACATGCTTTAGCCCATTTTCTCTTCCATAATGTGAATTGATGTAACTTCTAAGTCAGATTTCATATGGGCAATCAATTATGAGTTCTCTAATCCATTTCATTATCTGTCTCTTCACTTACAAGTCTTAGGCTGTTGAAACCATACAAGAGTTTTGACATATTTTCACACCAAGTAGAACATGGTAGAACTAATCTCAGGCTTTTTATTTTTTACATAGCTTTCTAATAATTTTAGTTCATTTATTTCTCCATTTGAATTTTAGTTCTTTCCAACTAAAAGATAAACCTGTTGGACCTTGGTAACATTGGGTTAAGTTCCAAAATAAACTGATTAAATTGGTTACATCTTCATAACATCATTACAAACCAGAACTTTAAAAGAAATTACCTGGAACATTGTAGCCAGATGGCACACATACATAAAATGCTTGAGGACAAGGCTGATTGTGTGATGTTTTTCATCATATGTCTGAGTAAGCCACCAACATGAGAAGACAAATTGCAGGATGGGAAACATCAGTAATTATCACAGATAGATTTAAACTTGCTAATTCATGATATAATTTATATATATATATATATATATATATATATATATATATATATATATGCAGAAGCAATTTTAAATAGGGAAAGGGGCAAAAAGACATGAAGCAGCAGCTGACTCCATACCGGGTAGGAGCTCTTTGAGAACAGACCCTGTAGAGCAGAGGTAAATGGGTACCTGTAAGGAGAGTATTCTATGGAAACCACCTCAGCCTAACTCCACTGGTGGTCATCTGAACATTAGAGAACAGATAACCGATCTATGTAGACTGCTTAACCCAGTGTGGTTGAAGTCTAAAATTAGCCATCACAGAACAAAAGCAAGCAAACATATACAAATCACCTGCATATAAATGAAACTTTTTAAACTTACTCATAGTAATAATATAAATGAATATACTAAAACTACCTGAGAGTGTAATGAAGCTTGACATCAAACTCTGTTAAGCTGTGGAGTACAAGGTCTATGAAATTACCAGTTGGTACAAATTTTGTAGGAGCCAATATTGAAATATTTATAAAAATGTAAATCAAATGTCTTTTGAGCCAGTTACTCCATCTCTCAAGCTGTATCATACATTTGTTCTTACATATCAATGTACCATATAAATTTGATTATTAATTAGAGATCAATTTTAAATAGCCAAAGTAATTAAACTACAATGCTTATCTATAAGCATTATCTATCCACTGCGGCACTGCCGAAATGAATGATGTTTTCTCCATAAACTCTTTACTTTATTATGATGTGTTACTAAAAAGAAGTTACTATGTATAATCATCATTTCAACATGCACTAATAGTAATTATAAATTAAATTAAATAAATATTTAAAAACTAAATATACCCAGGATGCACACACATAACAAGCTTAATTATATACTACTGGTAGAAATAATGAAAAGAGGGTCTAAACATATTTACAGGTACACAATCCAAATATACTGGGAAAGATGATTTAGTAAATCTACAACTCTCCTCAAATTATGCTAATTTCTATTTGAAGGTGTGTACATAACCATACATGTGCATAAGTATAAGCCTTGGTAAAAAGCTATATGGAAAACAAAGGACAGAAAATAACTAAACATATATTGATAGAAAAGAAAATATGAGGTCACCTTCTGCCTGATGAGAAGACTTTCTATGTTCTGTGGTACTTGTGTATGTGTGTGATGTTGGGTTGGACACATGTATCCACAGGAAAGAGAACCGAGAATCAGTCTGTACAAGCAGACACAATTCGTCATTTACAAAGGCACATGGCTTATTCGACCGAAAATGGATAGGTAGACTTTAAGATGGGCTTATTTAAAAGCTTAACTCTTTGATAATTTCAAGCATTCATACTAAATACTTTAATCATACCCACCCCTGATTTACATCTCACCTCTATATATCCTCTCCTTCTTTTACTTTTCATAATTTATTAAATCCAATTAGTGGTGTCTGTATTGCACATGGGTATAGGACTGGCCACATACTGAAGTGTGGGAAACCAGTCAGGTTTTACATACTTGGAGAAAACTGACTCTCCCTCCCTATTCAACAGTCTACCTGCAATAACTCCTAAACTTACGGTAGAGTATTATGAGACCTTTCCCCATACATTCTAGACTATTGACTAGCTTGATTGATTGTGCTTATGAAGGTCTTCCACGGGTATTGATACCTATTTCAAAATAAAAGCTAATAAGAATCATTGTTTAGAACTGTTTGTGGGATATGCTATTGTTTTGGGAGGAAGCAGTAAATCCTTTGGTTTTGTTTTAATATGTTTGTGCCTAGGAAAAAGGTTCACAGTGGGAGACAACTGTGAAAGGAAAGTCCATTTTATCTAACGTGGCCATGTTAATATATTTATTAATCAAAAATATGTATTATTGTCATAGTAGGTGTAGAATTCACTAAAATTACCATATAGTATCCCTGTCATTCATAAAACTCAATGAGATGTTAAGAAACAAAATTACCTAATGTTGGTTTGACAATATGTATTTAGATATAACCAGTAGAATTCATTCTTATGTTTGCTCCCTTTTTGCCATATAAATTTAGGGAAACTTTATGAATAGTCATCATTGGTCCAGAAAACAATGCATTAATTCACACTTATTTTGTCCAAATATGAAATCAATTTCTCTTTTGACTTGGAGCTCTATGGTTTTCTCATCTGTGAAGCACTGTGCTCGAGGACTTTCCATACAGAAACAAAATATACTTTAGAAAACTTGTAGAAGTGAAACTGGTATATGGCTTTATTGTTTTGGGGGGAAATAGAAAAATAGAATGTGTGGTGTGATTTGTACACTCCCCTAAAATAGAAAGCAAAAGTCAAGAAAACCAAAATGTCAAAACTCAAAGGAATTCCTGAAACTAATCAAGAGAAAACTGTGTAGTGTGTGTGTGTGTGTGTGTGTGTGTGGTGTATGGTGTGTGGTGTGTGGTGTGTGTGTGTGTGTGTGTGTGTGTGTATGTGTGGTGTGTGTGTGTGTGTGTGTGTGTGTGTGTGTGTGTGTGTGTTAGGTTGGGGTTGAGGGTGGCAACAAAAAATAAGTTTAGATACAATTTATTAAGGCTGCAAATGGAAGTAAAATACATACCGCCCTAGGGGCTAAAGGAAATCAATACATGCCAATATGCCCAGTGCTGCTAGAATGGAAACATGCATTTTTCTTTACCTGCTACAGAAGAGTAAAGTATAGGTAGCACCCTGGGCCCATACAACATTAAAGATGCTCTTTAGTTCTACACATTCAAAGCTGCAGTGTTAAATGACCATTTTTAGTAGATGTCTACTATATGTTTTTCATTTCATCATATGGCATATTTACAAAGAGGTAAACAGTTTTGCCAATATTAATAGAAAACAGACTTTAATAAATAAAATCTGGGAGCTTTAATTTAATAGGAATGATACACAAGGGGAAACATGGCTATATTAACAATTCCAAAATGAACCATGGAAGGGGAAAGTCCAGTGATTTGACTGCCAATTCAGTCAACTCAGTACAAAGCACACTGTGAATGAAGGATACCCAGGGGAGGCCACAGTCATTATTAACAGGAATCCTATATTGCAGACACTCAACATAGTTGAAAGAAGGATAACAGCCTCCTCAACTGGAACACCTCCTACATATTTTGCCTACTTATGCCCTTCAGTTCTACTCAAAAACATTCTCATTCAAGGATGTTGAAACAACACATCTGTGTTTCCATTTCCTTTATAGCACTCATTAACACTGCATATTTTGTATTTTGGTTATTGTCTGAATGCTCATTTCTGGTATTTCAGCTCCAGCAAGGTAAAATTTGTATTACAGTTGTATTTCCTTCTGCAATTCCAGAGTCAAAAGAATGAATAATGCCAATGTTCATTGTCTACTTGGGCCTTTTCATGGTTTTGTAGATAAAAGAATAGTAAGGGGGTGAAGTTACTGACACCACAGTCATTAAGTATGTGCATGCAAGAATAAAGACCTGAGTTCAAGTACCAGTGCCCACATAAAAACCAGGTAGCAACATGAGTCTGTAACACCAATGCTGGGAGTGGATTGCAGGAATTTACTGAGGACCCACCACACATGCTTGTTCAACTACATGGTCATGTGCACATACTCATGAACACACACAAACACAGTCACAAAGAAAAAGGACAGTTAAAAGCTTGAAATCCCCAATATTATTTGGTCTGTGGTTTCAAATAAACACTTTTGGATCCACAAATCTGTCTTTTCAATTTTATCATAAGGCTTACTCTGTTTACAATGTGAGCTATTATTAACTGAAAATTCTTATCAAAACTATGTAATGAATTGTCCACCTAAAAGTTTGTGTGTTTTTCAATGTATTCATCTGGCATACAATACCATTTCTCCTTCATATATCTAACCAAAAGCACATCCTTAGCTATATACAGGTATATCTGAGAAATTTTATATAATCATTCATAAAACAGAATAATTTCATGTTCCTCGGGTAAGCCTAGAAGTTAGTACAGAGGTACAAGTCTGTAAAATTAACCATGTCATTTAATTTAGTAAAAATTCATTGAGTAAATGTTGATGAGTCAGATATTATACCTTGGAAAACCAAAAATAGTCCTCGTTGCTAAAAGGATTGAATCTTTATAAGGCACTTTTATAAAGCCCCAGTATAACATACAGAATGAGTGGTCTCTGAACAAAAGAAATTCATGACCACACTACCTGTAAGAGCCCAGTGTCTTGTCATATGATGTTTTCCGAGGGCCAAAAGGCATATATACTTAAGAACAAGGAGTGGTATAGACTCTCTCACCTACTAGAACTTTGAATATTCATATCACAGCATCCTCAAGGTGGTAGCTAGAGAGCCCTGTCAACACATACACAGGAATGTAACAATGTGATCTTGATAAAGTTCAGTTGAAATGTCTTGCAAAACCATCAGCAAGGTGCTTTGTTGAGCAGTAAGTAGCTACAAATGCTTTCTTGGAACAGGGACTTTTTTTATTTATTTATTTATTTATTTATTTATTTATTTATTTATTTATTTTGTATCGCTACATCGCTACAGTTACATAGAAAGATAAATATCTCCAGGTATAACAATGAGTGTCCTTGCATACTTAATAAGACATTTTTTTTTAGATTTGTTATTTTTTTTTTTTATTTAGAGATGGAGTTTCTTCGTATTGCTTTGGAGCCTATCCTGTAACTAGCTCTGTAGACCAGGCTGGCCTCAAACTCAGAGACCTGCCTGCCTCTGCCTTTCGAGTGCTGGGATTAAAAGCATATACCACCAATGCCCAGCCCTCAATAAGATTCTTTTATTATGACACCCACATAATAAAACAGTATATATGCTTTAGAAAGTCATATATAATGCCAGAGACCCAAGCACCACTGTTATCTGACAATGAGAGCCAAGAACATAGGAGGGGTCTCAGGAGTAGGAAGTTACCCACTATATAACTAAAACCACTGGCCTCCTGGAACTTCACTAGTGTAGATAACAAGCTAATTTTAGAGAGTTTGGTTTCTTCTTCCATTGCTCTTGACCTGAATCATTGAGAAAAGATTGAAGACAATTTATTTCTCCAACACTCAGTTGGGAATGTGGATGATAGATGAGGGGAGGCCATTAATTCTCCCCGTGGTTTGTCCTGCCTTTTCCTTCTGTTCTTGCACTGCCTTCTCTTTTTGCTACTCCAAGAATTCAATTTGATATCAAAACAATAAAGCTCACTACAATAACCTGATGTGTCTTAATCTTTCTCCTTTCCTTGAGTATTTCTGCCATCACAGAGAACAGCCCTAAATAGCTGTAGTCAGTGTCAGTCAGCATGGTAGAGAAGTCATTTTCCTTTTCTCCACACATCAGCCACCTACTACCATCTTCTTATTATTTGATAGTTGTTCAAATTTTTGATCCATTGAGTCCGTGAGAAGACAAAGAAGTAAAAACTGTGTAAGTATTAAGTAAATTCGGTCAATCCAATATGCACATCAAAAATAATTATTCAGGCTACCAAAATTTACTGCTGTTGCTACTACAATTATGCTGGTATTAATGCTGGAATCATATGAGGAGGAAAAAAGTGTTAACCTTGCATAGAAATCAGTCCTTTATTGACATAAATGTGCCTGATAAAAATTACTTTGTATCCTAATTGAATAAATATTTATTTTGCAAATGAGTAAAGGAAGACATTTAAGACAATATCTTCATCCCAGTCTGTATAAGGGGTTCTTTCAGTAAAACAGGGATGAGAAGCCTCCATCTTTGGAATCCAAGTGAGGTAGTATTCTCAAAGACTTTGTTGTATCTAAACAATTGAACCAGAAAGCCCTCCAGCCACACAAGTACTCTGGTCCCCATCAGTCTCTTTTGCATCCAATTCCTCTTGTGGATCAGAGGCTCATTTAATTCCATCCTTCAGATAAGAATTCCCATTCCAGTTACCACCTTTACCCTAGAACTATGGCTCTAAGATTTCCCAATACTATAAGCCAGTAATATAGTCCTTGTATTGTGGTGACCTACAACCATAAAATTATTTCATTGCTACTTCACAACTATAATCTTGCTACTGTTATGAATCAAAATGTAAATATCCAACATGCAAGATATTTGATATGTGTCCTTCCAAAAGGGTCATTCAACTCCCAAAGGGGTCTCAACCCACAAGTTGAGAACTACCACCCCAGAAGGTTGCAGCCATCACAATAAAGTACTCCATTGAGTACACAGGAATTCTTCCCATGCACTCCTCAAATAACACCTTGATGAAAATGCCGTTCTGTATCCTGTGAATATGTGTTTTCTCTTATTGCTTGATGAATAAAGCTGTTTCAGCCAGTGGACAGGCAGGGTGTAGCCAGGCAGGAAGCATAAGCAGAGCTATCAGGCTAGGAGAATTCTGGGAAGAGGAATGCAGAGAGTGGGTTGCCTGAGAGATGCCATGTAGCTACCAGGAAGGAAGGATGCCTGGGCATTCTCCAGTAAGCCAAGTCATCATGGAAATATATAAGTGAATAGAAATGGGTTAACAATTAAGAGAGAGCTAGCCAATAAGAAACCTTAGCCATCAGCCAAACAGGTTATAATTAATATAATATTCTGTGTGTTTATTTGGGACTAATGGTGCTGTGGGACCGGGAAGGACAGAAACTTCAGTCCACAATGCCTCATTCCCTTAGAAATACTGTACTCATTTCAGAAGAAAAGTGCAACACTATGAAAGACTAAAATGTGGAAATTAGTATTTAATACACTTAATGAAAACAAAACTGCAGCTATACAGAAAGCTCTGAGAGTAAGCTGTCCTTTTGACTTTGCTTTCTGATGCTAAGAGATACTTGGCTTTTAAGTAACTTGACCCTTAGCTGTGAACCTTCTTACAGAAAATCGTCTATATATATTAGTGCACTTTCTCCTTAAGGAAGTTATGGCCTTTAGTCATTTCTGATAATTTAGGTTCTGTTGATATCTTAGTTAGAGCAGATATATAAGGTAACACTTCTATCGGTTATGAATTTAAAACTAAAGGAGTTTTAGTAAATTATATGTACTGAGCATCATTATGAAAAATAAAGCATTCATTCATTTGTTTATTTGTTGAGTACTTATCAAATGTTCAGGACTTTACCTACTGTTACAAGTAGGATTTTCCCACCGGCCGCCTGGTCCCACTCTTTGTTCCTCCCTACCAGCCGCCCGGTCCTGCCGCCACGCAAGCCCCAAATAACACACAGAGACTCTGTATTTGATACAATCCTGTTGGCCAGTTCCTAATTCCTTATTGACTAGCTCTGTCTTAATGATTAACCCATTTGTACTTATCTAAGTATTTCCACGTGGTCATCTTATCAGAGAGCAGCGGCCAGCATCTTGCTTCCTCCACGCTCTACATGCTGACTCCTCACTACTTCCTCTTTCCTCCTTGTCTCCTAGCCCCGCCTATCTTGCTTTCCCATTGGCCAAACAGTGCTTTATTCATTAACCAGTATGAGAAACATATTTACAGAATAACATCTCCCATCAACCTAGTCTTAGAGTGACACTAAATCTGAAGGACAATTGCAGGCTAAATACTCGTTTATGTTCTTCTATGAAACTTCCTAACTCTCTTCCTCTTCTACTACAGTGTCCCCACTATCATTGTCTATATGATATTTGGCAAAATAATAATATGGATCAGCAAATTATCTGGAAGTTTGCCTAAAGGATAAAGTACTTGCTGGTCAATCATGAGGAACTGAGTTTGTGTCATTAGCTTTTATGTAAAATCTGGTTTCAGAGATATTCAATGCAATTCCATATAGGAAGATGTGGGGATTAGCAGACCTTGGGGACACATATGCCAGCTAATCTACCTAGAATGGAATACCCAAATCAGAGAGAAACTTTAGGGGAAAAAAGTGGGGAGGGGAGAAAATGGGATAAATGATGTCTGACATCATTCATGCCATACACACATGGACAAGTGTGTATGTTAGCTGTAGTTAGAGTTACTATTTCTGTGGAGAGACACTATGACCAAGGTAACTTAATGAAAGCATATAATTGGGGTCTTGCTTACAATTTTAGAGAGTGAGCACATGCCCATCATGATGGGGAACATAGCAGCAGGCAGGCAGACAGGTATGGTGCTGATCAGCAACTGGGAGTTTTACATTGAGACACAACCAGGATGCAGAGAGAGAGAGACAGAGAGAGAGAGAGAGAGAGAGAGAGAGAGAGAGAGAGAGAGAGAGAGAGAGAGGAAAGAGGGAGAGAGAGAGAGCTGCTAAATGGGAATGGCATGGGCTTTTGGGATCTGTAATCCCACCTCCAGTGACTTACCTCCTCCAACAAGGCCACACCTCCTAAACCTTACAAAATAGTTCCACCAATGCAGAACAAGCATTCAAATAAGTGAGCCAATGAGGGCCATTGTTTGGGGTCCAAATGTTCCATTAGGGCTACCATAAAGTTTCTAAAGACCCACTGATACCTCTCTAAGAATATCTGCATTATGTACAGTTGAGCAAATTCCTTTGTGTGTGCCTATATAGTGAAAAATACTTACCAATTATCTAGATAATACCACCAACATTTTGGCATAAGAAATGGCTTATGAGGCCAGGGAAGATAGATCAATCACAAAAGTGCTTGCTGAATAAATATAGGGACTTGAGTTCAGATTTTTGTATTCATGTTTAAAATGTAGGTGCAGGAACCTGTCTCTCTATAATTCAGGCTTGGGACTTGCTCACAAGCCAGTGTAGCTAAAACATTGAGTCCTTGGTTCACTGATGGAATCTGTACCTTCAAAACAAAACAGAGCAAAAACACCTGGAGAATAGAAAGAGAATGTTGGGAGAGCAATATATTAAAGATTCCTGGGGTAATTTGGAGGGGACAAATGTGAGTGTGGCCAAGACACATCATTCATATATTTTTAAATAATATATGAAAGCATTTTAAAATAGAAATCAAGAAAATTTAACAGGAAGAAAGTTATAGAGTCCAAACATGATCTTCTGGACAAACACATGCACACACATGCACATATACATATCACACACATGTGGAAAGAAAGGAGAAAAACTTGGCACAGATACTTAAACAGATTTTCTGCTGTTCCTAATGTTTCTTTACCTCTGAGGTTCTCTACAGTTTGTTGGTTTGTTTATTGGCTTGTTCCTATTTCCCATCAAAGGTCATTTTTGATGTCCTGATGAATACTCAGATGGTAGAGGTTGGGGGTGGGGTGGCTTCTGACATCTAGGGCAGAGCTGAAGCTGTCAAGTCTCTAAAATACAGAAGACTGCACGCACAAAAGATGCTGTCACCAAAATGCCAATAACGCCAAGGTTGAGAAGCCCTTATCTCCATGAACCAAGGGGTTGATATAACTTCTATAAGGAATGATGGGCCACAGTCACAGCTGATTCTGCAGAGGCAGGAAGGAGCAGAGCTACATCATCGTGATAAAAACAGCTCTCTTTCTCGACAGAGAAGGAACAACTGGATTCTCACCTTACAGGCCTGAGTTTTTTATTTACTGTATACTTACTGGTACCCTTCAAGGGAAAAACAGATTTTGCTAAAATAAGGATGCAAAGACATTAACTAATGCTGCCTCCAGGGACTTACTTTAACTTTCCTTTTGTTTTGAAGTAGGTCTCAGACATTATTTCATGAAGGCAGGTTATCTGCTTTGTGCAATGAAACTTCTCTGGTTGGTCCACCCACACTGAGGTGCTCAGCTGCAGCAGATGCTATAGCAAATATCTGAGTCTTACAGATATCTGTAACTGATGCAGTCAAAAAGTGAAAACAGATTTGACTTAGTGCATGCTAACTGACTTTTAAAATTATTTTGTTGTCTCTGGCTAGTGTTTTGAATTACTGGGGACAAATACTTACTTGGCATGCATTTGTGCCACCTGAGCAAGACAGCTTCTACAAGGACGAACAGCACCATGCATCAGCAAGAGTCATCTGCTCAGAGCAACAAATGTTGGACAGCCTCTCCAAAAGCTCAGAAATGCATGGTTGACCATCCGAGATCACAACTGGAGGGCTTATATGTACCAGGTCTGGAATATATGACATATTGACCATCACAAACTAGTTTTTTCTATTCTAGACTTGAGTATTCATGATATCTAAAAAGAAAATTCTTATGGAAATATCTAGTCTAAAATACACATATATCACCATCCATAAAAGTATAGAGAGATAAGGTCTTATTTTCTTTTCATTTAATTTCACTCTCCCTCAAGATCTTACAAAAGTTGCCTTGCATCTATATATACTTGTCTACAAATATATTACAAAGCACAAACTATTATTTCTTATTCTTTTATACGCAAAGCCCACACCATTTCAACTTTATAGACCCAAATGAACTATAACACGAACAAACTTACTTGTATTAAGAATGATGCATGGTGTATGGTGTTAAAACTTCAAGAACTACTTGTTATTTAAAATAAGTAAAAAGATGTCCTTTAATTAAAAAAAAAAACACCAGCCAGAAAATAGCATTGTGTTTCAAATTATGAAACTGTTGGCTATTGACTATGGCTTCTTAGTAAATAGCTCTGTGTTAAATATTAACTGATTTCTATCAATCTAAGTAAGTATTTCCACATGGTCTTGGCTTATCGGGAATGTCAGACCTGCATCTCCTTTGCCAACTACATCTTTGCAGAAAAGAGAGCAATTTCCTGTTTTTTTCCTGCATAGATTCTGATTCTGCCCAGCTCCATCACTTCCTGCCTGTCTGTACAGTCATCCAGACCTCTATGGTTAGCTAGTGGCAATATCTGCCCATGCTACATCACTTCCTGCCTGGCCAATCAGTGTTTTATTCATCAACCAATAAGACAAACATATATACAGAAGAACATTCCCCATCATCTCCTCTTTTCTGTCTAAAGAAAAAGAAGGGTTTTTAACTTTAATGTGGTAAAAATTACATATAACAAAACAGTTACTAAGTAAGAACTATAATTATAATATTTAGTCCATTAACATTATTTAGAATCACAAAGGTAGGATAGATGATAGATTATTTTCTTTAATTCTTGAAAATAGCACCTTTTTTTTTTTTATAATCACAGCACATCAGCACTTTCTAAGCAGGATCAATAAAACTGGTCTGACCTCATAAAGTTCTACAAATCTCACTTCCAACCAGAAAAGGGATTTTAACAGGACAGCTTTGAGACAGACAGTACTAGACAGTGGCCTCCTGGAAGCAGGGTAAAGAGAAGGGAGATCTGCTAAGGAGCTGCCTTGCTTCAGGAACTATCTCTGGTGTCTGTTTACATAATAATAATGTAGTCCTCTTGCTAGTGTTCTAAGATAGATCTCTTAGTCCTGTTTAGAGAGAACACTGAAGTGTTTAGAGATTAGATCACTTGTTCCAAAACCCAAGTTACTAAGAAGGAAAGCAGTAAGGAGGCTTCTGGGGTTAGCATCATACCAAGGGACAGCACAGAAAGGAAGGAGAACCAAAAATGACCAATTTTGCTTCCAAATGCTGCACAAGCACACCTAGTACGTTGCATGCTAATTTTTAAAAAATAAAATAGGTAAATCCACGAAAATAAAATCTTCTCCTGACTTCAAATGTCATTCAGCACCTGCTTTTCTTTGTCTGAACAGCAGGGAACTGGCATTTAATGAATGCCTAGGAAGCTCTAAGAGTCTTGTGGCCCGGGAGTGCTTGGTAGCTTCTGTTGTCTTCAGGGTGCTCACAAATAGAGCACGGCATGCTATGCCTGCGTTTACACAAGGAGACTAATATTTGAAGGCTGAGGTCATGTACAAGTCGTTCTGGGTCTGGATTGTAATTACAAGTTCTTTCTAATTTCTCTACCTTGTATTCTCTTTTCTTTCATGTGAAACAAAGGATAATGGTTGAATACACAATAGTTAGTATTTTCAGCAGCATTTCTTCCAAGCCACAGGGGGCTTCCCATCCTTGCCTTTTCATTACTGCAGTGATCACTCCTTAACAAAGGCAGACTTTTCTTCTATGTCTGGCCTACACATGTATTTTAAGTCATTTTTGTGAATATTTGTATGTTTTCCCCCAGGAATCTGGTTTTTTTTTTTCTTTATTTTGCTGTTTGCATAGTATTTTAGGGTTTGGAGGGAGGTCTGCAGGGAAGAAAAAAATAATTCACGCAAATCCTTTTAAAATGTAATTGAATTGATAAAACACCCAACTGTAAAAGAAAAACGAAAGTATAAGTATTGAGAAATCGCAGCTATGTTATAGAAAAAAATCAAAGAAAACTGAACTATTTGAAAACAACTTGTTCCTGAATTGGCTTTTCCTTAGAAATTTGGCTTAAGTTAAAAATAGAGAAAAAACGTGGGATCCCAAGTTTTGGAGAAATGTCTGCCAGTAACTTTCCACAGAAGGGCACCCCTACCGGGACCTTACAGAGAATAAACACCTGTGCTTAATATTGTTATAGCACGCAGTTACAATCACATTTTTATACATAACATTTTTGGAAGGGTCAGTGGGTACCAAATGTGCACTAGCTGGTGGAGGCTGTAGTCAAATACAGGGTGAGGCCAGGAATTTGGGGACCAACCCAAGAGGAAATCTGGATTCTCCACATATAATATTACAGTACAATTTACCCATAAATTTCATAAAGCCCTATTCTACTTTAATGCATCAGAAAATACTTTTCTCACATAAACAGACAAAAATCATACAGTTTCTACTCCTAGTCTGGATGCAAATTATCTTGCTGGGGCTGTAATTATAATTATCTAAATTGAATTACCAGTTGGAATTGCTGGAATACCTAATTCACCACTATGGTAATAATATAATAAGGGAAGCAATCCGTCCTCACAATAATACTGTCATGACTGAGTAATAGACAGTGTTTAAGTCAGTACCCAGTGGTGTTAGCTCCTTTCTGAACTTCGAAAACAAAATTGCCAGCCATGCAGCTTTGCTGGAATCCAGCATGAAGGTTATAATTGTACATGAAGCATGCCAGATGGGAGGCTTCGGACTGCATTTTGTAATATGGAATGAAAACACACACTGGCTAGCACTGTTTTCTTAGCTTCAAGTACTCACAAATGATGATAATTCAAAAATGCTTTCAGAAACAAGATTCTTTGGTTCTTATTTGGAGAATAAAAGTGCAGGGACTTTCTGTGACACAAAAAATGGTGCAGAATCCAGATTTGTGTGTGTCTGCATAAGTGTGTGTGTGTGTACAAGTGTGCCTGTGTGTGAGTATATATGTAAGTGTGTGTGTGTGTGTGTGTGATGTCAGTGTGTATGTGACTGTGTGAGTGACTGTGTGTGTATATGTGTATGAATATAGGAGGGAGATTATCTGAGAAGAAAAGAACCAGCAAGAGGAGCATGGGGACAAGAAAGGGTAATAACATGGTGAGGTGAGGAAAATACATGATATATGCATATGGAAATGTTATAATGAAAGCCATTATTTTATATATGCAATATACATAGATTAAAAAAAGTGCTAGCTCTTGGAGGATATAAACATAAATGCTTAAACACTAACATAAATGTTTGGAAGTCTCTAAAACATAATAACAAGAGATAAAAATAAATAATTATATTTATAAAATACAAATATATGTATAATATGTAAATGTTTGCATGGCTCTGTATTAAAAAAAAACAATCTGATTATGAAGGGAATAGAACTTTTTGCTAGATATTAAGAAGTATTATTTCCTTTTTAAATTTGTGCTTTACTGTTTGTACTTTCATTAATTTTTTTTTCATCTTTTTCTGAAGGCAAATCTCATAGTTAAAACAGTTTAAAACCAAGGGCTGTATTGAGGTCAGACATGTTTGCTGATTCATACTGCTGATTCATACGCAAGAGTGAACGGATTCTTTTAGGGTAGATGTATAGCTTCAGTAGAAAACATTTATTTCAGTGGGAACATTTAACAGTTGCTGAAATTGAGATATAAGTATCATGTAAACAGACCTAGGAAACACAAGAAAGGCACAATTCTCTACCTGCAAATTTTGTGTGGTTTTTGTTTATACACATAAGGAACAGTTGCTCCTCCACTCACCTCTGTGACTAAGACAAGCTAGGTTTTCCTGGAGATCTCTATGATGTCAAGTGATCCCTGGATCAGTTTCATCACACTCCCCACAAAACAGAGTCATATAGGCCCAAATTGTCAGCCCTCTCCAGACCCACTGCATTGGAGTCTGCTGTGCTGCCTCTAAGCCAGCTCCTCAAGTGAGTCATGTGCCCATTTAGTTGTGAGGAATAGCATTGTGAAAAGTCGAATGTCTTGACTTCTCATTTTTTCCTAGGATCTTCACAGGCACACAGCCTGTATGTGCTAAGCTTCACATTAAGAGCAGTATATACACATCACCAGTGAGTCTCAACTTCGGCCATAGATGAGCACTATCCAGGCAGAAGTTTTAAAATAATAAGTTAAGCTTGGTTTTTGTTATGTAGTTCAATCATAAGAAATTGAGTCTGATGCCCATTGGGGGGGTGGGGACAGGGGCTGATGTGACCTGGGGAAACTAGGTCTGGGGAACGGGGACCCAGAGCTCACTCTCTTGCTTGCAGCATGGGCATGGAAGAGAATCTGGAGGCATCCTTAGGACCAGGAACCTGCTGGTGTTCATCTGTCTCTGTTGTAACTTGGTTCTCCCTGAATAAACATCTATTCAGTCCTCCCCCCCCCAAAAAAAGAAAAAAGAACGAAATTGGGTCTGAACAAAGACTGTTTTAAAAAATGAAGGTCAGTTGATAAATCAAATGTGCATCTCTGGTTAAAAAACTTGTGATATCATAGTTCTTACCAGAAACATTGAGATGAGTACAGTGTATTACAGAGGGGCTAGTCCATGGTTACCAAACATGCATTTAGTTGGGTCTTTCTTGAAGTTCTTCTTGAGAGCTTCCATGTTATCAGGAAGTTCTCAAGTGCCTCCTATGTGATGATCTCATCATACAGCAATCTCTGGGAAAGCCCAGAGAGATAGGGCAAAGTTGGAGGGACTGGAGGACCTGACACACGGGCACGGCTTGGGTAGAAAGATGAATCCCTGAGATAATGTTCATGCCAAGGTGTTCAACTAATGAAGACTTTAACAGTAGAGAGACTTGCCACACCCTGAATTAAGTAGCACACACACAGATGTACCTACAAAACACCCTGGGCACAGGTCTTTGACTAGTTGATAAGATCTCCTACCCTGTTCTGTCACAGTTGCCACGTCACCAGGATGGCTACCATACTGTGGAGCAAGAGATATTCTGAAATCTGGTTATCCCAAAAGAGGAGGACCAACCAGAGGCCCACCCATGTGTGGTATGTTCCCACAGAGTCAGGGAGGAAGTGAGTCATGCCTGCTTGCATCATTAAAGTAAGGCATGTGTAATATTTTAAAGGATTTATCATAAATGAATCCTTCCATAGCCATCTGCTCAGTTCTGGTACAGGAGCTATTACAAACCCATTCTTGGATTTCTGGTTAACAGCTTTAAAAAGATGTGTGTTTTGTGGTGGTTTGTGCAAATAACTAAAGGAAATGGGAATTTTCCTTTACAGACTGTATTTAGAATGTTGTTAAGTCGCTTTCTTAGTCAGTTGGCCCAATTGCTAGTATAATCCTAAAATGTGGATGTTGCCTTTGAAATTTCAATTTAATCCACAGATGTGTGTAATGGCACATGGATAATAGATAATGGCCTGCTGCTGACAATGAAGATGCTGAAAAAGGCCATGTTGGTGGCCAGCAGCAGTGGTACCACAGCTTACTTGTTATGATCCATTTGCTTCTGTAAAAATCATCTTTCTGATACCCAATACTCTATTGACATTTATCATGATGTTGACATAAATACCAAGAATGCACAGACTTAAAGATTTAGTCTTCTGGGAAAGGCTGCCATGTATGTATACCTTGCTTCTGTAGAAAAAGAACAGACATGTCTTCAAATGGCAAGTGCCTAACCTTTGAATTATTGGTATATATTAACATTACACTAAAGGAGTTAAAAAGGAAAGGAGGGAGGGAGGCAGGGGGTAGGAAAAGAGAAAGGGAGGGGGGGAAGTGATGAGAAAATCCCTAGTGAAAAATATTCAATTAAATAGTTTGAATTATTTTGAAATAACTTAACTTCTTCTGAATTCACTCAGTGCCATATTAATAAAAGGCCAAACTACTGTAAGTGCTAAACTAAGAAAATAATTGATTATGCACACATGAAGACACACTTTGAATGTATCTTGGGAAAATTGCCTTCCTGAGTTTTAAATTCTGAAAAATCTGCTACTTTAGCATCAGTGATAAGCCCCTCTGTCTAGACTCAGGAGCTTTGTTTTCACTGAGCCTAGAGGAGTCACTTGCAAAGCACCTAGCAAGAACTGAAACATCCTCACCTGGGAGCAGCACCATTGTCTGACTATTCAGAGGCATTCTGCCCCCTGGTGGACGCCCAGGGTGGGTTTTGTTGCAAGTTGCAGAAACTCCATTCCCTTCCCACACCCTTCCCTTCTGAAAACCTCAGGAGATGCTCCAGTTGAAAGCGATAGCCTCCTCCACAATATATATGCATTTGGAGCAACAATTTCCCTTTATATAATAAAACATTCTTGGCTTTCAAATCAGCTCTTTAGAGCTAAAATAAAAACTATAGGCATCACTGTTGGCTATGACCAAAAGAGGAAAATGAGGTGCTGAAAAGGGTGTGGATATGGACAGAGAATGTTGAATCTGAGGACAGAGCCGTAAATCTCTAGAAGGTGAGAAAGAAGGTTTAACTGTGAATAAAAGAAAGCTATAGGAAACTAAGAATGTGGCAATGTCTCGTTGGCATTATAGCTGCTGCTAACCATCTCATGTGTTCCTTTTTACCTTTGGACCGGAAGTCACCAGCCAAAAGGGGTGGTTGTGGGAAACAGCTAAGCTCAATCAATTCTAATTTCGACAAGATGTCCCCCATTTCAGCTAATTGAAACTTTTTCCTTCTACCCTCTCAAATATCATTTTTCTATGCTATATGTAGCTTGCATCCCTACAAAGGAACCACTTCGAAATAAGACCTAAGAGGAGGTGTCATTTCTGAATCCCACTCCCCTTCTGAAGTTTAATTTGTGTAGACTTTGAGTCTTTGCAACAACTTACATCTAGGAGGCATTTTGGAAAAGGAAGCCCATATTCTGCCACCTACCTTTATCATAGAAACCTTAAGACATTCCGACTCTAGAAGTTCTCTATCTGGATATTTTATGGGTCTTTAGACAGAGTGTCATGCCCTTAAGTCATACCCATGTCTGTTTTCACCCAGTTTCTCCTTTTCTGTCATTTGGGTTTTATTCAACACATGGAAGCCCTGGAACCTTCAGATTCCAGAACTGTGAGGAGAATCTCCTTTAAAAATGCTGACCTAGAAAACTTGATAGTGGATGCAACTTTCCCTCTTTTCAGAGTACATAATTCCTTTCCAACTCTTCCTACACACACAAGCTGAACTCTCCAAACCATGGCAGTGCGCATCCATCTACCACACTGGCAACTGCCATTAGTCATTCTCTCATGAAGGCTCAAGTCCCAGAATCAAGTGGCCCAGTCTTCCCATAATAACAGAACTACTCCTAAACACTTTTAGAACACAAAAAAGGACTTTTATTCATCATTTTCCTAAATTTAATTTCCAATTACACATTTTCTGAGAGCTGGAATACCAAAGGCAATTTCAGACACAAAACTCCATCAAATACACACAGAGACGTTACTGCTTGAGTGAGTTACAGTCCTCTCAGTACTCCCCACTTAAAGAAGATAAAACTAAGATAATAGAGAGAAAACGTGAACAATATTGTTCTATAGGAAATTTGTCAAACTCTTTAAACATTCATTCCATGGGTGCAGTGTCCATTTTAAAAAGGAAACTCTAAAGTTCCTACAAACACAAGACAATATTGGTATTTTTAGATGAGGATACATTCATATACTTGTGTGAAAATTTGTGCAATTAAACAATATGGAAAATGGTACTTATTACCATAGCTGATGAAAATAGATTTTCATTTCTATGTAAGTTAAACATTTCCATCTTCCATTTTATGTTCTGCAAAAAAGCCATGTGCCTAGTTTATGAAACAAACTATGCTCATATGCAGTAGTAACTGAAAAGGAGCTGAACAGTTCTATCTGCATACCCCTGGGATGAATATACACCTTGCATAATCATGTGTAATGCTGGATGATGATCCTAGATCTCTTATATCACTACAAAGGTTTGCAAGCTTCTATTTAATACACAATGCCCCAAATTCAGTCATTTCAGCCAAATACTCAAGCAATAATTAAGGTCAGTGATTTACAAAATGACAAACAACCCATTTCACTAAATTGACCATGTTTTGTTAACATGATGACACAATCATTGTAGGTGCCCTATAAAGAAATCATTTGAAAGTGGCAATTTGTTTCACTTAATTTTCCCCTAAGGCTCTTAGAAGTTCACTTAATTGCCTCTTGGGCCCCATGAACACAGGTGCATAAACATAAGACCAACATATTAATAGTATAAAAACAAATATCATGCCCTATGTGCATCCCTCCATAGGAGAAATGTCACAAAGCACAAAGAAACTAGGGATCCAGCAGAAATCTATAGGATTATCTAATGCCTAAGATTTTATCTTACTCCAGTGTCAGGTATAATGTTTGTTGAAATTCCCTTTTTTACCTACAGTACATGTGAACTTTTGAATAGCATCTTTTCAGAGTCATTACCCAGTGTGAATGTCTGCACAGTAGGCAAGCGGTGAAATTCAGCTCACTACATCTATTGTCTGATGATCTGGACTGGGCAGCTTCACACAGGGAGTGGATCCATTTTATAAAGACAACTTCCTTCTGCAGACAAAAGGTCTCGAGTGCAGACAGCCTCTGAAGCAAGGACTGTGAATCTTCTTTGGCATATTAAACATTCCACATACACATTTGTTCATACAGATGACCCTTCAGAACTGCTTCTCTTCATTAAGAAAGTGCAATACATTTTCATCTTCTAGTATATGATTTTCTGTATTATGTACCCCTCAGCTTGAATTCAAAATAACCAAATGCCATTGAAACTTGGAAAGAGAGATACACTTCAATTATTTTAGATGTTATAGTCACTGACAGGGCAGGTGAGTAACACATTTCCAAGGCTAGAAGGCTTGCCAGTTTCCTGGTTGTTTGTTTAGTAAGCCTGAGGCTTGGCTCTATGAATTATAAAGAAAATAGGTTCAATTTCAGGCTCTCTCGGTTTTCTAAATTTCTAATATGTTATTGTTTTTTCTAGCTGCTCCTACCCAAACTTCAATAATAAGGAAAAAAGGTAGAGTCCCAAGCGTTCTCTCTCTCTCTCTCTCTCTCTCTCTCTCTCTCTCTCTCTCTCTCTCTCTCTCTCTCTCAGGCACACTTTAATATAGTTGGGGGGGTTCTGGTTGCAATTTGAAGATTTCTAGACAGGGAATCTTGTTCTCTTGTTTTCTGTATATATTTGCACACAAAGGGATCACAGATGGGAGAGAGTGCAAATGATTATCAAAAATTGTCTCATGCATTTGAAAATTTTTTACAAGTCAAAAATATACAACCTCTTATCTCCCCCTTTATTCCTTAATTATATAAGAAATAGAATCTGTTTCATCAGTCTTATCCGTATATCACGGAATTGGATAAGGAATAAAGATTCTCTCGTGTTAAGGAACTGTATACAACTCTAATCCATTAGCCAAACTCCTCTAGGAGCAGCAGTTTGGGCTGAGTCACCCAGCATACCCTCTGTTGGTGGGGATTTAAGCGTGTAAAATGACTGGTACATGAGATTAGGAAACAATGCAGCCTGCAGACTTTGGCACTAGCACACATTATGTTTTGTTTGAGTTGTTAGAGTTGTAGTTTGACTATCACGAAACAGGAATTTAAAAAATTAGAAATCTGCAAAAAAGAAACAATCTTAGGTGTTGCTCCTCAGTGTAACACTCCCCATCTCCCATTCCCACCCACCACCCCCATATATTTTTTGATTGTAATAAAAAATAGAGATCTTAGCATCAGAATTTCACTTTAACTCTTCAAGGTTGCTCTGAGCCATCCAAGCCACATTTAGTGTTTGAAGCACCAAATCCACAAGTTTCTCCAACCAAATTTAAATAAACAAACGAAGACTGGAGGATGTCAATGTAAGTGTTCTAAAATTAAGCTGGAACACAACGTTCTCCCCAAAGCACAGGGGAGTAAGTGTCTAGTTCAAGTACTGCCAGGCTCTATGTGGATCTGTCCCAGACAGGCTTCAGACAACACCTACAAGTGTCACTGGCTTAGAGGGCAATGTCCATGACACAAAACAGGGCAGGGATATCCCATCCATCATCAACATTAAAAAGTTGCAACCTTTGGTGTGATTGGTTGCAGGAGGACCTGTGCTGAGCCCAGACTTTGAGGGGAGGAGGTTAACCTCCTCAGCATGGGAGCTTTGCAGTAGTTTGAGCAGTTCACCTTCCAGAGTGCTCTCAGAGCTGCCCGGCTTCTCAGCATCCACTGCCCTTGCCCAGCAGAGAGAGCCTTGCTTCCACCCAGTAACAGGGAAAGAAGATTTGACCTACCTGTGGAAAGACCCAACTTGGTCTCCAAAGGTCGCCTAGGCGACCCCACTGCCATTGACAAGTCAACCTGTGCACTTAAAGCGTATCAGTTTATGGAATGCTTGTTTGAAGTCCTCATTGGACATGGTGTAGATGATGGGGTTGATGAGGGAGTTAAGATAGCCTAGCCAATTGAAGAAGTCGAAGATGGCCATGTGAAACCAGCAGGCATCCTTACAAATAGGCATCACCAAGGAGATGATGAAGAAGGGCAACCAGCACACAATAAAGGCTCCTAAAATGATCCCTAGGGTCTTGGTGGCCTTGCGCTCCCTAGCGGCCATGAGTTTCTTCTTCTCCAGCAGGGCGTCTGACACTCTTACTTTGACTTGGTTCACATACACTGGAGACCCGGATTCGCTGGGCACGTCGGGAGCCCGGGAGTTAATAGAGGTAACCGAGGATGTGGACCCAGGCGAGTCTGTTATCAGCTGGGCTCGGGTCAAGCGCTTGCCGGTCTTGTTGGGTGTCTGTTTCAAAATCCGAGAGCGGGCTTCCACGTAGATACGGCCATAGAGGGCGATGAGGAGCAGGGTGGGTAAATAGAAAGCGCCCACCGTAGAGTAGACTGTATAGAGGACGTGGTCTGTGTTCACAAAACAGTCCAGCACCTCCTCCTCAGCTTTGGCTTGACGCCAGAAGAAGGGTGGCAGCGAAATAGAGATGGAGAAGACCCACACTAGCGCTATCATGATGGCCGCCCTTTTGGGAGTCCTTTTAGCGGAATACTCCACGGCATCAGTGATGGCCCAGTAGCGGTCCAGGGCTATGACACAGAGATGCATGATGGAAGCAGTGCAACAGGTGATATCCGACGACAGCCAGAAGTCACAGACCACCTGGCCAAGTGTCCAGCGCCCACTGACCGTGTACATGGTGCTGATGGGCATCACCAGGATGGACACGAGCAGGTCAGTGACTGCCAGAGAGGCGATCAGGTAGTTAGCTGGGGTGTGCAGCTTCCGGGTCCGATACACCGTGGCGATCACAAAGGCATTGGAGAGCGTGGTGGCCAAGGTGATGAAAGCCAGCAGTGCAACCAGCAGGACTTTCCAGGGCATGGCGATGGAGTCCTGGTAAATGTGGCTCTCCGCGCTGCAGTTGTGGGAGAGGTTGACAAGAGGTACCCCTGTCTGGGAGGCGGCAGGAGGTGGAGGGGCGCACTGAACTCCCTGCTCCTCCATGGCTCTCCTCGCCCCGGCAGCGGAGCGCAGCTCTTGAGCATGGAGCGGACGAAGGAGAGAACAGAGGATGGGAGGATCATGGAGACCACAGGCTTGTCTCCTTTGCCTAGCCAGTCCGTGGGCTCCTCAGTAACTCCTCCGCCTAGGTTCTTAACCGAAACGAGAGGTCACAGGCGCGGCCACCGAGCCTGCGGGCGCGTCCCCTGCACTTCCAGTGCGCCAGGCGCTGCTGCCGAGTCTGCTAGCTCCTCTCCACGCCCCGTCTTCGCCCGGGTGATTAGAGCACTGGCCCACCCAGTCCAGCTCCGCTCAGGCTCCCTGGAGGCAAACAGTGGAGAAGAGCTAAGTACCGCTTGAGGAGGGGCCTCAGGTCAACTGGGACCTCTTACCCCAATTGTCCAGGGCTCAGGTTCTCCTAACCCGGGCGCTCCGGAATCGGCAGACTCCGCCCGCAGGAGTTCCCTGGTTGGGCAGACCTAAGCTCGCAGGCCAGAGCAGAGTCCTGGGCTTGCATGCCCGCCCCGCGCCCCCCGCCCGGAGCCGGGCCACTTTCTGTAGCCGCCGCCTGACTTGGGGATTGTGAAGTCTGCGAGCCGCGCTGCGCCGCGCCGCGCCTGGCGCCGGAGCTCTGCACTCCCTCCTTTTTCACGCACTGGCCACACCAGCGAGCTGCCCCGCGGAGACGCGGCCACCAGAGGGGAGACTCGGGGGCCCGAGCTGCGGCTGCTCGAGCCACGCTGCAGCCGCCGCCACCTCCAGGGTTCCAGCTGCGCCGCTGGGAGCCATGCCACGGGGCGCACAGGGCTGGGGCACCTGGAGCCGCACACCAGGAGGGGGCAGGTGTCTGGGGGAGCAGGAGAAACCTGGCGTGCGCCAGCCCGGGAACTGGGTGTGCGCCTCGGAGCTGGCTGGGCTCCTTTTATACTATCTGTGTCCAGCCTGGTCTGGCCTTGCAACTCGTGCAGTGAGGCGAGTGCAGACGCCGGCGGCACAGCACCTTCCCTTTTGCTCTCTCCCTCCCTCTTTTCCTCCCGCCCAGTTCCATTCCTGGCCACAGAATCTCCCGCCGGGTCCTACCGCCCTCACTCGCAGTTTTCTTCACCTTGTCCCTTCTCCCGACCCTGACACCCAGAGTCGCCTTTCAGGCGGGGAACGGGGAATGGGACGTCCTGTTCTTGCCTCTGCGGGCTTTGAGTCTTAGCGCTCCGCAGTCAACCCACGCCCTTAGTCGCTGCCACAGACTTAGTGCAGGCGTCCAGGTCTAGGCTTCCGCCTACCACCACCTCCCTCTTTCCTGGAGGTTGGTGGTAGGTGGAGCAAACCCCAATCTCTGAACTCTCCTTTCTGGAATCTAACCCGACACCGAAGGCCACACCCAGGATGGAAGGAGGCGCCAGAGATGCTGCCTTAGAAGGAAGCAGCCAATTTGTGCATTTTGTACTTCACGCTTGGGGTTTTGAGACATCCTTAACACTAAGTACATTAAAAACACATTTTTTCCTATCTACGTTTAGAAAATTGTGCTTGTCATTCAACCCTCCCCCTTTAACTTTGTGAGTCAACGGGGGAGAAGCTGTCTGTAAGACTTAAAACAGTGTCATAAAGAGAAACCGGCTACTGCGTGCGAAATTAAACATTTGGCCCTAGCCTGCAACTCCAGTGGCACCGCTGCTCAGTGCCCGAGTTTCCAGGGAAGAAGTGCTTCCCCTCAGCCCGCCCAGGAAAGAGAAAATAAAGGGACCTCTGAGCCTTCATTCCTACACTCATCACACCTTTGCCCTCCACGAAACGATCGCGATTCTGCCATAGAGGGCAGTAAGTATGGCACCTAGGTCTCCAAACCCTGAGCAGATTCTCTATGCTAGGTTTTTCCTCCAATCTGAACAGCACCAAACACTGGGGGTACGGGTTGGGGGGCGCACGTACAAGCCGAAAGTTGAGAGTGAAAATCAGTGTCTTCTCTGTCTTGAGCACTAAGCGGTCTCCATTTTAAGTCCCAAGAGCCTAAGTTTGTGTTTGGTATGTTGGATGGACCTAATAAAAGCCCCAGTATAATTCATTTCATCAGGTTCTCTGCAAGCGTGTTTTTAAAGACTCAAATCATTCAGAGGTGAGCCAAGGATCATGTGCTCTGTAACCCATCCAATTTTAAAAGTGGAGTAATTTCAGACCTATGGAAGAGACTTTTACCTCAGGTGACATGGGCCCAAACCAAGTTCTCTAAATTCCTGGCCCTCTAAGCCAGCCAGACAGGCAAAAATTAGAATGAGTAACTGATGGTAGATTAAACTCATAATTGGTGCTGGGTATTTTCCTCCACTCTAGGAATATGGAGACAAACAGGCCAAATTCAGATCCAGTTTTTCAGCAGTTATGTTCTAGGAGACGCAAAGACAGCCAACTAAATCACTATACTTTCATTTGACAGCAATTGTGGGGAAGAAAATACTTTCAAGCTTCAAGAGGGTGCTCCTTTCACTAAGGGGTTTTAACTGGATTGCAGGAGATGCTGTGGAGATGGAAAAGCAAAAACAAAAACAAATAAACATCTTTTTTTTTCTCCATTTCTTTCCCTAAGGCCAGAAACTCCAGCAGATTAAGCATTTTCCACCACATTTTAAAGTGCTCCCCCTCTTCCAACTCCAACCAGGAACCTTGACTGTTTTATTAGCTACCATGCTCAGTTAAAAGCTATTGGAAAGGGAAGGGAAACTAGCCAATTTAAACCACTAGGTGGGGGCGTTGCCCAGGATGGAGCAAGTGTGTGGTTGAGGGGCAAGAAAGGGGAGGACACCATTAAACTATTTTCTTGCTATTGTAGTTAGTCTTTTAGGGAAGCTACAGAAGATTAAGAGAACTGTTCAAGAGATGAAAGGCAAGGGAAGGATATGAAGAACTAAGGCAGGTGGCCTTTTTACTTCTGTTTCGGAAGCAGGAGACAGAGAGTGCAACTTCTCTGTATTGGCATTAGAGAAGCAGACACCTGTGGTATTACCACAGATGACTCCAGCTGATTTGCAGAGTCCCATGCCCTGAGCAGACGCTATCACTTGCAGGCAGATTTTGAGTTTGCTTCTTGGTTAGAGCTGTGTGAACAGGCCACTGCAGCACAGAAGGGATTTTAGCAGAGCTCAGTGAAGATCTACAGTTCATTAAGCTAGTTTCTGAATTTCACTCATTCCATTCAGGACTTAAAATATATATTTTTAAAAAAGCAGCTGTGCAAACAGCAGGGCATATTTTTGAAACAAGAAACTCACCCATTGCCCCTAGTCACCAATTCCTGGCTTTTGTTGTGGTGGTGGTTGTTGTTGTTCCCAAGTCCCAGGCCATTCAAAGGCACCTTCTTTCAAGTTATCTGTAAAGCCAGAACTTCACAGAACAGTGAAAATCCATTGGTAGAAAAAGCTCTTATTTGAGACAACAGGACAAGGTACTGAGTCATTCATGGTGGGGTATGACTCACCATTAAAGCATTTTCCTATGCCACAGGGAAATTCCAGGTACAGTCTGGGAGGTTTTGATCTTGGTCTTCTCATACCAGTCACTAAAGAGACATTCCCTGCCCTGGCAACCCCAAGCAGTATGTCACAGAACTCAGAATTTGCTATCCAACATAATACCTAACCTAACTGAAAAATATCCAAGGGGCAGGTCCTAATCACAGAATGTGGGAACTGGACAGATATTCCTTTCAAGTCTTACTTTGTCAAGTCTAAGCACAAGGTCGGCTGTTTTTTTCTGCTGTGACATTAAATTCCTGCTGGTGAAATGATCAGCAAAGACACCAGCAGTGAACAACCTTGTTCTGTGTGGTGATAGCTCATAGCCAGGTTCCTCTCAAACACCCTCACTATCTCTGAAAGTTGGCTGGTATCACCGAAAATGCACACTTTCCCAAGGGCCTTGTTTCTCTCTAGCCTCATGTCTTCCATGAGGAAAATATGGGAATGTTTAGATAAGAGAAAAAAATGCAATTCCTACAAATTCTGAGTAGTTCAGAAATTTTGTGCACAATCATTGGCCTCCATAGTAGGCTGGTGAGCTGATATTCATGTCATAGTACTTCTATGCTGTTTAATTTCTTAAGGAATTTTAAGGTTTACTACACATTAAAGTCAGTTCTTTACCAGGTTTGTGTAGATTAGTTCCTAAGAAGGAACAACTCTGCTGTGTTTCAGGTATGGTGAACAAGCCATATTTATATAAGGGAAGGAAGAGTGACAAAATTAGAGCGTGTATGCGTGCGTGCGTGTTTATATGATCTACGTCTTTCATAGTCTAAGATCTTTCTTGTAATAATAAACACAGCCTTAGTCTGTGTTCTTTGGCTGTGAAGAGACCCCCACAGACATGACAATTCTTATGAATAGAAAGAATTTAATTGGGGCTTACTTACAGTGTCAGAGGTTTAGTCCCTCATCATCATGGCAGGTAGTAGGCAGGTGGTAGGTGGTCAGGCAGACATGGTAGCTAAGAATTGTACATCCAGATCCAAAGACAATAGAAAATGAGAGAGGCACTAGGTCTGACTTGGACCCCTGAAACCTCAAAGCCCACCACTCAGTGACAGATTTCCTCCAGTAAGACTACACTTTCTCTAACAAGGTCATACCTCTTAATTCTTTCAAATAGTGCTGCTCCATGGTGACTAAATATTCAAATATATGAACTTCTGGCAGAGACACTTTAAAAATGGATACATGCAACAAATAGAGTAATACTGGTTCAACACTAACTCAGTTCAAACCTGGGTCTTGAGATACCATTAAGTAACACTAGTACAAACTGCTTGAATGATTAGCTACCCTGCAGGAAATCTTTCTCCTTGGGAAGGGTAGCATTTGTCTGTAATGAATTTTTTTCTGATGAAAAAGCAATGCTGAGTCCACTAAAACGAATACTGCTTTTAAGTAAGTAACACCATTGTAAAGCTTTATTCAGGATGAATTCTAAAACAAAAACAAATCAGAGCATTTAATGATGAAATTGACTATCAAGCAAGACCAAAGAAGACAAGAAAAAAGTGCCAATGCTTCCTTCTATATTCAAAATAAGAAAACTGTTCTTTACTTTCAACCTGGGGGGGGGGGGGTGAGGCATCACTGTGCAGTTTAGGTTTGCAGAGAAAGCAAGCCAAGCTGTGCTCTAAAAGTCTGTACCTGTATTTCAGAAATAATTATCATTATCTTCACTGAACACTGTGCACTGAGCCATATGCTGTGTGTCCCACTCACATTTCACATTTAATTGTTACAACACTGAGAATTGTCATTAGCATTCTCAGTTTCTGGATGAGGAAATTGAGATTGAGAGAATTTAAGGCACTCTGCTAATATCAGACAGCTGGCAAGTGCAAAATTGTCCAAACTCAGGCCTCTAAAACTTACTGCTCCATCCGTTTCCCAGTGTTCTTTGACAAACCAGACCTTCAACTCGGCCTTGGCTGCCTCTACTGTTTTTTTGTTTGTTTGTTTGTTTGTGTATGTATAAATAGAAGAGGGACTCTGCTTCCAGAGCAGAGTGAGAGCCTCAAAACCAAAAGAGGGGTTGCTTTAGTTCACTTTGCAACTAAGCCTCAGGGAAAGCTAAGAAATTACATACAGGGCGGCCCTAGTGTCCTAGTCCTCTTGAATGCTGTGTATATGTAACTAGTTGCTTCTCCTCCTCCTCCTCCTCCTCCTCCTCCTCCTCCTCCTCCTCCTCCTCCTCCTCCTCCTCCTCCTTCTCCTCCTTCATTGTTTACTTTTGCTTCTTCTTCTTCCTGAAGGCTGCAATCATTTATTTTATTTTTTCACTAACACTGTATCAGACTAACATTTTGATATTTATTAGCATGTTAATCATACAAAGTTTTATTATAACATTTTCATATACATAGGACATACTTTGATGATATTTTTCTACCCCAACATTATGACCCTTACCCTCCTCCTTTGTCACCTTACTCTTCATGAATAAAGAACTTCCTTTCTTATAATTTTGTTTAGTTTTTGTTTGTTTGGATATAGTTGTTGTTTGAGACAAGTCCTGACTCTGCAGCTCATGAATCCCTGTAGCTCACTGTGTGGGTCTAAGCTAGATCATTCTGGCAATGATCGTCCTGCTTCTGCCTCTTTGGGGCTGAGATAATAGAGAAGAGTCACTATATCTAGAGCAAGTTAACACTGTTAATCGTGTATATAGAAGGGTTTGACTATTTGTGCTTTAAACTAACATGACTCTTTAAGGTCTTTTTATATTGCTGTCAATAACCTCAGAATGTCTATCTTACACTTTCAGACACATATCAGCAGTTCAAATTCAAACCAGTTACAAGTTCATAAATTATGAAAAATAGATTTTTCTTCTGAATAAAAGGTAGAAAATCACAAGGGTTGGGCATGCCTCTCACTCTCAAGTAATAACTGAAAACACATCTTTTTCAAGTTTGAAGAGTTATACAAGCAAGAAAAATTTAACAATCAAAAATTCCAGGAGAGAGAATTTCCCAGGTGAGCTGGTACCTGCTATCTGTGTGATTTCCTTGAGGCATTTTGTGATTCTGTCCCTGGGTATGGTCAGGATGCCAGTCAGAATTTCTTCAGAGAAAGGGGAAGCAGGGAGAGATTTCCACTATGGCCAAAGTTAGTAACATCTCATCATCATTTGCTACATGTTGCAGCAAAACAGAAAAAGGGAGAGATAAGAAAACTGTAACACATGATCAAAGCCACTGGTCTTTGAAAGCTCAGAAGAATAATGCCCCCTGAAGAGAAGGGGCTTACTATAAACTTTTCGGCTGTTTTCCCTTCCAGCCACGGATGAGAGCTTGCAGCTCAGTAGGGGAAGTATTCAAGAGCAGAAAGCAGAACAGAATCGGGTACAGTCTTAGGGCTAAAGAGACAAAAACCCTGAAGCCTCATCTAAATGCAAAGCCCCAAGAACAGGATGGGTCAGAGACACATTGAATCTAATTGCAGATCAACCTGGAGGCAGCTGCTCGATTCAGGTCTTCAAGATTTCTGTCTGACCCTGAGATGGGCAAACTAAACGCTAGACTCATTTGATGTCTCTACAGGCCTTTTAAGTATAATACCTGACTCAATTTTGTATACATTTATCACCACTGGATACTTTTTACAAAGTACACTATCTTTTTACCCTAAGAAGCATGATGTTTGCAATCTGCTAAGTAAAATGGGACTAATAATAAAACCCCAAACAATAGAAAGATTTCTATACAAAACTGAGATATTAGAGTTAGCAATAAAGAATTGTATCATTAGTGTGGCAAGGGAAACAAAGGGATAATAGATTTGTTTTAGAGGTAGCATACATAAACCATGAGTAAGAATTTTAAAAGCAAAATAATATGGGCTTTTTAGAAATAAGAAGGCACCATTAAGTTCTCATTGGACAGATGTATTGGATATATTAGAACAACAGACTCAGCAGAAGCCAGGAGTAACAGTCTTAGAAAGTTAAAGGAAGCTATGTAAACATAATCACAGAGAAAAGAAAGGTAGAAGGAAAACAACAGAAAAATGGAGGCTGAATCACATGATTTAATGTCCATAAACAGCTGGGTGCAGTGGCACACACCTTCAGTCCCACCACTCAGGACTCAGAGGCAAGTGGATCTCTGTGAGTTTGAGGCCAGCCCGGTCTACAAATGATTTTCCAACTCAGTCAGAACTACACAGCGAGGTACCGTTTCAAAACAGTTAAAGTATAGATGTGGAAGGAGAGAAACCTGTGAATGGGAGCAGGGAACGGTACTTAAAGAGACAATTCAAAGAATTTCTAGAAATACTGAAAGTATCAAACAAACACTTCGTAGAAAGCTCGAAGAAGTCCATCTAAAAAAAAAGTCACAACAAAAACTATAGCTAAGCATCGAAGATGGCTAAGCACAGAATGATCAGATCAAAACAGATAAGATAGGATAACAAAACAAACTATAAGACTGCAAGAAAAAAAAAAAGATAACATTATTTCAAAGTATCACCAGTAAGGCAGAAGATTTTTTTTTTTTTTTGAAAGACTCTATGTTATATTTTTTATTACTGGACAAACCATTCCCAACTTAAACATGGCCAAATTTGCAGGTTAAAAATCTTGATTTCCATTCATTTTGGCAGATAGATCATGTTGACCATGATTCAGTACAAACTCTCAGTCTTGCCATTGTGTGAATCCTTCTTTACAGGCCCAGCTTGGATCTCCTCCAGTGACTTCTCTTGGAGTTACACCTGATTTTGTTAACGGTTTTCATCCTAATCCACTGAGGAATAGGACGATTTTGCTTTTGTTTCTTGGCCAGGAATTGCTTGATTCTGAAAGTCTTGTGAGACGACATGGCAAGAATCTGAGTTAGCTGTGTGCTGCACGATGGCAGAGGAAAGGCGAAGAGCCAGAAGATGTTTATTAACAGAAACAATGGAAATCAAGAGAAAATGTGGCAACACCTTTTAACAGCTGAAAACTGACCAATAATGTGTACACTGGGACTTTCACAAAATAACAAAATATAACTTTGCATAGATAAAATATAGATGCTTTCAGATGGATGTTAAGATCAACATTTCTGAACTACAGGCAGGACTCCTGGAAAAAAAAAAGGCCAAATGAAAATAACCCCAAATGAAGCCCTGGTTAAAAGAATAAAGAAGCACATGAGAAAACATCACAATGTACAGAAATGTAAGAATAACTATGGTAACAAACATGGCTTCTATCCCAAATGAATGCATCCACTGTGTGAATAAACTGTAAAATAATTTGTATTCTTTAAGCTGTAACTAACATGTTTAAGTGCAATAGGAATACATGAGAGTCTTAGTACTGTGGCTACAAAACCAGATAAAATAAAATCTAATGGGGTTCTAACAGGTGATAGCCCTGGAGCATTGTTATTGGCTGGAAAACAATAGTGAAAGAAGCATAAAAAAATTAGTGAAGGTATAAAAATGTTTGAATGGCATACTTGACTTTTAAATAAATCGCATAGAAAACATTCTGTTTCAGCAATTTCAAAGTAATACTCTTCAAGTATTACAAGACCTCAAGTCGCATTTACAAGAAGGATCTATGCCAGACACAGAGCAAGTGTCAAGCAACTGAAGTCAACAGTTCATCAAACAAGATGATTAAGAAAACAACTACAATCAAATAAAATAACTGCACTGTGAATCATCAAGTAAATGCAAAACAAATCACAGTGAGATGCCAACATAGAGCTTAAACCATACATAGTAAGGTGCAGTGTGGGCATGGATGAACAGGAATCGGAAACAAAAGGTTTTTATTTCCTTCTGGTTTCCTTTGCTGTGTTAATTTTGTTCTTTTGTATGTATGTGGGTGTGGGGTGCATGAATCTGTGTATGAATATCCACATGTGTGCAAGTGTGCATGCCCTTGTGTGTACATGTGTAGAGGACTAAGGTTGACTAATAGTGTCTTTCTCAATCCTTCCTCATCTTGCTTGTTGAGGCACTGTCCCTTGCTGAAACCAGAGTTTGAAATTTTGGCTATGTTAGAGTCTTCATTTGTGTTCAGCTGATGTGAAAACCACCATGGCCAAGAGCAACTAGAAAAGGTATGAATTTGTTTGGCTTGCATCATCTAAGGAAACCAAGGCAGGCATTCAAGAAAGGAACCTAGAGACAGCAATTGAAGCAGAGGCCATGGAGGAGTATTGCTTATTGGCTTTCTCCCATGGCTGTCATGCAGCTAACTTTTTTATACCTCTCTTGAGCTGCCTGCCCAAGGGTAGCACCATTCACAGTGGGCTGTGCTCCCCAGATGATTCATTAATCAAGAAAATGTCCTACAGACTTGCCTACTGGGAACCAAAGGATGTGTTCTCTCAGTTGAGGTTCCTATTTCCAGACATCTCTTGTTCTCACAATGACAAAACACTAAGTAAGACATCCACCTAAACAATTCCATCAAGGATTCTCTGCACCTCTTGCTCACAAATTGGATTAGGTTTAGTCTATACATCTAGGTTCTGGGGATCAAAACTCAGACCCTCATACTTACATGGCAAATGCTTTTCCCACTGGTCCAGCTCCCCAACCTTCAACTGGAACTCTTGTTAGTTGTGATATAAAATGACACAACCACTTTAAAAACCAGTTAAGAAGGCTGACCATAAATCCAATGCATATATCTATGATCTAGAAATTTTCCTTTCCAAATTATCTGTCTAATGGAAATGAAATTTATGTCCATAGAGGAAATTAGATTTAAATGCTTAAGTAGGTTATTCATAATTACCAAACTTTATAAACAACACATACAGCCACATAATAGGATAGTACTCATCAATAAGAAAGGATAAACTAAGGGTTCCTGTAACTTAATGAAGCTTAGCAGCATCTTACTTAGTGAAAGGATACAGACTGAAACTTGAATGATCCATTGGTGTGGATCCATTCCCTGGACAGGGAATGCTGAGTTATATAAGAAGAACATAAAATTTGCAAGAATAAGGGTCAACACATTGGTGCAAAAAAAATTTGAAATTTATTTAATTTGACAAAAGGAAAAATAGCCACTTAAAAAGCAATCATACATACCTACTGCAATTCATTACAGGCATTCAATGGACTGTTTCCTATTTCTGAGTCTTAAAGTTATATGGTAAACCTTTAGAATGACTTAAGTTTATATCTCATCTTTGTGTCCCAGAACTGCAGCTTCATCTGTCTTCATCTGACAATAGACAATAGGGATTGAGAATCAGCAGGTTAAAAAGGGTGAGTTATTAAGCTCTTGCTAGGTCCAACTATACCTGTTGGACTACCAAGGCATCATTTTGTTTGGGGCAATGAACAACTATTTTTTAATATAAGTTCAATACTAAATGGGTCTCTAAGATTTCTGATCTTATATAATATCTGAAAATTGAGGGACCACTGTCCCCCTTCCAGGACCTCCTTTAAACATCTGTAACCCTTTCATAGTTAGCTCTTGGTTTTGCTTTTCTAACACTTCTGAATCTTAGAAATGTCCCTAATCTGTACTAAAAATATGATTCTTTCCAGGCTCAAGAAACAACCTTAGTAAATCAATTATATATAAGCTTCTCTGAGATTCACTATTACATTGTAGAGACATCCTAGGAAGCCCTGCATAAGAGGTCTTAGTGGCCATCAGAAGGAAATAGATTCTTTTAAGTGGGCTGGAGCAAGAGTTACCAACTTATGTGGATTAGATTTGTACCATGTTTACCTCAATTTAAGAATCATTTATGGTAAAATTTTTGTGAAGTAATTTTAATTAAAATCTTGCTTTATTTTATGTATATCAACACAGTTTACATGATAAATAACACTATAATAGGAGACTTTTATGTTTTGATCAGAAGAGAAAGGAAAATCTTTCAAGTTACAAAATGCTTTGCCCCCCCAAACAAAAATACTTTTCTTAAAAAATTACTTTTGCTAAGTGGGTCAATGTGACAAGTGTCTTTATTGACTGAACATTTACAATTACATTGTAACATTATAATGGTTAATGATATTAAAAAGAAAGATCAAAGTTCACATCATTGCCTCAAAGAAACAGCACATATTATATTTCTTTGAAATTCATAATATTTCTTGCTACTTTGGTACATAGAAAGCTGAATTCGCATAACATTACATTCCATAGAAAGAGCAACAATTAAAATGTCAAATCTTTTTTGAGTTTTTATGTTTTTACCTTAAAAAATTTTTCAGAAATTGAAAAATAAATTATGTATTTATAAACAAAATAACCAAAAATGTTATTATACTATTAAAAACTCTTTCTTTAAGAAACCAAGTGTTCTGAAGAGCTAATTAGAATATTCCTTTCTGTCCTATATATCCCATCATCTGTCACCAATATCACAGAGAATACAACATTTTTATGAGAAATGACCAGTGCTTTCTTAGGCACTTTTCCTTCCAACAGAACATTCTGACAGTGTTTTCCTCAACACATATAAAAATACGTGTAACAACTGACAGTCAAATCCAAACTTTCTTCCACAGTTGTAGCTCTATTTCAAGGATAGTCAAACACAGAAAAGAACATTCATGTTAGACTTGATAAACTATAGTAAATTGATTAATAGAAAATAAATCCACGTTGCCAAGTTTTCTATTTATCAGCTTTGCCTGAACATCCATAACAGTTCCATTCTCATTGGTATTAAATATATGAATCTCAAAAATTTAAGATTAAAGACAAAAATGTCATTATGTAATCCCACAAGAGTCAGAATGAAGAATACAAATTAAGACAATTTAGTTGTAATTTCAAACATTGTGTTAGTCTAATTACAGTAATCTAGGTTGATATGAGCAAACTGAAGAAATCTAAATTAAAATGATTAATAAGTTACAATTTGAAAAATAAAACTGTTATAAAAAGTACAATAATACATAGAAGAATTTTATTAACAAAATAAAAGCAATTGTAATGATTTCTGGTACATGGAAAGTTGAAAAAGAAATAAGAGATGAAGTAGGAAGAGACAAAATTGGCACAGCTATGTAGAGAAAGACACCAGAAACTACCTAATAAATTATATTAAAAACTATATGAAAAACTATTCTTTAAATTGAAGAAAATATGCTTGCTTGTTTAAAGTACTCACAGTTTTTGGGCCAGTTAATAAAAAGACTTGCACATAAAGTATCCTATATTGTTTCATTTTCAATATACTTTTCACATATCTTTTAAGAACTATAGAAAGGGATACAATAAATAACTTTAATGCAGGTAACATAGTCTGTTAAATGTTTCTTTCCACGGAACTCCACCATCAAAATATAATGGAGAAGTGTTTGTTTACAGACTTCATGATAGTTAATGGAAGTCACAAAACAAGATTCTGATGCCTGGACACCAATATACAAAAATAGGAAAAGCAGAAAATCTAGAAATGCAAGACGCTGAACATGAATCAATCAATCAATCAAACTATAGATAAATAAATACATCTCTATTCAACTGAAAAGTTCTGAAGAAATAATATATCAAGCTTTAAACCTTTGAAACTCTTTTGGTAGTATAAATAATTGTCACTAGTTTCTCTTTTGAAGTACTGCTTTAAAATTAACACTAATGATTTTGGTTTTTTTAACTATTTTTATTTTTAGAAGACTTTTACTGGGTATCTTACAGTAATGAAGAAATCAATACTGCATAGTTCATTCAAGACATCATAATTCAATAAATACCAATAACAAAGTGCATTATTCACAAACAAAACAACCTGTTCAAACTTAGCAGTTAATGAAACTGAATTGTATCTCTCAAAAGTAAAGGTCGTTTAAAATAAGGTCTACATGTCAAAATATAACTTAAGCAATAGTTCAGAAAATAATCTTCCAGATTTCTAGGTGAGACAGTGGACTAGTAGTTGCTCTTCATGAACCAATGAAGGAAAAAGTATAAATCAAAGACAAGCTAGACCAGTAGTTATCAACCTTCCTAGTACTGTGACACTTTAATGCAGTTCCTTATGTTGTGGTGATCTCCAACCATAAAATTATTTTCTTTGCTACTTTATAACTATAATTTCACTACTGTTATGAATCATAGTGTAAATATCTGAGATGTGAGATGGTCACAGGAAACCCTGTGAAAGGGTTGTTTGCTGCCCCCCCCCAAAAGGGGTGGTACTCACAGGTTAAAAATAGATACCATCCTAGTTCACTGAAATACATTTGGTCTTATTTTAAGACTTCATTACATCAATTGTCTAGTTTTAATCAAAATAACTTGAAGTGCCAGTAATAGTATATGTTTATCGCAATGGAGGGAGTTTATACCAGGAGAGAAATAGCAATTAAGACATTTGGGTTATATTTGTTTTCAGGTGAATACAATCCAGTCTCTAACATTTGATTCTACTATCTACCCTCATTAAAAAAAAGACTGAGGATGAATTCCATTAAAAGTACCTCTTCTTATCCCTTGTAGGAAATACAGCAATATACATGGAGAGGTTCCTGGGTGAAGCTTCTGAGGAAACCTGCTTTGTAATTAGACATCTGAAGCCTTCTTAACATTGAGAATAAGAAAGGCCCAGACTAGAGGATGATGAAGCATATAGGTAGAGGAGCCCAGATTCCAGCTAATCCTGAGAAACAACTCTCTCAAGCCTGAACCTAACTATTAATTCCAGATTTCATCAGTTTTGTTAGGGTCACTGTTATTTCCAGATTCCAAATGTGTAGACAAAACCAATTCCAATACCTAAAGCATTTAAGACAGTCTTCACAATATGTTTATACTCCACTTGTAAAATACTCTAGTTCTTTTTTACAAACATTAGTCATGAGAATGATTGATCTCACAGCATTTGTCTGGAACATCACTGCTTATACATTTTTCAAACTAGTACCAATCTGGAAGCTTCTTCCCTAGTAGCTGATTTTCATATTCCTAAAAGTTTAGAAGTATGTTACCATGGAGACAAAATTCATCAGCAGTCTTACCCAACTCCAAATCCTTGGAATTATAATAATGACTGCCTTGGCCAGGGAAGACTACTGTTGCAATAGTGACATGATTATTGTAGGAGTAACCAAACACTTTCTTTCTGGATTTAGTGCCAGCTCCATAACATGGTATTATATCTGATCCATTAGCTGAGCCTCAATTCATAACTGACAAGTCATATGCTCTGAGAAGAACCTAGTACTGTTATCCTGTTGAATGGGTATAGTAATAAACTTCCCCTAAGGTCTTATCTTTGCACTCAGAAATTAGTGTATCTCTCAACACTCATTTGAGAAGCTTCATTTTGCACTAGAAAGTAATGGATACAAAGACTCAAAATTGATCAATATGCAAAGAGTAAGAGATTGTGGAGTAATATGCTCTAAATGGAACATCTATATTATAGCCCTTACCCCAAGGACCATCATAAATGAGAGGGCAGAAAAATTGCAAGAGCCATAGGCAGCATATGTCTGTGTTAAACAATATTTTCCAGACATGACAGCACAGTTACACACATGAACTTGTAAGCAGCTGTGACAACATGTATAAGATCTTCACAAAATCAACTCAGCCAAATTCCTAGCATGGGTTGGGAAAAGGCTCAATAACCCCTATCTAAGGGTTTATTGGTAGTGGGTGACTCCTGGAAGAACGACAGTCAGCTTTCTTGACGAATATGTGCTCTGGAAGTCTACCCATGCTCCAATAGGTGGTCTTACACCTATGAACACATATATAGCACTGAGTGGATTCAATGGGTATTCAGTCCTCAAAAAGAGAGAGAATGTGAAGCTGGGAATGAAAAGTTAAGGGATAGAAGAGAAATTAAGGGGAAGATGGGTGTGGACTTGCACCAAACACATTAAATATGGTTAATATAGTCACCTAATTAATTAATAAGACACATAAATACTTAAACTTATAAAGCAGGTTGCTACAGTAGTAGCATGGTGGTAGCCAGGTAGCTCCAACAGAAAATGATAAGATATTATGTGAAGAAGCCCACACATACTTCTCTTTACAGAAGTTTGCTACAGTGGAGAATAAAGATGTGATAGCTATAGGAAACCAAGTGGGTTGGAAGGTCCTGATGTGTATGAAACTCTTTAATTATGTTTTAATTTAGTTTTCTAAAACTATTTTCCCCAAGAGGCATCATTATAAACTGTATTCATTACTTCTACCTGGAAAATGTGGAAAACTGTAACCTGGACTGAAACCTTGAAAAATCTGTGCAGAAAGCACAGCCATACTTTATTTATCAGCTGGAACTAGTTTGTCAAGAGTTTTCTCCCCTGGGATTTTTCCTCTTGTGATTGAATAAACAATGTGAGTTTCCTCATACTTCACACCACATTCTTCCTTCAATTCAAAGCTTTTCCTGGAATTCAATCCATTAAAAGTGGAATAAAAATTCTTTGTAATAAAAAGGTAAAAATGACTTACTTTCGGGTCTTATAAGAGATAAGTAACAAAATTCTGGCATAAAACAAAAAGAACATTTCTGTCTGGTACATTCAAAGATGTAAACCAATGTGTTTGGATGTGTTCTTTGTCCTCGTTTTAAAATACAGTTTAAAAATAACACGTGCATAAATGTTTTAAACTTGTAAGATTTTCAACGCAAGTTGTTAATGTTAAATCAGCTTTGAAAGTTATCAGTTGGCTGTTTTTATAAAAGAAGTCTTTGTCTAGATGTGGCTACCTGCAATTTAAATGGAACTTAATAGCAATGTCATAAGTTTCATATTTTCAAGAGACTGTGAATGCACTTTGTTACTGGGGAATATATAGTGTTCTGGGCTTTTATTGCTGTTAAGGTTTTGGTTTTTAGGCATTTCTCTCTATGTAGTTTAGGCTGACCTTCACCTTGCTATTTATCTCAAACTAGCCTCACAGTTGCAGCCAACTGCATCCACAGCCTGATTATATTTTTATAAATTACATACATCAGTACACTAAGCCTAAGGTGAACTTGCATCATTCACTGAGGGATGTGGCCAACTTTCAGTTGCCAGAAAAAATTATCAGCTAAGAATCATTAAAAATACAATTAATGCAATAGAAGAACACATTCCTAATTATTCTAAAGATTATACTTTAAAAGGTAACTGGAAAGTGGTGACTAGTATTTGCATAGGAAGTTGTGGTGGTTTGAATAGGTATGTCCTTCATAGACTTGTGTGTTTGAATGCTTGGTCATAGGGAGTGGCACTACTAGGAGCTGAATCACTGTGTAGGTAGGCTTTAAGGTGTCATATAAAATTGAGCTACACCCAGTAGGAAAGTTCACTTCCTGTTGCCTGCAGATTAAGATGCAAAATCTCAGCTCCTTCCCCAGCACCATGTCTGCCTATATGCTACCATTGTCCCTGAAATGATGATAATGGAATAAACCTCCGAAACTATAAGCCAGCCCCTAATTAAATGTTTTCTTTTATAATAGTTGCCATGACCATGGTGTCTCTTTAGAGAACAGAAGCTATAACTAAGACAGAAGTATAAAGTCATAACATGTCAACCTGATAATTTAATCCTATTGTTTATTTTTCCCCATTCCTTTCTGAATAATAGAGAGCTAACTGATAATTTTTGAACCATCACAAAATCCAAGAAATGTGAGGTAAAAGAGGATTATTTATGAGAAACACAACAAAATTATTATAAAAATTGTGATAGTGTACATTTTTTTTTAACATCATTAAATAAAGACCATGAACTGAAAAGTACTCAAAGAAAAATATGGAGGACTGGAAATGTAGTTTAGTGTCAGAATGCTTGACAACATCTAGTGGCATCAAGTTGAATAGCTATTCAGATAACAAGTTATCATAATAAAAGCTAAGGAAATCAGTTTATTACAATCAAAATTTGTTGTAAGACTTACAGTCATCACAAAGCAAAAATCTATAGTAAGCAATGTAAAAGCAATAAACGGCAATAAGAGCATACTTTTAGAGTTACTTATAAACCTACTGAGGGAGATTATAAGAGATGGAGAGAGAGAGAGAGAGAGAGAGAGAGAGAGAGAGAGAGAGAGAGAGAGAGAGAGAGAGAGAGAAGGCAGACAGGAAAAGGAAGGAAGGTGTGAGTGAGTGAGAAGGAAGGAAGGAAGGAAGGAAGGAAGGAAGGAAGGAAGGAAGGAAGGAAGGAAGGAAGGAAAAAGCAACAAAACTAGCAAGCAAGTTGCATAATGGCTAGTATAACATGAGATGTCTTTTCTGGGTTGTCAACTTGACTACATCTGGAATAAACTAAAACTCAATAATGAAGTGCACACATGTAAGGAATGTTGACTGCATTTGAAGGGGAAAGATCTACTTCTAACACTGCATATGGATCTTTGAGAAAGGAAACAGGCCTGTAATCCAGATCATTAATCCAGAAATAATCCAGGCCCCACCTTTTCCTGGAAGCCTATTTAAGGACTGGGGTGAAGGAACTTTTGGGTTTTTCTTACTTGCTCTCTTTGCCTAATTGCTCCTCACTCTTGCTAGCAAGTTAATTCCATCTCTGACATTAGAGCCTATGTTTACAGGATTCCAGTGTATACTGAAGACAAGTGTTGGGAGTCATGCAGCTTAGTCTTGGATCAGCATTTAACTACCTGTCCAACAGGTTTCCTTGGGACAAGGTACCTTCGGAAATGTACTCTCACCTTGCAAGTACCACTACTAGTTCACAGGACATTGTAGGAATTTTCAAAATGTGTGCATCTTTCGGGGTCTTTTATCTCTCATTTTATTGGTGATCCTTTGGGAGGATTTTATATTTACTTTGTCAGTCACATATGCAATAGCTGTAATTTTCTCTGGAAATTCTATCCTTTCTCTAATATTTTCCCTTAAGATTCAACAGGGGAGTAATTCTTCTCAAATCTCTTATCTGGAATTAGTAACTACAGCTTCTAATCCTGGTAACTTTTCTGATTTAATGGAAGCAGTTATGAGAAAACAACACTTGGAATATTAACCCTGTCTCACAGTTCTGGAAAGGAGAGTAAGGCATGCATGCACAGAATAGGGGAGAAAGCCTCCGAAATACACATAGTAACAACTGTGAGAGTAAACTCCATGGACACCAAGCATAGAATCTTTGGTAGGATCTAGTATGCTCCAAGGAAAGAACACAATGTAAAAAGTACGATGGATAGACCCATCTTTACTATACACTGGAGCTTACAATGGTGGGAGAAGCATGGTGTAGTGAGATGAAAACAAAAAAACAAAACAAAACAAAAAAAAAAAAGTGCCTTATCAAAGTCTGCCTTTTACAGAGAGATTGAGACATAGGACCCTCTTGTAGAAAAGGGAACTACATAAAAAAATATCTTGCACATATGACAGAGTTGTTTGGGTAAAAATATTGTTGTCCTTAAAGCACTGTGCCAATGACTAGTAACCGCAACTAACTGCCAGCTGACATGAGTGCTACTAGAGCAGGATATGTGTGGCTTGATATTTAGTTAAGCCTGAAAAAATTGCTAAGCTCTATATCTAGAATAAGGTTATGTAGGGTTGCAAATGTGTATTTGGCAAGCAGAGAGGGAAACGATAGGGGCTTTCATAATGATCATGATGTATTCCTTAAATTATGATGTATTTTTAAAGACACAAATAGAAGCTAATAATAAAACTGTTTATGTAACCCTTTTAGGAAAGACTCTGTTTAAGTATAAATAAAGCCGGTCTGAGCTATTCAGGGCCATTTGAATGCAATCCACTTGGTGGTCACAAGTTTTTCTTGTATTGCTGCTCCTTCCCCACCTCAGGACCAGAACCCACTGGAGCTGAGGTTAGCTCCTGGCATGGTGGCATCACAAACAGGGACCAGAATGTGCTATGTATTGGGGCTGTCTGAGAGATGACTCCTCTCACCTGCCAGGAGAGTCCCTGGGTTAGGAAGGAACAGGTAATCAAAAACTTGAGGAGTGAGTGCTCTGTTCCAACAGAAATGTGACAGCTTGCTTGAAAACAACTCGCTCTTTATATGGGTGTCATTAAGCATATGGTTTAAACAAAAGGTTTAAGAGTTTCTACCAGTCAGGGCAAGGAGTTTTTACAGTTTATTGAGAAAGTTTGTCTTTGGTTTCCTATGGAGGGAACACCCTTGTTATCTCATTCAGGATCTAAAAAAGAGGCAACAAGGTATCATAATTTTTGATGGCCACCCAATGCAATGCCTGATTGTAGATTACTCTACAGGACTCCCTGAGAAATGCAGAAGGGGGGCAATGGGATTTGCTGCTGTGCTGTACCTCAGGCCCACTAGCAGGATGCTTCATTGGTGAAGGAAAAGAAAGAGTAAACTTATGAAATGATTGTGGGTGTGGGAAAAAGGCTTGGAAAGGCTGCTTGGCTAAAATTAACAAAGAAAGCCTTGCTGACAATATCTATGTTGCTATGCCAGGCCACGAAAAGAAAAGTGGATCTCCTACCCCAACTTTAATTCCAGCACTTGGAACAATTTTACTTATTCATCTCTCCAGCTGTTTCCTCCACTTCCTGCTCTAACCACTTGTCTAAGCTCTCCTACCAGGTAGACGTCACTATTGGGCTCCCTGATTTGCTTACTTTTATTATGAAATTCCTACCTGTATGCCAGGAAACTTCCTCTTGACCTATTGAGCTCTCATCACTTGGAAAGGGACTCCCTTCCTCTGCAATTTGGGACATATCTCTCCGACATTTCTCTCAGTCTGTATGGAGATGTGCAGGATTGAAATTCTTGTTACCACAACACTTACATCCTGTTTCTTCATAACTGTCCACAGCTCTTTCCTGGAACTCCTTCACTTCCCCCTTCCCCCTTAGCACAGACTAAGAGCTGCCTGTGCTCTTCAATTCTCATTTAACCCTAAAAACCTTGCTCTTGTCATTTCTCCTTGCTTTCTCAGGACACAGTTTTGGTAGTTTGGAATAAACTTTTTCCCTTTTCACCCATGGGGTGTCTATTTTGGTTTCTTTGCCGAGCCCATTTTCATTCATGACATTCTACAATACAATCAGTAAGGTTGCCAGTCTCTCTATAGACTATTTGATGAAAATTTTATTTTTATACAAAAGAGCTCCAACTCAAAATAATTATTTTTAAAGCTAATCATAACAGACAGGGATTGAAAATAAAGTCTTGGTCTCACAAAAGCTATTAGTTTATTGTAAACTGTTAAGGATAATTAAAAATATAAGCTAATGGTTAGTCACCTTATAAGCAATCAAATTCTTTAATATGGTCAACATTATGCTTATATCTTGCTAAATGCTATCTAATTAATTATAAAAAATAAGCTTTACTTAGCCCTCTATATGTTTTCCTAAAACAAGTAATTAAAAATAAAAATTAAAAATTAAAAATAAAAAAGTTTCTATTAAAGTATACACTTCAGAGATCTACAAAATATGGCATTTAAAATGTCTATGATTCCAATAATAGAGAAAACTGCCCTATGCCTTGCTTGTTGCCAGAGCTTTGATCACCCTACTTTGCCTGGCAAAAGTGAGGTCAATCCTCTCAGTAGCTCATCTACAGAAAAGAAAATCTCAGAACTGGTTCTGGCAACCAATGGCCTATGTTGCTCTGTATAAGAGCTAAAGATTAAATCCTCCCCTGTGTAACAGACATCCAAGGACCCACAACTACCACCCCAATGAAACTATGGAGGCCACCAGAACTTTTCTAGGTAATGGGTGTTTGTCATTTTAATTGATACTTAGACCACTTAGATTACATTTTTGGTTATAACTTGTTCCTATTTAGATCTCTGAGGATTTTAACCGACTGTAGCTTTAAGAGCAACAAGCACCAAGTTCCTTTTGCAAGACTTCAGCCACCTTATCAGTTCTCTTTTTCCTATAAAAGTAAGGCTACATGCCTCACTTCCCTAAAGCTAGGTCTAAAAACACTTTGCTTTGTTACCAGATTCCAAACAGAGATAAATTCATCAAACAGGTTTCAAAGTAGCTTTTTACTGTTCTTTTATTTCAAGTAACTTGTTTTATGATTAAGTGCTTCAGTAATCAACTATCATATCTCCTGACAAACTACTGGATAAGAAAACAGTGTAAAGCTTGTACAGGGTTTAAAGATATAAACAGAAGCTGTAAGGATCTAAAAAAAATGCACATTTATATGCATACAATTATACAGGTAAAAATGTGTTGCATATATGTGTATGTTTGTATATATGTGAGTGTACATGTAAAGTAAATACAAGTAAATACTTGTACATGTACAAGTAAATACAAGTTATAAAGTTCTAAAGACATTAAGGTTTGGGTGGTGAGGGTCTTAAAAGTTGTTTTGAGGTATATGGATATAATTTATGAGGGTATAAAAAGATGGCTGACATTATATAAAAAATGTTTCTGATTTCTTTCTCTCACAATGTTATTATTACATTAAAACTTCATAGGTTCAGAGTTCTAACATAAATCAATAAAGTTCTGGTAATCTATTAATCTAACTCTGGTGAACACTGACTATTATTATCATTGCTAAAAGCTCAATATTTTTATTTCTCTTTGGTTGTTTTCTACATGTTGAGTTAAGAATGCTTCTCATTATAATAAAAACATTTGCCTAATCTATATAAAGCCAGCTTTCTAGAAAAAAAATGTTAATGCTCTTAACCAAAATGATTTTAGGTTCTCAATGAATCTACTGCCTTTTCTACAATGTGAATTTCAGTAAAGACTACAATGATAATGCTAACATACCTGGAACTTTTGCCTCTAAATAGATAAATAAAAGGCTCCCTTTTATATTCATTTTACATACCAACCATGGCCCTTTGGGTCCCCAATACTCCAAATGTCAACAGGAAGTAGTCCGAGATGATTTCATTACCCTTGTCACTCATTCAACAAGAGGGCTGGGATGTTGAGTTCCAAAGAGAAGACATATGACTGAGGGTCTTGTGATTGAGCAGGGCTGTGAAATTACTCCTCCTTCTCTATTTTTGGCTGATTTCTCTGCTCTCCGTACAGGTACTGCTATCTTTATTACCAATATGTGCTGCTCAGAAACAATTCTGAACTTATATCACATAGCCACAGCTGTTTTACCCTACTACTTGAAATTGTGAAGAAATGAGGGTGGTGTTTAATGACCCTAGGCTTGTAGGGGAGATAGAGGTACTTTTGTTCATCATAATATTTCTGTTCTCCTAAACTATACAGGACACACAGATGCCTTGCCTATCTGCTTCTCAGCTGATTTCACTCCTGTACCTGGATGTATTTCCTTCTCTTACATGACATCAGTGGCTGAATCCCCTAGAAGTAAGGATAATAAAAGGGATCTTTCATTTTTTTTTTCTCTTTTGTCTCAGGGGATGATGAAATCCTCCCCACGCAATTGGCTGCAACTAGAGAGAGATCAACTCAAAGCATTATTGATCACTTTCCTCAGGGCAAATGCTCATTCATAGGAGTCTGTTGGTCCTTTTGCAAGGTGTACAGGTTGGCTTCCTTGTGTTTTTTCTGAAAAAGATATTGACTGTTGCCCCTGATGATGTCCAAGATATAATTGATGACTGGTCCTTTTCTAGTCCCACTCATGATTATGTACAATATCTGACTACTAATAAATAAGGATTTCCTCAGTGGAACAAACAATTTTTAGTAGCAATGCAAGCTGTTACATACTGGTTTTCACCTGGATGGATTTTCCTTATGTTTTTGGCCAAACATCTACCTCATCCTGTTCTTCAAAGAAATGTATACAAGTTCTTTGGGTCCACCAAATATGCTTATATTAAAGGGCCTCTGCAATCCTCCACAATAGTAAGGGCCCTTCAGGCTTGTGTTACTGCTCCTTTTGCTATACTGAAAGATAAAGACCTTGAATCTTTGCATATTTTAAAATTGTAACTGGAATAAATAAAAGACTCAGAGACAGAGATTGAGGTTCCAGCTGAAAATCAGGGAAACAAAGCAGCAGGCCACTACCATCTTACCTCTATCTCAAGCTGTATGGGCTGATCCTATCTCCACTACCTCTCACCAAGCCTCAGGCTGTAACTCTCCTCAGCATGGCTAGAGAATGAATGCCTCTATCCTCAATGTAGCAGGAGAATGAATGCCTCTCTGTTACGATCACGTCGCCCCCCCCCCCCGTTGCTGGTCTTGTCCCACTCTTTGTTCTTCCCCACAGGCCGCCCAGTCCACTGGCCACGCCAGCCCCAATAACACGCTGAGACTCCGTATTTGATACAATCCTGTTGGCCAGTTACTCTTATTGTTTATGGGCTATCTCTGTCTTAATGATTAACCCATATCTACTTATCTAAGTATTTCCACGTGGTCATCTTATCTGAGTGTGGTGGGCAGGCACCTTGCTTCCTCTAGGCTCTACATGCTGACTCCTCCTTACTACTTCCTCTTTCCTCCTTGTCTCCTAGCCCCGCCTATCTTGCTTTCCCATTGGCCACAGTGCTTTATTAATTAACCAGTATGAGAAATATATTTACAGAATAACATCTCCCATCACCTCTCTGAATACCTACCTGCTCCTGTTTTTTTTATAGCCCTCTAGTGCTGGGATTAAAGGTGTGAGTGGTTATGAGTAGGTTTCTCGATGGCCTGGTCCCTCAGCCACACCAGCCCCAAATAACACAGTATTTATACACTGTATTAGATATAAAGTTAGCTTGTTGCTAGCATTTCTTATTGGTTAGCTCTGTCTTAAATATTAACCCATTTCTATTAATCAAAGTATTTCCAGAGAGAGGGTCCGGAGTTCTACCCTGTTGGTCCTACATCTTGAAACTCTTCCTACTTCCCCCTAATCCTTCTTCTCTCCTAGTCTCACCTATCTTGCTTTCCTATTGGCCAACAATGTTTTATTCATTAACTAATACGAGAAACATATTTACAGAATGACATCTCCCATTAGTGAGCTATAATTCTCTTTTTAGACTGATTCACTATTGTGTAATCTGGGTGGTCTTGAACTCATAGAGATCCATCTCTTAATCCTGAGTCCTAAGATTAAAGGTATGTACCGCCACCTCCTAGCTTCTGGTTGGTGGAGTAAAAGGTATGATCACCACTGCCTGATCTCTATAGCTTAAGGCTGACATTGTTTCTCTGATTCCTTAGTCAAGCTTTAATAAATCATAAGTATCACTACATAAAATCAAATTCTACTTGTGGTATTTCTTGTCTCAATTGTGTTATTACTAATTGCATTGCTCATACTTTTGCTCCAGGTAATTATTAGACAGCCTCCTTGTGTTTTGCTGCCTGAAAACTTATCTTTGCCTTTGTTTTATGATCCTAGTATATACATATACCTTGCAGACTGTTCCCCAAGCTATTTTTTATCCAATAAGACTGTTACAGCTTTGATTTTGGGTATTACTGCCCTAATATTTACTATAGCAGCTGTTGCAGCATCTACCACAGCTCTGGTACAACAAGTGCATACGGGTGATCATGTTAATAATTTATCCAAAAATGTTTGTCTGGCACTTGTTACACAAGAACATATAGAGCATTAGTGGATAGAGTTAATGCTTTATAACATCCAAATTCAAAATATAAAAGTCAGACTCATGGTCTCTTATAATGCAGCATATAAATTGATATACATAATGACAGTGCCTTATAATGACACTGATTTTACTTGGAAGCAGATTCAGTCACATATTAAATATTTTAAATAGTTCATATACATATATGAATATTTGTGTTTTATATAATCAGATTATTATTGTCTCACATGCTCATTTACAAATGTCTTTTCCAGAATGGATTCTACCTCCTTCTTTTCTTCTATCCAATCTTATGTTTCTTCTTGAGATTTTAGATATTTTATTGTTAATTTGGACATTACAGTAGGATTGTTGGATTGTTTTTGATCCTGTTATTCTTTTTTCAAGTCATCATCAGCCATTTGAGTTCTGCATTGAATGCTGTGATGTCAGCCTTATTATTTAAAAACATAAAAAACAGATGCTCTACAGCCTAGTCTTGTACCAACATATGACTACCTATTCAGTGGGTTTCCTCAGAGAAATGGACTCTTACTTGGCAAGAACCAAGTATGGTATAACATAGGACTCTAAAAATTTGTGTAGCTTGCTGGCTCTTTTCTCTCTCATTATATTGATGACTCTTTGGGTGGATTTTAGTTTTACTTTGTCAGTCACACATGCAATAGCTGTAATTTTTCTTGGAAATTTTGTTCTTTCTCAAATATTTCCCCTAAGATTCAACAGGGGGCAAATGATTCTCAAATCTCTTATCTGGAATTACTACCTATAACTCCTAATCCTGTGAACTTTTTTGACTTAATAGAGGCAGTGAGGTACATATGAGAAAACAACACTTAGAACATTAACTATGTCTCAGAGTTTTAGATGCATACAAAGAATAGGCAAAATGCCTCAGGAATAGACATAGTGGCAACTGTTGAGAGTAAACTCCCTGGACACAAAGCATAGCATGATTGGTAGGATCTGGTATGCTCCAAGACACACACACACACACACACACACACACACACACACACACACACCACCAAGGTTAAATCATGAAAAGAAAACCTAAAAATAATAACATCAGTAAATAAAACCTCCCATTAAAGAAAAATCCAAGACTAGATTCAGCAGTATCCACTACCAGCCAATATCCTTAATGCAAACAGACTTAGAAAATAAAATACTAGCCAGCCAAATTAGAATACTAGAATTCTTTTGGGTTCATTCTAAGGAATAAAGGATGGTCCAATATGTGCAAATAAATGAACATGATGATAAGGATGTCAACACAATGGACAATAACCATATGGTCATCTCTTTTTATATAAATGCATTCAATAAATGCCAATGTCCTTTCACAATAATAATTAAATAATCAAAGCACTAATGAGAACATATCAAGGCAATTTTTGTAAGCATAGTATATAATCAGGAAAACCTGAAAGCTTTATTTCTAAGAATAAAAAATCAGGAGAAATTAAGAATGCTTATTTTCTCAATGTTTATGCAGCATAGTTCTGGGAGTTCTAGCCAGATAATTTAGGTAAGACAAAAAGGAAGTCAAACTGTCACTTTGTGAAAAATTTGATTTTATATGCAGGAAACTCACAAAACTGTACCAAGAAAAAATATTACTAATATATTATCTCATTAAATAAATTAAGCATTCAATGATTCAAGATGCAAAATGAACATACAAAATAAGGAATATCACTTGTGCCAATATAGTATTCTAAAAATAGGAAACAAAGTAAGTTTCATTTTTATAGCTACCATTTTGGCTATTAATTTATAGATAAAATTATTTTAAATTCTAAGAATATAAACTGACTAAAGATGTTAAATATCTCCCCAACAAAATGTTAAAATACTGGATAATAAAACTAAAGTGAATGAAAGCTAGTACCATATTTTAGGTTCATTGATTGGAAGAATCATCCACACTACTCAAGTCAATTAAGATAGGTAGTTCAATTTCTATCTATGTAAATAACCATGACATCATTCACAAAATTAGGAAAAAACATCTAAGTACATATGGGATGAGACCAAGACAAAACACTGAATCTTCAAAAACTTTTTGAGCAAAAAGAACAGTACAGGAGACATTACACAGCCTCCCTTCAAAATATACTACAAAATTGTTGTAATCAAAACAGCAAAGCATTGACATACAAGAAGATAGCTGTATCAGTGGAACAGAATGAACAGCTGGGAAGTATATGTAGATATCTGTAGACAACTGATTTTTGACAATAATGTGGATGGCATATACTGGAGGGAAAACATTTATTTCAATGAAGAATGCTGGGAAATACATATATCCACATTCAATGAATGAAATTAGAATCCTCTTTCTCACCACTTACAAATGCCAAGTCAAAATAGGTTAATGACTTAAGTTTTAGCCTTATACTATGAAGTTATAGATGAAAACATAAGGGGAGATTTTTCATATATTGGAATGGAAAAGAACTTTTCTGAGAAGATCTCATAACATGAGAAACAAAAGCAAACATAGCCAAGTGGAATCACATCAAACTGAAAATGTGTCATGTAGCATAAGATATACCAGGCATAATACCAACATTTAGAATGGGAGAAAACATGTGAAAATCATTTGTCTAGCAAGAGGTTGATATCCAGAACACATAAGGAAGTCAATAACTCAATAACCAAAGAGCAAATAACCCTACTAAAGAGTGAGCATCAGCCTTAACACAAGCATTTCCCAAAAGAAGATACAAGTAGACTCAGCGACAATCTAAAATAGCTGACATTACTAATCACCAGAGAACTGCAAATCAAAACCAAATGCTTTACCACATCACTCCAATAACAATGGCTAGAATCAGAAGACTAGCAGGCTAAAGATAACAAGTGTTGGTAAGACTGTGTAGAAAGTGGACTGTTTGTTCATCTGCTTACATTTCTTGAGAATATAAGTTACCAAATCCATTATGGGAAGTAATAGGAGAGCCTTAAAATGTTTCAGCTAGAACAGCCCATTTGCCTGAGAAATTCGAGTGATGCATTTATTATCCCTCCAAAAATGAACCAGTGTGCCAAAGACATTTGCACTTCTGTGTTTGCTACAGTACTATTCACAGCATTCAAGAAATAGAAAGATATATGAAAAGAAAAAAAAAAGCAGTCTATCAGGTACAGACTTGTTTAACAAAGAGTCAATATACTACTCAATGCTACTCAATCACAACACAACTTATAACAGTGTGGTGGACCAAGAAAATCATTGTATTAAGTTGATTTAAAAAAAAATCAGAGCAAAGCAGTTGTACATGATCTCACTCATATGTGGAATCTGAACTTAATTTTATAGAAATTGAAAGTAGGATGTTTCAGAGCACTGCTGAGGACATCAAACAAGGTAAAACTCACCACCAGTAACACACAGCACATGTGATTTCGTCTTTGTTATCTAGTCAGTCCATCCCTTTGGCACTGAATTAACAAGCCCCATGGCTGGCAATCTTGGCATCCTTTCAATGTATACCTCCTCCCTTTTACACTCTACTAGTTTGGTGAATATAAAACAAGCTTTGGTCCTTTCCAGTATTTTCACCTTCTCAAAAACAAAATGTTAGTTTTAATGAAGGCTGTATTCTATGTGTCATGTTCCAATAAGATGTGAAGTCAACACTTTCTACTTCTGTCCTCACAGGATTTGTGATCCATGTCAGCCCATTTGCTCTGCTTATCCTCACAGATACTTCCTCCTCTTCCTTTGTAGTGAGTTAGCCAGGATCAACAGTGGCCCCAGGGAGGCAGGGAGGGGGCCATTCTAAAAGTCTCTGGATGAACAGATTTCTCGGGTAACTGTCCTTTCAACCAAGCTTTTTGATGTTAAGGCAAATAATTTAACCAAAAAAGAAAAAAGTCATTCTTAGCCACGTTTTATGAAAGTGACTTTGTTTCTTTAATTTCCTGTTTTTTTGTTTTTTTTTTTTAAGTTTCTTGGGTGTCTTTTCACCCCCATCTTAAACATGGAAACATGTGTCTTCTGAGTTCCTGCTTAAGTAATGGAATGTCAATCATGAAACAACTTGTGAAAACTGGGCCTGTTTCTTTCTAACTTCCTATTCTGTAGATTGGGTTTGGATCCCAAGATAACAGCATTCTTTTTCCCATTTGTTCTTCATCCACCTCTACCCTTAAGAAGAAGTCACATGTTGGTGCTAGAAAGATGGTTCAGTGGGCGAAGAGTTTGCTGGGGTGAGGATATAAGTTTCGATGCCAGAAACCATATAAAGCTGGGCAAGTAGTGCCCATCTGTATTCCATTATTCCTAAGGGGACATGGGAGATAGAGCTAGAGAATCCTCTAAAGTACGGGAGCCAGTTAGCCTGGATATTGGAGGCTAATGGGGGAGGGGAGGTAAGGAAGAAAGAGAGAGAGAAACAAATCAAAGAAATAAAGAGAAAGAGAAATAGAGAAGGAAACAAGGAGGGGAAAGAAAGGAAGGAGGGAGGGAAGGAGGAAGGGAGGGAAGAAAGGAAGGAATAATAGAAGACAGATTTGAGGGAGGGAGGGAGTTTGGGGAGAGGAGAAGATTTCCTACCTTACACAAGATGAGAACTACCACTGTGAGATTCTGGGGTGTAATAGTAATAACAGGCCTAGGGAAGTGACCAAACCTCTCAGGCCCTCTATCCTATTCCATTTAGGAGCAATCAGTAAATCCAACCATTTTTCCACAAGAAAGCCTTATCTTAAACTGTGAATGTATCTAAGCTGGGATATCTCAGTAAAGTGCTTGCTAGGCAAAGATGAAGCACTGCGATCGGATTCCTAGCTAGCAAGCTAAGTGAAGGAGGAAGATGTAGAAGTCAATACCTGTAATCCCATCATCACCTGGGAGGAATAGCTAAGCTAATGCCTGTGTCTCACTAGCCAGCCAGCCTAGTTGAGAGCTCCAGGTTCAAAATACAGAACCCAAAATGGAGAAGATTCCAAGAGAGCATTAAATTATTGACCTGTGGCCTTCATACGCGCGCGTGCACACACACACACACACACACACACACACACACACACACACACACACACTTCATGTAAGTATTTAAGATGTTAGAGACAGATCTTTCAGTGTTTGGTATCAGATCAACCAAAAAGTAAGTTGCACTTTAGGTATGTTCATTTCCTTATGTTTAGCCAGTCTTCAGACAGCCACTTAATATCTGTATTTTTCTGAAGGCGTTCAGGCTAAATTTCAAACATTGTTTTTATTTCACTATCTCCACATCATCCTTTGTTATCTTAAAACACTTCTACTTCCTGTTGCTTTTGCTGTATCTGTTTTCATACCAGGCTTTCTCATCTGCATGTGAAACAGCCTCCATTCAACAAGGTTAGAACACTTGTGCCCCTGCAGGTCTGCTTTCTTCTCTAACCTTATTATCATTTTCATCTCAAAGTAAAGGAGATAAACAATAAGTTAAACACACAAAGTTATAGCCCCAAAACTCTGAACTTCACGCTTTCCCTGTGCTAAAATAAATGAGCTTGAGAAATACTGAAATTGTGGCTTTGTTCCCTAAATGAAACAAGGTTTTTTAGCATTTGCATTCATTTTGCAAAACAGATTCCTGTGCTGCATTTAGGAACATTTTTAAATGCTCAGATCCAACCACGTGTAGCTATTGTTCTAGTTGATTAATAAAATCTTAAGGAAATCAGGGACTTTTAGCAAGTCCCTAAATATGAAATCTATTAGTTAGGAAAGAATGAGCCACTTGTTTTTGTTTTCTCCTAGCATAAAGATGAATGAGGCAGAACGGAATGAATATGCTTATCCCACACATTGGATGAAAGTTGCAGCCCAGTTCTAGCAGAATCCTGCCCCTCAGGGGATGCACCTGAGCCACTCCTAATCTCTTTGATGAATGCTGCTACAGTTCAAGTTTCAGAATCAATTGGGGAAAAGATTTGAAGTGGGGCTCCTCATGAAGAAGTGGCAGGTCTGTTGGAGACAGGCATGCAGTAAATCAGACTTTTCACATCTCATTGCCTGGAACTGACTCAAACTGTCAGAATGTGGCCAGGTTTAAATCACACAGTTAAACAGGAGGGTGGACAACCTGAGCCTGGATATCTGATACTGGAAAGTTCCAAAAAAGATTAGGTTCTTTGGGAAATAATCAACCTAGCAAAATCAGTATTAAGAAGCTTATGATGCTTAGAATATTAAAAATGAATCAAATAGCATTACCTTATAAAATAGTAATAACAGAATGAATTTTGTTTAATTTATAATTTGATTAAGGAAATAAATGCTTGGCATGTAGTTGCCAAGGATTAAATTTAGATTAAACAGTAATAAATAGACTTTATAAATATAAACTCAATTAAATGTCCATTGATCCTGATTTTTGTTTGATAAGTAGTAAATTAATTTCTCACCCAACCAATGACAGGAGACTGTACATTTGTGTTTTTTCTTGGGATTGGGTTTAAGAATTCAAACAAGGTCAAGAACAAATATGTTGCACTACTCCACTTTTATAGTGCTGATTTTTTTTTTCATAGAAGTGACACATTTAGATCAATGGTGGGCCTTAGTACTCATTTAGTTCATGTTCTTTACTTCCAAGATGATGGAGTTGATGCTAAATAATGTTCAGTGGCCTACTGGATAGACAGCATGCTAGCTTTTACGTAACTTATGAATTAAACTTCATATCATGAGATGTGATAAGTAACTCATGAATTAAATACAGAGAGATATGAAGTAATGCTCAACTTCATTTATTTCTCAGAACTTCAGTTTCTTCCTCTATGTGTATAGAGACAGGAATTTAAAATGTGATTATATTTTTTATCCTGCAGGGAGAGCTTAATTTTTATTATAGTCTCATGATAGTTCACTCAAAATTAAGTCTTGAAATCTCTGTTTATGCCAGACGAGTCTATTTATAAGGTTGAAATCTAGGGTCAAAGTAATATATCCCTAGATTTTTACTTCAGGTTTAAATATCAAACTAGAAACGTGTGACAGTAGCTGCAGCTGATACTTCTTCTATGCTTAAAGTTCTCTTCAGTTGAAAACTATTTGAGCTGAAGAGTAAAATAACTGGAAAGCTGGTGATGTTACTGGGCAGTGTCTCCACACTCCTGTCTTTAGAGATTAGTCAGCGAAAACAGAGTTTTAGATATGCTAAAAGAGCTAGGAATTTCTGTTCTCTCTGAACTGAAGTAGCTAAGGAAGTTGCTCTTGCCCCTCTAGCTATATTGGTGATAGCACTGAGATAGACCTGAGTGTGGGGTCATGTGAGCACTCATCAACTACCTCATATCTCCCACAGGACTTGAAGGAATTAGAGAATGAGTGCATAATTCCAATGCACTTGAGAAAAGGATGATGGGCTAGAAAAGGGCTATGCATATGTCAGTAAGATCAAAGGAACCAAGAGTGAGGAATCAGACCTACATTACCTACCAACTTATGTGACATTCCATGTCAGGTAGGGTGTGCAGGACACCCCCGTAGCCATAACAAGACGAGATACTGACGTTAAAAATAATTAAAATTCTAGTGTTGCTATACTTTTGAGAGGTCCACTGGTGGCAAAATTATTCATATATTCATTGTCAACACTTAGTAGTATATCTTAGTCATTCTTTTATTTTGGATTAACATTAGATGATGTGCTTTGCAATATGTAGAACAAATTTAATTACTTGGAAAGTTACTAAGTCTAGTTATACTTATCAGAAGACTAGTTTATGATCATTTCATCAGATTTATTAGAAGCTTTAAATAATAAATTAAAATGGTAAATGTTAGGTCCAAAAATAATTCCCCCTAAAAGGCAGTACTGTTTACTATGTGCTAAGTAGGACTATATGAAAAGGCCAGGCATATAGAAGGAGTATTGTTGGGTAAACAGTGGCCTGATGTCTTATTTCTGTTAAACAGGAATCTCCTTTAATCTACCAGGAGCCTCCCTCAATCTTCCCCAAAGGTTAATTACCTCAAGTAATGTCATCTAGTTCCCATTCAATCCAAACAGCCCATATCAGCTTAAAGACCACCATCCTGTTGACTGTAGTTTAAAAAAAAATTTCTACCTGCCTTTTTTCCATTTTGCTTTTCTGTCTGTCCCCTCTCATCCTTAATGGCCTCTTAAGCAGCTCCTCCCTCCAGAACAGGAACTCAAGCTGGACAGTATTTCAGGATTTCCTTCAATGATAAACAACGATGTGGAAGTATAACAACAAATCCTTTCCTCCCCAAGTTGCTCTGTGTCATAGTGTCTCACCAGAACAATAGTAATCCTTCCTATGACAGTTATATATTAGCTATAACAATGGCAAAATATCTTTAGGTACAATGAAGGACTTCAACAATTAATGTGGTTTAGGTGGTATAAGAAAAAAGAGAAAAACAAAGCAGAAGGAATCACTAGTGATTAGGAAAGAATATTGTTTATTAATCTCATTAATATTTTTGAAGTTTAAACATGATGATATTAACATGTTTACTTTATTGACAACCAACTTTTGAACTTAGAAGTAGGGAAAATGATCACATGTGGTCATGATTGTTACTACAGAAGACCTCTGAAGACAAAGCTTATATAACAAATTCATACATGGTATTTATTACTTCATTTTGGCACAGAGTAGATTAAAGCACTAATTAGTAATACTGTACTTTCCTCAGAGAAAATATGTTGCGGTCAATGATTAATTACATTTGGCAACAAATTACAAAACACTTCATTGCTTTCATTTTTATCAACTAATGGATATTGAAAAGACTGTATATCAATGTCCATTTAAAACTATTAAATACACAGAAAATAAATCTATGTAAAAATATTAGTATAAACTATTGATTCATTTCAAAACCATAATGAACTAAACTAAAATAGAACAAGAAGACAATAGAATGTATATATAGCTAATTTTATTTGAAGGAAGAAAATGGTTAATGAGTGCTGAAATTAATGTTTACAATGAACAGCTTCCAGAGTTCATTGTATTAACTAGAAATTTTCCACTTATCTTTGGACAAGTCAATGATATTCTTGAGTATAATAATGTTGATGGAGGCACTGTTTACTGCAGGATTCTGAATACCAAGGATCTCTAAAGGAAAATGTAGGCCCTTAGTAGCTTCCCAGACTACCTCTTTCTTGTTGCTTACTGTTCTGTAGATGAATGTCATAAAAAGTAACAGTTTCAACATCACCCTTGCTTCTCATGTCATATTTATTGATACTACTTTATCTGAAGCAAAAGACCAAGAAGTATATTTTGTCATTAAAATGGAATTTAACACACCTGTGTGCATCCCACCCTTATATTTAAAGGTTTATTCTACCAGTCTGACAAACTCATTTATATACTTTAGAAAATGTCACCAGTAACCAGTAGCAGAGGGATAAGGAATGGAAGAATAAATACTGTGACAGGAAAGAGAATTTTACCAAAGCTTCTGGTGTGTAGTGCCCTTGGAAGAGCGTGCTGACTTTCAGCTGGTTTTGGAACCATAGCCATGTTGTTTTCGCACACTAATGTCCATTATGACTTGCCCTTGGACTAGATTGCAGCACTACTTAACTTCCGTCTCATACCTGTCATTTGCCAATATCAGCAATTATGTGCCTGAAGAGGCAGTCTCATTTTAAATGTAAACAGAAAGCACTTGGGTTGGGAAACATGAGGAAAACAAAACTAATATGAATCTTATTCTTGAGGTCATTGCCATGGTGATAGAAGCCAGATTCCATTCACCTCCCACAATTGTTCAACTAAATGGTGGAAGGCACATATTTATCCAGCATTCTGCACTGTTTGTTGAGTCAGAGACAAGTTAAGTGGATGTTTTTGTTTATTTGTTTGTTTGTTTCTCTTTTCCTGAGTCCAAATGAGGATTTGGTCTTATTTATCGTATAACCTGAAGTTAATTCTAACTTCACTTTTGTTACCCAATAAAATGAGATTAATAATAAAGCCTACCTCATTGAGTTGTTGTGTAGATCAAATCAGCTGGAGTTTGTCAATCAGTAATTACATTTTGTACAAGTAAAATCCAACTACAGTGATATGAAAAATAATGTTTATTTTCTCATATAGTAAATGGGTTTGGTACAACTGTCTGGAGCTGTTGTAATTTCTTGAGGAACTTAAATTCTATGGATAATAAGTCATTAAACTAAAACATAAAACAAAAGTTCAGATTTCCTTGTACTTTGAATGACTATGTAAAAAGTAAAGAAGATTGAAATTCACAGAGAAAGGAAGTAAAATTTGGTTCTACACAATGTGACATGGCTTTCCATGGTGGTTTGAAAGAGAATGCCCCTTATAGGCTCAAATGTTTGAATACTTGGTCCATAGTTAGAACTGTTTGGGAAGGTCTAGGAGGTATAGCTTTGTTGGAGGAGGTATGTCATTGTGGTTTGGATATTGGGGTTTCAAAAGGTCACACCATTCTCATTATCTCTTTCTGACTCTTGCTTGTAGATCAGATTAGGAGTCATGGTGACCACTCCGGGGCCATGCCTATCACCTGCTGCCATGCTCTACTCCATGATATTTGCAGAATCTAACACTCTGCCCTAAAATAATTGTTTTATTTTGTAAGTTATCTTGAACATCGTGTTTTATCACAACAATAGAAAAGTAACTATGACACCTTCCTACTAAGTAATAATTTGAATCACTGACTCTATCCTCTATTATAATAGGGGCATTATTGTTTCCCCAAATGGGTGAGTAAGGTACTTCCAAGTTCTTGAGTCTGAAATCATTAAATGAAACTGCTGAGAGTAGGAACCTGAAACAGGTTGTCTCTTTTCTGCTTTGACCTCAGAGCTTTCCCAGTTCAATCATTTTACTAATAATTATAGCATAACAAATAAATGACACAGAGACAGTTATTGGGGTTCAAGCTTCAAACTGAAGATGAGAGAAGCAAAGCAGCTGGCCACTAGCTCTTACCTCTACCACAGCTCAGACCAAAGAGGTGATCCTCAAACTGGTCCTCAGATTCACTCAGACTGCTATGCTGTCCTCAATGTGGCCAGAGACTAACTCTCAGACTGAATGCCAACTCTGAGACCCTAATCTTGTTTTATATACTTCCCTAATGCTGAGATTAAAAGTGTATGATCCTAGGTGCTAGGATCACCTTTGTGTGAGTTATTTCTTTTAGGACTGGATCAATTTAGTGTAGTCAGCATGGCCTTGAACTAACAGGTTGGTCTACCTCTTAATTCTAAATCCTTGGAATAAATGTGTGTACCACCACTGCCTAGCTGGAATTAAAGGTGTGTATCACCACTGCCTGATCGCCATAGCTAGAGACTAGGTTTTCGTTCTAAATCCTCAACCACACTTTGATAAATAATATATCAACACAAAGAATCAAAGCAAGTATGATATTATCATCTATAGTTCTTGTTTTCTTCCAGCTAGCCATGGAAGATCTTATCAGACACATTGCTAAGTTTATGATATAGAATTTGCCTGGCCAAACTAAGTTTACAACTTCTCTTTGTCAGTGATATTTTTTTTCTGTTTTCCTCTGTTTAATTCACCTATTTCTTGACCCGATAAATTAAATTAAATCTATCACAGATATAACTAATTGTGGGTTTCACAAGTTAAACAACCTCTACAAATTTTTTTTGTGAATCCCTCTTGCCTTCTACATGTTGTCAATTTTAGTAAGAAGTGCAGACTTGGAAACTGTCATGCCAGGATTATGGTAATGTGAAAATTGTTGAAAATATCACCCAGCCCACATCTTGTCTCTCCCTTGGGCAATGCTTCTTGCTGAAGATGTGTAGCGCAGTTGCTTTGTACATTTCAAGTACCAGTATGTAATATTTTAACTAGCCTACAATATGTAATATTTTAACTAGCCTACAATCATTTGGAATTTGCCAAATTCCTTTAATCAGGAATGTCCTTGGGACTTCCCAAACACCTGTCTCAGCCCAAACTGCAAAGCATGCAGCACCTCTTAGCCTAATTTGATGATGTTGACTGGCTTTTTTAGATTTATTTCATTATGGCACAAAACCTCTCACTCTATTTCTACTGTAACTGTCCTTAGCACAATACCCTCAGCAGGCTGAAGCTTTACTTTATCCCTGACTATACTACTGGCACTAGTAAATTTCTCCCTACCCAAAGGATGATCCCACTCAGTGGCTTTCTTAAACCATGACTCTCTCTTAAACTTAGTGCTAGTCTCCTGCCATTAACTGCCTAATAAATACTTTCAGTGGGATGCCTATATAGGGGTCATGCTCCAGCCCATCAGTATTTGCTCCTCACTCTCACCCCCACATCCATCTCACTCTGCTTTGTGTGTTCACAACTTAACCCAACTTTCAACTTAGTCCTCTGAGCTTTCACAAAGATTCTTTGGCTGCTTCTGTTCCAGGAACTGTTCTTAACACCTCATATTAAAATCTTAGACAGAAAATAATTTATTTCAACAAAATGGCATAAAAAACAAAATTGGGTATTCATTTGTATGTAAAAGGAATATCTGAAACATTGTCCTTCCAAGTGTATGTATGCTTATTTGGCTCCATAAAGCATGCCAAGGAAACTCAGTATACAGATGCACTTCTCTTTACATTTATGCAGAGGAAATAGCTCCAGCTATAGAATACTAAGCTTATGTCTGAAACAACTCACAAAACAAAACACTGCATGTGGACTACAGCCAAAGATTGTGCTTGTTTGCTTTCTTTCTTCCTCTCCTTTCTTTCATCTTTCCTTCCTTCCTTTTTTATGTTTTTTTTTTTTTAATTTTGAGAGGATCCAAATACTACTTGCTAGGTTCTTAGAAACTAAAACTTATGAAAAGTGTATTTTGCTTTCAGTTGACTTAGCAACTCATCAAGATCATCTGGAAACATCTTTAAAAGGAGATACATTAATAGAGGGAGCCATTATAGGTTTAAAGAGAAATCCAGAGATCCACAGGAATGACCCTAACTAAGAGGCTACCTTAAATGCCATTCTAGAGCTCTCAGCCTAGATACACAAGGGAGGACCAAGGTCCTCCCCCAAATGATGTGACTGACTTTGATGATCCCTTATGGAAGGCCTTACCCTCCCTGGGGAGTGGATAGGGGATGGGATAGGGGTGTTGTTGGGGAGTATGGGAGGATGGAAAGAAAAGGGAATTGGGATTGCTATGCAAAATAAGATCGTTTCTGATTTATATATATATATATATATATATATATATATATATATATATATATGAAAACTCCTTCCACAGGTGCACTCAGTAAAAAGTTTGGTTTGTGTTATGCCTTCATCTATGAAAATGCCTCTAATTCAGTGAAAGTTTCCATGCACCTATGGATATTATGTATGTGCCCATCTTTGAAGCAAATGCTCTGGGGATGGAAGATATGAAAGAAAGTAACTTTCTAATGTCCTTTGGAGTCAGCCCACTTATTCTTATACATTCACAAGCTCTCCTACCGTTTGTTATAATGTGATAAATTTACATATGTCTAAGGAATGAATTAATAAGACTACTAAAAGAATAAAATGCAAAGTATACTGTAAAATGCAGTCCCTCCATTATACATATGCAATTCCTAGTGGGATAGAGAATTCCAGAGCAACCTGAAAGTTTAATATGATAAGGTCTAATAAAGTGCTTTTAAAAGGTAAGAAACTCTGTGGAGACAAGGTCACCACTGTGAAGGCAATAGCACATTTCCCTATCCCTGTGTCCTTCATAATGCTCTTAACATTTCTAACTCCATTAATCTACAATTTTATATTTATAACCTTTCATTGCTATCATGGATTAGATACAAAGCAAATTTAAAAATGATAATGTAAAAAATAGGGAAGCAACAAAAAGGACAGGAATAATAAGAGAGACTCTGAAAATGTGGACAGGACTGGCAAATGAGGGGAGTAATGACTGCATAAGGATGACCTGAGCATTGTCTCCCCCCATGACTTTTCTTCAAATTTATCTGAAATTTATACGTAATGACAAAATATACATAAAAGTAGACAATATGCAATGTTTAGTAATGTGAATATTGTATAATTTTATATCAGGTTAAGCAAATTTATCTCCCTCAAACTTTTATTATTTCTTTGTCATCAATGCCTTTCAAATCCATCCTTCCAGCCTCTAGAAAAATATAGTGCATTGCCATTGTAAGTAGTCACCCCACTGTGGAATAGTATTCTGAAATTGTTTGCTCTTATCTAACTGTAACTTAGCTCTTACTGAGCATCTTTCTAGGACTGCTCTACTCACTTGACCTGGCCTCTGATAACCACTTTTTCTGGGAATCCACTTTATTTGTTTGTTTGTTTGTTTGTTTGCATTTGAGTGAGATAATGTGGTACTTGTCCTTCACTGACTGCCTTATTTTGCTTAGCATCATGAGCTCCAACTCAATGGCTGAATACTATCCCATGTATATGTTCTACAATTACTTTTTGTTCATGCTCATGGTCTGGACAGTGATCTTTTTTCATTTCTCAGCTATTGAGGATAAGTGCTACAGTTAATGGGTTGCAGATATCTCCTCAATGTGCTTATGTAATTTCCTTTGTGTGTATACTGGATAGTGGCGTTGTGAGTCTTGTGTGATTATAATTTTGAATATTTTAGGGTGCCTCCATGCTGTACCATCTATCTGAATTAATATACATACTAAGAACAGTGAGTATATGAGCTTCACATTCTTACCAGCACCAGCACTTGTTATTTTGAGTCTTGTTAATAAAAGTATTTATTTCTGGGGTAAGATAGTATCTCATTTGGATTTTCTAGTCATTTTCTACAACTTCTTTTGGGAAATGTCTTCTTAGGTTTATTGCTCATTTTTCAATTAAATTAATTGGTGATTGGGATTTTGTATTTCCCTATATATTCTGGATGTCAATCCCCCATTTATATGTATAATTTACAAACATACTCACAATAAAATTTTTCTTCATTCTAAGGGCTATCTTTGAAGTCAGTTAATTATTTCCTCAGTTGTGCAAAAACTTTTTTATATGATTTTAGCTCTATTTTTTTCTGATTGCTTTGGAAGTCTTTGTAAATAAGAGTCATTGCCCATTTTGTAATGGAGTCTGGAGACAAAAGCCCCCTGTCTAGAGGGCCTTGTCTGTTCTGAAAGTGAAGAAAGATTTTGATGTCCAGGAATCAACAAAGATGATGCAGAGAAATCAAAGGTAAGTGTTTCTAAAGTAGGAAGAAAGCATCCTTGGAGACAGGGTGGGAACACTAGAGCACATAGACCACAAAGCAGTCTTTAAGCTGGGGTTTTAAAGGGCCACTAGACTCCCCTTCATTCACTTATATTAATTACTTGATCTGCTTGTCTGGGTGATCTTTAGTCCAGGGAATAAGAAGAATGAGGTGGCATCAAAGCTGTTAGAAGAGGTGCTATTCTTTTCACAGTCCAGCAGCTATGTGGGAATGTAATCTCTTTTACAAACACACACACACACACACACACACACACACACACACACACTAACCTCTTCCCTGACAGTAGTCTATTCTCTAATATCTCCTCACAATATCCTAATGTGGTTCCTCTTTTTTCTTCTAGTAGTTTCATAGAATTAGTCTTAAGTACAAGTCTTTTGTTGTTGTTTGAGTTAGGGTGTCAGTCTGTAGACAAGGATAGCTTGGAAATCGCCATATAACCAAACTGGCCTCAATTACTGGGATTACAAGTATAAGCCACCACACTTAAGTTATACTTAAAGCTATACCAACTTTGGGGTGATTATTTTTAAGTGGTGAGAACTAGAGATTAGGCTATTTCTTTTGCATGAGGCTATTTTCCTAGAACCTTTTATTCAATAGACTAGCCTTTCTCCAATGCATGTCCTTAACACTTGTAGATATAGGTTTGTTCTTATATTATGAATTTTATTCTATTGATCCTGAGTCTTTTGTTAGGACAACTACAATAATGTTTTGATGATTGAATCTTTGTAGTGTATTTTGAAGTTGGGTAGTACAAAGATTCCGGCTTTGTTCATTTTTCATAATATGCTTTCAGTTCAAGTGTGTTAGTATTTCCATATAGATTTTAAAATTGTTTTTCAAAGCCTGTGAAGAACACAATATATAGTTTTATAATAATTGCATTGAATATGTAAATTGTTTTAGGTAGTGTGCATATTTTTACAATAGTAATTTTTCTTACTTATAAATATAGGGTTTTCTAAATTTTTTGCATTCTATATAATTACTTTCACTAATGTTTTTTATTGTGAAGATTATGTTATCCCTTTGGTTAAAATAATTCTTGGATATTTTAATGGTTTTAGCTTCTGTAAGGCAGATTGTTTTCTTATCTCTATTTCAGATAATTATATACTGGCATATGGCAATGTCACTGTTTGCATGCTGATTTTGTATCCTTCATTCTTGCCACATGCATTTTTACTTTAATACCTTTTTTGCTGAAGTTTTTAGGAATTACATATATTTCTGTCATATGCAAATAGTGACAATTTGAATTATTCATTCCTAATTTGGTTGCTCTTTATTTCATTGTCTTGCTTAATTGCTCTACGTAGGAGTTCCTGGAACTCTATTGACTAAAAAATGATCATAATTGGTATCCTCATTTTATGCCATACCTGAGAGAGAAAATTTTTCATTTTCAAAGTTTACAAAATGTTAGGTATTGGCTTATTATATGATCCCTTTATTATACTGATATGTGTTCATTCTATATCTAAAAACTCAGTAGTTTTTATTATAAGGCACTTTGGAGTTTTATCAAAAACTTTTCTTTTTCTATTGAAATGTTCTTACACTATTTTCTGTTGTTGCTTCTCATGTTAACTGGTTTGTATTCTTAGGATGACTCCCCTATGCTCACAGTCCTTTGGAACTAGTTGCTAGAGATTCTTTGCATCAAGTCGGGAGAAAGATAGAGGAAAGCAAGAAAAGAGATACCTTAAAAGAGAGAGCCATTATATAGGTTTAAAGAAAAATCTGGCACTAGGGAAGTGTTCAGAGATCTATAAGGATTGCCCCAAGAATCTAAGCAATAGTGGAGAGGCTACCTTAAATGCCTTTCCCCTATAATGAGATTGATGACTGCCTTAAGTGCCATCCCAGAGCCTTCATTCAGTAGCTGAAGCAGAGACCCACAGGTAAGCACTGAGCCGAACTCCTGGAATCCAGTTCCAGAGAGGCAGGAGTGATGAGCACAAGGGTCAAGACCAGGCTGGGGAAACTCACAGAAATAGCTGACCTGAACAAATGGGATCTCATGGACCCCAGCCTGACAGCTGGGGGACCAGTATAGGACCTAACCAGACCTTCTGAATGTGGTTGTTAGGAGGCCTGAAAAGCCTATGGGGCCTCTGGCTGTGGAACCAGCATTTATCTCTAGTGTACAAATGGACACTGGGAGCCCATTCCCCATATAGGGTTACTTTCTCAGCCTAGGTCCTCCCCCAAAGGATGTGATAGACTTTGATGATCCTCCATGGAAGGCTTCACTCTCCCTGGGAAGCAGAAGGGGGATGGGATGGAGGGTTGTGGGGAGGGGCATGGGAGGATGGGAGGGAGAGGGAAGTTGGATTGATACGTAAAATAAGATTGTTTCTAATTTAAAATTTGTAAAAGGGAGGGATAAAAAGGAAAAAGAAAAAGGAAGAATGCTGACCTAGAGGAAGGATTGTAGAAGCCAGAGATGTTGATTATATCAAAAGAACATGGCCCACAGAATCAACTAAGCAGGGCCTACAATGACTCATGGAGACTGCAGTAACAATCACAAGGCCTGTATGGGTCCTCTGCATATATATTATGGTCATGTAGCTTGATGTTCTTGTGTGACTCCTAACAGTCACACAAGTAGGGCCTGCCTCTTACTCTGTTGCCTGCTCTTGGGACCCTTTTCCTCCTGCTGGGTTGCCCTGTCCAGTCTTGATATGAGGGTGTGTGCCTGGTCTTATTATAACTTAATATGCTATGTTGGTTAACATCCTTGGAAAACCTAATCTTTTTTGAAGGGAAATGGAGGGATGATGAATCTGCAGGAGAAAGGAGATGGGGGAGAGGGAGTGGGAGGAGTGGAGGGAGGGGAACTTTAGTCAGGATCTAATATATGAGGGAATTAAAAAAAAATAGAATGCTGGCCTATAGTCTCAACAACATTAAGAAGTTACTCTAATCAATCTTACTGCCTTTTTCCTAAAGGACAGGTAAGGTCACCTGGTGATAATGACACACATCCAAAGAAGAAGAATCCTACTTTGTAAACCGTATCCAAAACTCCAAGTTTTATAGCAAAACAAGCAGATAATAAAAATAACAACATGTCAGAACAAGGTCTGGAGATGTAGCTCTGTGGTAAAATTCTTGCCTAGCATGGACAGGCCCTTCATTCTCTCCAGTGTGATGAAAACACAAAGATTCAAAAATTTACATGCCTACTTGAGATAATAAACAGTTATATTCAAGAAATAAAATCAACAAAAATCATTAATTCTTTATATGCCAATAGTGTACTATCTGGAAGAAAACTATCACATTATAATAGCTATTTTAAAGTCTATGAACAATGCTGTGATGAAAACTACAAATCACTGATGAAAGAAGAAACAGAAAACAAAAACGATTTCTTCAATGGGAAGATAACTTGTATTCATTGCATTTGTACAAAGGAAGAACTAATGTTAAAATATCCATAAAATTCAGTGCAAGCTACAAATACAATACAGCAGCTATTAGCTGCTTCTATGAACTGAAATATTCTCTCTTGAAGGAAAGAAGAGTGCTCAGAACACTCAGGAAGCTACAGAAATTTACAAGGCCCAGAAAGCTCATGAAACTTAAGAGGCTCTGGAAACTTAGATTTACAAGATTCACACATCCCCTACTCCATGTTATAAAAGCAGTAACAGTTGCTGGAGAGAGATGGTTTCTCTGGTGGAACTACTTGTAAGTTGTACACAGTGGTCCAAGGATGCAGCTTTCATGAGTCCTTCTCATGCTGGTGGTAAGTTTTTTGGTGACAGATGCCTTTTAGTTACTTATGCTCCTACCTTCACCAAGCTAGAATCATTTATTTATTTTGTAATTGGGTACCTATCTAGAGTAAACATAAGTTTGCTCACATTATCCCCTGTCCTGATCTGAGAAAAGTGACGACAAAAACAAACAAATAAAAGCTATGAAAATACCAAGAATATTCTCCACAAAATGAAACAGAAGATCTTGAAATTGGGGTTAAGCCATAACAAACCAAATATTCAAGACAATGTTCACCAAAATGAATAAAAGGCAAGAAACATCACACTACTGAACCTAAAAATACGTGAAAATCTGAAGTCACTAAAGCAACTGCATATTAGTATAAAAATAATCAAAAAGCTAAACACAGATAACAACTGATTTTTGAAGCTCAAGAGTGTACATAACAGAAAATATTATTCATTGTTGTAAGAGAAACTAGATACTTAAATGAAGAAGAATGAAATAGGAAAACAAACAAAATGGATTAAAAAATAGAATTGTAAGATCACATTCATGATATTTCTAGAATAAATCACAGGAGAATTGCATTGTGACATTGATCTGGGTAAAATTTATTTTTATCTATCTATTTATTTTTGCATTAGACCTCAAAAATATAGACAATAAAATTGAAAAGACACATTAGCTTAAACTAAAAAACTTCTGTTCAGAAAAGGAAAGAATAAAATACAATAACAACATACTAAATAAAAAATATTTGCAGATTATACAACTGTTAAGAGATGTAGTGAGATATTCACTTTGTCTGCATCTGTTGCACTGACCATGCCCATTGGGGGTAAGGACAGTGACAGATGTGACCTTTGGGAACTAGGTCTGGGGCATAGGCCCTGTAGCACTCTCTTGTTGGCTGTACAGAGACAGAAGGCATCCGGAGGCATCTGTGGGACCAGGAACCTGCTGGTGTTCATCTGTCTCTGTTGTAAGTTATTTCTTCCTGAATAAACATCTATTCAGCCCATTTGTTTTTCCTGATCCTTATTATTCCATGATAAAAGGATTACTATTCAGAATATATAAGGAACTCAATAACCAAAAACTATTCCAATTAAAAAATTGACAATATTTCTAAACATACATTTCTCAAAAGAAGACCTACACATTGTCAGCTGACGTACTGTATGCATGTGGTGTCGTGTGCACAGTGTGAGAGGGGTGCACATTTTTTTGGGGTGTTTAATTGATGGTCAGAGTGGATCAGTTTCAGATAACTTTTTCTATTGTATGGCACCTCAAATTTTGAGACATATTTTAGTCTCATGGACATTGACCTTGCTGGATGGCTAAAATGGCTAAGCAACAAGAGTCTGGGATCATGCTGACTCCCATCTCCTAGTACTGGGTGTATAAACATCTATCATCCCTTGCAGCTGTTTATGGGTGCTAGGATTCCAAATGTGAGTTCTAATGCACATTTATCAAGTACTTTACCCACTGAGCTATCTCTAGCCCAAAAAGGTATATTCTAAAAATCTTCATCATTAATAAACACCAAGGAAATGCGCAATGTGCTATCATCTCACAAACCATAAAAGAAGTATTGATGAAGTAGAAAATAAGGAACTTGCACAGTGTTTCTGAGGATGGAAATTAATACATCTATTATAGGCCATAGTGTGGAAGGTCTTCAAAAATAAAAGGAATAAAAGAATTACCATATGATGCCACAATCCAGCTACTAGGTATATGTACAAAGGAAATGATGCCAGTATATCATAGCCTCCAAATTATAACAGCAACATTCACAATAGCCAAAATGTGGATACAGCCTAAGCATTCATTCCCTAAAGAGCAGAACATTAGAGAACATAAACTCAAGGTGTGTCAATATACATTGATACATTACACTAATAGAATGCACACATTACAGTAGAATTCAGCCATGGAAAGGTAAACAAATCCTGTCATTAATAGCAATGTGACTGAACCCATAGGGAATTATGTTACATCAAGTGAAACATGACAGATTCAGGCAATTACACATGGACTCATGGATGTATATTTTAAAAGAATGATCTGAAAGAAGTAGAAAGTAGAATAATGATTATTAAAGGCTGGAAAAGTAATCAAGATGGAATGAATACAAAGATGTTTAGATAAGAGGAGCAAGTTCTAGTGTTCCTTTGTATATAGAGATGTCTATAATTAACCATGTTCTTCAATATTTAAAAGAGCTACAAGAAAGGACTTGAATGTTCTCACCATAAAACATGTTAAATATTTGAAGTGACAGATACGATAACTATGTCTGAGACTTTCAAGGAGATTTTAAATAACCAGCTAGACGAACATAATGGGGGAAAGCTGCAAATAGGAATGAGTGAGATAATTCCTGCCTGTGGATTCTTTCAGATACAACAAATAAAACCAGAGAGAACATGTCTACGGAGGGAGGCAGTGAAGGCCTCGTCTTCCTCTTTGTTCACCTGGCAGTTTTGTCTTGGCTGACTTAGGGGACATGGGTGTTTGTTTCCCCTGGAGCACAACATGTCTTCTGCATTAGACATCAGTCAGTGGTGTCTCGCAGGACATCAAGAAACAGCATTTGCTGCCTTGGACCAGTCGTCCGCACTCTCCTCTCTGTTAACGAGGGTGCCCATGCTGTTTTGTCTTAGGCTTTTTGAAATATGAGCACAGAATCATTGGCGGCGAACATCAAAGTCACTTCTTGCTTTTCTTCTATGTGATGACAATGTGACAGCCTGTTCTATTTTACCAGGAATCTCAAAAAAAGTATTTGAAACTGACATCACCACTATAAAGAGAAATGGTAGGACTTCTAAGATCCCTTGCTGACTACAGAACAGGAGAAGTAACACCTAAAATAGTTACAAAACTTACTTAAGATGTTTTTAAAGGAACAGTTATTCAGTTATAAATAGTAGGTAATAGAATTCCAATATCTGTTCCCTAAGCTGTAAAATCAGTTCATCTATCAAAGACTATCTTAGAAAACGCACACACTAAATGAAATAATAAATCTTAAAATAAAATAAAAGTTGTTTATTTTTTTATTTATTCTTTCATGTAATACACCCCAACTACAGTTCCCTCTCCCTCCACTCCTTCCAGTCCTTCTCTCTGCCCCAAATCTATTCCTCCTCTCTTTTCCTTCAGACACCAGCAGGCCTCCCAGGATGTGAACCCAATATAGCATAACAACATACAATCAGACTAGGCACAATGACTTCTAACAGTGGGAACAGGGGCTGTCTCTCACTCTTCCATAGGCTTTCAGAACACTATTCACACTAGGTCTCTTTGCTCAGCCTTAATAAATTGGGAGTTGCTTAGTCTTACTGCAACTTGATTTGCCATGTTTTATTGATACTTAGGGGGGACATGCCCTTTCTTAAACAGAAATGGAGAAGTGCATTGGGGGGTTGAGAACAGAGGAGACATGGGGTGCTGGGAGCAAAGGAGGGAGGAGAAACTGCAGGAGAGAGGGGAAACTGAGACCAGGATGTAAAACAAAACTAAGCTATACCACTCTTGGGCATATACAATCATACCACAAGAACACTTACTCAGTTATGTTCATAGAAGCTTTATTTGAAATAGCTGGAACCCAGAAACAATCTAGATGTCCATCAATAGAGAAATAGATTTAAAAAGAAATGTGGCACAATACACAATTTATTCAGCTGTTAAAAACAAAGATATCAGGAAATTTGGAGTCAAGTGTATGAAACGAGAAGCAAAAAGCATCCTGTGTGAGGTAACCCAGACCAAAAAGACAAACATGGTATGTACTCACTCATAAGTGGACATGAACTGTACAATAAAGCATAACAACAGACCCAGAGAGACTAGCTAAAGCAGGAAGTTCATGCAGGAACACCCAGATCTCCCTGAGAAAAAGAAATAGATGAGATTCTGCAAATGAACTGAGGGTTGGTGGGAATGGGAACATGAGAAATTGTGGGGGGGGCATAAAGAGGTGGAGAATAGTGAGGGGAATCGGAGAGGGGAGGCATTTCAGGCTCATGAGAAGGCCTAGTGCAGGGGTATCTCCCAGGGGTCTACTGGGAGCAAGCAACCCAGCTTAGACTCCTAGCAGTAATGGATAAGTAGCCTGAACTGGTAGTCTCCTGTGAGCAGATTAGTGCCTGGCCCAATTGTCCTCAGAGAGGCACCTTGCAGCAACAGGATGGAGGCAAAAGCAGAGGCCCACAGACAAAGAGGCAGAGTTCCGGAATCCCGCAGAGAAGGAGAAAAAGAGTATAGAAGCCAGAGGGGTCAAGGACACCATGGGAAGGCTCACAATCAACTAACCTTATAGGGGCTCACAGAGACTGAAGGGACAAGCAGGGCGCCTGCATGGGACTCACCTAGGCACTGTGCATATTTCTTATAGTTGTGTAGCTTTGTCCTCTTCTAGGAACTCTATCAATGGGTACATGAACTGTCTCTGACTTTTTAAACTGGAATTTGGGTCATTTTCCTCATAATGGGTTACCTTTCCAGGCCTTAATACATGGGGAGGTGCTTAGTCATACTGGAACTTGATATGCCATGTGTCATTGACATTCATGGGAGGCCTGCCCTTTCTTGGATGGAGATGGAAGAGGAGGGGATTGGGGGTTGATGTGGGTTGGATGGAGGAGAGTGGGAGAGGTGCTGGGAGGGAAGGATGAGTGGGGAGGCAAGGCTGTGGCCAAATTGAATAAAAATGTTTAAAATTAAAAAGGTAAAAGGAAAAAGTTTCTCTAAAATATATGTGCATGAATATCTCAGAATTTTTGATAGAACAAGTAATGACTTAGGGAGGGTGCAATTATTCATTAATAATCAATTAAATAGGATGCCCTAAAAATTCTGGAGTGATACATAAATAATAAAATGCTTGAATTTCTGGATATTTTCCCATTAGCTACATCTTGAACACAATAGAAAAAAGTGGTAGCAAACAGTAACATCAACTTTGAGAGAAACATGTTAACTAGTATTTCAAAATGGAAGCCAAATTGATTTTTTAAGTAAGAAAAAAGAAAACAAGGTTAGTTAGCATCGAATGATATTTCAAAACACATTGATGTGCCTTTAAATATTTACATGAGTTGTCTGTAAAAGCATTTAAACCTAAGGAATATTCACACTTTTCAAGACATAAAGTAGGCCATGCACCCATGTGTGGGACAGTAGAATCTACAGTGTTTATAAGTAAGGCAGAAGCTCTATTTTCTCCTATTAAGGCCACCAATTTATATTTACAGGACATTGAGGTCAATGGAGAGAAAGTACAGTCAGTGAAAATCACAAACTCCAAGAAGGTATATGAAGATGAAATCCCGCCAAGTGTTAAGGTGTGTACCATAAAGCCTGAAAGTGAAGGAAAGTTGATGGGGTACAGCTTCAATAAAGGCATAACAGAAACAGTGATGGAAGCCAAGACCCTTGATAGTACCATCTCTGAAATGAAGAACTTCAATGAATAGCTGCAGATGCCAGTCAGAAAAGGACCTTTTGTAGCAAGTTGCAGTAATCACTCCAACTAGACAAGATACTAAAAAATACCTACGTATATTTTGAAGAAGTGATAATCTTTTTACATTAAACTCACCAGTGGTTATAGATAAGAAGTGGGACTATTTGGAGGGCAGAAGCTTTATCATAACAAGGCAGCACTTGTTGCTTCTAGTAGGTTAAAGTTGACACTTAAGGAAGTTAATAGTAAACACAACCAGATTTTGGTTATGTGTCTTTGTTATTGTTTGTTATTTTGTTGTGTGAGACAGGGTTTCATGTAGCTCAGGGTGACCTCAAACTCATGTAGCTGAAGCTGGCTTTGAACTCCTGGCATCCCCTTCCCCCCCCCCCACTTACATAGGTTATAGGCTCATGACACAGTCACTTGTATCCAGATTGAGTTAAAGTTTTAACATACATTCAGAAATGTTACTCAGCCATAGCTGGGTAATTGGTTTTCATTTCTCTTTCCCAACATTCTACAAACCTTATAATGAAATTCATAAACTATGTATTGACCATGTAAGCTGAAAAAGAATAGCATTTTTTAATGAATCATATGAAACAGGACAGATCATCATGGTGTTGAAGACCTAGTAATAGAACAAGAGCAAAATAAATGAAATCCCAGCCATGTTCAAACAGGAAGTCTGACTGAGCTCACAGAAGAACGACTTGCTACAACTCAGAAGAGATTTAACTCTTTTAAGGTCAAAAGAGTGTCAAAGGTAAGAAAAAGCCATAAAAATGTATATTTTTTAATTCTTATGTTTTAAAATTTTATTTTCCTTATAGGCTACAAATATATCATTGACTATATCTCGGTAATTAAAACTCAAACTGTTTACACACATACACAACACAGGATTAGGCTACTGTTAGCCCCTGGCTGGTGAAAACACCAAACTCTGTTCCCAGCATGCCTAGAACATTCCATTTAGCATGAAAAACTGGCCTAAGTCACCCTGACTTACTAATGTGCCTAAAAATACTACAGTTCTCTGTGTTCAGAAGCATAAAGGACCTCAGAGTACTGTTGAGGATGGAAAATGTAGACAGACAGAGATTGTTTCCTTGTATGAACTCAAATGTGTGCTACTTACGTGTTGGGAAAGTTGATACATAGACTGGTTCTAACTGGAGAAGTTGACAGGTCTGGTCAGGAAAAGGAGCCTGTAGCCCCTAAGAATCAGTCTCCTTTTTACACTGTATTTTATCTATAGCCTGATAGTTTTGAGATCAGGGTAGGGAAATTTTCCTTCTTTTTTCTTTTTTTTAAACTTAAAAACATACTAATTTTACATATCAATCCCAGTTCTCTCTCCCTCCCACTCTTCCTGCCCCCTATCCACCTCCCAATTCTAGCCCTCCATCCACTAACCAGGAAGAATGAAACCTTCCATGGGGGATCATCAAAGTCTGTCATATCATTTGGGGCCCTTTGCCAGGTTTCTTGGCTGAGAGAGTAGCCCTCCATAGGGAATGGGCTCCCAAAGTCCATTTGTGCACTAGGGATAAATACTGGGTCCACTGTCAGAGGCCGTATAGACTGCCCGGGCCTTTTAACTGACACCCACAGTTGGAGGGCTTGATTTTGTCAAATGCTTTTCCCCCAGATGTCAGTCTGGAAGCTGTGAGCTCCCACTTGGTCGGGTCAGCAGTTTCTGTGGGTTTCTTCAGTATGGTCTTGACCCCTTTGCTCATCACTCCTCCCTCTCTACAACTAGAGTCCAAGAGTTTGACTCAGTGCTTAGCTGTGTGTCTGTTTTGCTCCTATCAGCTGCTGGATGAAGGCTGTAGGATGGTATTTAAGATAGTCATTAATCTCTTATAGGGGAAGGGCACTCAAGGTAGCCTCTCCACTATTGCTTATAGTCATGGTTGGGGTCATCCTTGTGGATCTCTGAAAATTTCCTTAGTATACCAAGTTTCTCTTTAAACCTATATAATGGCTCCCTCTGTTAAGGTATCTCTTTTCTTGCTCTCCTCTATTCTTACCCCGACTCAGTCTTCCTGATCTCTCATGTTCTCCCCTCCCCTCCTCTTATGCCCTTCTCTTGTATTTTGATCATCCTTTGAAATTATTAAAAATGAAAATCTTCTAGTTGTTAAGACTTGTTGAATTTTGAAATTTAAGTGAAAAACACTGAAAATAGGAATGTCTTATGTCTAGATGATAGTCATATCTACTTAATTGGTATTTTTCGTCTGCTTTCTTGAGCTTATTTGTGACACTTAGAAAAAGCTGAGCACAGTCCTATGAGCTCTCTTCTACTTTGTCTAAACTAAATTCATCTGCTACAGTTCAAGATGCAACAATAAATTACACCGCCATTTTAGAGTTTTGTTATATTTCAGGAAATGAAGAAAAACACATCCCTTTCAGAACATATCATTTTTATTTTTCTGTTATTTAAAAGCAATACCTTCATGTCAAATTGAATTTATAAAAACCAATGTAAACAAATTTGAATTATGAAAGTATTATCTTATATGCAAAATGTTACTATTAAATTACCAATATTTTCTGATAAAAATCAGCAGTATTAACTTCATTCAAAATTTACACCTAGTTCTCTCTATATATAAAATGAGAGCGCGAAGTATCTACCACTGCTTCTGAATATAGACGAACAATTTTGAAAAACTTCTGAAAAACCATTCAGTAGAATTACTTTTTTTTCTTTGTAATGATTTTATTTTACATTCTGACCACCATTTCCCTTCTCTCTTCTTCTCCCAGTCCCTCCCCATGCCTCCCTTCTGCACCTGTCCATCCATTCTTCTTCCATTTCTATCCACAAAAGGGCAGGTCTCCCACAAATATTAACAAAACAAGGTATATCAAGTTCTGGTAAGACAACAAACCTCCCTCTGTATTAAGGATGGGCCAGACAACCCCAAAGAGGAGTGGAGTCCCCAAAGCCAGCAAAAAGTCGGAGACAGACCCTGCTCACACTGTTAGGAGTCCCACAAGAAGATCAAGTTACACAACTATCACACACTCATGCACGTGCACACACATATATACATGAAGAGGGCCTAGGCCAGTCCCATGCAAGCTCTCTGGTTTGTTGGTTCAGGTTCTGTGAGTCCCTGAGCCCAGACTAGTTGATTCTATGGGTTGCCTTTTGATGTCAAGTTGACCCTCACCTTCCTTCTGCCCAATTTGGAATTCTTACATTTCCTCAAGATTCCCAGGGGAGAAGCTGAGTTCAGACCTAAGTATGGCCTTAATTTTGTCCAACTCATTTACTTGTCTTCTAAGATTTTTTGATGTTCTACATTCTGTTTTCCCATTAGCCATGGATTTCTTCTGCCATACTGACTCTCACTTTTCTTTAGATGCATTGTCTCATGTGTCCCTTTTTACTATCAACTACAAACCTTATGCAATTTATTCTGATCTTCTGTGATATGCATTTGCTTTCTATTTTGTCCTCATCCTTCTTATTGTATCTTGGGACAAATCTCACTATACAAAATTCCACCCTTCTCAGAAGTATCTGACTGATTTCTTAACACTTCCTTCTCCTGCTCAGTAGTTCCCTTTCAATTTCTGAGTATGTGTCTCTCTCTATATATATGTGTGTGTATGTATGTGTATGTGCCCATATATGTGTATGTGGTCAGGATTATGTGCATGTAAACAGATCAACTTCGAGTATCTTCCTTTATTCCTATATCACCCTCCTCCTTACTTCCTCAGACAGTGACTCCTACTAACCTGGAGCTCATTTTGTGAGGCTGATTGGCTGATTGAATTTAAATCCTGAGTATGGGCAGTCTCCCCCTCCTGGGCTGTGCTATGAATACCCATTGCACACCTGGGTTTTAAATAAATGTGCATGTATGTAAATATATAAAATATGTGTGCATATTTTTGTAGGGTTATAGTATTACGTAATTTCTGTTTTCTCTTTCCTTCTTTCAAACCCTTCTATATGCCTCCTTGCTTCTTTCAAATTCATGTCCTCTTTTTATTTAATTGGTGTTACATGTGTGTGTCTATTGAGAGTCCAAACTGAAGTCCATATAAGCATATAGCAAGCATTTTACCCACTAATTATCTCCAATGTCACTTCTCATTTCCTTCACACATATGCTGTCTTCTCATTTATTATTCTTTTCACCTTCCATCAATATGATCCTCATAAAATTCTACCAATCTACTATTTCCTGTTTTTCATACTTTCTTCTATTCAATCACATCTATAGAATCAAAAGGGCTCCTTTAAAGCAGTGTCCTCTGCCCATTGCTGTAGCCTCCAGTCATCCTTACTTCCTATGCACATCTCTCATTTATTCTTTTTTTTTCTGCTGCTCTTCTCTCCTAGACCTGAAGGTAATCAATTCTTGAGTCTCCCATACCTGAGCCAAGGTAGTGTGGCACCGCAGCTGGAACCAGATCTCAAGGAGATGCCAGAAAGCATTGTGGTGGCAAGAGTCTAGCCAAGAGCTGGTCTGCAAAAGATGCTGTGGAGAGCACGTTACTGATGACAGTGGAAACAGCAGAAAAGGCAGGAATGGAGGATTTTGTCCTCAAGACAGAGAGCAGCTTCTTAGAACAGGATGATTGATCCAGGGAGTCTGAATTTAATGAGCAGGAACAAAACTTCTATGTAAGAACTAGGCTCCCTGGAGTACTGGCCTGAGAGCTGGACTCTGGCCAAGATCCAGAGCAACTCAATTAGAGGCCATGCCCAGGGGGTTATATACACCCATGTGGGCTCTGATTGCTTGTGCATATGCAAACAGGGTTAACTATCAATATGCAGAGAGCCTATGAAACTCGAGCAAATTCTAGATCAGGGTCTCTATTCCATTTACCCACACCCACACCATTTAGCATCAAAAGCAGGAGAAAGGAAAACAACAAAAGTGAGGTAAGTCCCCCTCAGTTTTCCATTCTCATTCCCAAATGTTAAGTCTAAACACAGACAGGAGCCACTCCTACTCCTGTCATTCCCTACCATGGAAACTTCTAGCATTTCAACGGTACGAATTTTATCAACAAACAACTCAACTAAATTTAGTTCAATCTATTACTTTTAAGTTCTCAACTTATTTTACTGGTATGTAGCATATGAAATAGATAATGTATAGAACTATATTTCAGTTAACTATTTTGCTTAGCAAAACAAAAGTAGAAATGTGGTTGTATTCTAAATTAGACAAAGAAGTATAAAATTGCCCTGAAAAAACAATATCATAAGCATTTAGGAGAGTTTTAACATTAAAGTAATGAAGAATTAACTCCAGAACCCCCTGATCTTGAGTTTAAATAGCAAGTAATTTATATATTTCACATTAAGTAATCATAGGTTAGTTTTTTTTAGGGTTATTTTTTTCTGAGGTTCATGCACATGCAATTTTAGTCCCATATGCATTAAAGATTTTCTACTGAATGAGTGTATTAAAATAATAGCATGTTTGCAGAAATCAAAAGCTAGTGTTAATAGTTAAATGTTTGTATTTCATGGAAAAATAAACTGAAATTAATACATCCCTGATTTGATAAGATGCTTAATCTTTCCCTGGACATGATCAATAAAATAATATTAACATTTAGTGACATGGGACTAAATTCATCAATTATGAAATATACTTTTACTTCTACAGAAATTAATTTCAAAATTAATTTGTCATCAGTTAAGTGCAGTAGTTAATGTAGGAAATTGGGTTTGTCTCATTGATTAAGAAAAGCACAGTGATTTTCTTAGGATTGTTTATAATTTTGGATGTTTTGGATGCAGCAAAAACATCCCTGGTCCCCAACAGAAATAACTTGTAGAAATGAATATGGTTTGATAAGTTCCGTATCTTTAGCTTTCCTAATTGTTTGTCCTATATGCTGCTTAATACTGTCCTTACAACTATCTACTAGCTAGCTATTACTATTGATTATATGGCAGAACTTAATGGTAAACCTTGTTGCTAAAAACAGCACACTTGAAATTCAGCTGGCTACATTGCATGGTAGCAGAGAATGCTACACAGCATTCTAGGGTACAATAGTCTTATGCAATCATGAACTCTGAAAGCCACAATAATGACTGACCTGGCAAGATGTACCTTTGGTGAAATAATAGCATGAATATTAGGGAGATAACCAATCTGCTTGGATTTAAGGCCTGCTCCCTGAAAAGACACTCATGCTCTCTACTGTAAAACTGACCAAGAACCCAAGGGTAGGATGGTGATAAGCTCTAGGTGAGAACTTATAACTGTTACATTGCTCAATAGACAATGTATTATGAGTAATTATCTTTGCACTCATATATTAGTGCACCTGCCCCACCTCATCAAAGAAGTTTCTTTTGGTGGTGGAAAAAGAGTTGTGACTAAAGAGGCTCTCAGTAAGTCAAAGTGCTGAAAGTATGTGATACAGAGTGCTGAGCCCTAAATGTGCCATCTGTATCAAAAAAACCTCCACACAAGGCTCACAGATAACATTGCAGAAGAGGAAGTAGAAAGTTTATAGGAGCCAATGGTTAAGGAGGATTTCTTTGAAATGGTGTCTCCTGGACAGGCTGTGGCCGTTGTATTCATGAATTCACAGTGCCTGTGGCTGCCTACCCAAGATCTTCCTGCACAAATAAACCAACTAGAATTTCAGCATGGTTATCAAGAGGGACAACACTAGGCTTCATCCCTAGTGCATGAGATGCAGACAGTTGACAAATACTGGGAGAGGGAGAGTCACTTTTCTTCAGGGTGTGGCTCCTACTTGGTGCATCATGTTCTATGGATGACCTTATATTCATGAACATATAAGACATGCACATATAAGACATGCACATAAAGGACATGAATGTGGTACTGTTACACTGTATAAAGGAATCTGAAAGGTTTTGAGTGGGGAGGGGGCAATAAATATGAACAGAAAATGTTTACATTTATGAAATTATCAAAGAATAAATAAAAATGTATTTCAAGATAATATCCATTAGCTGACCACACACACACACACACACACACACAACACACACACAGTGTGTATGTGTTTGTAAACAAAATTTTCTTCCCATGAATTGTGATTAATAACCATATCTTTCCTAAAATATTTTTATTGATGAATCCTAGTGATTTTCAACCTTCAAGAAGATTTCTCACTATACCACTTAAGTCAGTACCTATATTTTCTGTTCATATTTCTTTTCTTGTTTATGAATTCGTCAAAAAAAAGGTACCAATTTTTTTTTTAAATATAGTTTCCAAAACTTGGAACTTCTCATTGAGAAGAAAACTTCAAAAGAAACATAAGTGTCCTTTGTGCTAAGTCTGGAAATCTATTAGTAACTAAATGGTTAAAATTTGATTGCTAGGGCAAATGGCCCTGAGATCAGTAAAACTGTTGTGATACTTAATGGATCATTTTAATGCATGTTATATAAAGTTCCTAAATTGTAATTTGCAAGTAAAACAGTTGGTGGCACCTTTGAAGCAATTTTTTGTTTATGACAGTGTCTAAACTGCTTATAAATCACTGGACAATTACACTACTGTACTAATGTTTTGAATTTACACTGCTTATGGAAAAATTTCTGGATCTTCATGTGATTGATCCTCTCAACATAACTTTTATTTTCTTATCATAACCTTAAAAAAGAAAAAGAATGAGTAACTATGTTGCAAACAGTAGTTCATGTTACTCAAATGTTTTTAATAAAACAAAACAGAAATTCCTACACAAACACAGGATGAAGATGAGAAGGCACAACATGACAGGGTCGGGCAGGGCAAGGATTCTACACACTGCTACTTAAGTTTCCCAAGTCTGCTGCATAGCCAAAATCTTATAAGAGGAAGATTTTCTTTGGGTAAAAATATTGCAAACTCAGTGTAATCACTTACAGGACCAATGTCCTTGAGAAGTTTAAGCACCTAGCTTCCTTCGCTATTAGCACAAATCAGAAAGGGACTTAAGCTGAGTTAGAATACCAGGGAATTTAGTGGAAGATTTTATAGCTCTTCTTGGGGCTATTGAAGGTATAATTAAACACAGTTCTTCCCCGAATATAAAACGAAATGAGCAATCTATGCAAGTATCATATGTAGAATAGAGACTTGATAAAGATAGCTTTGTGGGAAAAGCACTTACCACATGTAAATCAAAAAACCTGAATTTGATCCCTAAATTCTACAGTGAAAGAAAAGAACCTATCTGGAAACTCTTACTTGTACAATCAACTCCCTCCCTCCCTCCCTCCTCCCTCCCTCCCTCCCTCCCTCCCTCTATTCCTCCCTCTCTCTCTCCCCCTCCTTCCCTCTCTTCCTCCCTCTTTTTCCTCCTCCTTCCCTCCCTCTCTTTCTCTCTCTCTCTCCCCCTCCTTCCCTCTCTTCCTCCCTCTCTCCCTCCCCCCTCTCTCTCTCTCTCTCTCTCTCTCTCTCTCTCCCTCTCTCTCTTTCAAACACTCACAAAAAGAGGGGGAGGAAGAGAGACATACTGAGAGAAACAATGGTAATCCACTAAATTGAAAATAAATAAACTTTTGTTGTGAATGCAGTGTTGTCCAGCAGCCAAGTATACTTCAGAACACCTTGATTCCAGGATTTTATTCCGTTTTTTGAGATAGGGTTTCTATCTACATACTCCATGTTACTCTGGAAATGGAGGGAACCATACAGTCCTCTTGGACATTAGAAAATCAAAGGTAAAAGAAATTGGACTCTAGTTAAAATAGTAAATATGGAGCATAAGCAGCAATATATGATCATGATAGGGTCAACTGTGAACTGAGTTCGACTTGGATTGTACACGGCTACCTGGTAATTCTTTTACATGTTTGTTTCTATGTGTTTCTATGTTTGACAGCACAGCAGTGAGGCCCTGAATAAAGTCTTTTATACTATTATCTCAAAAGCATCATTGTGTTATTCTTTCCCTTACAATATAATCTCTTAAAGCAAAAAAAGAAGTTACAATGCTATTACTGTAGCCCAGAAACTGAAAAAAATATATAGCCAAGAGTGTATGTCAGTGGAATGTGTTTGCCTAGTATATGTTAGGCTCTGAGTTGTATTCCTAGCAACACACACACACACCAAAATAAGATAAAAGGATCACATAAGTGTAGCTGGGCATGGATTATATAATATGTCATTACTATCACAGCTAGAGGCTCTAGAATATAAAAGACAAACACATGGAAATTTCCGCTAGCAAGTCAGTCAGCCTTCTACTTATTTAGTCCTGGGGAAGTATGGGCAATACAAGATAATAAAATTATGTTACATTTGATTGGGGAAATATGAAGAACTGACTATGAAGAAATGAGATATGTAGAAGGGAGAAGGGAAAATGGAGTCAAGTAGGAAACCCTGGGACTAGAAAGGAACATATTTTCTCTGTATCTTAATTCAGGAACCATTGCTTATGATCTATAAAATGGAGAAATGCTAACCAGATAACACAGGAGCATAAATAAATCACAGCACATTGGACAGTGACACACACCCTGATGTTGATAAAAGATGGTGTTTGGGAATCTTTTCATGTGAGAGATTCTTCCCTTGAAAGGTTGCTGAGGAGGTATAAAAATTGGGCAGGTCTTTTGCATGCTTTGAAATTTGGAATCTAAGGACAAAAAGAGAGACAACTGATAAGTGGAAGGGAGACAAGGCAGAGACACAAATTTCTGAAGGTTAAAAAATGCTGGGTGGTGGTGACATATGCCTTTAATCCTAGCACTCAGGAGGCAAAGGCAGGTGGATCTCCATGAGTTCAAGGCCAGCCTGGTCTACAGGGAGAGTTCCAGGACATCCAGGGCTACACAGAGAAACCCTGGAGAGAGAGAGAGAGAGAGAGAGAGAGAGAGAGAGAGAGAGAGAGAGAGGGAGAGGGAGAGGGAGAGGGAGAGGGAGGGAGGGAGGGAGAGAGAGAGAGAGAGAGAGAGAGAGAGAGAGAGAGAGAGAGAGAGAGAGAGAGAGAGAGAGAGAAGGGGGGATTTCTTTTGAGTTCCTGTTCTAAGAAGCTCAAATAGTTATGAGATTCTGTGAAGGGGGAAAAAGCTTGAGGAACAAGGAAAACTAGCATTGTAACTAGTGAATCTTTGTTTCTATCAATGAGGAAATATTTCTTTTCACAAAGGTACAATAATGTTTTAACATACAGGCTTGACTTGGAGAAGGCTTTGAATGGCTGATGTTTCCTTTTTTTATATCTGAATATTGCAACTTGTGTTTTTCAGTTCAGAAGTGTGGTTAGTATTTTGAAGTCTAGCAAGTATTGACTAGCAAAATATTGTATTGAACACGAGACCAGCACACAGCTTTATAGTGAATAATGAATATAAATTAATGAAGTCAATATTAAAGTTTGCTCAAGCACATAGTCCATATTCCAGAAAACTTAAGGAATAAATATGAATAATATGCAGTATAAATAGACTTCAGGCTTTACTGAGTTGGAGGCAGTGAGGTGAGCCTGGAAGGCTGAATATAATTTAAATAAGCAGAGGAAGGGAAGAGGAAATTAGATGAAGGTGTGGTTGAACACAATGTCTTCTCTGAACAAAGTAAAGTCTAGTTGTGTTTCCTGACATGAACTTATACATTGAGAGGGAGTGGAGCATTTAGTTGACTAAGCAAGTTAAGGGCTGTGATAGTTGGTTTTAGTTTGTCAATTTGGCTGGATTAATATATGTATGGGACTGACTACACCTCTAACAACTTGTGTTAAATATAGGGTTGATATGTGTAACAGTCACTGAAGTACAAATCCCTGCCATAAATGTGAGTGGCACTATCCTTGGGACTGACAATCTTATTAACTGATTGAAAGCCAGGATTTGACTTGTATATGTCCATAATAAATATTACTTAATGATAACTATTTGTGTGCTTAGCCTTGTTTTATCTGTAGGATACAGACATATAACAAAGTCAAAGCCTGACACTGAAGTAGTTAATAACACAGTGAAGAGAGACAGGCTGTCGTTCAGAGAGCTAGCTATAGATGCCATGAGAGAAAGAGGAGGCTATTTGTAACCCAGTCAAGGATGCCAAGAATAGGACAGGAAATAGACAGAGTTACCTAAAAAGAAGAACAAAATTTCAGAATGTGCCTAAACATGTTGGGACATACACACAATCCCTGCCAGCCTTGGCTATTTAGTGAGTCTGCATATGAAAACAAAATAAAGACAAGTAAGCAAGCAAACAAACAAACAAAAAAAACCCTTTAAACACTTTCACCATGGAGAAATATAATTGTGTCATTGAAAGAAGAAAAAAAATGAGACATAAGTCTTATCCAAATGGAAAATAAATTTACCTTGAAAGACATTGAATATAATGTGATGGCAATGTGATGAATCCATGGGGGGGATTAAAAGTCAAATTTAAATAAATATATCTCAGATGAACCTAGTAAAAATATTTTTCTATAAATTATATAAGCTATGCTAATTGAGTCTAATTTTGTCATATTACAACTAGACCTTATTGAGATCTATAAAATTATAGAATTACAAAATTTTAATGTGTTTTGAGACTTAGAGTTTTTTTTAATCAACAGAATAATCACAGATTATAATCAGTCCCAATCAGCAATCTGTAACAAAACAAAAAACTGTTTAATACTGAGAAGATTTAGATTTAGTAGGTAGATTCTGCAATTAATCCAAAACCACAGAAATTAGGAGACTTCTTTATTCCTGTTATTTGAAAGTAATTTTTTTCAGGTGGCTGACTTCTTATTGTAGGCAAGTAAATCCAAGAGAGTATTTGCTGTTAAACCACATATGAGGATTCTGCCTTTAAAGGCTGGTACCCACACTCACATTGTCTTCTAACCAGCACAGTACAGTACTGGATTCCAAGAAGCCGTATACGTAAGTCGCTGTCCTCATGCTGAGGCTGCCTGCTGAAGCTTGCATTGTGTGACCCTGTGATCAGCTAGGATGGTCTGTATATCAGAAATGCCTTACACATCACTGAATGCACTAACGGAAAGCCTCATGTCTTCATCTACCATGTTAAAGGGCAGTGTGTGTAAGTGTGACACTTAGATTTCTACATGATACTACATTCATGATCTGTGGCTGCTAACCCTGTTTTGGTTTTCTGCACAGAGAGCATTTTGCCATTACTACTTATTTCCCAGGTAGATTAATCTTTTAGGTAGCCAGTAATCTATTTATAGGGTTTTAAGAAAGCGGTATTATTCAAATGGAGAGGCACATGCAGGGTACACTATAACAGCATAATGACCTGCCTTCTGGATTCACACTGCTGGCATCCAGGGCCCTTGCTTGCCACTCTTGGGAGAAACACAATATGATGACTCTACCATCTACGTTGAAATAATTGTCTTTTTAAAACCTTTCTGCTTCTTCTGTTACAACTTAACAGTAAGGAAGTTGAATATTATTCATATTGGTAAATAGAAACAGAAAAACAAGCCTGCTATTAACCATGCTAACATCTGCTAGAATTTTCTCCTGAAAAGTTGTCTAACTACAAGCATCAGCTTCCAGATAATTAATTTAAGGGGACAATCTGCAGTTGGTTACACTTTGCAGCAGTATAGGGATGTAGCCACATTTGCCAAGTGTCATTGACAATGTCTCATATTGTTTACAATCCAAACTATGAGCCACATAAAATATACTTATTATTAAGAAATGCGTATGACTTAGAACAAAACAGCATGAATACAAAACCAGAAATAACTAGTTTCCAGCTTTTATAAATGTGTTTGAGACAAAGCTACTTTCCCAATCATTAAATAATGACATTATCACTCATTGATATGAAGTACAATGTTAAGTAGTCACTATTTATAATATTTTCAAAAATCAACATTCCAGGAGGGACTGATGTTACAAAAATATTATTCTTTTAAACCCAGTAAAGATTGACAAAAGATTTCAAATCTCAGGCCAACACAAATAGATTAGGGGTAACTTACAGAATCCTGTATTTTAAATTCCATGGTTGCTATTTCACTGAGTGCCATGATTGACTGACAATGGCTGCTGTGGAGATGGGGGAGCAATAATGGCTCTATTGCCATGAATTTTTCACCTCCACATGAGGTACTGGCTAACAATCTAGCAATGAGCGAAGTACCATGGTCACAAGGAGCAGTTACTGTCAAAGAATCCCTGTCCTTCTGCATGTTTGTTACGTGTAGTGAAATTCCCGGTGCACTTGACATGTGACTAGTGTCACACTAAGTTCCTCAAGAGTAACTGATTATCATAGTGTGGCATGAAGGAGGGTTGGGGAATATTTTCTTGGTTTCTATTGGTCAGATTAAGTAAATACCAGAGTTAACCAATTACTGTGAGAAAGAGTTATTTTGACCCACATTTTTATGTTTCATTTCAAGATCAAGTTTTAAGGCCCCAGTAGGCAGATGGTAGCAGTAAGGAGTCCACAGAAGAACAAACTGAATATCTCACAGCCAGGAAAAAGTTAAAAAGAGGAATCAGGCAGAGTTCCCAAATACCCTTCATGGGCATCTCTCAAGGACCAAGGTGCTTGCTGTAAAGCCCCACCTCCTAACCATCTTTCTACGTCATGGTAGCACAACATTTGGCACAGAGTCTTGAGAGACTAATCAAACGAGTGCATCTTTTCTTATTCCCCTGCATGCTTATGCAGATCCCGATACAAAATGCATCCTATCCAACCCCGGGGTCTGCAAGGTCTTAAAGTGTCCAGAACTGTTAAAAAGTCCAAATTTAAATGTCGTCCAGTATTCAAGGTAAACTCATCTGTCCGCACCTATAAAACTAAAAACATGTAATTACCATAAAGAAAGTGAAAACTTTTAAAGCACAAACTACAAGGATACAGTTAGTGGGCAGGCATAGGTTAAAGTCTTTGCCAAGACAGGCAGAATAATGTCATTTTAAAGTTCATGAGACTAGGACAAAGAGGGTCATGAGTTACATACCCATATCAAAGAAACAGCATCATCCTGACACATGTGTGAATTCACTGAAACTCTGACAGCACAGGTTCAAACAAGACAATATCCTTGCATGGAGAAGGGAAAGTGGATACAAAGTTCCACCCACAAGCAAGATGCTATCAATAACTGATACCAGCTGGGAAGGGGAAACTGGTTTACTTTAAAGGGTGTCACTTGTCACTGGGTATATTAACCACACCCCAGAGCAGGACCCATGACCATTAACAGTTCACCAACACAAAATAGACTGTATTTGTGTGCATGTGTGCTATATCTTCTGTTTTTACATTTCTTAATGATTTTCCTTTTAGCTTTTTTGTTTGTTGTTTTGATACTCTTTTTTATTTTTTTTTTGGTTGTTTTTCATTTTTCTTTGTCTTTTCTTCTTTTGAGAGAGAGACAGAACATGGGATTGGGTGAGTAGGGGGAGGCAGGGAGTATCTGTGGGAAGGGAAAGAATGTGATCAAAGTATAGTATATAAAAAAATCAAAATACCATAACCAAAACAAACCAAATTTGTATCCCCCAAATAGAGCACTTAGAAACTGTTAAAATATTGACTAAAAGTGCCACCAAAATCCAAAAAAAAAAAACCCAAACAAAAACAAAAACAAAAAAACCCACAGATAAAATCTTCAAGTTCTATGTTCAGCATCATGGGTACAACACAAGATGAACTCCCAGGTACTTGAGAAACTCTACCCACGCAGTATTTCTATTGAGCTAGCACTGAACACTTCCTGTATGTTTGTGTGATGATTTTTGTCATTCTCGTACTTTGGCTTTTATATATCAAAGCATACTACGGTATGCTTTGCAACTGTGTTCCCACAAATATGCTACCCAGAGATTTCCACTCTGAAGCACATGATTTGGCCTTCTGGGCCTTTCTCATAAATCTCAGTGGAAATCACAATCACCCACAGTTATTTCATTCCTGGTTGCAAAACCAAACTCACATGAAGGAGGCCAAGGTCAGCTTTATGAGCTGACTAGACCCACTGCAAATTCAGAATATTGTACTTGTTGATTGTCCCTGGTGCGCTGGACAGGGAACCCTGGGGCAATTTTCTGAAAGAATTTTTCTATAGGAAATCTTAAATTTTACTTCTGCCTCCTTGAGCCTGTGTGCTGTGTGGCAGCCTTATTTGTTTCTTAGATCATCTTGGAGTCAGTGTCTAATTCCCCTGCATTTGTCTTCCTTCCATCCTCTCTAATCTCTTCAGGGAAGAACTTGGCCTTACCCCTGCCTCACAAACAGATGGGATTTCTCATCCCCTGACCAGCCTGCACATCAACCAAGTTTTTTCCACTCTGTTTCCTTGTCCTTCAGAATTATATTGTAAATTTGATTAAAACCATCTCACAATACCCATGGCACATGCTAAGTGATTTTCCATTTTGAAATTTCGTCTGCCAGGTAAATTTGTTCATGAGTGATTCTTTTGTTATTTGTTGTTGTTCTTGGAGACAGGATCCCATTGCTCAGGCTGTCCTCCACCTCAGAAACTTCACCAGCATAGGAAGTACCATTGCTGTCTTCATGTCCTTCAGTAACTTGAAGTCTTCTGAGCTCACAGGATAGTCTTGTGTCAGGGACCACTAAAGAATTTCAGGTTTCTGGCTACTGACCTTACAAAGCTTCCTAAGATTCTACCAATCACCTAAGTTTCTTCCCAATAACTCAAATAAGGCTATAGTTAGAGGCCCCAGTTCTTAATATCAGGTTTCGCCATTAATTAGCTTCCTGCCTCTATAAAGCTATATGAGAAAATAATTAACTTAGATGATATAAAGTTTATTTTTGCCCCCTAGTTTTGATGGTTCCCACCTGAGGTCGGGTGACCTTACTGAGCTTTCCAGATGACATTGGCGGGAACAGATACTGAGCCACTCACCTTGAAGAAAAGAAGAAGGAAGTGCAAGAGGGAAAATCTAGAGTCCCACATCCCCTTTGAAAACATGTCTCCAATGACCTCAGGAACAGACTCCACTGCATTAGTGTCCCATCACTACTCAGTAGCACCTCCTGAGGACCAAATGCTTAACCCAAGAGATATTTATGTAACGCACTTCAGCAACATCCTGGGAGTTTTACTGAGTACTCAGTATGATGTTGGTGTTGTAGGCATGCACATGCATACTCATGCAAGCATGCACACAAACACAAACACATGCAACACTCATTCTAAGTTTCACATGAGGTGGCTGATGTGCTGTTTCTTTCAGGGGGTTGAGCATACTTCCATGATTCTTAATAATAGCATTTTTTTACTCAGGTTAAAATTCTGACCAGAAAAGCAATAGATAAGTTCATTGAAGACCAAAGTTAAAGCATAATCTCATCCAATTTTAAAAATACCTTTTGTGGGGGAAGCTAATGTCTATATATAAAAATGTATTTTTATTTTATCTATGTATTTTGGCTTTCAGTATGTCTCTGTGTACAATGTCTATGAAGGCCAGAAAAGGGCATTGTATTACATCAAACTAGTTTTAAAGATGATTGTGGTCTGCTATATCGATGCTGGGTACTGAACCCCATTTTCTGGGAGAGTAGCTCTTAAACACCGAACCATCTCTCCAGTTCCTATATATTAACAAAAAAGTTGAGTGAGGAAGGTAAAAGCAAAAAGTATACTACATCAGAGGAAATTGTGCTGCTTTGTCAGCAGCTGCAACTTATGTTCTTCAGACTTTAGGGATTGGTAAACTAAACAGTCTCCTGTGGTGAGACCCAGCTGCATTGCTACACATCAAATCAATGGGTGTGTAAATAAGGACATCAGGAACAATTAAGTCAGTGAAGCTAAACTTACACGGCTGTATGTGTGTGCTGAATTTAGAAGAATAAGTAATGCGATCATCCATTTTGGTCCGGATTAATTTTAAAAACTGTCCTTATTTTGTTCATGTAATCATGCAAACTACAACATCTCTCATTAGATCAACTTGCTCCAATTTTTCATAGGCTGTTCTCCAAATTTCTTGCACACTGGATTTGTAGTCTTTATCACTGTAACATATTAAGACTATTTTCAAGAAAATGAAAATGTCCACTGAGTTAATAAATTTTGTTGTCTTTACTTTTAGTGCTATAGTCAAATAAATCAACTCTTACAGATTGGTGTTTTTTATATCTTTCTTGTAACAAAAATTTCTGAAATTTACTTAAGTTTTCTGTATTCAGGGGTTATAATTAAGCCAAAACTTAATGTTTATGATGAAATCATCATATATTCATAAAACTACTCATATATATATATATCACAGATAACATGTGTTTTTAAGAATTAACAACATAATATTTAAATTGTGTTTTTAGTAGTCCTATAATGTGACAAGCAATGCAAAACTAAAATAAATGTTATCGATTAATTTGCAAAGAATATGGACATTATAAGACCAAAACTATGAGGTTTCTGGGTCTGGAATTTATTTTTTTACTTACAACTTTGCAACGTGCTGAAAAGCTAAGAAACCAACAATAGCTGAGCATTGTGCCACACACCTTTAATCCCAGTATTTTGGAGGCAGAGGTTGGTGGCCTCTGTGATTTAGAGAACAGCCTTGTCTACGTAGAGAGTGTCAGAACAGCCAGAGCTACATATAGAAACCCTATATAAGAAAGAGAAGTGGGGGAGGGGGTAGGGAGAGAGGGAAGGAAAGGAAAGGAACCAATAATAAGAATCAATAGGGAATAGTTCTGGTTATAGGTAGTTTACGTCAAATCAATAGACAAATAAACCACTACCTTCTTTTTCACATAATTGTTGGGAATTATTATTATAGGCATACAATCAAAGATGAGATTATTTCTGGGAGACATGAAGAAATGATTATTTACAACAAATAAGGTACTGAAGACAGATCCAAGAAATTGCTCCCGTCAGGTCTGAGCTAGGTAAAGCAGTGTTTGCTGTGATCACTTAGGAGAGTACGAAAGAAAGAATACTTAGAGATCATAGGTGATTCATAGGTGACTGCATCTAGAGAAACCTACTATAGCATGATCAACCATGAAAGCTGAATCTTTGCATCTCCATGCACATCATGGAGGCAGCACCACCAAAGACACAGTTCTTTACTGCTTATGTGACCTAAGGGAGGATGCTGTGGATCTTGTAATTTTCTGAAAGGCTTTCTAAGCCTTTCAGAATAACTTCCTGGGTATTATAAGCCACACCCTTCCTTCTAGAAGGAACTGTTCCAATTCAGAGAAGATATATAAAAAACATGGGAGAAGTCAGAACCTTTTACTACAGAGTACAAAATACATCTCATGTTGAATCAAGTATGGGACAATGATGAATCATGCAATCCTTTTTAACTTTTAAAATAACAATTCTATTTTATGTTTATGAGTGTTTTGTCTTCATGGGTACATGCACAACGTATGTGTGCCCAGTGCCTATAGAAGTTGGCAGAGGAAGTCAGGCCCCCTGGAACATGATTGTAGTTAGACACTATGTGGCTAGAGGAATCCAAAACCAGGGCTTCTACAAGAGCAACAAGTGTTCTTAACTACTGAGCCATCTCTCAAGTCACAAGTCATGTAATATTAAGAGCCATGTTCTTAACAGAAATATTTTGATTAATGAACCATTTACGTTCATTTATTTAGGTCTTGTTCACATAGCCTAGTTTATTTTTTACATCATATATTTTTAAATTACTGAATTCAGGACATTAATAAGAATTTTAATGTAAACAAGCAGATCATGTTTGAATGAATTTTTTTTCCTCATTAAAGTATGCTCTATGTTTTTAGATGTTAGTTTTTCTTTTTCTACCTCCCTGAATACCAGTATCAGAGATTAGTTCTAAGCATAAGCACTCTAGGCAACTCTTCTGCCACTAAGCTACAACATCATCATCCCAGGCCCCCTTTATTTCCTATTTATTTTGAGGCAATGTCTTATTCAGTCTGACTTTGATTTGTTCTACAAGTCAGGCAGGCCTTGAACTCATTGGGTTCTTCTTCCTCAACCCCTGAAATGGCTAGTAATACAGTCCTGGGAATAGTATGGCATGCTATTTTTACCACACTGAATTTTTTTCATTGTTCATCAACCACACTCAGAGAATATTCATTAATGTACTAGAACCTACTATTCCCTCCAAAAACAATCTGAAAGTGTTTGGCCTTGAAAAGCAAAATAAAATTTAAGTGGAACAAAAATTTTAGAAAAAAATAATGTAAAGTAACTGACATGCTACTCAGGAATGTAAGCAATGTATGTGATAGAAGTGTGTTAAGGAAGAAATATATCACGTAGTGTTGAAACTATTTCACTATCAATTTTACCAATAAAAATCTGATATGATTCATAGTGACTAGATAATGAAATACTTTTATTTATAGTTCAGATACTTCAGTAATAGCCTAATTTCCATATAACAATAAAAATTGTCAAGCATCTTTATAGCTCATAGAGGTACAGTCAAGTTGCCAGAAGCAGGTCACATGACACATGCTGTGCCACCAATCTGTTGCTTGGAGAAACTGGGAAGATACCATTTTGACAAGGAAGAGTTAATTTAGTTAAAGATTTCCCAGCTAATCAAAGATTCATTGCAATTTCAATCTAAATCTGCATGATTCCTTTTAAGACACTGGAAAGCAAACTCTGAAATTTTCAAGGACGGGTAAAAGAAACAGAACAACCAAACCATTTTTGAAAAGAACAATGACATTCAACAATTTCAACAAATAATATGCAGCAACATTATTAAAAAGAGCTACTAAAATTGTGATAGGAATTTAAAGAATGGAACAGAATTGAGAGTTACAAGCAGAGTCACACATATAACTCACTTGAATTTAGATGGTAATTCTGTGGAAAATTGCACCCTTTTCAGAAATGCATACTGGAAAATCTGAAGTTTTTTCATAAATAAAATATTATAACCATGAAAAAATTGATCTTTAACTATCAATTTCTCCTATGGACAAAATTTAAATCAAATGAATCATGACCTAACAGAAAGAGCTCAAATGATAAAATAGCTAGAAGTGTGCAGAGAAATTCTTAGTAATAGTGTGATAGGAAATGTTTCTTCAATGAACAGTAAACAATCACCAAGCATACAGAAAGACAAGGTGAACATTGCCACCACTAAAGGCATTTAGTCTTGTGATGCTGGGTAATTGAAGCAAGAGACTTCCATATGCTTTACCACTGAGCTATCTTCCCAACACACTTGGTTTAGTTCTATTATAGACACAATTAACAACATAGAAACACAAAGTCAGCTGTAAGGAGAAAAAAATTGTAAAATGTTTATCTAAAAAGAGCTCTTAAGCAGAACAGATAAAGAGCCTTTTAATAAGATATTATAAAGAAATATCCCAATATTTTTTTGTAGGTTTTGATTTTTGTTTTTGCTTTTTAGTGGTCAAGAGATCTACACATTACTAAGGGATGAAAAATAGTCTCATTGCTAGAACTCTTAGAAATTTCTAGTGGACTTGAAAAATGTAAGTATGAACCCTTGTTAAAAAAAAAAAACATATAGACGGATTCTACAAAGATAGACACTTTGCACACACACATGCCGTTAACCCAGTAACCCCATTCTTAGCTATATACAAAATATTCACATATACCTAGATACCAAAGTTTATGTGGGATTTTATCGATAGTAGCCAAAATGTAAATAGCCAATAATACAACAACTAACAAACATATAAACAAATGTGGTATATCCATATTTGTAATGTTAACAATAGAAAGATACAAAATATTGATTCATGAAATAATGAGGATGAACACTGAAAGCACTATTATCCATATAAGTTATAAACAAAAGACTACAAAGCATGATAACATTTACACTAAATTCAGAAAAGAAAAAAAAACAAAGCTATAATAATGCAAAAGTCTCTGTACTTATGAAGCCCAGGAACTAAGAGAGAGAGTTACCTGGAAGGGTTAATGAAAGAAACTGTTGTACTGATCTGAACGTCCATAATGCCTGGCTCTTAAGGAAAACAAATGCAACTCCTCTATATTCTATAAAGCAACAGCAAAATCACAAATAGTACATATTTTCTTTGATCTTAGTAGCTAAATTTTGTGTTATGGCAAAATGTAGATTTTTTAAAAGTTATCAAATGTAGTTTTGGGTACCAGAGGACAACTTTTAGTAGTCAGTTCTTGCCTTTCAGTGTCTCGGCCCCCAAGGTGTAACTCAGGTCTGCAGACTTACAAATAAGCACTTTACCTGCTAAGCCATCTTGCTAGCCAAGAAATGTAGACTTTGATCTGTTACTAACTAGATATATGTCTATCAGAAAATGCACTATATTAAAGCTATCAGAAGAAAAGTTTCTCGAAGTAAGATATAAATGGCTTAAAAATAATTCCTCCAGTCCTGGTTACCTGAACTGATATTGCTATCAAGATAGTTTTTGATTAAGCTTTAGTGATGATAAACCCAAATGTAATAGTCTAGAGAGTTTCTAGTGTTTCTTTGTTTGCTTATTCAGGTTTATTTTGTTTGTTTACTTGTTTTTTTTTTTAAGTAGAGAAAAATAAAGGCTTAGGGTTGGAGGTAGGGAGAATCTGGGAAATGAAAAGCATCATCAGAATATATTATATGAAATAAATTTTCTTTCAATAAAAACAGACAAATAGAAGCGTTTGATCCTGTTTCACCTTAATGACCTTCTTGAGAATAAGAGAATAATTAAGGTATCCTTATATTCTGAGGGACCTGCAGCATTTGACAAAAGAGTTTAACTGTTGTAACATTTCAATAAAGAGATATGTGAAGTCTGCTTTCCCAGCACATACTGGGCAGTGATTAGGCAAAATTTTAAGCATAAGATACTAGTATAAAATTCTTAATTTTTGCTAAATGGGCTATAATAACTAAAGAACAAGATGCATTTTTGTTTCTCTGGCTATTTAATATCACATCTTGCATATGGTAGCTTCTAAAATATGAAAAGAATCAACAAATCAGTCATTGTTCCAGACAGAATGAAGATGTAGTGTGGTAATCTCTTCCCATGTGATCATGTTCTGTTTGTTTGTTTGTTTGTTTGTTTGTTTGTTTGGTTGGTTGTTGTTGCTGTTTTTCACTGAGAGAATTAAAATAACTTGGCAAAGAAAAGTGTGTATTTCCTATCTCACTCTTTCAAAATTCTATTGTATGCTTCTGTTTGTTATGCTGAGGCTAACACTGTGCATAAATTATCTAGAACTAAAGATATGAACAAAAAGACATTCATTATTATACATATTCAAGTGTACTTTGACAACCCCACCCTCCTGAAAAAAAAAATCAGGCATCTCACGATTATTCCAAGGGAACGATGTGATGGCTCCAACCTTGAAAGTCAAAGGGACCAAGCAGAACTGAGTAAATTGAATTAAATAAAATAAGGAGACATCAGGCTTTCCCACACATTTTCTTACTGTTTCGTGTGCTGGATAAGATGTGGCTGCTACCCCAGCTGCAAAGCTCTGAGACACAGAGCTAAAATGAACCTGCTGAAAGTGGGTTCACTGAGCTCTTCGCCAGAGACTACATTCATCTCCTTATGTTGCTATCCATTGGTGTCCATTTCTGGAAATAAAAATGGTTTTCTGTTGCTGGGAGTTCCTTTCCATCCTGGTCCCACAGCTGCTTTTTATCCCCAAATAAGTACACACAGACTTTAAGTACAAGTTCTTGTCCCTGTCACAAGATTTTTTGGTAACAGTCACAGACATCAGTCCCATAAATGGGTCTTCTCATTGTTTCCAGGTCACACTTCTGTGCTCCCCACAGGATTGTTCACACTATACAATTCTGTCACCAGAGATCTATACAATTCTGTTGGTTGCAGCTCAAATGGTTTTAAATACCAGAAGAATTAATCTATTGGTGGCCAATAGACAAGCCAGGCCAGAGTAAAACATTTTTCTGGATACAGTACTGTGGGCAAACTATGACCAGAGGAAACATGGAGAAAATGGGAAGACTTGCTTCTGAAGAGATTAAGAAAAGTTGAGAGTATTCATGTGTACTTGGTTGGCAGTTTTCCTGGAAGGTTAACTTTATTAATGAAACTGGAGCCAGCGACAATAAAACTAATACATGCTTATTTTCACTGTCCCAAGGATGGCAGCTAGTATGAAGCAAATGTTTTCAAACAATACTGTTGTTATGTACAGCCAGTTTGTAATCCTGTCACTATTTTCATTTCTCTCCTACTCCATTGCATATCTAGCGTGTCAACTACAACTTCCTATTGTTCTGTATATTTATCAAAATATGGTTTTGTCCTTCATTTTTGAATATTAAATTTTATTTGTGAAATAAATGCATATGCTTAAAATTTGGTTTCCTTTGGGTAGATTTTGCTTTTGTTCTTTAAAGTGAATGATGACCAATAGGGGCACAAGCACTATTGTTCACTCTGTAGGTCCCTCTATATATCTCAACTTTAACTCTTCAACCATGAGTTGCTACTTAAAGCCTTTTAGCTATTGCTTCCCACAGCTACCTTCAGATGCTGCCCCTGCATCTGAGCAGTGATGCCCCTGCTCAGCAGTGATGATACTTAGGCTTCTCCTTGAACATGGCTGGAAAATAAGGCATACAGGTTGCCACAAATCACCAGGGCTGGCTTTAGAACATGTTTACAAATATTTCAAGTAGGAGAAGGTACCTATACTTTCACACACATTCATGAATTCTTCCACCTGGGGTGGAAAGAAGGGTCAACATTGTCAAGGTTTGCACCCTGCTGTCCAATCAACAAGAGAGGTAGATCATCTTTATATAGCATCATGAAAAGAAGCTACTTGTTCAATTTACTCAATTGTGTGTATCACTGATGTGTTAGATCAGGACATGGAGCTGTTAACCCTCCAAAACATGTAGTTGCATTTGTAAATCTAAGAATCTGACCTGTTGATCATGCTGGAAGATACACATGTTCCATTTAAGAAATATAAAGGGCAGAGCAAGAAGGGAAACCTAGATCCCAAGCTATGATCATATCACTGGAAGAACAGCTTCTGTCTCCATTGGAGTATTAAGCCCTACAGCCCAAGCCAGTCTAAGATCCAGCATCTCTCTCTGCTGTTCCTGGATATAATGGATGTGGAATACACTTTCTCCAGCACACACTTTGTATAGCTATTACCCATGGACACTTATCCAAAAGTTTCAGGGAACATGATGTAGGGCTATATGGTAACTCATTCTAATTATTTACTATATCTTAGAGCAACACTTACTCTTGCTGTAAATGCCTCACAAGCATTTAAGTTCATTCAGTCTTACCATCTTGCAGCTTTCTCCTTAAACTCCTAGATTTAGGAATTAGGGTAACCTGAATGAGAGACATTTTGATTTATACAAAAACTTCATTTTTTTTCTTAACTGACTTTAGTTTGAACCCCAAGGTCTTTGCTTTGCATGCTAATGTGATGATAACATTAATGATTATAGTGAAGATGGACTCATTGCTTTCTTTGCTTTAACAACAGCTAAGAGATGGGTGAATTCTCCATTACTCTATCACAAGGCTGCAGGATACAAATAGTAAGACAACTGCTTACATACTTTCTAGTGATATCCAGTAAGGGAAAATGGTTTATAGTTCTTTTATCTTCCAAACTGTTAACATAAAAAAATAATGAAATGAAGCACTAATTAATTTGAAGAATTTTGACTGTTAATAGCTGCACAGATGTCATAAACCAAGAAAAGATAAATGTACTTCTAAATATATTTTAAAAATGTTCAGCAAAAGAATCCACAAGCAAGATGCTATGGTATGAGAACACAAACACCACGGAGTGTGAGGTGTGTATCCAAACCATCAGTCTAGCACAGCAGTGATAAGTACTGTTACAAACAACTAGGGAAGAACCTAGTTAATGTCTTGATATTGCCAGATAATGTGGTATTGTAATTATATTGAAACTGAAGTTTTGTGTGATGGACTTCATATAAATTAGAGATACATTAAGTTTTTCTTCACTCTATCTCATATACACCATGGTATGTGTTGTACTCCAGATACATTTTATTGTTCTGCCTCTCACCTTTCCTTATGTCTGTAGAACAGAACTAGTATATCCTCACATGTTAATCACATTCAGTTATCTTAAATGAGTCCTCACACTTTGCAATTTCTACTTTTTGTGTAGTCCACTGACCTTCTGTTTCTTAATTGTAACAAAACTTTTCATTTTCCCCAAACTTCATACAAGCTTGTTTCTTCTCTTTCTCTAACCTTCTCAGTGAAAAAGATGCCATTAAGAAGGCACTCTCTGTTTTCTCTGGAAAACCTATAAAAGTGCCTGCATATATAACTCTTGTCCTGTTATGGAAGTTTTGTTGCTTGTATCTGTCTTACCATTCCCATTGTCTTTGTAGAAAGGATGCACTGCCAATTATCCATTAAACCTTTTTCTCTCAATTAGGCATTTGTCAGAAACATACAAGCACAATCAAGTATCTCCTGACTCTAAATAAGCTTCCACCCATTATACTTTTTCATCTCCCTCTCATAGCCAACTGTTTTGGAAAGTTGTATGTACATATGCCATACTGTTCTGACCATGGAGCCTATTTTAATTTCCATCTACACCCATATGCTTTTATTTACTATATGCAATTTTAGGTCACTATAAAATAATGGTTACTGATATCATTTTCAAAGATACTCAGTATTTTAGAGTGTTTTTTTTTTTCTTTTCTTTTTTTTTTAAACTCCCCTCCCTCCTTATTTTCTTGTGAGGGATACCATTTTAGTTCTAATCATATTTGTATATTCCATGCCCTCTGCAGATTCAGGTATATTGCTGTGTAGACGTGAGTGGATAAATGAACGGACAGCTGAATATTTTCTTGAAGGGACATAGAGTGTATTGGGTTGAAGTACCATATTGAAGCTGTAAACAACACACATTCTGCCACTTGTAGCTCATTGTCCCAATATATTTTGAAGTGTTGAGTGTGAAAGTTAAGCAGGTATTTAGTCTCTAAAGGGGAAGTTAGGAAATCATGTATCTAACAACCCTGTTACTCTGATTGTGAGTATAATGCTTACAGTGCACAAAGTTTAAAGCCTGGAATAGATCAGTAGTTTTCTTTGGATTTAAAACAGAAGAGATCTTAACAAAATAAAATGCTATGCTGAAAGCAAATTTGGTTTAATAAATGAGATACTTTTGTTGTAGAATTGCCTATGTGCACACATGTGTATACCTTTTGTGTAATCAGCACTATTTTTAAAAAAGAGCAGAAGACCACGAGGAAAGCTTGGGGAGATGGACTCTCATATAATTGGCTACTATTAGGGTCACATGGTATTACATGTGGCAAACCCTGGTTCAGATAATATTATCTAGTTTCTCCTGTGTAGTCAAGTATTTATCCCTAATGTCAGCAGAATATGTAAACTCTAAGAGTTCAACCAATTTCTAAACTAAACAGTGTTGATGCTCTGCCATACTGCACACATCAGCATTATGTCTAGTGAACAAAATAATAATAATTTATAATGCTATTTGAATTAAGGAATAAACATAAGTTAAGTAATAAACATGACTTTTTTTCAAGTGGCCTTTACCTGTGAAAGTGAAAGTCAAGATGAAAGTATTCAGAATATGAGACTATTATATGTTAGTCATGATGAAATGCTGTTTTCCTACCTCACATTTTGAGTGTTCTCTGGCAGAAATGGCAACATACTACTTTTACCTTGCAGTATAAATTAGATACTAAAATGTTAGCCTGAGAAATAGAAAAATATATAAATATATTACTGTATGTAACCTGCTCAGTCCATATAAAGCTCCTTGTGTGGTTTAGGGCTGACAGTTGGTGTGCTCTTCCCTAGGAAAGACAACCTCTCCTGCTCTCAGCCTCAGTCAGTTGCTTATAGTACTTCAGGTAGGGTTGAGACTTCTTGGGCATTTCTTCATCCATTTTGATATACTTATCAGTGTTGTACAGGTTCAGGACACATTTTAGCAATCGTATTGGTAACCAATCGTGTTGGTTAATGGATGTAGCTTCTGAAGTTACTAGGAGACACAATCTTACAGCAAACTCTGGCTCTTACCATCTTTCAGCCTACTGTTCCCTGCATCTTAAATGTGGGAGTACTTTTCATCCACGGGGACTCCATAATTCTGCATATTGATTGGTTGTGATTTTCTATATTAGACTATTAGACTCTGTCTGTTACAAAGAGAAGTTTTCTTGAGGAGGTGTGAAGACTATGTTTATTGATGATTTAAGGACAAAATTTTATCAATTGTTGTTAGGTGTTATTCTGGTTTAGTAAATGAGTGGTTGCCACCACTAACACTGGCTTCTCTGAATAGCCTGGATTGATCTTTGCTCCAAGTTGTGAGTTTTAATCTTTACCTTAGAAGTTTAGCATTTTCTCAATTTTTATCTTCTAACCTTTTAATATTGCAGTGAATATATTCTTGCATAATGTCAGTATATAATGTCAAGGCATTTTTTCTATAGGTACTTAATAGTCATGCAGGTATAGGAGTTTACAACTACAATTATTTTTGTCTTTATTTATTTAATACTAATCTTTCTTCTGGACTTCAGGTTACATTTCAGAAGGATTTGTTGCATCTTGTGCTCCAAGGTATTCTTGTAACTTAGAATATGCCTGGTATACAATACAAAAACTCAAAAACATGGTTAGTGGGTAGGTAATAAAGATCCTAGGACATTATAAATTCCTCAAATTCTTCCAGAGATTCAATGCAAAGTTAGTATGCTTTTAGAATTAGGAATATACATTAATACACTAATCCCTTGAAAAGCAATGATGGCTTTATATGTATACATACAGAAAAAGATTGGTAGCCTAGCAAATTTTTATAGTAATCAGAAATGGTACCTGCTTTTGTCTTCTATCTTTAGAATTTATTTACCTCAAAATTGGAGAGGTTTTACACCTATGAATTAAAAACTCTGTCAATAAGGAATTTTAAAAACTTATTTCTAGTCTATACAAAGACATCTAGTATTTTAAGTAACAAAATGTACTTCTCTCCATATCAAAAACTTGAATTTTAATTACATTAATCAATACTTTACTTTTAATTCACAGTAAGACTGTTCCCTATTTTCCTAGAATAAGTCAGCTGAAGGTATTTTCCATGGTTTCAGAAAAAGAAATAAACTATGCCTCCCTATCTTTTCCTTCCATTTTTTCCCTTCATCTGCCTTCCAGTCTTGGTCTCCAGTGCTACTCATTCTCAGTTCTATCTCTAATTTAAAGAGCATATTCCCAAGTCTCTGACTGGTATCCAGGTAACTATATTGGACAGTATAGAAAGTATCTCCAAGATGCCAACTTCTCTCTATGTGAGAAGCCAAGTTCCTTAATCTTTACCACAAACAAAACTGTATTTGTCATCTAGATCCACATGCCGTTGCAGCTTGAAACAGGAGATAGGCTCTCTCTTATAAATTTGCAAGTGGAACTCAGACTCTAGTCCACTCTGTCTGGAAAACTAAAGAGATTTCTGTAAAACTTCATTAATGGTCTCCATTAAGGCATCTGTGTGGACCTGAGTGGACTCAATTCTACTTTAAGCAGTCTTTGTCAAGACATGTAGCATAGCTTACTTCCAAGAAAATCTCTTTCCAAATGTTCTTTCTATCTCCAAAATGTATCCTTTATTTATCAGGAATTATTATTCTAAAAGTATTGAGTATTGAACCACCCCCAAAACAGTTTAAGAAGTAAACAGTAATTGTAACCATTAAGAAGTAAAAGGTTATTCAGTTTCTGTTCTTATTCACTCCTTTTTCTGCTGGCCAGTCTTGGGTGCCTTCTACTGTGATGAACATGTCATCTCATTACTCCTATTCATAACCAGGAGTAATGAATAGCAAGCCAAGCTCATATAGCATCATGGCAGTAGCAAAGAAGTGGAAAAGCCCTTTCTGACATTATGCATCATGTTTGCCAATATCTATTGACAAAACAAATAATCTGGTCAGGCCAAGACTCAAAGTAGGAAATGATTTCAAGGACATGAAAGCAGAAAGGGTGAATCCTTATGCAACTGATGTAAACATTCTTCACAGTGCATATGGAAAATCCAATTATTGGCATGACAGTGTGTTGAAAAACACACACAATAATACAGTTCCTAATGTATTGAGGCCTTAGTTGCAATTGAGCTTAAAAGTCACTTTTTAAAATTACTACTGAAAATACAGGTGAAGTTTTAATTTTAAAAAATAACTAACTAGTCAATCCCTGAAAATATAATTGTGAGCCATTCTTGTTTTAAGGACTTACAAATGAAGAATATAAAACTACAAGTAACCATACTATTAACTATTTACCAATTTAAAAAAAAACATAAATATCAACAAAAATCCCTCTGTAATGCATGTAATTCATTGTATAAATATATACATTTAGTGTTAATAAACTTTTCTTACCTTGGCAGACAGCATTCCATCTAAGAACCAAACTAACAAAAATCCCCAAATACTATATTGAGAAGCCCTCCTTTGAATTATTGGCCAGGAATGTTTAAGAACTACAGGCAGCTGAGTAAACCTGGGAGTGGGAAAGGTGGTCCTCCCTAGGGAAGAGGATACCATTGGTTGTCCAGTATCAAACAGTCAGCCCTGAAAACATCTATACCGATAGCATTATATGGACCCAATAGATTATACTTGAGATATATGAGTATATATAAATACATATATGCATTCAATAACAATTGATATAGAAAAGAGGGCATGAATTTGCAGGAGTGGGGAAAGATATATGGGAGAGTTTGATAGAAATATGCTTTAAGTAAAACAAAACCTCAAGAAATAAACAAACAAAGAGTATACAATGAAATCAAATCACTGTACAAGTACATGAATAGACTATGAGTTATTGCAATATAAGTGAATGAAGTTAAAACTTATCATTTTACTCTTATAGTAAACATATAGTTGGAGTTGTGTCAATCAGAGAAAGAGAGATAACATCTGGCTAGTACAGGCAAAAAATGAAAAATCTTGTGTTAACATCAGAGGACTTACTGATTTTTGGCAAGAGTAGATTCCTAAGGTCAGAAGACAAAGTAAGAGACAAGAAAATTTCTGTGAGTTCAAGGAAAACCAGTCCAGTCTAAGTAAGTGACAGCCCAGTAATAAGTTACACAAGAGCCAGGGCTACATAAAGAGCTTTTGTCTCAAAAAAAAAAAAAAAAAAAAAAAAGGAGAAGGAAAGGAGGAAGGAAGGAAGGAAGGAAGGAAGGATGGAAGGAAGGAAGGAAGGAAAAGAAACAAAGCAAAAGAGAAAGGAAGGTAAAACAAAGTATCAGTTCAATGTCTCAAGAATATTCTGGCCCGAATTTCAGCATTAGAACCATGGTCAGTGGACCTGAGAAACAGTGATGATTAATTTTACCACTTTCCTGGCAAATTTGCAACAGCTGTCTAGCTTCAGAGCCCTGGCTGGAAACACTCTGTACTTAAATCCCTGTGTTGATACATTAGTAGTTAGAACTGACAAGGCAGTAGCTGGGTTCTTGAGTCCCTGTATTGGGATGACTGACTAGAAAGATGTTCAAATGAGAAAACATTGTGAAAGAATGTACATTCACTATTGAATGATGCAGAAGGAAAGAAATAGAGGTATAAACATGGCAGATAGATGAAAATAAATACAAGCAAATACTTAAGATTTAAAAATTCTTAAGAAAAAAATGAAGATATATCTGCTCCATGGGGAGTATTATCAGGTAATAAAGGCACACTAAAATCTTGACTCAATTTATACAAAATCTTAGACTCAAGGACTTGATATGAGAAAATAAAGCCCATTCTCGATCTTTTTTGAAGACTGCACTGAATTGGTCTTTGAGTAGTGAGAAATGTGCTTTTCAACAAACTCAAAGAAAAGTTAAGTGAAACAAAAATAATGTGAGAAATAATCTACCCCTTAAATGGATATAATAAAATTAAACTATGAAAAGGTCAATTTGTCCTTACAAATATGTCACTGGTTAGGTCCCAGGAAATGACATCTTTCCTTGTTGTTGCTATTGTTGTTTTGTTTTTGTTGATTTTCTTTTATGAACTACATCTTTCTACTGGTGAACTACAGTAAACTATGGGCAAGAATAAACAAAAAATTAGCTATTGACCTACTCACATTTCTTCCTCACTTGTCTCTTGCTCTAAGATCTGAAAATAATTATAGATGTAGCAGAGAAAATGTGGAAGACAAAAAGTCTGCCAAGATGTGCTTACTTCATTGCTATGAGCACTGCTCCCAGTCAGTTTTGCTGTAACCAAACTTACTTTGTATCCACATAGGAAAATGTTGGGCCAGGTCCCATAAGTGTAACACAGGGCAGTTGGGCTCAATAATTCTTATCTACTGTGTCCTTTGATATCACTTGCTGGACCTGCTCTTGGGGTGGGTGAAAACTCACCTTGATGTATCAAATGCCATAAGATGTGCTTTTCAGCAGTGGTCTGTGAAAATTTATATATATATATATATATATATATATATATATATATATATATATCAACTGAATTGGGTAGAGGGATGAAAAGGCCCTGGAAGCAGTGGGGGAGCAAAAAAAAAAAAAAAAAAAAAAAAAAAGCAAAATATAATGTATGGAGAAAAAAAACTAAAAGAAAAATATAGGCCACTGAAATTTGCTCTAACCTCAAAAATTATAAAACTGAGAAAGGATGGGCAGTTAATGGGGAAAAGAAGAAAGGGAAAAGTAAGTACAGAAGGGGCAAGAGGAGCAGAAAAAATCAGAAGACTATAGAAAGAGTTGGCCTGCCTTTTGTATATGAGAAGTGCTACTCAGTTTGAGAGGATAGAGAATGCAAATGCCCTATAGAACAAACAGCAGCAACAACAAAAACTGAGCAACTATGGCTGATGTGAGCATATATTAGGACCAACATCAATTGCATGCTTCTCTTCCCATCTCCCAAAGATACCTGAGGCGATAGTAGCAAGCACAGTGTCTGCTGAGCCGAGAAGGCACTGGAGCCAGGCAGCAAGCTGCATCCGGGAGCCATGAGGCTTCTGGCAGTGCCTGGGATGCTCGTTTGATTTTAAAGCAAAGCAATAATGGCAACCCCTCATCAGTTGGAATTTCAACAGAATGTTACATCAGGTCTAAAGTAATGCACAATCTAGGCCTGCTGGCTGAGTGTTGATGGCTATGCACTAGCTACTGTAGTGATGTGTCTGGCCTCAGCATATTTGAGAAGCCACAGTGAAGAGCACTATCACACTAGATGGAGGCCTACAATCATGTGCATGAGAGACAAGGAAAAGAGTGAGCCTTTCTGAAGGCAAGGCCGAATTCTATATAATCCTTGTTGCCACCAGGCTCATTTTACCCAGGAGATCCTTTATAAAAGTGACACGTATAAAAATCTTGCATGAATAAATCATAGTTCTATGTACTATGCCTTGTACAATCATCTCTATTCACAAAATAAAACTTTGCATAATTCTATGACTTACTTCCTAACATACATCATTTTCATCAGCTTTATGTTTTGCTATTAACTATATGGCTAATTTATTAAACACTATACAGGAAAAATATATACAGAATTGAATCTGCATTAAATAACCAAGAAGTGATTCTATAATTCAAACAATGTTTGAATTTTCACTCCAGTAGAGGTTTAGTGTTCTCTATGTGCTAAGTGTGTTTAGTTTCCTTTGTCTCTTTTACTTTCTCTGATTCACAGTTAAATAGCAGACTTTTACATAAGTTCTGGCGAAACAGCTTCATAGACCATGTAACAGAGACAAATTTTATGCTTTCTAGCGTTTCTCTATCACTTCTGAGGACTTCTTCCTTCTCATATGTAACACACATATTTATGAGAATTTTCATCATATATCTAGACTAGTAAGCTAATAAACTTCATAGTAACACATGAAAGTTGTATAGTGGAGTCAAATGCATATATAAACATTATGTGTGATATCAGTGTAGGTAGGTCTAACATTTCTACCATGTAGTTTACATTTTCTTTCTTTCATCACAGTCCAATGGTTCTAGAAGTTTTGCTATAGAACTTCTAATCCTTTATTCTAAAGAAACTGAATTATGGAGGACCACAGAAACACAAGCCAAAGAATGAAGTTATGAGCTCCTGATCCACAGAAAACACAAATCTAGGGCAATTGATATAATACTCATTGGGTATTGTTGCAAATAAAGGCAACACTGGCAAAACTCATTGCCATGTGACCACCAAAAATTATTTTTTAAAAATCTTTATCATATTTAATGTGTGTGTGTGTGTGTGTCTGCACATGTGTGTGTGCATACAATCACTTGCCATGGCACATGTATGGAGCCACAGAATAATTTGAGAGACTAGGTTTACTCTACCATGTAGGTTAAAGGATTTAACTCAGATCATTGGTCTTTGGAACAGGCACCTTTACCTATGGAACCATCTTGCCTCCCCCCTCCCCCAAGAATCAATAATACTATGTGAACACTAAATAATTAGCTAAGGGGTTGACAGAATTTTAGGAAGGGATGGAGAGAATGTAAGGGTCCTATGAAGTCATCTCTTCAGAAACTGTTTGAGACACATGAATATCAGTTTGGCTTTTTCTTCAGAGGCAAATTTAATTGATGGATGATAATACCTGGTAGATAGGATTTTACTTTTTAAAAAAATTGAGGGGTAAATTTTAGACACTGTAATGTAAAATCTCCAGAACTGCTTACAAGTCATTTTCATGCACTGGCCTATTGTTAGATTTTTAAAAATCCAGCACTAGACTCTTGGTAAGTAACAAAGACCTATGGGCTCCTCAAAGCCAACTGCAAGACCAAAGATGAGCCATTGCCAGGGACCTTAAACCATCATAGAGCTAAAGAAAGGGTAGACTGATTACAGTAAATACAGTTAGTTCTTTCTTTTTTATTTTTAAAACAATCTTATTTTACATATCAATCCCAGTTCCCTCCTATCTTCCTGATCCCCCACCCTCCCCCTGCCCTACCCTCCTGTGCCCCACTCCCATCCACTCCTCAGATTGGATTAGACCTCCCATGGAGAATCAACAACTCTGTCTCATCACTTGAGGCAGGACCAAGACCCCCCCCCCCCCACACACACACATGTATCATGGCTGAACAAGGAAAGTATTCTTCCATAGTGAATGGGCTCCAAAACCCCAGTTCATGCACTAGGGAGAAATACGCATTCTCCTGATAGTGGCCCCACAAACTGCCCAAGCCACTCAGTTGTCACCCACATTGGGGATCCTACATAAGAGTTCTCTGAATGTAGTTCCTCCTTTCTAATCCAGAGCTATCAGAGCCAATAAGGAAACATACATGGTTATCTGTCAGCTCTTTCGGTGTCAAGCACATCATGAATTCTAGGACACAGACAGCTGACTGCAAAGTTAATCTAAATGATACTAAGGTTAAATATTTGTGCTTAGTCTAAAATGGTGAAGTGGTGCTTTTACACACAAGACAAACATCATAACCCAGAAGCAGAGAAACTAATCTGAAGTCTGGGTGCATGTCTCTTTCCCACCCCACCCCCGTACCCACTTACAGCTCTCTCCCATTCCCATGCACCCATCTTGTCCCACAAGATGCATGCATTCACAAACTTTCAAATGATGCCATTACTTTCTCATTTTTTACTTTCTCCGTTTTCCCTTGACAAAGAGTTGGTGAGATTTCCAGCTTGCTGACCGTCTGGTTCCTCTAACCCCAATAAATTGTCTTCAGGTTCCCATCTGAGTCTGTTTATTTAAATTATTTTATCAATGGTACCAAGAACTGCCAAGGGGGTGCTGCATCCTCATCCCAGTAAGGGTGATATTTAAACGGGATATTTAAAGATATAGAAAACACTTTTTTTTTTCTCTCTTTAAAATCAATATGAAACAAGTTCTGGGAAACCATTAAATACACATCTTTTGGAAATAACTGCTAAAAGTGCTTTCCTCACTTTTCGATATTAGGAAAGATATCCAAAGAAGGTGAGTTATAAATAGGGCTTTATCTGATGAGCAAAAGATAGGAAATGCAGTGTGTAGGAAAGGAAGCAAGGGAAACATTTTAAAATAATGCTTAATGGACTGAAAGAAACTCATAAATGGAGAGAGCTAAGATTAAATGCATTCATGTGCACACATGGGTGGGGGTGTGGTTAAAATGAGCAGGTCTTAGATATACTATAAATGTTTTATCCATATATGTCATTTATGTATTTTCTCTAATGTTCTCTAGTACTTAATCTCTACATGTAGTCATTTATTTAGAACTCATTTTATAATTATTTTAGGAGCTGAAGCACTCACTGTGTTCCACAGCCCGGTCTTGAACTAGATACAAGGAATTCCCCTTTCAGACTTCAGTGGAGCTGGGACCACTGCTTTATGAGATACTTAACTTGAATTTCTTTGTTATGTCATAAGAATAGCATTAGCCTAATAATTCACAAATAGATAAGCATAAGCATCTCCACACCATATGTTTAACACATGATTTAAGATTTGAAAACACCAACAGACGCTTCATCATGTACTTTCTCATTTTAAGAAAGTATTCCTGTCCATTGACTTGATTACTGATACTATTTACAATATAGTATATATTTTAGTGAATACAAAATCAAGTTAGCATTCATTTCTTCCATTTTATGAAAGGAATCATGCTATTAATAAAAATATTTTTTTTTTATAAATGAAGTTAACAATGTGACAGTTCCAAGAAAATACAGATGTAGGGATTTGGTTTTGTATATTAGGGTCAGGAAGATCCAACTCTCCTGTGGGCTCTGGAGCAGGGACTGGGCACTATTAGCAAGCATGTTATTAAGCACTGTGGTGCTGAGTTGGGAATGTGAGCTTTGTGTTGAGCTTTCTTAAGCCTTTATCTGAAGTCACTTAATCTATGGTGATTGTTTTCATGTAAAAGAACAAAATTCTAATAAATGGCAATTCAGATCTTTGTGTGACAGTTCATAGTTGCCTTCCCTTGCACTTAACTGCCTGGAACACAGTACAGTCCTTCAAGCACAGATTCTTCCAGCTGCTATAGACATGTTCTAATCACTCCAAGGACACTCTAGCTTCAAAGACCACTGAAACAAAAGCTACAACTGCTACTCCAAGGGCCCTTGCCCTCCATACTGCCACTCCAGAGGACTGTGCTTTCTGTGGAAGGCTTCCTGTATCCCAGGCAAGACAAACAGATTCTGCAGCTATTCGCTGTCAAAAGAAATTGGAGGACAGCCTCCTGAATAACCCAGAAAGAAGCCATTAACAGAGAAACTGGACAAAGTGCTATAATTGGTAAATACAATCTTCTGTTTGCATAAAAACCTGCCACACCACTCTCGAATATGTATGTTATGTGTGTGTGTGTGTGTGTGTGTGTGTGTGTGTGTGTGTGTGTGTGTGTGTGTGTGTTTTCTTCATTCCTCATTGTTCCAGTTAGGTAAATCTCTATGCAAAGAGAGTCATAACAAGGTTCTTTATCTTTGATAGAAATGATGGGATATGTGCAAGAAAAGTGGTATAATCACCTTACTTTTTCTCTGTTGTGGTTGTAGCTGCCTCCTGGAGATTGGAGACTGACTCAATTATTGTTAGCAATTTCAGTTCTATCTTCTATCTTCTCAGACTCAGTGTAGATTAATTTTCTACTGTCTGCTACTTGGCAAGACAAAGAGAGGGACAAAGATGATTGATAGATAGATAGATAGATAGATAGATAGATAGATAGATAGATAGATAGACAGACAGATACAGAGATAGAGAGACAGAAAGGACTTACAACATGAAGGCATTGAAGTATAGTTGAACTTTTAGTTTCTTGGTATTTTTTCTTGGCTTCCTTCTACTGCACAATTTTATTGAGTTGGAGTAAACCCAAAAGGTACATGATTGCCAACATCATCTAACCTTTGAAGATTTTAATTTTCAATTTCTCCAGCTAATCTTTTTTACTTGTCAAAAATGTCTGCTTACATATTACCTTCCAATATGCATACCAATGCTTGTAGTATTTTTCCAATAATTTAGGTGATGAAGTGAGTCCAATGTGGTCCATATTGTTAAAAAGAGATAAATCACAGGCTAATAATGTTCTTGATCACAAACACTAGCTGGCTTGTCTATAATAGCACTTAAAAGACAAGAAAAATGTGTAAAATTGGTGGTGATCAGACAATGGCTTAGCTCACTTCCTCTTTATTGGCTTTTACAGGAATGTGACTAGGTATATAATAAGAGCTTCTTTAATCCCAAGGGCAAGAGCTTCTATGGAATCAGATCTACTATCAGATCCCTTAATGCCTGAAAATCTCCCTGGAGCTAAGAAGGCTTATTGCTACCTTTGCTTTTAATGTAAATATTATAACAAATCAGCAATATTCTTGTTAAACAAGGACAACATAATTTATACCCCCCTTATTTGCTATATATAAAGATTGCTGAATATGAAATAGCCTGCCTTTTATTTACTTGACAATTGAGCTATTACCTCCATTAGCAGAGTAGAAACCTTTTGCTATCAAAGCTTGTCTTTCTTCCTACCCTCCCTAGGATATACCATATCTGACTCCAATCTGACATAATTTATACAAGTAGCTCTTATTAGAATTATTGACTAGCTTAAAATTAAGGACACTTTAAAATGAAAAGCTCATTGTTCTCATTTCACTCCTTCTCCTGACTATTCTTTCTCCACCTGCAAAGTTTGCTAAGCACCAAATAAAAACACTGGATTCAAAGTGTTTAGTTTGCAGAATTTGTGGCATTTGCTTATTTGAGCTAATACAACAAAGGTATTTATGCCAATTTCTCTTTGAGTTTGATTCCACAATTAACAGCAAACAAACTCATTCAGAGAACAGCCTGAGTCCTCAGTATTAATTTGTACCAGACTATCATGTTACCTTTAAAAAGCATTCCTTCCCACATGAAATATGAATACGAGAATATTACCCTCAAATTAATTCTAGGACACCCCCAGAGATGCCATCTGTGTCTCAATAATTGTTTGTGGAATTTGTTCCTTTCTCTCTGGTTTTTGTACTATGTTTTTGGAAGTCAATGTCTAATAAAAGTAGAACAAAAGTAAATTTTCCTAGGGAACCACTGAAGTCAAACTTCCCTTATGGCATGTACAAGTAACAAAATAAAATGTAAAAGTAGATTCTTGGTCATCATTGTTATATGTCTGGATGAATATTCAACTCATTAAATGTCTGGGAACAAGCTGCTCATTTCAATAGAGCTAAGATTGGAGAGCAATCTTCAGCTATCCAGAGGAACAGTTCACACAATGAAATCTTTGTCATGATTTAGCTTCAAAAATATATTGCTTTGACCTGAAGAGATAGCTCATCTATTAAAGGCTAAGATTCTACCAAAACTTTAAGAATATCCATTAAATAAATCTAGCTTTGCCATGCATGTGGCATCCAGATAAGAATTCCTGACACACATATGCTAAAGTTTATACTTAATGGTACTTTAGCCCTTGGGATGCCCAAGATAGCATGATAGCCTGAAGGCTTGGAGTAATGACATTGTCATTCCATCTCAAACCACACAAATTATACCTGAAGCAAAACAGTGATAGAAGTAAGAAAGTTGAGGAACTTGTGATAGCCCAGAAAATGGGAGAGAGGAAGAAGGAAAAGAATAATGATGAGGAAGATATGAAAGGAAGGAAGGAAGGAAGGAAGGAAGGAAGGAAGGAAGGAAGGAAGAAGGAAGGGAGAGAAGGAGGGAGAGAGACCAGGAGACAAAGAAGGCAGGAAAGGAGGAAGGGAGAGAGAGAGAAAGGAAAGAGAGAAGGAAGAAAATGTAGGAAGGGAGGGAGGGAGGAAGAGAGGGAGGAAGGAAAGAAGAGTAAAAGGAAGAAAGAAGCAGAAAGGATTGCCCCTTTCTTTAAATACTTTCCATCTCCCATATTTCTATCATTTTAATAGACCATCAAAATATGAACCCACAAATGGATCTGGCAGATTTTGAGCTCAGAATCTACATGACCTAATCACTTCCTGAAAGTCATTATTGGTATGAGAAGAATGTTAGTATCTCTTCCCACATCCTTTATCCTTGAGCACATTACCTTTTAAGGACAGTTTAAATCTAAACCATAAGAGAAAGGGTGCTTGAGTATGAAAACTATTCAAAACTCTGTGATTTATAATTTCAGCTTTCAGAAAATAAATGCTTCCCTTAATGGCAAAAAAAACAAAAAACAAAAAACAAAACAAAAAAAACATAACCATCTTAAATTACCAGCTTTTAAAACTTGACAAACATACCCTGATTAAAATATTTCTTTATTACTTAATACACTTGTAAAGTGAACTCAACATCTATCCCCAGAGGTTTGACTTATCTTCTTTACACAACATTGAGAGTCTCTTACATTTTGCTTAGTAGTATAGATGAAGTCAGGGAGCACATTATTGTATGAAGCACAAATAGAGCTTCAGTAAATAGATGGGCTTGAGGAGGCAACCATAGGGAATGACTTAGCATCTTAGAACTCCAACTGATTTAGGTAAATGCACACACACTCTTCAAATAATTCACTTGGAAACCCACAACTCTTACCTAGGACAGACACTCAACTTTCTCTTGATAATGCAGTCAGAGACCTAGGACCCCCAACCTGCTTCAAGAAACACATATAACCAGCTCTGAATAACGCAAGCAATTTCTCCCCATCTGACAACTATCAACCATAATTCTCTTTGATGGATAATTTCTACTCAAATATAATATTAGATATACATGGGTATGGTAATGAGGAAGCTAATCAGTCCTAACTAGTTTGGGGCAATAAATAAGAGAAATTATCTTTTGTATGAATGTAAGAAAAATCTCATATTCATCTTCTTATTGCCATGCATGATTGGGAGTATATACAACTAAAATCATTTGATACATGGCAAGGAAAGTGCTCAGTAGAGTTAAGGTTGCATAACTCAAACCTGTAAATAAAAGTACAGAATTGTTCTTCCCTTTAGCAACCAGCTACTTCTTTATATATATATATATATATATATATATATATATATATATATATATATATATCTTCATTAAACACATATTCAGAACCAGCTAAAAATGAAACTTGATACCCAGCTTCCTTCTCTGTGCTGGGACTTGGTGTGGCTTGGGCTTACACAGGTCTTATGCATGCTCTCACACTGTTGTGAGTTGAGTTGATGTGTGCAGCTGCCTTGCTATGTCTAAAAAGACTGTTTACTTATAGCCATCTACTGCCTCTGGCTTTCACATTGCTTCTTCCCTCTCTTCTACAATGATCCCTGAACTTTCTGAGGAGGGGCATGGTATATATGTTTCTTTTACAGCTGAACATTTTCTTTTATTCTCTGCACCTTGCCAGTTAGGGGACTCCACACTATCCACTACAAACAAAAGTTTCTCTGATGAGGGTTGATAGGTGCACTAATATATAGATATAATAAGGTAATAAGCATTTGTTTAATATACTGTTTACTTAGTATAATAATAGTAGCAGGCTTTCTGCTATTGCTTATTTTTTGTCTAGGTATAGGTTCTTTGGCTGCTAATGGTGCTAGGCATGGGTTTCATTTTTTGGAATGTGCCTTAAATCTAATGAAAAAAAGGGATTTGTTACTCCCATGGCATGTATGCCACTATTGTACCAGCAGGCATGCCTTCACTGATCAGTTATTATTGTACCTTCCAGAATTCTCAGCTATGGACATCTAATCTTTGATAAAGAAGCCAGAGATATACAATACTGGTCTAACTGGATGTTATCGTGTAGAAGAATGTAAATAAATCCATATTTATCACCCTGTGCAACACTCAAATCCCAGTGGATTAAAGAACTCAACATGAAACCAGACACTGAACCTAACAGAAGAGAAAGTAGGGTAATAGCTTTCCTTGAACACATCATCACTGGAGACAGTTTCCTATACAGGACACTGATAGCTCAGGTACTTAGATCAATATTAATAAATGAGAACTCATGAAACTGAAAAGCTTCTGTGATTCAAAGGATACCATCAATAGGACAAAGAAGCAGCCTATAAAAAGGGAAAAGATCTTAACCAACTCCCTTCCACATCTGGTAGAGGACTAATATCCAAGATATGTAAACAACTCAAGAAACCAGACATCAACAAACCAAATAATCCAATTAAGATGGGATACAGGTCTACACAGAGAATTCTCAGTAGAAGGATCTCAAACGGTTAAACACACACACACACACACACACACACACACACACACTTAAAGAAATGTTCAACATCATTAGCCAATAGAGAAATGAAAACCTAAACTACTTTGCAATTCCATCTTACACTTAGCAGAATGGCTAAGATCAGCTACAGAAATGACAGCTCATGTTGCCATGGATGTGGAGCAAGGTGAACACTCCTCCACTGCTGGTGGGAGGGAAAATACCTACAGCCACTATGGAAATCAATATGGAAGTTCTTCAGAAAATTGGGACTAAATCTATCTCAAGACCCAGCTATACCACTCTTTGGCATATATCCAAAATATGCCCTATAATAATGAAAAGTAAAAAATTTACTAGCTGTCTGTAGGGACATGAACCACCTCCGTCCCCTGCAGGTGGTCGCTCACGGAACTCTCTTGAGAAAAATAGTTCCTGAGATAACTCCAGGATGTCCCAACGACCTCTGTGGAATGTTCCAATGCCTTGTTTAATACAATACATAGTTTAACTGATAAGTAAACATGTAACTCCGGATCTCCCCTACCCCCTCCCTAGTCAGCTGATAAGTAAACGTGTAACTTTGGACTTCCCCTATTTCCTTCCCCTCTTTTGATGTTTTTGCCTTTATAAGCTTGTCACAAGTTTGGGTCGGGGTCGAACTCCTCCACTCCCCCGTGGGTGTACGAGTCTCGACCCCAGCATGCTGGCCTGAGATCTCATTCAATTCCGTTTTCAATAAACTTCCTCGTGTGATTGCAGCAAGTCTGGTCTCAGTGCCTCACTGGGTGCGCGCTATTCCCGAGATTTGAGTGAGGGTCTCCCTTCGGTGGACTTTCACTACCACAAGGATGCTTGCTCAACTATTTTCACAGTTGCTTTATTCATAATAGCCAGAAACTGGAAATAACCCAGATGTCCCTCAACCAAAGAATGGATAAAAAAAATATTGTGGTACATTTACACAATGGAGTATCAGTTAGCTATTAAAAAACAATGACATTGGAAAATCTGCAAGCAAGTGGATAGATCTAGGGGGAAAAAAAATCATCCTAAGTGATGCAACCCAGATCCAGAAAGACAAACATGGTATGTGCTCACTTATAGTTAGGTATTAGCTGTAAAGTAAAGGCTAATCAGGATATGCTCCACAGACCCAGAGAAGTTAGATAAAGAGGAGAGTTTGGGGATTGATCTCCCTGGGAAAGAAAAATGGAATAGATTTTATGGATGGACTAGGGTTGGGTAGGAATGTGGGCAGGAAAAATCAAGTGGGAGAACAAGAGACACAGAGTATAGAGAAATAGGACTGAAATTGGTGGGCATTTAGGGGATGATTTAGGAAACCTAGTACAGTGGAAACTTCCTGGAACCTATGAGGTTGACTGTAGCAAAGGAGAATACGGAGCTTGAACAAGCCATCTTCTATATCAAGACTAGGCTCCCACTGGTGGGGCTGGGGGCACCAACCCAGCCACAAAATTTACAACCCACAACTTGCCTTGCCTGCAAGATGTGCTGGGACAAGGTGGCTTGGAGACTGGGAGTGGCCAGCCAACAACTGGTCTAACCTGAGGCCAGCTCCACAAGAAGGAGCCCATGTCTAACATTCCCTCCGTGGCCAGTATCCAGGAGCTGGCTCATAGACCTAGGGTAGAAACAAAAACAACTGACAAAACAAACAAACAAAAATGAAGAAAATGATTGTTAACGATATTCTACTCTGCTCATAAGATCAGTGCCTGGCCCAGTCATCATCACAGAGGCTTCCTCCAGCAGCTGATGGGAGCAGATACAAAAACTCACAGCCAAAAATTAGGCAGAGCTCAGACAACTGCAGAGGTTGAGGAAAAATGATTGCAGGAGCCAGAAGATTGAGGACACCATTAGAACACAGCTCACAGAATCAACCAAGGAGGGGCTCATAGGGGCCCACAGAGACTAAAACATCAACCATGGTGTTGGGGCCCGTAAAGGTGGGTCTGCTTCATCTTGCCTCAAGGTCAGAGAGTTTAAAATGTCCTTAATAAGTCAAAAGACCTGAAGGTCTAACACTTGGCTACTGCAGGATGTTTTGGCCTTGGTAGTTGATGTCTTATCTAAATAACAACAGACTTGGGCTCAAGTGTGTTTACTCTTCACCTGAAGGCCTGATTAACAGGTGTGGCTACCAAATGCATGGAGGATTAAGGGAAGTAAGTCTGTTTGCTCCTTATACAAGATAATAGAAGTCTTCTGCCATGCCCACCTCCCCTTTTGGGTTGGGTACTTCAGAATGTTGAAGAATAAACTGGGAGGTTCAGTATTCACTGGATTGCTCTTCCGACTCTATCCTGTGTCTCTGTTTTTCTCTTAATGTCTTTACCTACTCTTTCTCAATCCATACCTCCCCTCTCAGGTATGAACAATGCAAGTCAGCTGGCTCTGACTATAGCTCCACAGACACCTTCCGACATATGGTGTAGCAACATGGGGCTACTACAGAGGGTGACCACAACATGGAGTCTGCATAGGTTTGAACCAGGCCCTCTCCGTACATGCTATGGCTCTTTAGCTTGGAGTTTTTATTGGACTCCTAACAGTGGGAGTGGAGATGTCTCTGACTCTCACCTGCTCTTTGGATCTTTTTCCTTTTACTGGGTTTCCTTGTCCTGACTAGATATGACAGTATCTCCCTAGTTTTATTGCATCTTGTTATTCCAAATTGGGTTGATAACAGTGGGAGGCCTGCTCTTCTTTGAAGAGATACCGAGGAGCAATGGTCTGGGAAGTGATGGAGAGGGCTGGGCTCATACTGTATGAGAGAAGAATAAGTAAAAATAAGAAAGGAAACTAGACCTTTCTACTACAACCCAGGGAAATAATGCCACAGTGATTCATCAGGCCAATGGATTGTTCCTAAAAGACTAAAAAGAAAAAAAAATCAACCAAACAAACAAACAAACAAAAAAACCAAAAGTGTTCAAAAACCTTTCACAACTCCCACATCCAGTTACAGGACACTGTACAGAGTCACGGCCTACAATTTAAAAGTCCAAGGCAAAGACTAAGGCAAGTGGTGGTGCTGCATTCCCTTAACCCCAGAACTAGGGAAGCAGAGGCAGGTGGATCTCTGTGAATTCAAGGCCAGGCTGGTCTACAGAACAAGTTCCAGGACAGCCAATTGAAACCCTGTTTCAGAAAACAAACAAACCAACAAATGAAAAAGATACAAATAAAGATAAAAATAAACCAAGAAAATGTATTATGTCAGGAAATAGGAATATTGACATATGAAAAGGAATTTGTAATCAATTATGACTTAAGTAGGAAGAAGTAAAATACAGAATTTTAGTAAGAAAATATCAGAAATGATTTAAAAGAAATCATTAGAGAGAAAAAGAAAGGCACTGTTATAAAACTCAACATAAAGCATATCAACATGCAGAGATGACTGAAATATCAAGTACATAAATGTATCACATGAATTACTTGAGAATGACCTTAATCACATGCTGATTAAAAAAAAAAGTAAGAATGTTCAAAATTAAACTGTGAAAAATTACATACATAAAAATAAACCTAAGCAGTTAATACAGAAGTCAATTTTAAAATTGTGTAAAACTTTAATAGCAAGCAGCACGCTCCTAAAGCTAGCAATGGGCTCACAGGCAGCTGGAGTTGTAGAAGAGAGACCTGGAGATGATGTTAACCAGAAGAACTGTTAAATTCATGTATAATTTTGTCAGCTGTCTCAGCTTTCTTTTTCTCTAGCCCACATTTTCTCCTACATGAACTCTTGGAGCATAGTTGAGAATTTTTCATTTCTGTCAAGAGAGTTGATACTAAAAGACACTAAGAACATCTTGAAGAAGACTTAGAAGTATCTGACTGTGATCACACATGCACATACACGAGACTCACATTTGTAGGATTCTACTTTTGCTATCCACATCTATGGGTTCTAGATGTTACCTTGTGTGGAGTCTGTATAAAATGAAAGGTGATGGGAGATGTTATTCTGTATATATGTTTCTCATACTGGTTAATAAAGCTCTGTGGCCAATGAGATAGCAAGATAGGTGGGGCTAGGAGACAAGGAGGAAAGAGGCAGTGGGAAGGAGGAGTCGAGATGTAGCCCAGGGAAGAAGCAGGACGCCTGCCGCGGCTCCCCATAAGATGACCACGTGGAAATACTTAGATAAGTAGAAATGGGTTAATAATTAAGGCAGAGCTAGCCCATAAACAATAATGGTAATTGGCCAACAGGATTGTATCAAATACAGAGTCTCTGAGTGTTATTTGGGGCTTGCATGATGGCGGGACCATGGCCTCAGGACCCGCTGCAGCCGGCGGGAAGAACCTGCCGTAACAGAAAGGGGCATAACAACCTACTCTGATGTATTATTATTTGTTCTATATTATGCAAAGTAGGATATGTTACAATTTTTATAAATATGTATTTGTTTAATTTTGCTTTATGTGTATGGGTATTGGATCTTCTATGTATATGTACCACTTGCATGCACTGCAGAAGCTAGAAAAAGGCATTTAAACATCTGGAACTGGAGTTATAGACAGCTGTAATCTACCATGTCAATGAATGGAATGGTATCCAGATCTTTTGGAGAGCAACAAATATTCTTATTGTATAGCATCTATTAAGACCTTGATATGTAATTAATGCTGGAAAAAATGAACTTTTTCTTAATACACAATAAAGATGTTATTAAATTCTACGTAGAAGAAGAGACAGAAAAATTCTAAGAGCCAATAGAGATGGAAGACAGATCACAGCAGGTATAATATGCATACAACCTCACAGTGACTCTAGCAGCATACACAGGGCCTGTACAGGTCTAAGCCATCTGGGGTCCCAGAGCTGAGAGGTGAAGTGAACACAAGCTTCCATCCCTAATATAGAAGTTATCTCTAACTGACAATCATTTACAAAGGAAAAATTAGTTTTCTTCAAGGTAGCCTTACTAGATATTGTTAGGATGGAAAAATTTAGCCTAATTCTCCAGTGACCCGAGGAAGCTGGGAGTCTTAAATCCCAAGCTGAAGGTCACCTACTTTAATGTTTATAGCAGCCTGTGAGTGAATGAACACAGGAAATGAGCCTTGTCTCCCTACCCAGAAGCCTGTGCGAAAGCAGACTTCCTGGGCTAAGCACGGGCTTGGATAGTTTAAATTAATTGGTCCGCACTGGATGCTATGAGGTGATTGGTTCACGATGCGTGGACTTTGTTGTAACCCTATAAAAGCTGTCTCAATTCTGTACTGGGGGTTCCTCAGCCCTCTACCCTGTACGGTGTATGGCTGATGGCCCCAGTGTACTGGAACATAAAGGACTTTATGCGTTTGCATCCAGACTACTTCTCGTGAATGATTTGGGGGGGCTGCCTTTTCTGAGTGGGAGCATGAGGGACCACACTCTCGTGGGTCTTACAATATCTAACCACATTTAAAGGAATATACATACACAAAACAGTAACTGGCCAATACAAGACTAACTCAGTGGTATTTTGGGAAATGCTTTGTTTCATAATGATTTGTTTAATCATTTTTTATCTTTACATTTGGCTAATCTATTATGGCTTCCACTTTTATGGTTTAGGGTCTCTGTGTGCATGTGTGTGTGTGTGTGCATGTGCATGTGTGTGTGTGCATGTGCATGTGTGTGTTTCTCATGCTTTTTCTTTCTTTGTATTTTTCTACTTCTCTTTTCATCTGTTTTGTTGTATTCTGGTTAGTTTAGGTGTTTTTATTTTTTATTTTTATTTATTTTTTTCTTTTGGCCTGTTTTCTTTCTAGGGAGAGAGAGAAAAAGGCCATGAAGTTGGATGATGGGAGGTGAGGAGGATATGGGAGGAGATGAAGGAGGGGAAGCAATGATCAAAATAATTAAAAGTTTTGCAAAAGGTCCTAAGCATTCTTACTACTCTTAGAAAATTATCACAATATTGAAAATTTCAAAGATTAAGCAAAGTCTTTAACACACCAAAACCCCACATTTAAAGTTTAATGATTTTCATCACTCAAAGCACAGAGTGTACCAGATGGTTCTTTGTTGGCACAAATTGTTCTTCGTGTTTATAACAGGTTTCTGTAAGTGCATTTGATTGACAGCAACCAGTTCTGTTACAAAACAGTGCGACATCAGGTCAATCATGATGGAACTTGATAATGCCACATCAATAATGTGACATTTTATACTGTAGTTTGGAACAACTACAGTATAAAAAGAAAGTGATACTTACTAATGAATGAATATTCTAAACAAATGTTAGCTCATCTCATTGCAGCATTTGCTGAAACTGTTGAGAGCCAATAGAATGAAAAAAAAAATGGCCTTCAGAATGTGGAATTGTTTCTGGGTTGAGAAAGAAATACTTCTCCTGATAAAGAACATGGCCAATTATTTTGATAAAAGCCATAGTATGATATAATTTATCTACATTCACATCGAGTGTTTAGACACAAGGAATACACATTTCAGGAGGATAAATAAGTCCAAAAGTAAAATATGGCCTAAAGCCACTATTATAGTAGGAGCACAGTATGAAACAATGGTCTGCCTTCATCAAATAAACAAATCGCCGTGTCATATAAAACGAGAGCTATCTCATCCTGGCCCCAATAAAAAAGCCAATGGCTCCCTCTACTCTCCTTGTCTATGATATCCTTTGCGAGCCTGAGCATGTAAATGCTGAAAAATTTAAGCAGATAGTTACAAATAGTACAGAATGAAACAAGCACTATTTGGCTTACAGAAAGTTTGACCAAAAGGACCAGGGCAGAGGATGGATGAAGTGCAATGGAAAGAATATACTATAGTGGGAGATTCAGAATTTTCTATTGAACAATTTGGCTAGCTATCTGTTTTGTATGACATAAAGCACATCTAAGACTCTCAAGTGAAATGCTTTATTTCATTTTTTTAGTTGATGTGTTGAAGCTGTTTCTCTGTCTCCAGCATGGGACAATGTAATAACAGTTTAACAGCAACAGTTCTAAAGTGAGTGACAGTAAGAATTGTAGCCTCAGTGGAAAATTCATGAATGCTAGTATGTTTCTTCACAAGACTAGTTGACTTGCTGTTCTCTGGATATATTGATGCTTGACTAAAGTTTAGTCAGATTGCTTGTGTACCTTGTGGATTTATTTGTGTATGTCATTGTGAAATAAAGTTTTATTAAATGTCTATTGAGTCTGTAGACATTTTTGCCTTTAATATGGGTCCATTTCCAGTAGAGTCCTTACTCTCCACTTTTCTCTAGATATCTGATCAATGTATCTCTTATTCTACATAGTTCTATTAGGTTCACTTTAGCAAGAGTACCCCTCATTACTAATATTTTCCCTTAATAATTTCACAATAATCAACACCTTCTGGCCTCACATCACAGAGATCCTGTCACCATCATGATGGTTCTAACTAAGAATCATCAGAAAATTGTAAATAGCATCAATTAATCTCTTGTTTTTGTAATTTAGATGCTTATTTTCTCTTCCCTTGAAATAAATTATCTTTAAAAGTTTAAGGGTCTTTGATAGCATTTGTTCTAAGGATTTGTATTTCTTCCCATAATTTACATAACATTCAGCAAGAACAATTCTTACTTGTATTTAAAAATATTCTGGTATGTATACAAGCTATTGTTGCATTTATGAATTTTTAGGTGAGAAAATTTGTTTTAGTTATCTTTATAGCATCACAGATGGCTATGCCAGTACTTCATAAATGCCAGTTAAAGTAAATTTAGTGTTGGTAAGAAACACTAAAATTTATTTTCTAGTCTTGACTTTTCTCTAAATTTAAATACTTAAATAAAAATTATTATATTTGAAAATATTTAAATTAACAATTCAACTAGGGCCTTATACCCCCTTCAAAGGTAAGCTTAGTTGAAAGACTTTACAATTTTATCAAGACAGGAGATATGACTTTACAAGGAGTGTTGTTGAAATTTCTTCTCTGGGGATGGCACAGGATTGTCTACATCTATTCCTAAGGTTCCAATGAAAAATTGAGGTACAATTCTACCAGTGTTCACTCTGAGGAACCAATGTTGTTTGAGACTTACTTACAGGGCAATGGGTTGGGGGGCTACAGAAAGAAGCATTAGTGGCTTTAAAGCAGCCATACTTAAAGGTCTGCATCGAGCATGAATGATGACTTCCCCAAGACCATAGAGATGAGGCCTCCTTCCCTACTCTTCTTAAGATTGTTTACTTCCAGCCCCTTTATAAGGCCTCATGCAATTAAGCAGAATGGTATACAGCTGTTTGGGAGGAGTAGCTGAATACTTGGGTGAGGGTACCATGGATTTCACCTTCTTCATTGAGGAATGACAACAGTCAAGAAAGTCAGATATGATGATATTTTGCAAGTGGACACAGAATAACTCATAAAGACAGTGGCAGTTTGGCTCAGAGGATTGTCAGGAATAAGGAAAGAATGACTTGAACTCTTATCTGCCATCTATCAGAGAAGACAGTAAGTGATATCCTCTGTATATAACATACGCAACATATATAGTTTATATATTAGACAACATTCAGAACTGACTAAAGCAAGGGTGAACAAACCATAGTCTCAGGCTGTATGAGGCTAGAGTTAGTTATAAATGCTGACCAATACAAAAATTAAAAACTTGCTTAAAACATTATTAAATGGTTTAACTAAATCATGCAGTTCTTGTATATGATCTGTTAGAGTGTTGTGTAAAAAAAAAAACACGTAAAGCAAAAGAGAGAGAGAGAGAGAGAGAGAGAGAGAGAGAGAGAGAGAGAGAGAGAGAAAGTACATATGCTCTCATGACCTACAGGGTATGCTGGACACTAGGGTATTTAATACATAACCCAAGACAATATTTTAACTAATGTGGCACAGAGAAACCAAAGGATGGACACCCTGGGTTAGAAAAATGTAGTCAGAAAAACTATTTTCTTTAACAAGTATTTTCTGGAAGGAAGAGTTGCTGCTTGTTGATTTTCTCATTCTTCCCTCTCCATTCATTGATTTATTCATTCATTTATTTTCCCTTCTTTGGAAATACCTACCTTGGAACTGTTCTAGACTCCTCAGTTTTACTCATTTTTAGTTCATGTCTTGACAGAGACATTAAAACTATACAAATAATGCCCTATAGGTTATCCACTTTCTTTTTTTAAGCATTAAGTACTGCAAGTCATAATAATTACTTATTACAGTCACAAACTCCTTTGATTGATCTTTGGAAGAATTAATCTCCTGTGAATGAATTTGCAAACTCTGCTTAATATTACAGTCCCTCTGATACCCAAATAGGAATTTTTTAAAAAGTCATCTAAACAGAATAGACAAATATCTTATGTCATGACATGAAGTTGAACAAGTTTTAGTTCAAGCTAATAGTTGTGAAGATAAAATGTAGCAGTCATCCAGAGTCAACCGTATTTAGAAGAAATCATTTAAATTAAATGTAGATGCAATGTATTGTGTTATGAACAGTTTTTTCCCTGCCAGTCTGGTCCCACCACTGTGCCAGCCCCAAATAATACACAGAGACAGTGTATTAGATATAATTCTGTCGGCCTCTTACTAGCATTTCTTATTGGCTAGCTCTGTCTTAAATATTAACCCTTTTCTATTATTCTAAGTATTTTCACATGCTCTTATCATACCAGAGAGAGGGCCTGGTATTCTACTTTCTCCATCCTCCATGTTGAAACTCCTATCTACTTCTTCTCTCTCTTCCTAGTCTCCTAGTGCCACCTATCTTGCTTTCTTATTGGCCAACAATGCTTTATTCATGAACCAACAAGAGAAACTTATTTACAGAATGACATCTCCCATCATCTCCTCTTTTCTGTCTAAAATAAAAAGATGGGTTTTAACCATAACATAGTAAAATATATAACGAAACAGTTATCAAATAAGAACCACAGTTAACAATTTTTAGTTCATTAACGTTTAGCAAGATTTAAAAAAAATATTCCATCATCTATCCTATCTTTGTGAGTCTAAAGTCCTATATTTAACTTATTTTTAATCTTAACTAAAGAAAACTATAACCATAATGATCTGTCTTCAACTCCATCAAAGACCACAGAAGGATAATTTGTAAACTCTAGAAATGGTAGACAACTCACTACCTGATCAGTCACTGGAAGTTCTTCTGTAAAGTTCCATTTTCAGCCCATAGGCCATAGTGTATCTGGCAGACTCCTCAGCAAGCAGGAAACTTTAAACTCTCCACCTGTATTGGCAGTTTGTTAGTCATTTTTCTCTGTGCCCTGCAGAATGTCTGGCAGACTCTTCCATGAAGCAGGAATGGAAGGCACAACAAGTGTGTGTGTGTGTGTGTGTGTGTGTGTGTGTGTGTGTGTTTAGAGACAGGGTTTCTGTGTATTGCTTTGGAGCCTGTCCTGGCACTCAAACTCACAGAGATCTACCTGCCTCTGCCTCTGGAGTGCTGGGATTAAAGGTGTGCACCACCAACACCTTACTTACCAAAATATATTTTAAGAAATAATGAGTATGATGGTATTAGAGGCCAGCCTAGTCTACAGAACAAGTTCCAGGACAGCCAAGATTACACAGAGAAATGCAGTCTAGGAAAATCAAAAAAAAAAAAAAAAAAAAAAAAAAAGAAGGATTACTAAGAGCCATCGGTTGAAATAGGTCATGGGATGAACAACAATGACTACAAGTGCTTAAAAAGTTGATCCCTTTTGGGAAGCCCCACCAAAAGGCCCATGGGGTAGCTGGCTGTGGAAACCAGTTGCCCCAGTCTAATTTCTCACATGAGCCACTTCATTTCTTCCCTAAGAACTGCATTCCTTCCCTAATAACAGCTCTGGAGTATTGCCACTGCATTTGTGTTATCTCCTGTATATTCCATCTATTAGGTACACATATAATTGTGGAGAGTCAGGGAGATGATTCCTGATTAAACAGTATACTTCTCATGAATAGAAATAATACTAGGATACTTTACATTACTCAGACTGACATAGGATCTCACAAACAAAGACAGCCTTTTATTTAAACAACTAACTTTAAACTCCAAAACAAATTCAAAGCAGACTTATTGCCCCTAGAGACAGATATCTGGTTGCCCTTAGAAACAAATATATGAGGTCATTTTTCCAGGTATTGCTTGTTGCTGATTCAAGGTCATCTCTTGAAGCAACTTCAGTCTGCATGTACTCCCTACTGTTACTGTTAAGTCTTGAATTCCAATGCCATTTTTTCTCTGGGAACCCTCACCAATGGAGAGCTACCTGCAAGGCCAAGAGTCACTCACTGGCAAGTCACTGTGACATTCCTAGCCTAAGAGAAACTATGTGACTTATGTTATGAAAATCGGTCAGGCCCTGAAAATGTAACTTATAGTTGTTCAGAGTTTGGGCTGTGAGGGGAGAGAGACAAAGGGAGAGACAAAGAAATAGAGAGAAAGAGAGAGAGAGGAGTGGTGTGTAGAACTATGAAGAATATACACTGAAGGAAGAGAAGTGTGAGTGAATGAACATGTGAGGGTATGAGTAGGGGTGTATGTAGAGAGAGATATGTAGCAGTCTGTAAGAGATGTTGTAACTGAATATAAAAAAAAAATTGTAACTGTGCCGGAGAGAAGAAATGTATGTATGTAAAGAGAGCTATGTAGGTGTATGTAAAGTGATGTGACTGTAGAGAGATTGTCAAGGAAATGAGATCATTGAAATTGAAATAAAAGAGAAGGTTACCATCAGGAAAGTGTGTGCTTGTTTATTTTTCCCCTCAGATAGAAAAGTCTAGCAACCCTCAGATATAAACTTTTCTTAAGCCCTGGCTATTCGGAGGTCTTCCTTTTACTACCCTGGAGCAGGTCTGGGTGCTGGCCTCTCAGTCTGAATTAAATAATGAACAAATTTATTTCCACAATTGATAAAAAATTATAAACTCCTGGAAGCAAAATGCTCAGTAAAGACCTGACTAATATTATATAGTCACATCATGCGATTTAAAAGTATCTGAAGAGAAAAAGGAGAGGAGTGAATGGGATGGGGGTGGGAGGAACTGGGAAGAGGAGAGGGAAGGGAAACATTTGTTATCACATAAAAATGAGAAAAAAAATAACTACTAACAAATTAAGATGCATAAAAGCAAGCAAAGAGTAGAAAGATTTCGAATAGAAACACAAAAGGAATGCCATCAGATTTCTCATGAGGGTTAATGCAAGAAAACAAAATTCTTTAAGGAGATGAAGAACAAATTGAATCAAACTAGAAGACTCAACTCAGGAAAACCGTTTCAGAAATGAAGACAAAAATAAGACTTTTTCAAATATAGAATTCATCAAACAAAAGAATTTGTTGTCAGCAGGTTTGCAGTACAAGAACTATTAACTATCTGTTGGTAAATTGCAGCTTTTCAACACAATATGCATACTTGGATACACACACACACACACACACACACACACACACACACACACACACCCCAGAATGGAAGTACCTTCTTAAGGCTGAAAGTAAATCATAACAGATAATTAAGCATATACAAATGAAATAGGAGCCCTGTAAATTTTACACACATATGGTATTTTCTTATTATTTACCTCATTTTAAATAAAATATAAGAGCAACAAATGTTATGTGTAGAGAATATGCCAATGTAAATCATAAAATAAAAATAGATCAAAAGCTGTAAGAGAAGAAAAACAAGTACATGCTCCTGATTTGTTGAAGTAAAATGACACAATAAAGCTTAAAATGAGATGCTAATAAATTAAAGGCTTTGTCTACTGTATATTAAGACAACAATAACAAACCCCTACACATCTCTAGAACACGGACAACAAATGCCTGCACAGGTGAGAAAAACAAGAACTTGCACTCACTGCTGGAAGAAATACAAAATGGGTATGGCCACTTGAATAGAATTTGACATTTCTTAGAAGCTGAACAAGGTCACAATGTGTAATTTAGCAGTCATTGTCCTTGGCTGGGAGGAGCTGGAAACCTTTCTTCCCACAGAAAGCTTCATTATTCTCATTGTAGCACTATTTATCTCTGCCTTGAGGATGGCAATGCAGGACCATGAGATAGTTGTTTTTTGTTTTTGTTTTTTTCCACAGAAAAAACAGAGAGATCTTTGACCCCCTTCGCTAGGCCTCTGCTAGAGGTGAGTCTGGGACCAATTTGGGTTGAATTCCTCCCACCCCACCCCGCAGGCGCGCGCGCTCCCACACAGGCACGCGCACACACACACACACACACACACACACACACACACACACTCTCTCTCTCTCTCTCTCTCTCTCTCTCTCTCTCTCTCTCTCTCTCTTCCCTGGGAACTTCCTGGATTGCCCCAAACCTCGCTCCCCCTGTGTCCTGTCTCCAGTGAGAGCACTCCTGGTGCTCTGATATACACCCACCCACCCCTACCAAGAGCCTGCCCTTCCCCTACCCTGTACCCTACCCTGCCCACTGTCCCACCACTCTGGTTGACCACTGGGAGAGAGGGCGGAGGCAACAGTCCTGCCATCTTTAGGGAATCTCCTGGAGTTGTTCGGAGCAACTAGACCTGTCTATCCATGCTGGACCACATGGAATCCCCACCTGCCTGATCTCTGACCCCCCACCGCTGGTCCTCGGTCCTCGCTGCAGTTCCAGGGCCCCTCCCAGAGATCTGCCTATCCTTGGTGGGCCATCCTGAGTTCCTGCAGGCTAGATCCTTGATCCCTATCACCAGGCCCCTGCCTGAGGAGAGACCTCCTAGAGAGCTTGGACTATTCAGAGCTACAGACATCAAACTTCTGACCCACCTAAGCCCAGAGAGAGAGAGAGAGAGAGAGAGAGAGAGAGAGAGAGAGAGAGAGAGAGAGAGAGAGAGAGAGAGAGAGAGACACGCCACCTGCACCTATTGGAAGAAGCAATGGGAAGAGGGCAATACAGGTAAACACTTAACAATAGAAAGACAAGACCACCAGAATCTAGGGACTCTACACCAACTAGACCTGAACACCCCAAAGAAGATGAAGCAGAAGAAAACGACTTAAAAAATATCATAACAATGATAGAGGCTCTCAAAAATGATGTAAGAAAATCCATTAAAAATGGAAGAAAAAACAAACAGAAAATTGGAAGAAATGAACAAATCTCTTAAAGAAAGTACTGAAGCCAAGAAAAAGCAATTAAACAAGTTAAGGAAACAGTCCAACACTTGAAAACTGAAATAGGACAATAAAGAAAACACAAACTGGAGGAATGCTGGGAATAGAAAAACTGGGCAAACGATCGGGAACTATAAACACAAGCAACCAACAGAATACAAGAGATGGAAGAGAGAATCTCAGGCACTGAAGATAAACTAGGGGAAATACATTTATCCACCAAAGAAAATCATAAATCCAAAAAAATCCTTAACAAAAAAAATCCAGGAAATGTGGGACACCATGAAAAGGCCAAACCTAAAAATAATAGGCATACAGGAAGGTGAGGAAGCCCAGCTCAAAGGGGCCGAAAATATATTCAACAAAATCATTGAAGAAAACTTTCCCAATCTGAAGGAGGATATGCCCATAAAAGTACAAGAAGCATACCAAACACCAAATAGACTAGACCAAAGAAAGAAGACTCCTCAACACATAATAATCAAAACACTAACATACAGAATAAAGAAAGAATATTAATTAAGAGCAGCAAAGGAAAAAGGCCAGGTAACATATAAAGGCAAACCCATCAAAATTACACCTGACTTCTCCATGAAAACTCTTAAGGCCAGAAGGGCCTAGATAGATGTTCTACAAGTACTAAGAGTCCACAGATGCCAGCCCAGGCTACTATACCCAGCAAAACTCTCAATCACTATAGATGGAGAAAACAAGATATTTAATGACAAAGCCAGATTTTAACAAATCCAGCCCTACAGAAAGTTCTGGAAGGAAAACTCCAACCCAAGGAAGTTAACTATGCTCACAAAGATATAGGCAATACATAATCCCACTTCACCTTAATCCAAGGGTAAAGTAGGGCAAATATATTCACAATACCACTGCCAACAATAAATCTGAAACAAACAAGCATTAACAATCAATGGTCCTTACTCTCCCTCAACATTAATGGTTTTAACTCGCCTATAAAAAAGACACAGGCTAACAAGAATGGATACAAAGACAGAATCCTTCCTTCTGATGCATACAAGAAACACATCTAAGCTTCAAAGATAGACATTACCTCAGGATAAAGGGTTGGGAAAAGATCTTCCAATCAAATGGACTCAAGAAGCAAGCAGGTGTGCTTATCCTAATATCTAACAAGTTAGACTTCAAACCAAAATTAACCAAAAGAGATGAAGACAGTCATTTCATATTCATCACCGAAGAAATACATCAGGACAAAGTCTCAATTTTGAACATCTATGCCCCCAAATATAAAGACAACAACATCCATAAAAAACAAGCTACTAAAACTCAAAGCTCACATAAAACCTCACACACTTATAGTGGGAGTCTTCAACATGCTGCTCTCACTGCTAGACAGAACCACCAGTCAGGAAAGTAACAAAGAAACAAAAGAACTAACAGAAGTTATGTCTCAATTGGGTTTAACAGACACCTGTAGAACATCCCAAACAAACAAATAAACAAAAAATATACCTTCTTCTCTGCTCCACATGGAACGTTCTTTAAAATTGAACACACACTAGGCAACATAACAAACCTCAACAGATAACAAAAGAAATTGGAATAGTCCTCTGTATCATATCAGACCACCATGCTTTAAAGTTGGAATTCAACAACAACACAAATCGCAGAAACACTACAAACTCATGGAAACTGAACAGTGTGCAATTGCACCATACCTGGGTCAAAGAAGAAATAGAGAAAGAAATTAAGGGCTTCCTAAAAGGCAACAAGAATGAGGACACAATATACCCATCTTATGGGACAACTTGAAAGCAGTGCTGCTTGGGAAGTTCATTGTACTAAGTGCCCATATGAAGAAAATGAAGAATTATCACATTAGAGAATTAGCAGCACAACTGAAAGCCTTAAAACAAGAAGAAGCAAACTCACCCCAGAGGAGCAGACACCAGGAAATAATAAATTTGAGGGCAGAAATCAATAAAGTAGAAACCAAGAAAACAATACAAAAAAATCAACGCAACAAAGAGGTTGGTTTTTCAAGAAAATCAACAATGTAGACAAACCTTTCTCCAAACTTATGCAAAAGTAGAGAAATAAAATGCAAATTAACAAAATCAGAAACGAAAAGAGGGACATAACAACGGACACAGAGGAAATCCTGACAATTTTCAGGTCATACTTTGAAAACCAGTACTCCACAAAATTTGAAAATTCAAAGGAAATGGACAAATTTCTGGATAACTATCACCAAAATTAAATCAAGAACAGTCAAACAAATAGACATATAACCCCTAACAAAATAGAAGTAGTCGAAAGCCTTCCAACCAAAAAAGCCCAAGGTCAGATGGCTTCAGTGCATAATTCTACCAGAAATTCAAGGAAGAGCTAAGACCAATACTCCTCAAATTGTTCCACACAATGGAAACAGAAGGTTCATTATCAAACTTTTTAACAAGGCCACAATCACCTTGGTTCCCAAGCTACACAAAGACACAACTAAGAAAGAAAACTACAGACTAATATCCCTGATGAACATCGATGAAAAAATACTCATACTGGCAAACTGTATCCAAGAATACATCAGAGAAATCATCCACCATGACCAAGTAGGCTTCATCCCTGGGTTGCAGGGATGGTTTAACATACGAAAATCTATCAACGTGATCTACCATATAAATAAACTGAAAAAGAAAAACCACATGATCATCTTCCTAGATGCTGAAACAGCCTTCGACAAAACGCAAGACCCTTTCATGATAAAGGTCTTGGAGAGATCAGGAATAACAGGAACATACCTAAACATAAGAGCAATATACAGTAAACAAACAGCCAACATCAAACTGAATAGAGAGAAGCTTTAGGAGATTTTCTAAAATCAGGAGCAAAACAAGGCTGCCCTCTCCATATCTCTTCAATATTGTTCTTGAAGTTCTAGTTAAAGCAATACGGCAATAAAAGAAGATCAAGGGGATAAAAATTGGAAAGGAAGAAGTCAAACTGTCTCTATTGGCAGATGATAGGATAATTTACATAAGCGACCCAAAAAAACTCTACCAGGGAACTCCTACAGCTGATAAACACCTTCAGCAAACTAGCAGGATACAAGATAAACTCAAAAAAAAAATCAGTAGCCCCACTTTTTTCAAGACAACAAAGGAGCTGAGAAAAATAATCAGAGAAACATCACCCTTTACAATAGCCACAAACAACATAAAATATCTTGGGGTAACGCTTACCAAACAAGTGAAAGACCTATATATAATAAGAACTTTGTGGCTTTAAAGAAAGAAATTAAAGAAGATACCAGAAAATGGAAAGATCTCCCATGTTCTTGGATAGGTAGGATAAAAGAATACAATGGGGGGAGGAAAGCATCTTCAACAAATGGTGCTGGCTCAATTGGATGATGGTGTGTAGAAGACTGGAGATAGACCCATGTCTATTGCCATGCACAAAACTCAAGTCCAAAAGGATCAAAGACCTCAACATAAATCCAGCTACACTGAACCTCTTAGAAGAGAAAGTAGGAGGTACCCTTGAACAAATTGGTATAGGAGACCGCTTCCTGATCATAACTCCAGTAGCACAGACACTGAGACCAACAATCAATAAATGGGACCTCCTTAAATTAGAAGCTTCTGGAAGGGAAAGGACACAGTTGACAAGACCAAACGGCAGCCTACAGATGTGGAAAAGATCTTCCCAGTCCTACATCTGACAGAGGGCTGATCTCCAAAGTTTACAAAGAATTCAAGAAACTACTCAATATAACACCAAATATTAAAACATAACACCCTATTTAAAAATGGGGTACAGAACTGAATAGAGAACTCTCAATAGAGGAACTCAAAAAGGCTGAAAGACACTTAAGAACATGTTTAACATCCTTATTAGCTATCAGGGAAATGCAAATCAAAACAACTTTGAGATACAATCTTACTCCTGCCACAATGGCTAAAATTAGAAACACCAATGACAACTTATGCTGGAGAGGATGTGGAGAAAGGGGAACACTCCTCCACTGCTTGTGGGAGTGCAAACTTGTACAGCCATTTTGGAGATCAATATGGCAGTTCCTCAGGAAAATGGGAATCAGTCTACCACAGGACCAAGCTATCCCCTCTTAGGCATATACACAAATGATCCACATCCATGCAACAAAGACATGTGCTCAACTATGTTCATAGCAGCATTATTTGTAATAGCAAGACGCTGGAAGCAACCTAGATGCCCTCAACTGAAGAATGGATAAAGAAGATGTGGCACATCTACACAATGGAATACTACTCTGGGGAAAAAAATCAATGAAACCTTGAAATTCGCAGGCAAGTGGATGGAACTTGAGGAAACCATCCTGAATGAGGTAGCCCAGCCACAAAAGGTGGAACATGGTATGTTCTTGCTCATAAATGAGTTTTAGACCTAGAGCAAAGGATCACCAACTTATAATCCACACCGCCAGAGGAACTAGGATACAAGGAGGATTCTAAGAGATTCATATGAGCTCCCTCACAGAAAGGGGAATGGGCATGTTCTCCATATGGGGAGTGTGCGGGCAGTCAGTGGAGAGGGAACCAGGAGAAAGAGAAGCAGAGAAGTGAAAATTACATGGGACTAGGAAGACTGAGTCAGGGAAGTAATAGGGAGAGAGAGAGAGAGAGAGAGAGAGAGAGAGAGAGAGAGAGAGAGAGAGAGATGATAAAAGAGGGAACCATTTTAGGTTTGAAGAGAAAACTGAACCTAAAGAAATGTCCAGAGACCTACAAGTCTGACCCCAACTAACAATTTGTGCAACAGTGGAAATGTTACCATAAATGTTTTTCCCTGATAATGAGATCAAAGACTAATTTATCCACCATCATGCAGCCCTCATCTAGTAGCTGATGGAAACAGAAGCAAACACCCACAACTAAACACTAAGGCGAACTGGAATCCAGATACAGAGAGGAAGGGCAAGACCAGGTTGCAGAAACACATAGAGACAGCTTACCTGAACAAGGAGGAGCTAATGGGCCCCCAGACTGATAGCTGTGAAGTCAGCATGGGATAGACACAGACCCTCTGAAAATGGGTCTCAGCTAGAAGGCTTGAGCAGTATAAGGAACCTCAGACATTAGTACCAGGATGTATTCCTGGTGCACAAAAGTTCTTTGTGGGCACATCCCCCATGGATCCCTTAACCTAGAGACAGGAGAGATATCCTAGTCCCTACTCCAAATGACTTGACAGATTTAGATGACCCCCCCCCTGGAGGGCATCACCCTACATGTGGAGTGGGGGTGGGTGGGAGGGAAGGGTTTTTGGGGTGTATGTGAGGGTGGGAGAGAGGGAAAGAGGGAGGGAGTGAGGGAGAGGAAACTGTTATTTATATTTATATGTAAAATGAAAATAAAAGAATAAATTAATAAAAAAAAACACAGAGAAGCCTAAATGAGCAACACTAAGTGAATGCAATAAAGCATTGAATGATTCAAGGTATATGATATTCTGGAAAAGATGTAAGTGTAATCTTCCTCTGGGGCTCAGTTGGTTGGCAACATCCATTATTGATTAAAGAGATTTATAGACAAAGTAAATTAGTCCTTGTTACCAGGACTGGGGGCAGAAGAGATTAATAAATGGAGCATAAATGTCTGTAACAGTAAATAAATCTTTTTGTACAATACTCTGAATATCTGGATATCATGATGTATTTGTCAGTACCTACAGACTATAGAATACCAACTAAACAGCAATGTAAATGCTCATCTTTCAGTGATAATCAGGGCTTATATAACATAGTTTAGCTTTATTTTTTGTGAACGTGACACAACATAGATTCACTTGGGAGACTTGTTTCATCAAATTGCTCTGTGGGCATGTCTGTGAAGGCATTTTCTTAATATGTGACTGATGTGGGAGGACCCAATCCAATGTGGGTCGTGTTACCTCCATGAAGCTGGCTTAGGTTTGAAGCAAGCCAAAAAAAGTGTTTCTTCAAGTTCTCTGGTACAGTTCTTGCCTCTGTTTCCTGCTTGGGTTTCTATCCTGACTTCCCCCAGTGATGAGTATAAATCGAAGGGAATGTTTTGTTTTTGATTTACCCAAGTTGCTGCCTGTCATGGTGTTTAGCACAACAATGAAAAGCAAACTAGGAAACATAGCTTCATTGACTGCAACAAATACTCTGCTTTGATATAAACATTTATCATGGGTATGAAACATTGTGCATATGCTGGTACTGAAAATAAAGCACGAATAGATTTTCTTTTGCACCCTAAGGAAAACAGAACATTCACCTGGGTAAGAATCAAAAGTGAATATTTACTTTAGCTTCGTTGAAAGAATCAAAACTGTAAACAACCAAAATGTGTAACAAAAGTCCAATGGATTGACAACCATAAAATATACACAATGGAATATTTCTCAGCAAAACAGAAAATAATTATTTTATCAACAAACATAGTAAAATGTCCCTGGATTGTCATGTTGAATGAACAAAGTCAGGAAAACTGTATGTGATCTTGTAGAGAAAAAACAATCTTACCAGTTAAATACAGATTGTGGTGTCTCAAACTGCTAAGTCAAGCAGAGAAGACCAGATTTCATATCTACTACTAATATACTTTGGAAAAAGTAGCTTACTTGATGTGAGACATAGTTTCCATTGGTTCCAAACTTTGCAGTCCTGTAGGGGGCCATCAGGGTCATCTTCCCTTTATCTCCTTTCCTTTCCCAGGAACTTTCTTCTACATCATGCTGGGGATTGAAGAAAAGGTTCCACCTTGCTACATAAATGTTGTAGCATTGATTTACATCCCCCCTTACATGTATTCTTCAAACCACCCAGTTCCTTTCTTACAAGATAGCTTGCCACTCATTGTAGCACCTTTCCAAATTCTTGGCAAATATATATATATATATATATATATATATATATATATATATATATATAGTGCAATCTTTTTGTCATTCATGGTTTTTGCCTTGAAAACTGGTTGGAAATTGGTTAGAACCTGGAGCACATTACATTCTGCCTAAAATATATGTTTTCAATGTTGCAATTTTGATCAGATCAAATAATATCTTAGATTCTTTACTAATTTGTGCCCTAATTTCACCTAATAGTCTACATAATATAGTTCTATTTACACAAAATCCAGAAAGCAAAAAAGAATGCAGGTAGAAAAAGAAAATTGCTAGGTACAAAGGGTTTAAGAGGGGAAATTGATGGCCAAGGTGAGACTAAAATGACACAAAACATGATATACTCATTATTTTAGTTGTAAGATTTCTCAGATATTAATACATAATATATGTACATATATTTCTCTGACATACTTGTGAGAATTTCTCATATTTCACAATTTAAACTTTTTGCAAAATTTATTATTTTATTCGCTTTTTAATTGAAAACAGATTATTTTCTCATACAATGTATATTGATTACAGTTCCCCCTCCCTTTAGTTCTCTCAGTTTCTCTAAACTTTTCCTCACATCTGGATCCATTTCTTTTCTGTCTCTTAGAAAGGCTTCTAAGAGATAACAATAAAATATAACAGGATAAAAATAAGGTAAAACAAAGCCCATCCTCAGGCGGTGGTGGTGCATGCCTTTAATTCCAGCACTCAGGAGGCTGAGACAGGAGGATCTCTGTGAGCCTCAGGCCAGTCTGGTCTACAGAGTGGGTTCTAGGACAACCAGAGCTACACCAAACAAAAAAAAAGAAAGAAATGTTTTAAAAAATCACATCAAATTTGTACAAAGCAAAATAACAGAAGGAAAAGACCCAAGAAAAGACACAAGAATCAGAGGCCCACTCTATTTAACACACTCAAAAGTTCCATAAAATCACTAAACTGAAAAGAGTGAAATATACACAGAGGACCCGGTGCAGACCCATGCAGTTCCTGTAATTGCTGCTTCAGTCTCTGTGAATTCATATGAGCCTTGTTCAGCTTACTCAGAGGGCTGTGTTCTCTTGGTGTCCTACAAGCCCTCTGACTATTGTACTCTTTCTGCCTCTGTTGGAGACCATCACCATCCTCATAATCTCAGTTATCTGAGATAGGAAATTACTGCCTCTTAAGAAATAAACAGGATGTTCAGCAGAACATTCCAAGGTACAGACTTGCAGTTTCACAGCCAACTGCAGAATAGCTCAGGCACAGCCAACTGAATAGCTCAGGGCTATCTCTCCTGCTGCAATTGACAGCCAATTACAGGTTAGCTAAAAACTTAATGCATTCCTTCTACTGACCTTCTCACTCTGCCTGTGCCAGTGCCCATGCCCTGGTTATGTGCAAACCCTGCTCACATCCTGCCTATGGTCCTACACAAGCCTCCGCTGAGAAAATAAAACTTGTCATCTTGATCAGAATACTGTTTTGCTGTTCATTCTTTGTATCCCTTGTCTCCCATTTTCTTCCAGGTGTTCCCTGGTTCTTCTGCATGTCGGGGCAGAATTGGCATCCAACGTTGGATGGCAGAGGACATCTAGGAGAGAACGTTGCTCACGGAAAGGGAAGAATCCTTCCAGAGTGTCCCCCAGGGGGACAGCCTCATTTTATTTTCGGTGACCCCCAGACTAAGGTAAGTGATGGGACAAGCATTTCTCAAAAGTCTCTGTTACCTTCTGGGCTCGAGGAAGCCCTACAGACACAGGAATTTGGGTTAAGAAAAGAACTTTGCTAGTGCCTCCAGTTAGTGGAACCTGATTCATGTTGTCTTTAAGACAATCTCCCAATGGCTGGAAATTGGTCTCTGAGGGAGAATGATCCTTTAAGGATTCTTCCTCCAGTCCTATTCGGTAGCTAAAATGAAGCCTTCCTTCAAAGAGGGGCCTCTTCAGTCCAACCTTGATCCAAAAAAAAAAAAAAAAAAAAAAAAAAAAAGAAAGAGAAAGAACGAAGGAAAGACCCAGGCGACCTCTCTGAGGAGAAAGAGGCTGACTCTGAGGAGGAGGAGGCGGCGGGCAGCCAAATATGAGTGGGACCTTTATCATGACTCCCCTAACATTGCTTCTGCCTCTGCTCCACAATTGCCACCGACCATCCTGCCTGAGCCCCTGCTCCTCAAGGAGAATTCCCACCCTTACAAGAACCCTGCCCTGCTACCCACCCCATGCTGATCCAGGGATTAGGGAAACAAAGATTCAGCCCTGCATATGCACTAGGTCAGCAGGACCTGTGGGTGCTGAGTCCCTACAATGGTGGTTATTTACTTTTCAAGCAGCTACAAGTCACAGATGAGCTGCAGGGGACCAGCCCAGGCTCAGAGAGCAAAGACCTAGATACCTGCAGCCTTAGGAGCTGCCGCTATGGCCAACACCAGCCAAGTTTATATAAAAAAAAAAACAAAAAAAAATAAATTAATATATCTTGTGAGAAACTATTTTAAGACACACACACACACACACACACACACATACATATATACACATATATATATAGATATATGGGGTGACATAGATAAATTTATTGGGATTTGTTCAGATTTTGGGTGCTCATAATTCAAGAGTTATCTATAGCAGCTACATTACAAGAGATTTCAATTAAGGAAGTTTTATTTCAACAAATTAATCTTGGCCTAGAGGAAAACAAAAAGATGTATGTATGTCCTGTACGTATGGTGTGGCCACACATGCATGCATGAAGTTGATTATGAATGTATGAATCCTGACAAAAGGTCCAATTTAAATTGCTTGGAATATGGTAAAAAAAACCAAGACATCAGGTCTTGATTGAAAGGGTTGGCGATCTGTGCCTCCCACAGCTGGCCCCCAGAGCCGGTTGGTAGGAAATAGCCAGAGTCAACATTGCCTGAGAGCCATAGGAGTTTCTATAGATGGTTCAATAGAGTTTAACAGAGGAGAAAATACAGAAATTCTCTTATTTTTGTGGTTAAAAATATATTGAGAGAATGGAGGTTAATGTAAGATTTGAGAAAAGCTGTGTATTTTAAGGTCTCTCTTTCTGAGTGTGTGTGTGTGTGTGTGTGTGTGTGTGTGTGTGTGTGTGTGTGTGTGTAATATCTGACTGTGAATCTCCACATATGTAGGAGGAAGATTCTCTGATGATGACTTAAAAAAGTGTTGGTCTATGAGTACAACAGAATATCACCAGAATTCATTTTATTGATCACTTTTGTTTGTTTCATTTTTTGAGACAAGCAGCATTTTGTTTCACACTAGGTCTCTGGACTACCTAGTCTCTGGTTTTTGGTTACCTAGGCAGTGTCTGGTTTGGGTTCCATCTTGTGGAGTGGGCCTTAAGTCAATGATATTGGTTGGCTACTAGCAGAAGTTCTGAGTCACCATTGCCCTGGCATATCTTAAAAGCAGGGCAGATTATGTTAAAGGGTTTGTGGCTTGGTTAATGTTTATGTTTGTCTGCAGAGCACCTTATCACACCAAACACACAAGAAGATGGTATGAAGGATCCATATCAGAACCGGCTCTACTTTTCTGTATTCAATGATTTATGTGGTGTCCTGTGGATGTTGTCTTCAGCAATGGGGCTTTGCTGTCAGTTTACAAAGAGCAACCCGCTGTCCTGGCAATGGCCTGGATTGTTCAAAGACTTCCATGGTATCTCACTGGCCAACAACTAAGTTGGATCTAACCCAGTCTCAGTGCAGTAAGCTTCGTTTACTGACAAGAGATGGCAACTGGGACTCCATCTCCCTCATTATTTGGAGACCCACCAGGATCACCTTTAGTATTTTAGGAAGTTTCCACTGCACTAGGTTTTCATATAATCTCTCAAATGTCCCTCAGTTCTTGCTGTTTCTCCCTGCATTCCTTCCCTTAACCCCAACTCCACTCCTTCTCACCTTGTCATCCTGTTCACCCCCACCCTATTATACCCATAAGATATATTCTATTTCCCCCTTCTAGGGAGATTTATGTGTTCCCTAGTCCCTTCCTCCATACCTAAGCCCCCTTGGTCTACAGACTGTAGCTTGTTTATCACTCATTTAATGGTTAATATCCACATATAAGTCAATATATACCACATTTATCTTTCTGGATCTTGGATACCTCACTCAGGATGATTTTAGCTAGTTATAGCCATTTGCTTAAAAACTTCATTACATCACAGTTCAACAGTATAATGGAATAATATTCCATTATGTAAATGTACCACATTTTCTTTATCCATTTTTCCATTGACGGACATCTAGATTATTTTCCATTTCTGACTTTTGTGACTAGAGCAGCCATGAGCATGGTAGGATGGACTGTCCTCTGGGTATATGTCCCAGAATGGTATAGCAGGATCTTGAGGTAGACGCTTTCCCCATATTTCTGAGGAACCACCACACTGATTTCCATAGTAGCTGTACAATTTTGTGTATGGGCATAAAAAGAAGATGCATCTTTTTATTCCTAAGAGAACCAGTATGTTTCATTGAAGAAATAGCTGAGATAAGGACTGAATAGGAGTTTGTCAAAATGCAATCTGAGTACAAAAATTACCATAGAAACCACACAGCATTGTGGGAAATAATATCCTGTTTGTGAAGGAGATCTTGGCTTAAAAGAGAATTGAATGCAGAGAGGTAGATGCGTTTCTAAAGTTGAAGCCATGGTGAATCTTGTAGATCAGACTACCCACCTTTTACTTTTATTACAGTGTCTCACAAGGTGATGTTAGAATTGATTGAATGATAAAAGGCACTAGAGAACTTGAGAGATTGTAGCCTAAAACCATCCTTTTATAGTCTCCGACTTTAACTTCAACCCTAGAAATCATGACCTAATCTATCAAGTGAGCTCATTTTCCAATTTTACAACTTTTGCAAATTGAGCCATTTGTAGCCATGAGTAAGAATAAGATTAAAGCTCTACTGATTTGGAACCAGTTTGACAATTTAAAGAAAATGCTGGTTTAGAGGCCACAGTAGAACCAGATTTCACCAGTCTGCATTTTGGATGGTGACTTAAGGAGTATAATTGTTATTTATATTTTTCTTATAAAGTTAGTGTTTAATCAAATTTATGTAAATAAGAATTATATTCCGGAGAAAGAGAGTCGGTTGGAGGAGGAAGAACTAAGAGCGACAGAAATAGTTACAAATCTACTGACAAACCCTGCCAAGAAGCCAGGCCACCCAGGGGCCTTGAAATAAGAGAAACCCTCTCACTTGAAGTAAAACAGCTAAGGATGATGCTTAAACCCAACAGAAAAGAACTGGGTTTCCCTCGCATCTGAGAATTAATTATCATGCTACGTTTTTTTAAAATTTTGTTTTAACATGCCTAGTATCTGTATTTTTCCCTTCATTTTTTCCTTATAATTTAAAAAGTTCTTTTATCATTTCTAAGGGGCTGCTGCATCAAATTGCTCAATCCACGCTGCTCTTGGAAGCAAGGCAGGGCAGTGATATCTCACTTCATGATGAAGAAGTATATTTAGATCCTGTCCCTTTAGTTCAAACTGGACACCTAAAGCTTCAAAAAAAAAAAAAAACAAAAAAACAAAACAAAAAAAAAAAACGGTGCTCTTTAAAGCGCTATGAAAAAGCACTATGGAAAGTGGCGTGAGCAGCTGCCGTAGCAGCCTTCTGTGATTGCCAAACTCCAGTACACTGCTCTAAACTCCATGTGCTGAAGAAACACAGTGATACTGCTTTTCGAGTTGACTTCTTATTCTTAACACCTCTCTATGTCAGATTTGAAAGAAAATTGAGACCTGAAAAATAGCGGTAGTTTTTCTCAGTCCCAGGGCATTTGGCAAGCTGATTCCCATGAGCTACCATTCCAGAGTATGAGTGCCACGTGCTCTGACCCAGCTGTTACCGGCGGCACACACATGGCACAACTACTAAGACAGTAGTTCTTGTGATGACTAGAAAATGAAGCTGATAAGCTGAAAAACTAATTTCAGCCTAAGACGTCTTTAGAACAGGGCAGCAAAGGAACAATTTTTTTTTTCATTTTTTAATCTTTCTTATTGTGAAAGGTGACTCCACGGTGAAATATGAACCAATGGGATCCTACAGCAATCATTTCACAGATAGAAAAAGTTAACCTTATTCTTCTTAAGTCACCATCTAAAAGTAACACTCTGAGTGCAGGTAAAACAAGTCACTGCATCTGGTCCTGGGGCTTTCAAGTAGAAGCCAGCGTGAGAAATGAGATGGATTAAAGGAAGAAATGAAAACAGTTAAATTTCCCACAGTGAAAAGCTTCTTATGAAAGTCAATGTGATACATTGAATATATGACTAAAGCCACATTACAAGGGTTTCTGCTATTTAAAGAAAAAAATTACCTTGGCAAAGCAGTGACACTTTCTTTATAAGACTCTCTGGAATCCTAACTTTATAATTTTATTTCAATTCCTCTTTATTGTCCTTCCTTTCTTTTTTTAGCTCCCCCTTTCAAATCTTTCTACTCCTCCATCCCACTCCACTTAAGATTTTTTTTTTAACTTAACAATGATTTTAAAAGCTCAGATGACATAATCAGACATCATGTTTCTATCAGTTATCAAATTTTCAAGTAGGTTTGAGATTCAAGTGTCCTATTTTCTTGTCTAATCCATGAGGGGGACACACATTCAGCTAAATGTATTTATTAGATTAAATTGATATATTTAGATATATACACATCCATGTATTCTTGGTTCTTTAGAACTGGGTTTCCCTTTAGAACTGGGTTTCTTGGCTCACAAAGCTTATCATTGAACTTGCTGTCTTCTTAGGAACCCAGGGGATGTGCTTCCCAGGCATTTTTCTAGAAGTTGGCTTAATAGCTCAAAGCTACATTACATAGAGTTGTGTCATTTGTTCATAGTTATCCTAAGTATTCCACAGCATGTTCAGGGTTAGAAAGGAACCAGCCCTCGGGACAGCCCTCCACTCTGCTTTGCAAAGTCTAAGGTATCCACTAAGCTGTTACTCTTTTACTGTAATAACAATCTCTACAAAGGTTTACAAATGAGTTTTTCATAGAAAAAAAAAACCTTTCTAGGTTAAGAGCTTCCAAACTGTTATTGTTATTATTTGTTTATAATTTCTCCAACTCCTTGGGACATCACTGTTCAAAAGTAAAAGGGCCTTAATAAATTCTTCTTTTAGTAGAATGTAATATGTCTTATTGTTCTTTCAATAAATTCACTTTCAATGAGATTTAAACAAAACATTTGGTATTATATGTTCATTCACATACTTTCCATCTTCAGAGCTCTTTGTTCTTTTGTAATAAGCTGTACATTTCCAGGCCTTAGGGTTTTCCTTTTGCCTGATGCCTGGACTTAACACTGTGTAAAAACTGTTATCTGTCATAATGTGAGGCGGTTCGTTTTCTAGCCTTAGACTTTCTCATAATTCAATGACTAGTTCCTGGTAAATACTTATGGGGGAAAATCTGTAGATTTCATTCATGTGTCCTCTCCAGTTTTCTGAGAACTCCATGTATCTTTGTCTTCCCACGGTCCCCATCCATCCCTTGCTTCACAGGTCCTACAGACATATCCTCACCTGATTGGTCCTGCATAAGTGCAAGCATTCCCTCCACAGGGCTTAACAACAAACAAAGCAAAGCCATAGGATTGATATTTGACAATGACAACAGCAGCTTTCCCATCTAAATTTTTGTCTGACTCCCCAACAAAACTTACCCTTTCCTTTTTGACTGTACCAGATAAAGTTGTATAGCTTAAGTATTAGTCCCTAGCATCCCAGAGGGCAACCTTATTTTTAAAAAAATAGGATTGCTTAAAAGATAACTGTCAGATGAATTTTTCTGGAGCAGCATGAAATTTTAGTCCATTGTAACTGGGAGGGGGGGGGACCAGAGGGGCAGAGGTAGTGCACACCTTTAATCTCAGCACTGTGGAGGCAAAGGCAGGCAGATCTCTGTGAGTCTGAGGCCAGCCTGGTCTACAGAGTGAGCTCCAGGACAGGCTCCAAAGCCACAGAGAAATCCTGTCTTCAAATAGATAAATAGATAAATAGTAGGTTATAGCAAAATGGAGAAAATTCTGCTGTAGGCTTCAGATATGGACTGAAGGAAGCTTTAGTTTTGGAATTGTGAAAAACAATGGTCTGTTGAGTTCAGGGCTCGGGAAAATTACTATTTAGAGAGTCAGAGACACATAGGCAGAGATCTGTGACAGTGGCGGAAGTGATGTTACAATGAGACAGGAATCAGGATTGCTGGCCACTACCAGAGGCCAGACAAGAGGCATAAGCACGGAGTATCAACAGATACATACATGGTGTTACTGACACACACACACACACACACACACACACACACACACACACACACACACACACACATATATATATATATATATATATATATATATATATATATATATATACACTAAGCCTCCCAGTTTTCAGTGTGTTGTTAAGGTAGCAGTCTGAAATGTTCAAATGAATCTGATCTTACAGTCCTTTCCTTAGACCTAATAAAATGCTATCAGGTAAGTCTGCATTTTACCCCAGTCTGAATTCCTGTAAAAGCAAAAACAGAAAGCGCCTTACTTTGCCCAGTAGATGTCAGGGAAATTCATAGAGGAGTTTATTTTTAATCTGACTACATTTGGGTCAGATTTTTCCAGCCAGGAGTATACAGAAAGGAGCCAAGGCAGAGGAAATAGCATATATACCTTTTCCAATATTTATTTCTAATAGTAATTCAATTTAAAGGACCAAATCCATCAACTTTCTATTATTGCCTGTTCCCCTTTTGCTTTCATAAAGTAGATTTAACCTCTCTGTCTTTCATTTGGAAATGTAGACTTTCTTTCATATAAGAGCAATTGATCATGTTAGACAATCACATTTTAGACAATAGAGTATTAAAAACTGTAATATTCCACATAAAAACACAGACAGATCCTGTGTCTGGCAAGCAGAAGACTTCAATGAAAACCAAGTGTCAGAAAATGCTATACATTTGAATTGCATACAGTAAGTCTAAGACTAAATACAACTTTAGAATACCATCCTTGTAAACAGCAAATATGGATGGAAGTTTATGTCCTGCCTGGTCTCACAGCTGTTTATAGTCTTAAATAAACACTCAGAGGCTTACATTAATTATAAATTGTTTGGCTGATGGCTCAGGATTCTTATTGTCTAGTTCACTCTTAATTATTAACCCATTTCTATTAATCTGTGTATTTCTGCATGGTCTTGGTTTACTGTTAATGCCCGGATCTCTTGCTTCCTTGGTAGCTACATGGCATCTCCTTGACTCCACCTACTACCTTTCTCTGTCCCTGTTTGGATTTCCCGCCTGGCTAAATCCTGCCTGTCCATTGGCCAAAAAAGCTTTATTAATCAACCAATAAGAGAAACACATATTCACAGCATACAAAAGAACATCCCCCATCAAGCAAAGCTTATTTGTATTATATTTTCTTAATTTGCAGATCACTGCAATCACTAGTATGCATATAGACAGGTGATGATAAATCCAATTCTAATGTTAAAGGGAATAAAAGATAAAAAATTCTGAGTCAAATATAAGTGAACAAAACACAGAGACATAGATTTGGGTTTCTCCAAATAATATGAGCTAATGTGGAAATAGTTTCATGAGGGTTCCTAGTATAAGGACATAAAACAAATCACACATCAAGGCATATTTAAAATATATTGGTGGGGACATCAGATAGGTAGGTTGTAGCAAAATGGAGAAAATTCTGCTGTAGGCTTCAGATGTCAATTTACTACAATCCTAGTTTTGGAACTGATGAAAGCCAATGGTCTATTAAGTTTATGCATTTCAAAGATTGTATCTGACAGTTTTAAAAGATTATCTCAAGACACAGAAATCAGCAATAAATGGATATTAAATGGATGATGATAGAACAAGGTAAATTGCTGTTGGATCTTTAACATTACTACTCTCCACAATTACGAAGTTCTAATAACTCAGCTTTGTACAAAGCTTGATATACATGCTGCCATGTTTAGGAGGATACTCTCTCCTCTTCCACTTCTGTGTATCTGTGTGCATGTTAATACTAATACATATCCAGTAAAATAGTTTTGAAATTTTTAAATAATACAGCAAGAAAAATCATGTAAAAAACGTGCTATTAAATTCATCTAGTAATATAGTGGTTTCTCCTGGTCTTAGAAGAAGGAAATTTATTGCCATTTTTTTCTGTTGTTTTGTATCTTAGTGTGAAAATAACCCGAATTGTCCTTCCAGATATGAAATCTTATGGTTACAAAACAGTTTTTTAGCATATAGGTTTCTAATTATTTCCTGTAGAAGATCTAAGGCCATAGGAACTTGGTAGCTATGTTGGCTTAATGTTATCTTTTCATTGTCTTTTTCAAAACTGAGACTTACTGACTTTATGTATGCTAATAGATGAGGCATTAAAATCACATTTAAATATATACTGGATGGAAATATAGCCTTAATATAGGTATAGATGTTCTTAAGTCATAGTCTCTTTAAAAATATTTTCATTATTTTCTAGAGAATTTCACATATGCAAACAATGTATTTTGATTAGTTACCATCCATTCATTCCTCCAATTCCTCCCATATATGCCTCATACACTCTCCCTCTCCCAACTTTATATCCTCTTTTTATAGCCCATTAATTTCAATTTGTTCTGTCCATAGGTGTGGGACTGTCCACACTCTGGAAGGAAACTGACTCTCCCTCCCTCCAAACCCATCAATTATCAATGGATGTTCAGTTATAAGTGGATGATTACTAGGCCCTTCTCTCACATGCTACAGTGTTGATTGACTTGACCTTATGCAGGCTTTCTGCAAACAACCATAGCAAATGACTTATTGCAGGGGCTGGGGTGTCCTTTCCCACCTCTGTTTCTTACAATCTTTCCACACTCTTTTCTGCTAAGCTGCAATGGTAAGGGTATAATGTAGACATCCCAATTGTGGATGAGCACTCCACAGACATTTAGTCTCCATACTTGGACCAGATGTGACATTCTGCTAAGCTGCAATGGTAAGGGTATAATGTAGACATCCCAATTGTGGATGAGCACTCCACAGACATTTAGTCTCCATACTTGGACCAGATTTTACATTCACTGAACATCTCACAGAAACCTCCTGATGCAATGTAAGTGAATATATATATATATATATATATATATATATATATATATATATACACACATATACACATAACACACACACACACACACACACACACACACACACACACTTAGGGAGATGTTAGGTGATGTACCCATGTACCCATTTCGGAAAATAAATATATGTCTAGCTCTGGGGGTTATGAGCTCCTTGGCTATCGATTTTTGGCCAGATTTACAGTACCAGAAATGCTTTTCCTCTTGGGAAGAAGACATTAATTCCAATCAGAAAGTGGTTGGTTAACCCAATAAATTTTAGTCACTATTGTACTCATGGGTATATTGTGCCATACTAGTCAGTTGTTATTATTGCTTTCGGTGGTTTAAAAGAAAATTATCCCCCAAGGAAGTGGCACTATTAAGAGGTGTGGCTTTGAGGTCTCATATATGCTCAAGCCACACCCAATGTCTCAATTCACTCCCTGATGCCTGAAAAACATAGAACTCTCAGCTCCTTCTCCAGCACCATATCTGCCTGTCAGCTTGATATGCCATGCTTTGTTGATTCCCATGGGAGGCCTTACCCTACCTGAATGGAGATGGAGGAGGAGTGGATCAGGGGTGGGGGTGGGGTGGGATAGAAGGAATGTAGGGAGAGGGAATATGAGAGGAGGTAGAGAAAACTGTGGTTGGTTTGCAAAATAAAATAAGTAAAAGAAATGAAAAAAAATAAAACAAAAAAGTACAGGAAAATAGACTAACACTTGGATATCAATTTACCACATATCTAAGGAAATCTATTTTTATTAGATAATAAAAGTATATGATAGATTCTATTCAAAAGGTATTCATATGGCACTCCAGTGATATATTCTGTTAGTGTGTGGTACTTACATACAATATACATGACATGTATATATAAAAAAGCATTGACGTGGTCATTGTGTCTCTTTGTAGCAATAGAAACTCTTACTAAGATATAGGTCAAAGGAATTACAGATGGGTAAAACTGTTAGTGACTCTCCAACCCCAACCAGTACCATCTAGTGATTTATTTCCATAGCCTGTGTCCAGTCTTTGGTATCTTCAGTAATAGTGTCTTACCACCAAATTCTAGTGGGCAACTAAGAGCAATGAAAATAGCTGGTATTTTGGGGTAGACTTTTCCATACCAATCCTGATAAAACATTCAATGGGAGATACCTTACACTTGCTAATGAATTTTTTTATTTGTCAACCTATGGCTTCTGGTTTGGGGGATGAACATTATCCCATATATAGGGTAACTCCAATTAAACTATTTAACCTGAACTCACACAATATACCTTATCAAATGGGCTCTAATGTTTTAAAGTGTAAAAGGCATGAATATTTGTATATTGTAATAGAAAAGAAAGTCAGAATATGTAAATAGTTTTTTTCCTAATTTACTGTTTTAATAAAATTTTACTTATGGTTACCAAAACAAAAACTACTGCATTAAAAAGTCCTGACTAATTTAGCAAAATGGGTACAAAAGTTAACAGCAAAAAAAAATTCCCAGTTTTGCAAATGAAGAAACTTAGAGGGTAGTGGAGAGGAAAGGAATATAATAAAATTACTGCTTAAAACTAGAATATGACATAGCATCTAACTAAATAACATTAATTATTTTAAAGCTCTCAATGTCCCACATCAATCTTAAAAGTGATAAAACTTATATTCCAGCAAGTTTAGAGTACTGTGGCTTGTCAGAAACTAATAGGGTTTTTAGGCACCAATGATTATTAATGTGACCATTAAAAAGCCTCATTTCCTCTGCCTGGCTCTGCTGATAGTCTTTCCAAGATGGCAAATTGATTGAGTTTTGCCTATCAAGTCTCATATTAAATTTTAATTCCATTGCTGTTTTCTGCAATTGTAAGTACAAAAATGTTTAGAACTTTGTTTCCTAAAATACAGTTCAGTTGTGTTAAAACAGAAATAGTGCAATAACTGCACTAACCATTGTTCAAGCATGCATAAGTGTTGTAGTTTATCAGAGAAAAAAGGGATTTATATTTTGCTTCAAATTAATAGTTTCTTGATTCAGTATAGTCAACAAATGTTGGCATTTTACTTGAAGTTCTAAAACATAGTCAATTTTTATAAAAAACAGAAAATGTCACAATATAATTTCACAGTGAATATTGTTAAAATTGTCACTTTGTAAATTGTTATCCAATGTTCATTTGAAGATATTGATGCTTTATCCAATATCTTTACAACCCTTAGTAATATCATACATTCCTATCAATAACTGGTGTAAGAGTCTAATCCCTTAGTTTTTGTTTTAATTTCTTTTTATAAAATTATTTAAGTATAGATAAATATACGTATGTATACATATATGTCCTTTTTAAAGCGCTAAGTATATTATATGTGAATAGGTGACACTGTTGCAGTTTTCTGCTTAAACATATCATAGAAAAAAACAAAATTGTAAGATACTGATTACTGACAATCATAACATTCATACATGATATCTGCTTTTTTGAAAATTTAGATGCAGATTTCTTTGGGAACTAATAGCCAATGAAGTTTCTGAAGTTTTCCTTAGGCTGCTGTAGCATCAGCAGCTCATATCAAGTTGTCCACAGAATACAATAAGTATTTCTTCTCACATATGTCTCTTTCTTTGATGCAATACTCTCACTTTTACTTTTCTAACTTAAATATGTTTAAGAGATCACTTCATATCTGTATAAAATCCTGGAGCTGTATGGAATGTGGTTTTAAACTGGGAAAGAGAGAGAGAGAGAGAGAGGGAGAGAGGGAGGGAGGGAGGGAGGGAGGGAGGGAGGGAGGGAGGGAGGGAGGGAGGGAGGGAGGGAGGGAGGGGAGGGAGGTAGATAGGTAGACAGATACATAGATACATAAAAGATAGATGCATACATAGGTAGATAAACCCCATATTCAGATTCATAGGATTAGCATTATTACTGCGTTGCTTCTGCTCCCTCTGATCCAGTAAAGCCAGTCTTCCCTTCACTTCAATATCTTTAGCAGAGCAGACAAAGCAGACAAATGATTAATGCATTTTATTGTTAAATCTAAATTTAAAAATGTGTAATGTTTGCCATATTGTTTTTTTTAGTTTTTTAATATTTTTAATTCATATTTGAAACAAACTTGTTTTACATGTCAGTCCCAGTTCCTGCACCCTCTTGCCCTCCCCTGCCTCCCCCCCCCAATAACTCCAATCCCATCCCCTTTCTGCTCCCCAGGGAGGGTGAGGCCTCCTGTCTAGGCTGAGGGAATATCCCTCTATGTGGAATGATGTCTGCCATATTCTTAACTCCCTGGTTCTATAGAATTCTATCTTCCTCTCTGGCCCTTAACAGAAATAAAAATGATTGCCATGGAATAGACTTAGGAATAAAATTACTTTACTTCTCAAAGTTCTATCCTTTTAACACTAGAAAGCATACATTTCATAAGTTTCAGCTAATAGAGTTATCCCTCAGTTAGCAGTTCTTAAGTGAGTAAGGAAAAATCAAAAGATTTTGTCACCAATAACCTTTGGGAAAGAGCTAGCCTGGAGCTAGCCAGGCGTCCACTGCTGACCTGGTCTGGAAACAGTCACGAGGATCTTGTGACACAGTGTCCTACTGCCCCGTGAAAGAAAGAGCAGGAAGTGGGAATGAGTGTTGCTTTGGACCCATTAATATCATGTTGCAGACCCATTAATATCAAGGCTAGATTTAAGAGACATGTTCTTCCATTGTATCCAAGGATATAGAACTTTATCTGCAGGAGTATTTTTGAAATCCTCTTCGGGGTTCCTTCAAAGTATTTTCTCTTAAGTGCTTTTTTTAAACTCAACAGTTTATATCTCTAAGCAAAGGCAACATCACGATGAGTTCTGTTCTCTACGTATGCAAAATCACAGAAAAACATTCTTTCCAAACCTTTTCATCAATCTGATTTCTCTCATGTAAATCAGATGCAGCAATTTTGTCTCTTTGCTTCCCAATTCTTTCACTATGGTCAGCTGTTAACTCTCATCTAATTATTGGAGTTTCAAGGGGCCTGCTTCTCAGAAATATCTTCTTTGTAATTATTTGAAATTGTAAATGTTTCTTTACTTAACATTTTTCTTTTATTCTCATTTTCTTTTTATATTTTAGTAGTTTTCAAATGTTTTTGATTATTTGGATTAAAAGCCTCAAGTCCTAATTATTAATTCATTTGCTAATATATTAAAATTTCAAATTTGGTAAATTCATACTTTATATGAATGCAGATGACATGAGTTGACGTCACTCTAATCATTTTATATTTCCCACTTGAAAATGCTCATGCAACCAATTCACTTCATTTACTAGAAAACAAAAGAAGTTTTTTCTTGTTAAGTTCTCATTTTAATTTTAATTACACAGCACATTATCTCAATACACAGATAACAAATAATTTATATTGTTATATGTAACTCACACATGCATGAAGTAGGTTATTGGGAAGGTAACTGCACCTAATGAAGTCCAGAAAGAAAAATTAATAGTAATATAAACTTTAGTCTTAACAGAGAATAAGTTTTGACTCTATAACATTTTGTATCCAGCCAACCAATTCAATGTATGACTTAATTCCTAGAGTTATATGTGACTATGTAGCCCAAACCTGATCCCTGTTATAATGAGATGTGATGAGGTGGTGTACTAAGAATCAGAAATAAACCAGAAGCATCCTGGGGGAGAGCTTTATACTAACTTCAATCACATGTAAAATTTTAATCTTCATCAATTAATTCTAAGTTAAATTTTACTAGTCAAATGCATAAGTCAAGTGAACATACTTATTTTTGAGACATATTTTACTGTTCTTATAATAACATTCTATTATTATGCAGGCAGGGTGAGTTCTGGGTTAGCCCCAGAAAATGAGCCATGCTTGGTGTTATATTTTTTATGCACTCTCATAGGGATTGTTAATTGTTTGAAGTACACTGATTCAGGTATGGAGAATTCAATGTTGAAATTGCTAAGGTTCCAACAGTTCAGAGTATCCACTTGTAAGGGCTCTGAAGCTATTATTTTTAACCAATAGTGTAGCTTAGCTTTTTTACCCTATCATGGAAAGGGCAAAGGTACCTAGTGCCCAGCTTTTATACCGTGGTTATAATCCCACATGGGGTTGCATCAATGAATGTGGGGTTGTGAAAAATGTAACAATAGAAAAAAGGTTTCTGAAAGCATAATGAATGACTTAAATTTATCCAAAATCAAATGCAATCATTTCAGGAAGCCAGGGATGTAGTATTTCCTTGCATATTTGGTTTTGAAAAAGAAAGGGGAGCATTTTGTACTGCACTTGCTATTACTAAGCATAAAACCAACTAGCACTGTCCAAAATACTTAAACTCAGATTTAAGATTTTTGTATGTTATGAATTGCACTTTTCTTATTGTATGTACAAATGCCCACTTTTAGAAAAACAATGATTTAACAAAAGAAACTAAGACATGCCCCATTTTCTCAATGAAATAATACATCTTTGGAATGTATAATGTTAGATTATTTGGTTTTAATCTCTTTGAGATGATAAATTGGGTTTCATTTAAAAAAAAAGTCAATCAAATCAATCATTAAATGAATTTTGAGGCTAGAATGTCATATCTAGGAATTTGTGAAATGGCTTTCAACATGACCCTGCCATTTTGTACTATTTTTTTTTCTTTTTAATAAAATGTTAGACTCAGAATTGATTATTACAATTTATTGCTTGTTACCAAGCCATTGCTCAATTATGAAAACTGCTAAAGATGCTCTATATCCTCTGGTCAGTCATGAGGGTGCTTTGTCAGGAATGAACACATTTGTGTCATTTCTCAATGTCACAATTCATTAAATGACAACAAATTCCCAAAGGCCTAGGGTTTCAATGTCAGTAATTTGCCAGATTTTCCTTGAGAGATCTGGCTGTGTTGAACACATTTCTCTCTATTCTAATTTTATTACTACTGATTAATCCTCAGATTTTACAACACACAGTAAATATGCCTGTAGTTATACAATAATATAAATGGTTAAGAGAGCTCAAGAGGTCTCAGAAGTCCCCAAAAGGCAAGCAGGCTGATAGATGGATATGTAAATGGGCCCTTGTGATAAATGAGACAAAAGAATCTTTGGAGAAATTGTTGCTGTTGGCAGTCAGGCCACTGTGGATCAGAGCTTTAAGATTGAAGTTAAGTAGTTGAGTCCAGCTGCAAATGAAAAAGGGAAGGACTGAGTCCAGAGAAGAGACTGGACCTGCAAATGGATGACAAAAAAATCAGTCAGAGTAGGTAGCATCAACAGTGGGGATGGTGCCAAACTGAAGCCTCTGGGATAACATGAAGCTCGCTGCCTGTCTGTTCTTGATATGTATACTAGGTGGTCGAATGACAGATTAGTGGCAGCCATCACCATCACAGTTAGGTATATACCTCTTTGTGGGGTTCAAGTAAAGAAGTTACAGCCTTTACTTTGGGGTATGCTATGCCCTGTAAGGTACTGGGCCTAGTTTTTCTGTGGTAATTATAACATGCCCATCTGCCACCATATATATATACATATATATATATGGTGTGACACCCTTCATGTTCCCATGAAGAAGTCATTTATTCTTTTGTGCCATATGGGTGGTGCCAGACAGATGGCACAGTTCATATGTCCACTGGTCTTCTCTACCCAAAATGAAGCCAAACTTCTTGTAAAATGGAGTCTCTTGGGACAAGACACAGTCTGAAAGAACCATTAAATTTTTTTTTATAGTATAAAGTAACCTAGGGGAGCATATAGACTTATTTGAATACCTATCATACTGAATATGAATCCAAATTTTAACTCTTTGTTTTTTTAAAGTTCATGCATCTCATTAGCCTGAAATTTTATTTTCATTATCTTTATGAAATGGTAAAATTACATTCAGTGTATCTGATTTTATGCTGAGGTCTTTCGTACACTTGAACTTGAGTTTTGTGCAAGGTGATAGATATGTATCTATTTGCTTCTTTTCATATGCTGACTCCAGTTAAGCAAGCACCATTTGTTGAAGATGCTTTCCTTTTACTATTGTGTACATAAAAAATAATGTCAAGTGTCTGTAGGTGAGTGGAGTTAAGTCTGGGTCTTTGATTCCATTACATTGATTAACCTGTCTGTTTTTTTGTGCCAATATCATGTGGTTTCTATTACTATAGCTCTTTGGTACAGCTTGAAATCAGAGATGGTGATAACTCCAGAATTTCTTTTATTGTACAGGATTGTTTCAGCTGCCCTGAGTTTCTTGTTTGTTTGTTTGTTTGTTTGTTTTTACATATGAAGCTGAGTATTGTTCTTTCAAGGCATGAAAAAATTGTGTTGGAATTTTTATGGGGATTGCATTGAATCTGTAGATTATTTTTAGTAGGATGGCCATTTATACTATGTCAGTCCTACTGATCCATGAGCATGGGAGATCTTTCTATCTTCTGATATCTTTTTCATTTTTTTCTACAGGTATTTGTCATACCGATCTTTTGCTTGGTTAGAGTTACCCCAAGAAATTTTATATTATTTGTGGGTATTGTGAAGGGTGTTGTTTCCCTGCTTTCTTTCTCTTCCCAGTTTTCATCTGTATATAGAAGGGTAACTGATTTGTTTCAGTTAATCTTGTATCCAGTCACTTCACTCAAGGTGTTTTTGGGCTGTAAGAGTTTCCTGATAGAATTTTTGGGGTAGCTATGTTTGCTATCATATCATCGGCAGATAATGATACTTTGACCTTTTCCTTTCCCATTTGAGGGAGCCCACATCTGACACTGCCTGGATGACCAGGCATGAGAGGCATTATAGCCCAGAGAGGCAGGATAGAACCAAACTCAACTGGCAAAAAATACTCAATGAAATGATTCCTAATGATATTGTGCTCTACACATGGAAGGGTGACGAGCCCAGTTGTCATTAGAGGGGTGTCATCCAGCAACTTATGGGAGCAGATGCATAGACCCACAGACCAATACTAGGTAGAACCAGGGGAACCCTGCAGAAGAGTAGGAGCCAATGGGGTCAAGGACACCAGGAGAATAAGGCCCACAGAGTCAACCAAGAATGGTTCATAAGGGTTCATAGGGCCTCAGGAGACAAACCCAGCCCCTGTATGGATCTGAGCTTGGTTCTCTGCATATACTTTATGGTTGGTGTTCTTGTGGGCTCCCAACAATGGGTGTGGAGTGACTCTGATGGTTTTGCCTGTGCCGGGGCCACTTTTCCTCCCAGTGGGTTGCCTTATCCAGCTTTGATACGAGGGTTTGTGCCCATTTTTATTGTATCTTTTTAGACCGTGTTTAGTAGCTATCTCTGGGAAGCCCCCTCTCCTTTTTTTTTTTTTTTTTTTTTTTTATAAGGGAAATGAAGGAGGAGTGGATTTGAAGGAAAGGGAAGGTGGGGGGGAGGACTGAGAATAGTGGAACAAGGGAAAGGGGGCAGGGGTATTTGTGATGGAGGACAAAGCACTGTCCCTGGATAGAGTGGAGACAGATGTGGCACACAGGAAAAAGGCAGTTTAACCCTTAACCAAACACTGAGTCAAACTAGAATCCAGATGCAGAGAGAGAGGGGACAAGACCAGGTAGCAGAAACTCACAAAGACAGCTGACCTGAACAAGGAGGAGCTTGGGGTCCCAGACTGATGGTTAGGAACCCAGCATGGGACTGACTCAGACCCCCTGAATATGGCTCTCAGCTAGAAGGACTGAGCAGTCTGGGGAACCTCAGACAGTAGAAACAGGATCTATTCCTGGTGCACAAAAGGACCTTGCAGACACATCCCCTATGGAGGGATACCCCCTTAACCTAGAGACAGGAGAGAAGTCCTAGTCCCTACTTCAAATGACTTGAAAGATTTATATGACCCAACCTAGATAGCATAGCCCTACAAGTGGAATGGAGGTGGGGGGATGGGAGGGGAGGGTGGCCAGGGTGCATGTCACAGGGGAAAGAGGGTAAGAGGGAGGGAGGGTTGGAGAGAGGAAGGGAGAGGAAACTGGGATCCACATATAAAATTTTTAAATTATATTTTTAATAATAATAATAATATATATATATACATACACATATATATATATATAAAATGCATATATATATATATATATATATATATATATATATATATAATGCATTGACTTCAAAATTTAAGCCTAAAGACAAGTTACTGGGGAAAAGGATTTCTAATTTTGTTTCCACAGAAAATGAAAAGCTGTGGATTCCTTCTATACTAATGTGGTTTGATCGAGCAAGACCCCCTGAAGCAACGTCAATGGGACAATGCAGCCTTGCAGATCACTACAGCCAGGATTTCTGAGTCTTCTTAGGATCCCCCATGACAGCGCCCCCTACCAGCAGGAAGCAGTTTGGAAAGAACGACACCCAAATTCCCAAATATTGTTTATAAATGTTTGTTTTCATTTAAAGAAAAAAAAAAGGCAATTTATAAAGGTACAAGGGGAAACCCATGTTAGGCTGACTTAATTTTAAGTGGGCTTATTAATTAGGTGAGACAGAGGGGGCTTTTGCTTCCTGGACTCTAATACTTCCATAGCTGGTCCTTGGTAGTCAGTCTCAGGAGGAGGGATTGGCCAAATTAAGAAATTGATGTTTGGGGCTAGCTTTAGAATGTAATATAATGGTTTTTAAGCAAGACAGGGGGAATGAGGGAGAAAGTCAAGGCCTGGCAGAGCCATCCATACCATGCTCATGGAGGCCAGAGCCTCTTTAGGCAACCCAGAAACATGCACGCAAAGTAGTTCACCCTAGTCAAAGGAGAACTCTTCCAAAATGATGACTTCCCAAGCCCATTACCTTATACTACAAACTAAACTCATTGCCCACTGTTTTGCAGTATACAATAAACTTTTCTGTCTGTTTAGGGGAAGGGTTTGGGGAGAGGGTTGATTCACTTTATGCTAAGCATGTTTCTCTACTTAAATCCAAAGAGAGCAATATTATAAAGTATAGTGTCTAGTATCCCCCCCAAGAAACAGAAAATAGAATTTCATTGAAGAATTGGTCACAAGACTAGTTCTGTTTCTATTGGCTGTTAGATGGTTTATGTGCAGAATACAATCTGAAATTGGCTGTTATTATAACAAGCCCCCTTTTATAAACAATATTTTACATTTAAAAATTTTTGTGTATCTGTAGTGATTGCCTGAGTTTATGAATATAAGTGCAGTTATTTTGGAGGTCAGAAGAGTATGTTATATCCCCTTGGCCTGAAGTTACATATGAATGTTTGAGAGAGGTACTTTGTATATAGTAGGAACTGAATTTGGATCCTCTGGAAAAGTAGAATACACTCTTAACTACTGAGCCACCTCACAAGCCTCCAAAACAGTCTTTCAAATATTATGCACCTCCCATGCAACTCCTTCCTGACACAATCTCTCTGGAGGGCAGTATAAATAAATATCTAGGAAGATTAGTGTGTCACAAAGTCACAGTCAAATTAATAAAATCTAAATTACTATTGCTATTGTTAGAGAATGACTTTGGCACAGAGAATTGGTTAACAAGAAACTATTAGATGAGAATAGCAAAATAAGAATAATAGTGTGCGTGCCTGCAATCCTAAGATGAGGAAGGCTGTGGTAGGAAGTGTTAAGAGTTTTCAGCCACCTTGGGCTACTCAGTCTAATTCTATCCCCAAAAATTTGGGCTTGGAGATTTAACTCTGGTAATTTCTACAAGGCCTACCTAGGTTCCATTCCAGTACTAAAAACAAAAATCAAAAACAAAAAACCAAAACTAAACAAAAACAACAACAACAAAAAGACTTGGCTGTGCTGCCACCTCCAGGGCTGGTAGTACTGAAAGTAAGAATTTAGTTATCAGAATCTATCAGCTGGCTACAGATGATTGGACTCCTCAGAGACGGGGAGGATTTGTAGTGTTGTTAACACTGAGGCTGGTGTAGAAACTTAGAAAACAATCTGAAAATAGAACCAGTTGTCTTTGGGAGGTAACCACTGCTTAGAGATGTTGGCAGGAAATGGTATTTTTTTTTTCTCATGCCTCCTGAGTATCAAAGTCGCATCTGTTAGGAAGGGATGGAGCTGAGAAAGCAGAAACATTTGCGGAGCCCAGACTAAGCAGTGCTGTATTGAGGTATCTATCCTGCCCACACCTGTTGCACTGACCACTCCCATTAGGGCATGGGGACAGGTGTGAATGTTCATGACCTGTAGGGTCTAGGTCTGGGGTCCTGGACCCAGCTTGCTCCCTTACTTCCTGGTCTGAGACAGAGCATCCAGGGGCATCCGTAACAGGGTAAACTGTTTCTCATGTAAGTGATTTCTCCCCGAATAAACATCAATCATCCTATATTGTGTCCCAGAATATTATTTCTCATGCAATACAGTGCCACAAAGCTAACAGTGAGTTTGCACACACACACACACACACACACACACACACACACACACACACACAGCCTAGACATCTGCCAGTGGGTTTTTGTGTTGACCCTGAAGTAGAGAAAGTTAATACCCTTTTGGTATTTTGTGTTGTTGGTCAGGGAAAACCAAAAGCTTCCCCAAATAATAGAGGCCATTGCTGTTGCCCTTAGTTGCCTCCCTGAAGTTGAAGATACAATCCTATTTTAGAACCTAATATTTGAGGCATAAGACTTACATAATTGAGCTAGATCTAATCTGAAAGCCTCTCCCTTGAGGACTAGCTTTCTTAGTACTGGAAGGTAAGAGGTAAGTTGCTATGGGAGGAAAGAAATCAATCATGCCAACCAACTTTCATATCTATGAAGCAAAGCAATGGCAAGCTTTAGACAATATCCTTAAAGGTGTAATGGTAGCATTTATATTTTTGGAGGTAACCAATAGCTCTTTAATTATAATTCATGCATGTAGCACAGGAGAGAAATAATGTCTGGTACTAGAAACCTAGCCAACTGTCTGTGGCAAGTTAGGTCGTAGATCTCAGAGGAAAACCTACTACCATTGTGGGCTTTCTAAACCAATATAACTCTTAACTACATTATAAATATGTATTCTAATCCCACAATTAAGTGTATCCCTCACTGTCATTAAAGAAGCTCCTTTTAGCAGCAGACAGAGACCATTACAGAAAGCCACAACTAGTTAAAATGGAGAGAACAACTGATTGTGGGCTATTCAGACTCAATTTATTAATTTAAAACACAACCTCTACACGTAATGCTCAAGAAACATCTCAGGACAAAGGCATGAACAAATTATTAGAGCCAGGTGATCAGGAAGACTCTTGCATGACTCTGAATTCTAGATATGACAGAGAAACTCTACCCATGAAATTTCAACAATATAGCTATTTTAACATATTGTGGACAATGTTTGACATGCCAAAGTGGATGAGGAAAATACCATGGGGTCCCCTAGATTAAGAGCTATAGACTATTAATAACTGTTGTGAAAGGGAGAATTAGTCTTCCCCAGGGATAAGCCATATAATTGGTTATCCAATACTAAAAACATAAGTACAAGCAACACTGAAGGGATTCAGTAGGTTTTATTTATATGTTTATTCATTTATTTGAATATGTAGCAACAATTAAAGAAAATGGACCATGAATTTGAAATTTAAAAATAAATTTAATTTTAAAACTATGGAATAAATCTTACAAGACAAAACAAAGTAAGACTCAGAAGCAAGTCTATTAAGCAATATATATCTTTGGAAAACACTGATGCATTTTGAAGAGAAGGGTGATGACTATTCTCTGTTGTGATTTCACAGTTCTCTGCATAAAACAAAATGATCACATTGCACATTTACAATGCATGAAGTCCATTACAAGTCAATGTGTCAATTTTGTCCCTTCTGTTTCCTTATGCATTGTGTAACATGTATTGATCAGTGATGGACCATGTATGCATCAGAGGTTAACATAAGTTACTGCTTGTTAGTGACAAAGTGGCTATTGAGATTTTAAGCAATTCAATATACTTGTCATCATACAGCTACTAGTCATAAAAATTTTAGTATGTACAAATATATAGTATAGAATATTTGTCAGTGATTATAAACAACTATTACTGTTTTATTCACTATTTAGTTATCATTTTAGAATGTATTTCTTCTCCTTTTTAAAGAGAGCATATTATAAAACCACATGCCATTTTGCAACATCAGCTTTTCAAAGAGCTCATGTTTACTCATTTTGCATCAGTTTTTCTTATACTTAATTTAATCTTGGGTTGTTTGTTCAGCACATTCCCATGTGTAATATGTTGGCAAAATAAGGAAGAAAGCAGTCAGGACAAAGCTAGCACATCATGGATTCTATTGGCTTTTTACTTTGTGATGCTGAAGTCTGCATGATGCATTATTACTTTCTAATTGGAGCAGTTACCTCTGCAGATCTTCCTGTGATGGTAAGGCATAAGGGTCCAAAGAGCAAAGAAAATTAAAGGGTTCTGCTACACAACAAGACTCAGTTTCAGTGTCATTCAATACTGACTGGAGCTCTCACCCTTGGCTTTCATCAATAAAGATCAGCAACCTTTTCAAAGAGCTCCCCTGAAACAGCCTTGATCTAGTGGCTGGCAGGACCTGGGAGAGATTTAATGTGCTATTAGTGCTGCTCATGGTGTGGTTCTTAGAGCACTGCACTTGGCAGAACATTATTGCAACCGAAGAGCCATATTAATGCCTTACGAGGCTGTAAACTTGTTGAAAATGCACCTGAATTCTCAGAGGTGGGAAAATGAAGATGTAAGTGAGCCTGGGGCAAGTGTTTAGCTTTGCAGTTTATTTTCTGCTTAACAATAATGGGATGGGAAGTAGCAAATTCCTATTACTTGTGCTTCACACAGCAATACACTCTCACCTAAGGTGGACAACCTTGGGATGATGTAACTGCATCTTGATGCCCAGGAGAGAGATGTTAAAGATCGAAATGTGCAGACTTGACAGTGTGGGGCACCAGACCATTTACAGATACCTATTAGATACAATTTATTCCAATTAATAGGATATCTTAGCATTTCCCCCAAAAGCACCTCCTAGGGAAATCTGTAAATAGGCTGATATTTTACAGGATCTGTTTAGTTAACCAGCACATAAGGCATTATGAATTTCAGGCAGCCATTACTGTGCTTAACAGAGTGGCCCATTTCCCAGTAACAGATGCCTCTTTGGCTTGACTTTTCAAATCCCAAATCACTTTATTTCTATTCAGTTCATTCTGTAGATCACATCCTCCAGAATATAGAATTAGTATTAGTAAAGCTTGATGGACAAGCCTTATGGCACCCTCAACTTAGAAACAGGGATGGAGACTAAAACACAAAGTTTTACTCAACTTAGAAATAGGGATGGAGAGTAAAACACAGAGTAAAACACCTGGGAAGTCTGAAGGCCTATGATCTGGTTGATCTGGGTCTATTTTAAACTGATTCTCATTTTCCTCACACATCCCTTAAAAGGTGTGTCATTGAGCTACATTTCTCCTGAAAAATAATGTGTTCACTTCCTTAGTTTTGAATTCTTCGAACACAATTTTATTTTTTGTTAACATTAAGGACACTCCAGTGTGTTGCCACATTTAATAATTTCTATTAAACAGCTAACAGATATTTACAACTCTTGGAAAATATTTCTTACTTATGAAAATAAATGTTGGACTGCATCATTTTATCACTTCTCAATCTCTCTCTCTGTGTTATAGTATGTATGTATGTATGTATGTGTGTGTGTGTATGCTGCTCAGATAAACAAGAGTGAGAACCTATTAATGGGATTTGAAACTAAGAAAATCAGTAATACAGCATGTACTCCACACTTTGGAATAGGTATTAAGCTGAAGTAATGAGATAGTAAAGTCTGAGGAACGGTAATGTAAAAATTTTGAACTAAGGGAATCAGGGGGCTTTGGCCAACTTGAGTGGTAAACAGAAAAAATGAGCCAGAGAGCTCTTGGAAGACCAAGCTCAGGGGGAGAACCAACACAGGGCTGATGTGTTGGGACTTTGCTTGGGGCACATCCATTCACATTCATTCACACTTTGTGTATGTGAGACTGTATTGCTACACACCCCACTGCTTAATGTAAATGTAGCCAAATAAAATAATGCAAATCAGCAAAGTGAAAAAGAACATGAAACAGCATGTACAGGAACAGAGACACAAGCTCCAATGAGTCCTCTCTGCAGAGCAAGGTAAGACATAAAGCTTTATTTCATTCAGCTATGTTTACATTAAGCAATGGAATGTATAGCAATGCCCTCAGGCATGCACAAAGTGTGACTGAATATGAATGGGTTTGCCCGAAGCAAAGTCCCAACATATCAGTGCTGTGTTGGTCTTCCAAGAGCCTCACTGTCTCATTTTCCATTTTCCATTCAAGTTGGTCATACCTCCCCCTCACCCCCCGCCACCCCCTGATTCTCTTAGTTCAAAATCTTCACAATACCATTCCTCAGATTTTACTATCTTCTGCAAATTGTGACTAAGGTTTTGTGTGTTTGCTTGTGGGGGCTTATATGTGCGTGTGCAGATGCATTTTGGAGCCAGATGTTGAGATCAAATGTCTTCCTTGATTGTTCTCAACTTTATTTATGGAGACAGGTTCTCTTGCTGCCCCAGATCTTGTTAATTCTAGTAGTCTAGCCAGTTAGCTTGCTCTGTAGATTTCTTGACAATTGCCTCCCAAATGCTGAGGTTACAAGTAGCTACCATTACCTTCTGCTAATTAAGTAGGTGCTAGGAAGATGAACTTTGGTCCTCATGATTGCACAGCAAATGTTTTATCCACTGTACTATCTCCTCAATTTGCCAGACACTCATTTTAGAAGTTTATTTGTATTATCTCTTTTCCTTTATTATTTTCTGAAAGCCTACTATGCTAATTTCCTCAATACATCAATAGATACTGTGCTTTTCATATCTTCTATAAGAAACATCCAATGTCCTGAAGTCTCATTAAAGTTCAAAACTGTCACCTTATATTTAAATTTTAAATATTTTACATCTAAAGCAAATACATGAGAGACTGAAAAAAATTTACATTAAATGGATTCCAAAAAATGGCAGGATCAGAAAATTTACATCTTATCCTAATCATATTAATCGCAGATTCAAGGAAGTTTTATTTATTTATTTTTTGTTAAAATGATCATTTGTTGGCTTTAAAATGTTCCTGTTACCTCCAAGTTATCCCCATAGATAACTTACTGGTTACATGTTCCTGCTTATCATGGGATACAAATTTCCATTGCAATGCTGTACTCTTCTAAAGTAAATATCAATGCCATTTGGCAAAACTCTAGTTGCTATTCAGATTGATATTTTTTATTTATGTTTATATTTATTATTTTTATATTTATTATATTTGTATTTTTATATTTACCCACTAATGACCACTTGCTTGATTTCATATTCTGGCTACTGTATATATTACTGCAATAAAGAAGGGAGTGGAGCTATATATCGAGGAGTAGGGTTGCTAGTTCACATTACAGTTTGATTTTAATTATGTTTTAATTATATTCTAGGACATCCACACTGTTTTCCATAATGTCTATAGTAATTTACATTGTCATTCTACCAGTCACTTTTCTTTTGCTGTAATAAACTACTATGACCAGGTTTCAGAGAGATAAGAGTTCATCGCTGTCACAGCAGGGAAATGTGGCAGCAGGCAGGTATGGCAGTTGGAGAAGAAAGCTGAGCGTTGACATATTAAACAACAGCATGAGGCAGAGACAGCAAACTTGGAATAATTTTAGTCTTTGAACCTCAAATGCATCTCCCAGTGACATAATTCCGCCAGCAAGACCATATCTCCTAAACCCATGCAAATACTGCCACAAACTGCAGACCAAGTGTTCAGATGTCAGACGCTATGAGGAACATTCTTGTCCATGATACCAGACCTACCAGTAACAACAATAGCATGTAGAGAGCTGCGAAGTGCTGCGCCTTAAAGATGGCGCTGGCTTCTGCCTTCCACCTTCCTGATGGTGAGCGCTTTCTGGTGTAAACAAGTCCTTATTTGGTTAAGCCTGTTCAGCTTGTTTGCTTCCGCGTTAGAGTAGCCTATCTGTAGGGTCCATGTGGCTCACTGGGGTTGGTCAGCACAAGGGGATTTAAGCCTGTGCAAGCATTTCCCTGGGGTCAGAAGAAGCTTGATCAAGGATCCTGAATAAACTGCATGAAGATCTTCCCGGAGTAGCATCTTCCTTGCTGGTCAAGGTTGGGCATGACAGACAACTGTCTTAACTTTTTCTCCTGAAAAAAAAAAAAATCCAAACAACAACAACAACAAACCCACAAAGCAACCTAAAGAAGAAAAGACTTCTTTTCCTCACAGTCCATCACTGTCAAGAAGTCAAGTCAGCAGAATTTGTAGCAGCTGATCACACTACATACACTGTCAAGTCCAGAGAGAAATTAACAAATATGTGCTAGTGTTCAACTTGTTTACTCCATTTTTATACAATCCAAACTTCCCTGTACAGGAAATGGCACCACCCACAGTGGATGGATTTTCCAGCCTCAATTAATGTAATCAAGGTACTCTTCCACAGACCACACTATCTTAGCTACTTTTCTATTAATGGATTAAACACCATGAAAAGAGCAACTTTTTTTGTTTTTGTTTTTTTTGAAAAGCATTTAATATGGAACTTTTGGTTTCAGAATGAAATAGTCCATAATGGTGGAGCAAAAATATGGTGGTGGGAACATTTGAAAGCTTGTATCTTGATTTGAAAGTTGGAGTCAGACGTAGCTAAATCAAAATGTAAGTCTTTTGAAACCTCAAAGTCTGCTCCCCATGAAACACTTCTTCTAACTCAGGCACACCTCCTAATTCTTCCCAAAAGGTTCCACCCACTGAGTACCATATATTCAATGTATGAATCCTTGGTGGCAATTTTCATTCAAACCACCACATCAACGAATTATACATAATCTCTTATTGAAATTCCTTTTTCAGGTGATTCTTGACCATGTGAAGTTGTCCATTCAGTCTAACTATCACAATAGCTTACTGGAAGAGAACAATTGCAAACTATGCAGTTGATAATGGGTTAATAGCCAGACAAACCAATAGCAGAAAGTCCATGTGCTTGCACAATCTAAGATGAACATCTCTGAATAAACATTTCTCAAAGAACCCACATACAGATAGTCAGCAAACATCTAAGGAATAGTCAGCATCTCTAATCTTCAGGGAAGAGCAAATCAAAGTCATAGCAAGGAATTACCCTACTCCAATTACAATATTCATGTCACAAAGACAAAGAATGGGGAACTTTTGCTCATTTTAATAGTACTTTTACTCTTTCCTATGGTTTACTTTTGGCCTTTTTAAACTTTCTTAAGCTAAAATATAAATTTATTACTATTGTTTTCAAATACTTAATACATTTTCTTTAACACTGAGTTTTTCTTCTAAGTGATGTTTGGTGTGTATGTCATTTTTCTGTTATTGAGATTAAAATATTCATATTTTCCTCTGTAATTGTCTTGTTATTCTAATAATTATTTATAAACAATCATTTGGGGGCAGTTTTAGTCAGTGTTTTATGGTTGTGAAGAGATCCTAAGACCATGGAAAATTTTATAAAGGAAAACATTTAACTGGGGTCTGCTCACATTTGGAGATTTAGTCCATCTCATCATGCCAGAAAGCATGACAGCACACAAGCAGATGTAGTGCTGGAGAAGTAACTGAGAGTTCTGTATCCACAGCAGGCAGCAGGGAGGGAGGGAGGGAGAGAGAGAGAGAGAGAGAGAGAGAGAGAGAGAGAGAGAGAGAGAGAGAGAGAGAGAGAGGCTGGCTCTGACTTGAGTATTTAAAATCCCAAGGCCCACCTCCAATGACACACTTCCTCCAACAAGGCCATACCTACTCCAACAAATCCACACCTCCTAAACCCTGTCAAGTAGTGCCACTCCCAAATGATCAAGCATTCAAATCTATGATCTTATGAAGGCCATGCTAAATTATAACCCCCAAGAGCTGTTTATACACAGTGGCTTTGGTCATTTGAATGTCTTTTTTGGTTGGCTTTAATAATTATAATTAGGTTAGATAATACATTAATGGAATGGGTAATTTGGAAATTGCTAGTGGTCTATGGTTTTTAAATATCATAGATAAATTATAAACAAATCTCAATGGTTGATTCAAGGTCAATGCACACTTTATTTCTAAGAAAGCCACTTTGTATGTAAAAGAAAAAGAAAACTATTGCTGAAAAATAACCATTCTGAGATTGCTTCAAATAAGAACAAGAATGCCAATTTAAGGCCTTTCATAACTATAGATAGATTGACATTTATGTTGTTATTGGAGCCTTAACTAGTTTATTTTGTCTGCCAGTCCAAGAATTAAAAGACGGGGAAAAAAAAATCTCAAGTGCAATAGGTAGCTGTAGAGAAAGTATCAGACACATCAGTCAGCTGGTAAAGAAGAGCTATTATTGGGTGAGAAAAGACAGACATAGAGGCAGACACAGAAAGATTATCTGCAATGCAGCAGGGAGAATCCAGAAATTAAATGTGGGCTTCTCTTTATCTTATGGATGGGAGTTTTAAGTGTCTTTAAGGAGTTTTCAACAATTTTTTTTTATAATCAATTTGAACAAAAACACGGATGTTGATGTGCCTAATAACACTGGAGGTAAATACATCCTGATTCAACCTTAAACTTATCCAGCTGGTATACTGGTAGGGGCCCTCTTGGCTTGAGATAAAACCTGCCAGTTCTTTGTGCCTTTGTTTCTGGCAGGAAGTATGAGGAAGAAACGGGAATTATATCTTCTTTATCATCTGTTTGTGTCTCCCCAATTGTCTGGCTATCATGGTTCTGTTTAACTCCTAGTCCTTCAGTATAAATGTGGTTCCCATAAGGGGCTATTAAACTCATTATAGCCTATAAAACATTTAATTGGAAATGCTAATTTATTAACAGATTGAGAAGCTCACAACCTGGTACTCAAAATCAACCTGGTTTAATAAAGACACTATTTCTTGCTTCGTGCACAGTAAGCTCTTATCCAAGTTGTAAATCTTAAACCTTGGTGTTTAATTAACTTAATCTTATTTACCTCAGCCACCTCCCAGTAACACAGGATAATTAGTAATGGGGAGCAGTAGAAAAACATCACTAGCCATCAAATTAAGCTGTAGTTTATTCAGTGTGAACAATATAACCAGTCTTTCAGGGCACGGTTTATTCTCCACTTTTTTCTTTTTGCACATATCCGTCTAGTTACAACAACACAATGCAATGGTCTTAAATATTCTTGCAGACTCTTCTCCACTTGAAAGTGGCTCAGTTATTGTGTCTTGGCAAATAGAATGAAACAATGCACTAGAAACTTGATGGAGGTAGTAGAAAACCAAGTACTTAGTTTACCCTAAGACACTTGATCAGTGAAACATCAGCTGCCTTATAACAAATGTAGTTATTTATGCAAAGGCCACCATGGAAAAAGGCAACTGTACAAATATACAAGTGAGCCTTTAAGATTTTAAGATGGCACAGCTACCTCTGGCAGTAACTGACTGAAAGATCCCATATGAGACTTTGTTTTTTTTTTTTTTGGCTTTTCAAGACAGAATTTTTCTGTATTGCTTTGGAGCCTGTCCTGGAACTAGCTCTGTAGACCAGGATGGCCTCTAACTCACAGAGATCTGCCTGTCTCTGCCTCCCAAATGCTGGGATTAAAGGCATACACCACAAATGCCCAGCTCCCATATGAGAATTTTCTAAGCCCACATCGTTAGAGTGCTGTTGGCATGATTTATTTTGCAGTAGTGTGTGTGTGTGTGTGTGTGTGTGTGTGTGTGTGTGTGTGTGCATGCACGCGCACGTGCATGCACACATGTGTGCACACACGCGCATATGCATAACATCCTAGCTATTAGAGGGGGAAAGATGCTATTGCTTTGTTGCTGTGCCTGTGAATACTATCCAGGGCTGTCCTCATGCACCCTTTACCTTATATAATACACTTAGTCCTCCATCTCTTCTCATGTATCACACTTAGAGATGAAAATTGGGATATAGAACCAAATAATTTAGAATATCCTTTCCCAAGATAATAAGCTCAACTGCAAGGCTGCTGTTCTGCTCTATAAAATAACTGAGTCGTAGACACTATTAGCTCTTTCTTGGGGTAATCCTCCACCTCCACAACAAATTCTAATACCCTCCTACACTCACTGCCCCCCCATATTCCCAAAAGGAGACAGCATTACACAGGAAGGCAAAGACACACTTGGGTTTTAATTAAAGCCTATATTATATAGGCCCTACATTGGTATGCTAGGGTAAATACCTTGAAGTGACTTTTAGAATATTGGAAACCTATGACTGATCTGGTAGAAAAACTTGGCTCTGGTGCAACCTCAGGCAGGGCCTATTGCATCTGCATCTCTGTTTAGCTTTGTTTAGACCCCCCTCAAGTTAGCAACTCTCTTTAAATAACATCAGTAAGAAAAGTCGTTGAAAGTTGTGCACTGACATCTTTCCATGAGTGTAACAATAATACTAGATTTGTTAGATAATTAAGACTGGCCTGAGACTTAAGATTCAGATTTGTACCACAGGCATGCAGGAGCTAACAGAGGCCAGAGAGAGCCTCAGAATCTGGGGAATTGGAGTCACAGGGGTTTTGAACACCATGGGATCTGAGCCCAAGTCCTTTACTACAAGAGCAATGAGTGTTCTTAACTGCTGAGTTATCATACCCTGTAACTAGATTTTAAGATGGGACTTTCAGATTTAGGTTTTCATTTAAAATTTTCTGGTAGTAATTTCCTACATTTGCTTGACTGATCACATTTTTTTGCACATGTGGAAAGCATATACATTCAGGAGTCTCACCTTCTTAGTTGATGAATCTTGATAAAATAAAAATATGTGTTAGTCAGGCTTTGCTTTGACAAAACATCTGTGTAATTCTCCTTAAGGGGGGAGGGGAAGGATTTATTTTGGTTCCCACTATTTCACAGGTTTCTATAGATGATGCTCATTTCTGCTGATTTCTTTTTAGGCAGAATACCATGGCAGAGAGAGCATAGGGCAGAAGCGGCTTATATATAAACTCATATAGGCTCACACACATATAAACAGACAGAGACAAACAATTTTATCCAAAAAGTAGCATCATACTATGACCTTGGTTAGAAAAGTAGTCAGACCTTCATTGAAAGGCAGTTTTTAAGAGGACATTTTCCAACTAAAGGCTCACCACGATTATTTTGTATTGTATTTAAGTAATAGAATTTTTTAAGCATTAAATAAATATTTTGGACAGTTTCTGAAAAAAAAGACGGATTTGTAAGAGGATTTTTTTCTATTTAAATTTAGGTAGAGTGCACACATTAAAATCATGGATCTTAAGAATATGTCTCCATGAATTTCCATATATGTTGATAATTTATAACTGCAGTTCAGATTGAGCTATATCTTATTTCTGGTCTTTAAAGGCTCCTTAAGTGCCATTTCTTTATCAGTATTCCCTACACAGTATAAATTTTCCTGGTTTTAGCTTTAGTAATAGTTTGTTTTGTTTGGCCTCCATCATGTAAGTGTAAATTTACAGTGTCAGCTATCTGGCTACTCAATGTTGTTTCTATGGAATCTGCTCAGGCAGTTGCACTATGGCCATTTGGTATTCCTGTGTTTATATGTATCATGTTTTATTCCTTGACTGTGGATAGCCATTTCAGTTGTTTACAAATTTGGACTCGAAACTTCTTATGGTAAAATGCAAATCACATAAAATATACTACCTCATCCCTTTTTATTGTATGAAACAGAGTCCTGTCTCTGTTTCCTGAGTGCTGAGACTGTAGTTGTGTGCCATCACACCCAGCCACCTTGACCATTTATTAGTGTATAGTTCAGTGGCATTATTACAGTCATTTTGCAATAAAATCTGTCAGTATTCTTCTCACTAAAGCCCTACACTATTATTAATCAACATTCTCATTTCTCCTCCTCTTCCTTGACAACCATGATTCATCATTGTCTGCAGGAATTTGACTACTCTGAGCACCTCACAGAGGTAGGTTCACCTTACTTGACATCTTATAATTCTTACCCAACTTTGCATAACGTCTTCAAGGGAGGTTAATCCATGTTCTAGTAAGTGTCCAAATATCCTTTCTTTTAAAGGCCAAACAGCACAGTGTTTGTGCATACATAAACAGATAGATACTTTGGTTGCACTCACATTTTGACTATTATAAATAGCACTGCTAAGAACATGAGCATAAAATTATGTGCTCTCAATTCTCCTGTGTGTATATTTAGAGAAACCATACAGTAGTTCTGTGTTTACTTTTCTTCTAGGAACCACAATCATGTTTCTCAGGGGCTAAACCACTTTTTTTTTTTTTTTTTTTGTACCAGTAACACACAAATGTTCTGATTTCTCTACATCATTTGACAACATTTGTTAACATTTGTTTGGTTGGCTAGGTTTTGTTTGGTTTTGTTCTATAATACCTATGTTAAAGAATGTGAGAGGTATTGCATAAGCAGTTGATAAAATATTCCTATTTACTAGAAATGTTGCATATCTTTTCATATGCTCATTTTCAATTTCTTTGGAGAGATGTTTGTTCAGGTCCCTTGCTCATTTTCATTAAGTTGCTGCATCTTTGCTGTTCTTGAAAATAAGTAAAAACTTCTACCATCCTTCTGAATCTCAGATTATTTTGTATTTATGAGACTAGTCTTCATATGAAAGCAGGGATTGTTTTCTCACTTATCATCTCTGAACATTTTAATTTAATGTACCGAAATACATTTTAATTATATCTATTTGCAATGTACTGTCGTTACCTGTTTTGGACAGAGACAGAAACTCAGATTTTAAATAGAAAAAAAAAAAAAAATGGGTTGAGTGAGGATTCTCTTACCCCGTCAGGAGATAGTCTAAATACAAGCTTCTTATCCTGTAGTCACGAGAGAGGGTCACATATTTGGATGTGGTAGTTGTCATTTGTCAACAATAAAAAGTTATTTTGAGTTATTAACAACCAAAAGTGGATTGACAGCCAACACATAATGGATCTGAGATGTTTCTGTGAGTTACATCACATGACTTCAGTGCATACGTTGTCATTCGTTGGACACCACATTAGGCAACATCAACAAAGACAACCTCAGAGACCTTACTTGATTAAGATTTGAGAGTATTGTAGATTGTGAAGAGAAAAGTTTTGTTGTTTTGCTTTTCTGTATATACAAAATATAAGTACCAAATTATTATGTGCCAGATTGTACTATGTTTATGTTTAAGTATTCCTGGTCTAATTATCTTTTGAAAAACACCCAAACAATTATCTAATCAATCTCACAGTTTTTCATATCAAAAGGTTAAATAAATAAACACCCAAGTGTGCATCAAATTATTACTTGAGAAAGATCATTCAAGGACAGCAGCATAGCTCCTCCTCCTTCAATATTCAAATTATCTTATTCTAGAGACTACAAACACCTTTATGGCAGGGATTCTCAACCTCAACATTATGGATATTTTCAATGAGATATTGTTTTATCTTTTGCACTGTAGTCAGTCCATCCAGATCTTATTATCTAAAGTCTTTTCAATCCAAGGATATAATAATAAAAATCCTCCCAGATATTCTGATATGATCCTTACAAGTAAAAATTTCCCTAATCAAGATCTACTGCTTTGAGAGGGAGAAGTGATAAGAAAAGGGGTCAAGACCAGGCTACAGAAATCCACAGAGACAGCTGACATGAACAAAGGGGAGCTCATGGACCTCCCAGACTGATAGCTGGGAAACTCGCATTGGATCGACTCAGACTCCCTGAATATGGGTCTCAGTTAGAAAGCCTGGACAGTCAAGAGACCTCTGACAGTGGAGCCAGAATGTATCCCTATTGCATGAAAGGACTTTGGAAACACATTCCCAATGGAGGGATACTCCCTTAGTCTAGAGACAGGAGAGAGAGCCTAGTTTCTACTCCAAATGATTTGACAGATTTTGATGATCCCTCCTGGAAGGCATCACCCTACCTGTGGAGTGGGTGGAGAACAGGATGGGGGGAGGGGCCAGAGGGCACATTGGAGAGAGAGGGAACTGGGATCAATATGTAAGAATATTAAAATATATTTAAATTAAAAAGACATTAGTTATGAGCATCCCTTTGTTGTGTAATGCATTACTTAGACTTATTTTTAACTAAGGAAGCAGTGGGTTGCATTTGGGACCACAATTAAAGATATAAAGTGTACCATTTAACCATTAAGACCTATCTTAAAATGACAGGCACCACTCTAACTTTGTTCAATAACATTGCTGTCCAGTTTTTGTTTATTTTTTGTTTTGTTTTGTTTGTTTGTTTGTTTAATACAGTGTTTCTCTGTGTATTTTTGGAGCCTGTCCTGGAACTAGCTCTTGTAGAACAGGCTGGTCTCGAACACATAGAGATCTTCCTGCCTCTGCCTCCTGAGTGCTAAGATTAAAGGTGTGCACCACTACTGACCGGCTGCTTGTTTTTTTTTTTTTTTTTTTTTTAAATAAAAATAGGGATAGTTATGATGTGTGGCCTATTTATGTACACATGCTCAGACTAATAGAAAGACTTACAGAGATAAAACTCTTCAGTAAATCAAGTAGGACTTTGTCATTTAGAAGATCTGTAAGAGAATCAATATGATCAAGATGGATATGTCCGTTTTGTGCTACTGTCAGTGATGCAGTCAGACTTCATAAAGAAAAGACATTTATTTTAGCCCAGAGGTTTGGTGGCTCAGTGGCATTTGCATTAGAGTAAGCTCATCTCTTCTGAGAGTTCCATGGGCTGTAACATTTTCAGCTGGTGCATATGTGTGAGAAACAAATCACATTTCAAAACAGAGCTTCAGAATGGTGGATGGGGCCAGCCTCATGCTTTTATAACAAAGTTATCAAGAGAATTATGGAGGGATCCCACAAGAACTGCCTTAATCATATCAATGTTCTAAGGACTTCCCAGTAGGTCCTGCCTCCCCCAATGTCCACATATTCTACCCATGATCCTTTAGAGGACACAGAAACCACATCCAAAACACAGGAGCAGATAAAAAACATCAATGAAACACAGAAAGGCAATTCAGCCTAGGATGGGGGAGGGAGCACAGTGGTGGGACAAACTGTGATTATGTGTATATCTACAATGAAGAAGTGAAGTTACATCACAACTGCAAGAAGTTTGAGGTGCCATTGTGGAAAAAACTTATTCACACATAGAAGACCATGGTGTTACAAAATTAGCATTGCTAAATATTCTAAAAATCTCTCCCTAAACGTTTTATATCCATTTTCCTATAGTTGTTTAATATATGGTATATAGTTAAGCTTGAGTATAATAATCATTTCTTACTATCCTCCCTAGGCAAAGGCTGGCTCAGGAAGATTTAAGCACTCCTAGATCTGGAAGCAGAATAATGGAAATTCGCAGAGGTTCTCAGAGTGATACTAACAAGCCCTTGACCAGCATAGGAGCTATCCTGCAACTGTGCTTCTGAGAGTTAACAAAAACTAAATGAAATGGGCAAGAAACGCTGGTAATACATGGGGGTTCAGTGAAAAGAAGAATGCTGTTTCATCACAACTGAAGCTACTGTAGCATTCTGAAGTGATTTATAGTGAGTGTACTAATAGAAACTGGGACCAGAACTGATCGGTGACATGTCTGGGATGATGTCCTTGTGAAAGATCAGAAATAAGGCTCTTTGTTTCGTGACCTTTATGTGAGTACAGCCAATAAATCCGTTCTGCTTTACAGTCTTATATTGTGTATCCAGGAGAGAAATCATTGATGCATAAGAAAATCTGGATAGATTTAAAGGATCTGAACAAGGTTAAGCTTACAAGAAATAGAAAAATCCTTGCAAAAATACCTTTAAAAATACACAGAGTCTGGTAAAATAAGTTATTTCTAAAAAAGAACAATAAGTTTCTAAGGACATTAAATTTGGTAAAAATAGAATTCTGAAAATATTTTGGAAAGAAACAGTCTGAGAAACTGGGAAAAGAGTGATCAGTTTTTCTTTACACATGATTAAGCCCTACAGTTGAGGAAACTCAAGCAATGCAAGTTTGTATGAGCAGTTTCACTTTTATGGTCCAGAGCAATCAGAAGATAACACTTACTTTATGTTTGCTCTCTTAGAGCTATGAGGTAGTTGAAATGGCATGAAAGGAGGAGACATCAGTGATAGATAGATAATTCATTCCTCCTATATACGTGAGGATAACTATTACAAAAATTTTTTATCAAAATTACAGTGTGAATACATTATACAATAAATATGAAATCTAAAAATTGTTATTAATTTTAAAAATGATTATTACTCCTAACAATAGTTAGGAGGAGTAATATGCGCTTCCTTTGGGTAAAGCAGGGTAATTAAATGGACAGGATTTGTACTACAATTAAAAGTACTGTGTGTTTACTTTGCACAAATGTACTAATTAACAATTAGTCACTTGCACCTATTCCAGTAGAAGTTACTTATAAATGTGAAGAAAAACCATGAGACTTTATATTCATATGTCTGTAGGTTTGAAAATTAGCCTTACTACCTTTCTTCTCACTAATTGGTTGCAAACTAAAATTAACAAATTGTTACAAAACCATGAAAAACTAAGAAATTATGACATTTCTAAATTTAATTATGGTAATGAACTATCTCCATGATAAACTAATTTTATTATAGCAGATATAAGACTGCAATGGTTTGGCAATCTATATTCCAAGAACAGAGAAAAGAGGAAAATTAAGATTGCCATATGGGAATTAATTATGAATCTTCTCATAATGGAATGAAGCTGAGATATTCAAAGACATTATGTAACTTGATGTTACATAATGGATCTCAGGTCAAAATAAGTCTGAAGTAAAAGAAATATGTCACTTAGAAAGTGAGTGAATGACTTAGGAAAACTGAAAAGATAGGAAGTGGAGAGGACAGGGTGGCTGAACACAGCCATCCCGCTCAAAGGAAGAATGGCTGACCCTGTTTTGTCTGACATCACTGTACATGGCAATAGTATACCTCTTGTCGAGACTACTGAGTGTTCTTGATCATGAAATGTCATTCAAGTCATTCCTTTGCTCCAATTTCATGCTCATGAAGCCAGTATTATATAATCTAATAGTCTACACATTGAGACAAAGCACAACTCATAGTGTGAGCACAGCAGTTCTAACAAAAACTAAAAATTAAAAAATTGTGATTGGATTCTGTACACAGTTTCTGAGTAAAAAGTTTGCTCCTGAGAGAGTATGACTTTGAGGTGCTATTAGCTTCACCTACATAAATGTCACTTTGATATATCCTTTGCAGCATCTAGGCAGCTTCTGTAAATAGTGACTATATCCCCAAATTCTTTAATAATATCTTATTAGTCTTCACTGGAACAAACTATTAGGCAAAGAGAATAGCTGATGTTATTCTGAATGTATGAATTTCATTATAGCTTGAATCTTACACATCCCTTGAAACTTCATGTTTTATAGGCTTGGTTCCAGCTGAAAGTACTGTTGGAGGTGGTGGATATTTTGATATGTGACAGTGGGAAGAAGTTGGTTTTAGGGACCATCACCCTGCAGAGAATTTTATCAGTTATTTTCTATTGCTGTGATAGAACATGATGACTAAGGCAGCTTGTAGAAGGAACAGTTTATTTTAATTTAGTATTCCAGGAGAAGAGTCCATTTTAACAGTGAATGGATGGTAACAGGCAACTTAGAGAGTATATCACCTACTGTAAACATGAAACAGAGCAAATTGGAAGTAGGTCCATATCACAAACTCTCAGTATTCACCACCAATGACATACTTCCTCCACCAAGGCTGCACCTTCTAAATATTCCATGTCATCCTCCAACAGTACCAGCAACTGAGGACCAAAAGTGGATGTACTTGAGCCTATGGAGGACACTATTTTATTCAAACCACCATAAGCTTGTTGAATTGCAGCCTATTACTCACTCTTCTGTAATCTCTGGATACTATAAAATGAGCCACTTTTCTGTGACAAGCACCTATGATGTGAGGTTCTGCTTCACCACAGTTCTAAAGCAAAAGCACCAAATATCCACAGACTGAAACCTCTGAAACCATGAGCCAAAATAAACCTTTCTACCTTCATGTTTATTTCTTTCAGGCATTTTTGTCAAAATTGTAGAAAGCTGACCTATACAATTTCAAATGGCAGTTTGGCCACAAAGACCACCTAATACTCTTTTGTGTTGCCTCAATCTCTGAGGAAAATATTACAATTTTCTTCACTGCTCTGAAACATTGTATGTTCAAATTCATGAATCAGTGATGGCCTTCCTTTTTTATATTCTCTTATGGAAATAGAATATGCATTCATTCCATTTCCTATAATCCATTTGAATTATTTGACTTTATAAGTCTTTCAGGGAAAGAAATCCTCTAGTTCAGTCTCAGAGGCACACATCTTTCTGTGGAGATCAAATTTATCATAAATGGTTAGAGTCCATCTCCTATTTCATTAAGATTCTGTTTGTCACCAACTATCGTTTCCTTTGAATCAAACCCTGAAGAAACAAATATTCAATATTTTCTTTCTCAACTCAAATAGAATGTAAATGGTTAAAAAAACCCCAAATGTTATCTCTGCTTACATATTCCCTTTATCCTCAACCTCTTTTCTCACATCGTACAGACATGTGGAAATGGAGACTGAGATTCAGGGTCAAGATTCAGATTGGAAATATATGAATTTTCTATTTATAGATATTATTTGAAAATAATAATTTTAAATCATACAAAGTGTGATTGAATGATGAGGAGGAGCAAAGCAGGTGTATGAAAATAGAACAGGGTATCATGAAGTGAGACACTCCAAAATGCAAAGTTTTCTTTATGTATGTAGAGTATGTTATGTATTATTTATGATTTATTAAAGCTTGGATGAGGATTCAGAAGTCAAAGTCAGCCATAAGCCATGCAAGCCAAGCACATGTCTTTAATTCTAGGACTCAGGATTAAGAGGTAAACATATCTCTGTTAGTTCAAGGCCATACTGACTAAATGAAATTGATCCAATGCTAAGAGTAATAGCTCACACAAAGGTGATTTCAGCACTTTGTATTATGTACCTTTAATTCCAGCACTACAGAGGTATAAGAGGTAGGAGCAAGGTCTTCAGTATATTCAGTCTCAGAATTTTTCAACCACCTTGAGGAGAGCATAGAAATCTGGGACTGCAGTATAAGGTTTTGAGGAGCCAGGATCACCTTTCATTCTGAGGTAGGAGTAAGAGCTAATTGCCAGATGATTTGCTTTCCTGATCTTCAGCATGAATCTTGAACCCCAATATTTGTCTCTGGGTTTTTATTTATTGTATTACAATGTGATGAGCAATAAAGTCATCCAAAGAAAATTCAGAGGTTCTAAAGATGAAGAAACTCAGAATCAAGTCCTGGACCCATGAAACTGTAAGTGTTTAACAGAAATAAACATGGAGATATAGATGTATCAATGAGATGATAATGTTGAAATACAGTATGGAGATATAAACATATCAAGGAGATGATAGCATTATGGGTATAGAACAATGTGGGGTGTTATTAATGAGAGGAAAGAAAAAGAGTACTATGGTTTGATTTACGTCTCTCAAAAATATATGCTTCAGTTGCTAGAAGAATGTCCTGACAAATTAAATCCTTTATTTATATTATGTAATATCTAAAAAGGGTACTTACTAGAATGAGCAAGTTTGACAGATACAGCAGTGAGTGGCCACACTTGTGAAAAAAGATAAAGAAAAATTATAGACACGAAGCTGTAATCCTAGGATTGTTAAAAACCTCTAGAAAAAAATGTAGAGGACAGGATTCTTTCCTGGAGCCAAAGAGAACACAGGTCTGCTGGTGGGTTCAAATATGAGTGTCCATAATTGTGCAGCAATACACCATTTCTCCTAAGCTGTCAGGAGTGTGGTTATTTTGCCATGTAAGTATTTGCAACTGTCACGGGAATGCAAAGATCTTGATACAGAATTAGGAGGTTTTCAAGTTGTCATTCATAATGGATTCACATATAAAAAAAAATCTTCCAATTTTTTAATATACAATCCAGATTCTTTGTTTTCACATTTTTGGTCTTTTATCAAAGACATTGAAATCTCTATTTTTGTGAATTTTGAGGTAGAAATTATTGCATTATGTCCTTGAAACAAGACTCATATTTCAAATTAAACTATGCAAGGTATGAGACAATTAGTTTTCTAAATATACATCATTCATGCCATGTTTCATAGACATACAATCTTTTTGTTTTCCAGAGTGCATGAAGTTCATGCATCATGATGCATGGTGGTCCATAATTATTTTTAATAAAAACAGCAATAATCATGATTTTCTTTTACATTATCTTTTATTTTCCATGTTTAGAAGAAAGTGAAACTATGTATATTCACAGAGCTTACCTATTCCAAATATAAATTATAGTAAAAGACCTGTTCAAGTCTACATTAAGTGCAATGGTAATTTTCAAAGACTAGTATGTTTTTTGATAAATGCATGCTAAACAGATTCAATTTATGAAGGAAACAAGTAGAGATCCAGAAATAGTTATCATTCACAATGTCTGCCATTCAAAATAAGACATCACCAATAGAATGCGATTTTAGTATATCTTTACATGTAAATTTTAATGGTATAGGTAATGTTTTATATTCTTTCATCAGCTCTGATTAATATACGATTACATTCGAAGAATGTTTTTCACTGAGCAAAAACGTGTAGTAATTTACTTTTATTGTTTGATAGTTTCATGTATGAATATTATGTATTTTGATAAAAAAGTCATCTTTTTTTATCCCTTCAATTGCTTTTTATGTCTCACACAACTTTTCTTTGAAAATCTAAGTGCTCTTTTTTAATTATTTATTTTGTGAGATTATAATACAGTTGTACCATTTCCCCTCTCTTTCCTCCCTCCCAAACATCTCATACATGGCCTCTTTTTTCATTAATTCTCTCTCTCTCTCTCTCTCTGTCTCTCTCTCTCTCTCTCTGTATCTCTCTCTCTCTCACACACACACACAAACACACATACATAATTACAGTCTGCTCAGACTACATATTGTTACATGTTTGTATGTTTTCATGCTGTGTTTGGTGAGATAACCAATTGCAGTGCTCTTTACAAGGAAAGACTTTTTCTCTTGCTCAGAGCATTTCTTAGTTGTTTGTAATTCTTTGTGTAGAGTTCATTCACTGTGGCAGGTTTACTACTGTTTTCAGCTTCTGTTTAGGCAATGGTGTTGATGAGACTCCTGCAAGTAGCTTCTGATATTACTAGGAGACACAATCTCCCTGACTCTCCACTCTTACAATCTGTCTGTCTCCTCTTTCTTGTTCTTTTTTTCCTTTTTCCTTTTTCCTTTTTCTTTATCCAGACCAAAGTCTCTCCTCCCTTCCCTCCTCCCAGTTCTCTCTTCCACCCCCCCTGCTTCACCTTTCAAAATAATCTCTTGAAACATGATTAATAAAAAACCCATAAATAGATATTGGGGTTCGAGCTGATGGTCAGATAAGTAAAGCAGCCAGCCACTAGCTCTTACCTCTACCTCAGAATGAAAAGATGATCCTGTTTCCACCAATTCTCAGAGTGCAGTGCTCTCTTCAAATTCTCTGAGACAATAGCTCTCCCTATCTGGAAACTAAATCTCCACTCAAGACCCTTTTCTGTCTCCATGCTGGGATTAAAGGCATGTGGTGCAAAGTTCTGAGATCACATTTGTGTGAGCTGTTTCAATTTCCTGTATTTCCTGTGGTCTTGTACTAACAGAGATCTATTTTCAAAGTCCTGGGATTAAAGGTATGTGACACCACCATCTAGCTCTATGGCTAGTTAGTGTGGCTGTTGGGATTAAAAGTTTGTGTCACTACTGCCTAACCTCTATGGCTTGTGTCTAGCTTTACCTTCTGAACCCTCAGGCTAGTTTTATTAAATCGTAAATAATATATTGCCACAATCTCTGAGCCTTAGGTCCAGTCCAGGAGTTGTATTGTAGATGTATCCTTTAGGACTGGGCTTTACAAATATACATTTTGGTTGGTTGTAGGTTTGGGTAATGGACTCCATTTATTGCAAAATGAAGCACTCTTTTTAAACACATTGTATTCACTTAGTCCTGTCAGCATGTACATGGATGTGGGACCATCTACTGGAGGAATGGAAGCTTCAGACAGGCTGTATGTACTGCCCCCCAAATTGACTATTTCTTCTTCAAGAGCAGCTGTTAATTGCCAATAGCTCTACAGCTAGAGATTGGATCCTCTGCTCTCCCATGTTCACTGTGGACTTGTGTATTACCTTATAATATTGTATTGTCTCCTGGATTCCTCATTTCTCCAGGATTTTTATGGCAAAGAAGTGTTAGATTTTGTCAAAGGTCTTTTCTACACCTAGTGGAATGATGTTGATTCTGTCCTTTAGCATATTTGTGTGGTAGATTATATTTATTGACTATGACTGAAATATTCTGTATCTCTGGGATGAGGCTAACCTGACCATCTTGGTTGATTTTTTAAAAAGAGTTTAAAAAAATGTATATGTATTGGTGTTTTGCCGGTATACTGATATGTTTACCATGTGTATGTCTGGTGCTGACACAGGTCAAAAGAACTGGAGTTACAGGTGATTGTGATTCACCATGTTGGCTGGGAACTGAACCTGGATCTTCTGCAAGAGTTCCCAGTTCTCTAAACTTCTTAGTGATTTTTCTACATCCTATGGTGACAGACCTTTTAATGTGCTTTTGAATTCAGTTTTTAAGTATTTTATTGAGAATACTTGGATCTATGCTTATTAGGGAATCTGGACTACAATTGTATTTTTATTTTTGTTGCTTTAGGTATCAAGTATAATGCTTGCTTCATATAAAAAATTTGGAATCATTCTCACCTCTTCTCTACTTTATAGAATAGTTTCAGAAACATTTATTTTACTTCTTTCCATAGAGGTCTGGTAGAATTCTCTAATAAATCTATCTGGACCTGGGACTGTTTTTTTGTTTGTTTGTGTGTTTTGTTTATTTGTTTAAAACTGTTTAAAGGATTTCTTTTCTTATTCATTCAGTTTCATTTCTGTGGCTGGATCCATTTATTGCTTCTTATTTTAAAATTGGTATGCCATATGCATTGAAAAATCCACCTATTTCTTTTATACATCCCAATTTCATGTAATAAAGGCTTTGGAGCTATGTCCTAGATTTTATTGGTATCTGCTATAATATTTCCCTTTTCATCTCTGATTTTATTAATTTTGATTTAATCTTTCATTCTTTTGATTGATTTGGGTAAAAGTTTGCCAATCTTATTAATCTTTTCTAAGAGCCAAATTTTATTTTATTGATTCTTTGTAATTGTTTTTTCATTTATACGTCTATCATGACTATTTCTATTGCCTGTCTTATGTCTTCCTACCTTTTGTGGCAGAGGCTGGGGTCACAGTGAGTGTGGAGCAGTGTTTCCTATGGACAGTCTAGTGGCCTGAAGTAATTTTTAATCACACAATAATAATCTATGGTTAGAGGATCTCAGTTCACTTCAACATGCTATGTGATGGATTGTTTTTGTAGTTTTTTTTTTTAACATGATTTAAAATGCTATAGTGGGCATTTTGATTATTGAAATGTGGAATTATTACATCAATAAGAATGGTAAACATGAGTTTAAAATTAGTATTTTTACACGAAACAGAAAAGTCAAACATTCTGAGAACACAGCAAATGCATACATCATAGTGTTTTCAAAATCTATTTTGAACATAAGCTATTATAAAGGACTTATGCACAAAATGTTGTCTAAGATCTTCTTACATCTACCCAGAATATCATGGAAAACCAACCAACAAACAAACAAGCAAACAAAACCTCTGGAGTGTATAGGCAGTAACTGAAATATTGTGGCCTTCTCTCATAATAGTTTAAGAGCTAAACAGAAATCCTAAGGGCATGCTGTTAAAATTACAACTGAAAGTATCATCCATTGACCTTGTTACCAGAGAAAAAACACTTCGGTGAGATGGCTAAATTGTTTATAAAAGATGGCCTATGCAAATGTTGTACTTAAACTTATCTCATTTTCACTGAGCTAAATTTGGAATTTCTTAGAGACCATTGCAATTGTTCAATTTGAATGTCAAAGAATGGCCTTGGCAAAAATCCTCACAATTTAGGTTCATAGTAATAATGAAGGGGCGGTAGATAAATAATGAGGAAAATAGACTTAATTTTAAAATTATCATTATTTACATCATAAGTAAATACTTACAACAGTTAATATTTAGGATGGCCTACAAGTTCATGTAACATAATATATATTCTAAATTGTCAATAATCTACCCCATAAATTCATATGTAAATGCGAATGAAGTGCCAAAATTATATCAGTCTTACTTTGAAGTTCATAAAATCTTAAGTGAAAAAAAGTTGCTGAAGTAGTACTTGGGGGCTATTACATTCTGAGTTAATGTTAATAACTTGTGGGAAATATTGGAATATTTGACAAATCTGGCATATCAAATCTATGATCACTGCCAGAGGGCTCATGAAATGTTTTCCCCCCATCAATCTTCTAAAGTTTACCAAAAAGACAGCAATCTATGAAATGCCATAGAATTGACTTTGCAGGTCCCCTTTAAAAACATAATTAAGTTGGTCTTTCTAATATGACATGATAGAAATATTTATCTGGTTTCTGGAAGTTTATTTAAGATGAAAAGTTTTAACACAGATTATAATTCATATGTTAAAAAGTGAATTTGTTTGGAAGTCTGCTACCAGGGGAGCAGAAAGGGGAGTTGGGGAAGGGGGGACAGGGGAGGACAAGAGGGTGTGGGAACTGGGATTGACATGTAAAACAAGCTTGTTTCAAATTTAAATTAAAAAAAATATTAAGAAAATAAAGTGAGTTTGTTGTTCTTTTTAGACAAAGTCTTTATGTAGCTTAATCTGGTCTTAAATTTACTACAAAGAGCAGGATGTCTTTGACTTCCTGATCGTCATTTGTCTCCACCTGAGACAATGAGTGAATGAACAGGTAATGTATTACCATACCCAGTGTGAAGGTTTCGATTTTGGGATGGGGATAGTAGTAGGAGTGGCACCGAGGTTAAAGATCAGCTTCTAAATTTGGTTCTTTCCCTCCACCACGAGAGTTCCAGTGATCAAATTCAGATCATTGGTTTGGTGACAAGTAATTTTATTGAGCAAGCCATCTCATTAACCTAAAACATTGTTTTTAATGGTAATTTTTGCTTTTTAAATATCTTACTTGGGGCTGGAGAGATGGTTTGTTGGTTAAGAACACTTGTTGCTCATGTAGAGGACCTGGGTTTTGTTTTTAGCACACACATGATAGCTCACAACCATTTGTCATTCCAGTTCTAGGGGATCTGATTCCTTCTTCCAACTTCTGCACACATCAAGCATGCACGTAGTATACAAAAAGCTTGCAGGCAAAGCAAACACACACACACACACACACACACACACACACACACACACACAGAGTAAAATAAATCTAAAAAAATTTTAAAATCTTAGTCTATTTAGACTTTCTACTGTGAGTAGCTCTTTAGAATATATTTAATAACTCTTTTTAAAAAATATACTGAATTTTAAAGAGCTATCTTTGTACTTTGACCTTACAGTTTTTCAAAACTCCTCTCCTGGCTCTGCAGTGGATGAGTGAACCCAGGGTTCATTGCATGTGAGAACTCTGCACCTTTAGCTACATCCACAGCCTATAGCCATTGTTTTTCCTTTTTAGCAAAAAACTTTTATTGTTCTTGCCATATCTTCTCTTCTTTCTTTGACATTCTCTCTTTTGAATGCTTAGTTCATTTTAATAGAAGTTTGTAGTAATCCATCATTTGATTTTATCACAACTGTACACATTTTACATTATTTCAAAAATATATATATATATATATATATATATATATATATATATGTCGACTTCTGGCCGTCTGAAAATGAAAATAAAGGAGAAAATAAGTTCTGTGGTTCATCTTTCTCACTTGTTATTGTTTCTGCCTTCAAGCAAGCAAATCAGGGGCAACTTTTGATCATTTTCCTTATATCTCACTTGGCTAAATTTACTTTCTCCTCAGCAAAGTTCTGAGATTATATATCCCTTTGTCCATGAAGTTGTTGTGGCTTTTAACATCCTTGAATGCAAATAAAACATCTGTACCACTTTCTTTATTACACCAATCATTCAGCTAATTTCCTTGGTCAGTTTTCCAGATTAACATTGCAATCCCACATTTTCATTCTTCTACTCTTTATGAAGATTTATTTTTATAATCTTTTTCATTTTATTGAAAATAGTTTTCCCCACATATTATATCCTAAGTATGGTTTTCCCTCCTTCTACTTCTAGTTCCTTTCCACATGATCTCACTTCTGGATTCACTCCCTTTCTGTCTCTCACTAAAAAACAAACAGACTTCTAAGGCATAATAATAAAATATAATTTAATAAAATATAATAAGATAAATAAAAACAAATACATTAGAGTAGGACAAAAACAGAGTGAAAAGAACCTAAGAAAAGGCACTGGAAATAGAGACTTATACTCAGTAATCTCATAAAAACACTAAACTAGAAGCCATACGTTTTACACAAAGGATCTATAGGGTAAAACGAGAAACAAAAAAATGAATTATGTAAAATATGATAAGATAAAAAAAATCACTAACACATTAGAATTGGACAAAACAAACAAAAAGAAGGATGCCCAAGAGAAGGCACAAGAAGCAGAGACCCATCAGTTCACCCACTCAGGAATCCTACTGAACAGGAAGTCATAATATATGCACAAAGGAATGGTACATGTATTTTTAAAAGGAGAAAAAGCCCTGACACAACATTGTAAGACAAGGAACCTCTAAAGATGGCATCTAGTGTAATGAGTCTTTTTCTGACCAGCTAGCTCCCAAATAACATGGAGACGTACTATTATGAAAGCTTGGCTTTGGCTTATGCTTGTCCCCTGTCTCTTATAACTTAAATTAAGCCATTTATTTTAATTTACATGCTGCCACTTGGCTCATGGCTTTTACCTCTCCTCCTTTATGTCCTGTGTCTGGCTGGCAACTACCCCTTTCTTCTTCCCTGAGACCTCTCTGCCACCAGAAGTTCCACCTAACCTCTTCCTGTGAGCATTGACTATTCAGCCCTTTATTACACCAATCACAGTGACACATCTTCACACAATGTAATCAAATCTCTCACAACAATTGAGTTTGTTTTGTGTTGGCCATCTACTTCTGGGCATGCAGCCTACCCTTAAGAGTAGTTTGTTTTCCCAGTGAGAATCCTTTAGAAGAAACTTAATTTTCATTTGCAAGTGGTTATTGAATGGAGATATTTTCTGGGTTAGGGTGGAAACTTGGATCCACTTCTTTCAGCTCTGGGGCCCTATCGGGTGCAGACATGTGTAGGCTCTGTGCATGCTGCTCAGAGTCCATATATGTATCAGTCCTGTTTATTTCAAGGGTCTTGTTTACTTGGTGGCCTTCATTCCTGCTGGCTCCAAGAGTTTCTGTATCCTCTTCCATAGGGTTTTCTGAGCCTCCCTGAGAGGAGAGATCCCTGAGGAAGCCATCCCATTGAGGGCTTAGTGTTCCAAGGCCTCTTAACTCTTTGCATATTGTTGGGCTGTGGATTTTTGTATTTATTCCCATCTGCTGAAGAAGGAAGCTTTTCTGATTATTCCTGAGCAAAAAACTTATCTATGAATATAGCAGAATGTCACTAAGAGTCATTTTATTGCTACATTTTTGTTTTGTTTTGAGAACAGTGATATTTGAATTTGCATTATGTCACAGGCTATCTAATCTGAGGTTCTTAGCTCCACAAGCAGTGTCAGATATGGGTTCTATCTCATCGAGTGGGCTTTTACTCAAATCTGATATTGATTATTTATTCCTGAAACTTTGTACCACCACTGCAGTAGCATATTTTACAGTCAGGTTACCATTGTAGATCAAGGGGTTTGACGTTGGCTTGGGTTGGTGTTTACATTTCTCCTTTGGTGCCATGCAGAATACCTTCCTGTATCCAAAATCTTAGCACACAGTGGTGAAGGCTCTATGCAAGACCCTGCTCAAATTCTCTATGTTCGATGAATTATGTAGGTGTTGTCTTCAGCAATAAGGCTTTGCCATCTGTTTGCCACATACAGCCTTAGCAATAGTCTGGTTTGCTTGGAAGCCCCCATGGGATCCCTTTGGTCAACAACTCAATTATATGTTACCTAATCCTGGTGCTAGAAGCTTCATTTTGTGACAAGAGATGGCCAGTAAAGGCTCTGTCTCCCCCATTATTCAGTGATTTCTTTCAAACTGCCTTCATATATGTATATATTTTAGGAAGCTTTTACTGTATTAAGTTTCTATACTGCCTCTCAAATGACCCTTAATTCTACCTGTCTCTCCTTGCATTCCCTTTCTAGTTCTACTCTTTCTTTCCTTCCTCTACTTGATCCTCCTATTTCAGTCCCATCCCCCATCCATCCAAAACTATCTATATGTCTCTCTTCATACCCCTTCCTCCCCACACTATCCTGTTTCTTACACTACACCTAATATCTGTGATTGTATGGATTGTAGCTTGTTTATCATTTACTTAAAAGCTAATATCCAAATATAATTGAATACATACCACATTTGTCTTCTGGGTCTGTTACCTTGTAAATGGAGTTCTTAATTTGTCTAAGTAATAAAAACCTAGAGTCAGATATAGAGAACAATGCTTAGAGATCAGAGAGAAGGAACAAATCAGGGTACACCTTACCTCTTTAGCGTCTCAGCAGACATGAGATCAAGTTCCTGTTTCTCCCTGCTTATATCATGTTTCTACCCAGCTACCTCACATCCTGTGTGTCTGCACAAACCTCCAGACCTCTGCAGTTTAGCTAGTGGCAAACTCCATTCTCCGACATTGTACAAGCAAGATATCACCACCTTACCCCATTCAGGATTATTTTTCTAGTTTCATACATTTATCTGTAAATTTCAGGATGCCATTTTTTTTAACAGCTGATGAATACTCCAATGTAGAAATGTACCACATTTTCTTTTACCTATGTTGAGGAACATCTAGGTTGTTTTCAACTTCTGGATATTATGAATAGAGAAGCAATGAACATGGTTCAGCAAGTGACTGTGTGGTAGGGTAAAGCATCCTTTGGGTATATGCCTAAGAGTAATATAGCTGCATCTTGAGGCATATCAATTTCCATCTTCCTGAGGATCCTCCACACTGACTTCCATAGTGTCTGTGCAAATTTATCCTCCTACCAACAATGACAGAGTGTTCACTTATTGAATTCTTTATAATAGTGTAGAAATGACCATTTTCTACTATGCTTTTTATATTTAGTCAGTGTAGAACCCATTTACTTTTTTCATGCCTACTATTTCTATTAAAATTCATTAAAAATCCTTGAAATTGACTATATTTTCCAGTGTTTCTTTCACCTGGCACTTTATAAGAAATAAGTCATCTAAATGAGACAATTGACCAGCTAATTCTTTTAAATCCTATTTTGTTGATTTTATTAGATAATTGGATTTTATTAGTTCTTTTATAGTTAATATTATGGCATAATCACATCATTTCCCTTTTTTTTTTTTTTGCTTCAAACTCTCCAACTCCCCCTTCTTGCTCTCATTCAAACTCATGGTCTCTTTTTTCTTTATTGTTGTTATATACATATATGTACATACTTATACATATATTCCTAAATATAACCTGCTCAGTCTGTATAATGTTACTAATATGCATACTTTCAAACCTGACCATTTGGTATTCGATACCCAATTGGTGTGCTTTTCCCTGAGGAAGACTCTTTCTCCCACTCTCAGCATTCTTTAGTTGCCTGTAGTTTTTTTTTTTTTTTTTGTATAGAGTTGAGTCCTTGTGGTCTTTCATGAATCTATTTGACACATCTATTATTGTTGTCCTTATTCAGCTCATGTTTAGGTGGTCTTATTGGTGAATATATTGATTAAGTAAAATAAATGTCAAAGCAAAGTAAGAATCTTCATGAAAGAAATAATAAAATAATTTACCATGAGATAAGTATGAGTCACCATACTCTAGAAAAATTGATTTGAGTTAGTTTAAATGATACGTTTCACCATGGAAGAGGTTACATTAACAATTCTAACAAAGGAAAAAAAGTCATAAATCAATATTTTTGACATGCATTGACAGGTAAGCAAACTACAGAAAAATGGGAAAAATAGCTTTAGCAGGTATTTCAGATATTACCTTATCCCATTCTTAATTTCAGGGATGATGAATAATAGAGGTCAAGTAAGCTTCACTATATATTTTGAGAATTTCCCTTAATAGATATGAGGATGTTATATCAATTTAGAGGTGAATGGCTACAAAAAGGACTAAGATTGCCCAAGACAATTTTGACTGTTGACCTGCAACAATGCATATTTTCACAGTCACTTTAGCCAAGGTCAGGTAGTCTTCATGCCCTTTCCTAAAGATGTGGCTTTTCAAAGAACTTTATCTTCTCAAGTCTATCCTTACATACTCTGTGGCTCTGAGTTGTTAGTGGGACTGGGAAAGAAGTTTCTTCAGAACTACATTTATTCTTATTCTTATCAAAGAGAAAATTTCAATTCTATTCAAGTTACGAATAGAAACAAAAGGAATAAAAGATTCTATGTGTATAGAATGAGATAATATTGAAATTATTATGACACATGAAGCTGTGTATTTAAGTTCCTAAAAATAAGTCACAGAGAAATGGGCACCATCTTCAAAGAAATATGATTTTACTTTAAAATAATTGGGCAATGGTTGTTAAATAAGGGACTGGTAGCAATTATTTAATGTAGTTTTGTAATTCCTACACTAACAGCCATACAAAACTTTGAGTTCAGTGTATAGACTGTCTTCCCACTGATTCCTCACTCAAGATTAACAACTTTCCAGATTAAATTCCAATCATCCATCCTGTAAGGCAGAAGAAAACAAAAATCTGGGGACTCATTTGCTTATACGCAATTTTCTCTCTGAAATCCTAATTTCCTCATTTCCATTTTAATGCTTATTGTTGCCTTTCCCTGTTTGCATCCCTTAAAACTTGAAAATTTTATGTTGATATTGATGTTTAAGTTTTCCACAAGGAATAATAACAATTCCTAACAGCAATCTTTGATCTCTCCAGAAAGAAGATGGGGCCCGTTGTCATTTCCACTTGACTCACCTAATGCATCTGGACTGCAAACATCACCCTAAAACCGGTTTGAGACTGTTTTGCTTGAGACAACTCCTGACTAGCTAGCTGTAATGGTGCACCTTCTGATTACATCCTGGCCAGAGTTTCAATAAAACTCCAGTCAAGCATTTCCTGCCACACAGAGACTAGCTATATATGTCACAACCAGTCCTGTCAAAATTTTGTTGATAAAAATTTTCTTTCTACAGGATCCCATGGAGCAATCATTGTCCCAGTTCAGCAGGAAGTGATCTTAAGATAACGATGCCCCCTTTCCCTACTCTTGGAATTTAGGCATAATATTCATCTTCTTAGAGTTAGGTATGGAAGGTGATGCTTAGACTCAGGTATCTCTTTTAGACAGGGGTAGGGTACAGTGGGGAAAGGCATGGTTTAACCTATCTTCTTGTGAATTATTTTAGTAATAGTGAGATATTAGTATTATACAGCTTACATTGTTATAGGTTCTTATATGTGGTAACCTATGTAAAATTAAGTTTTTATTCCCTTCCCAGAAGAATTGTATATAAATTGTATATTTTGTCATATTGTGAAAATCTTTCCAGTTATAATGTTTTCTGCACATTATCCTTACCATATTTTATGTATGCATACTTTTACTTATGTTCAAGACATTGTGCATATTGATGCAATTTAGAATATTTTTTATCATGCTACACTTTATGGTTTTACCTCTGGTCTAAACATTTCTACTCTACCTCTGATTTAGGGATTTACATGTATATACACGCACATGCACTTTCTCAAAAAAATGTTGGTCCCAAGAATGCCTCCAGATGTTCTCCTGTCTCCATGTTGCAAGCAAGAGAGCTCTTAGAGCCCCCTCCTGAGACTTAGTTCCCCCAGGTAACATCTGCCCCTGTCTCTCCCCCGCAGTGGCCGTAGTTTGGGCCACAGGTGTGGACACAGTGACTATCTCATTACACCATCCTCTATGAAGCTGTTTAAATTTTAAATTAGTTTATACTTTCTTATACATTTATCTGTATTTATAAACATACCAAGAAATGAGTGAGGAGAAAAAAATCCCCAGTTTCTGACAAAGTGGATTTCTCATTATTAGAATCATGAAATATATTTGTGTGGAGGCTTTTTAAAATTTATCAATAGCTTAATGGAGAATAGGACTTGATGATTCCATTAGAAATTCATAAAAATGAGAAATTTAAAATGTGACTGCTTCTGAACTTCTTTGCTGTTTATGCCCTGTGTTCGAAGAAATCACTAAGATAAAATGAACTTAAAGTATTTCTCGAAATTTCTCTCAAATTGTACTCAAAAATTTCTCAACAACAAAGCCTAACCTACTGCTGGAACTTTAACCAAATTCCCAGGGTTAGTGAATTTGTGTCCTTGTAGGGAAACTTATAACCATCATTTTAACAAATTAGTGTAATATCTAACTACATTCCAAATATGTGTCCTTATACCCACAGATAAGTGGAATTCTTGTTTATCAAGGAAACTTCTCTTTGCAAAGGATGAAGACCATTACACAAAACTACAATCAAGCAAAATGAACAATTGTAGGCCCAGTCCCAAAGGATGCATCTAAAATATACACTAAGGCTCAGACATCCTTGTAGAAAGTTTCTAAGAACCAATGGATCAGGGAATTAGATATTAGAATGTATCTCAGTGTCAGAAGCTATATCCACACAGTGTCACTAATATTGACTACCTAATTACCAACAGAATAAAGACAACAAAAATTGACAGACTAAATATAGGGAGGAGGGGTCAGGAAGCCCATGATTCCTGAACACTACACAAAGAAATGCAGGTAATTACAGAATACTGAAAGAGAAATAGCCCACATGCACACATGCAAGTAACATTATATGGTTTATGAATGTTGTATTATACATTTAAGAATATTTATGTATCCACTCAGACAAATAGGTATATAAAAATAATTAATGAAAAAGCAGTTTTAATTTGAAAGAGAACAAGAAAAGATATATGGGAGGGTTTAGATAGAAGAAAGGAAAAGGGAGGGTGATGTAATTTTATTACAATCTCAAAAATTAAAGAAATAATGAAAAATATTTTCTCAAAATTAATATGGAACAATGACATTCTAAAATGCAAACATTTCTGTTATGAAAGACAGATTTGCCATCAGGATGAATAATTTACCTTAATTCAAAACTTTAATGTATTTTTTATAATTTATTATTTGCTTATATATTTTACACTTTGTTTACATGCGTGTATATGTCTCTGTGAGTGCATTATGTCAGAAGAAGGCATTCGATTCCCTGGAGCAAAAGTTACAGGCAGCTTTGAGCTCCCATCATGGGTGCAAGGAACTGAACTTGAAAAATGTCCCTTGAAAAAGCAGTAAATGTTCCTAACTGCTTGTATATCTCTGTAGACTAATTATATATTATTTTTCTATTTCCAAGTGCCCCCTATATGCTTTGCTCAGAAGTAAGACTCCATAAACGTGTGGCCATGGCTAAATGGATCCTTTCTTACCTTGTCAGGAGCTGACCAGCAGCAATAAGATATTTTAATCTGCAAAGGAAAAATAAATAAAGAAACATTTGAGTACTTATTATTTGTATCATTTACTATTGAAAATGCCAGAATGTTAAATTGGCTTGGTATTTTAAAAATGGCTAGAAATGAATACTTTCTGAATTACTTTTTCTTTGTATCCTTGGCTTCTTTTTCTATATAATAGATAAATTTTGTGTGAGATTTTTCAAATTTTATTCTAAAATGCAGACAAGTATCCAACTAGAAATGATTCAAACAGAATTGCACTCATCTGCTCACATGGGTGAATAATGTAGTTTTTAAATTAATTCTTTTGATGAATCAGTATTAATATATACTGTAGGAATGAAACATAAAATATGAAGAAAGTAGCATGTCTGCCTAATCATTAACTTTATTAAAATCTATACAGGGCCTACAAATATCTGGCTGCAAAACTTGTACTCTTCATGGTTTTGAAAACTAAGAATGACATCCTATTGACAAAGTTACATATTTTTTTGGTGCTGACAGACCTAAAGAATAAGTGTAGATTGTTATTTCTTTGATATTTTGGTAAGTTGAGAAAACATTATTTCTTATTTGCTTTTACTCAATTGTGAGAGATCTAAATAATAACATACTATAATATATTGCATACTATTTGCTTTCGATTTCATCCAAATGGCTTTAAATTATTATCTTCTAATTTTTAGAAAACAATTAAATCTCTAAATTCTGATCCCAACACATATTGACCTTATTAACACTGATTTATGCCACCAAGCAACTCACATTTTCTGTCAGTAATGAAACTCTAGAATCCACTGATTGTTATGGGTATGGAGTCAATCTAAATGTAGCATCCTAGGCCCAGTCTCTAAGTGTTTTATTAAATGAGAATTGGGAAGAAATGTGGCTCTGATAAGCCCCCATTGTGTTCAGAGTGTTTACACCATCACAGGACATTATTGTTGTAGTCATTGTACCCATGACACATTATGGAAACTGAGAGGATAAACTGTATGACTCAAGGTAGCACAGTGACTGAAAAAATAAAGAAAAAAAGCTAAAACAAAAGGCAGCTGTAATTATTTTAAATTTAGCTAAAATTAAATTTTAATCAAAGCCCTTGACAAGAACAAGGCTGATACGCCTCTAGTTTTAAAGTTTTCCAAAGAGCTCCTTTTAAAGTTTATTATCTCCGTGTGTGGACATACTCTTGCCATGAAACATGTATGGAGGTCAGAGGATAGAGAGAACAGATTTTGGGAGCCAGCTCTGTCTTTACACGTGGGTTCTAGGTCTTTAACTCAGGTCCTTTGGCTTGTGTAACAAAGGCTTTTAACCTATAGAGCTGTCTTGCTGGCCCTAGCCACTAACCATTAGATGGAACCCTATATATGTCTTTATCCTTTACTCTTTTTTCAGTCTATTCTAGTGATTGGCACTTCATTTCTATATCTCTACTTAATGTAACAAATATTTGCTATTTACAAAGAGCAATGTAGAATCCTAAAACATATACTTTTGTCTTATTTTTATAGTTTAACAGAAACATTTTTCTTTGACTCTATTTTGTCTTAATTTATAGTGCAAAACCAATGAGAGAATTATATCACTAAACTTGATATTAAAAATAAATGACTAATCATATTCCATATTCAATACTTTTATATTTTGGATTGACTCAATTTGCTATTTAGGCTATATAAAGCCTTAATATGTTAAGCTATGAATTTTTAATGTAGCAATTTTTCTGTTTAATTACAATATGCTTCTGGCAATAATTTTTGGAGGTGTAGGGAGCAGTTGTATCTACTTTGCTTTACTGTTGTCCTGTTCTAATTTTAGAAATAATACCAGAGATCATAACTTCTAATATGTTTTTCCTCATGTAAATAAACAATTTCTACTGGATACTTTTGCCAGGGAAAGTATGGATAGATAGTCACACAGAATCTACAAATAGGAATAATTCTATCTACCTGTTCTCTAATGACTATATACTCTGCTGAATTCATGTTTATATAGGGTTAATAGCTTTACTGAACAAGGACCACAGTCACTCTCCTGAGAGTTCTAAGTAGCAAGAGGACAACATGTCTGACATATTCAAAGACAATAAATACCTTGCCTAAGTGCCAAGCTCTTTGTTATGAGCTTATGGGAATATACTAATTTAATGTTCAGATTAATCCTATTGCATTTTTCATCATCTATCTATGAACCCTAAGACTGGGAGACACTAATTTACTTTCCCAAGATGACTTGGTCAGGAAGGAGCAAAGCTAGTATTTGAAGGAAATTCACTGTATTCTAAAATATGCACTTAAAAACACAGTGCTGAATTGACTATTCGGTATAGGCTGCAGGACCTTCATAAATCTTAAATAATGCATGTACAGAAATGAATAGTTAATTGGGTAGAAGACATGTATGCCTGCAGCTTAATGGAACATTGCATTTCAGAAGCATTTTGCCCTTTCCATAAAACATTTGTATTTTAACACTCACATTCTAAAGACTTCTGGACAGGGATTAATATAATCAACAAAAGTATAAAGGTGCCCTTAACATTCTTAGTGCTCTACTATTTTTTTCAATCTCCACCTCTATTTCTTATAACTCATCACCAGAAGAATCTAGTGGCTTTATTAACTTCATTTGAGGAATAAATTCTTATAATCAAATTTTTGAAATAGATATTGCATGCTTTAAAAGGGGAAAAAACCCATCAGCTTGGAGCTATACATTCAAATAACTAAAATTACCACAGATTTGATTAGAAAAGTAGTTTCCAGAATATCCTTAGAATTTTTTTCAAAGATACCTACATAAATATTTCAATTTATAGTTTCCTGTTATTTCTCTGCTTTGCAGAGGTGCTGAAATAAAGTTGTGTGATAAGGAATACAGGCCTGGCTGGTACCCATGCCATTCAGAACTTGCAAAGATCATTACAGATCTTAGAGGCCTTATTTGCTAGTAAAAGGATATATTGCAGTTTTACAAAGTTGTAAAAAGAACAGTTTATAAATGAAACTTTAGTGCATTGAGTATGTTTTCACAGTATTGCTGCATCTGTTCCATTAATAAGCCCTATCAAGACACAAAACAAACAAAAGAAAGGGATTCATGGAGGACAGATTTGAAGGCAGACGCAAGAAAAAGGAGACAATATGCTTCTGATGATTTACCATCAAGGCAAACACTCACCTCCAGCTGTGATTTTAAAATTTGTTTATCTGGAACAAACATCAGTGTAAAAAAGCAGTCCTCAAGAGAGCAGCATTTCTAAAAGTTGATTAAATGCTGAAATCATGGAGGACAAAGAGCTTTCATTATCTGAAGATACAGTACCAGACGTTCCATTCTAACGTTTGAAATTATTATTATTGAAAAAAGATACTGATTTTTGGCATAAAGTAAATAACTTGAAATGTTGGGTAAAACCCAGAACTTAAAAACACCATAATTTCTAAAGAGAATATAAGGTTCCACAGTAAATCATTAGAGATCATAGTTACATTGGAGAGTTGAACTGTAGGTTAGAGTAGATTAGGGCTCAGACATGATTCTATAGGTCAAGAAGATAGAGTCTCAGACATGATCCTTCCAGCATGGTTAAAATTTATTTTTCTCTCTCATAAAAAAAAAATCCAGAAATTTGAGATTACTGGAGGTAATCTCATTTTTAGCATACATTGAGTGCGCTAGGAGGCAGAACTGGGTGTGTTCTCTTCAAAGCACTGCTCATCTTCAGCCTAACATTTCCTCTTTCCCAGGGTCACTAACATCTCTCCACAAGTGAATCTGGTATTGACTCCTATGTTTCCCATGCTACCCAGTGTTGACAATTGTTAAATCACAAGCAGCATTGTGATGCTTGTTAACTCAACTGTGTTCCTCGTACAACTCTCAACCTTTTAGTGGGGATTTCTTCTTTCTCCCTCCCTTCCTTCTTTCATAGGTTGAAAGTACAGTGCCTTGGGAGCGAAGTCATGGAAACAGAAGCAGAAGGCACACTGTGATCATGATGAGAAAGCTGAGAATGAAAGATGCTTGTGGTCCATTTGCTTTGTCCTTTTAATTCAGTCCCTGACCTTGGCCAATGGAACAGTGCTGCCCTCTGCTGAGGTAGCTCTTCCTACCTCTATTAGTCTAATCTAGATAACCCTTCAATGGCCATATCCAGAGGTTTACTTCCCAGATAGTAACATATCATAGCCATGAAGAAACTCATACAGTTTTCTCCAATGGCCTATCATATATAACTTTTTATTGTAATATCAAGAGCAACTAAGGTAAGCCTGGGTTTTGCCGATGATGTGTCAAGATAAGTAATAAAATTAATAGCAACCTAGAAATGTTTAACTCACAGCACACAAAATCAACAATACACAGTTATTAATCTTCCCCTAATATGTACATATATGTCATTTAAAAAACAAAAATAATAGTGAATGTAGAGGAAGATTAATTTACATTAGAAACTTGACCCTTCCTCTACCCAGGCAAAGACAGTAGCACACTGCAAGGATTTTTTGTGATTCTTTTTAGGCCTTTGCCCAGTGCAGCCCCTCACATTAAAAATAAAATATAAATAAGCAAATAAATACATAAATAAGTAGATGCTATTTAGTGAAAGATACTTTAGAAGTAATAAAACAATAATTGTAATACAAAAGTTTGAAAGAAGTTGAGAAAGTCTGTGGAAATCTTGCCCACATCTTTCATTTTACAGAAAAGTAATGTTTCCCAGAATGGCAATGCACTAGAGAATGGGATCTAGAATAAATCCCAGGCATTCAGAAACCAAATCTACTTCCTTCCCAAGGAGGCTGTAGTTTCTTTTGATGGGAGCAGAAATGGCATTTTTTCCAGCTCTCTGTTAGCAATGAGACCAAATGATGTTTATTGCTTCATGTAATGTAAATGCAAAACAAAATGTCTGTTAATGTTTGTGATGAAAATATTTTCCACGAGTGTAAGACGGTACCGCTGTGATCAAATGAACAACTCTACTAAATGTCATTTGGAAGCATGCACACAAATGAATCCTGGTTAATGAGAATGCAGAAAAAAAATGGTTTGAGAGTGCAGTTAATTTTCAGTTTGTCATGTTTATTGTATTTAACTTAGCCCTGAAGATGGCTCAAAAGGAAGTGTAGCCTGAAGATACCCTGGCTACCTCAACATTTTTGAGGGAGACACAGGAGAAAATGAGATTGTAATTTAAGAAATTCAAAATAAAGATGTGTTAAAATGAAGATTAAGTCTTCTGTGTTAAATCAAAATCATGTAATATCAATGTGAGTTGCACTGTGGGTAGGATTTTGTTTCCCTTGGAGAAATCCAACCTAAGTGGAGAAAGAGAGCCCTCAGGGAGAGCAGTTTTGAAGCAAGCTGAAGCATTCACTTTGCTATTTTAAATGTCCAAATAACCTCTGTGATTTAATAATAGGGGGAAAATAAAGTATTTATTTTTTGTGGTATTGGGAATTGAACTGCAGTCTTCATGCAAGATAATATAAAGAAGACATGTTTAATTCATAAAGTCTTAATGTTTACCTGAGATATGATTTGCAGCCCTTTGCAAAGACTGTAGTATCAATGGATAATAGATAGCTGTCATTTGCTGTAGTCTTCACATATCAGACTATAGGGCCCTGCATGAACCCCCAAGGCACCTTGAGCAAGCCTGAAGCTGTTGGCTGGAACATCTTGCCCCCAGAGTTGTTATTGGTGCTCTTCCTATTTTGCTAACACACACCTGCTGGGGAGGAGCTAAGCCTGAAAACTTGCACTCAATAAGCAGCATTCAGCATTCGGCATTCAAGCATTCTTGTTGAACGAATGACCCTCTGTTTTGTTTTATTTCAGTCTCCAGGCCTTCGCCCTATTAGTGGAATAGATAGTATCATGGGCCACACAAATGGAGGTCCCACTGAGATCGGGAAGAAAGGATCACCTAAGAGATTGCCCTCGTTGGCCAGTCGGCAAAGTAAGTGAATGAGGGTGTATTGAAGGATGGGGGCCAGTAACTGAGGACATTCTCAGTGGGCAATTAGTGGCCCTATCGAAAAGACAGGGCACTGGGATTAAAACTAAGACAGCTAAAGAATTCATCGCCATATTAGAGAAACATAGTTCCTGGTTTATGCACTCTGGAGGCTTAAGCCTCCCTGACTGGGAACAGATAAAAAGAGATCTCCAAAAGCCTTATAAAGAAGAGGGGCCTGATAATTTCCCTATTGCCACCTTTTCCCTTTAGCATCTGGTTAAAAATGCGCTCCTGAGCAACAATGTCAACGTAAAAGAACAAATGGCAGAGATGAATAGGACTTTTGAGGAAGTACAAGACTTATAATCTGTGAAATCTATTAGGGAACAAGAGGGATCCAAACTAGGAGATGATAGATAAAACAAGACTTGCTGAAGCTGATGGGTGCAAATGCTGTCCACCGCAGCACAACCCCTTTTGTGATCCCTTTAGTAGGGCTTCTGGGCCTTGAGGGACAGAGGAAGAGGTCAAAGATTTAATAACCAAGGTAGAAGCATTAGGAAAGGAAAGACAAGTGGATCCTCAGGGTAACAAGGTTAGGGAGCACAACCCACTACATTTCAAGGATATAAAACAACTTAAAGAGCCTGTCACTGCTTATGGGCCCCATGCTCCTCTCAGGCAATTTTTGAGTCTTTTGCAGTGTTAAATCACACCCAGAGTGATTGGATGCAGCTCTGTAGAGCCACGCTGAGTGGGGTAGGTGCTAACCATTACCTTTTCTCAGATGCTCATAGGTGTGGCCATTTTTCCTGACCACTAATTATAGTCTGGGTAAGACAGCTATAAAATTACACTTTGGTCCAAAAGATAAGAATTTCATCTTCATTTCAGGCACTTGTGTTCTGGCTCCCTTCTTTTTTGTTGTAACTAATGCTACTAATTTTGGGGAAGTCTCAATTGTTCTCAGCAGGTCTGCTGACTGGTTAGCTGCTGGACATATGAAGTAACAGCTGCTGTGGTCTGAGTACCAAGGTGGTACCTATGCTGGAGACCTCCTCTACAGATGACCAACATGTGCGGCATAGAGGAAAGGAGATTTTGGGATCATAGCTGCAATTGTTATTGCCATTGCCACCTCTGCCACTGCAGCAATAGTTTCTAGGATAGCCCTCTCCCAATCTGTAAATACTGCAAGCACAGTGGATCAACTATCAGGTGAATTGGCTGTATCCTTAGCTACCCAAAACACACTTAATAATCTAGTACAAATTGGCATTTTAAATCTAAATCTACAAACTAGCCTCCTCCAGGAACAATTGGATTTATTGTAGGAGGCCCATATGGCTTCTTGTTCTCTCTCTTTCACACATATCTGTGTTACACCTGCTAAAGTTAAGAATGCATTAGTTGTACTTAATTTTCTCCAGGGGTCCTGGAGTGATCAGTTTTTAAATTATACACATGCTTTAGCCATGCAGATCATTAAATTAACATCAATGAAATCCGAGTACCACCTACCAGTGCAGAAGACCTTTTACAAGGACTTCAACTTGCGGGCATATTATTTAGAGAATGGTCAAGCTCTCTCTCACTGGGCTCATAGCTCTTGCTCTTGGTGCTATCTGCCTGATCTGCCTACACCACCACAGCATTAGACAGGCCCAGGCCGACTTTCAAACAAGAACTACTGTCTTTTGTTCTAGAGAATGTCTCTGCCCACATATGGCTGAACATACAGATGAACTAATCACCAGACACGGGTAAGGTAGAAGCGGCAAATATCCAACCTAAGACATGAAGGTGTTGGGTCTGGGTGACCTCTCCCATGACAGGTAAGGATTATGCTGATGTCCTCTGCTACTTAAGACAGGTATTAGTTTATATTAAAAGAATGGGGGACCTATAGGACCCTGCATGGACGCCCTAGGCACCTTGAGTAAGCCTGAAGATGTTGGCTGGAACACCCCCCCCCCAGTCATTATTGATGCTCTTCCTGTTTTGCTAACTCACACCTGCTGGGGAGGAGCTAAGCCTGAAAACTTGCACTCTTGACCCTGGGTTGTTTTCCACTGTGCTATGAATTAGTTTATAAGCCCACTCCTTCCCCTCAATAAACAGCATTCAGCATTCAAACATTCTTGTTGAACAAATGACCCACTGTCTTGTTTTATTTCAATCTCTAGGCCTTTGCTCAATTAGTGGAATGGATTGTAGCATGGATGCTATACCAGATTTGCCACTAAATACTTTGTTTGGGGTATTTTTATAATATGCTTTAAATTATCATATAAAATAATGAATCCCATTATGGTATTTTCTTACATGCTGTGATTTTGTTGATGTTCTTCTTTCATTCCCCTCTATTCCTTTGCTCCTTTTTGTTAATTCTTCTCCCCCTCCCCCTAATACTTTGCCTTTTTTCTTCATGAAGCAAGCCATTTGGACAAATCAATAAGCAGCACAGCCTCTGCATCAACTCCTCTCTGCAGGTTCCTGCCCTGTTTGACTTCTTTCATAGATAAACTGTGATAAAGAAGTATAAGCAAAATAAATCCTTTTTCAGATTTCTTTCAATCATGGTGTTTCATCCCAGTAATAGAAACCCTAAGACATTGATGATGATTGATGGTAAAAATTGACTGTCTCTAGACAAAATCATTGAGAATAATGACTTTCTTACCATACTTAATATTTACATAAACGTTTCTTGAATTAAGCATAGAGCACAAATTCTTTTGTTAGCCTCTGTTTTGTAAAAGATAAGCTTTATTACTGTTTTCATAATTACATATGACACACAATAAACTTTGATTTTTATTTTGCTTTCTGTTCTTCCAGTGCTATAAATTGAGCCCCTGATCTCAAACATACTAGCCAACTGGATTCTACTCTATAATTCAGTCACTGAATCCCCAGCTCCAGGTTTTTTTCCCTTAACAAACAAACAAACAAACAAAACAAAAACAAAAAACCTTAAAGCTTTGCAATATCCTTAGAGAATAATCCATGTTTCCTTTAATATTTTATCAATTACTTTGTTGTTAATGGTTAAGCTAGCTGTCTTACAGTTAATTTTGCTTCTTGATTACATATATTTAGTTATTTGTGTGTTTATATGCTCACAGTTGTGCCCCATCACATGTGTGGAAGTCAGAGTACAACTTCTTCCAACCAATCCTCTTTCTAATTGGATTTCTAATGAATCCAATTTCATGTGGATTCTGGAGATGAAACTCAGGTTGTCAGGCAGCTCAGAGGGAAATGCCTTTACCTCACATTGGTCCCTTGATTGCATTTTTTTTTTTTTAAAAAACTCAGTTTACTTATACACTTACATTTGGTTTAAATAACTAATAAGGCATTAGTTTCATCACCTAAGGTTATCCATTTTTGTGAAACCATTTTCATTTGATTTTATTTGGATACAAGAAATTTACACAAAGATGCTGAGAAACAAGGAGATGGAGGTCCTTGGCAGGTAGAAATGGGACTACTGGTCATGAATAAGATAGAAAAATCAGATTCTGGTTCTCAAGTCCTCTTTCTCTGTGTGTTTGCTCTTTCTATGTGTATGCCTATTTGTTTTTTTTTTTTTTTTACTTTTAATAAAGTTTGTCATTTTACTTTTATCTATGTTCTGTCTATCTATCTGTCATCTATCTATCATCTGTCTATAAAATCCTTTAGAAAAGTGGCTTAGTCACAGCCTCATTGTCAGACTTTGACATTAAAAAAGAAGTCTCTAAAGAATGCTTAGAATTAAATGGTAAAACATAACCGGAGAGTCCATTACTTTATCCAATAAGAATGTATTGATTGATCATTTTGTGTTTAATTAGACTTGAGTGAGTCAAAACTTGCATAATTTTCTTGAATTGCTTTTTTTTGTGCTATATAGTTCCAAACTATCTCTAATCACTACATCTGAAGATGTTCAGAGAAAACTGTTGATGTTATTGAAGTTAGTGAGTTTCTAAATTTAAATGTCAAAGAGTAAGATTCTGCTAAAACCGAATCTGAGCTTTTCTGCAGGATTTCAGTGGCTGTGCTGATTTTACTAATTGTCACCTATTTGTTTTAATTATTAGACTGAACGTTCTGTCTTGAATAGGGCTGTAGTCAGGCCTCACCCAGTGTCTGTCACATAACATTTCAATTTGCTCAATAAGTGTATGAGTGTAATTGAAATAGAAGAGCATATATTCAGCAACGCAGGGTAACCTTTCTACATTGCTCCTACTTGACTCTTGATTATCTCTGAAATGAACTTTGATGATTGGATTTTATATTACTCAAAGAAGAGCAGCAAATACAGTAAAACATTAATTTATTGTTCATTAACTGGAGTTCAAGATAATTCAATTTTAGTTAACGCAAAAAATCACCGTTGTAAGATTAATGAAAAACTATATTAAACAAATTATATTCAAAATTATTCACTTCCTTAAACAGGCACGTTATAGAACAACGAAGCTCAATCTCTCCAAGACATTTACAACTGACTGGATGCAAATGTATGTCTTAATAGGTTCATCTATGTAGAAGAATGAGTTGGGCTGGCCCCTAGTTATAATACTTGCTAATTTAAATACAGTTGTTGAAACTTGTACCTATTAGCATCGAAGCACTTTGTTATTAAAGACGACAGAAATGCCTTGAGGATGCTAAGATCTATTTGCATTATAACATACGAGGGATTTCGGTATTTGAGGCAAACGTAATTAAAATTTTACATTAAAAACACATGACAGGTGGACAAATGAGAAGCATAGCTGTAGAGAAATTACATTCCCCTGCAGGAAGTACAACTTTAAAAACATCTTTTGGAAACAAGCAAACAAACAAAACCAAACAATCCGTTTACCTGTCCGTTCTCAAGTAGAACAGGAGTCAGCAGAACATAAGCTTTCCAGACACTTTATTTAAAGTTAAGGCCCAGGTCGTCGGGGCAAGCAAGCTCCTTAGAAATGAGCCAGGGCATCTGCCTATCTTAGCAGAGGATGTAGACAATTGTGGAACCTCGCAGCAAGCGCCAGAATGCAGGAAACTCCTGCCTATTCCCGCCAAACCCGCTGCGAGCCTCCGCCGAGCCCACCCGAACCCGCCCGAGTCGGCCCGAGCCCCTCCGAGGTGGGTAGCGCAGGGGCTTCTGGGGCTTGTGGTCTCCGCCCGCCTCCCTGTTGATTGGCACGAGAAGGAGCAGGGCGGAGTGTCGCTCTGGGCTCTGGCGCCTACCTGCGGGCAGCCCTCGCATCCCTGTGCATGGCCGGGAACGCTGGTCCCGCGCTTCCCCCGCCGCCTGAGGGCGTCCTTCCTTCTCAGGAGCCCTAGTTTTATGAAGCGCCAGCCTGCCTCTTTTCTCTCAGGCCTCTGGTCCCCTCAGGAAGCGCATGCTCTCTGGTGCTCTGGCTTGGGGTTCTGTGACGCGCCCTTGCAAGAGGTAGGTCTCCTCATCGATGGAGTTGGGTCTTTTTGTTTGTTTTTTGTTTTTTGAGACATAGTTTCTCTCTAACAGTGTTGGTTGCCCTGGGACTCGCTCTATAGACCAGGCTGGCCTCGAACTCACAGAGATTAAAAGCAGCACCACTTCCCATCTGGCCTTTCTTTAACTGATTAAGAAGATTGAATTTGCAACCTGAGAAACTTTGGCAGGCAAAGCTTGTGTTCCGTTGTGTGTTTTACGTCTCTGAGGGTGTGCAAGCCTGACCACCATTGGTATTGTTGCTGAGGCTTCCTGGAGAAGAGGACTTTTTAAGGACTGGTTAGATACTTGTTGATCAGATCTTTGAGTGGTGAGTACACACCGAGAGGAATTACAGAAAGCATTGAGGCTGTTCAAGGTGCGGCAGATGGGGGTCTCATGTCTCAAGGATCTGACTAGGACGTGGTGGTAGGATAAGACCCACTTATCAAAGAAAAGACCTAGGTTATTGGTATGTACCCTATCTGAGGAAGTGGGACAGGATTGGGGTTTGGAATGTCCTAGGAGGCAGAAAATAAGTAATTTGTATTGAGGTAGGTAAAGCCTTGAAAAGCTTTATAGTCTGTAGTTACATATTTAGGATTTGAATTCCACCAGGAACCGTAGACAACAAATACGTTGATAGCCACAAAATACACATATTGTGAAAAGAATTCAGTAAAATGAAATCTTCATCAACCAAATTTTTCCACATAGTTTGGATTTTTGAGGCAAGGCCTCACTCTGTAGGCCAGCCTGACCCCCTGTTCTCAATACTCATGACAATCTCAATGCCTCAGACTCTCAGATTCTGGGATTATAGTGTGAGCCACCAAGTCTGGATATACCAGGCCATTTTCAATTACAATGTTTGGATAAAATGCATCATATACATCCTGATCATTTTTTTGGCTTGTGTATATTATTATTTTTTCCTACTTAAAATTATGAGATTTTCAGTGTATCCGGTGATTATAGTTACGAGATTCATGAGTTACCGTCCATTATTCTACTTTGTTTTGTTAACAGCTTTTGAAGAGATTTAGATGAAACACAGTGTCTTTGGATAAGTGTGTATCAGCCCGATGGTTTTCAGGCTTATCAGTGGATCACAAAAATGACCCATTCAGATGTAAAATTTGAGAATGAAGACTAGGAACACAGATCTGTGACTTTGAATATTTTTAAATTATTTTTTTATTAGTGACAATGGGAATATCAGTATTTGGAATCAGATACTTAAAACCGATATTATGGAAGCCTTGTTAAAACTTGTATAATATTAATGTATGCCACAGTTTGGTATATCAAAGGAAATTTGAAGTTTAGTGTATTTTAGCAATGGGATATATATTTGGCACGCACATGTTAATTTCTACTGTATGAAGACACTTGAAGCCAAAAGTCAGAGACTCAATTTAATAGGCAGCTAAATTAAGTCAAATCACTTGATGTAGTAGTGAGGTCACTTAATGACTGTATTGTGTATGATGCTTAGGAGGAGTTGAGAGCTAGAACACTGAAGGGTTAGAAAAGCAAACGATGCTAGTGAGTTGGAGAACTGGGTAAGTTTTAGGATACTGGGATATGATCAGGGAGCTATCACTAATAAATCCAGAGGTAAGTGTTTTAGGAACAGGGAAATGACTGTGAGTGTCAGATACTGCAGCCAGAAGAAGGAACACTGAGGATTTGGAAATTTATGTCACTTGTAACAATGATCAGAACATTTAAGTCCCATGGGAATATTGACAATGTCTCTATATTTAAACAAAGTAATAATTTCAAAGAATTTTGTAAGTCTGGTTTATGCCATGCATATCTTCCTTCACCTCCCTGCTCTCCCTTTCCATGCCCTCTCCTTTCCATCAGTTACCCTTACCCCTCTCTGTTCTTCTAGACAGTTTTATTTTTGCTTTCATGTCATACATATACACATGAGTTTGTGTATCTCTATAAAATCTAGGAACCACCATGAATGAGAGGAATGTTTGACTATCAGGTATTGCCTTAATTGTCTTAAAATGATCATCTCCAGTTGCATCAATTTTTCTAGAAAAGTACATGACTTATTGTGTATCGGTAACACATTTTCCTTAACTCTTCCTCTGTTGTGAACACTTCATTGGTCTTATAATTGGCTATTGTGAACAGAACTTCAGTATCACAGATGTGCATGTGAAAGCTTGACATGAGTCAGTTGAGTAAGTACCCAGGGATGATATAACTAGGTCATATAGAAGACTTATATTTAATTTTTGGAGAAACTTCCACTCTGACTTCCACAGTGGCTGACCTATGTATAAACATTCTTTTGTCCACATCCTCACTAGCACTTTCTGTTATTCATTTTTTTGTTTGCTTTGTTTTTGTGGTTATCATTCTGATTAAAATAGAATCTCACTATAGTTTTTAAAAATCTTTTAAAACTTGTTTGAGATTGCAATACAATTAGACCATTTCCCCTCTTTATAGAGTTTCCTTTCTCCATCACCTTCCATATATACCCTCCACTTTGTTCTTATCCAAATTTATGACCTCCTTTTCTATAGTTGTTGTTATATGTGCATATGTGTGTGTTTAAATATATAAATTCAATCTTCTCAGCTTGTATAATGTTTTGATTTGTATTTTTTGGATGCCAAGTAAGGTTGGATTTTTTTGCATATTTATAGACTATTTGCATTTCATCTTTTGAGAATTGCCTATTTACTTCGGTAGCCCATTTATTGATTGAGTTGTGTGATTCCCATTTATTGATTGACTGGTTTGATTACTTGTTTATTTTTTGTGTTCTTTATGTATTTTTGATATTAATCCTAGAAATAGCTAGCAAAGTTTGTTTCTCATTCTGTATGCTTGCTTCACTCTGCTCTTTCTTGTCTGTGCTGAACAGGTGATCTTCCCCAGAAAAAGAGCCCCGCCAATTGGTTGTCCAGGGCCAATGGCTAGTTCTGAAAACATACATAAAAATAACATCATATGAACTGAACTAGTTATGTATTTAAGAATATATATACATACATAACACATATATGTATATAGTATATATATATACATTGGTGCATACCATAACAATTAGTGAAAAAAGAGTCCATAAATTTGAAGTAATGGGGAGAGGTGTATATGTAAGCATTTGGAGTGAAGAAAAGGAAGATAGAAATGTTGTTGTGAGTGTATCTTTAGTTTTTTTGTTTTCAGTGTTAGGGATGGAGCCAAATCCCCGGAGCTCATTAAGCAAGTGCTCTATCACTGAGCTACACCCTCTCTAAGGGAGTCCTCAGCCAGAGGATGAGATGGAAAGAACTGAAGAAGGAAAATGGTTAGTGGAGAAGACATAAGGATTTGCTATGCAATTGCTGCAAGCTTTTGGAATATTGCCTTTTGTATATAAGGACAGAAAGATACTAGCTGTTATTTTTGAGGCACATATCACAAAGTAATTACATTTTCTTTTCTTACATTCCAGCTGATTGGCTAAGGATCTAGCTTGCCTTTTTTGTTCATTCAGTCGATATATTAATCACCTAATAGTTTTCAGTAGCCATCCTCTATTAGTAAGAGGGTTTTTTGCTCTAGTAAAGGAGATTATGATGACATTTATGAACTACATAGGGTATATCAAACAACTAATTAGGGAAAATAATCCAGGAGCAGTTCTGATATTTGATAGGAAAGCAAGTAGGTTATGCCCACCTTCATTAGGGGGAAGTAAAATGTCCTGCGAGTACCAAGGAAAGTGATTTCAAGCATGGCGTAAACTTAGATCCTTGTTAACGGGTCAGCTGTACCTCTCCCATGTGACATGTCTGCACCTACCATTAACTTCTTCCTAGGCCTTACTTCAATGTTGGCCTCAGTATCCCCTCTTGGGCATTTGAAATATATTTTCCCATTGGGCTGGTGGGGTAGGGTGGGAAGACCTTAAAGAACCAATATTTTGTGAGGGTCTCCCTCAAGCCTAGTATGGCTGCTTCATGGTGATGGAATGTGAACTAAGCTGTCATTTAATTTTATTCATGGTACAGTGATTCCCATTAGGGGAAACAAAGTTTAGGGAATGATAAATCGATGGTCAGCCACAGCCATCGTAGACTAAGCCTTTTAACATCCTTTGGAGAAAGCACAGCAAGCACTGTACCTGTCACTTCTTATTAGGAAGTTTTGGTGACAGCTAATAAGAGAATCTCTTTTTTCCCCTTTCCTGTTTTAAATTTTAATGCTTTTTGAATCAAGTGATTGGGGAATAAGTACCCACTCTGCAAAGAAGCAAAGTTACTGTTGCTACTATGATTTGGCATTATAACACCGAGTGTTGGCTAAATGCTTTTACAATCAATTACATTGTTCAATTTAAAAGATAGCCTCAAGTCACCTCTGTCAAATTTTGTTTGATGTGATTCAGAATCTTTTCTTAATAAGGATATTCTCTTAAAAGAGGCTCTTCCATAATGTAGCAGAAGGTGAATATTGAAGACTAGAAAAAAATATAAGACAGAGTTATCATCACTTGAAGGGAGTAAAGCCTTTAGTAGAAAATATTATCCATGTGATTTTTTTTTGTTACCAGTTTTAGCAATGGAAGTATAAATGAAAGTAAAATAATACCATGTAGAAATATGATCTTGTAGGTTGCCAGCTCTCCTTATGATATGGTTTTTAACTAGGGCACTAGATATGTGTGTGTGTGTGTGTGTGTGTGTGTTACAGCATATTAACATATCACGTCTTTTAATATAAATATACCATTTTTAAAATACTAGATATTACTTAGGGCAAAGTTAGTAAAACATTTTATATATTGCTAGAGTCAATATTCAATGCTTTGTAGGTCATTTTTTTTTATATTATAGCTACTCAGCTCTGATGTTCTAATGTGACAGCAGCTATATATAATCAATTGTGTTTAAACATTTTATTTTATTTTATTGTATCTGGTTTTATGTTTTATACAGCCAGGATGCTCTCTCCTGCAATGTGGACTATGGTTTACTAACCTCTCATTTATGTAGCACCTTTGATATTTCCTGGGGCATATTGAGTACTATAGAACAGAATGATTGACAGCTGAATGCTGTCATAAAGGCATAGCTGGACTAGTCTTAGTATCTGTCATATCTTCATTTATAGCACAGTGTGTGATAATAAGAGTTAATTAAGCTTATTTGCTGGACAAAGTATTAACTAGCAAGTTTATCTGGTAGATTACCCTAGGTAGACTATGACATTCTACATTTGATTTCCAGGTTACTCGACAGGACTCTAAAAATACTACCATTTGGGGCAGATACTACTTTTGAGTACTTAGTTTAGAGAACAAATCCAGAGAAGATGAGTGAAAAGAAAAGTGAGGCTAGAACATGATAGTAAGAAACAGTAGGTTTGTGAATCTTTCCCAGTAAAATTGAAAATTGTGTCTGTTAGAAGTCTACTTAGAGAATGTGTTTCAGCCCCTCTCACAGTCTTGGGTTTTCCTTGTCCACCCTGTACCCTGTGTGGCTTTGTTAGCATCTGTGATGCATATCTTTCTCTTGTTTCTCCAGATGTTGCACCCATTCTTTCCATCTTTCTGCTGCCTGCTCCTCCCCACAGCCCAGAGCTCCCATCAGAGGTCCTCTTCTTTTTCAACTCTCTCTTGCATTTCTCCTAACTGATGAAACTATCATACATTAGGCTTTGATCAGTGGAAGGTTGCCTCTGTTCTATTGTTGTCATTACCAGCTCCTGGGCCATGGTGTTAACATCTTAATTGTCCTCACTTTTAGAAACAGCCTTTAATAACATCACTTACATTATTCAGACTGGGGTGCCATCAGCTTTTCTATGGATCCTTGTTTTCATAGTAGGATTAATATTTTTCCAGAGATATATACTGTGTGTCAAAGTATGACAGTTTAATCACAGTCAGTGATGTTTTTTTATTTATTTATTTGTGTGTGTGTGTGGGGGGGGTTGTGTATGTGTGTATGTGTGTGCTCGCACGCACGCACGCACGCACGCATGCATGTTTGTGTGAGTGTACATGTGTGTGTCCACACAAACCATGATGCATGTGTGGTGGTCAGAAGATAACCTGTAGGAGTCAGTTTTCTCCTTCTGCCATGTGAGTTCTGGGTATCGAACTTAGACTATCCAGCCTAGCCAGCTATCTGCGTTGATCTCTTACAGGATCTCAGGGTCAAAATGGTCATGGAAGGTGACTCACTTAACTCTGTGGCCAGAGGTTAGGATGTCTAACACAATTTTGTCATACCCTGCTGTACTTGACCATTTCTTCAGTAGGGAACTCACCAGTCTTTACATTCTCACACATGTTTAGATATGCCTGACTGATGGGATATATGTTCGATAGTCTCTGTTGTCTTTATTGGGGCTTTGTGTTTCGAATATTGTTTATAATTTGTTCTGTTCTTGACAGTAGATTTTCAGGTTTCTTTGCCACCTCTGAAATTAAGGTGCCTAGTCAGAATCTGTATGCAAACACGTTCTCAGATAGTGCTGGATTGAGTCTTGGTGGGAAATATTCCTTCACTTGGAAGATGGAGATGAAAAGGAGCAACATCTTCTCACCTGTTTCCACTGATGCACTAAACTGTGGGTCTGTTCTCTCCACTTCTTATCTCTCCTTATGCAAGCCCCACACATGATGTGAACAACTGTAGTTGATGATTACTTCAGTTTTTTCTTCTATCATAGACTTAGCTATAATTGAAAACTTTGAATCAATACAAACTTTACTTTGTTTACATTTAAAATCTATATAGTAAACATCAGCACAATCTGTATCTGTATCTTTAGTATCTTGTTCTATTTATTTTTCCTTTTTTAATTTTTGATTTCATTTTACATTCCAACCACAGTTCTCCCTCCCACCTCTCCTCCTACTCCTCTCACCTCCTCTCCCCATCTTTCTTCTCCCCCCAGCCCAACCCCAGTGACTCCCATAAGGAGTCAACAAAGTCTGGTACAATAAGTTGGGGCAGGGCCCAGCCCCTCTGTCATGCATTAAGGCTGAGCATGGCATCCCTCCATAGGAAATGGGCTCTGACAAGCTAGCTCATGTGCCAGGATTGTACGGTCATCCTGCTGCCACTGTTTATTTTTTGGAGTTGAATTTCTTTTCTGGACCTTAATTCTTTCCTTTGTTCAAATCTTAGGACTTTAACAAAATTGTATAAATGTATCACCTTTTTGGTTGAGCATCAAACTAACTTTAAAGAAATGTTTAGAAATGAATTCTTGAGCGGATCATTAAAAATAGCTGTTTTTTTTTTTTTTATACTCAAAGTCCAATTTAATTTTTAGCAGGCTTCTCAGATAATTGTCAGCTTCTCTAATCCTTCCTTCTGATTTATCCAGTGAATTCATTCCCTATTTCATTTTTGATTAGGCTGTATTCACAATGGTAGCACTCTAGGAAATAAACCCTCCTGTAATAACACATGTTTTAGTTTAGATGGAATACATAAAATAATAAAAAAAAGTTTTTTAGAAAAACTAATTTTGATAGTTGGTTAGAGATGTAACATTCCTAATCTTTAGTATGTTAGAACATATATTTCAAAGGCTGCTTCTTTTCCTGTATCTTCCTTTTATTTACATGAATATCTGTCAGGGCAAGATGAAAAACTAAACAAAGTCTTCTTATTATTTCTCCTAGTGCTGATTGTTTATAGCTCCTCAGAACAATGGGAAAGATAACTTACATTTCTTTCTTCACTAGTGTATACCTGACCAAAAGCTTATTCATGTATTTGTTTGTAATTTTTTATTTTCTTATCCTTCTGATTCTATGGCCTTCCCTTCTCTTAAAAGCCCAGAGGGGAGACACTTCTGAGTCTCCAGTGTCTTGTACAACCAATCATTAATTCCAAATACCTTCTGATAATGAAAGACTTTAATATTGTGCCTTTCAATAACAGCACGCAGAACATTTAATGTAGTTCTCAAAATATTATAGCTTTCTAAAACTGTATTTGCCTGATACCTGTGACCTATTATTATCTATTATTATGTAAGTTTTGTCTTTTAAGACATTCATGGCTTTCATCCATTAATCTGATGATTAATCATAACTATTGCAACTCTGTAACAAATAGATTTTAAAAATATATATATATATATTTGATAAACTTTTCATCAAGATACATTTTCTAAAACAAATGTGCTCATTTAGATGCTATGTCAATATTAGAGGGCACAACGAAATTGCAGGCAGCATATGGAACAACTGGTCCTGACAGTGCATTTCATAATATGTTACTGTGAAATGGAGGGTAAATAAATAGAGAGCAGGTTTCCCAGCCTTCCCTAAAAAAGATGACCATGGCCGCTGCATAAAATCAAGTAAGGAACTGATTCAAATGACATGGTTGGGAAGTGAGGTCCTCAGTTATTAATGTGCCTGTCCCTTGTTTTAGCAGTCATTGATACAAACTAAGGTCCAGTAAAGAATTGAGGAAGTCCAAAGCTCAAGTTTTGTGGGCAAATATTTTATCAGCATTATTTTGAATCCTTGTTGTTTCCCAATGCTTTTATTATGTGTTTCTTACTTGGGTCTATCACTTCATTGACAGAGTCACATCAGAGCATTATTTCATTGGTCCTGTCCAGTCAACCTTCCAGAACTGTCCTTCTTTTTGCACACTTTTATTATTTGGGCCTGGTTTTCCTTCTGGAGTTCTCTATTTACTAGTGTCAACATCTCTCCATTTTTTTTTTCTTACCAAGCAGAATGCACTTCTTCAAATGCTACTCGGCTTATTTCACTTATCCACTCTGAAGGCTAAGCTATCTTCTAGCTGTCTAGTATAGGTAGTTCAGATTTCACCACTTGACATTCAATGTCCCGTTTTCCCAATCTTATTTTTCCTTTATTCCCCAAACTATTGCTGAGAACTGACCTACAGCTTAATATCATCTTGGATGGGGGTGAGAAACAGTTCAAGAGTAGTAACTGATTGTAGTCATCATTAAATTGTAGGCTTGGCACTGGATATCACTAGAGAGGACTTTTTAAATCAGAGAATTAGCAAAGGAGGCAGGCATGAGGAAAAGGAGCTGTGATGCTGGGGAGATGGGTGTGGAAACTGCAGTGGGCAAGCTTGATTGCTCTATTCAAATCCTTGGAGAGTGATTTAGGAAGGTGAACTTTATGCTGTTTTACTGTCAGGCATAGACTTGGGAGTAATATTGTGTAGAACATTTAAAAGGAATTGCTGAGAGTTGATCCTTAGATAATCACATTTTCAATATTGCTCATGTCTGTGTAGTCTGGGCTACACTTACAATTCTGTCATTAGTTGACAGACTAGATCGTCTGATGTTAACTCTTACAAGTTCATGATAAATGCAGCATGGTTTTGGTCTTGCATTTTTTTATACATGAAATGCACTGAAATAGTTATTTTGCCACAGATGCTAATTTACAGTGTTCACTTGGCAGACAATATACAAGGTTGTACACTCAAAGTGTGTCTTTATTACTATTATTTTTTAATCACAGGGTTATTACAAGAATCAGATATGTTGACAGGCATTAATCCAAATATTTTACATCATAAATACCAGCGTTCACAAGAGCCTTTATAGCCTTTATTTTCCTTCCTTTCCTTTATTTAATGTTTTTTTCTTTTTGTGATGGGGATTGAACACAGATCCTTACACATGCTAAAGAAACACTGTACCACTGAGCTACATGCATTCCAGATCCAAGATTTTCCTTGTTTTTTTTTTTTTTTAAAGTGTGAGGTGCCTTTTTAAAAGCATTGCACTCCCCACTTCAGAAAGACCTATCAAGTGTTAAAGTGATATGTCTGTATTGTTGCTCAAATTTTCTCTTCTTATTTAATTCCACTCCAAATTTTTTTCCATAAATAATACTTCATTTTATCTAGAATGACAAAAAAGGTAATGGCAAATTAAAATTGTTAGCTACATGGTAAAATCTGGAAAGATTGCCAGACTTTCTATACTTCTTTCTCCTCCATTTTTTCTGTTATTAAAAAGACATGCATAAAATGCATGCCCCTTGCTTTTGCTTATTGAGAATTAATTTGAGGGCTAGAGAAATAAGTCAGAATTAAGGTCACATACACTGCTCTTCCAGGTGACCTGAGCCCTGTTCCTAGCACCCCAAATACAAGGTGTACGCTTACCAAGACATACACACATGCTCATAAATAAAAAGAAAAATCCAATAATTTGGGAATAACCATTGACTTTCTTAGTTGAGTTCTGTATTTATTTATTTCTAAGTAAATGATACTTATTTTCTTATGCAGGTGGAGGCTAAATGTTCAGTGGCTCTTTAGGGTTCATTTTTAGGGCTGCGAGAAGGACTTTGTTCCATACACCTCTCCTAGTCCCTGGTGGGTTTCTGGCAATCTTAATGTTCCTCGTGAATAACACTCTCCCTGTGTCTTCATACTGATTTTCCCCTCCAGTATCCAAAAATGTCTGTGTGTTCAAGTTTACTGCTTTTTTAAAAGAACTTATTTTCATTACATATACAGTGTTCTGTCTGCATATTTGCCTGCACACCAGAAGAGGGCACCAAATATCATAATAGATGGTTGTGAGCCACCGTGTGGTTGCTGGGAATTGAACTCAGGACCTCTGAAAGAACAGCCAGTGCTCTTAACCATCTCTCCACCCCCATTTTACTTTTTTTCCCCAAAGGGGTTATTTTTAATGTATATATATTTATGTGTCTGTTTGTGTCAATGTTTGTGGAGACAAGAAAGGCATTGCATCCCCTGCATCTGCAAATATAGGAGGTTGTGAACTACCCAAATTGGGTGATGGGAATGGTAACTCTGGACTCTTAACCACAGAGTCCAACCCCAACCCAAGTTTCTCTCCCTCTTTTAAAAATAAATCATTTGATTGTTTTTGAGAAGTCCATACATGCATACAATATATTTTGATCACATTCTCCTTAATCCCCCAGGATTCATTCTTCCATGTCTCCCAACTTCATGTCCTCTTTCTCTTTGCCTCTTATTCCAGTGTGTGCTACCTGTGTAATGATGGGTATAGTAGGCATGGTGTCATGCATTGGTGTGGAAGACATACAGGAACCACACCCTTAAGGAAGAAGCATCAACTGTTAATAGCTCCATAGCTTTGTGAGGGGCTTGGGATACCTTCTCCTTCCCTGCTGGTATATTGACTCGCTTGTGCAAGTCTTGTGCAGGCAACCAGAGCTGTTTTGAGTTCACAATTGTGCGTGTCTTCCTGGTGCTAGTTTATCTTGCTAGGTGTATGGAATTGAGTTCTGTGGATCTGAAAAGAAAGCATGTGCCTGTGTGCGTCAGTTCAGACTTGCCCTTGAGTGTTTATATGCATTGAACACACATAAAGGAAGATTTTGGGGTGTCATTTTTTTTAACTAAAGACTTTAGTATTTCTTCACTTGTTGGAACTTTTATTTTTATTTAAAAATCCCAACTGTCAAGAGCATTGAAAGTTCCTAGAATGAATACAATATAAAGAGCTGTGAACAGTATTGCAATTTTTGGAATTTATCGTAAAAGAGATATTTTATTAAGTTCTGCCCAGCTCAGCTTTGTCAGGAAAGATACATTCCAGCTAATACGATCTCTGCTGCTTCATGAAAGTAACTTTGTCAGTTAACAAAGTTATTCCTCAATCAGTTGAGCAAAGTTAAATAGACAAAGTTCCATAATATCACCTGTTGGTCATGACTATGTAATAAGGTTAATTTTAATAGGTTTGCTGATTAATTTGAAAAGATGGACCTCCCCCCAAAAATCATAGTGCATTAACCCATTGCTTGCTTAAAAGTACTGCCAAGTTTTAAAAGAAAAATTGGTAAGAATAAGTAATGTGTTTGTGTGTGAGTGTGTATGTGTACATTGGTGTATGTGTGTATTTGCACATGGGTCATAAGTGTATATGGGTGCCTATGAGTGTAGAGACCAGAGGTCTTCAGTAGCTGTTCAGCCTTTTTTTTTTTTTTTTTTTTTTTTTTTTATTAATATAGGATCCCTTCGTGAACCTTGAGATTGCCAATTTGGCTAGACTGTATATTCAGAAAGTCCCAAGGATCCTCCTGACTCCACTTCCCCAGTTCTAGTAATATAGGCATGTGTCAGGTTCTTAAAATTTAGCAGTTGTTCCGATAAGAAAATCCTGGATCCTATAAGATGGTTCAGCTGGTTGTTGCATGACTCTGATACCCCTAGTTCAATCTCTAGAGCCCTTATAAAGATAGAAGGAGTGAACTGACTCCACAGTGCTGTGCTATGACCTCCACATGTGTGCCATGGCATGTATGTACCTGCACTCACACACATATATCACACAAAGACATATAGTAATAACTAAATTTTCAAAAAGCTCAATACCATATTTTGTAAGTTCCAAATTGATAACTCAAACTTTTAAAATATGATGTAAAAATTCATCTCATTTTGAAGGAAGTATAATACAATACAATTACTACATTTGAAAAAAAACTATAGGGTTTTTTAGTATCATCATGTAATACCTGTACTGTAAGAGTTCAGATTTGGCATTGTACTCTTTGGTGCTGAGCAAAAAACTGAAAGCAGAGAGAAATGAATTCATGTACATGTGTATATATTTTATATAGTACTCATATGTATACATACATACACACACATATATATGCATATATATCCATATTATAAATGAACCATTAACATTTCTCTTATGTGCCAGGTACTTTATTAAGCCTTTTGTATGAGTTCTCTCATTTAATTTTCATCATAACTGTATGAGGTAGCCTGTAGCATTTGCTTTCTTTTTATTTCTCAGAGAAACAAGCAGGTATGTGGTGGAGCCTATACTTCTAACCAAGCTTTCTTACTTCACAGCTGGAACTTTTCACTCCCTATAGCACTTGTCTGGTGCTTGTGTAATTAGAGATTCAGAATTGGAAGAGATGATAGTCAAACTGTATAGCTTTCATATCAGGGCTGAAATCTGTCCCCCACCTCAGGCTCATGTCTGTTCAGCTTCTGCTGAGTAACTCCAGTAATTAGAATGTCATAACATCATGAGACAGCACATTCTATTATTGGACAGCTCCTATCAGTAAATATCTTATTCATCTGTGTATTGCACATTTGTCTTCCTGTAATTTCTATGTGTTGGTTCTAGTTCTGCTTCTGGAAAAACCCTTTCTACTTTCTCTTGGCAACTTTCAAAGACTCTGCTCCTGGACTTTGCTTCTGGCAGCTCCCTTGGGGTGTAGCATACATGGGTGGGGGCAAGTAAAGTGGTACTTGAGGGAACACTGTGGTCTTAGCCACTGCCTTTCCACTCCTTTCTCCTAGGCCTGCATTTCCATGTTCTTTCATGTGGGCGGATCTTCTTTATGCATTTTTGCTAGGAAGTCACCTGATAAATGGGGTCATTTCTGGTTATGCTTTAAAATTGGGACAATTTTTGTGTCTCTATTCACTGTTTTTGTTTTGGGTTTTGGAGACCAGGTTTCTCTGTGTGGCATTGGAGCCTGTCCTGTAGATAAGGCTGGCTTTGAACTCGAAGAGATCTGCCTGCCTCAGTCCCCCAAATGCTGGGATTAAATGTGTGCACCACCACTGCCTGGCTATCTCTATTCATTTTTATCTAAGTTGTTTGTAGCTGTTTATCACAATCTGAATATGTATGTTTTGCGTATTTTCTTAGTATTCCTCCTATTTGAATTAAAAAGCATTAAGTGATCTCCTGGTTCTATCCCTGCCTGCCATAATATTTGAGGACATACGATGTGACCAGTTGATACTTGTTAAATAAATCAACGAATTGCCATCACATTTACGTTTTAGGGTGCTGTGCCATCAAAGAGCTGGAGGACAGATGTTGCTCACATTCTAAGTTTTGAAATGAATAGTAATAACAATGTAATAATAATAGGTATTAATTTTTGTTTGCATATACACATGTACCTAATGTATGGGGGAGGCATGCTTGCTACAGTGTTCGTGTGTGTGTGTGTGTGTGTGTGTGTGTGCGCGCCTGTAGGGCAGAGGCAAATAATTTCGTGTAGTCACTTCTCTCTAATCACATTTCCATATTTTCAGGGACTGAGCTCAGGTGCTAGACTTGCATGACAAGTTCTTATACCCCTCTAAGCCATCTTACCAGGCTTGCTCACTTTCCTGGCAGAAGAAAATGTACTCTTGGAAACTGTATTCAGTTTTCGTTTGATCTTTCAGTTTCATACACTTATTGGCCAGTTAATTTCTCTGTGATCCAGGAATGTTGTCTGACAAAATATTTGTCTGTACCACATTTCCTGGTGTTGAATATTATAATGCTATTATTCTACAATACTAGTTATGATGAAAAAGGAACTTTAACATTGATTTTATCTTTTAATAGCTCAAAGCCATAGTTTAGTGGATAAAAGTATGCTAACTTTTAGAGTATTGATAAATCATGAATTTATTTGTGGTCTCTTTGTATCTCTTCATCTTGATTTTTTGACTGACAATGTATCTTACAGTTTTTTTTTTTTTGTTCCTGAACGTGACCATAGCCTTAGATAATTGGATATTTCCACATTAGTATGTTTTATTAGACATAGTAATTGAAAACAAATGAACAGATGAGGAGAGACAGATGAGCTGCTGTGACATCTACAAAATGGGAAGGCTGTAGCACAGTGGTTCTCAACCCTCCTAATGCTGATTCTTTAATACAGTTCATGTTGTGGTGACCACCCAGCCATGTAACTATTTTTGTTGCTACTTTATAATTTTACTACTGTTAATAACAGTAGCAAATTACAAATCATAATATAACCCTATTCTCTTATGGTCTTCATTGATCACTGTCAAAGCACAGTTCAACCACCAAAGGTGTTGAAACACATAGGTTAAGGACCACTTCTCGAGGGACACTATAGTATCTATCTGTTTTTTTCCCTTAGTGGGCAGAGTTTAGGAAACTCTCCTTGAATCCCGAGAAAACCTCATTTATTTCCATAAGATGGATGTAGGATATGGTCACTGGGAGGAAGCAATTTCCCAAGAGATATCTGTTTTGTCATTAGAGTAATGCACAGCAGATAGCTGATTTCAGTGAAGAAAACAACTAAAGTCAGCAGAATGTCTCATTGTAACAGGTGATCTGTCTATTGATGGAGTGAACAGGGAAGAATTTCTTCATAGTCAAAAGGTGTCTTAGGATGCACAGGGAAAAGACAGATATACTTTCTATACCGAGACAGTTGACTCTAGACCTATGAATTATTGACATAATGCTGTTATTGTTGTGGAATGTTTGCACATCTATGCAGATCAAATGATGCTGCGAGTCATTAGTGCTATGTTAGAATGTTCTGAATTTAAATCTGCAGAGTCAGGATTGAGGAACGTGGCTGCTTAATTACAGTTATTTTTAATGGGTTTGGAAATTTTTTTAATAACAAGGGGGCTTTTAGCCACGTAGTATGAATCTATCACCACTAAATACAAAAGCTTTGCAAATATGTCTGGCAAAGCAGATGATGACCAATGAATGCACTGTATCTTTGCATACTATTTTAGATCTGAATGGGAGTGATACATATTTTAGGATAATATATATTTATTATGGGTATATGAAAATACCTTAAGGTTTTTGTGAATTATATTAGAATGAAAATGATTTCACCAAGGATATGATTTCAGTGTAAACCTTAATTAGTAAGAGCAATCATGTTGAAGCGTTTGTTAAGCTAACAGATACTGTTGCTTGGGAATGAACATTAAGTTACGGATGTAAATAATTGTTTTTCACATTACACAAAGGGCTGTAATTTAAATTGGGCTCACAGACTGATGTTAAGGGGTAGGGAGGACTGGTCTCTGTAATGGCTAAATAGATAAAGAAAACAAAAGAGCAAAAATAAGATAGTCAAGAAACTTCTCAGACTCCTTTCTCTTTCCTAGATAGGAGTGCTGTCATAGTGTAACTCTGACCATGCAACTGATGCACACTCATTGCATGGCAGTTGTTACTGTAACTTACCATTTCCACTCTTATTTGTCCATGTCTGTGTGTTCATGCAGACAGCACAGCACAGGTGAGCCATCAGATGGCAACTTGACTAAGTTCTCTCCTACATTTAGTCCCTGTGATTTAACTTGATGCCAAATTAAATCACAGGGACTTTTTGGCTTGGCACCAAGTGCCTTTACTGCCCTGCCCCCTATTTTAGACACAACCCTACAAGATTACTCTTACTATTATAGTTTTCATATACTGATGGAAGTGAAATGCAAAGATTGCTCTGAGACAGTCAGTAAGCAAAGGGTAGGACATGGTTTGAGTTCTGTGGCTCAGGCCTTCCACTACATGTTCTTGTTGAGTATTATCTCCTTTACAACTGTGAGTGCTAATATAGCCTTCAACCCCAAGGTGGTTAATTCTACTGGATAGAAACAATAACTCTATTGGTCCTGTTCATGAGTTTTCTAGCATCACTGTGAGCTGGGAAAATCACCTGGGCTACCCTGTCCAAGAAGATGTCCAGGAAGAGGTGGACTTTGCTTTATGCTTTTAGCTTCTTAACGAAACATATTGCAGGTTTTAGTGTGTAGGTTCTGGTAAGCATTTTATATCTTCTTTATGTTTAAAGGGTTTTGAGACCAATTTAAAAATAGTTGAAATGTATGTGTACTTTTGCTATGGGGCACCACAAACACCACCTTTCTAATGTATGTGGAAGGATGAGTTCAAAGAGGTCTCAGGAAGAACTGAAGGAAATACTCTGCTGACAAAGACAGGACAATGCTTTAAAATGGTAACTTTACATTACTTGGTAGCCTTTATAGTAAATGCTTCCTTTAGCAAATGGGCTAGATTTGAATATTTGAACTATATGAATTTGTTATTCAGATTCTATCATTTGGCACCCACATTAAAACACTCCTGAGTTTATCCAGCCTTAATAAATGAGTATATATTGTAACATTTTCAGATATACAGGAAGGCAAAAAAGGTACAACAATCACAAATCAGTGTGACCACTTCCCTGCTTTAAAACCAACTCTACAAGCAGGGACAGGAGACATTTCACGCCACTGGTAAATTCCTACCTCTTTAATATAAGGTATAGTCTACCTAGTGTGAGGCTAAGGCAGTTCTACTTTATTTATTTATTTTGCTACTTAAGCTTTCTTGTTTAAATACATCAATTTTTTTTAGCTGTGTTTATATTAGTAAATATTTAGGCCATGGATTACTTTCATTATATACAGTATAGTTATGAATATTTGAACATTTCTGTATTTAATAAAGCCTATACTTTGTGTTTACATACTATGTTTTATGAGTAGGTTTTTGACAGATTTTGTCCACTTTTTCCAAATGTTTTCACTCTCCTATTGATTTACATATATTCTTTTGATATACATATTAATTCCTTATTTAAATTTGTATTGAGAATATATTTACTTAAGTCATGGCTTATTTCTCTATTTTATGGTCACTCAGTGGACAATAGTTTGACATTTTAATGCAGTAAAATTTATAATTTTCTTTTCTTTTTATATTATTTTATTTTTTATGTTTATTTTATATTTTGATTCCAGTTCCTGCTCCCTCCCTCCCTCCCTCCCTCCTTCCCTCCCTCCTTCCCTCCCTCCCTCCCTCCCTCCCTTCCTCCCTTTTTCTCTCTCTTCCATCCTCACATGCACCCCTCCCACCCTCCCCTCCTACCCACCCCAACTCCATAAGTAGGGTGGTGCCCTTCAGGAGGGGTCATCTAAATCTGTCAAGTCTTTTGGAGTAGGGACTAGGACTTCTCTCCTGTCTCTAGATTAAGGGAGTATCCCTTCATGGGGGATGTGCCCACAAAGACCTTTTGTGCACCAGGAACACATCCTGGTTCCACTGTCTGAAGTCCCTTAGACTGCTCAGTCCTTCTAGCTGAGACCCATGTTCAGGGGGTCTGAGTCAGTCCCATGCTGGATTCCTAGCTATCAGTCTGAGGGGCCCATTAGCTCCTTCTTGTTCAGGTCAGCTGTCTTTATGTGTTTCTGTAGCCTGGTCTTGTCGTCCCTCTCTGCATCTGGATTCCAGTTCAGCTCAGTGTTTAGTTGTGGGTGTTTGCTTCTGTTTCCATCGGGTACTAGATGAGGGCTCCATGGTGGTGGATAAGTTAGTCATTGATCTCATTATCAGGAAAGGGCATTTATGGTAGCCTTTCCACGGTTGCTCAAATTGTTAGTTGGGGTCAGTCTTGTAGGTCTCTGGACATTTCTTTAGGTTCAGTTTTCTATTCAGTCCTATAATGGCTCTCTTATGTTCTCTCTCTCTCTCTCTCTCTCTCTCTCTCTCTCTCTCTCTCTCTCTCTCTCTCTCTCTCTCTCTCTCCTCTCTTCTATTCCTCCCCTATATAGTTTATGTTCTGTTTTGGTTTTAAAAGACTTCTGTAATGAGGTAGTAAAACTTAAATATACTCTACAAAGCATTTCAAATGCTTTAGATGAAAATATTAATGAAGATCATTTTAAAACAATTGAAGAGACAAAAACTGACCTATCAACTGGCCTAAAATATTATTTAGCAGTACCATTTTAGTTAACACAAGATAAAGTTCAATATGGTGCTATCAACATTATATACATAAATTTACTATTCAAACTAGATATTTTATATAGATAAGTCTTTAGGGCTAAGAATCGGTAGACAGAGGTTCCTGCTGCCTGGTCCTGCCACCCTTCAATTCCAAATATACACACAGAGGCTCATATTAATTATAAACTGTTTGACTAATGGATCAGGCTCCTTACTTGCTAGCTGTCTCTTAATTATTAACACATAACTTTTAATCTGTGTGATTCTATGTGGTCTTATCTTACTGGAGAATGCCTGGAATACTGTCTTCCCAGCGGCTATATGGCATCTCCCTCATGGCCCTTCTCTGCCTTCCTCTTCCCAGAATTCTAGTTTTCTAGCCCCATCTCTACTTCCTGCCTGGCTACTGGTCAATCAGCATTTATTCTTCAACCAATAAGAGAAACATATTCACAACATATAGGGCATCCCCCATCAAGAATCTATTGGTGAACCACTTATTTACAAAACTCTCATTATTAGTGGTTTATTAGTGTATCAAAGTGTACATGTATATATCCATATTTCTTTATAGTAAGCTTGTTTCTAAAATCTGTACTTTATTCCACTGGTCTATTTATTCTGTCCATATTCTAATATTAGAGTTAGTATTACCTAAATTACAGCATATGGTTTTTAAGTTTCTCTTCAAGTAACTTGAAGTTCCCAGTTCTATTCTTTTGCTTTCCCTTCTGTGTTCAAAGCGTGTTTCCCACATTAAAAATAAGATTGTTAGCCAGCAAAGTAGTTAGCATGACATTTTTGTATATATGTAACATATATGACATATAAATTAATGTCACCATGCATTGTTCTACTTTGCCCTCCCTCCCCTGTCCTTCAGCCCCACCCAACGCTTCTTGTATTCTCTATCCCCCTCTACCCAGCCATGCTTTCTGCTTTTGTGTCAACACATTGCTTTCTTTTTTTCCTCTGCATACTCCCCGTTTTCAAGATCTCTTCTCTTTCATGCTTTCTTCTGCACTTCTTTCAGGACCTTTGCTCATGGGTACTTTATGTCTGCACACACACACACACACACACACACACACACACACACACACACACACACATATTAATACACTTAGTCTAGAATTGAATATGAGAGTCAATAATATATTGTTTTTCTTGATCTCCTTTATTTCTGTCCTTTTACATGGAATGATATGGTTTCCTTTTCTTTAATAGCTGAAAAAATTCCATTTGTGCCTGTGGTGCACACATGTGTGTATGTGCATGATATTTTCTTTATCCATTTATGTATTGATAGACAGGTAGGCAAGTTTCTACTTCCTAGCTATCATGAGTGATGTAGCAATTAACATGTATGGATATTTGATGTTTATTGTCTGTTTCTTAATATATGACTTACGGTTGTGAAGCTAGAATTGTAATCTAGTTTGCCTTGAAATATAAATCCAAGCAGGAAAAAGGATTATTACATTGTCTTAGAAAAATGAAGCCCAAAAGAGGCCATGAAACACTGTCAGTTGCTGGCAGGAATTTGTAGTTCCTTTCCTGTGATTTCAGAAGAACAGGACGTTTTCAGAGTTAAAAATGAGTACCAAGGAAAATGTATCCGTGTGGTTTCTCATTTTTCTCTTGAGTTCATATTCCCAGATTATATAGAAGTAAAGTCCAAGTTGATGTTGCATAATAGTAAAAAGTTTTCTATTTGCTTGTTTGTTTTTGTAATGCAGTATTTACAAATTGGACCTTATTGGGTTTACATTTGTGCTCTCTTGGAAACCTGCCTCTTCATCCTCCTCCTTCTAGTCTTTTACCCTTCAAAGTTGAATGCCTGCTAAGTTGGTCCTCAGAAGGCAGCAGCTGACTTTCCCTGGACTGGGGCAAGTGCTCTGCTACTCTTTCTGGCTGTTTTCTAGTCTGTGTTTTGTAAAGTCTCTTCATTTTATGATCTTTAGTTTAAATCAGATCTAGATTATACTGTTTAAAGGATACAAATTTGTAGAGTTTATTATTGTCTTGAGTCATAGCATTCCTCAGATATTTTATATACCTTGCAATGACATGGGTTTTGTTTTGTTTTGTTTTGTTTTGTTTTGGTATATTTTCAGGATTATACCAATTTCATTTTATAAAATAGCAGTGTAACTGAGAGGCACTGATAATTCTTCTAAGTATTTTGTAAATACCAATCATTCTTCTAAACATTTTTAAAAATACATGTAAGTAGTAACCCTCTTCATCCATTCTTTTGTAGATCTATGAAGTAGAAGCTGATTGAGACATAGTATATAATGTTATGCAAGCCCGTGCACTTTTTGGTTATTCGTAAAATGTCTGTGATACATGGTTTTCATATGTGTTCCTGCATGAGTTCCAAGAAAATGCATTCTGTGGCTAAGAAGGAATGGGAAGGCGAGGGTGGGGGCATAAAAAGCAAAACCAGAAAATGAGTATCAGGAGGCTTGTATACTTAAAGTCTATGATTAGTTAACTCTCTCTCTCTCTCTCTCTCTCTCTCTCTCTCTCTCTCTCTCTCTCTCTCTCTCTCTCTCTCTCTCTTTCTCTCTCTCTCTCTCACTCTCCCTCTCTCTCCCCTATCCCCCTCTCCCTCTCCCTCCCCCTCTCCCTCTTCCTCCTCTCCCTCTTCCTCTCCCTCTTTTTCTCAACAAGGAAAATGATAGCTGGCTTGTTTTGATGAGACTGAAACAGAAATAGAAAAATAGAAAAAAGAGATCTTAATAGGTAGTGTTGTTTTATCTTTACCAGCCTTCCATCTCACACACTCTGTTAGAAATAGAAAGGCTTTTAAAACTGCTTTCTTAATTAGACAGAGCTGAAACCTTGACTAACTCCTGATTCCTTTATGTAAAACTTCACATGATGTTAATCTGCTGAGCACCTCACAGTAACTGTGTACTGAAACTATAACAATAATTAGGGAATTTGTCAGCGGGATTGAATCTGAAAATTAAATGCTAAGACATTGTACAAATTTAGGGAACTATTTTTTTTTATATAAATCTCATAATAACATACTTTTTTTTTGTTATTTCCAGTGCTCTGCTGACCCAATATGATACTTCATTTTCTATTTTTACTTTTCTGATCACATTCATCTCAGTGTCCTAAGGAATGCATTACCAATGTCTTTTAGCTTGTTGTTTTATTGAACTAAAGCTCTGCTGCTTCCCTCTGAGCCAGTGGTCCTCAACCTTCCTAATGTTTGATCTTTTCATACAATACCTCAAGTTGTGGTGACTGAAAATCATAAAATTATGTTTGTTGCTACCTCCTGTCATTTTGCTACTGTTATAAATCATAATGTAAATATCTGTGTTTCCTTATGGCCTGAGGTAACTCCTATGAAACGGTTGTTCCACTTGCGAAGGGGTAGTGACCCACAGGTTGAGAACTGATGATTTAAACCCAACTTCCATTTTCTATTTCTGAAATTCACCTCTATTTTTACATCTCATAATAAATGAATATTTCATATGTGAAAATTGTTTTGTTCAATCAGCAAGTATATGTATACATATATTTATAGTATATACTGGAATATTTTTATATTTGCACATATTGAGAAATCAGTAACTCAAACTAGCTCATATATCCTCCCATAAGTAAGTTTTGTGATATGTGTTTAAGATCTACCATAGCAACTTTTAAATTTATATTGTTATCAGTGATAATCTCTACGATATTCCCAAGGTCCTGACAATTTATTCACTCCAAGAGAAACTTTCTTTTTAATTAACATTATATGACTACCCAGAAATAGTCATTCTATTCTCTGCTTACATATGTTTCACTTTTTTAATTGTTGATTATTTTATCTTTTTTATCTTTTTCTCTTTTCCTTTGTTCCTTGCCCAAAATGATACTTCATTTGTCTCTCTGTCCTATGATGTAGTGTGTGTGTGTGTGTGTGTGTGTGTGTGTGTGTGTGTGTATATGTATGTATGAATGAAAGACCTTTAGCTCTATTTGTCTCTCCTCTTGTATTCCCTCATCTATTCTACCCTTGTACTCTCCACCATAGTTTAGTCCTTTCTATTTTATTACTTTTTATAAATAGTTCTAGAGTGGCATAGAAAAAATGTCTTAAGGATTGATACTGAGGCAATTTTGTGTTTATTATGAAAATTTTGGAGCACAGGATGATATAGACAAGGAATAATTATCACTCATTCTCAGCTCACTCACTGTTTAAGTCTGTCTTCATTTTCCTTTTCCATTTCTATCTCTTTTATTCATCTTTTTTTTTAATTTTCTACTTTTCCTCTTTTGTTTTCAAGTTTCCATAATGTTTTCTAGTAGAATTTTTGAAAAAAAGTATTTTACTAATTTATGTTCTACTTTGTATTCAATGCCTTAAGTATTGGTAATATTTTCCCATATTTAAAAAAAGAACATTTTCTTCATTTTATGATATATAATAGTAATTTAATCATTGTTATTAGCTGTTCAATCTGGTAACAGGTTTTTTGTTTTAATGATTAAACTGTCCTATGAGTCATTTAAGGGAGTAAAATATCATATGTAAAGGCAAAACCAAGGGTCATACCCTTTTGTAGATGCTTAGAACATATTAGGAATTGATTTTTGTGAATAATTATCTATTTTAATTTCTTACTAGTATGATAGAGGAGTGAGTTGTGGCTTTTGTTATTATAGGGTTTTTATCAGTGTTCTTTGAAATTAAGCAACTTTAAAATTTTGGATTATACTTCAAAACATTTTAGGTAGTTCAGAAGTTTTGATCATCAATATCATTATAATTCTTTATAGAGATAGAAGAGGGAGGGCAGCTAGTGCAGTTACAAAACTATGTTGACAGAGTAGCATTCGTCATCAAATGGAGAACCCAGGGACAATAGGAATCCACTGGATTAGTATTCCACAGTTCAGTGGAAGCTTTTTTATGGTAAGGGCTGCTCCCAAGTGGAAAGAGAAAAATCCCATATAAACTAGTATGTGTAATATACAAATATCAAACTTTTTATTTCAAACTCCTAAGAATTCCAAGACACTAAAGACTTGTTTTGGAAACATTAAATGTTCATTTTAATTATTGACTGTAATTATTTGGGAATAAATTGAATATAAAAAGTCTCTCTGAACATAGTTAGAAAGTTAAAGTACTTTCCAGTTACAACAAATTGTCTAATTTTTCAGATATCAGTGGGGTGTCCAACAATTCAATTTATTTCTGACCCCTGTAACCCAAACACAATGTTAGACTCCACTGGTGTGTTAGCCTACTTACAAAGACTACCACAAAATCAGGCGCCTGATGCAAAAATCTTCAGATTACTTGTGAACTGTCTACCTAAATAAGGGATTTCATAATCTACTAATCAGAAAGGATGTATGCTTTTTAGAGTTTGCCACAAAGAATTCTTGTTGTGGAATATTATTTTAAGATGTGTTTCATTCATTTATGCTGTGGAATATTTGTTTAATTATGCAAAGACATGTTACATTCTTTTATATTGTATTTGTTTAACTATGTAAAGCTATGTTACTTTGCTTTTTAGAACATCTGATTGTTCTACTAAAGAGCTGAATGGTAAGTAACAAAGGAGGAGAAAGGATAGGAGGAGAAATCTGGGAAGAAAAGGTCAAGGAGGGAGACAGGAAGAGAGAGGACATCAGGGGCCATCCATCCACCCAGCCACCCAGCTTCAAAGCCACCCAGCAACCCAGTCACCCAGCTACTCAGTCACCCAGCCACCCAGCTACCCAGCCACCCAGCCACCCAGCTACACAGCCACCCAGCCACCTAGCTACACAGCTACACAGCCAGCCACAGAGTAAGAAGTAAAGAAAGGTATATAGGATAGAGAAAGATAAAAGTTCAGAAACAAGAGGTAGATGAGATACTTTAACAAAAGCTCCCTACAAAAGAAATAAGCCAAGGCCTGGCATTCAGAAAAAAGAGTAAGTCTGCATGTATTTATTTGATGGGTGGTGGGCCCCTCAAAGAGCAAGGAGTCTTAAAAAACAAACAAACAAACAAACAAACAAAACCAGATTCATGCCAGGGATGAATGGAAGAAGACACTAATAGTCCTTGTGGGTGTGGAATGCACAAAAGCTGTGATACTCATTTTCTATGCAATATCCTATCCTCTTGATGTGTTTATTAGCTGGAAGTTCTCTCTTCTCCGTTGTTTACAGTTTTTTTTCTTCCTTATTTGATGCTCTAGGTGTCACTAGGTAAGACATGATCCATCATTATCCCAATCTTCTATCTCTGTTCTTCCCCTGATGTTGAGGTGGGAGCTGATAATGATAGTTCCAGCTGTCTAGTTATGGTTGGTGTCTCTGGTACTCTTTTCCCATTTGGAAACATGCTGTGAGTTACCTCATTAGAATATAAGTATCTATTGCCACTTGGGAATTTGTAATCCAGAGGATTAAGGATTCAGGAGCTTTGTGTCAAACACTGGGAACAAAGGCCAAATATATAATATATTTATGTTATAACATATAACATATATTATATGTTATAGAAGTTCCTAGTTTGACTTACGGCTACTCTCAAATTAAATGCACACACACACACACACCATACACACCCCAGGAACCCAGTCTGTATTTTGGAGTCTGCATGTGTGCTCAGTTTGATTTCTACCCCACAACTCTGTACCAGGCATCTCTATTAGCAATTGTGTCTGCTCATTTGTGATTCAATTCTAATTAATGTTCAGGCCCCGAGTTAGTAACAAACCAATAGACTTAGCAGTTTGATCTTTTTTTCTGATTAATGATAGCATGATTTAAAGATAAATCCGGCACAAAGACTAAAAACCAAACATAAGTCAATCAAATGAATTAAATCAGTTAAGTATTACTGAAAGATGTTTTTTGGGAGTTGGCTGTTTTTATGATCTAGGGAATTTTTCACCCTGATGTTACCAAACTGTTTTTCTAGGTTACATTCCCACTAAACACCTTTGCATTTGAGATTGTTTTCTAACTGAAACAGACTTTAACATCTTCTAAGTGTGTGTGTGTGTGTGTGTGTGTGTGTTGTGTGTGTCTGTGTGTGTGTGTGTGTGTGTGTGTCTGTGTGTCTGTGTAGGGGGAGTCAATATTGTTAAATATACAAACAATGTTCCTTCTTCAGGGAAGGTTATCCTTGTGACTGTGATCAGCATGCAGGGTGCTTCTCTGAGAGTAACAAGTGTCTGAGCCCTTAGCCCTATCCCTGACACAACAGATGGATGATGAACCAGCAATGGCAACGGAATGGCCGTTGCCAAAGTCAGAATTAGTGGGGTTGTAATTCTAATCAGTATGGCCATCTCAGTAGCATGTAAAATTTGGTGTATTTATTCAGCAGTGGTGAGAGGTTCCAAAAGTGTCACTGTGCTTTCATTTTGAAAATGTATTTTTTAATAATTTAATATATTATGATACATGTCCACTGAGAATAATTAGAACAACAGGCAAATGAAGTTTTAAAAATCAATAATTCTATAGTTATATAATAGTACTAATTTATGTGTTTCTGTTTTTTGTGTAACTGGGGCCCTTACTATATTTAGATTTTCTTGTTTTCATTTACCAAATAAAAAATTCCCAATACCTATTTTGATGACTATGTTAAGTCACTTTTATAATCATGCCTTTATATGCTTAAGTTCTCAATTGTCAATTCCAGTTTTCAATATAAAAGCAGTGCTGTGAGGAGCATATTGCATATAGAGTTTTGTGTTTAGCACAGTTTTAGCGAATCATTAAGGGCTGGGGAGAATGTTCAGTTATCAATCATGATGACTCAAGTTCGGATCTCCAAGACCCATCTAAAAAAGCAGAGATATGTTAGTGTGTGTATATTATCTTAGTTCTGGGGAGGCAGAGGAAAGAGGGTCCGTGGGCTTTAAAGGCCAGCTAGTTGAACTAATGGGTAAAATTGTTGTGTCAGTAAGAGAGACTGTCTCAAAAAACATAAGCAAGGGATTGATAAAGAAGGCATCCAACATTAATTTCTGGATTTCACATGTGCATGCATAATTAGTGTACTTGTCACAATGTGCCATCTTATTTCCCAATGGAGGGTATCACATAGGTTCATGTGGTTGTGGGTGTGTCTGACTCATTCAGATCATCTTAAAAGTGTACTGCATTAGTGGTTTATGAGTTATCCAGGAAGGATGTACAGATAGGTTTCAGGCAGCTATAAGGGACTTAGAGTGTCATAACTGGTTGAAATTCATTAGCCGAGATGTGAATGGAAATGGAAATAAAACTTGGGTAGTGCAGTGCTACTGTAGTGGGGAGATAGGTCTAAGAAACTGAAGTTAAGAACATATAGGGAGTAATGTGAAATTGTGTTAGTAGGATCAATGTGGTAACCAGACACTGAATATTTTGAAACGTTCCATGGTCATTGCTAAGATTTGGAGATGGGATCTAGGATCCCCTCAAATATAAAGATATTTAAGTGCAAAAGTCCTTTATATAAAATGGTTTACTGTTCCCATATAATCTAGCACATCTTCCTGTGTACTTCAAGTCATCATTATAATACCTAACATGTGAATAATATGCAGAGTTGTTGCATGCAATAAGTAATAACAACAAAAAAATCTATACATGGTCAAAACAAGTAGAAGTTTTTATTCAAATGGATGTGATCTGCAATTTGCTGAATGTATACAATGAAATTGGGAACTGTAGGCATGAGCAGCTACTGTACTTTTAACTACGCCGAAAACGTTTTTAGAGTAGGTTTTATGTTCAAAGCCTTTGTGGTAATCCAGTAAAATATGGAGGAAGCCAAAATGTACTTATCCTTCAGTGGAAATGAAGATTAAACTAATTAATAAACTAAGGTCAATTGTGCATCTTATTTTCCCTTTCAATGTATTTATATTGCAAGACTGAAATGTTAATGGTATAGAGAAGTATACTCAGGGCAGCATTTGGAGTACTTGGAAGTACAAGATCAAACAACTGCAACAATGCAAATACTTGAAAATTTTTCTTGCTTATTTGAGATTTTTATATAATTACATTATTTTCCCCTTCTCTTTCCCTTATACCCCTCCTTGCTTTCTTTTGAACTTACGGCCTCCTTATTTGTTATTTTATACATATGTATATGTATATGTATATGTATATGTATATGTATATGTATATGTATATGTATATGTATATCTAAAAACAACCTGCACAACCTATATAATGTTATTCATGTGTATGTTTCCAGGGCTCACCATTTGGACTGGATAATCAATTGTCATATCCTTCCCTGGGGAAGACTGTTTCTTCTGCTCTCAGTATTTCTTACTTTCCTGTAGTTCTTTGTGTCTACTTGAGGACTCTGATGTGATCTTTTCTAATAATTTCAAAAGCTATACCCATAATGTCTCACTCATGTCACTACTTAAACATGAGTTGAGCAAGGGCCACAATAGACATGCTAGAGTGGACAGTGAAAACTCATGAGGTCTCATGTTTTTAATTCCTGAGAATTTGTTTTTGTTGCTTGGAATCAATTTATATTATAAACTTTTTAATTAGCACTCTCCTGAAAGATTATTTTTTCTGCAAATAAAACACTCTGTGAAAGTTAAAAGTAAGTTTTGTAACTTCTTTTCATTTCATGATAGGGACAAAAGCCAAAATGGATGTTCAGACGTGGTATTTGAAAACTTCAAAGCTGGCACTGGCTTTGGCGATTATCCACTCAAAACCAGCAGACAGAAGCAGCAGAGAGTATACAGAGCACCTCGCGGCCTTGGTGACCCAGAAGGAGTCCAAATGTAAATCCAAAGTTGAAGCTTTAGAAGCTGAAGTTCTGCAATTACGTCAAGAACTTTTCCTGAGTAGGATTTCCTCAGGGTTGTTTAACAATGGTATGTGAAATCAGTTTTCAGTAATTTATAAACTGATTATTATCATAGTTCACTAGAAATTTATTACAGAAACCCGAAAATGTTTATTTCTCCCATTTTCCCCCATATGTTTTGTTACTTTTCTTTGCTTGTTAAGTTTTGTTACTTTTCTTTGCTTGTTAAGTTTTGTTACTTTTCTTTGCTTGTTGGTTTTACTTTTAGTTAATCATTACAAGTTATTGCTACCTTCTGATGAATGGAACCACATTAGGCTAGGATATTAAGTTAACAGAATTAAAGTACCCCAAATGTGAAGACAGTTGTTTATTATTGTTGTTATGTTAATGAGGATTGAACCCAGGGCCTTGAATAGCTTAGAGCAAACATTCTACCACTCAGTAGAGGTGATTTGAGGTTGACTGAAGAAATCCATTTTAAAATTTTATTGTTAAATGCAGTTATAGTTTTCTTTTATATAAAAGCTGATATTTAAAAAGTACCAGTTCCTTGTGAATCATTAAGGCCCCAAAATATACAAGATAAAGGACTATTTTTTCTCTTGGTCATCTCCCATTCTAGTGGGAGAAACAGACCTAAAATTAACCCAGTTGTGATGTATTGCAATAGAGAGAAGGATAAAATGCCAAAGAAGCCATTCATCCTTTTTAATTTTTTTGAAGGTTCCAGAGGTGTGGTCTTCCAAGTCTGTATACATGTCAATGAAATTGTTGCAGGGGATCTAGAAAATGGTAGTAGAAGTATGAGCAAAGAGGGAGGAGTAGAGATTATACACCCATTCAGACACTAGCACTGCTACACTAGCATTTCATTTTGGAGCAACCAAACTCCTGTGAGCAAGTTGTACATGACAACAACAAGGGAGAAAGATCAGAAAGGCCCTAAATATCAAGCTACTCCCAAGATTCAAACCATAGTAGAGATATATTTATATTATTAAATGTTTCTTTCTGGAGTTTTCATTGTTTCTTTCTGTTTGTAACTGTTCTTAAGTGTTCAGAGGCTCTCCGTAGATGCTAAATTGAACACTTCTTGAAACATTGAGAGTATGGGGAACATAATTTACAGAGTCAACTGTCCATTGAACCAGTAGAACAGTCTAGAATTAAATAAAGAAGGGCTGAAATGGTTTATAAAACATCTTAGGAACTCAGATAATTTTGTATTCTCATTTATTTTCTTAATTTTCTTAGTGGATAAGTAGAATCTAATTGTAGGACTATACCTCGTACCATGTTTTCTTTTTGCGGAAATGTTCAGTAGTAGTAGTAGTAAAGAAGGAAGTGTAGAAAGAAAGGAGAAAGTGAGGGAAGGAGACAAAAGGGGGACTCCTGAATACCTTGTGGCATCTGTCTCAGCCTTTTTGATGATTTGTGCCTGACACACTTCTCTATTCAGTAGGAGCTCCTTTCTTTTCTAAAGTTCTTCATTTTAATTGGAAAACATGCTCATGCTCAGTTTGTTCACCCGTAAAAGGCTTAGGGCTGTTTTTGAGAGTTTTGATCTGGGTTTTGTGGAGCCCAATGTTGGCCATTGGAAAGGAAAACAATCTACCAAGGAGAATCTACCTCTTTGGATAAAGAGTTAGAGTGTCTTGAAAGATAGGGATTAGAAAATCCCTTTTCCTCAACATCTTCTTTCTTTTATGCACTCTGTCAAGCCCAGAGATGATTTGGGACTGTGGTAGCCATTAGCTAACATGGTCAGAATGGAAACCTATGAGGTTAAATGAACCTGCATCCCAGTGACATTGTTCTGTAGATGAAGCACTTCTTGCTACTGAACGTTTAAAAGGTGGAGGATGGTAAAATCATTGTTAACAGGTCTTTGTTCTTCATTTCTGAGGAATGGTCGGAGGTCATGAATGAGTGGAGTTAATAATGAGCATAGTACCTTCTATGCCAAGAATCTTCCTATTTTGTAGGGGAGAAAATAAGTGAAAAATAATATTCTTCAGTTTTAAATGGCTTTGTTGAAGATGGCCACAAGAAGTTTGCCAGTACTTAATCTAGGGTTGAAAAAGTGGAAGAGAGGAATTTAAAAGCATAGCATCATGCCAGGAAGGTGTTAATGGCCCCAAAAGGACAGATAAGGACCAAAGACATGCTGACACAGGGAACATATTAGACCTTCAGAGGTTGAGCTCTTCCAAGAAGATTCAATAGTGGTTAACATTTCAGAAAGAAGCCATCCCTCTAGGACTTTTTATTAGGTACTCAGTAACCTCTTGGGTTAGGTGTATCTACTTTTTATGTATCACTGTAATCTCTCCACATCTGACCATTCCTAATGGGATTATTTTACCTAATTATCCAAACTCAACTGTATAACTTTACTTCTCTTGCTTTATTTATTATAATTAAAGTACATTTATTTATGCAGCATCAGCATTTTCTACTCTATACTATACCCTATCTCAAGTCTTCTGATTGCTTTGGAAAGAAGTCTGAAATCCTTAAGTTTAGATTACAACTTTTTCAGTGGTTGAAGCTGAAATCTGCTGGCTTTGTGTAATCTATACCATGTTTGCAGGAATTGTGTTGATATTCATCATCAGCACATTCAGATTTTTAGCAGTGTCTACCTTTTCAGGGGTAGTTAGTGACTGTTGAATAAATTATAAAATGAATAAATGTTGGCATTAGTAAAAACCTACCCTTGCTTGTGTGTGTGTGTGTGTGTGTGTGTGTGTGTGTGTGTGTCTGTGTGTGTCTGTGTGTGTCTGTGTGTGTCTGTGTGTGTGTTTTGGGATCTTGGGATTTTCCTATCACTTGTTGCAATAGGTGTAGACACAGAACAAGTCTAGCATCTTGCAGAAGAGGCTGTTGGTAGGATGAGTCTCTGACTCCTACCACTCAGGAAGTTTAATCAGATTGGAATATATGGATAGTGACAATGGCAGCTTCCTTTCTTTGAAATAGAAGCTAGTTGGGAGTGTACATTTTGTACAGCCATTTTGGAGATCAGTATGGCAGTTCCTCAGGAAAATGGGAATCAGTCTACCACAGGACCTGGCAATCCCACTCTTAGGCATATACCCAAATGATCCACATCCATGCAACAAAGACATCTGTTCAACTATGTTTGTAGCAGCATTATTTGTAATATCAAGAACCTGGAAGAAACCTAGATGCCTCTCAATTAAAGAATGGATAAAGAAGATGTGGCACATTTACACAGTAGAATACTACTCTGCTGAAGAAAACAAACAAAACCCCCCAAAAACAATGGAATCTTGAAATTCGCAGGCAAATGGATAGAACTTGAAACCATCCTGAATGAGGTAACCCAGTCACAAAAAGAAGAACATGGTATATACTCACTCATATATGGATTTTAGACATAGAGCAAAGGATCACTAGCCTATAGTTCATACCGCCTGAGAAGCTGGGAGACAAGGAGTAATCTAAGAGATTTATACACGGTCCCTCACAGAAGGGGAAAGGAACAAGATCTCCTGACCATATTGGGAGTGGGGGTTGGGCAGTGTGTGGAGAGTGGAAAGGGAGCTAGGAAAAAGAGAAGGGGAGGAGGGGAAAGCACATGGGACTAGGAAGATTGAGTCAGGGGAGGAATAGATGTGACAGAGAGAGAGAGAGAGAGAGAGAGAGAGAGAGAGAGAGAGAGAGAGAGAGAGAGAGAGAGAGAGAGAGAGAGAGAGAGAGAGAGAGAGAGAGAGAGAGAGAGAGAGAGAGAGAGAGAGAGAGAGAGAGGAGAGAGAGGAGAGAGAGAGAATAAAAGAGGGAGCCATCATAGGTTTCAAGAGAAATGTCCAGAGACCTACAGGACTTTTAAGACTGACCCCAATTAACAATTTGAGCAACAGTGGAAAGGCTACCATAAAAACCCTTCCATGATAATGAGATTGATGACTAACTTATCCACCATCATGGAGCCCTCATCTAGTAGCTGATGGAAACAGAAGCAGACACTCACAGCTAAACACTGAGCCGAACTGGAATTCACATGCAGAGAGGGAGTACAAGACCAGGCTATACAGAAATCCACAGAGACAACTGGGAATTCAGCATGGGACTGACTCAGATCCCCTGAACATGGGTCTCAGTTAGAAGGCCGGGGCAGTCTAAGGGACCTCAGACAGTGGAACCAGGATGTATTCCTGGTGCACAAAAGGACTTTGGGAGCACATTCCCCATGGAGGGATACTCCCTTAGCCTAGAGGCAGGAAGGAGGGCCTAGTCTCTACTCAAAATGATTTTACAGATTTTGTTGACTCCTTCTGGAAGGCACTACCCTCTCTGTGGAGTGGGAGGTGGATGGGATGGGAGGGTGGTTGGGGGCCATGGGAGGGAGGGAGAGAGGGAGGGAGAGAGGGAGATCGGGAGGGAGAGAGAACTGGGATTGATGTGTAAAATAAGAAATATAAATAAGAAATAAATAAAGAAGAAAAGAAACAGAAGCTAAAATTTATTTAGAATACTTCCAGAATTTTAGATGTTTGCCCAATGTGATTTTTTGTTCTAGAAATAGGACAGATATTTTTCCATATTATTATTACCATTATTAATTTGGCTCTAGAAATTGAGCTCATGGTCTCATGTATGTATATACATTATTTCTTAGCTATACTCCTAAATCTACAACAAATTTTAATATTCTTATATTTAGGGCTAATTTAGCTTTTGGTATATTGTATTTGTGCTTTTTAAATGCCTCAATGTTAATCTGTTTTTGAGGTTAGTGCTATATTAAAAATTTTAATGTACAATGATTCTGAATTTAATATTAATATCTTAGAGCCTGAAATTTATAGTTTTTAGAATAAATTGGATTTTTAGTGAACAAAACTTATATAGATATCTCTGGAAAATATATAGTATACTGTCATTCTTGTTATCAAAGCAAAAATAAGATCAGATAAGTCAGGCAAATGGGGTCGGCCTAAGACTCTCCATTTTTGTCCATCTTCTAGTGTGGATGCTGCTGGTGTGACTGACAGGGCTGAGACTTCTCCTTTAGTATAATAAGCTTGACTGAAAGGAACAGGAAATAAACATAGTAGTTGTGTAATGTGTGTAGTTTGAAAGATTAGATGACAGGAAAATAGAAGATACTGAAGATGGGGGATTAAAAAAAGAATCCTACATGGATCTAGAAAAAAGTAAGTAGAAGCAGGAAAGGGTATCCTGAGCCCCATAGATGTAGATGGAAGATGAAAGTTTCTGTCCCTCCCAGTCCTGTAGCCATTCAGCCCCAAATAAACACACAGAGGCTTACATTAATTATAAACTGGTCTATGACTCAGGCTTCTTAATGGCTAGCTCTCTCTTAATTATTTGCAGATTTCTATTAATCTATTTATCTTTACATGGTCTTGGCTTACACGAGAATCCCTGGGCAGCTACTTGACCTCTCTCTCTCTCTCTCTCTCTCTCTCTCTCTCTCTCTCTCTCTCTCTCTCTCTCTCTCTGTCTCTCTGTCTCTCTCTCTCTCTCTCTCTCTCTCTCTCTCTCTCTCTCTCTCTCTCTCTCTCTCTATTTCTCCTTCCTTTCCCCTTCCTCCTTGTTTGGAATTCCCACCTAGCTAAATTCTACCTGTCCATTGGCTGAAACATCTTTATTCGCCAATAAAAGCAGTACATATTTGTATCATACAAAGGGACCTCCCCCATCAGTCTACATCTCTAAGGTTCTTATTGTCTAGCTGGGCATCAATTTCACATTATCTTTTAAGGTTCACATTCTTTCCCTGTTCTTCAAGTAGTCTTAATTTACACGTGTACCCTTTAGTCCTAATGTTTAATTTTTTTTTCCAGCTGCCTTTGGATTTTTATTTTTGCTTTTATTTTTCTGCTGTTTTTCTTTGTGTCTTTGATCAGTGTTGGATGAAAATGGTGGAGTGATGATCATCTAGAATTAAATAAATGATAGTAAATGGAGTGGGGTCCTATGGAATCCTCAACAGTATTTCCTTAAATCAGTAACATCAGTTGGGAAGTTGCTGGGAAAGAAAAAATGCTCAAATCCTACTAAAAACTGAATAAGAAGCTCTGGACACCCAGTAACCCATAACTTAACAACTCTTTTAGGTGCTCATGATGAGTGCTGAGGTTTCAATCCAACTGTTTTAAAGAAATAAAATTGAAATATGCATTCATGAGACATCATCTAAAAATGGACCAGAAATGAGCCAATAGAAACTTAATTATTGCCTGGTAAAATATGTGCATGCAGTAAATGGAGAGGGCAACAGGCCTTGGAGCATTTTATAATACCAAGCAAAAATACTGAGCCTGCACTTCCAGAACTCAGTGTTCATTTAGAGTTGATTGAAGAAGAAAATTAAGAGAAAGAAAGTCAGCAAACCAACAGTAACATTAGTGACATTAGTACTGGTGTTGGATAGTGTTCCATACTGCTAAGTGAGCTGCATAGACAAGTGTAACAAGAATTCAGGGATAGATTATTGTTGCTTCCTTTTCAGGGGACTTCTGTTTTTCTAGTCTTCCCTTCTCTTTCTGCATCCTTACTGCTCTTTTCTTCCGTAAGCACCTGTGCTGTTTGAGGTCTGCTAAGATATCCCATACTTTATGGTGTGAATTGTACCATTGTATAAGGCAGCATTTTCTTTTTTCTATTAATAATATAATTTAAAAATTTTACATGTTGATCCCAGTTTCCTCTCCCTCCCTCTGTCACTCCCTCCCTCCCTTCTTCCCTCTTACCCTCTTTCCCTCCTCACATGCATCCTGACCATCCTCCCTTCCCATCCCCCCACCCCCATTCTACATGTAGGGCTAAGGCAGCATTTTTTTTTTTTTACTCTCAAGAAAGTATCTGTTTCTTCTATCAGTTTTAAGTAATTTTAAAGGTATTTTTGTAGTGAACGCTTGATTATGAGGAAATTCTGTATATTGTATACTGACAATCTATAATGAATGTTAACTTGGATGAAACTGTAACAATCACTTGAAGAATAATCAAGGTAACCAATACGCTGGGGAAATCCACAGAAACAGCTGACCCGAGCAAGTGGGAGCTCACAGACTCCAGCCAAACATCTGGGGAACCAGCATAGAACCAAACCAGGCCCTCTGAATTTGGGTGACAGTTAGGAGGCTGGGCAGTCTATGGGGTCTCTGGTGTTGGAGCCAGTATTTATCCTTAGTGCACAAATGGACTTTGGGAGTGCATTCCTTCATGGAGAGATATTCTCTCAGCCTAAATACATGGGAGAGGGCCTAGGCCCTGCACCAAATGATGTGACAGACTTTGATGATCCCCCATGGGAGGCCTCACTCTCCCTGGGGAGTGGATGGAGAGGTGGGGCAGGGATAGGTTGGGTGGGGAGGGATAATGGGAGGGATAGGGAACTGGGATTTATATGTAAAATGAGATTGTTTCTAATTTAAAGAAAAATATTTAAAAAATAAATATGTTGCTGTAAATGAACATCAGAAAATTATAGACAATAAGACAAAACAATCTTCCCATGTAAGTAAAGTTTCACATCACAGATGCTGAACAATATAACATATATTTACATTATGTTCCAGGACATATAGAAACCTAAAGTAACTGGCCTTAATATAAAACATGTTGAATGTATTTCTAAGAATACATACAATAGCACATTTTAGTGTACTCACAGTCAGCTGTGAGTACTTCAAAGGGATGTCTGGAGATACTGGTATGCTAATGGAGACGTTAGGGTCTGAGATGTTCTTAGCCAGTGAAAAGACCCATTGCTTCATATCATCAGTTTTGGACAAAGTATATGATTGTTTTGTTGTATCCAGTACCCATTTTTTTTCTCAAAAGTTCAAGTAAATCCTACGTATATGTCTTTAATACATTCAGGATATTTCTGCCAGTGTTTGTACTGTAAAATACACAAGAAAGAGGCTGTTCACTGAAATCTGGGTTTTATATTTTCAAAGTACTGATGTTAAAACTAGTTTTTTAGTTAAATTCATTTGAAAAACAGCTGAGTTGTTTTCCTGCTCACCCACGGTTTTCAACTCAATGAGATCTTGGACATAGGTTTGTTTTCAGAAGATCTATCTGGCTCCAGTGATAATATAATTTCAAAATAAGCTAACAGTTATGCAATAATAGAAATTATTTTGATGAGGCTTGGTGAAATTTTCAATGTAAATTAAATTGTAATTCATAAAAGGAGCTTAAATTTTATGTTGACAGATGTATCTTGGTGAAAAGTGACTGATGAAAATTTAAATGTTTCTTCTACATAGTTTATAATATTTAAAGTTTTCTAATTTGTAATTAAAACAGAATCTACAGGCTTTAGGCATCTTGCTTTTTGACCATTGTTATTCTAATAACAAATACCATTTACCCTGGAATTTAGTATTATTTGCCCATTTCTTTTTATAAAGTAGTATTTTTTAACAGAATGCCCCCATTCTTTGACCTACTTCATACAAATTAGAGAGCAGTTTGCATATTTTAATACCTAATTTTGTTAATAATTTAGTGTGCTTTCAGTGACTTTAAAGCTGATTCTACCTGTGTATTGTATAAATGTTTAACCTCATCTGATTAGTTCTCATTCAGTGAACTGTGAAGCATCTCATCATAGCTGTAATTTCTGAGCAGCTGTCAGCCCTGGGTGATAGGCTGCTTTGTGTGACTATGTGCCTCTGCAACATAATTAGAGAGATAACATGGTTATCTGGAGCCAGAGAGGTGTGTGCCCAGGTGATCTGGAGAGAGGAAGAGGAAGGGAGGGAGACAGGGAGACAGAGAGACAGATGACAGATAGAAGAAACACAGAGAGAAAGACAGAGACTAAGAGAAAGGCTTTAGCCCTCATCCAGATTATGAATATATCAAAAATTGGCAGTGTATGGTTATAGTTTTGAAACATGAAGGGGTCATGGGCATAAGCTGAGGCTTGGCATTGTGAGAGGCCAAGAGACACCATTGGTGAAGGCACATCATCAATTGTAGTGGAGATCCTGGGAATAAAGGAGTCATAGAGAGAAACAGAAGCTTGCCATTGTAAGAGGCTACTAGCAGAGTTGCAGTGAAGCTGCAGCATATTGGAGATGCCAAGACTGTGGGATTACTGAGTAGGACAGTGAAAAGTGGAAAGTGACACTGACTTGAGCATACCTACCAAACAAGATATATGTGATGGGGTTATCATCAGCATTGCAGTGGTACCAAGCACTTTGGAGCTCAGAAGATCATGATTCTTGGATGTCAGATATTGAACTATTCCTAATGTTGAATTTAGGTTTTGCTTTGATCTGTAACTGTGCTCTTTTGTTCTGTCTTGCAGTGAGAAAGTATATGCCTTGTTTTAGACTTTTAAAGGAGTCCACTGCCAAGGGAGATTTGGATTTTTAATGAGACCATGAACTTTTATTATGTAAAACTTTGTAAAGACTATGAGACTTGTATAATTTCACTGAATGTGATATTTACATGAGCTCTTGGATACAAGGAAAGGAAAAGTTATAGTTCAACGTGTTGTGTTTCTATGTCAAATTTGAAAAGGAGAGGATTGTGGGGGTTACTTTTTGTCAATTTGATACAAATCTAGACATGCCTAGGAATAAGGAATCTCAGTTGAGGAACTTCCTCCAATAAATTGACTTGTGCTCTGGTTTGTGTGGTGTTGTCTTGACTGAATATTTATCCAGGAGTTTTGAGCCTGTCTGGGGTAGAACCATCCCTAGACAGACGGGCCTGAGGTGCATAAGGAAATGTATCTGAACAAAGCAGAGGAAGTAAGCCAATAAACAATATATTTCCTTGGTCTCCCACCTCCAGGTTCCTGCCTTGGCTTCCTTCAGTGAAGTATCTGTAAGCCAAACAAAACCCTTCCTCCCCAAGTTGCTTTTGGCCTTGATTGTTTAACACAGCAATAGAAAGTAAACCAGAATAAATGTAGAGGCCAACAAGTCAATGAAAAAATTCTGTATTAGTACATTTTGAGACAAAAATAATATAGATTATTGAATAACCTACTGGCCATAAGAAGAGAATGAAAAGGCTGCATAAAGAGGATCAGAACAGAGACAAAGTTTCTCTTGTTCTGACAAGAAAATTCTCACCTAGAACTTGCTGTGTAACACTGGTTGCCTCTGAACAGAAAACAAACAAACAAACAAACAAACAAACAACAACAACAAATACATCCTGCCCTAGCCTCACCAGTGTTGGAATACAGTTACAACAGGCCCAGCTTGAGGTAGAATTATTTTTCATTCTACAGTGATGGTTGTCCTTGTGATTTAGCTATTACCACTTACAAGATCTGAAAATATTTCCTACTTTAAAAGGGAAAGGCAGCAATTTAATCAGCCAATATTTTTCTTTTTTGTTTCTTTCTGGTACCTGGAAGATACTTTGTTGGATGTCTCCATCAATTAGTGCAGTTTTTACATAAAAGAGGAAGTAATTCTAGATGCATGTGGCGATTCTGAACTCTCGGGGCATAGTAGGGGTTCAGGGAAGATTTCTCTCACCTGGGTTAATACACTTCACAGGGACTCTCAGTACCTACTACAGACAGTAGTTAATACACTGGCTTTCTTAAAGACATTTAGATATGTGTATTATAAACTTTATCATTATGGTCATCACCTGGAGGAAACATTATTAGTAGTCACCAAAAGTGAAGATTAAAGATAATTTTATAAATGATGTCTGTATTTTAGGACTTCAAGATCTTTTTCATTGGTGATGTCAAGCTATTTTAAGATGCAAAGCTTAGCAGTTACCTAGAGATAGTCTGAACTGTCAGTATCTCTGAGTAGGAGCTAATAACTCCTTCCAACAAAGGGGCATAGGATGGGAGAATTACCCATTATAACCATATTACAAGCAATTATATCAAAATAAAGTGATAACCAAGATCGCTGGAATTTTTCCTTTCCTTGATAGAAAATAATTAGCTTAGTACCTTTGTCAGTAAGGTTTTGGGAAAGAATATAGTATTATAATGTTGCACACTAATTTTGATATCCTTTTAACAGAGCTTACATTTCTTAAACCAGTTTCAATATATGTAGTTTAAAAAAAATGATACCTTGAATCTAGACTAACCACCAAAGCCACTAGCTATCCACATAGGTTGTAAAAATACTCTGTCAGAGTGTGTTTATATCCAAGCAAGCAGCAGAGACCTGGGATGTTTCCTGATTAGTAATCTTATCCATTTCATCTAAGCAGATATACATTAATAAAATATGCATGGTCTGCATAGGCAAAGCCTACCACTGCAGATAGGCCTTCCCATATTGCATTCCAACAATATGGATGTGATTTAGAGAGTGCAATTGAAAGATGAAGAAATTAGGGTGTGATTCAAAATTACAGATGCCTTGTGTGCTTTTAAAGATGATACAGTAAGCTGACAATTTAGTCTGGATGTTTATGGATTGAAAGTTTATGAAAACACTCAAAGTTGTTAGTTACAATATTTCTCAATACTCTTAAAGTTGGAAATAAATACTGAAATTCTGCTGAAATAGTGAAAATGATCAGCAGATACTTGAATATGTCATCTTTTCTCAGTGTGGTGCTTGAGTTTGAAGACTAGACAGTCTGTTTACTCATTAGGAGCTTGTGTCTAGTAAGAAAGGCAAGACATCTTGAAATGGTTACATGAATTGATCGGTTCATTTCTTATTCAATACAACTTATTTCTGTAGTTCCTATAGCGACAACACAGAAGTAATAGAATTTCTATTCATGTAACAGACAATAACTATGAAACAACTAGCAAGGGATATCAGAGTCTGTTAAAGAAATGTGGTAGAGAATAAAGCAGGCTGTGGTACTGAATTGCCCAGAGTAGAAAAGAACAGAAAAGTTAGACTGGATGGGCAGTGAGCCCCAGTACAGAGGGAGGTGATTGAGCCAACTCCTCAAAGAGAAGTCCACTCAGTGTTCTTGAGAAAGGAATGCTCAGCAAATAGACATAAGTCACACTGATTGTAGAACAGAAAGAATAAGAAATATTGGTGCTATGATGAAGGCCATGGAGGAAGCAGTCATACAACTTATGTGGGGCCTTTTTTTTCAGTGAGTAAAGTTTTTGTGACAGTGGAGAGATCCTTTGGCTAAATTAACTAGGAGTTTTAAACTTCTTGCCATCGCCTCTGTGTGGATTGGATTGTTGGTGGGAGAGGAATCAACACTGATGGTAGGAAGGAGGCTATGATAAGATGAAGAAAATAATAATGACTTAGGCTAAGGTGGAGTGGACAGCTATAATTGTAAGGCTTCTACCTATGCAAGGCAGAAAAGGCAAAACATTCCAAATGCATGCATTTGGGAACTGAGAACAATGGTACATTTTGAGACTTGTATGTTTCCGTTAATTCTGTGTCTGTGAAGGAAAAAATAGTATATTTGATATAAATAAGTGACACTCCTGAAGTGTTTATTTGAGATACAAGTTTGATATCTTCCCCATGGAAATATAGAGTGCCTGTCAATTACTCAGTGGTAGCTATTTGATTGTAGGATATTCCTTTTATGATGTGAGTTAGGGTAATACTGCAATGGCAGAAAGATTTCACTTGCCATTTTTTAAATATATGTATATAAAGAGTGTGAATAAGTTCCTTCTAGACAGCTCTGTGTACTGTGGGTGTTTTAAGTAGGAGGGGATAGTATAAAGATAAATATAAATATCCTCTGGAAAACTGTTTAAGTTGATTTTGACAGAGAGCAGAGAATAATGACTGTTGTAGAAAACAATGAAAAATTAGGGTGAGTCATTTTCAGAGGATGCTTTTGCAGTTGGTAGTGAAGAGCCTTATGGCTTTCCTAGCATAAAAACAGAAGAGTAACCTTACATTTATTTGACATATGTTATATATGTAGCAAGACATATGTTTCCTTAAGGTATCCCTTTATGTTATCTGAGTGATGTTATTTAGACAGAACAATTGGACATGGAATAGAGTCTTCCCCATCATAACCCCACTCTCTACATATGATCACATGAATATGGCAGTAAAAGAGGCTGTGGTGATGGGAGAGGCCATTATATATATATATATATATATATGTATATATACATATATGTTTTTCATATTGGTTAATGAATAAAGCACTGTTGGACAATAGGAAAGCAAGATAAGCGGGGCTAGGAGATGAGGAGGAGAGAGGAAGAAGTAGGAGGGAGATTCAAAATGTAGGACCAAGAGAGAGGAATGCCAGGCCCTCTCTCCGATACGATAAGACCACGTGAAAATACTTAGATTGATAGAAATGGGTTAATATTTAAGACAGAGCTAGCCAATAAGCAATGCTAGTAACAGGCCAACAGCTTTGTATCTAATCCAGTGTCTCTGTGTGTTATTTGGGACTGGTGAGGTGGTGGGACCAGGGTGGCGGGAAAACTGCTTGTAACACTGTGGTACAAATCAGGGTTTGATTTATTTAATACTGCTTAACTCTTTCTCAGGATTTCATAGTCGGAGATACAGAAATAAACCAGGAGGGCTAGGTCTTTCTTGGAGCATACATTATTAATTGTAAAGACAAAAAACTACCAGTGGGAAGTGGTTAGGAAGAGACAGTGACAGGCTAGGGACCCCAAATAGGAAGTTAGGATGAAGACTCATCTGAAGGCCTCCTTAGTTTACCGTGCTGGAGAAGGCATTTCTGAAGAAATAACATCTAAAGAGATTTTGAATGACAGGAAGCCAGCCTTGAAAATCTTGTGAATGAGGCTTGAGAGAGCAATTCACAGTGTTTAATACAAAGGGAGGTTCTAAAATGGGAATAGACTGAACATAATTCAAATTCAAGGAATAGAAAGGCAGGATCAATATATGTTAGTGTATGAAGCTCACAAAGTAGATTATCAGGTTTAAACTTTGGAGACAGAAGGTTAGCACTGGTATCGGGATCTAGTGAAGGGAAAGTGCTGATTTCTTTCTGACTTGGGAGGTTTTAGGTGCAGACGTCAGTCTTGTTGAGATAATAGCCAGAATGTGACTTGAATAAAACATGTTCCCAGAGTAGTTCATTTGTTTAAATTCTTGATTCTTAGTGGATGGCACTGTTGTGGCAGGTTGTATTTATGCATTGGTGAACATATATATGAAGAAGTCATGAGTTTGAGAAGAGGGTCATGGAAAGGATTGGAGGGAGGAAGGGAAAATGCAATTAAATAACTATAAAATGTAATTATTTTATAATAAAATGCAATTATCTTATAGTTCCAAAAATTAAAAAAAGAGTTATTAAAAACAGTTATAAAATGGCTTTAAGGGATGGAGATATGGCTCAGTAGATAAAGGGTATGTTCACAACCAAAAGTAAAATGGCTTTAAATAACATTTTCTGTTTGACCACTAGGTGGCATAAACAATTACTTTTACATTATTCAGTGCATTAGTATAAGTTGGATAATGATTATTAATGATTGGAAAACATAATTGGTAGTGACAAATTATACATCCCTATGCTGAAAGTATTTGATTTGAAGGGATGTTAGTTGATTTAGTCATAATATACATGAATAAACTCTTCCCCTCTTCCTTAATTATGGAATCACTCGTATATTAAAAACACGTTGAGTGTGTAGTCATGAAGTGTATGTAAGGCTTTTCTAAGTCTGGGAGAACCTGGGAAGCTCCACAGAGACTAAGAAGCTGGATTTGAAGAAGAATCCATATGCGTCTGGGGAACATTATGTGCAAATTCCTTGCTGTGTGAAATAGTGTAGCATGTTTTGTGAACTCTAGTGAGCTTATTGCTACATTCATGATATGAGGCTAAGGATAAGGGTAAACTAAATAAGGGAGGCAAACAGAGATGGGATATGTGTGCTAAGCGCTCTTGGAGAGCTGTTATATAGCATGAGAGAAGATTCTGGAATATTTTTACTGAAGTGGTACTTTAGTGAAGGCAGTCTAGAAGAGCACATAACTAGAGGCTGATTTATCATGGAGGTGAAGATGTTACATTTATGTGTTCAAGAGATGGAGGTGGCAGGAACCAATGTGGGGAGTGATTGGAGGAGGACATACTTAAAAGTGGGGGTCTGGGTTATTCACTTTAATTTTCAGTTCAAATATCTGGGCACTCTTTGGTTAGGGGTGAGATTATTGGTGCTGGTAGACTGAGCACAGAAGATTGGATTGGTCTCATCTCTTAAGTTGAAGGAATGACCACAAATTTTGTTCTAGTAAGGGAATTTTCTTCTTCTTTCCTGATGGTTGTACAAATATTTCTATGACAAGATGTGTTACAGGAAGGCCCCAGCTTTATTTTGTTGAATATTATTGAAATCTATTCTGAAATGACAGACAGATTTAATTTAGAATTTAAAAATAGAGAAAAGTAAGGCCTGTGGTTCAGCAAAATGAAGTTGAATATCTGTAAGATTCCGTATGTAAGAGATACAAACAGAATTTGTAGAAAGAATCAGTTACAGCTTTCAGTTAATATCTCATTCCCTCAATTTTGCATATCATACATATTTTACTATAGATTTCTTATATGTACTAGCATTTTATAGCAGTGGTTTATGTTTATTGAGTATATATGTGCATTATAGTATAGTATCTATGTTAATGTATACAGTTTATCTCTATTAAATCTACCAATAAATATGTTAGGAAGATCATGTATACCAGGTTGGAAAACTGTTATTTTCAGTACTTTAGCATAATAGTAAATTAAGAAATAGCCCTCTCATTAAGTAGGATTTCTATTTAGCTAATCAATTTTTTTTCTCCTGTGCAGAAGCCTCTTAATTTTATACAATCTCCTGTTCATTTTTTTTGGGTGTAATTTCTTGGAATCCTTGTTTGTGCTTACACCTTGAAGGGTTTTTAAAAAGGTTTTTTTTTTAATAATTTCAGACTTTTAGGTCATGTATTAAGGTCTTTATTGTTTGAGTTGGCCATTTATACAGAGTGAGAGTTGTGGATCTTATTTCATTATTTTCATGTAGATACCCAGTTTTTCAAGCATTTGTTGGGGAGACTTTTTTTCCTAAGTATGTATTTTTGTCATCTTTTGTTAAAGTCCTCTGATATTACTGTGAGGATTTCTATCTCGCTTCTCTCTTCTTTCTATGTGTCTGGTTTTGTACCACTACCATGCAGTGTTTCTACTATGGCTCTGTAGTATAGTTTGAGATACGGATTATGTTGTCTCTAGCATTCATCTTTCTGCTTGTTATTGGACTGTTTAGAACCTGTTGTGCTTCCCTATTTTTTCTCATTCTGAGAATAGTCAACATTCCAATGAAAATGACATTAATTCATAGATGATTTTCAATAACATAAACATTTTCACATTATTATGATAACCTATGGCTGTAAGAGATCTTCCCACCTTCTAGTATCTTCTTTAATTACTTACACAAGTATTTTCAAAGTATAGGTCTTCATCGCTTGGTTAAGTTTATTCCTAGTTACTTAAATTTTTTGAAGGCACAATGAACTGATTTATTTCTGCTTATTTCTAGCATTGTGGGGGTGTTGATTGTGTGTCCTACTACTCTACTGAACATGGTATCGTATACAACAGTTCTCTAGTTGAGTCTTTAAGATAGTTTAAATCCTGGATCGTGTCATCTATAATTAGGCATACTTTGGCTTCCTTGTTTTCCATTTATATTTCGGTTGTTTATTGTTTTCCCTCTTATTTTTTTCTCTCATCCTCTTACTCCACCAAGACTCCAAGTGCTGTACGAAAAAGAAGTAGAGAGAGGGAGCACCATTGTCTCCTTTCAGATTTTAGAGGAGCTGCTCTCAGTTTTCCATTTAGTATAGAAATTACTATAGGATTGTTGATACTAGCATGTGATTTTTGAGATTTGTTCCTCCTACTCCCTAAATTTCTTCAGGGTTTTGACCCTGAAGGGATGTTAAACTTTATCAAAGCCTTTTCTATATTGAAGTGACTTTTGTACTGAATTAGACTTACTCATTCATGTACCCTGAAAAAATCTTGTATTCCTGGAATGAAACCAACTTAACCATGGTATATGATCTTCTTAATGTGTTCTTGAATTCAGTTTGCCATTAATTTTCTTTAAGAAAATCTTTACTGGCAAATAATTTTTATAGCATACAGTTTGCCTGTTTATACAATCCAGTGGCTTTTAATGCAACATATTTATTACAACTTTGAATTTTAGAACATTTTCTGAAAATTTCACAAATGTATATTTTATTGTACTTATATTCATTCCCTGTTACCATCTTATTTTCCTCCCACTCATTCCGAATCCCTTGTTCTTGCAAACAATTTCTTATTTCCACCTCCCCCCATCGTGTGTGGGCTTTTTGTGTAGGTACCCTTGGCTGCTCTGTGTTTATAGTTATGACAGCCATGACACATCTAGAAGAGAAAGTGTTTCACAGCACTCTTCCCCATCCTTTGGGTCTTATAATATCTTTCTTCTCTTTCACACTGTTTCCTGGGCCTTGGAGGGATGCTAACAGATGCCATGTTTAGAGCTGTGCACTTAAAACTCACTCATTCTCAGTGCTTTAACCAGGTAAGGGTTTCTGTACTAACTATTGCCCACTGCAAAAAGAAATTTCTTTAACCAAGATTGAGAACAGCATTAGTCTGTAACTATGAGCACAGATGTTTAGAAGGCAGTTTGACTTCGTGACCATGTAACAAACATCAGTAGTACTGCCCTCACCATGGTACACCTGCTCCCAGCCTGGCCTGTGACCTCCTAGGATAGGCCTTTGGCCAAGTTTATAATGCTAGGCATGGATTCCATTGCATGGAACTGGTTTAAGATCTAATCAGAAAGTAGTTGGTTACTTCCAAAAACAGTCATTTCAATGTTGCAGCATATTGTACCAGTGTATGTTACAGGATGTCAGTGTTTTTAGCCTCATGGTTTGCAGATGTGTGACACTGGTGATTCCTTTTCTCATCCAGTATTATACAGTGTCTACCTATAAACCTATAATAAATGTAAGTTTGGGTCCAAATATATAGTGAAATGAAAATTTTTTATCTACGTTGACAATGCTCCCTTCAAGAGCCAAAGATTATCTAACCAAAAACCAGAACACAAGGCATGGGTACATCTTTCAGGTTGTTGGTCTTGATTGTCCAAGATACCACAGAAACATTACTGATCATTGCTATTGTTCTCGATTGAACATTTTCTAAAGATAGCTTGCACTTTGAGACAGGGTCAAGAGCCCCTGAACTAGAACTGATCTGAAAGCCTCCTCCCTCACAACTAGCTTTTGTGGTACCAGAAGGTACCAACTCAGATGCCTATGAACCATGCATTGAGATCTGTTGTAAATTCCCACTTTCTCTCCTAATTTAATAATTTGTGTCTCTCTCTTTATCTCTCTCTCTGGTCATTTTTCCTAGGGATTTTCCCAACTTCTTTAGGTTTTCAAAGAATCAGCCCTGCTTGCTTATTCTTTTAGTTTCCATTTTGTTAATTTCTTCTCCAATCTTCATAATATCAAGGATTTAAAAAATCTTAAAAATTAAAATATAAATATCACTTTCCCCCTCCTCCTCCTTGTATTTCTTCCTATGTTCCCCTCCTCATTTTCTCTCAAATTTATCTTCTATTTCTTTATGTTATATATGTATACAATAAATAAATATATAAACATGTAAATAAAACTTTTAAGTCTGAGTAGTGTTGCTTGTATATATGTATCTTTGGAACTGAACACTTAATATTAGATAATCTATTAGGGGCTGGTCTCTGGTAAAAACAATTCTCCCTCTCTTTGCAGATTTTTACTGCCTATAATTTTTTATCTTCGGTTGGTTCCTTTGGAGATTTTATCCTTCCATATTATCATGCCTATTGATACTGTTCAGGTCTTCCTTAGGCAGCCATATTGTTGAGGTATCATGGGACTAACTTTCTTGGCAGACTTTCTCGTCCTTTGGCTCTTACAATCTGTCTGTCTCCTTTACAGCAATGTTCTCCAAACCATAAGTGCAGGGAGTTTATAGTAGATGTATTAATTGGGGTTGGACACCCTGATCTTTACAATGTTTTACCATCTACTGCTTTTGATTTTTATTGTTACTGTTCCTTTAAGCCTTTGTTCTACTTAAGTTATGTAAGATCTCTTATCATTTAAGGAATGCATATTGCTATGAATGTTCCTGTTAGAACTGCTTTAGCTATAACTCAGAAGTAAATTATGTTCCGATTTGTGTATGATTCTTGCTACTTTAAATTTCCTCTATTATTTCTTCAGTAGCCTGCTAGCTTTTACAGAGTACATTGTTGAAATTTTGATTATTTGTATAGTTTTGTATTTTTAAGATTTGCTTTGTGGCCTATAATGTGTGGTAACATACTAATATAGTGACAGTTCTAGGAGCTGTTGAGAAGAATGTATGTTCTGTGGAATGAGGTATTCTGTACATATCTTTGAAGTCCACTTGGTATGATGTTTTTATTAGTTTTGAGATCTCTGGAAACAGATAAAATACATGAGTAGGTTCTGATTGCTACTGTGGAATGCTTTCTCAATGGATCATGGGTACATTGCTATTTCATGATGTATATTCTCAAACAGTTATGGGCTTTTAAAAACTTGTTGTTATTAGTAAATGCCTTGCTTATGACCATTGCCAGAGATGATAATGCATTAATAGTGTCACTGGAGCTGTTTAATCCTCTCTAAGGAAAAATGTTTCTTCTTCCATCACTATTGATTCACTTGCCCCTTATTATTTAGCTAGTTAAGCCATAAATACTTTCCAAAAGAAAGTCTTGGCTGCTAAAGTAAATGTTAGTTATAGTTCTAACTATAATTAAGTTAGTTATAGTTCTATAGTTCTCAGCATTAAGAAACAGGAGGAGAGCAAGTACATTGTACATTGGCTACAAATTGTATGCCATGAGAAAGTATAACTTATTGTGAGTTCTCTTTCATGTTTAAACTGTTTATTGTAATAATTATCTACCTGTGTTTCTATCATGTCTCTGTTACTTCTTTGGGAAATTTTAATGATTTGGTCTAAGTTAACAAAATGTTGATCATTGCTCATTTTATCTGCTAACCACGAGTAATTTCTCATAGGCAGTAGCAGGTTACAGCACTGACCATTTTCTCCTATAACTTGTGCACAAACCTTTAGCAAACAGTATAAAAAGTGGGTAAAACTGAAATTGTTTAGAACTCTTTTCAAAATAAAATATAATTAGTCTTTTACTCAGTTTGATAATTTGTTTTAAATGCTATAAACTGTACCTTGTAAAACTTTACTGTGGTCCTCTTTTGCAGAGTGGATGCATTCCTTTCATGGAATGAGAGGAGAATCTTCTCCATCTATTTTTCATGTTGTCATCTCCTGGGAGTTCCTATGTCATTTTCCTGAGGGTATTAACGTGAAGCAGCCAGTATAGTCCATGGTCAGTTTGAGTACTGTGCTCTTCTAACACACACATGGATGGAATTATCCTTTTCGCAATTGGGCCGGTTAGGGATGAAGAGATGCTCAGTGATCAGGAGCAGTTGTTGCTCTTGCAGAGTGTCTCAGAACCATGTTTTATGGCTCACCACCATCCTCCAGAGGGATCTGATGCCCATTTATGGCCTCTGTACATTGCACTGAGATGTACATACCCACATACAGACACACATGCATACAGACAATTAAAAATAAAACAAATCATTTAAAAAACAGTTTTAAAAACAGTTTCAGTTCTGCATGGAGGAGAATGCATGGAGTGATTGTGACTTCCTAGGAACATGCTCGCAGCTGAGTGAGAGCTCTAACTGAAAATGCACAAAACCATTTTCTTAGTCAAACTAAACTACTTCTGTTTTGCCTCCATTCTGTTTTTATACTGTTTGCTAAATGTTTATGTGCATTTACATTGCTTTATGTACTATTCTCATTTAGAATGGAATCACTGTATCATTTTTAAGACATTTAGCTGCAGCAAGATAATGCCTTTCTTCCTTTCTGTTTCAGGACATGATGTTTCCCCTGCATTGCCCGATCAGGAGCCTACAAGTTCTGAAAATACATTGGCTTTGATGGATGATTCTGGATGTGTTTTATCAAATGAGCAAAGAAGTGAACCTGCAGAGCTGTCCCAGCATTTTGTGGAGAGCTGCAGCCCCCCAACCCTTCTCCCATTGCCTCTTGAGAAAAAGCCGTGCAGCACCCTGAAAAATCCTCCATCTTCTCACATGCAGTTCTTGCAACGTCTGCTTGAACTGAAGAAACTGACAGAATCCAGTAGTCTGAAAATATACTTAGCCCACTTTGAAAAGGACCCTTCCACAGTTTCTGATTCTGTTTCCCAGTTGTTAGATGGCCTGATCACATTTTACCGTAATCCTAAACTCCCTTTCTCAAGCTTTTGGACGGAAGCTGTTGGTACATTAGCTAGACTGGCAAGTGATCTTAATTTATCTAATCGTATTCTTAAAAAATGTTCTAAGAAGTTGGAAGAATTTGAGAAAACTCTTCTTCAGGCTATTTTAGGGAACAACAGTATAAACCGGGTAAGTAATATATCTTACCTATTTCTGACTTAAGATCTAAGCTGCTTTAGTGAATTCCCGTTGGCGGAAGTATTTGGTGTTTCTTTCACATTGGTGTTTGAGAGTCTGCAGTTGGGTCTGTGCACCTGTGTACATCTCTTCCCAGTAGCCTGTTTCTAGCCTTCTGTTGCTGCAGTGTTGTTCTCTCTTGAGATGCCTCTGCCTCCTGCTTTTGCTGACTCTAGATTGAATTCCTTTATTTTAAATGTTTTAGTTTTTATTCTTTGAATTTTGCATTTTTTGTTTGTTTTCTCTTGCCTCTGTTTATTTGTCATTGGTCAAAGGTTGCAATCCTTTCCAGAAAATCACAAATGCCCAAGGTTCCGGCATTATGACTTTTGTAATAAAGTTCCTCATGTCTAATAGAGATGTAAAGGCATAAGTTATTAACATTACCAGTCCTAGACAGAGAACCAGAAGTCAAAACAGTCAGGTTTAAATGTTCAAAACAAAGCCCATTAGACTACTATTTCTGTGGGCTCTAAAAAACATGCATCTTTGGGCCCCTCCCTATTGTTCTCTGGCCTGTAAGGCTGATCTCTAGAACGATGGACCCAAGATCTGCTTTCAGGCTTTTTGGTAATTGGTGAAGTGGCTAGAATAAATAAGATGTCCTTTTCATATGGCTTCTAGATTTTTGATTGTCATGCTAGTTTTAGCTTAAAACAATTGTGGGTCTGTCTCTGGCTGTAAGTGCTGTTTCAAGCTGAAGTCTGAAGGCTTATGTATGGGTACATTTTTTTCTTATCAAGAAGAAATTAACGAGTGAGAATAGTTGTCCAAGGAACACCTTATATAGACTGGAGCCATTATAATGGTTGAACTATTGAACATACCAATTATTTTAAGTTTTATGTATACTTTCTTGCTGGTTAAGACATTGAAGCAATGCAAAATTTATCATGTCTTCCTCCTCTTTATGTGTTCCAAGGCCAGTGGGTGGTCTTGTCACAAATCGCTGCATCTTCTAAGCTTTCTTATACCAGCTCTTCCATCTCTGTGACGATAAGTCAAAGGCTTCACTTGGAAGCACTGAAGAAATCATTTCTCTGCATTGACTCTGATGTTTGTAGACTGGACATTTGTTAGAATTCACCATATGAGATCTTCATGACTTCATAAACAAGAGAACAAGTGATTCCCCAAAATTACAGAACATTTCTAGAGATACCCAGCACTTCCCTTGGATCTAGTTGACCTGGCCAAGAAAAGGAAAAATAGTCTTCTTTTTAATACACCTGATAACATAAAAATATAGGCCTCCAGGAATGGTTATTGAACAGGCAGAAGGCCAATTACACTAGTCTTATACTTTTAAGTACTGTGTAATATTTACCAGACCACCATGGTGTTTTTCTTTTGTTTGTTTTTTGTTTGTTTTGGTTTCATTTTGACACATTGTTTTGTCTGATGTAATTACTGATTTCTACAGAGGAATTAATTAAGAGTTTTCACACTTTGCTCCTCCAGCACTACCCCGATACCAAAGGGAGCTGAAATGACTGGACTTGAAAAGTACATGTGATTTTACAGCAGTCCAGAGAAAACATGGGAAAAAAGCATAGAGCCCAACCTTAACCCAAAGGATAAACTGGGAAGCTACAGTAGCCATAGGCAAAGAGAATTCAGCTTCCTTATTATGACATAAAATGTGCTGACCTTATTACATGGCAGTGCAGCTTATGGTAGAGTTTCCTCTGGGCCTCCCATTTCCAGAATGCCGTTAGTTATCCAGGGAAGTTGGAAACAAAAGTCAAAACAATAAAATGGGGGAAGAAGATTGCGATATGAGACTAAATGAATGCACGTGTTACATGAAATTCAAGGGGTACCAGGAAGTTTTTATGGTTTATACACCATATGATTGCATTAAACAAGATGGAAGTTAAGTCACATAGCTTTCTTCCTCTTGATCTGTGTCTAGCCAAGGTGTTCATCTTTGTAGACTGGACACTGGTTAGAATTCACCAGGTGCAATCTTCCTGAACAAGGGAACAGGTGACTCCTGAGCATCACAGAATATTTTGAGAAGTGCCACAATCCCCAGGGACTTACTGGACCTCAGGGAACAAGGAAGAGAATGTTCTCTCTTTGGCTCCCTTTTATCACATTGGTTAGTTTGCACGTATGGTTATCGAAACTCCAAGGTTAGTTACACCAGTCTGCTACTTTTTACTATTGTGAAATATTTAAGTAAAATTTGAAAAAAAGAACAAATACTTATGTAAACTTTATTAGAAACACATTTTTATTATTTAACCCAATCCTTGTAATTATTATGGAGATCATTATGCTAACTGGTCTAAGCTGCAGTGTATTGAATTTTGACCTTTTGCATGGTGTATATAGCATGCTCAGATTCTTGCAAATTACCTAAATTTCCAGATTTCTTTTCCATTCTGGAAAAAAAAGCATCAGGGTACAATATGGGGCATATTAATATTATTTAATATTACCTTACTAAAAGGAAGTAGAACGCAAACTGCATGCATAATAAATTAATGTTACCTGTTTACATACTGTTAAAATGCTGAGCTTAGTACATTCCCAGGTAAACTTTATAGAAAAAACAAAGCAGTGCATAGAGTAATCCATCATCATCTTGACTTTGGTCTTGAATGAGTATTTGAAAAGGCAGCTGTGTGGTCACTTTATTAGGATCAGTTTGTCCCGTCTGCAATAAGGTAGAGGCAGAAGTAGACAAATGGAGACATCTTGTGTCAGTGTTGTTTCTCCCTCCCTTTATTCCCTAGTTCACCTAGATGGGCATTCCAGTCTGTCTTCAGAGAGTAGTTAGTGTGGTCTAGTCTGTCCTGTGGACAGATCTGACTGTGTATGTGATTTCTGCACCTTTCCCATGACTCAGTCCATTACCAGCTCTCAGTTTCCTCCTTTCATGAACCACAGAAAGCTCCAAGGGAAAGTATAAGCCGTTTATCTGTGTTCTGGGTCCTGCTCTCATAGGCTCACATGGTCTAGTGATTAGTCACAGTGCTAACAGAACCTGATGCAGAATGGACGCAGATAGGCTCAGCTCCATTGATCCACTGGGGAGGCCAAGAATCAAGATTGATCTTCCCGATTCGCGGACCCATCCATCTACCGATTCAGAAATTGTAGTGACTTGCAGAAATCAGCTGATTATTAATTCTAATCCCAAGAGGGATTAGAACTAGGGCACACTTAGAGCCACTTCACAACAAAACCCAAGCCTGACACTGTAAACAGCTCAGTGTCCAACATCTAGGATTCACTCATGTACTTTTGGGCTCTAAAGGACTTGGGCAACTCTGCCAGTTCTGCTTGCCAAAGCACACACAGCACATCTGATCATCACACAATCCTGGCATTTCCTTTGACTTTTATGCCACCAGAACTGGTACCATGTGGGAGACTTTTACATATTACCAAGTTTGGCTGACAGAATGAGAGGCAGCTTTGGCCCCTCTGGATCATAGTCTCTGTGTGCTGAATCTTAGTAAATACTTTACAGAGGATTTATCTCAATGGCACTGGTCCGATAGTCACAGCTACCATAGCTGACAAGCAAGCTTAGCCCTCTCACAGATTTGCCTCTGATACCCATCACTTTCCTATCTGATCCCTAGACAAACAGACTGGAGGCCTTTCAGGAGATAACTGGTTATCTTCACACCTGTAACTTGCACCCCATTCTGATGTCACACAACTGAAAAAAGTTACATGAAGGTCATGGGTACTTTTAGATTTGGCAAGCAGAGTTTCAGACATGTGCTGTGGGCCTGCATTCTGACCACTGATATTTATCAACTACTCTGCCAACTGTTCAACAAAACTGGCAATTTGTATTCACCTTCCCTATTAGATCTCACTACATAGCCATCATGCCAAGGGTTCAAGATTCTAACAAATAGCACCTATAATAGAAAGCAGTCACAGAGAGGGTAGTTCTTCAAGGGCAGAGAACAGAGGTGTGTATATATATATATATATGTGTGTGTGTATAAGTGTATATGTGTGTATATATGTGTGTATATGTATACACACACACACACACACACACACACACATATATATATATATATATATATATATATATATATATATATATATATATATATATATATAATTGGGAGGAAAATGGACATTTGCAAGGACACAGAGCCACCAAGAGTATCCTCTGCTCTCATGTCCCTTGTCCATAGAGACCAAGGCAGTGTCAGGCCATGGGAATGATGTTGGAGGTGGAAAAGCAGGATCAAAGGAAAATTAGATGTGACACACTCCCTCTTAACCATAGGAAGCCAGCACCTAGGATGCTTGTGAAAACCTGTCTTATGCACCTTCAGTTGGATGCAGTCGACTTGCCTGGTTCATACCTAAGAGAGGGAGTAACCTTTTTTTTTTTTTTTTTTTTTTTAATATGTGACAACTCTTTCTTTAATACATTGGGGCCTTAAGGAATTCCTATTCATATAAGATCTAAGATTCAGGAAAACTCTGGAGTAGATGTTTCCTTTCATCCTCTTTTTCTCAAACTTATAATCTATAAACAAAACCAATCCATTCTTAGAAAGTGCATTATTTACAACATAAGTATGGGCTGCCTCTACCTCCCTCACTGTGTTCGTGTCATAGCAACTGGAAGTGCAAACAAAAGTGTGTGTGGGGCAGGAGTGGGGGCAGTTAGGACATGATGGGGTAGAGACAAAAGCAGATGTTGAGGCACATGGTCCAGTCCTTTTTCCTTCCCTTGAACTTCTTTCTTTCTTTGACTGGTTGCTCTGACTAGATTTGGAACAACATGGTGAAAAATGTTAAGGGGCATCCCTTAAAGTTTATTATTATTTTAGCTTTAGGCTTTTTATACATAGCCTTTATTGTATTGGGATGAGACCCTACAATATTTATTTTGTTTTAGTCATAATTTTTAAATGCTTTCCCCATACATGCTGAGGTTTCTCTCTCTCTCTCTCTCTCTCTCTCTCTCTCTCTCTCTCTCTCTCTCTCTCTCTCACACACACACACTTTTGGCTAACAGTTGCCATGTTGATTGACTGGCCTGCATCCTTGGAATACATGTGAAGTGAACATGATGTTTTTAAATATTTTGTTGACTTTGGTTTGCATCCCATTAAGGATTTTTATCTCTTAACTTCAGAGAAATTGTCTTATTAACTTGCTTTTTGTAAAGTATATCTCTTGTTTTAGGTGGCTTTTGATAATTCTCCTATATATTTTGAAGTTCTTTCTATATTTAAAAGATTTTAAGAAGAATTAGCTGTGAGATCTTGTTTTTGTTTTGTTTTTATGGAATTCATCTGTGAAAATAGTGTGGATATTGACAACATTTTTCTTCATTGTTATTACTGACCTTGTTTCATATCAGCCTGTCCATACTTCCTTCTTCATTCAGTATTGTTTCAGTTTTATTTTTCTAGGAGTTGTTAGGATTGTTCACATAATGATTACTTAATATTTATTTTATTCCCAAGACATCCACTGTAATGTTTCTCCTTGTATTCATAATCGTGTCTTTGCTTTAAGATTTGTTCAATTTTTCCATTATATAAAATTAATATCTATTTGATTTTTAAAGTTTAAAGTGTTCTTTTGTTCTCTTTTCTTCCTATTCTAAACTTTACCATTGCATTCCTCCCACTAACTTAGGACTTTGTTTGCTGTTTTCTTAATAGACTTAAATATTTCATTTACAGTAATGGATAGTACATCTGGAGAGAAGGTCAATAAAGGGACAGTGTAGGCCAAATGGTTTCAGTTGGCTTTCACAAAACTCCCCCCTCAACAAAAGAACTCAAGCACACTTACATTGTCCTCCAGAATAAATCACATCTAAGTCGCAGAGCAAGCCTCAGTGCCGTTTAAAGACTAAAGTCATTTTGTGTATCTTTTCTGACAACAGTGTAATAAAACTAGAATTGAATAAAATTAAATAAAATGGGAGAATTTACAAGAATATAGAAACAAACAAACAAAAAACATTTAGCAGTCATGAGTAGATTAGGATAAGTAGAAAATAGTACATTGCATGTCTGTGAGGCAGAACTAGGAAATGTGACTGCATTGTAAGATTGTTGGAAAATTTCACTGAGAAAATCAAGTACTTGGCTTGCTATTTAACATCATTTTAACACTAAATACACATTTGGCTCCTCTTCTTGAAAAATAAACCCTTTCTGTTTTCTTCACTCTGCTTGAGGTCACACCAGTATCCCTATGAGGTCTCTTTCTTGGAGAAATATTTATTTTAATTTAATGTGCATGGTTGTTTTTGCCTGTGTGTTTACAGGTGTGTTCCTAGTTATATCTTGAAATCCATTCTTGTTATAACCATGGTGCCCAGGGAAGCACACTAACGTTTGAATTTCGCTCTGTACAGGTAGTAATATTGGTTGCACATTTCTTCATTGTGAGGTAGAGTGTCACTGCAGTAATGCTACAGCTTTTGTTCTTAGGCAATTTGTTCCTTCTCAAAACTTCTGCTGTCCTCTATCATTTTTGTTTTTGTCATAGGCATTTATCAGTTTATTTAGAGTGTGCCAGAAAGACTTTTTGTTAAGATAGACTACATTGGCCTTGTTTCACATCATTTCTCAGGGGTGAAAATTAAGTGGATTTCAAGGTTAAGGTTTTGTCTTAGTCACTGTTCTATTGCTCTGAAGAGACACCATAACCAAGGCTACTCTTACAAAGGAATGCATTTAATTAGTTTTAGAGGTTTAGTCCATTATTATCAAGTCAGGGAGCATGGTTGCAAGCAGACGGTCATGGTTGTGGAGAAATAGCTGAGAGCTACATCTAATCCACCTCTGGAAGTTAGACATGGGACCTAGCTTGGGCTTTTGAAACCTCAAAGACCAATTCCAGTGACAGACAGACCACCTTCAACAAGGCCACACTTAATCTTACCCAAACAGTCTACTAATTGATGTCTAAGCTTTCAAATTATTTAGCCTATGGGGACCATTTTATTTTTCAGAGCACCCCAAATTCCATAAGTCAGCTGTACCTATGCACAGAGCTAATTTTTAAATATAGGATTTTTTTGTACAGTTTATATTTAGTATCATAAGTATTTATTAAAACATTTCTGTCAAAGGTGCAGTCTTAGAGCTCATTTTGATAATTGCATCAGTGTATAAACAACCCATTTTTATATTTTCACAGTAGTTTTTTACTTTCAGTGTTCAGGTTGAGAAAGAGGCAACACAGAGAGCAGCATTTGGTTCAATTTCATTTCAAAGCATACTGTGCATTCCAGTATCTCTTTCTGAGATAATTAATAGCAGTCTGACTCCATAATCTACCTTTTGGCTTCAAAGGCACTCACACTGAGAGGCTATTATCTGTTCTGACCGCAACTCAGAACCACGTAATGGCTATTCCTGCTATCTTCAGTTTATAGATGAACAAACTGAGATCAGGCAAGTTAAAAGACTCATTCAAAATACTTAATTAACTGGTAATGAAAAGCCTGGGTCTCAAATCTAAGTATGTGATGACAAAGTCTTCTTTCTGCTCTATCATATTTCCATTTCAGTTTTTAAAACTAGTGCATTTTTTCTTAAATGAAGGGGAAACAAACAGACTTACACTTATGAGCTGGGAAACAAACACATTAGTGATATTTTACTCAGTGTCATAATGAGAATATTTACAGTTTGCTTTGGTGTTGCAGAGATCCATATTTATAGATAGCTGAAAAGGAAAAAGCAAACGTTCTGCTCTGTGGCACAATGTAGAATCACCTTGTTTTTTTTCTTGGCTGTTAAGTAACTATATTTTGGAAACTTTGCAATTGCATGTCCAGCTTTAGAATGTCCTTTCTAACGAAATATAAATGATATAGTTATGGTTGTATGCACGTTAAAAATGTCTTCCTCCTGCTTCACCAATTTTTGTGAAATAGTACTTTGGTTTCTCTACAAGCTTCATAAATGAAAATAAATGGAATATTGCTTCTGCATAGCTCATGGTTATTTCTTCATCTCTAGGTCACTAAGTTAATTACTTCTATAAGAGGCTTTTTATCACATAAGGCAGTATTGATCACAAGTTCTTGGGACTTAATGTGGATATTTTTTGGAAGACTTTTTTTTTCTGTCTATTCTACCTACTAAGCATTTGTTTTCAGTATGGCTCTTTAGATTTATTAAATTGTGTATGTGTTTCTCAATGCAACCACGTATCCCTCCCATAGTTCTGTGATCTTAGGTTAGTCCTTACTTCCTCACCTCTGACAAGAATAGAAATAAAGTGCCTCAGGCTGAGGCCCAGAAGAGGCTTCCTCTAGCTTTCTGGTGGTTTCATCTCATTCTTTGGGGGATACTGAGAATCAGTTCTTGATCTCTTCAGGTTGCCCTCTCTCCTGATGATGTAAAGCTGGGATCTTACAGTCGTCATCCTATATCAGCAGGGCTAAACAGCCATGTTAAGGAAGACGAAGCCCAAGGAATGAAATAAATTTTAGCAAGAACTAAGTTAAGACAACCCTGAGGCCTACAAAATTTATAGATTTCCACTCATAGGTGTCAGAACATTTTGTCAGCAGTTAAAGTGATCTAAGTTATTTTTTTTTTTTGAAAATTCAAGCACAACAGGACCTAAATGGATAAACCTTTCAAAATGTGGGATTCAGTCAATAGGTAATGGAAAGTTACCAATTGCTTTGAGTTTCAAATATCTCACTTTGAGTATATTAGCATTGGTTAGAAATAGAGAAGTAGTTTAGTTTACCTGCTCAGCATAAGGGAAGGTTTTTCTGGAATAAAAATGAGTATCACAAAAAGAAAGTATTACCACACCCTGAGACATATCTGTCATCCCCTTTAAAAAAATATAAGACTTCCTAATTGTCCTTTAATTGTTGATCTAAAATATGAGCATATAATTCAGTATTTTAAATTTCCTAAGTTGGACCCCAATAGGAAAACTTGACCTTGTCAATAGCACAAAGGAATACAGAGAGACAGCGTGAAGAATAACATACAAATTTGAACTGTACAGACATGTATGCACTTTAATCCTCTCAGAAAGATAAAAACATGCTTTCCAATCACAAAAAGAATAAGGAACTTTAAAGTTTTATCAGGAAATGAAAAAGACCTTTTAAAAGGTAAGAACATGGTGATAAAATATACAAATTAAAAACTTAGAAGGTCAGATAGGAAAAACTCCCAAGAAGTACAGGAAAGGGAAAGGAAAATATATAGAAACAGTAGCAAAAATGAGAGTCTACCTATAGAGCAAGCTGTGTTTGAAGGGTAGGATTTCCAGATGGAGGGAGCTAAGAAAACTGGTGGTGGGGTGAATTATATATATTTCAAGATCTCCCTAAAAAATTAAACTCTGCAATTCAAAACTGAAAACCCACTAAGTATCCAGTACTTTCACGAAAATAGATTTTATTTTAAGGCAATCATTGTGAAATTCTAGAACACTAGGACAAAGAAAAATCAAATTCTTGGATACTTCAAGGTAGAAGAGGAAAAAAAATAATAAAAAACCCCACCAGAGTATTGAAGCAGAATGTCAGGAATATAAGTACATCAGAATTTTCAAATACTATTGTAGAAGAATTTAGAGCTATGGAAGCATCCACAATGTTGAATTTTACTGTCTGTTTTCCATTTTATTTTGTTTCTGCAATGTTAGAAATAAGTTGAGTAGATTTTCAGACATATTGTATCTAATTGTCTTAACAGATACTCCCAGACCTCTTAACAGTTAGAGTAGGCATGTCTGTTTCTCTCATCTACTCTTGATGGTCTTTTCCTTCTACTGGATGGCTTCAGCCAGCCTTGATATAAAGGCTTGTGCCTTATCTGATCTTGTTATGTCATGTTTGGTGGATATTCCTGGTAGGCCTGCTCATTTCTGAAGGAAAACAGAGGAGGGATGAATCTGGGAGAAGAAGTTGAGGGGGTAAGGGTGGGGTCAGTGGAGGGAGGGGGGACGGCTGTCAGGATGTATTGAAAACAAAACAATAAACCTCCTAGATAACCCTTCTTAGATGCTGACAAATGAAACAAAATGAAAGGTATTAGATGAAAGTAGCTCAAAGAAATGAGGAGAGACGATGTTGCTGATAGGAGATTTTAGGGTGGTGGCAGCTGTGCGATAAGCTGAGAGAGCCACCATTGGTGTTTGGAGTCAATCAGATTTAGTAGAAAGTAAGGAAATTATATTGCTGGAATATATACTATATATGAACATCTTGACAATAACTAGGGATGAGTCTTTATTAAATATATAGCCCTGTGAATAATGCAAAACAATTATTAAAATAGAAAAATGTAATACTGTATGGAGCATAACTATATTTACATGGTGGTGGTGTATGTCTTTAATCCCAGCATTTGGGAGGCACAGGCAGGTGGATCTATGTGAGTTTTTTGGCCAGCCTGGTCTACAGAGTGAGTGCCAGTACAAAGCTACACAGAGAAACCCTGTCTTTAAAAAACAAAAAACATAACAAAAAAAAAGAATTATTAATGCTACTAATATCAACCATTGAATAATATATCGCATGATGGTATAGATGTCCATGGTAGGATTAAACAGAGATTCTCAACTTCTCTTATTATTATTTCTTAATTTCAAAAGCTCATATCCTTGCAGATAGATTTTGCAAGGGCCTGCTATTCTTTCCCACAGCATGTGGATGCTGGTCCTGTTTTAATGTCCTTTAAATCTTGCTACTCAGAATGTGGTTCAGCCATGTGTGCATCACTTAAAAGCTTGTTAAAATACAGACTCTTGAGCTGCTATCTCAGAACAATGAAATTTAAATCTGTATTTTAACAAGGTCCCCAGGTATTTCATACAGACATTAAGTCTTAGAAACACCTCATTAACAGATTTTGATTCCAACTTCTAATTTGTTAGGCCTACATTTACTGAGTTCTTGCTAACTGCTTTGAAATGATCAGTACATGCAATTTTAGAAACAGTCTGGAAAGGTGATTATCCCTGCCGTACAGATGGGAACACTGAGGTGTAAAGAGGTGACATAACATTCCTGAGAAAGCAAACATGTCAACCCTGTTTTAATTTTAGTTTATGAGTTACAAGTACTTCCCTTGAACAAGACGGTTGCTACCTGCCCAAATCTTCACTTCTAGCTTCAGCCCATAGTGTTCCAACCATGTGTTTAGCAGTTCACTAATTTCTTTCACTGGAACTTTTACTGTGAGTTCCGAAAGTGAGATGTTTTGAATAAAAGGTTATATATCCTTTTATCCCAACGGAGATTTTTTTAAAAAAATTAATCTTTATTGTATAGTCTAATGTTTTTTTCGTTTGTTTTTCATAAAAAAAGAACAAATTGAACAAAATGGTCAACAATATTAGTTGCTTCCAATGTGATCTTATAATTTTTAATAAAAGTAAATTGTAACATTTAATCACTGATACATGTCAGCTAATATCTAAATACAGTTATATACCGCAGGTGCGTTCTTAGTTTTACTCTTCATAAAGTGAGAAAGGACCAGATTATCAGCTGTGAGATAATGTCTTCTATAAATGATAGAGAAGCTCTACCCATGAAATCTCAAAATTATGATCACCTAAACAAAAGCTCCACTACACCATCACCAGTCTGTGTGCCAGAGTGAATGAGAAGTCTCATATGGCCCCAAAACATAGGAAGAGCGAACGGTAATTATTGGTAATTAGAGAGGAATATTCAGTCTTCTCCTGGTGTGAGTCCCTATAGGCTATCAATCCCAAGGGGTCAGTACCATATACATATGCATGTGAGCAACACTAAGTGAATGCAGTAGACTATACACTGCACAAACACACACACACACACACACACACATACACACACACACACACACACACACACACACACACACACACACACACACAGAGATACTAAAGAAAATGAGGATAGGACTTTGAGAGTGGGTTGGGGGACACTGGAGAAGTTGTAGGGAGAAAACAAGGGTGTGAATGGTGTAAATACAGTACTCACATGAAATTTTCAAAAAAAATAAATTTAAAGATGTTTTCTTTTTCTTTTAGTTTTTATTTATATATTTATTTATTTATTTATTTTTTAGTTTACATATCAATCCCAGTTTCCTCTTCCTCCCTCCCTCTGTCTCAACCACCCTCCCATGCCCTCTAACCACCCTCCCATTCCACCCACCCCCACTGCACATGTAGGGTGATGCCTTCCAGGAGGGGTCAACAAAATCTGTCAAGTCAGTTGGAGTAGGGACTAGGCTCTTCCTCCTACCTCTAGGTTAAGGGAGTATCCCTCCATGGGAAATGTGCTCCCAAAGTTCTTTTGTGCACCAGGGATACATCCTGGTTCCACTGCCAGAGATCCCTTAGACTGCCCAGGCCTTCTAACTGAGAACCATGTTCAGGGGGTCTGAGTCAGTCTAATGATGGTTTACCAGCTATCAGTCTGGGAGTCTGTTAGCTCCTCCTTGTTCAGATCAGCTGTCTCTGTGGGTTTCTGTAGCCTGGCCTTGTCCTCCCTCTCTGCATCTGGATTGGAGTTCTGTTCAGTGTTTAGCTATGGATATCTGCTTTTGTTTCCATCAGCTACTGGGTGAGGTCTCTATGATGTTAAAGGTGTTTTCTTTTGAAAATAAATCTGAAACTTTTAAACTTACCTTCCATAGCTCAACTATGAAAAACAAATTTAGAACACCTCGGTGTAGAATTCTCACAATGTATATCCTGACTGATGCACAATCAACAGTGTTCTTGATTTGATATTTGACCGGTGATACATAGGTCCCCACCAAACATACTGGGTCTCATGGTGTGTGAAGTTCCCAGAGGTTCCACAGATGATTTTAGGGATTAAGGCTGATCAAAGCAATCATCTCTGTTCTAAAAGGCAGGGTATTTAAACATCAGTACACATGTATGTGTGCAAACACAAAAACACGTATTCTATTTAGTTTGACAGAACAAACTGTCATTTCGATTTGCATTTAGTGTGAACTTAGCACCTCTTGTGTTAGAATGAACACTAGTGTCTTAATATGGTGTTTATTCCCTCTGAAGTTGTTGTTCAAGAGACACCTGTCATTTGCTATTTTTTTTAAACTCTATTATCTCTATCTGACTCAGCAACTGGGACATACATTTTAGAAAGGTTGTATAGTAGTTTTGTGTAAAAAGAGGTTAGTGCATTTTCTAGATGCACTTCAAATCTATGAACCTGAGGTTTCATTTTCCATGAATTAAGTAAATGCCAGGGGAATTAATGCTGAGGAAAAATTGTACATTCAAAGGTGCAAGTGTCAATTAAAGCTGGCAGCACAGCAGCTCAATAACAGGGGTTATTACAAAGCTCTTTTAAAAACCTGCAACCTGCTATGTATGAGCAAGTAAACTGGTGCTGAGCACTGTTAAATGGAAATGCCAAAATAAATTGACTTGCCATGCATTGCCTTTCCAGAATGCCATATTGGCTGGCATGCGTTCTGTTTTCCTACCCTGAGATAAATAGAAAACAGGATATAATTGGCTGTGTGGATACTGTTTAGTTGCTGTCCTCAGCATCCCTTTTGTTTTCTCCTTTTTCTAATGAGTGACTCAGAAGTCAGTTATAAAACATAATAGCATCATTAAGGATTAAGGACCAAGAGAATCTACTGAAAATTGTTCCTGCCATCCTACTTGATTTTGTGACATCAGACACTCAGACAAGAATTTCTCTATCAGATAAATATTTGGAGTAAGGATTGTGTAGAACTCAGGATATTAGTTAAGGATTTGTATTAGAAAATGAGAAAGCTTTTCACTCACTAGAAAGTCACGTAAGATCTCTCAGACTGCATCTTATTATTTGACAATGAATTAGAAGAGAATAAAATTATATTTGTGGAAGTACTTTGTAAATTTGTAAACCTTTATGCAAATACTATTATTTTATTATTAAATGCAGCTGTCTGTCTGCAGTGAGAGACAATATGTAAATGTTAAATTAATCATCAAAACAATTGTGAGGATGTGCTCCAAAGAAATCCCCGACTATGTATGTCTGTTTAGGATGAATAATTCAGTACTCAGAGGTATAAATATGTTCTATATGTTAAATAATAAAGATTTTTGGAATGGAGAATTAGAATAAAAGGTAATAGGAGGAGAACACATTTATTTTTTTTAGACACATTTATTTTTTTTCTCTTTCATTCTGTTTTGAGCTTGTCATGTAGTTATGTAAAAGAGTTCCATATGTTTAAACAGTGAAAGAAAAGTATGTGAAAGATTGCGTATGTGTGTGCCACTGGGCCTTTGTTAATCTAGTTTTTGCAATAGAGAGAAATTGCTAGTGTCAACTTTAGGGTAGACCAACAAAGTATTCATTTCAAGCTTACTCTTAATAAGAAAACTTTTGGTCTTAGATAAGAGTCACCTAGCAAACACAGCTTAGATGAGTAGAGTTAGGGAAAATGGACAAAGAAGACATTAGGTAGGAAGTTGAACTAAGACTGAGCCTTAACACTAATTAGGTACCTGTTCATTACTCCTACAAGCTTTGCATCACTATCACACATACATATCTTGCAGGCAGGTCACCATTGTAGGTAAAAGAGGTTGTAACTGGCTTCATATTTAACTTTCCTTTCTCCTTTTTTTTTTTTCCTTTTTTTTTTTAAATCTACTTTTTATTTCGCCTTTGGCTGCATACAGAGTAACTTTCAGTACCATGAACTTTATTTTATAGAGGTGAAGGCTGTAGGTAGGCACTAGCTTGACTGTTCTGGGTTCAATTAGTTGTTTAGGTGTTGTATTGAACAAAACTGTAATTTCCATATTCTGTATTTGGATATCAGTTTTTTAAATATCACTATGAAAGAGACTATTCTTGTCTTTGTCAGAAATTCATTGAACAAGACCTAATGGAGATTTTTCCCTTGAGATTTGTACTAAAGGGAGAACAGCAGATGTTTCAAGAATAAAAGTAAATTGTTGAATATATAATGGAAATTATGTATGGCAAATTTCCCTACCAGAGTCTTATAATTTAGGCACATTCAGAATGCATGAAGAAAGATCAACCAAGCAAACAAACAAAATAAAGCAAACAGTAATATTTTATTTCTCTCAAACTGCCCTACAGAGGTCAAAGAAAGATGGCATTTTCAGACAGTATAAAGTCAGGGGAGTTTATCATATAAAATATGTTTTTCTAAGAAATACCAAAGGTGAATTCTTTGACTTAAACAGAAGGACATTAAATAACAAAATGAATAATCTATTACTGTGATGGTACTTTGCAAACTGCATATAGTAATAGTATAAAGGTTAAAAGACAAGTTGTAACTTAAATCAAGTCACACTACCACAAAAACTTAATAAATCAAAGGAGAACATAGTAAAAGAAGACGGCACGTAGAAGAAACTCCAAAACTGAAAACAGCAAAGTATCAGTAGTAAATTCTTATGCATTAATAATTACTTTAAATGTAAATGGTTGCTATTGTTTTCATCTGGTCATACTTCATGATGTTTCAAGTTGGAAGGAGGCATGACAAAATCATACTTCTTTCATATAGAAGACATTACTTTAGCATCAGATAATGACATTTACTTTGCTTACAACTTTTTTTTTTTTAGTGTGGTAAGTGTGTCATCTATGTGATGTTTTTATTTTTACATTTTAAAAATTACTAGGGAGCTGTAGAATTTGGATATCAGCTTTAATCAGAATGGCCATATTTATTTAACACTTAGGAATCAAATTAGTGTATATTCTAGAAATTCAGTTTCTAAATAATATTTAGATTTTAATTTTGTTTCTGTACATTTACCAAATATAACAAATGAGGAGATGGTTAAAAAATGTATATCACCTTTAATAAAGAATTATGGCCATGTATTTAGCTAACACCAAATTGGAGGTTAGATATTCATCCCTTGTTATATGTTATTCCCTTGAAAACTATAAAACAAAAAGATCAGGCATTTGGCATGTGCTTCAAGACACCTTTCCCAGGTTCTAAAGCTAACCTTATGGTAAGACATTTATCTCTTATATGCTATTCCTTTGAAAACCATAAAAACAATATCTGATTCTTCAGTGTGTATTTGAGATATCAAGTTCTCACTTGGGTCTAAATCTAACAAGGAAATTAGAAAGGCCTGTGAGAGAAATGCTTATTAGCTTTTGTTTTGATGTCATTAGTTTTTTGTTTTGGGAACTACTCCTTTTCTTTTAGGATAAATTTGAAGCCAAAATATAAAATGTTCAAATTATTGACCTATTCCTCCAGATAGTGTTGATAAATTATATGCTAATTGAACATAGTTCTCAGGACAGTTTCATATTGACAATGTGTGAGCAGAAGAGTTGGGGCAAGTCAGTTAGAATCGGCATTACTTCATGAACTTTAAATACTCTTAAAGTAATGATAATAGTATCTATCTTATAAATCAGGAACTTATCATATTTAGGACATATGTTTGATGTATATTGTGTCTCTTTCTAGGAGTATGTGTGCTTTTTATAAATATGGTGCATGTATGAATGTGGAGGCAGATGTGTGTCCAAATCTGTCATCTTCTACTTCATTCTTTTAGTGAGCGTCTGCCACTGCACTTGGAGCTGAGCAGGTAACCTGCAAGTCCAGTGATCAACCAGCTCAGTGATCAACCTGTCTCTTTCCTCCATGATAGAGCTAAGGTTATGTAAGCGCACGAACATACCTGCCTTTTAGGTCATGCCAGGATCTGAACTCATGTCTTCATAATTGTACAACAAGTGATCTTATCCACTCTTCACATAGCTTGTATGTATATGAGATTTTGATATGCTAATAAAAACTAAAAGAATGAAGAAAATAAATATGTTCCTTCTGATATATTTTAGTAATTCTTCAGTTCACTAGGACATCATGACCTGGTGAATAGAAAGGTCCCAGCTCAATTTGGTAGAACTTTTGGTGATACAGACTTGTTCTGTATCTAGAATGTTTTTCAACTTACTACATGTTAGTACAGACAGGATGCCAGTATTCTACACAAACAAGTTTCATAGAAACTCTCCAGGACTTTTCTTTATGTAATTATTATGTGTGACAACTTCAAATCTAAGTAAGAAAAATCAAAAGGCCAGATGGTTGATTCCTGGGAACATTAAGCCAAACTGAATCATTGCAATTTTAGCTTGCAGAACTTGAGTATGTATGCATATGGGGTGGGGTGTATATTGGACAATCAGATTTAGCAAAATGTGCTGGAGTGGACAGAGTTACTTAGGTGAAATCTGTATATTTGGAAGATAAACCTGGAATCCTTCAATTATACTCTTAGCCTGTTAGAGGTGATTTAAGAATTTTTTTTTTCTCCAGGGTTGTGCTTTTAACTGTGTTTAAGGAGCTCTGTCTGTACCCATGTTCTCCTTAGTTTCAAATTAATTACAAAGAAGTTTGCCTTAAGCAAACAAGAGCTGCCATATTTATTCCTCTAGGTATTTAGAATTAGAATACAAATCTGAGTCAGCCATTGGAGAATACAGTGGGTTTTTCTTTGTTTGTTTGTTTGTTTTTTGTTAATCCAAAGTTGGCAAGTTATTGGTTTGTGGGAAAATTAGGGTTGTGTCTTTCAGAAAAATATTAATGTGGATATAATAGTAGAAACAAAAATTACTGTGGTTTCCAACAGAGACAAAGGATCTAATGAAAAACCGTGGAAACAGCTATTGGTGAGTTTCATTCCTTAACCGTCTCTATGTATGCTCAAGGGTCTTACAGAATTCAAAGAAATATTTAGTGACAAAAAGCACTAATTAGGAAAGGTGACAGGCAAACACTGTATACACCATGGTTCTCAGAAAGAGATGTGGAAAGGACAAAAAGAATTCTTGGGATAAGAAGGGTGCTAGACATGGTGATTCTGTCTCATCCCGCATAAGTAAGCTCTTAGTTTGTTGTAAATGTATGTTGCGTGGTGCCATAGATTTATATGAAAGTAGACATTGCTGAAGCCCACCAGGATTCTCATGTCCTTTTGGCATGGTGTTTTGGGGAAATTAGCTCAGCCTTTGAATTTTTTCTTTTCTTTTCTTTTTTTTTTTATTTTACATATAGATATCAGCTCCCTCTCCCTCCCTCCTTTCCTACTTCTCTTCCTTCCCTCCCTCTTTCCCTCTCTCCCCTCCTCACATGCCCCTCGACAACCCTCCCCTGCCATCCCCCCCACTCCACATATAGGGTGATGCCATCCAGGAGGGGTCATCTAAATTTGTCAAGTCATTTGAAGTAGACACTAGGACTTCTTTCCTGTCTCTAGGTTAAGGGAGTATCCCTCCATGGAGGATGTGTTTACAAGGTCCATTTGTGCACCAGGAATACATCCTGGTTCCACTGTCTGAGGTCCCTTAGACTGCTCAGTCCTTCCAGCTGAGACCCATGTTCAGGGGGTCTGAGTCAGTCACATGCTGGATTCCCAGCTATCAGTCTGGGGGCCCATTAGCTCCTCCTTGTTCAGGTCAGCTGTCTCTATGTTTTTCTGCAGCCTGGTCTTGTCCTCCTTCTCTGCATGTGGATTCTAGTTCGGCTCAGTGTTTAGTTGTGGATGTTAGGTTCTGTTTCTTTCCATCAGGTACTAGATGAGGGCTCCATGATGGTGGATAAGTTAGTTGTTGATCTCACTATCAGAGAAGGGCATTTATGGTTGCCTTTCCACAGTTGCTCAAATTGTTAATTGGAGTCAGTCTTGTAGGTCTCTAGACATTTCTTTAGGTTCAGTTTTCTATTCAGTCCTATAATGGCTCTCTCTTTTATTCTCTCTCTCTCTCTCTCTCTCTCTCTCTCTCTCTCTCTCTCTCTCTCTCTCTCTCTCTTTCTCCTGATTTTTATCACTCCCCTGACTCATTCTTCCTAGTTCCATATGCTTTCCTCTCTTCCCTTTCTTTCAACTAGTTCTCTCTCCACTCACTGCCCCCCACTCCCCATGTGCTCTGTAGAACCCCCTACTATGCAGGACATTATATGAATCTCTTAGAATTCACCTTGTATCTTAGTTCCTCTGGCGATGTGAATTATAGGCTGGTGATTCTTTGCTCTAGGTCTAAAATCCATGTATGAATGAGCACATACCATGTTCCCATTTTGTGACTGGGTTACTTCATTCAGGATGGTTTTTTCAAGTTCCATCCATTTGCCTTTGAATTTCAAAATTCCATTTCTTTCTCCACCGAGTAGTATTCCATTGTGTAAATGGAATCTTCTTTATTCATTCTTTAGTTGAGGGGATTCCAGGTTCTTGCTATTACAAATAATGCTACTATGAATATAGTTGAGCACATGTCTTTGTTGCATAGATGTGGATCATTTGGGTATTTGTCTAAGAGGTGAATTGCCAGGTCCTGGGGTAAACTGATTCACATTTTCCTGAGGAACCTCCATACTTGTCTCCAAAATGGCTGTACAAGTTTGTACTCCCACCAGCAGTGGAGGAATTTTCCCCTTTCACCACATCCTCTCCAGCATAAGTTTTTTTGTCATTGGTGTTTCTAATTTTAGCCATTGTGGCAGGATAAGATGGTATCTCAAAGTTGTTTTGATTTGCATTTCCCTGATAGCTAAGTATGTTGAGCACTTTCTTAATTGTCTTTCAGCCATTTTGATTTCCTCTATTGAGAATTCGCTCTTCAGTTTTGTACCCCAATTTTTAATAGGGTTATTTGGTGTTTTGTTGACTAGTTTCTCGAGTTCTTTGTATATTTTGGAGATCAGCCCTCTGTCAGATGTAGGCTTGGTAAAGACCTTTTTCCAGTCTGTGGGCTGCCGTTTGGTCTTCTCAACTGTGACTTTTGCCTTACAGAAGCTTCTAAGTTTGAGGAGGTCCCGTTTCTTAATTGTCAATCTCAGTGTTTGTGCTACTGGAGTTATATTCAGGAAGCGGTCTCCTATACCATTTTGTTCAAGGGAACCTCCCACTTTCTCTTCTAAGAGGTTCACTGTGTCTGGGTTTATGTTCAGGTCTTTGATCCATTTGAACTTGAGTTTTGTGCATGGCGATAGACATGGGTCTATCTGCAGTCTTCTACACACCATCACCATCACGCAATTCTACCACCACCATTTTTAGAAGATGCTTTCCTCTTCCCATTGTATACTTTTAGCTATTTGTTCAAAAATCAGGTGTTCACAGGTGTGTGGGTTAATATCAAGATTTTTGATTAGATTCTATTGGTCTACATGTCTTTTTTTTTTTTTTTTTTTTTTTTTTTGCCAATACCAGGCTGTTTTCAGAACTATGGCTCTTTAGTAGAGCTTAAAGTTGGGGATGGTCATGCCTCCTGAAGTTCTTATATTGTACAGAGTTTTGGCTATTCTGGGCCGTTTGTTTTTCCATATAAAGTTGATTATTATCCTTTCAAGGTCATTGAAGATTGTGCTGGGATTTTAATGGGGATTGCATTGAATCTGTAGATTGCTTTTGGCAAGATTGCCATTTTTACTATACAAGAACATGGGAGATCTTTCCATTTTTTGGTATCTTCTTTAATTTCTTTCCTTAAAGACACAAAGTTCATATTGTATAGGTCTTCTACTTGTTTGGTAAGTGTTATCCCAAGATACACTTATGTTGTTTGTGGCTATTGTAAAGGGTGATGCTTCTCTGATTTCTTTCTCAGCCTCTTTGTCATCTGAATAAAGTAGGGCTAATTTTTTTGAGTTTATCTTGTATCCTGCTAGTTTGCTGATCAGATGTAGGTCTTCCCTGGTAGAGTTTTTTTGGTCACTCATGTAAACTATCATATCATTGCAAATAGAGAAAGTTTGACTTCTTTCCAATTTGGATCCCCATGATCTCCTTTTTTTTTTTTTTTCTTATTGCTTTAGTTAGAACTTCAAGTACAATATTGAAGAAATATGGAGAGAGAGGACAGCCTTATTTTTTTCCTGATTTTAGAGGAATTGCCTTAAGCTTCTCTCCATTCTGTTTGATGTTGGCTGTTGGTTTACTGTATATTACTCTCATTATGTTTAGGTATGTTTCTGTTATCCCTGATGTCTCCAAGACCTTTATCATGAAAGGGTGTTGAGTCTTGTCAAAGGCTTTTTCAGCATCCAGGGGGATGATCATGTGGTTTTTCTTTTTCAGTTTGTTTATTTGGTGGAGCATGTTGATAGATTTCCGTATGTTAAACCATCCCTGCATCCCTGGGATGAAGCCTATTTGGTCAGGGTGGATGATTTCTCTGTTGTATTCTTGGATTTGGTTTGCCAGTATTTTATTGAGTATTTTTGCATCAATGTGCATCGGGGATGTTGGTCTTTATTTTCCTTTCTTAGTTGTGTCTTTGGGTGGCTTGGATACCAAGGTGACTGTGGCTTCGTAAAAAGTTTGACAATGAACCTTCTGTTTCTATTGTGTGGAACAATTTGAGGAGTATTGGTATTAGCTCTTCCTTGAATTTCTGGTAGAATTCTGCAGTGAAGCCATCTGGCCCTGGGCTTTTTTTTGGTTGGAAGGCTTTCGATGACTGCTTCTATTTCATTGGGGGTTATAGGTCTATTTAAGTTGTTTGTCTGTTCCTGATTTAATTTGGTAAGTGATAGTTATCCAGAAATTTGTCCATTTCCTATGAATTTTCAAATTTTGTGGAGTACAGGATTTCAAAGTATGACCCTTTTCGTTTCTGATTTTGTTATTTGCTTTTTGGTTAGTTTGGATAAAGGTTTGTCTTTCTGATTTTGGTTAGTTTGGATAAAGGTTTGTCTACCCTGTTGATTTTCTCCATAAACCAACTCTTTGTTGCATTGATTTTTTTGTATTGTTTTCCTGGTTTCTATTTTATTGATTTTAGCCCTCAAATTGATTATTACCTGGTGTCTACTCTTCTGGGGTGCATTTACTTCTGTTTGTTCTAAGGATTTCAGTTGTCCTGTTAATTCTCTAATATGACTATTTTCTGTTTTCTTCAAATGGGCACTTAGTGCAATGAACTTCCCTCATAACACTGCTTTCAAGGTGTCCCATAAGTTCAAGTATGTTGTGTCCTCATTCTCATTGAATTTTAGGAAGTCCTTAATTTCTTTCTTTATTTCTTCTTGACCCAGGTATGGTGCAATTGTGCATTGTTCATTTTCCATGAGTTTGTAGGGTTTCTGTGATTTGTATTGTTGTTGAATTCCAATTTTAAAGCATGGTGATCTGATAAGATACAATTTTTTTAATCTGTTGAGATTTGTTATGCCCCCTAGTATGTGGTCAATTTTAGAGAAGGTTCCATGTGGAGCAGAGAAGAAGGTGTATTCTTTTGTGTTTGGATGGAATGTTCTATAAATGTCTGTTAAACCCAATTGAGACATAACTCCTGTTAGTCCTTTTGTTTCTTTGTTAAGATTCTGACTGGATGTCCTATGTAGTGGTGAGAGTGGCATGTTGAAGTCTCTCACTATAAGTGTGTGCGGTTTTATGTGAGCTTTGAGTTTATTAGCATTTCTTTTACAAATGGATGCCTTTGTATTTGGGCATAGATGTTCAGAATTGAGACTTTGTGCTGATGGACTTCTCCGATTTATATGAAATGATTGTCTTTATCTCTTTTGGTTAATTTTGGTTTGAAGTCTAACTTGTTAGATATTAGGATAGCCAAACATGCTTGCTTCTTGGGTCCATTTGATTGGAAGATCTTTTCCCAGCCCTTTATCCTGAGGTAATATCTATCTTTGAAGCTTAGATGTGTTTCTTGTATGCAGCAGAAGGATGGATTCTGTCTTCATATCCATTCTTTTAGTCTTTGTCTTTTTATAGGCAAGTTAAGACCATTAATGTTGAGGGAGAGTAAGGACTATTGATTATTAATGCTTGTTTGTTTTATATTTATTGTTTTCAGTGGTATTGTGAATATATTTGTCCTGCTTTACCCTTGGGTTCTGGTGAAGTGGGATTATTTGTTGCCTACATCTTTGTGAGCATAGTTAACTTCCTTGGGGTGGAGTTTTTCTTCCAGAACTTTCTGTAGGGCTGGATTTGTAGATATGTATTGTCAAAATCTGGCTTTGTTATTAAATATCTTGTTTTTTTCCATCTATAGTGATTGAGAGTTTTTAAATTTTTCTTTATTACTTAAATATATCCTGAAATGATTATTTGCTGTGGACTTCAAACACCACAAATTATGGTTTGAGAATTTAGACATTCAGAATTTTTTATATAAGGGATCTAGACCATTTCATATTTATCATTTGGAATTATGGTGTTTGCGAATGTAATATATGGGCTAAACTCATTTATAATATATTAAATTTTGTTCAGAAGGTTTTATCTGTGTTTCATTATAATTATTTAGCATATGAAATTTGACTATAAGTCATTTTTCAGATCCTGGTGAACAAAATGTTGTTTATAAATTTTATGATATATCAAAATACAAGAAGATGGCAGATTGCATTTTTATTCTAAATGGAGATGATAATATTATGTTACTCAATAGAAGATAACTTTAGTTGAAAAGGTAAAGAGTATGTGAGACTTGACACAAGCCAGACACAGAGCAGAACTCTGTTGCCTTCAGCTTCCATCCCTTCAGTTTCTGGGAACAGTGTGCTTTGAAGGTGGATGGAATAGTGTCCTTTTATTCTTTGGATGATCACCATGCTTTACTGTATGTTTCCTATTCCAGGTGACTCATTTAGGTTTCCTTAGTTTTCCACCTCCAATTTATGTAATGCTATCTATATTCATTTGTTTCCAGCTAGATATGTGATATAAAACTATGATTAATGAACCTTCTATATAACAATTGCTAATATACACTTTATTGGAGGGGGTGACATCATTCCTTCGGGGCAAAGAAAAGAACTAGAGTTGATCTTTAAATTATATTTCTATTCCAGTTGAATATTAATTAGATCTTTACATTATTATGAAAAATGAGGAAATAAGACCAGTATCAAACAGTTATATACTTATTATTAGTGTTTGCATAAGAAAACTAAATATTTTTAAAAGCATTGTTCATAATATAGAGATTGAGAATCTGGGTCTCCCATGGGAGAAATGCATTTCCAGAAGGATAAAGGCAGATAGCTTAGGGATCATTTTGCAGCGATTCCAAGGTATATGAAAATCTTATTCCATAAATTAGATCTTCTTCTTCATCTTTGCTGATAACAAGAGAAGGGCAGTATCACTCCATTCTAGACTTAAACCAAGAGTTCTTTTTGACAGAATAACTTAGAGAATTGGAGATTACAAGAGCAGATTATTATACATTTTCCTAAGTCCCTGAAAATGGAATCAGGTTTCCATTTCTTCAGAGGGCAAGCTTTCTCCAATTAAATGAAAGAAAATGCCCTGACGTCTCATTGTTCCTTCTTGTGGCCTGCCCAACTTTTATTATTGTTCTGGAAAAATAAATATATATTAAATAAGTATGGGACAAGAGGAATAGCTCACAAGGCATGTGCATAATATGCATTTGTGACATGCCATTGAATTATGTGTATTATTATGTCTGTGTAATTGTTGCTTTGGGTTTTAAGAAAAGGAACTGCAATTCTCCTTTATTAGTGCCATTCATCTGTCTTTTCATAGAGCATAATATCACTCTCAGATCCTGAAATTAGTTTCTGTTTTAATGTCCCTGCTGCTCTTTGAAGCTATCTAGACATACCCATGATCAATACTTCAATACAGGATAACAGAAGCAATGCTTGGGGAAATTCATAGTATGGCAAATGTGATTAGTATGTACACATATATTTACATAAGAGTGCTTGTGTTTGAGGACCTCTGTGACATGAGATAGAAAGGCTTGTTTAGATTTATATTCTAGTCCATCACTAGTCTTGTTGACTGGGCCTGTAAAGTGTATCTTTATAGCAACCTGTGTCAGATGCAAGAGGTTCACTTCATAACAAAGGAATAAAAAAAAAGGAAAAATAAGGGTATCATAATTCTGTCTAAGGGCATACCCCAATAATCTATACCTCCCAGTAAAAGATCCCTCATAAAGGCTCCATCACACTCCCAAGAGCATCAAGGAGTATAGCAGATGTCTTAACACATGATCCTCTAGGGAATATTTAACATCTAAACTTTAGCATTCTGCCCCTGACTCCAGGATGCTTATGGCCATCTTATAATGCAGAATTCATTAACTATATATTCCCAAATTACCAAGTCTTAACCTTCAAGAGCATTTATAAGTCCAAGCCCAAGATCTCCTGTAAGATTCAATGCAAACTACTTAGCTATGAGCTTCTGTACAAAAACCAATGAAGTCGCATACTTATATGACAAAGAGTAAACATTTGTATTTCAAATGAAGGAATGAGAAAGTAGGAAGGATAATCACACTTAAGCAAGCCCAAAGTCTAAGAGGACAAACATGAAATTCCATAGCCCCATTTTTGTGTCTGTGTTAACTATGAGCTCTCAAACTCTTTGGCAGTTATGTACCTATGGCCTTTCTGTTAGTAACCCACTCAGCCATTGCCTAGGCTTGCTTTGTTCAGCATCCTGGCCATTCTGCTTATGTGTGGGTCAGGGTTTGATGCTGGGCCATCTGGGGAGGGGTATAATTTTGGACAAGGTATCTATAGCAGCTGAACAGCTAGCTGAAGGATATGGCATCTGGAGGCTGTCAGCAGTTGTCCCCATGGCCTGGGTGACAGTGATTCAGTGCATGGTATCTAGGTGGTACATCAGTGTCTTCCAGAGAAGACAAATTATATCATCTTTGTTTATCTTCCTACTGAAGAGATTTATTTACTGCCCATGTTATGCCTGGAAGTAAACTAAATTCAGGTAGAAATATGTGTAAAGGTACTATCACATATTGTAAAAGTGCAGAGAATGAATGAGCAGTCATATTATGGCAGACATGGTGTTGGAATTTACCTCGGCTTTTTTAAGGCTATCATGGAGATCTTGACAGTAATAATTAATAGAATTCCATAAGTCCAGACACAAAAATAGCAATGGATGAAGTAGTTCTATTGCAAATATTAAAAGGTTATGGTTCTTTGTGAAAAGTAGACAGTTGAGTTCCTTTAATAAAAACTTTCAATGATTCATATAATGATATCCTTAGTCCATACTTTTGTAGTCTTCACTTTCATTCACATAATTGATTATCAGCCCTGTACATTCAGAGAAAATGTATGATCTCCTTGTAGTAAGTTACAATATTAGACTTTGTAGGCTGTTACAAGGGCTGTGAGGAGTGCCTAAGCCCCCCACATCACCCACTCCTTTTCCAACAAGTAATAGCTGCATATTTGGTGTTACATATGGCTTAGATATCAGTTGTCAAGTTCAAATATAACACATGGATTGCCAAATCATTCGGTATAACTTGTTTATTCAAAACAAAAGTTAATTATTGGGAATTAAAATTAATTAGGTTTCTGTATTTTAATCCCCTAAGTCTGGCAGCTCTATTTGTATAATTCAGTAAGTATCTATTTCTTTCCAAACTCTGCTACACAAATTTACAAAAAAGAAAGAAAGAAAGAAAGAAATTTACTAATAGCATGTGATTTGACAACAGTGGAAATACAAGGTCTGCCAAATATGTGACTTATGTTGATGGATGCTACTGAATGTGAATTAAAGTGAGCTAAATCAATGCATGCTGAGCATGTCTGGCTGGGATATGTTGCCCACTCTCAGATGTGGAATCTCATTACTGTCCACCACATCTTCCCAGGTGAGAACGGATAGGAAAAGATGGTTTTAATGAGTATAGAGGTGTACTTGGCAGATGGTTCAGCATTTTTTTGATGCCAAACTGCAAAAGTTGAAGTTAACACATGACTAAATCTCCAATTCTTCCTCCAGGCCACCTGTTAGTGACTGTGGAAGCCAGGCTCTGGTGTCAGGGTGGTAAATGCTGTGGAATAAAGAAGTAGGAGTAGTTTATCTCAGTTACCTATGACTGGAATTATCTGTAGGCTGGTGTGATCCAGAGAACATATTGGTAAGAATTCGATTGCACAAGTGTTAATTTTTGTTAACCCTAAAGGAGATGAACAATGCATCTGCTTAATGCTAGAGAAGAGAAGTGAAGGCAGTCCAGTCCATTAATGTAAGAGCATGTGTTTAGGCATCAGAGTGAAAATGTCTAACAAAGCTATTATTACATGACATTAAAATTAGTAGAATGCAGACATGGTAGACTTTTTAGTGTTTGTCAGTAAATGGAGATTTTTTTCTCCCACCCACCAGTTCTCAAATAAACACTCAAAGACTTAATATTAATTATAATTTTTTGGCCAATGACTCAAGCATATTAATTACTAGCTCTCACATTTAAATTAACTAATTTCTATTAATCTGTGTATCACCACGAGACCATAGTTTACCAGTAATGCTTGGACATCTTTCTTCTTTGGTGGCTAAATGGCACCTTTTTTCTCTTTGTATTTCTGTCTGGATTTCCAACATGTCCTGCCATAAACAAAAACAGCTTTATTCAGAAACAATGAAAGCAACATATATTTGCATTATACAGAAGGACATCCCACACCATTTTTCCTTAATTACTTCTTTCAACGGGAAACGCATGTCATGGCATGCATTGAACTGACTTAAAATATGGACAGTGAAAACAAAAGCAGGCAAAAGGGATTTTAAAAACAAGAGGAATGTTTGTATCTTTAATTCTTAATAATCAAATATTAGTACATGAACAGATCATAAATTAGAGTAGAAATACTTACGAATAGATTGTTTTTCTTTCAAATGTCTATCAGGGACCTCTGTTTTTGTTCACATCTTAGTGTCTGATGTTTAGTGTTTAGCTATGGGTATCTGATGTACATGTTTTCTTTTTCTTTTGTAACTATCTGTGCTCTGTCACAAAATTGATGGATTGGAATATATCTCCTTGACTAGATCTCTGTCTATAAGAAGAAACAGAGGAGAACCCACTAGAAATCAGAACTGCTCCCATTGAAATTGATTATGTGATTGAGTATTCAAAATATTTAATTAAAGCTTAGTTGTCCTGTAATTTTCTTGTAAAATTGATGAGACTGTGTAAATAGACACCACATACATAATTCCATTGTTTATAGATACATCTCAGTTATTGGAAACTAATTTGTTTAAGTGAACACATGTATTCAGTAGTTTTGTATTTACTTAACAATACATTCTGGCATCAGGTTGTTAGGTATTCTGGGTTTGAATTTTTCTTGTGCCAATTCTTTATGGTGAGACCTTGATGAGTGCTAACTTAGCTGTTATGATATGTCATTGTCACTTTCATTTTAATTTGTTTGATGCTTAGAAATAGTGATTGTTGATGATATTTGGTATTTTCTTCCTTTTTCTTATTTGTTTTTCTTATTTTATATATTGATCCCAGTTCCTTCTTCCTCCCTTCCTCCCATGCCCCAAATCCCCCTCCCATCACATCCCCCCCACTATACAGGGAGGGTGATGCCTTCCAGGAGGGATCATCAAAATCTGTCAAGTCATTTGGAGTAGGGCCTAGGCCTTCCCTCCTGCTTCTAGGTTAAGGGAGTATCCCTCCATGAGGCATGTGCTCCCAAAGTCCTTTTGTGCACCAGAGATACATTCTAGTTCCACTGTCTGAGGTCCCTTAGACTGCCCAGGCCTTCTAACTGAGACCCACATTCAGAGGGTCTGAGTCAGTATAATGCTGGTTTCTCAGCCATCAGTCGGGGGATCAATGAGCTCCCCCTTATTCAGGTCAGCTGTCTCTGTGGGTTTCTGTAGCGTGGTCTTCTCCTCCCACTCTGCATCTGGATTCCAGTTCGGCTCAGTGTTTAGCTATGGGTGTCTGCTTCTGTTTCTATCAGCTACTAGATGAGGGCTCTATGATGGCATATAAGTTAGTTATCAATCTCATTATCAGGGAAGGTCATATAAGGTAGCCTTTCCACTGTTGCTCAGATTGTTAGTTGGAGTTAGTCTTGTAGGTCTCTGGACATTTCGCTAGAGTCAGTTTTCTCTTCAAACTTATAATGGCTTCCTCTATTATGGTCTCTCTCTCTCTCTCTCTCTCTTTTTTTTTACTCTCATGTATTCATCACACAACTCAGTCTTCCTGATCCCACATGTTCTTCTCTCCTCCCCTTCTCTTTCTCCTAACACCTTCTCCACTCACTGCCCCCGACACTTTTAATATGCTCAGGAGATCTTGTTCCTTTTCCCTTCTCTGAGGGACCTTTTATGAATCTCTTATGTTTCTCCTTGTATCCTAGTTTCTCTGGTGGTATGAATTATAGACTGGTGATCATCTGTTCTATGTCTAAAATCCATATATGAGTGAGTATATACCGTGTTTCCCTTTTTGTGACTGGGTTACCTCACTCAGGATGGTTTCTTCAAGTTCCATCCATTTGCCTTTGAATTTCAAGTTTCCATTTTTTCCCCCACTGAGTAGTATTCCATTGTGTAAATGTACCACATCTTCTTTATCCATTCTTCAGTTGAGGGGCATCTAGGTTGCTTCCAGGTTTTTTTCTATTAGTAATAATGCTGTTATGAACGTATTTGAACAAATGTCTTTGTTACATGGATGTGGATCATTTGGGTATATGCCTTAGTATTTTTATATGCTGTTTTGTAACTGGAATGCCTTTGTTTGAGAAATGTCTGTTCTAGTTCTTTCCATATTTAACACTTATTTGATTTTAGCCCATTAACTTTGAGTCCCTAAATTATGGTTATTAGTTCTCATATCATGTGTTACTTAAAAAAGTTTTCTCCATAAGGAAAAGTAAAGAACTTTACTTTATTGTGCTATACAGAAGCTTTTGTTTTTAAAATCCCTTTTGCCTGCTTTTGTTTTCATTGTCCATATTTTAAGTCAGTTCAAGAAATATGTACTAGCTAAGACCATGAAATTTTTCTCTCGTTCCCTTCTTTTATAGTTTCAGGTACTAATTTTTAGTATTCAGTTCATTTCAGTTTTTACATTGTTTTTATTCTTCTCCATGATATCTGTTTTCCTTAACATGATAGGCTTTGGTTGTCAACTTGAACAATCTATAATTGCTTGGAAAGTGATTCTCAGTAAAGGATTATCTACATTTGAATTGTCCTGTAGGAATATTTGTGGAGATTGTTAAGTCATGTAGGAAGATGGTTGGTATCACTTGCATAGCAAGTACCCAAGGCAGGAACTTAGAGTAGCAGAACCATGGAGGAACACTGCTTATTAGCTTACCCATGACTCACTTAGCTTATTTTTTATGCAATGCAGGACCACTATTTCAGGGTTATAAAGTTCACATGGGCCCTCTCACATCAATCATTAATAAAGAAAATGCCATATAGATTTGCTTAGAAGCCAACCTGAAAGAGTTGTTTTCTCCATTGAAGTTCCCTCTTTTTAGATGACCCTAGATTGTGTACAGTTGACAAAATTCTGACATCAAACACTGCCCAGAGCAGGACTCATTCTCAAGAGGAGTGTGTGTGTGTGTGTGTGTGTGTGTGTGTGTGTCTTTTTGTTTTAAGGGAAAGAACATGAAGTTGGGTAGGTTGACAGGGAAGACTATCTAGGAGGAGGATTGGGGGGAAGAGAAAGAATATGATGAAAATGTATTGTTTGACATTGAAAAAGGAAAAAAATATCTGATAGTCTCTATTCTGCTTTGTCAGAATTCCTTTTGTAGATTGATATAAATTTTTTAATTCAGTGTAGAATAATGTTGGAATTGTGATAGGCATGACATTGAATTTTTGTATTGCTTTGAATAGTATGAATATTTTAGCAATATTCTTTGAGCTCTTGGACATGAGATATGTTCTATTTATTTGCATCATCTCCTATTTCTTCTGCTAGTGTTTTGTAGCACTCAGTATATAGATCTTAAACATTTTTGGTTAAATTTCCACTGAAATATTTTCTTCTATGACATTATAAATGGGATTATTAATTTGTCAGAGTTTCATTAAATCATCTTTCTAATTAATAAATGTGTGTGTGTGTGTGTGTGTGTGTGTGTGTAAGCACATGTGTGATATTTTTAAGGTTTTCTCTATATAAGACTTAATAGTCTCTTTCCTCCATTCTTTTTTGAGTGCACTTGCCATTAAACTACTTCACTTTTTAATCCTACAGTGGCCTTTTCTTGTTTGATTCACTCGTCTTACTGTTTAAAAAAACACTTCTGGCTTCTTACTTATTTTTATTTTTAATATATATAAAATTTGTAATTTTAAATGAGGTATTTTTAGTGTATTAAAATTTGGCTCTAGAGAATTTTCATTTTTGTGTGTACTTACAAAGTGGAAAGATTTTTCACAAGACTTTCTATTGAAATTATTGAACCTCACTGGGTAGAATATATTAGAGAAGGTGTCCAATGAAAGTTGTTCAGTTAACTTGCTGAAGACAAACCCTGTAGAGTCGGGAACATCACAGCAAAAGTGAATTGGGAGTAGCTTTTTATCAGAGTTTGAGCTTATACTGTGAAACTCAGAGGAAAGATTAAGAAGTGGAAATTGGTTTCAGAACTTGTTACTGTCAGGAGCAGGGGCCAGGTTATTAAGTGAATATGTCTGTAAACTTTGTCCAGGAGATTAGAAGAACAAAGCTGGCCTCAGTAGTCATCAGTATAAAAAGCTGACCTCTGCAAAGGGAGGACTTGCTGTTCATTTTTATAGCTGTGCCGTGGCCTGGCTGCATACAGTTACAGATACATTTATGCTCTGATAGGAATATCATAAGCCTCTTAGCACCTGTGTTTCTTCCTTCCTTCCTTCCTTCCTTCCTTCCTTCCTTCCTTCCTTCCTTCCTTCTTTCCTTCTTTCCTTCCTTCTCTTTCTTTCTTTCTTTCTTTCTTTCTTTCTTTCTTTCTTTCTTTCTTTCTTTCTTTCTCAGAGTATAATCCATGCTCAATGTACATGTGTTGTAAAGATTCTTAATCTGTCCTCATATGTTCTTTAGAAAGAACACACCATAAAAGCTATCTCTGCCTTAAAGAATTGGATGTCTTTTCCAAATGAATTCAGGACCATTTATTTGTATGCTAAAAATATATCTACTCTCTTCACAGTTAGAACTATCCTCATTTCCTTTTCTATTACTAAGCAGGAGCTGGGGTGAGAGCACAAACCTTTAATTTCAGCAGTCTGGAGGCAGAGGCAGGTGGAGCTCTGAGTTCCACCACCTTGGTCTACAGAGGGAGTTCCAGGGTAGCCAGAGCTACACAGAGACACTGTCTTGAAAAAAATATATACACACACACACACACGACACACACACACACACACACACACACACACACACACACACACACACACATATATATATATATATATACACACACATATATATGTGTGTATATATGTACACACACACACATATATATAATGGCTTTTATTGTTTTTAAAAAGCATTTTTATCAAAATATACTTCTTGTAAGAGGAAGATTTAATTTAATCTCAGATAGATCATAGCTGATTCTTTTAAAATGTTTTGCCAGTCTGTGTGTATGTGTGTGTGGCGTGTGTGTGTGTGTGTGTGTGTGTGTGTGTGTGTGTGTGTGTGTATGTATGTATGTATGTATGTATATATATGCATATATATATATAATAGTAGGATTCAGTCCTATTTCAAGTGTATAGTTTCATTTTACTAGTAGTGCTATGGATTCTACATTCCTTGACTGCTCTAAACAAGAGCCACCACCTTGACCCTTAGATAACATCTGCATGTAAAATCATGGGGGATGATGTAGCACTTGTTTTTCTGTTTTCCTGAGGAGATTAAAAGCCTTGCCTTATTTTATCAGTAGATAACATGCATTTAAAACTGCTGGGTCTTCTTGGGTGTTGTTATACTCAGAGCCCAAAACTCTGCATCAAAAAAGAAAGAATCAAATGTGGTTTCATCTGACACTGAGCAGAGACTTGTGGTCATTCTTCTTGATGCTGTAGAATGATTATTACTTTTTTTCATTGTTGCTATGTAATGAATCACTTTAAAACTTTGTCCCTTGAAACTGTAATTTCTACCCAGTCAAAGTGGTTAGCATCAATAGAACATTCACATACTGAGAAGAGTGAAGGAAAAGGAGACCCCATGCACAAGCAAGTAGTAATGAAATGAGTATTAGACTAGGCTCCATGGAAGTTCAAAATGGAGGTTTCTAAAACTACCATAATTATAATTATCACATGATTCATTTATTCCACACTGTCTTATGGAATCAGAGTAGATGTGCATGCATATTTTAGTTAAATTTTACTTAGCCTTTAAGGAGAATGAAAGCATCATATTTTCAGAAAACTGAATGGAGATCATCATCATGTTAAGCAACATAATACCTACTAGGTTTTCTCTTCTAAGAAGATACTAGATTTTACAAATTGTTTGAAAGGAAGAAAACCAGCTGTGGCTTCAGAGTTTTGCAAGTTCCTAGAGTTCTCTGCAGGGTTCTTTACATCACATTAAATCTGCTGAATTCTCTGTGTCCCAATGAAATAGATTATAAGAGGTAGAACATTTGGGAATGTGTACTTTGCCAGGCCTGGAAGCAGTGTGGATAATTCCTTCATCTGTTGACAAATGTCTTTTCCAAACAAGCTTAACTTCTAATGAATATTCCCAAGATGTTATTACTATACATCACTGAATTGATTTAATAATATATAGAACTGCAGTGGTACCTTGGGATTTAGGTTGAATAACAGTTAAGATTTTGGGTCTGATCAAGTAAAAAGTAGAGTCTAAGTATAGCCTGAATATGTAAACAGATAATAACATTGAAGATAAAGTACATGCAAATACTGGCAACAATTGTGAGGACAAGTTGAAATTGAGTGCTAACTCTGGCCTCATAAGTCAGGAGTATTTATTATTTGCAGCACTGCCAACTCCTCATCATTTATGAACTATTTTTAAAGATTCACTTGGAATCAGATTACAAAATTTGCTCTTATTTGTTCCAGATAAGACTGTGTATGCTTAGCAAAGTCAAATGAATTGGATTGGACTGAGTGTGTGTCAGGTCACACTGAAATGGTAAAGTTTAAGTTTAAAATGACCAATAATGATTTAAATATCTACTGATAATGATGATTTTTAAATTCTTGTAGCATAGGAAAAAAAACATTCATTGTCCTATAGACATGAGAAGGGGAAAATAAGTGGACATTACAATGGAAAAGACTAGATTGCTTGCAGACATGTTAAGAGCAAGAAGTGACTGATGGGGAGTTACTCTAGAACACAGGCATCAAGGGCAAAACAAAGCAACATTTTGCAACAACAGGAAAGAAAGGTCTACTGACTCCATAATGTCAGTGAGAAAAGAAGTAGTAACCTGTTTGTGTTAATAAAAATGTCTTGGTCATAAAATATTAGCCCCATACTTCAAGTGTTCAACACAAGTGACATGAAAGGTATTAGAGAGATGCCCTGAAGGGCTCTGTGCCAGTGGTATATATCGTGAGGGCACATTCAGAAATTAGTTTTAGCCTCTGGTGAACAATAAATCTGCCTCAGCTCAATAGAAATCAACTCATGAACAAAAAGAAGGGAAGACCCAGATGATGTGAAACAAAATAAGATAAAGCCCTGGGAGTAAGAAAATCTGTACTAGGCATCTCCATACCACCCTCCTGACATAGCCTCTCAGCCTATCTTCTGCCAGGTATTTATTTCTACATGCTGTGTGAGCTCCTTATTCCAAATCTGACTTTACTGTTTCCTTGATACGTGAACATAGTAGCTATTGATATTTACACAAGCAAACATCATTGTCCCTTCCTATAATCACTATCATTTTTCCCTTTAGACAAGCAAACATCATTATCCCTTCCTATAATCACTATCATTAGCACAATGGAGAATCTAAATAAAATAACATGATTCTCACAAAATCTTCCTTTCAAAGCAAGGGTAAACATGTTTTAGCTGTGTAGAAAAGAAGGGACTTCTAAAGGTCAGGCCTGCTCTTCCCTCCTATACATGTCATTTCCACATCTTCCTGTGGAAAGGATTCCTATTTTAATTCTTTATTTATTTTGGCATGCATGTATGTGTGCACTTCCTTCAGAGTCCAAAGAGGGCGATGGATCCCCTAGGGTCAAGGTACAGGTAGTTGTAAGCTGACATGAGAATGCAGGTAATTGAACCCAGATCCTCTGGAAGAGCAACCAGTGTTCTTAACCATTTAGTTGTCTCTCCACCTCTCTCTCCATTTTTGTTTTCCTGAATAAATTAGTAGACTTAATAGATTCAAGTAGGAGAATCTATTGTTCAATATACTTAAACCTTCAGTCTTATGCCAAGACTCCCAGCTGCCCTGTGTGTGCTAAGCCTGATGCTTGAGTTCAGTTTCTGTTATACATTCTTATTTTCCAAAAAGCATCATACCTGTATTACTGAGTTTAGAAATCATGTATGTATGTATGTATGTATGTATGTATGTATGTAACCAGTCATCAGCCTCAGGTCAAGAAAGTAAATAGCCAACACCTTGCCTCCATGTTATCTAAATGTGTGTGTGTGTGTGTGTGTGTGTGTGTGTGTGTATAATTTTGACTTTTATTCTATGACTTTTCTTCTTTCCTTTCTTAAAATAGTTACATTGCCTTGTGTTACTAAAGAATATAGTTTAGCTTTTTTTTTGTACATTATGCAAGTTAAAATATATTGTAGATAATATCTAACAACTTCTTTTGTATTGTATGTTATATCTGTTGGGTATGTATCTGCTAAAATTCTGTTGTTAAATTTTTCTGGTGTATATAGGTGTCTCGTGTGTGTGTGTGTGTGTGTGTGTGTGTGTGTGTATGAGAGAGAGAGAGACAGAGAGAGAGAGACAGAGAGGGAGGGAGGGAGGGACAGAGGAGAGAGAGAGAGAGAGAGAGAGAACAAGCTTAATGTATAGATACAAACATGTGCATGGAGTTGTTTGGTCTTATGGTCTATATTTACTGTTTTCATAATGTCTTTAATTGAAATAGAAGTACATCATTTTCCCCCTCATTTTCCTCTCCACATTCTCTCCCTGTTACTTTCTTTCAGACCCCTATCATTATGATAGCTTATTTTCCTTTATTATGGTTGTATATGTATGCACAGGTACAATTATGTATGTATGTATGAATCTATGTAGGTATAAAACACAACACACACATTTGTGTTTCTGAATCTCTTTTAGTATTGTGTCTCTGGCTTCAGGGCTGACAACTCTGCATTGTATAACCACTAAAATCCCTCATTCCTGGGAAAGGATAGTTTCTCTCCCATCAGTCATTAGTTGTCTATATTTCTTTGTCTAAGGTGGGAACCTGTGAAATTTCCATTTGTAGTTACTTTCTTAAATACTTCTACAACGAGCATTTTATTTTATAGCTATTCTATTTTATGTAAAATATATATTTATATTCTATTCATTTCTAATATATATTTGTTATCTTTAGTGTAAGAAATAATCATAGAATATAAAGCTATGTTTTTTAATACTTTATCGATATGGTTTAGAGAAATTTTACTTAAACTTAAATGTAATAATTTATCTCTTGACAGGACCTTGAAGCTTTTTGAATGGTTTAAGCCCCTAAATATAGGAACAGAACATTTGTCTGAATGATAGAATATGTTGAAGTCATACATGTAAGAGATCTAGAATATGGCTGGTCCTTTAGTCTTCCAGAGTGGTACAAAAAAACTAAAGAAGTGATAAGAGCCCTTCTTTTTATGGAAGTAGTGTCTAGATAAACCTTGGAATTTGGATTTGGAATACTGTTTCTTTTTTATTCATTCATTTATTTATCTATTTATTTTTGTTTTGAGATTTTTTTATTGTTTCTTTTTTATTAATTTTTACTTAAATTAAACCAATCTTATATGCAAACTTGGATTGGTTTGAGATTTTATAAGTCATTCCATTACCATCATCCGATGTCTAATTAATTACATGATCCCGTACTAACAGCTTAGTTGTTAGTTGTTTAGCTCCTCAAACTTGTTTTCTTCAAGAATTTTTATGTCCATAATATTTATTTATTGATTGATTTTTCTTTGCTACTTACTCTATTCTTCATCTTTTATGTGTCCCAATTAAGCTCAATTTGCTTTTTATTTATGAACCTTCCTTTTCCCATTTCTCTGTTTTCTCACTGTTCAATTATTGTGTTACAAACTCATCCAACAAACATTAATCTTAGGATATTCTGGCTTTTGATGTAAACTGAAGTGAAATATGAAACTAAATACAAAACCATTTTAAAATAGGACCAAGCATGGCAGTACATGCCTTTAATGTCAGCACTAGGATAGCAGAAGCAGGAGGATCTCTGCAAGTTCAAGGCTAGACTGATTTTGATCTATGAAGCAAATTCTAGGCTAGCCAGGGCTGCTTTGTGAGATCCTGTTTCAAAATATTTTAAAATAGATGAACATAAGTAAAAGGAACAAAGCCCTTGGACAACATGTTTGTCCCTTTGTTATGATTCCATCACTGATAAACTGACTCATATTTCATACATCGATTCTCCTTTGTGAATAATAGTTCTGCTGGATACACAAAATGATATGTTAATAAGTACTTTGTTAAGGTGTTATGGTTGTGGTAGACCATTGGAGCTTTCATTGTTGTGCTGAATAAATATGTTGTCAATCTTATTACAATTCTCTTTCAATATGAACAGTAGTTTATTATCTGTGAAATTTATTGTTCATTTTACCTAGAAAGTTTTTTTCTTTATCCTTCCATATTTTTCCTTCCCTTGTGTCCTCCCTGCCACACTGCCTTTCTTTCTTTACCAAGGACCAACCACAGAGACGTGTACATTCTAAGCCAGTCTGCCATGTACTCTACCACTGAGCAGCCGAGTTTCACCTTGTGTTCTTCTACCGTCCTCCATCAGTCTCTCCTTTGCCTTTCTTCTATTTTTCAAACTCTGAATAAGATGGAACTTGGGAATCTGTTCTGGCTCTCTTAGAGTCTCTCCATACACCATACATATTTTTCCATATCTAGCTGATTTCCTTTCCTTCATTTTCTCAGTTTACTTCCTTCCTTCCCCTTTAATCTCATATCCATCTCATTGGCTTAGTTTAAACGTTTAGTCTTCTATTTCTCATTTACAGTTGTTTTTGCTTTTATAGTGCTGTGGGTCACTTTATTCAGGGTTATTTTCTCTTCCATAGTTGGTGTATGACTGATGCCTCATGTCTTTGGAAATCGTGTGTGTAATTTTATTATTTATTAGATGAAATCTTATTTTTAAGTTTATTTGCACAACTTTTATTATAAGCCCATGTTTATATGAATTTTATTCTATAGGAATTCTCAAAACCAAAATTGAAATTGCTTTTGCCCAGAAGTTGTTTTGCATTTTTAAGTTCCAAATGCCAGAAGTTATTAGTTTTTCTTCTCAATGTGTAGTTTCCTGGAATACTTAGTAGTATAAATCTAATCTACAAACCAAATATAGATATTACTGCTTGGCAGATTCTTAGAAGTAGCTATTGTTGCACTATTAACAGCATTGGTAATACTAGCTCCTGAAGTTTTCCTTTCGAGGTCAAGGCATATAACAGATGCTCAGAAACCACAGTTAAATTGAAAGAAACAAAACACAATAACACCAACCAAAAACAAACAAACAAGCAAACAAACAAAAAAAAACAAGACCAAAACCCAAAATAAAACCCTTTCAAATTCTAAAATAATCCCATAGGGGCTGGCTGTGGCTCAATCGTTATATGCCCTTGCTGCTTTTCCTGAGGACCTTGGTTTTATTCCTAGCACCTACATAAAGCCAACAGCAATTATTAATTAATTCTAGCTACAGGGGCTATAATGCTTCTGATTTCTGTGGGTGTTACAAGGCACATAAGGTACAGAGATGCACAGTAAGGCAATACACATAAAATAAAGTAACATAATTTAAAATTAATCCTGTAATATATTTGAAGAAGTTTGTGTTTTTGTCTCAGGGTGTGTTCTAGCTATCTTGGAGCATGAGCAGACAGCATGTGAGCATGTTGGCATCACTAGTCCATCTTTCACTTGCAACATGCACAAGGCAGCATCTAAGGAATCTTACTGGTAAAATGTGTTACAGAAGGGGCTGAAGAGATGACTCAGCACTGAGAAGTGCATACTGCCTTTGCAGAGAATCAAGAGTTTAGTTCTTTGCATCTGTGGGTCCACAACAGGTAGCACACACCTCCTTGAAACTCTGGTTTCAATGACTGTGGCCTTGCCTTCTAGCCTCTGCAGGCAATGCACTCACATGCACACATACACACACACACACACACACACACACACACACACACACACACACACACACGCTTGATTGCTTGCACAAGTGCACCATTTTAAAAATAAAAATAAAGCCTTCAAAGAAAATTTGCATTACTACAACAGATTGATTGTTCTCTTAGCTGACGTACAAATGCATTTTCTGCTTGGCTAATTCAAGGCTTAAGCATTCAGGGAGATTATACTATGAAAGATTCTGAGTCTCTGAGGTTCTATAATAATCTATAGATTCTTCTCTGATACAGATGTAGTCAATAGTTAAGGAATACCCAATAGTTAGTTTACTTATTTACTTTTCATGATGTTGATCAGTTTAACTTCTAAAGTAGCACTTTAGGACAAGAAAGATGGTTCAGTGATAAACAGGATGTCATCCATATAACACATCAGCATGGTGTCTTGTGGAATTATTTGAATATTGCAGTTATTTTAAACTAATGGCTAAGAGACAACAGATCGACATAGATTTAAACAGTAGGGAAAAAAGCAATTTCTGGTTAACTAAGTGAATGCAAAGTGCTTCAATTTTCCTGTAGGTACCATGTGCCTACAAAGTGTAGGCTAGTGTTGTCCAGGAAAGGTTACCCCTGCACAATAACACTGAGTCATCCAAGACTCCTAGGTCAAGTTACCATCCACTGCAGCTCTGAGATCTTTCTGTGTTCTGTGTAGCTCATATGGGCAATTAATTTGGCATGTGGTAGGAATTTGTACCCTCCATATTTCAAGCCTTTACTGTGGAAATGTATGCTGTGAATCCCCCAGATAGACATTCAGGACAAAGCACATTGGGAAGGCTGAACTATAAGAAGGAACTCTCTAACCCATAGTGTTGTAGAATATTTAACCATCTAAAAGTGTGTCACATTTGTTTGATATGTAAATATGTTTCTCATACTGGTTAATAAATAAAGCACTGTGGCCAACAGTAAAGCAAGATAAGCGGGGCTAGGAGACAAGGAGGAAAGAGGAAGTAGTTAGGAGGAGTCAACATGTAGTGCCTGGAGGAAGCAAGATGCTGGCCCGCCGCACTCGGATAAGATGACCATGTGGAAATACTTAGATAAGTAGAAATGGATTAATAATTAAGACAGAGCTAGCCCATATACAATAATCATAACTGGCCAACAGGATTGTATCAAATACAGAGTCTCTGAATGTTATTGGGGCTAGTGCGGCAACGAGACCTGGCTGGCAGTGGGTGGGCTGGGGGAACACATACATGCTACATTTGTTTATGCTGCATTTGTTTAATTATGTAAAGATATATTGCATTTGTTTCACCTTGCCTGCCTAAGGCACCTGATTGGTCTAAAAAAAAAAAAGTGACCAGCCAGTAACTAGGCAGATAAATGATAGGCATGGCAGACAGAATAAATATGAAGAGAAATCTAGAAAAAAGAAAGAGGAACTAGAAAAGTAAGAAGAAGAGAATGAGAGAAAGGGACACACCTAAGATGTACAGATTAAGATACATGGGTCGAGGATAAAATATGTGTCATATATTTTATTCTTGGAGAAGTCACTTAGACAAGAAACCAATGACCCACAAGTTCCCTCTCCAGGGATCCACATCCAGGCTTCTCTCTGTGACCAGATGGGAACCAAGGGAGAGCAAGACTGTCCTGAATCCCAAATCAAATACAACACACTCACCTACACACATGTGACCACGCTCAAACAGGTGCGGCTGGTGGTCTCTCACTACACATACCTGGGGCCAGAAGCCAGGCAGCAGCCAGACAGACACACATCAGTGAAAGTAAGATACACAGAGGAAAGAAAGGTAAAAGTCCTTCCACGAGGCAATAGGAACATAAAGAGAAACTGGTTGATTTTGGTTAAAAGTGCTAGCCAGAAAGGAGCCTAAACTAGGTTGAGCATTCATAACTAATAAGAAGTCGTCCTATTATGATTTGGAAGCTGGTTGGTGGCCCAAAAGAGAAAACCTGGTATACCTATAGGATCACAAAGGAAGGCGCTGCTTCTGTGATGACGGACAAACTGCATGATTAGTTAGCTTCTGAATGACTGCTGAGTCACATCCTTGTCAACAGACTGCACACTCGGCACCTACAAGGCTGTTCTTGTGTAATAGCCCTTTAATTCAGAGATTCGAAAAACATATCTCATCAGCAGAACTCCACTCATCCTCACTTCACAGGCTTTGGGGAAGAGGTTGGTTCTAGCTCTCTAGGCTCCTTAAATAAAATAAGATGTAATAGGGAAAAAAGTTGGATTTGAATGTGAAGCTAGACCCTTCATAGTTTCATATTTTGCTTAAATGTTATATTGTTGATAATTCTGACCTCTCTAACAGTCTTTCTAAAAGATTCCATTGTATATCTAAAAAATTATAATTTTGGAAACATAGAGGTCATTTTAAAATAACATTTACAGAATTGTAAACTGCACTAAGAGTTATATAGCCTTTCTTTTTTTTTCCTATGGAATTTAGTTAGAATACTGGTAGTTCTTTTCTATACTATAGATGATGTCTTTATTTTTAAATCATATTCTCAGCATCATTCTCAAACAGGATTACATCCATTCCATAAAAATTTTCTTCACAGTGTTTAACTTTTCAGTGGCTAGTAAATTAAATTTATATCATATAACCATCAATGCTTTTATATTACTGTTATAAATTATTATAGTGTTCTGTTGCTTATTGTGCACCTTCCTAGATATCTGACACTGTGCTAAGAATTTTTTTTTTGCTTAACTTAATGTGCTTGACAATTCTACTATGAAGTTACCTTCACAGTTGCTTTGTATGTATGGAAGCTGTGACCCAAAAGGCTTAGTGAGTGCTAGTACCAGCTCTGAAACAGCTAAACTCAGATTTGATTCAGATTTTAGACTAATGTTGCCTTACCACTGGGATCGTCTTTTTACTACTACTCCAAATTCTCCTTGATTTTCTGTGAATTTTTTTCTTCCTTTGAATTTACTGACATGCCAAATTATGGAGACCAGTGTGCACACAATTAAAGCATCAGTTCGAATAAAATAACCTTCTGAAATCTCTTAGAGTTCACATAAGGGTATATTTTTTTTTAACTACAAAAATGAAAATGCTGTAGACATTTTAAGCTTATAAGTAGTACTACCTTTTTATGAGCAATCTGTGTCTAAACCATTGATATTGTTAATAAACAGTGATGAAATATCTAAGTGTTTCTATGATAGTTTATTTCCAGAATTAGGTTATCTTAGACAACTGTTAATTATAAATTATATATTCCGGAATTATAATAAATATTTTCGCTAGCTCTGTAATTTGATCATTATTATTGCCATTATGAACTTTCTAAAAGAATATGTACTATTAAAATATCAACCTGAAATCTACAGATACATTTTCATCCAGAAAGAAACAGTGTAATATTTTACAATTTCGCTTTGCATATATTGCACTGAAATTGATATATGCTCAGTGTTATTTAAGCTTATGGAGAACAGTAAATGTATCTGGCCATCTTCATCCAAAGTCTCTTTTCCCTCAACTACTTTAAAGGTAATATTACTTGAAATACTTCTCATGAATTTTACATATCATAACGTGATGTTTAAGCATATGACTTTATTCTTAATGACACAGATGTGATGTGTTGTATCTTGTTAGCATTTAATTTTTCTTAATGGTGATGGTATGGCAGGGTGGTGAGTAGACAAAGGCTTGCTAGTGATCCAAATGACCTATGTTTGATCCCTGGGAGCCATACGTGAAAATAAGGAACCACCTCTCACAAGTTTCCCACTGACCTTTGCTTGTCCATTTAGCACTTTCACACACACACATACATAGACTTACAAACATGTACATGCACAATAAATTAAAAAATAAATAAATGAAGAGCTAACAAAGAAAAACTCAGACTGTCAGGTATGTATTTTTCCCCATACATATAAAGGAAAGTTCTCCACCCTGTTCTGTCCCTTGTAGAGTTCTCCTATAGTTCAAAGATCACCTACCACCTTTTAAAACTACTTGTTTGTCTGTCTGTCTTCTATCCACTGAGGACTTAAAAATTAGGGTTTTTTTGTTTTGTTTTGTTTTGTTTTGTTTTTGTTTACTCTCCTTATTCACCTAGTCTAAACTCAGACTTTCCATTTTAGAGCTCTTTCATACATTTAAAACTTTTGACTGATTAAAAAACAAAAAAGGAGAAAAAGAAAGACAGTGGTGGTGTACACCTTTAATCCCAGCACTCAGGAGGGAGGCAAAGATAGGCAGATCTCTGTAAGTTTGAGTCCAGCCCAGTCTAGGACAGCCAGAACTGTTACACAGAGAAACCCTGCCTTGAAATGCAAAAGAGAGAAAAAAAACCACAAAACTTTTGACTGTTCCTTATAATCACAGTACCTAAATTACACTACTTTTTTCACAGTTTGTCTAGTACTAACCCAGAAGTATGCTAACATCTTGTTCTTCCCTGCACTTACCTTAGAAATAAGTCTTAAGAAGCTGTCCATTACATGTTAAGACGTGATAGGAAATAGAATCTCACTCAATTTCATTTGTAGTTCCAGGTGCAGCATTATGTCTCTCAGAGTCTACTAACCCTAGGAAGTTGCAGCCTGTTGAGAAAGTCTATTATATTGCTACTACTATCAGAAGTGAACAGCTTTGTGGACCATCTAAGAGCCGTCAATCAGGTATGTGTAACGTGAAGCTATAACTTGTTAAGGTGAGCTTAACACAACTATAAGTTTTTGACTTTTTTCTTTATCTTTCTTCCGTCCCTTATTGATGTATTGATTTGGTGCTATTTCACTTGTTGCATTAACTCTAATACATGTGAATATTTCTGCTCAATGGAATTACACAGGGTGCTTCAGCCAGTCGGGCTTTTGCGTGTGTGTGTGTGTGTGTGTGTGTGTGTGTGTGTGTGTGTGTGTGTGTGTATGTTTGTTCATTTGTTTTGTAAATAAACCCATCTTGTTGTCTTCACTGGCATACCTCTACCAACGTTTCATTGTTCTTAGCAAAGGAATGTTTAGATGAATAGATTTAAAAATCCCCAATTGTAATATACACTGAAACGGTGAGGGGACAATAGTGGACCTGAGAGGATCCTAAGTAGAGAATGGTTCTTCTACCCAACTGCCTGAGAGAACTTTCCAGCTGAAAACACTATCCCACTTCAGAGACAAACAGGTCTCTGAAGTGGGATAGTGGGCATCAGCATTGCAGAAGCATGCCTGGTAATTCCACTATGCAGCCTAGACTTAACCTCAATGCTTCCAGCCTTTTGTCTGTACAACCTTTTATGTGTTACCTCTGAAAAACATATAGGAGGAACACAAGCCATTCCCAGATTCTGATGTTGATACCTGATGTTACATGTGGTTACCTTGTAGTTGCTTCATTATTCTTACTATCTCTGTTGTACAATTCAGAAAGACAATTAAAAAGAAAATCAGAGGTAAGTTGGCATATTTATGTAAAAGTAAAATAAATTCAATAATTCAAATATATCATAGAGCTTTAAATTGCCTTTTAGCTAAGTATTTACCTCTGACTTCTCTACATTTAATGGAATTGTCCCAAAACTGTTCTTGTCTTGTTCGGAGGATGATATGGTATAATCTAGTCAGCAATTGTTTAGGTGATTCTGAGAAATAAATTTATAAAGTCACTGTCACAAATCTAAAGGAGAAATAAGTAAGTCAAGCTGACTATTATAAAAAGACCAAAATGTTGAAATAAATGCCTGGTAGTATTTGTACGAGTTCCAAGGTCAAAGAACTGGTCATAGTAGTTTACAAGCTCCCAAAGTACTTCTTGTCAAAGGAACAACTTAAATAAAAATAGATTTGAGTGGTATCAGCAAAGACTAGCAGAACACAAAGGAACTTGACTGTTACATGTAATAAGAGGTTTCCCAGGGATTCTGGTGAAACAAGATAGATTTGCAACTTAACGAAAACCTGTGTGGAAAATAAGCTTAATTGAATTGAATTATTTATTTGGAACATGAGGACAAGTTGAAAAGCCAAAATTTCATGTTTGCAGTTTAATTTAATTTTGAAGTAATTTCTTGTCCAGCTCATAGATATGGAACCAAGTCTTAAATCAACAAGATATTTGGCCATCACTGCAGTAGAACATCTGCAAAAGCCATAATTTAAACTTAGGTGTTCTGTTATGCTACTTTAAAATAATAAAAAAGGGGGTTGGAGAGATGGGTTGATGGTTAAGACTACTTACGGTTTTTGCAGAGGAACCAGGTTGAGGCTCAAGCAGCCATCTATGGCATCTCCAGTTCCAGCAGATTCAATGGCCTTTTCTGGCCTTCAGGAATATCAGCTTGCACTTGGTACAAGTAAACACATGTAGCTTAAGACACATGAAGGAGGGAGGGTAAGAAAGGTGAAGCAACAAAAGTGAATTAAAATAGTAAAAGAGGGAAAAACAAATTAAGGCAGCAAACAATAGCTAATTATTTGCAGGCATTTATGTTAAATACTTAGCCTGTGCACTCTTAATCAATCCCTTTGGCAACCATCCAAATATTAGTATTGATTGAAGACAAAGAAACTGTAAGTCAACATGTCTAATGGCAAATAGGAGAATGCAGTTCACCCAATTGAAACAAATGTACTAATGACTAGCTATGGATATTTGGGAGTGGACTGAAGTATAAGACTCTGGACTGTACTTTCATGAATTAAACCATTACCACATTGCAGAGTCTGGCTACCAAGGGCTACTTTTGCTCTCATGACCAGGAAGCTGTTTGCTGAAGCAGTCGGTGCTGGATCTTCTTTGGGGTTAGGAGTGTTTGTCTCACCATAGTGTACAGATGTAGCCTGTGGGAGTGCTGTGTAACATCTAACTCACTACACTTCCTTTCAACTCAACAGTTTCTCTTACTACAACCAATAACATAAACAAGGAAAGATAAAAGATATAATTATGTGCATTCTCCGCTTATTTTAAACTGTGAAAAAAAGAGCTATAAAGCAATGAGTGATAACTTTAGATCAGGATGTTCGTCACATCTAAGGCTCAGAGAATCTGTGCCATTCTCTTAGAGGATGACCGTTATACATAGTACACAATTGAAGAGCTTACATATGGGAAGCCAGGTGGAATGCAAGGGTACACAATTGGAGAACTTGGCTATGTTAGGAAGCCATTTATTCCCAGTTCTCACTACACTGTGTATAGCAACAGATTCTAAAGGAAGATTTATGTGGAGACAAAATTTAATAACAAAAACAAAAAATGCCTGATCATTTCAGAGATGTGGAAATGTCACTGAAAAGAATGAGGCTACCATGGAAAAACAGTTGTGTGGACAGAGTTTGAGTTTGACTATGATGAATTGAGGAAATGCTGAAGTGACCTGAAAAGAGGTCTTAGCTGATTCACAGTTGGATACCTGTCTGCTAGACAACACTAGAAAAACAAAGTCAGTAACATGCCCTTAATGTCTTCCCTCTAGACATGTAAAACAACAGGGATGTATAACAAATGACCTTTAGGAAAAAAATGAGTTAATAGAAATAAACCCCAAAGAGCGGCTGGGAAGATGACTCAGTGGCTAAAAGCAACATAGTCTCTTCCAGGGAACCCTGGTTCAAATCCTAGTACCCATAATGCAGCTCAAATGAGGCAGCAAATCCTAAGTGATGCAAAAACCTCTTCTGCCTACTTAGGGCACTGTACACATGTGATACAGAGACACACATGCAAATGTCCGTGCACATAAATAGAATTTAAAAAAGTGATGAAAGGTAATGACATTGCTAGTTATTATAAATGTGTTATGATCATTTAAAGATACCTATTACAAATCTGTTGAGTATCTTAAAGCATATGAGAATGAAAATAAGAAAATGGAAGATTTCAGAAATAATATTGCAAGCAGTATATCTATAAATAAAGCAATGAAAACCTAAATAAATATAAAAAGAAAAGAATCCTTAGCAGTAAGCTTGATAATTTACATTAATTACACATTCCTTAGTTGCCAATTTTAAAAATGAACTGAAGAAAAAAATAGAAGGTAAAGTTATCTTCTGTTAACAAGTTACATGTACATTTATAGTCAATTTCCCAAGTAAAAGTTTAGGCTCAAATAATACTATGCTTATACAACTTCCTGAACAGTGGTTATCAGCCTTTGGGGTAGCAGATATCTTTCATATCAGATATTTATATTATGATTCATAACTAACAAAATTACCATTTTGAAGTAGCAACAAAATAATTTTATTGTTGGGATCACCACAACATGAGGACCTGCATTAAAGAGTTGCAGCATTGGGAAGGTAAAGAACCAGTGCTCTAGAAGATAACAAACTTTTCTGAACCCAATTTAGGAGATCACTGTTACTCATCAAAACTAGGAAAAGGCACTAACAGGAAATACCAAGGGTCTTCATGAACACAGAAAAAGAGGCTGTACTAAATATTAGGAAATGAAATCGAGCACTATATGTTAGTAATAATACCAAGTAACCAAGTAGAATTTACCCAAGGAGTAAACAAGACAGTCACCATATTTTAAAAAGTTATTAACAAGTACTATAGAAAGTGCGTAGAAAAGGCAATTAGCAAAATTTATCCTTAATTCATGAGTAAAAGAAAAAAAAAACATGTAAACTTGTACTGAAGTAGAAGAAAAATTGCCTGTATATATTAAGATTTATTTGTAGAAGTTAGTTACCATACCCCAATGTAAAAGAGTAAGTGGTTGTTTTCCCCCAACTGGGAACATGTAATATTTTTTTGTTTGTTTATTTATATTATTTAGTTTTTGTGAGATTATGATAGAATTACATTTCTTCATCCAATATCCTCCCTATAAACCCTTTCATGTACCCCTCACTTGCTCACCCTCATAGTAATGGACTTTTTAATAATTAATTCTTATTCCATGAATGCATATACATATATACATACACATGCATGCATATATATTGTAAACACAACCTGTTTTTTTTAATATCTTGCTTCTGTGGTTATAGTAAGCCCTGAAAATATAGAATATTTTGATATCATTTAGCAAGTTAGGCTGTGGTACTTTTGGAATAATAGAGGTCACACTATCATCATTTATAGTCAACATGGTCATGCAGATAGAAAATCTAAAATCGTTTTCTATGGCTAATGGTCTGTTAATAATTCCTCATACTTATGGCCAATTGATTTTATACGTACTTTAAGGGGATTCCATTCAGACAATTGGGGCAATGCTCAGTATGATAATGGGAAACAGATTTGAACAGACTCTTTGTAAAAGTTGCTATATTAGTGGTCAGAAAGAATAATTCATAACAACAGGAAGGTGGACTGGATAGCATTGCTAATACAAAAAAACTCACAGTTCTATATATTAAAAGGTGGGTATCAACCTGAATTTTTAAATTGTTATTGGGACTGTACCAAAGGCACACAGTTTCTCAGAAAGTTAAACATTCTCCTAAACCACCATTCGGCCACACAATTCAATAACTATGTTTACATTTTAAAAATATATATGAATGTTAGTTGCATCTTTGTAATAGTTTGCATGATAAATGTCCCCAATAGGCTTCTGTATTTGAACAATTTTAGTTGCCAGCTAGTGCTGTTTGGGTAGGTTTAGGTAGTGTGCCCTTGCACACTTCTAGTTTGCTCTGTGCTTTTTGCTTTCATTTGAAGATGTGAGCTCTCAGGTACATGATTTTGCCTGCTTTTTCTCCATACCTCTCTGCCATGATGGGCTCTTACACCTTTGTTCATTGTAGGTGGAGTTTTCTTGTTCCACAGCCACTCTCAATCTATGCTCAGGCTATAACTCAGGCTTGTTACTAGCTAAATCTTACACTTAAATTAACCTATATTTCTTATCTGTGCTTTACCACATGGCTCCTGGATTGCTACCTCATTTTTTACACATCCTGCTTCCTTGGCATCTGGTTGGGGTCTTCCCTGACTCTGCCTTCTTCTCCCCAGAGTCCTGTGCTCCTGAATGTCCCACCTATACTTCCTGCCTGGTTATGGGCCTGTCAACTTTTTATTAGCCAATAAGAGTAATACATAAGTACACAGAAGGATAATTTTCACAACAAATGATAGAATTTGAAAGCATTATATTGAGTTAAAAGGGAGAATGAAATATCCAAGGAACAGAAATACATAAATGTATCAGCTATAAGATTATAGATAATAAACCATTATACACAACTAACACTCTTCCAGTAAACAAATGATTAAAAACTATCTTCAAAATTTCATAGAATCTAAAGTATTACAAGAGAAAATATTATTGTTTAAATGTGTATATTTCATGAGTGAATACCTGTGGCTTTTGCATTATAAATATTTTATACTGAACAGAAAAATTCCCCTTGCATATCAGAAATATGTTGATCGAGGATGAAACTCCAAATTTAATTGCATTTTTTCCAGAAATGTTTTTCTCGTTAGATGCAGTTCACACTGCTATCTACTCAGCATGATTTTGGGAACAGTAGCCAAACTATTATAATGAAAAGTACATTTAGAATATTGATAAGGATGGGTGAGATCTGAATTCTGAGTAGCATATTCATATTCATATTAAATAGTTTAGAGACCTAGTGTTTACAAAGTACATAAAATTTCTACATGATGACAGTCTTAATATTTAGAATAAAAGCATGGTAGGAAACAAGCTCAAAATCTGTATTGTTTATCCCTTTTAGATATCTGTTTTCTTGTTAATTAAATAAACCAAGCAATTTATTAATAAAAGCAGTCATACAATATTCTGAATGTAGCATTTTTATACTGTTTTATAAAGCTAACTAAGTTTTTACATCAGGATAAACTATACCAACAAAATAAGTATTTTAATATGAGACACTGAGACCAAAATAGTAATAGCCATAAATCTAATCAAGAAACATCTGGGCAATTTCATATGAGAGTAAAACTATATTCTTTCAAAATTATTAATGTTTTAATAATACTGCAGACCTAAGAGCCTTAGTTCAATCATCAGTAAACTAATTGATCATTTAAAATAGAATTTATATCAGTCTGCTCAAGTAGACAAACTAAAGATTAGGGTGCATAAGCTTTTGTGTTTTTATTTTATTTTATTTAAAATGACCTTGTAGAAATTCCTGGTAACAAGTCTGATTTATCATACAAGTGCATTTCTTCCTTTCCAATATTCCTATGTAAACAATCATTGTTTATGAATAGAGCAAGGCTTGAAATTCCCTAAATTCAGAATTAAGATAAAAATGAAAAAAAAAATCTCTATTTTTTCTGAGAGATTGTTTAAAACTATTTCCCATTGCAAAAATAAATAAATAAATAAATAAAAATCATCAGTCAGTTCAATGATCAAAGGAGTTAAAAGTTCTCTAGAGTGTTCATCACTTGCAGACTAGGTTGTTTGTTTTATTTTATTTTTACATTTTTTGAGAATGTTATAAATTTTTTGAGAATGTACTATATTTACATCAGTTAGTACTCCAGTTCCTGCCATGGTGTCTCACTGTGTCTCTAATTCATGACTGCCTCTACTTTTAAAATTATTTGTATTATTATCATTATTACTACTATTAGGGTGTGTGTGTGTGTGTGTGTGTGTGTGTGTGTGTGTGTGTGTGTGTGTGTGTAGCAGCTGTGCATTTCTGAATTTCTTTGATGATGTCCATTTACACAGAATGAAATTTTTCAAGGGGTATGAAGGAAGAGGTAAGAAAGTGAAGTGCTTGGTGTATGGTAAATGTGGTAGGATAGGTTATGGCTTCCTTTCTAAGTGTCTCTAAAAAACCCACGTGCTGTCAGTTTGCTCCCAAATATATTGAAACAATGAGCCTTGGGAGGTGATTGACTCTGTAGGGCTCTGTCCTGATAAATATGTTAATTTATTTGTGTATTTATAGTTTTGTGCTGGCAGTTATTATCATCATGACACATGCTAGAGACTCCAGGAAGAGGAAATTTCAACTGGAGATGTCTGTGGGGGCATTTTTGATTGATGTGGGAAACTGCAGGCTACTATGAACCTGCAGCCCTTGAGCCTTGAGCCTTCTATGTGGGGCTGAGTGAGCAACAGAGCAGCCCAGCAGGGGCATCCTCTATGTCTCTGAATGAGTTCTAGCTTCCTAGTTCCTATCTTGAGTGCTTTTCCTATTGCCCCTCCATGATGTTCTAGATCAGGATGTGCCAACTAAATAATTCCTCTCCTCTCCAAGCTGCTCCTGATCATGATTTTTCTCAGCAATAGAAAGAAAGCAGAGACATATTTAATGGGTATGGGGCAGAAAACTCAAAAATCATGTGGTAAACTAAATCTATCTCCTTAACATTGATTTTTCTCTGCAGTTTCCCCCACAGTGATAGAAGTCTAATGGAATGAACTGTTTTTCTTATGTGCTATAAAATCTAGAATACAACATTAATTGGTCTATGTGGATATAATGGAAATGTCATCTAAAATGTGTTCAGGATATCTTGGAGCTATGATTATAAGGTGCCTAGTTGCAAAAGACATATTAATACTAATACTGAGTCAACCAGAATAGAAATCAGTATGGAGCTTACTCAGAAAACTAAAACGAGAACTTTTGTATACCCAGACATACTTCTCTTAGTCATGTGTACAAATGACTTTATAAAATACTACAGAAATACTTATACATCCAGGCTTATTGTTGTAGTTTTCACAATGGCAAGGGAATGGGACCATCCTAGATGTTCAACAACAGACAAATAGTTTATGAAAATGTATTACAGGGGCTGAAGCAATGGCTGGGTGGTTAAGAGAACTGCCTCTCAGATGACTTGGTTTGGTCACCAGTATGCTTCTTGCTCTGATTATATTGCCACATACAGGGGACACATTATTCTCTTCTGATCGCAAATGTCACCAGCCACTCACACGTTGCATATGCACATATAAAGCCCAAATACATACTATATGCTTTAAAACAAAGAAATTTTTTTAAAAAAGAAAGTGTATTATAAATTATGAATAGAATTTGATTTAGCCATAAAGTAAAATGAAAGTCACAAAAACATGACTGGGACTTGTAATTATTATGTTCAGTGAGGTTGCATAGAATGTCAAATACTACATGTTATTTCCCATACACACACACATAATATACATGTGTGTGTGTGTGTTTGGATAAATGTCATGGGGTAAAAAGAGCACCATGAGGGGGTGCCCAAAAGTTTTAAGGAATGGAAGGAAGGTAACAGAACACTTGTGACATGAAAGTATTATATAAAGAGGACTTTATGACATTAGAAAGGTACAGGGGTATGAGGAGACAAGATATAAAAGTAGGAGAGGTTCGATAAAACTATATCACATCTGAAAATGACATGATGAAACCATTTACATGCAGGTTAACTAAAAAGAACACATGTAAACAAAACCCAAACATGTATTTAATATCTTTAGTAATATGTAGTTTCTTCTGGTGGTGGATGCATGCATGCATGCATGCACGCACACGCGCGCGCACACACACACACACACACACACACACACATATATATATATATATATATTTCCAAGTACCATTTATTGGAATGATTTATGTTTTCATGAACATGTTTTGATAACTTTTGTCAACAATTGGAGATCCATACTGTATAAATATATTCTTGGATCATTTATTCTGTTCCATTGTTCTGATGTCTGTTTCTATGCCATACCATGCTGCCTTTGTGGTAAAACTCAAGGGCAGTCATTATGATTCTTGATATTTAAAACAAATCTGTGGTGTTATGTATTTGGGGACATTTTTCTAATATTACTGAATTTTTATTAAGATTGAACCTATAATTTTGGTAACTGCATTTTTCACACTATTAATTCTATCAATCCAGCAGGATGTGATTTCTTTTTACCTTCTAGTATCTTCTTTGATTTCTTTGTTTCTTCATCTCAAAGATTTCATTATGAAGATCTTTCTCTACCCTAGTCAAGTTCATTCCTAGGTACTTGCTAATGGGAAATGGGATATTTTTCACAATTTCTGTCTCATGCAGTTTATTACTATTACACAGAAGCCTACTTGTGTCTGTGAATAGTTTGCTGAACATATTTAAGTTTTTAAAGCCTATGATAGTATCTAGAGTCTTTTAAAACTAAATTAAGTTCACCTGCAAATAGGGATTGCTTAGTCTCTTTGTACCTTGTTCTTGTTTAATTGCTTTTGTTAAGAATTTAACAGTGTATTGAATACACTTTTCTTAACTAAGAAGAGTGAATATCCTTGTTTCCATACAGATTTTAGAGGAAATGCTCCAATTTCCTCATTTAAAATTAAGATTTGTTACATATATTATGTTGAAATATATTCTATTTTTATTTCCTTCAAGACTTTTGTTATGAAAGCATGTTGACTTTTGTCAAATTCTTTTTCTACATCTATCAAGATGTCCATGTTATTTCATTTCTTAAATATAACATTTTAATTTATTACAATTATTGATTTGTTTATATTAAATCAACTATATATTCCCCACAAGGAAGCTAAATTGTTCTTGGTGTGTTATTGTTTTATTTATAATTTATTTTTTATTTAGTTGAATGTAATTACATATTTTCCGTTTCCCCTTTCCGCTTCAAATCCCTCCCATGTCCTCTAAGCTCCCTGTCAAATTCATGAACTCTTTTTTTATTATATTATTAATGTATTCATGAATTTGATTTGCAAGTATTTTTATTTAAAGTTTTTCATCCATTTTTATTTGTTAACTTGGCCTGTAGTTTTCTTTATTTTTAATCTTTCTTAAAACTTGTGTGTGTGTGTGTGTGTGTGTGTGTGTGTGTGTGTGTGTGTGTGTGTGTGCACGTGTGTGCATGTGTGCAAGCACATGCTCATGCAGGTACATATGACCTACTGTGCATGTGTCATGATCACAGGACTGGAGTTCTCCCTGTGAGTCTGAGGGAATGGAATTCATAACCTTGGGCTCAGCTGCAGGCAATGGTAGGGGAGAGGCTAAGTCACATTCAAATTTTTGGCCTTAATCTTTTCCCTGGTGGGTCTGCTCTCTGTGTTTGTTTTTCTATAGCAAGGATTCATCTATTGGAACCTCAGGTTGGTATTACTCGTGGAAATATTTCCATAGCAACAAGAATTAACACTGAGTATTGACAATATTGACTGTAGCTACTATAGTGGTGTCAGGGAGGGTGTCTTAGCTTGGCTTAGGCATCTAGTAGCCAGGTCCATTGGTAGGAGTTCACTAATATGTAAGTTTTAGGAATGCTTGACATGTCAAGGAGTTTGGTGCACTGGACCAACATTCTAATCCTTTTCCTAACTATATTTATTTTATCATTCAGAAAACAGGTTCTAATCTGGGGTTCAGCTTATAGGCCTATACTTCTTCTATCTGTCAGAGTGACAACACCCTCATTCCTTTTTGTCATCTTAAGTGTTTTTGAGTGACAAAAAGGTCTTTGACCTTAGGGGTTTCATACATTGAGAATAGTATTAAGTAAGGTGTTGTTTTAGACTTTTTTTTTTTTAGATGTAATGACTTTATCAGCCATGCCTGGAACCAAGATTTCATGGGTAAGAAGAGTTCTTGACGAACAGGCACCCTGGATAATGGAAAAGTTATGAATCTGCCTAAAGATTTTTAAAAGCATGAAATTTTAAGAAGAAGCTATAGAAATCTTAATTATTCAAATGGATATATTGGCCCATTATATACACATAATCAAAAGAACATTGCATTGGGTGCATATATGTGTTTGTGTGTGTGTGTGTGTGTGTACTGCAGATTTTTACCTATATTTCATATAGGTAATGGCATATAAAGTAGGAATAAAGTGTTGAAGAGTTGTCTTAATCAAAGCAGAGATTGTCCCACAATCAAAACAATCAACATGATAGTAAAACTAGTGTAAGCAAGAAAGCTTTATTCAGAGGTAGAATTAGAATTATCACTCTTTGCAGCAAGCCTCAAAAATAAATTACTAAGTAGCATTTTATTATTTCTTTGGGGTTATATTTTTCCTGAAAACGGGCCAATTTGGTCTTGCCTGTTTGTGTAGCATAAATAATAAAAATTCAGAGACATATATTGAGGTTCAAGCTGAATATCAGAGAAGCAAAGCAGCCAGCCACTCGCTCTTACCTTTACCTCAGACCACAGTGATCCTGTCTCCATGTATCCTCAGAGTGCAACCCCAACTGCACTGCTCTCCACCAAGCCTCAGAATGTGGTCTTAGACTTTTGCCTCTCCTCAAAGTGGCTGGTGATTAATTCTCACATGAAACCCTGTGATTCTTCCTTTTACACTTCTCAAATCTTGGGATTAAAGGCATGAGCTCTGTTTCACTCTTGTAGCCCAATGTAGTCTTGGCCTTACAGAGATCTATCTGCCTTTGTCTCCCTAGTCCTGGGATTAACTACTGTCTTGTCTCTGTAGCTGTGAATAGCTTTGCATTTTGATTTCCAGTGACTTTATTAGATCATAACCAATACATCACCACATGTATGTAAATTGGGCTTTGAACTGGAATGATTCTGTTTTAATAGGTACATAATGGGGGAATGTGAGTGGCCCATGAGTCAGGTACAAGTCTCCACATTCAAGAAGTCTGCTAATACCTTTCAAGAAAAGGAAAAACCAAGATGTGAAAAAGAGTGGCTTGTAATTAGCTGGCATCTTGATGAGTTGAGACTGGGGTTTTAGTTCCTTAGCTCACAAATTAGTAGTTTCTTTTTAAATCTCAGTGCTGTGAGGCCTGGCTACCAATTCTGTAAGGACATGCCAGTATCCTTGGACTGTCAACCTGACCAGCATATTGGAGGGGCTGCTTTCTTCCTAATGCCAAGCACATGCTTATATTTACCCAGAAGACTATTAAATAATTAAGAATTAATTATTTAATTAATCGATTATTTAATTAATTAATTATTTAATCTTAAATATATAAGCACCTGGAAAACTAATGATAAAGCAAAACACATAAAACAAAAATTGGTAAAACTACAGTAGAGTTGGATTGGTCTCTAGTTGTTCTTAAGTATTTTGGTATTCTTTTCTTAGTTATTGATAATACAACAGATGGAAAATCAATAAACACTACGGAGGAGCTGAATGAAGCTATTAACCAGCTTGACCTCAGTGTTATTTCTGGAGTAGTTCATCAATCAGCAGTTGTTTTCAAGAGCATAAGATAGGCACTGAGGTAGATTTTGTTCTGAGCCACAAACAGACCTTAATAAAATTTGAAGAGTTGAAATTATGTATTTGCTTATTTTCTAATCATTACAGGATTTACAAGTAATTACTAATTAGTAACAGAAGAGTATTTAACAAGTAATTAGTAACAAAAGGGTATATAGACAGTCATCCCTGTTTGGAAATGAAACACACATACACGAGTGAGACAGACAGACGAGAGAGAGAGAGAGAGAGAGAGAGAGAGAGAGAGAGAGAGACAGAGAGAGAGACAGAGAGAGAGACAGAGAGACAGAGAGAGAGGGAAAATTTAACATTTTATTGGCAGTCAGAAAAAAATTAGCTAAATGGAAATATAACATACCAGATTTATTGAGGTTTACATAAAGCAGTATGGGAGGTTAGAGTGATGATGGACAGATTAACATTACAGCATCAGGGTTTTAGGGTAATACTGAAGGGAGCCTATCCATAATGTGGGAAATGAGAAAAGCAAGAGATCAATTAAGTTCAAATACATGAAATGAATATCTCTGATATTAAAAGGATTTAAAAATGATGGGCAGTGGTTGTACACACCTTTAATTCCAGCAATTTGGAGACAGAGGCTGGTAGATCTCTGTGAATTTGAGATCAGCCTAGTGTATAGAGGTAGTTTCAGAACATACAGGTCTACATAGAGAAACCCTGTCTCAAACAAAACAAAACAAAACCGAGTGACAAGAGTAGAAAGTAGTCTGTAACCCAAAGCTGCTTACTGGAGGAAAAATAAAACAAAATAAAAGTTACCAGTGTCAAGTTTTAAATCCATCCAATGAATATGTGAACTAATTCTTACATATAGTCTACCAAATGTTCTGCAGGAATAAACAAATAACTCCATAGTTAACCACATCCATTAAACAAAAAGAAATTTAAAACCTTCCAGCAATAGCAGCAACAAATGCTATTGCATTAACTCTGTCCATTCAACACAACAGGTTGGGCAAGAAGAACCCAAAGAAGCCAAGAAGCTGGGAATTTATTGGGTAGAGCAAGGGAGTGTCTAGGGGTATGCAGCAGTCTTGGGATTGGTGCACTTACGGGCTTGGACGACCTGTACTGAGTTAATAAGTCAACTGGTTGCTATGGCCTATAGGCCCTCCCAGGGTGATTACTATGCTCTGTACACCACTGTTACACCACAGTTACCTTAAAGCACATACAGAGCCCATCAGCTAAATTTTGCCACATGGAGGGTATCTGACTTCCTAGTGACTGAGGCAACTCCAGCAACTGAGGTCTACATTTTGCTGGATCCTTCCTGCAGCCTTTCATGCTGCTAAAGCATGGATCTGGATGAGGGTCTGATCCATTCAGGGTCATTATAATAGCTGGAGGTGTATGATACGGTAGAGCACAGGGATCTAGTCATTAGAATAAAAGTTATTCTCCACTCTGCCATTGCTGAGTCCCCTGGAAATTCATGGAAAGTTTCAGTTTAGGAAAATAGTCCATAACATACTATAGAACCTAGCAAATCCAAATATAAGCATTTCCTAAAATGACTATACATGAATAAATGTCATAAGTTACATGACATATTGAAAAGATATAAAGCAAAGATTGTATTGAAGAAATTGTAAAATGGAAAAGGTATCCAATATATTTACACCCCCCCCCCGAGAAAAAGCATGATATAGAGATGGCACCACAGAGGGCTGATCTCCAAATATACAAAGAACTCAATAAACTAGACAATAAAACACCAAACAATCCAATTAAAAGTGGGATACAGACCTAAATAGAGAATGCTCAATAGAGGAATCTCAAATGGCTGAAAGGCACTTAAGGAATTGCTCAACTTCCATAGCCATCAGGGAAATGCAAATCAAAACAGCTCTGAGATACCATCTTACTCCTGTCAGAATGTCTAAAATCAGAAACACCAATGACAGATTATGCTAGAGAGTATGTGAAAAAAGGGGTACACTCCTCAAGTGCTGGTGGAGTGCAGACGTGTACAGCCACTTTGGAAATCAGTATGGTAGTTTCTCAGGAAAATGGGAATCGGTCTACCTCAAGACCCAGCAATTCCACTTTTAGGCATATACCCAAGTGAGCCACATCTACTCAACAAAGACATCTGTTCAACTATGTTGATATCAGCGCTATTTGTAATAGCCTGAACTTGAAAGCAACATAGATGTCCCTCAACTGAAGAATGGGTAACGAAAATGTGGTACACATATATAATGGAGTATAATGCAGTAAAAAACAATGACATCCTAAATTTCAAAGGCAAATGGATGTAACTAGAAAAAACAATCGTAAGTGAGGTAACCCAGACACAGAAAGACAAGCATGCTTTGTCTCATGAGTGGATATTAGACATAGTGTAAAGGATAATCAGCCTACAGTCCACAACCCCAGAGAAGCTAGGATAAAGGAGGACCCTAAGAGAAGCATACATGGTCCCCCAAAAAGGGGAAAGGGAAGCATGGGGGAGGGAGAGGAAGGTAGTTGAGAGAGGAGAGGATAAGGTCAGGGGTGAGGGGGAGAACATGAGGGATCAAGACGATTGAGTTGAGGAAGGACAGAGAAGGAAAACAAAGAAAGAGATACTTTGCTTGATAGAGGGAGCCATTATGGGCTTAAGAAGAAACCTACCACTCGGGAAGTTCCTAGGAATCCACAAAGATGACCCTGACTAAGAATCTATCTAAGCAATGGTGGAGAGGCTATCTTAAATCTTAAATGCCCTTTCCCTATAATGAGATTGATGACAACCTTAAATGTCATCAAAGAGACTTTATCCAGTAGTTGATGGAAGCAGAAGCAGAAACCCACAGGTAAGCACTGAGCTGAACTCCTGGAGTCCAGTTATAGAGAGGGAGCAAAGGGGTCAAGACCATGCTGGAGAAACCCACAGAAATAGCTGACCTGAACAAGTGGGAGCTCATGGATTCCAAAATGACTGCTAGAGAATCTGCATAAGACGGAAAAGTTGTGGGTCTTGGGCAGTTTGTGGGGCCACTGGCAGTAGAACCAGTATTTATCGCTAGTGCATGAACTGGCTTTTTGGAGCCCATTCCCTAGGGAGGGTTGCCTTTCTCAGCCTAGACACAGGGGGGAAGGCCTTGGTCCTACCCCAAATTATATGAGAGACTTTGATAAACACCCATGGGAGGCTTTACCCTCTCTAAGGAGTGGATGGGGGTGGGATTGGTATGTTAAATAAGATTGCTTGTAATTTAAATAAAAAAGAAATGAAGAAGAAAATTGTGTGTAATCATCCTCAAGGAAAAAAACAACCTGTTTAAATTTTAATTTGTACATGAACTACATCCCCCCAATTTTAAGGACAAGTTAATGAGTTTGCTAAATTGTAAGAATGTAAGTTTTCCAACTATGGGAAGCCAAATGGCACCAGCCAAGAAGTCAAGGGATGGTGAGAGATCCCTTCTAAGAGACTCTCTGACACAGATTGTCCTTTGTTTTTTGGTCTATGTCACTATTGTAGACCCTCCAAAGAGACCATGTTTGTCAGCTGGTTCATTTTTTAATAAAACTATATTAGACTGTGTCTTCCTAAGTCTATAAAGAAGAAATATGTGCCTAATACTTCAGATATTCTATTTGAATGGTTAGTTTGTTCACTCATATTCATATTGCTAGGGATCTGTTCGATGTCAGTTATTTGGTGTATCCTTCCAATTCCTTCCATGTCCCCAACTCAGCATCTCCCACTTGTCCCCTACTACCTAACTGATAGCCACTTTTCCTTGATTAGTATCGTTACAGTGTTGTGGGGGTCTGATTTTGTTGTTTGTGTGTATATGGTTTTAGAGATTACCACTTTGTATTGAGAATTTTGCTGACTATCAAGTTCTAAATTCAGCATTATTATTTCTTTTTACATTGGAGAATGTAATTTGTAAATCTGTATCTTTTGAATTGAGAAGCCTTTAATGGCTTATAGCACCCATTATTTATATTTTCTCATCACTTTGATTTATTTGTCCTTCCTCAAGTTATCTCTTCATTACTTATTCAATTTCTTTAACACTTGTTCTTAAGGATTTTCTATTGATGGTATACATTTTAATTTTGTGTTTGGACTTTTATAAATTAGTTCCTCATTTCACTACATTTAAGTTTTCTTTAATTGTGCATATACATTTTGCAAGTGAATATCTGCTTGACCTTTTACATTCTAATTGCTTTTTCTAGTGGGTACATGTTCTGTTATGTTCCCGATCATGTACATTGTACTCTCTGTTTATCCTCATGGCTTATCGTTAATAAGTCATTTTCAGTCTATTTTTATTATTTATTTATTTACTTACATCGATTCCAGTTCCTCTCTCTCTCTCTCTGCCTCCCTCCCTCCCTCCCTCCCTCGTGCCCTTTTTCCCTCTTTCCCCTCCCTCACATGCATCCTGATCACTCTCCCCTCCCACCCACCCCCCACTTCACATGTAGGGTGATGCCATCCAGGAGGGGTCACCTAAATTTGTCAAGTCATTTGAAGTAGGGACTAGGACTTCTCTACTCTCTCTAGGTTAAAGGCATATCCCTCCATGGGGGATGTGCCCGCAAGGTCCTTTTGTGCACCATGAATACATCCTGGTTCCACTGTCTGAGGTCCCTTAGACTGCTCAGTCCTTCTAGCTGATACCCATGTTTAGGGGGTCTGAGTCAGTCCCATGTTGTATTTCCAGTTATCAATCTGGGGGCCCATTAGCTCCTCCTTGTTCAGGTCAGCTGTCTCTATGTGTTTCTGCAGCGTGGTCTTGTCCTCCCATGTGGATTCTAGTTCAGCTCAGTATTTAGTTGTGGGTGTTTGCTTCTGTTTCCAACAGGTACTAGATGAGGGCTTTATGATGGTGGATAAGTTAGTTGTTGATCTCAGTGTCAGGGAAGGGCATTTATGGTAGCCTTCCACGGTTGCTTAAATTGTTAGTTGGGGCTCAGTCTTGTAGGTCTCTAGACATTTCTTTAGGTTCAGTTTTCTCTTCATCCTATAATGGCTCCCTCTTTTATGTTCTCTCTCTCTTTCTCTCTCTCCACCTCTCCCTCTCTCCCCCTCCCCCTCCCTCCCCCCCCCTCTGCTACTCTGTGAGCTTAGGTGGATCAGAGGTTCAATGTCTGTAGCTCTGGGTGGCCCAAGCTCTCTAGGATGTCTCTCCTCAGGCAGGGGTCTGGCGATGGGGGGGTCAAAGATCAGGCTCCAGCAGAAGACTGGCGATGGGGGTCAAAGATCCTAAAGGCTGGGACTCAGGATGTTCTGTGCTGATAGGCTGATCAAGCCTGGGCTAGCACTCTCTAGCTGAGGCCTCTTTAGCAGAAGCCTGGTGATGGGGGTTAAGGATCCAGTCCATAGGAGCTCAGGAGGGGCCTGGAACTCCAGTAGAGCACCAGAGGTGGGGGTCAGAGACCAGGCAGGTGGGGACTCCTTGTGGTCCCAGATGGATAGGCAGGTATAGTGTGCTCAGAATAGCTCTAGGAATTTCCCCAAAGGTGGCAGGATTGTTGCCTCCACCCTCTGTCTCAGTGCTCAACCAGAAATATGGGATAGTGGGCAGGGTAGGACACCAGGTAGGGGGAGAGCAGACTCTTGGTGGGTGTGGGTGGGTGTGTATCAGAGCACCAGGAGCATTCTCGATGGGGACAGGACACAGGGGGAGCAAAAACTGGGGCCAATCCAGGGAGTTCCCAGGGAAGGGTGTGTGTGGGGGATTCCACCTGAATTGGTCCCAGACTCATCTCTAGCAGAGGCCTGGCAATCAGGGTCAAAGGCGATGGGGCCATTTTCAGTCTTTTAGTTCTGCCTAATGTTACTATTCCTTTTTTTGGCCATTTGTTTCTCAAAGGACCTGTTATTTATTTATTTATTTATCACTTATATTTATGCAATTTCCTTCTTTCTTTTTAATTATACTCTATTGGAGCATCACTATTGGAGCTAACTATGGTTTCCCAGTGGATTGTCATGTGAATTGTTCCTGTCCCTGATGATGATGCGCTTTGTTTCTGTTCCTGTTCAGGCCTTTTGACTCACACTCATGTGGAAACCTGTATCATAAAACTATAGTGTTTTGACAGATTCCTGACACACTAAAACTAATAGTTTGAGTTTGGCAGTTTCTAAAGGTTTGCTACATGTTGCAGTATATAGAGGGCCCATGCAGCTAGGATGCTACCCTCATTATTTGGGGATTCTATGAGAGTTTTTCAAGCCATGGATTGTGTTCTCCATCAAGCTTAACCAGCCACTGGTTTAGCGCTTATTTCCCCTTTTTTGCTTCTTTGGTGAAAAATTGGAGGACTGTGGCACAGACTGCTCAGTGGGTAGCAGGTCTGTGTGGAGACCAAGACTCGGATGACCAGGTCAGGAGTGGCTTCGGCTTGACAGACAGACACAAACACACTTGAGGAGTTTTGCGAACTGCTGCAAAGTTTACTTCAAAGTATCAGGTTTTTATGCAGAAAGAACTGATCTTGGCCACAGTTTAAAGATAAACAAACATTCTATAAAAATGTCAGCAATTCCTTTTGAAGTATGAGATAGTAAATACATCTAAGCAAGTGCATAACTGAGAGCCTCTGTCTATTTTGGCCTGCTTGTGGTCAGCATATCAGAGATTTGATTTACTGAGTAAAGAGAAGAATCATTGTCTTTGAACACTAAACTTTTAATAGCAATGATTCAAGGGCCCTAAGATACCAAGTTAGAATCTTGTAGTAACTCCCACAGTAGCCTAGCTGTGGGTAGGCTGATTACAGGCAAGGTCACATTGTGGGCTGCTTCCTTACAGCTTTAGCCCTAATTGTTTATTAGGCCTTGGGCTGACATCTGGCACTGTGGGTTTTATGATCGGGGGCACAGAGGTCAAAATCCATCCGCTGAATGTTGGTCTGTATCTCTTTCAGTTCCTGAAACTATATCTAAGTGTTTTCTAGGCTTCTCTGAATTAACAGTGGAGCTACAGGCTAAAATGACCATAATTAAAAGGCATTATTGTATAGCACAAAAACACATCTTGCACCCATTCCAAGCAGCCAGCCAAGTAAGCACCTGCAGGGACCTGGACCACTTTTCCCCAGGAGGCGTAACCATGTGTGGTGCGAACCTCTGGACAGGTAGCCATTGAGATTTCTCTCAGCATTGCTACACTGTCTCCACTGGGGCTGGTGTGACAGGACTGTTTATTCCAGAAATCCATTTCAAGAAGAATCTTATCATCTGTAAGGGTGTGTTACTTTTGTTAGGAGTTGAAAGTTGTAAGGGAACATAAGTTCATTATTTATTTTGGTCAGTTAATGAAAAATGGAAAATATACTTCAATAAAATAATGAGGAAAGCTTGCTGTGAGCATTTGAAGTGGATCATGATTCACCGTGTTCAGAACACTTGGTGGGGGGGACCAGGTGCACAGTCACTGTCTGAATAATTCTGTGCTTCAGATGATAATTAATTCAAGAGATGCTTTGAGTAACTACAGAAAATAATGCTAATTATTTCCTCTGTATTTGACTACCCTAGCAATAAAATGCAAATTAAATATGACTAATTCTTTTTCCATAGGCATGAGAATATATTGCTCTAGTTTTGATGGCTGTTGTGTTGAGCTTTATCAGTGACAAAAAAGAAATAACCAGAGTCAGTGTAATGAAAGAAATTCTAATGTATCTTGGCCTACCACTTTTTGTCTTTGTGCCTTGTTGCTAGAGGCGAATAATAATGTTTGTTCTGAATAATTTCCTGGTGAAATTAAAACCAAATTAATGCTTTCTATGACATTTTCTCTAACCACTGTAACCAAGAGCAACTGTCTCCCTTTTAGTCCCACTTTGTAGCACACATTTTTATTGGACACAAATGTAGTTATAATCCAATATGTTTACATTTGCATCTTGGAATGTACTAGGATTAGCAAATTTTTCTTTATTGTTTCATATCTCACCTATCAAAAATAGTGAGTTTTTTAATAAGGATGTTTTAATTTAAATCAAATGTAGCAATTTCTATAAGCAATTTTCACTTAGGACTTCCCACAACTTGTTTTCTAAGCTGTGGTTGAAAACTAAAAGAAGACAAGAAAGAAACAGTGGGCTTACTGTCTCTCCTTCATCTAATGCAGTAAGAGAAACATATGTACAGAAAGACATCTCCCCCCCATTACCCTTTCTTTCTCCCTGTGTTCTAGCCTCCATTAAGTTTTCTCTTTCTTCCTCTTCACATTAGAAAGGGCCATTGGAGTGTTATGGTGACTGGTATACTCGAGGTACATTACAGAAAAGAAAGGACTTAATTCTCAGAGTGAAGGTGGTACCTGCAGAAAGCTCTCCAGGCTAGCTCAGGGAATGATGATCAGCTACTTGGTCCTATGTGACAAGGATGTTGGCTCCATTTCTTTGCTTTGAAAATGTTTGACTCCATATTTTTACTAATACTCACTTTGGAGATTCCAGTTTTAAATGTAATCTCTGCTTTATGATTTCCTGTACACACGTAAGTTTCTTATTGCTAGATTTTCTTTAGAGTTCTTAGATGGACAAAGAACATGAGTAAGCAAAGATGAGATCTTCAGAGAGATGTGAGAAAATGGTCCCCTTCTTTCCACAGCCGTGGTATTTACAGTGCTGTTGTGCATTGTAGGCTGGAGGAGCTGATTGGCCATGCTGGTGCTGAGAATGCCAGCATGAAGGTCCTATGCTATTCTCTGGAGCGAAGAAAATCCCCTCAACTTAGTCAGTGAATGCTTGTTCCTGAAACTATGAAGGCTTGCGTGGAACTGCTACCTCCTACATTATATTAACATTTGGGGCACTGTTTCCATGAGTGCTCATTCCTGTGGCACATTGAACTCATGTGCTTGGTTATGAACACATCTGCTACTGAAGTGTAAATGCAACAGCAGGATTTAATAAAATAATAGCAGTTTTACTACACTTTCATCTTAGACATGTAGAAAATGATTAAGCATGTGAGAGAATGAATATATTAAACATTCTGTTTCTCTTAGTCTGTAGGGGAAGAGTTTGTTCAAAAGCACCCAGGGTAGCTTAGGGCAGAGATTGGAAAGGCAGGGAATGTTGGCCTCTGCATATGTGGACTGTACCCTAACTACAGGGTATCAAGTTTGTCCTGTAATGGCCTAAATACACATTCCAAATAAGATTTAGCTCATTTACAAAGAGTTCTAGGAAATCATTTTGAAATGATTTGTGTATGAACCTTCTGTTTATTAAGTATGCTGGGTTAGGGATTCAAACATGTAGTAAATCTTCATTTGGATGGCTTTCAGGCTTTCAGTCAGGTTATCTGCTTTTTTTTTTTACATGTCGATTCCAGTTTCCCCTCCCTCCCTACCTCCCTCCCTCCATCTTATCCTCTCTCCCCCCTCACATGCACCCTGACCACCCTCCCCTCCCATCCCCCATTTAATTTGAATGTTGTAGGTTTTTTTTTTCTGTAGAAATCAAATATCTTTTCTGAGTATCGTAGTTTTTCTCTATAACCTACCAGCTTCTCTGTTAAGAAACTGTACCATCTGTCCCCTCAGAAACTCTCTAGCGTTGTGAAACACTGAAACAAAGCCATCAGAAACAAACTAAAGAAATGAAAAGTGTTATTACTCTAAAGGCAACTTTAATTACTTAAAATGTTTATGCTGTAAGATGAAACTTTAAGATACAACTTCAGTAAAGCTGGCAAAATAGTTTTACTCTTTCACAATAAGATAATGTGATTGTGTCCAGCTTAAAGACAAGACTAAAAGCATTCAGAGTGTATATCTCTGAACCAACAAACAGTTCAGTGCTGTTTGCATTTGTAATAAGCATTTCCTTAGGATGTCCAGAGATGTTTATAAGTTACCCAGATTACTTCCATTTTTCATATATTTATAGAAGAGCACACATCATTCAGTGAGCCTCCTTACTCATAGAGATACCACTTATTATATGCATGCATATTTACTTCCATTATTATTTCATTAATATGGAATATGAAGATATGCAAAGACTTTTAAAGACAGATGTCAACTACCTAATTTTAGGACAGTTCTGTTTAAGTTATAGATAGTCTGAGAGGTGACTTTTTTTTCAATGTGCTACAACTTATTGCTATGTCTCTATGTCTGTGTCCATCAGTAGAAAACTGATCCCACACTACATGCAACATCAATAAGAGGCAGAGGCACTGGGTAGTGAACTAATCGTGCTGGTGAATCCCTCAGTAAAGGAGTTAATTACTAATTGCTTTGTAAAGAAAGCCCATTTAATTGGTTTGTTCTTCCTGCCATGGAAGGACATAGACACAAAGCACCCTACAAAAGAATAGGCCTTCATAGACAATGAATTTGAAAGTCCTTTGATCTTGAAGTTCTTATCCTCTGGAACTACAAGAAATAAGTTTCTGCTGTTTCTGTTTATAATATTTTCCTTTAGAAGACTGAACTGACTAAGATTCTGTTCACCAGCTTTACAGTGTTTCCTATGGTGAAGAATTGACATAATAGAGATGATAAATTTCAAACAAGGGCTAAAAAGGTTCACAAACAGTTACTCTGCCATGGAGTCTTAAAGGTGAACATAGAGCTGGAAGTATGTCTATGCTCTCATAGACCTTTGAATCCTTAATAATTTATGAGAAGTAAATAATAAATTTTTGTTTAGGTCTTCAATATGATGAAATTTCAAAAATTTGGCTTATAATGTCTTCATTTTATAAATCAATCTGTATATTACTTAATACCTCCAATGTGTGACATCTGAAAGACCTTAGAAGTTAATCACAGGGGCTCTGGAGATGATTCCATAGAGAAGAGCTTACTCAACAAACATGAGGACCTGAATTCCAATCCCCAGCCTCAATACAAAAGCCTGGCATTGCTGTGTTGCCTATAAGCCTAGCAGTCCCACCAAAAACAGTAAGCTTCTGGTCCTAAGGTGACAAAGAAGATAGAGGACAATGTAGAATATCCTCTTCTTGTCTCTGACTGAACACACAGGCATGTGCACCCACACATTCACATGCATCACACATGCATGGACACAGACACACACACACACACACACACATACACACACACACACACACACAGAGAGAGAGAGAGAGAGAGAGAGAGAGAGAGAGAGAGAGAGAGAGAGAGAGAGAGAGAGAGAGAGAGAGAGAGAGAGAGAACAGTCTATGGAAACATGGAGCAAATAAGAGATAAGTGTATACATTGTAAAAACTGTGAAAAGCACCAAACATGTGTGTTCTTGGGCTGATTTTCAGCCTAACCATTTGAGTTTTCTGATTCTGGTATTTTAAAACCCATTGGCTTCTCTGACATTTTGGCTAGATCTTTTTCCCATTTGCTACTCATTTGGAAAAAAATTGGGTAACTGACACATAAACTTCTAGCAGCTGATATATTCCGTCACACAATATTTAAAATTTTACATTTGTAAGTGTTTATATTGATCTCACCAGAAAAGCTTTAAAACATTAGGAAACTATCAAATGCATTTAACTGGATACTAAGATTTCTACCTTCTAAATTTGCCTGAAATTATGGATTTATCTTCAACAACAAATGTAACTTGTTTTTTGAAATGACATCCTCACTTCTTTCATAGCTGTCTGTTGGCTCTTATTTGTTAGTTTGGCTTCAAACTCAACCACCTGTCATTTTTCTGAAGGAAAACATAACCTTTCAGCATGTGTCAGAAGTATTTTATGTGGACTTTCTGTGTAGTCACAAAGAATGTTCAAAATTTGTACATTTAAGAATTTATACTTAACCAAATGGATAATTTTAATGGTCCATCAAGGAATTCTTTTTGCCAACACTAATTTATTCTTTATTTTAATGTATTTTTATTAATTTTGGGGAATTTGTATATGAATTTAATATATTTGATCATGTTTTCCTCCCTCTTCTCCCATACCTCTTTTCCCATAATTTTCCCGGATCCATATATCATCCCCCAACCCTTCTCAACTTAATGTTCTCTTTTTATGTTTTTATAATCCACCTACCTGTGTTGGCTATATATGTATATGTGTAAGGCTATCTACCTCAGTGTAATCAACCTATCAGGGACTGCAGCCCTAAGGAAAACAGACTCTGTCTTTCCCTGCAGCTGTCAGTCATCAGTAGTTCCTTGGTGGGTTGTTGTTGGCTTGTTCTCATGCAGGTCTTGAGGAGAGAACCACAGCTGTTGTGCATTCATTCACAAGGGTGTGTCATGTCATGTCCACAAGACACTGTTTTGTTCCAATTTCTCTCCAGTGTCTGACTCTTAAAACCTTTTTATCTCTTCTTCCATGATGACCACTGAGCTTCAGGAAAAGAGTTGTGTCATAGATGTCCTATTTATGGCTGTTTTGCTCATGCTTTTTTGTTTGCTGTTCCCTTTATAACATAAGTAGGTGGTGACATTGCTTTGACTTGGTACTAACGCACATAATTTTATTCATTATTGCTTAATGCATATTCATTACAATTATGTATAATGACTGTGAAGAAGATAATTTATAAGTTACTTTTTGCTTTTGGACAGTATTGGAAAAATAAAACTTTACAAGTTATTTTTTGTGAATTTGCATATTTCTTACTCTGTGTAAACTACAGATTGCCATAGGATAGATTTCAAAATAAATATGTATATCAAAGTTTTAGTAACTGGGAATTCCTAACACTGAGACCTTAGTATCTGTTTCTTTGTTCATAGAGGTGTCTTCATGTAGTGTGCTCACATAAATGAAAGGGGTAGATTTTTTCTTATTCATATTTTATGTACCAAACCTATTTGATTATTCTGAAGTCCTAATCCTCTAGAGAGCCCCATCTTCTAACACCATCTGACTGTATCAATGTATGGATTTTAAGAAGACACTAATACTCAGAAATAGCAATGTATAAAATAAATAATCAGTAAGGCCAATGAGACAGATTGATGTTAGCAAAACATCAATTTTAGGAACTAGAACATTGTCTGTACATTATAGTATCATAGAACCTCAGTGGAGAATAAAGATAATATATCTGTGTGTTTCATTTTACTAATGAAAGATGAATCACATAGATTCATTGAGTTGCCTAAGGTAAGGCATTTAACAATGCAAAATCAAGACTGCTGTTTTGTCTTGGCAATTTAATTAAGACTCCATGGTTTTAGGGGAACAAAAGGACATTTAATATTTCTAACTCCTAGTTCCTCTGTTAGATGTCAAAAATGATAAATATGTAGTTTATATAACCTAAAGGGTTGTGAAAAAGCTAATGAAAAAATAAGGAACCAGGTGCTTTGATAGATCAAGTTCTAGAGAAATCTTATTCTCTATGAAAATGTCTTTCTCAGAGGAGTTCAATCTAAAACATGGTCTGAAGTTTTGCATGTGTGTTTTAGAGTTGTGTACTTAGTCATAAATTATATTCTACTAGTATAGAATGTGAGATAGTTAGAAGCATAGAATATAAAGACTAAAAGATAACTGAGTTGGAAACACTTTGCTGGTATGATTTTTAGTGATTCTCTTAGGAAAGCTGAGTGTCCTAGTTTGCATTTCTCTTGCTGTGATAAAATGCTAACCAAAGTCATCTTGGGGAGACAAGGATTTATTTGTCATACTGGTTAGAATCCAAGGAGAGTAAAGGTAGTTACTCAGAGTAACCTGGAAGTAGGATTTGAAGCAGAGGCCATGGGTAAAAGTTACAATATGAAGAAAATGCAGTCGTGCTTGTTTAGCCTCTCAAGAGTATACAATGGTCTATTAGTTATTTGCTTTTTTCTGTGAACAAATTCGTAACAAGAAACAACTTTGGTTTGTTTTGACTGATGGTTGAGGATGTAATGCATCATGGTTGGGTTGGAAAGGTGTGGTCATTGGAACAGCTGGTCACATTGCACCCGGTCAGGAAGCAGAAAGAGATGAGTATGATGACCAGCTCACTTTCTCCTTATTCAGTCCACAGTTGCCAATCCTCTATTAAAGCCCAATTAACCTTCACTAACGTGCCCAGAGGTTTTTCTTGTAACTAATTCTAAATGATGTCAAGTTGACAATCAAGATTAACTATCACAGATGTATATTTAGAGAGCTTAATTAGGACTTCAATCAGTAGAATAACAGTGAGCTTCCACTCAAAATATGCAGAGTGCTTTTATAGAACAGTTCACAATTTTCTTTTATCCAATATGTTTTTCTTCTAATAATTTGTCCTAAAAGTGGAACTGTAGAGTGATCAGCCCTACATAGGATATAATCATGTTCCTCTCCTCAAGATTCAAGGATAGTCCAATCTGGGGAATAGATTTTAGGTTCTAGAAATGGTAGACAACATAAAGGAAGCAATGTTTTCAGGACACATGGGCAGTTGCACATATTAACTAGCAGTAATTTTGACAGCATGCACAAGTCCAAAGCCACAAAAGTTCCTAATATAGAGGGGAGAAAATGAACACAAAATTTACACCATTAGTTGAACAGTTATTGGCGTTTGATAGCTGCTAGGATGAGAGTCAGTTATTTTGGTTTGGGTTTTGGTTTTGTTGTTTTAACAATGTGTCATAACAGTATGACTCCTGGTAGTCAACAGTATATAAAGTTGAGTAATAAAATACTTAATAATAACATCATACACTAAAATTAACCACACTCAAATGGTATACATTTCAGTTACCTTTTATACAGTTAGAATAGGCATTTAGAATGGAGTTGTTGAGTTTCACATTGGATTTTTTATTTTCAATGTTGGATATTATTTTATGCATTTATCTATTACCAAAACTAAAAATAGCAGAGTTAGAACTAGAAAAAATATTTACTTCTTATATTTGCAAGGGATTTTTTAATAAATGAAGTTTGCTGTATTTTTTCTGAGAGTGGAGAAACAGATTTCTCTCAAACTTGGATCCCTTTTTGTACTTCATTAGTTACAGTATAAAATCTAAGTTTCCCAGCATATTGCATAAACTCTGTGATCATGACCCTCATTTCCCACAGTGTATCCTTATATGTGGTGTTCTCATCTTTATATCCTGTCTGTGGTTGACACTGATTGTCTTAGTGTTTTTATTGCTGTGAAGAGATACCATGGCCACAGCAACTCTTATAAAAGATTTAAGTGGGGTGGCTTTGCTTATAGTTTCAGAGCTTTAGTCCATTATCATCATGGCAGGGAATATGGCAGCCTGCAGGCAGAGGTGATGCTGGAGAAATAGCTGAGAGTCCTATATTTTGCAAGCAACAGGAAGTTGACTGACTGTCACACTGAGGGAAGCTTGAACAAAAGAGACCACATAACCTGCTCGCACACTTCCTCTAACAAGGCCATACCTCCAAATAATGCCACTCCCTTTATGAGGCATTTTTTTTTTCAAACCGCCACATTTGTCTTCTGCCCAAAGTGCTGTACACTCACCCAGCATCCCTCTTCCCTTTCTGACTCCTTCCCATTCCTCAAGCCCACTCAGATTTCTGCTTAAACCCTAAGCCCCATTAACTATTTCTACCCTCTGTTTCTAGAAGACCCTACCTATTTACATCATTGTACTCTTGGAAAGGTGCCTAAATCCATCAGGAACTAAAGCTTTATAAAAACATTAACAACATTTACTAATGGATAATTAATGAAAATGAACTAATACTGGCCGTGTAGTGGCATGAGTCTATTATAATGTCTGAATTGAAGAAAGTTCTTTAATCGCCCTATGTTGGCCCCATAGTGGCCCCATATGTTGACTGACTGAAGACAACAGAGTATAGAATGCAAGAGTTTGACTAAGGTCTAGTATGTAGCTCAAGCCCAGTCAATGACAACTGCATTATATTTTGGCAGACTAAGCTTTGGAGAAATTTCTTTATATAGTATGTGTGCTGGAAAATTTTCTATTGACTTAACACAAACTAGAGTCATCTGAAAAATGTAAACTACAATTGAGAAAGTGGGGGAGGGGCCAGTCCATTGTGAATGGAGTCTTCTCTGAAATGGTCATTTTGTGTTCTATAAAAAAAGCAGGCCACAGGAGCAAGTCAGTAAGCAGCACCCCTCCATTGCATCCTTGTCAGCTTCTGCCTACAGGATCCAGTACTACTTGAGTTCCTGTCCTGACTTCCTTTAATGATGGACTATGATGTGGAAGTTCAAACCCAATAAACCTTTTACTCACTGCCTTTTGGTCATTATGTTTCATCATAACATAATGATGAATTACTACTATTCATAAATAGTAGAAACCCTATTTAGTACCATGGGATACAATTGCTGCAGCTCTGTTTTGAGTGCTAAAATTGGAAAAATCTGATTTTAATGTTCTGACATTAGCAACTGCTTGGTGGATCATGTTGTCTGCTATTTCTGGGGATGGCTTGATGCTGCATCTGAAGGGATGAGGGCATCTGTGATCACAACTTATGTGCAACATGTCTAATGGTCATTGTGAGCCTTTATAATCTCTGGTTATATGAACAATATTCTATTCTTAAATACTTTACTTGTTTATTGATGATTAATTTTTTCTTCATAGTCAACTTTAAAAACAACTTGGGATCTATTAAAATATCCAATTAAAATTTTCACTGGGTGGCAGTGATTCTTTAGTTTGCCATAAGGAAAATTTGCATTTATGCAATGTCAAGTCTTTAATTCAAGGTACATTTTATGACTATTTGTTTCCAAGTGTCTTGACTTTATTGCGAGCATTATTGCTATCTTTTTCATTTTAAGTTCAGTTTAATTACATTATGCTCAAATATGGCTTTTATGGTTACACTTTCTCATATGGATTGAAATTTCCTTTGTGATCTAACACAACTACTATTTTTTTTTCTGTTTTATTTTCTTTAAACATGGCTTTTTAAAGAGTATACTCTTAACAGTTTCTGTGTACCTTAACTGTGTTGTTTTATATGGATTCTTACTTAGTTTTTTTTATTTCCTCATATATTTTTTGTCTTAGAAACATTGAGTATGTTTGTGGATAAAGATATAATGCTGTCCGGAATATGTTCTTTATTTGTTTCTTTGTTGTTTGCAGCTATACCATTTGTATTCTTGTTTATATTTCTGGTGCCTTATAAATTTGTTTAGTATGAAATAACCTGTTCAACCTTATTCAGTGATTCTCATCTTGAATACCATGATTGTCTAATATGTGTCTATGTTTCTTTGGTTATGTTAGCATTTTCCAACTCTGTGATCCATCCATATAATGTGTTCCCTATTATTTTATATCTGTCTGATATAAGCAGCATGAAGAACTATACAAATCCCCGAAACATCCTACTAAATAAGAAAATAATAATCCCTCATGGTGCTTTCATTCTTTAGGGCAGAGCAGAGAGAAAACATTACCAAGAATAGTAAAATAATTGCAAATTTTGTATGCCTTATGAGGGAAGGAATTGAGTCTTGTTGAAATCAAGTGAAATCACTAATGTGTTATCCTTTGCCTTATATCCCCTACTTCTTATCTTTTCTTATGATTCTCATAATAGTTCACTATTAATTTACTTTCCCTTTCTTAATCTCTTCTATTGGTAGAGCCTGTTTACCTTAAGTTAGTTAAAAGTGGTTCACTTTATTTAAACTTGTATTGCAATATATAATTTCTCAGTCAATATCTAGTACCAATTAGTATTTCCCCCCAAACAAAAATAGGACTGAGGACATTTTACCCACCTGTCTTTTCCTTGAACACATCACACATCTTTGCTCTCTTGAAGTTTCATTTCCATATTTTAGTACTCTTTGTTGGGAGCCAAGCTGATCCAAGGCTTTTCCTGGGACCCTGATGTATGGAGAAGGGATGGTTCCCTGACAAGGAACATGCATGGTAAGGCCAGTAATAACTTGGAGTCAGAGCCTTGAGCATGCTTTGACTTCTGACCCCAGGACTCAACTTTTCTCCCAAAGGGCTGTGGTTAACAGTCCCATGGGCACTGTGGATTCAGTCCTTGATACACTTGAGATGTCATGTGTTCTTTTTGTGCAGGATTGCATGATTAGTTCCCTACTGATTTCATTCCACTGTAAGATAGCTTCCTGCAGACTTTCCTCATTTTCCTCTGCAAACTGTGTACAAGATGCTATACTTCTTAATAAACTTGCTTGGCATAAGATATCATTTATGCCATATCTCCTGAATCCAGCTTTAATTTTTCTATCTTTCTTCCTTCATCCAATGGTCCTCTCTCTCAGAGACTTATTACCAGAAAACAGCCTGTTGGTCCAAGTCACCTTATCATTTTACACATTTATACTAAATTCCTCATTCTTCTAAACGTCTTGCTCACAATGACTTTGGCTTTAGCAGCTGGATTTGAATGAATGCATCCATAAGTATGTTGTATTAATTCTCTTCTCACATCCACACATTTTTCTTTGTTCAGGTATACTCCCCATACTCTTCTCAGAGACAGCATAAAAGTCGGAGTATATTTTCATATGGCCTAGAATGTTTTATTTCACAGTCATATAATTTCTAGTATATTATTAGTACTATTCATGAGTATTTATTTTGTAAAATATTTACATAAAAAGATATGTTTAAACATGCTGTTAAGTAAATTATTGTAAGAATTAAGTTGTAGCTGGGCAGTGATGGATGGTACACCCTTTAATCCCAGCCTTCAGGAGGCAGATGCAGGAGGGTCTCTGTGAGTTCAAGCCCTGCCTAGTCTACAAAGCTACACAGAGAAGCCTCATTTCAAAAATTCAAAAAAAAAAAAAAAGAATTAAATTGTATTTGGAGAATGAGCATCATAAAATAATGTAATATTACCTTTAACATAGTATTTGCTATTTCTTTTATTAGATTCTCTATCACACAACTCATAATTTGTAGGTATCCCTGATGACTTCATAGGAGTGATATCTCAAATAACAATGTTTCACTTTACCCCTCTGCCCCCCGAAAAAATCATCAGTGTGAGTTGTGATCGAATATTTCCACCATGAATTTCATGAAATTTTTATGTCTGCTGCAAATTTAGATATTCTTACGTGTACAAAGGCCCCTTTGAATATCAAGTATATTCAATCTTAAGTAATAAAAGAATATTGCTAAATGTTTTCCCAAATAAGTTTTAGTATATAAAGTTTTTCCATATATTTGTTCATTCTTGAAATTTATAATTCCTCATGAATAGCCACTTTTTCAACTTTATGTGGAAGTATGCGTTTTACAGAGAGACAGACCTTGAACACATTGCTGTTGAGATGTAATCTGCCTGAGAGGTACTATGTAACTTAAATAAAGAGCTCAAGTCTTTTTAATAATTTGTTTGAGACACCCATTCAGTATTTTCATGTTAACAAATAATGCGAAAAGTATGAAAGAAATTCCATTCACACATACTTTAATGCTTTTATCTAAAATTTTAAAGTTGCTTCAGTTATTTAATAAAAACAGTTAATTTTAAAACTGCAAAGAAGTGCATTGGATAAAGAAAAGTTATGACATCAGCTTTGCTTGATGCACTCTCTTTTGGTTTTGTTTTGCTTTGTTTTCTGCTTTCCTCGAACAAGGTCCCATGTATCCCAGTTTGTCTTTGACCTTGCTAGGTAGTGGAGGATGATGTAGAATTTCTGGGACTCCCTTTACCTCACAACTGCTGTAATTACAATGTGTATGACTTTGCCCAGACTATGCAGTCCTGTGAATCAAAGTCCAGCTCCCTCATCCCAGGCTGACGCTGTATGAACTACAATACATTCTGTGGAACAACACATTTTTTTTTTAAAACAAGATTTGGATTTTCTTTAACCACTGAAGCAGTGAAAATAAATGTCTCATCTAATAAGTATTCCCAGTCACAATTTATCAGTTAATGGACAGTTATATAAAATTTATGAGAAACTTTTGGATAAATTTCATTTTAATAAAATGATTAAAAGTTAATTATGCTAAAAATTATGATATATTAACTTATTTATTTGTCAAAAAATATTTAACTACTTTGGGATTGTGTAACCATTTTAAAGGTATTTTTCTAATTTAATAATTATAAATATATTAATTAGGACTCATTTCTTACTTAATTATGCTATTTTTCAATCATATTATGAGCATTTATTGACTAGTGCATTGTTCAAAATAATCCATTAATTTAAGAAGATATAGGTTGCCTTTTGGAAGACTGAGACTTCAGTTTGGGCCTCAGAAAGAAGCATCATTCTTGCAGATAGTAAAATTTAGTCATCAATTGTTTTTCTTTTTAATTTTTTATTTAATACTTTTTTCTTATTTTACATATCAATCTCAATTCCCTTTCTCTTCAATCCTCCCATGCCTCCCACTGACCCCTTACATCCCATCCCCCATCCACACCCCAGGGACGGGGAGGCCTTCCATAAGAGATCATCAAAAATCTGTCAAGTCATTTGGGGTAGGGCCTAGGCTCTCTCCCGTGTCTCTAGGCTAAAGGAGTATCCCTCTATGGGGAAGGGGCTTCTTGAGTTCCTTGGTGCACTAGGGATACATCCTGGATCCACTGCCTACACCTCCTAACTGAGACTTACATTCAGGGGGTCTGGGACAGTCCTATGTGGGTTTCCCAGCTATCAGTCTGGGTCTATGAGCTCCCCATTGTTCAGATCAGGTGTTTCTGTATGTTTCTCCAGCTTGTTCTTAACTCCTTTGCTCATCACTTCTCCCTTTCTGTAACTGGATCCAGGAGTTCACCTCAGTGTTTAGCTGTGGGTGCCTGTCTCTGCTTCCATCAGCTACTGGATGAAGGCTCTATAATGGCATTTAAGGCAGTTATCAATCTTATTGTCGGGAAGGGCATTTAAGGTAGCCTCTCCACTATTGCTTAGGTTGTTAGTTGGGGTCATCCTTGTAGGTCTCTGGACATTTCCCTAGTACCAGATTTCTCTTTAAATCTATAATGGCTCCCCCCCCCTTTTTTTTTTTTTTAAGGTGTCTCTTTTCTTGCTCTCTGTATCCTTCCATCGACTCAATCTTCCTGCTCCATCATATTCTCCTCTCACCTCTTCTTTTCCCCTTCTGTTTCAACCTAGATGCCTTCAACTAAAGAACTGATAAAGAAAATGTGTTACATTTACACAATGGAATCTTGAAATTCGCAGGCAAATGGATGGAACTGGAAGAAACCATCCTAAGTGAGGCAACCCATTCACAAAAAGACAAACATGGTATTTACTCACTCATATATTGATTTTAGACATAAAGTAAAGGATCACCAGCTTACAATATACACTGCCAGAAAAGAAGGAAGACCCTAAAAGAGACATACATGGCCCTCCACAGAAGGGGAAAGGGACAAGATCTCCCTCTCTTCTCCCCCTGCTCCCAGTTTGCTTAGGTTGATTCCAGGTTCTGGCTATTACAAATAATGCTTCTATGAACATAATTGAACAGATGTATTTGTTGCATGAATGTGCATCTTTTGGGTATATGCCTATGGGTAGAATTGCTGGCTCTTGTGGTAAACTGATTCCCATTTTCCTAAGAAAACGCCATACTGATTTCCAAAGTTGCTTTATGAGTTTGCACTCCTACCAACAGTGGAAGAGTGTTCCCATTTCTCCACATCCTCTCCAGCATAAGCTATCTTTGGTGTTTCTGATTTTAGCCATTCTGCCATGAGTAAGATGGTATCTCAGAGTTGTTTTGATTTGCATTCCTCGATGGCTAAGGTTGATGAGCACTTTCTTAAGTGTCTTTCAGCCATCTTAGATTCCTCTATTGAGAATTCTCCATTTAGTTCTGACTCCATTTTTAATTGGATTATTTGGTGTTTTGGTGACTAGCTTCTTGAGTTCTTTGTATATTTTGGAGATCAGCCCTGTGTCAGGTGTGTGGTTGATGAAGATTTTTTCCCCATTTTTTGGGCTGCCTTTTTGTCTTGTTGACTGTGTCCTTTGCCTAACAGAAGCTTCTCAGTTTCCGGAGGTCCCATTTATTAATTGTTGATCTCAGTGTCTGAGCTACTGGTATTATGTTCAGGACACAGTCTCCTGTACCAATTTGTTCAAGGGTACCTCCCACTTTCTCTTCTAAGAGGTTCAGTGTGGCTGTATTTATATTGAGGTCTTTGATACATTTGGACTTAAGTTTTGTGCATGGTGATGGATATGGATCTATCTCCAATCTTCTACACTCCAGCATCCAGTTGTTGAAGATGCTTTCTTTTTTCCATTGTATAATTTTAGCTACTTTGTCAAAGATTAGATGTTTGTATGTGTGTGGGTTAATATCAGGGTTTTCAATTTGATTCCATTGGTCTACCTGTCTATTTTTGTGCCAATACCAATCTGTTTTCAGGAATTCTAGGAAGTCTTTAATTTCTTTCTTGACCCAGGAATGATGAAATTGTGCATTATTCAGTTTCCATGATTTGCAGGGTTTCTGCAATTTGTGTTGTTTTTTAATTCTACCTTTAAAACATGGTGGTCTGATAAAATAGATGGGGTTAATCCATTTTATTTTTCTGTTGAAGTTTGCTATGTTGAAGAGTATGGTCGATTTAAGAGAAGTTTGGATGGAATGTTCTCTAGATGTCCGCTAAACCCAATTGGGTCATAACTTCTGTTAGTTCTTTTGTTTCTTTGTTAAGTTTCTCTCTGGTGTTCCTGTTTAGTGGTGAGAGTGGGGTGTTGAAGCATTTGAGGTTTTATGTAAAATTTGAGTTTTAGTAATGTTTCTTTTACAAAGGCATGTGCCTTTCTATTTGGTGCATATGTGTTCAGAATAGAGACTTCATCCTGACAGATTTTTCCTGTGATGAATATGACATGACTGTCTTCATCTCTTTTGATTAATTTTAGTTTGAAATCTAATTTGTTAAATATTAGGATAGCTACACCAGCTTGTTTCTTGGGTCCATTTGATTGGACAATCTTTTCCCAACCTAAGTTCTGAGGTAGCATTTGTCTTTGAAGTTGTGGTATGTTTCTTGTATGCAGCAGAAGGATGGATTCTCGTATCCATTCTGTTAGCCTGGGTTGGTTTTGTTTTTTTGTTTTTGTTTTTTTTTATGTTTTGTTTTGTTTTGTTTTTGTTTTTCTTGTTTTTTTTTTAATAGGTGAATTAAGACCATTAATACTGAGGGAAATTAAGGACCATTGATTGATAATTCTTGTTTATTTTTAGATTTCTTGTTAGTGGTAGTATTGTGTGTAGTTTGATTTCACTTTTTCTTTCAATTTCTAGTAAAGTGGGATTATCTATTGCCTGTGTTTTTGTGAGTTAACTTCATTGGGTTGGAGATTTCCTTCCAGAAATTTCTGTATGGCTGGATTTGTGGATTTATATCATGTAAATCTGGTTTTGTCGTGGAATACCTTGGTTTCTCCATCTATAGTGATTGAAAGCTTTGCTGGGTATAGTAGTCTGGGCTGTCATCCATGGGCTCTTAGAGTTTGTAGAACATCTATCCAGGATCTTCTGGCTTTTACACCTGACCTGTAAAAGTCAGGTGTAATTCTAATAGGTCTGCCTTTATATATTACTTGGCCTTTTTCCTTTCCTGCTCTTAATATTCTTTATTTTATTTGTTTGGTGTTTTGATTATTATGTGGTTAGGGCACTTTTTTGTTCTAGTCTATTTTGTGTTTGGTAAGCTTCTTGTAAAGTTTTCATCTATGATTTTGTTGAATATGTTTTCTGCACCTTAGAGCTGGGTTTCTTTGCCTTCTTTTATACCTATTATTCTTGGGTTTGGTATTTTCAGAGTGTCCCACATTTCCTGGATGTTTTGTGTTAAGGATTCGTTGGATTTAAGATTCTCTTTGGTTAATGAATCTATTTCCTCTAGTTTATCTTCAGTGCCTGAGATTCTCTCTTTCATCTCGTATTCTGTTGGTTATGCTTGTGTCTGTAGTTCCCAGCTTTTCTATTTCCATTATTCCCTCAGTTTGTGTTTTCTTTATTGTATCTATCAGTTTTCAGGTCTTGAACTTTTTGAATTGTTTCCTTCATCATTTTGTTCATTTTTTGTTTGTTTGTTTGTTTGTTTGTTTTTGTGTTTGAGTTTTTTGGGTTTTGGTTGTTTTTTTTATTTTTTTATTTTGCTATCCTTGCTTTCTTTAAGAGTCTGTTGATTTTCTTGCATTTTATTTATTTATTATTTATTTGTTTGTTTGCTTTTCCTTCCATTTCTCTTAGGGGTTTTCTCATATTCTCTTTGAGGGCCTCTATCATTTTCATGAAGTTTTGTTTTGTTTTATGTCATTCTCTCCTGCTTCATCTGCGTTGGGATGTTCAGGTCTTGCTGGCATAGAATCCTTAGACTCTGATAGTGTATTATAAGTCTTTGTGCTGTTGGATGTGTTCTTATGTTGTCTTCTTCCCATATCTTCTTCTAGTGGGTACAGGTGAGAACACTCCCTCTTCTAGTGGGTTCAAGGCTCTCTCCTCTCCTCTTCTCTCCTCTCCTCCATCCTCCTCTCCTGGAGGGTGCAGGGGCAAGACAGGAATAATGGCAGATGGTGGATGCTTTGTTCTGTCTCCAGGTCCCTCTGGGGTTGTTAATTTCTTTTCATACCTTTCTTTCCATTTCCATGCTGGGGTTTTTGTTTTGTTTTAGGTTTGGGTTTTGTGGGTAGAGTGTTGTTATTTTTTATTTGTTTTCATTTTGTTATTCAGGGTAACACCTTGTAGTACTGGCTGCCCCGGAATTCACTATATAGACCAGACTGGTCTGGAATTCCAAGTTATGGGAATAAAGACATGATCCACCACTCCTAGCTACAAGGTGTTTGCATTGAGATTCTACACTACTTATGAAAGATGAATTTTAAGTTTCTTATAATTACTTTTAATATAGTTTTTTTTTTTAATTTAGGACACGCTAAGTGGGAAATGAATGAAGTTTATGAATAAAGACTTTTATTATGAACACTGCATGGTAAATAATGGAGAATGCTGTCGTTTTCTTTTGAAACTACTGAGCTTTCATTTGCAAAGTCATTTGAACAATAGATTCAGAAATCCCAATATCCACATACACAGAGGTATGTGTCCTTACCTAGGTGTTGGTATCCATATGCTTTTGATCCATGTCAATTGAATTATGTCAAATTTCCACCAGATGAAAATCTTACAAACATTCCTGGTTAATATTATTGCTTTTTTTCAATTTAATTTTAGTGACTTATTGAACTCATTCCCTTTCAAGAATTATAAATCACAGGATAACTAAACCTTATCATTTCCAGGATTTGTTCATGTAACTTAATTTGATTTTACAGTATTATTGTGACACATAGAGCAGGCATTGGATATTCCTAGCAGGCATTGGATATTCCTACCATGTAGGTGAAATTAAGTGGGAATCAGCCTACCTGTTTTGTTTTGCTTTGTTATTGTTTGTTTTTTTTGTTTGTTTGTTTGTTTTTCAGAAGGATTTGAGCTTGCACTTTCTGATTCTGTTTTACACTACTTTCTACTGTAATGCATGCCTTGCCTCAAGCAATTCTGAAAAAAAAAATGCTACAATGAAATTTGAATGAAATCAGAGGGGAGAACTGCTAATAGTTGCCCTGTGTACCTAATTCTGTTATTTAGCTGCTTTAGAAAGATTCAGCAAGCATTCTGGACAGTGTGTTTTATTAGACAACCTGTTCACACTCTGGTGGTTGGTAGCAGGGATCATAAAACTGCATTGAAATGCTATAGACTTACCTGATTTAGTTAAAAAGCCTTGGGTAAGGTCTTACCCTCTAGGAAGAGTAAATGGGGAGGGGGAGAAGATGGTAGGGGAAGTGGGAGGACTGGAAGGAGAGAAAACTGAGATTGGTATGTAAAATAATATTGGTTTACAAATAAAATATGTTGATATCTGTAAAAAAGAAGAAAAGAAAGAAAGGAAGGAAGAAAGGAAGAAACAAAGAAACAAAGAAATCTGTGAAACAAAGGTGGGGAAAGAAGCATGCCTTATTTACCAACCCCCATTTGTGAAAGTGCCATCTTAGGCTTCAGAGTTTAACAAGGAGCCTCTGATAGACTCTTGAGCATATTCCTTACATGTGTGCTTCAGGGATTTCCTCAAATCTGTTGTCCTTCAAAGTCTGTTCACTCAAGGCTCAATATTACCTAGCTGATTCTGGTCTCTAGTGTCCTTATGCAGACAACAGCATCACTTTCTCTCAATGGGAGTCTTTTCTGATGCAGAATTCCTCTCAACCCCATTACCCTTATAGTCCTTACCTTGAATCATATTTCTGTTCATCACTTATTTTTTGCCTTTTTCTCAGACAATCTTCATCAGTGGCTCTTCCTCCAGGCTGCCCTTTTGTTGGATAGTAAAGGTCTATATGGTCAGTGAATTATCTGCCTCTTAAACCTTTGCATAGTTTACCTATGCAACTTTCAAGGCGAAGATCTTTCATTCAACAGTTGCAGTTGCTGTCTTTAAAATGAGAGTTTGTACTCAAACTGCTTCTTAGATCAAACATCATTAATTTTCATTCTTAGAAAAATGAAACTATTGATAATTTAAGGTCCTCAATGGTATGAAAATAATTTGTCTCTTATCAATTTTAACATTCTTAGATGCCCTTCCTCATTCTAAAGTCCGTGTAGATGTGTTCTGAGGGGCTATTTGCAGCAGGTTTAGTTTCTGAAATCAAGCAGCTGTGAGTGGAAAAGCTATTCAGGAACTTGATAGTTTAGTAACTTGTGAATTAGTCAGCTTCTTTATAATTGAGCTTCTTCATCTGCCCAATGTGTACAGGCTCTTCAAAAGTAGTTGTAAGGATAAAACAATGTAGCATGTGTGAAGTACTTAGCCCATTGCCTGGCACATAATAGGTGCTGCATGACATCTTACATTATTGTTAATAGAAGCAATTTTATAATAAAACCATAAAAGTAATTGTCATTATTATATATCCCTCAACTTAAAGAAATATTTTAGCTAAACAGTTTAGGAGACAGCACTCTGAGCCATGCTTATGGATGACTGGTATCAGAAACTTAAGTAGGCCCACAGGAGAAGATAAAAAGGCAAAGAAAAGTGGATGCTGACAGCAATGAGGAGAGGTATTTGGTGTATAGAGGGAACTGTTTTTCTTGTTGCAGTGGTGGCTGACTTCCATTTCAATTCTAAGGTCAATCTATGCAGACATTAGTTTGACTTGCTTTCCCTAGTCCTGAATATGTTCACAACCAGACTTCATGAATCTTGTGAACTAACCAGCAGGATGGCTACTTAATCATGAAAGGTAACACTGGGATATGTTAACTCATTATATGTTACTTATGCACTCATAAAGTCTTCCATGAAGATCACATGAATACCACCAAATATGCCCTTAGATTTTTCTTTGTAAAATTACTATTAATTTATTAATGACTGAAGAATTCACAATACCATTCACTAAACTTTCTTCTTGATATGCTTGTCCTCTTTCTCCACATAAAATGTTCTATGATTTCTGCATTTTGGGCTTCAAATAACTATAGATGTTGAAAGTAATGAGAGAGAAATGAAAGCAAGACTCTAAACTTGCCCTCAGTGTTTCAGTCAGAAGTCTGTGGAGAAAATCTCCATTGAATGAATCTAATAGTGGATAACCTAGCCGGCGTTGGGATGGGATGGGTAAATCCATTCTTTGTGCTTACTCATCATCCTGCAATCGTCTATAAGACCATCAGTAGCAGTGCCCAAATGAAATGCAGCATGAGCACTGTAGTGATAACATATTGAAAACTAGGCACCAAGAAGCCAGGCCTATGAATAAAAAGCCAGGCCTCGGAGCAAGCCAATACTGCTGACATCTAGTCATGGACTTAGCCATTGGAGCTGTGAGAAAATATGTATCTGTCATTTGTGTCACCAAGCAATGTTACCTCACTGCAGCATCCCTGGCAAACCAGTGCAGTCAGGATGAACTTCTGAAAAGTGCCCCCTGAATGCTAGTCTATGTGAAATAAGGGGATGGACATTATCTGAAGAGAAAATAAAGGAGAAAGTATACAATGTACTTGGGGTAAATAGCTGGTTAACACATGAAGTGGCTGATTGGATGGTAAGGTGGGTATTCCGTACTTTCATGATGAATTGGGAGACATTGGGCTGCTCTATTTGTGTCTGGAAACTTTGATAAAACCTGTAAAGTTTTTCCTGGGATGACTTTGGAAGACATGACACTCCTTTTTTCCAGACTGTCCTCCCGAAAACTGGGGAGGAAGGGGTTAAGTTCAACAGTGTGTTTCCAGAAGGGAGAGAAGAGGCAGGAGGATTCAGGTGAACTTGACTGGTTAGGTAACATTTTTGTGATGTTAACATGGAGAATCCCAAGGAGGGAGGAACACAGTCTGTCTCCATTCAGCTTCCTCAAACAAGACAATACTGCCCAGGAGTGCCACTAATTTACAAGCTCTCTGTCCAAATGGTAAAGTTAAAAGGTCATTTCTTTCATTTAACTTCCTTTAATTCAAGAATGACATTTTGTTTAAGGCATTTGAACAGAGTAGTTCAGGGATAATATTAGAGTGGAACAGATAATTATGTGCCATTCAAACTGTTGACAAAATAAAAAAAAAATGAATGCAATTATGGCCTGGATGAAGCTGCAATATGCTGGCTTCAAGCAGGAAGTCACATTATTAGTTCTTTATAGCACACCAGTGTGATTTCTAAAGAAACTTGTGTTTTCCATTTCATATGACTACTCCTCACTGAACTTTTTCTGTTAATAGATGATTAAAAACGACTTCATTTTAAAACAGCTTGCCATACAATTATTTTAGACTAAAAACCAATATAAGTTTGCATTTGGGGAGATGTGGAAGGGGATGCATTTCTGGGCAATGGTTCTGAGTGGTCCTTCCAAGGCAGTTCAGTGGTAATGTTGTGAGTCCTGTGCTAGTCTTCATGCTTGTGTGCTTATTGCTGTGGGTTGGGTTCCATAACTTTTCTGGAGAAAATAGAGGATTCAAATACCTCATGGTTAATCTCTCCTTTCCAGGTGAACTAGAACTAAAGAGAAAGTCAGGGTATTTCAGGTCAGCAATGCTAGGGGAGGGGTGGACTAGCTGGACTGCTCGGTGCTTGTTCACTGTTTAAATCAAGAAGGGAAAGATGCTCAGGAAAATGTTGCCATGATATAATATAAACATATTTGATATTCAGTTTTACTGAATGGGACTAACGTGTATGTGAGAGCATACCATAAGGAAGTTCTAACCTGGAAAAAACGCACTTGTGGGGAGGCATTGAAGAAGAACCTTTAAAAGAAAAGCCAGATAGAAAGCCACTTCTATTTTCATTCTGCTGGAGGACAAGGACTTGGCCACACAATCCACTCTCTGTAGGCTCCTCCCTGTCCACAAAGGCCCTGAGCTCCACTGGGGCCTTCATTTCTTTTGTTAATCAGTTTGTGTGTGTGTGTGTGTGTGTGTGTGTGTGTGTGTGTGTGTGTGTGTGTGTGTGTGTGTGTGTATGGTGTGGTGTGGTGTGTGTGTGTCTGTGCATGTACACATTTGAATACATATTCCCTATCTTCTTTATCAGAACGTAGAAAGCAATTTTCCCATCATATAAGCCATTGTAACAGAGGCTCTACATGTTATATAGCCTATAACAGGCCATTAGGAAAAGTTACATGACTATGTGGCTGTGGGAATAAGTGGGTTTTTTTTTGTTGTTGTTGTTGTTTGTTTGTTTGTCTTTGATATATGTGAAGGGATTACTTGTGATCAAAGTGTGGTTAAATGATAGCTTAACGTTCTGCTATATTTAACATGATTAAAAAGTATATGACCCTGTAGATTTATTTCAAGTCTGGGGAATGTAAAATTGCCCTTAAAGAGTATGTAAAATAGACTTGTAAGGGATTTGTGGGACTTTCAAGATCAGAAACTTAGTAATTGGGAAAAGAAAGTTTTGCTGTAATAACAAACACTGAATACTTAACACACTGTTTTGTATTAAAGTAAACATATTAATAATAAAGTCTGTGGACAACAGAATTGACATATTTTGAAAACGTAGCAAGCATCAAGAGGATGAGTGACACCATAGTCAATGATAGAATGTATATCATACAGCATAAGTGATGGCTGTGCCACTTTCTATGAGCATGGTCAGGGAGCTCCAGTCAGCACAGAATTTATCAAACCAGTGTTCAAGAAGTGGGCTAATTGAAGTCTTCAAAGAACTTAAACCATAAAGATTATACAATTCATCACATCTTCTTCAGATCTTTCTATGGAATGTCATAAATCAATAAGGAGCTGAACTCAGGGGTCACACAAACAGACATTGGGATTTAGGATAACAAATAATACAAACTTCAGACTTAGGAGAGAATCTTGTTGTGACCCAAGCCTGCACTGGTTCGTCAACTTTAAGACAGAAAGGGATAATTGTATTACCTAATCCTCTGAGGCTTCAATAGGAATTTAAATGTTTTGTTAAAAACCTCTAGTTTTCAATAAATGTTTGTTTCCCCTGCCTTTCCTTAAATGCCACTTCTGTTGGTACAATGTCCAGTAACAGAAACCCCACCATGATTTTGCCAAGTCACTCTGTTTACTTATCCACTGAAGTAGTCCAAATTGAAATTGTCATGACTTAGAAAATAGTTAGACAAGATAGCATAGCAACTTCAATTGCAAAGTATCCTAGTGAATCTTAAATTGGAAAGATTGTAAGACCCGCAAGAGCGTGGTCCCTCGCACTCCCACTCAGGAAAGGCGCCCCTCCCCAAATCACTCACAAGAAGGGGTCTTGATGCAAACGCATAAGGTTCTTTATATTTCAGTATACTGGGGCTGTCAGCCATACACCATGGAGGGTAGAGGGCTGAGGATGACCTCTAGCACAGAATTGAGACAGCTTTTATAGGGCTACAGCAAAGCCCGCGCATCGTGAACCAATCACCTTATAGCATCCAGTGAGGACCAATTAAAGTATCCAACTCTGCCCTTAGCCCAGAAAGTCTGCTTTCGCACAGGCTTCTGGGTGTTCATTCACTACCGTAAACATTAAAGTAGGTGACCATTAGCTTGGGATTTAAGCTTCCCAGCTTCCTGGGTTTACTGGGGAATTAGGCTGAATTTTTCCATCCTAACAAGATAAATAGAAATTTTCTACAAGAGAAGGAAAAAGGAGGCAAAGCAAAGGGAGGGAGGGAAAAGGGAAATACAAATTGAAAACAGAAATAGCAAGGTAATAACCATTGATATAAGAATCATGTAAATTATTGTGAAAGAGCCACTAATTTAAGTCCAAAAATAAATACTAACCATTTAAGAAAAAATATGCTTTAATTAAATGCTGGTAGAATTGTACAAATGTTCATTTTACATTTAACTATATATTTTCAATAAATATGGATATATTCATATATACATAAGCTTTATTGTCATTTGAAAATGAATGTAATGGATGCCTGTCAGACAACAGGGTAGGCTGCCTGCATATCTTCACCTGTCTCTCTGTTCCCCCAGGTCCCATTCTGCAGCAGTCTAGTCTAGTCCCTAGAGCTGCTACTGACTACCAGCTGCAACCTTCCCTCCTTCTTCCCATCTCTGTGGACCCCACAGATCATCCCCTCCCCCAACTTACTGAATCCCAGACCAATTCCAGCAAGCACCCCAAGTGCTTCAACTCCCAGGACAAAAAGTAGGCTGAAGGCAAACCCCCACTTTTCCTACTGCTCTTGAGATAGCATACCCCTTCATTTGTAGCTAAAAACCTGCTCATTTCTCCCTTTCCTCTGCCCACATCCCCAGTGGATCACAAAGCCCTTCTCCTCCAACCTTCCTTCCCCTAATTCATTCCAGCACCTGAGCCTCTAAAACCAGGAGGCATTCCCTATGAACCAGACAGCTGTGTTGGTCAGGAAACAGGCAATACACAGCCATCACACTCTGAAAATCTAGAGAGGAAATAGAAACCAAAGAACAAAACACCCACCTAATGAAAGACCCACAGAGCATGGACCTTCATGCTCTGACTCAGGAAAGGCAACACCCCAAATCACTCATGGGAAGTGTCTTAATGCAAAATGCAAGAGGACTTGTTTATTTCAAGTGCACTGGGGTCCACAGTCATATGCCATGCAGGGGTAGAGAACTGAGTGCCACAAGTACAGAATTTAGACAGCTTTTATAGGGTTTACAACACAGCCTGCACATAGCAAACCAATCATCTCAAAGCATCAAGAGCCCGTGTGGTGCAGGCCAGTCAGTTTAAACCAATTTAAAGTTTTTAAACCAATCATTTTGAGACATCCAAGCCCACACTCTATATACCAATCAGTTTTCTATAACCCCGGAGGTTTGCATTTGTGTGGGCTCCTAGGTGGGGTGACAAATGGCAGTTAGGGTAGGTCACTGGGGCGGGGGGGGGGGTCACAAGCAGTTTACTGAAGTCAGATAAGTGGTTAGGTAGTTCATTTCCTGTTATCTTATGACGCCAGGATCACATATACAAGGTCCTGTCATAAACAGCAAGGAGTGTGACCTTTCACCTATTTACTGCCAGAGGACAGCATCTGGAATTTAAGGTATTTGGGGCTTTTCTAAACTTCTAGCTTCCTGTAGTCATTGGAGTTAGGCTGTATTTTTCCATCCTTTCACTAGGAAAGACAAATCTGGAAGTTAGGGCCTATACTTTCAATCATCCCAAACCAGGGAAATGTCTCCACTAGAGCCAGATCTCTTACTATAGCAGGCCCTGAATATTCCAACATAACTGAAGCACAAGAAAAAGACCTTAAAATAACTATGACTATGATAGAGGACCTTACCTTAAAGAGGAAATTAATGACTATCTTTGAAAAAAATCCAGGAAAAAAAAAAACAGTATAAAGGAAAACCTGAAATTGGAAATAGAATCAATTAAAAAAACCCAAGCTGAGGGAATTCTGGAATTGAAAACTTTAGGACTTCAAACAGGAACTGCAGAAGCAAACTTCACCAACAGAATACAGGAGGTGGAAAAGAATCTCAGGTGTAGAAGATATCACAGAAGAAATAGATATATGGGTCAAAGAAAATGTTAAATCTAAAAAAAAAAATAAACTCCTGGCACAAAACATCAAGGAAATCTGAGACACTATGTAAACACCAAAATTAAGAGTAATAGGTATAGAGAAAGGAGAAGAAACCCAACTCTAAGATGTAGAAAATGTTTCCAACAGAATATTGGAGGAAAATTTTCCTAACCTGAAGAAGGAGAATATCGATAAAGGTACAAAAAGCATAGAGAACATCAAACAGATTGGACCAGAAAAGAAAGTCCTCTCACTACATAATAAATACCAAACATATAAACTACAGCAAAAGAATATTAAAAGCTACAAGGGAAAAAGAGCAAGTCACATATGAAGGCATGCGTATTAGAATTACACCTCACTTCTCAATGGAGACTCTAAAGCCAGAAGGGCCTGGATAGATGTGCTGTGAATTCTAAGAGATCATAGATGCAGGCCCAGACTACCAAACCCAGCAAAACTTCCAATCACCATAGATGAAGAAAAATAAGATATCCCATGATAAAACCAAATATAATCAATATTTATCTCCAAAAACAGCTCACATGCTAGAAGGAAAAGGATATTAACTACAGCCATGAAAATACAGAAAATAAATAAAACTGAATAACAAAATCAAAGAAAGAGGAGAACACACACACACAACACAATACACAGACACACACACACACACACACACACACACACACACACACCATCACCACCAAAACCAAAATAACAGAAATTAACAGTCATTGATCACTGATAACTTTTAAAAATCAGTGGTCTCAACTACCCAATAAAAACGGTCTAGCGAAATGGATGTGAAAATAGGATCCGTTCTGCTGCATCTGAGAAAGAAATCTCAGCATCAAATCTGATATGGCCTCACATCACCTATCAACAGTCTGATTCTGGCATATTTTGTTTGATTTTGCTTTGTTTTCTGTGCTTGAGATTGAATTTGGGACTGCACATGTGAAGCAAATGGACAGTGTTAACCTGCATACTGGAGAAGGGCATTTAAAAATGATGATACAGCCATGCATATACATTTCCTGAGAGTGGAAAGCATTTAAAACTGCACTTCCTGGGGGTGAGGGGCTCTACTTTCCATCCTCAGAACTTCTGTTTGTTTCCATCATGACCAGGATCAAGCTCTCAACAGAGAGACTGTTAGGTCCACAAAAAGAAGCCATCCCAGTAAGCTGTTGTGGTTATGAAGCTGTGCCGTAGAAGGAGACAGATATCATTATTGATGAAAATCAGGAAGTCACTGAAGCAGCACAAGTGGAATACTCTAAAACCAGATTTCTCCATAGTACCACTTAACACAATGGGAGAGATAACTATTTACACAGCTGTTCACTCCATGCTTACACTACTTGAGAATAAGGCCTGTGATGGCAAATCTGTGTCTGTTTTGTATACATCTTGAAAAGAACATTTGTGGGACTTTGTATTTGTACTCGTGCACATAAAGCTTATGCACAGTTTTAATTATAAAATGTGGCTGTGACTAAATGAAGGTGTGTTGTTTTTCCACAGACGTGTGCTAAGCATACAAGTCACTTTCTGGCTTACTCTGCAAGTGCTGCAAAGAGCTTAGCAGTATTTCTGTGACCACTTGAGTGACATTAGTTTTAAAAGAAGACACCACCCATCCTCCACTCCATACTCCAGAAACAGCCAGCCTGTGGAGGGATCAGAGAGTCTCCTTACAACACAGGGAAAGTGCTGGTAGACCTCCTCATGGTAGTCATAAGCAAAATAATGTCAGAAAACTGGGCAGAAGTTTTCCTTTAGAATGTGCATCCTTTACAAGTGGTTTATTAGCTCTGAAACAAACAAACCTATTAGATTCTATATGTAGGGAGTCAGAAGATTAAAACTGTAGTCACCGTGGTGCTGTTTTATTTCTTTAGAATAAGTATGTTTAGTGTTGTCAAATAAATGTGAGTTTTTAAAGATATTTTAACAGTTTTTTTTCTAACAAGGACAGTCTTTTAAATCTTGTATTCATCATGTTTATCATTTACTAGTCTTAGTAATATGTTCTGCAGGATACTGATTCTCCATTAATAAACACAAGGCTGTTAATGTTCAAAATATCTTAAACTTATATGCTGAAAGCAGGTTAAGGTTTCAGTTTGAATCACGTGTCTTCAAGGGGAGATTTCTCAGTTTTTCCTGTTTTCTGCTTTCCTCGGATGGAGCTTCTTTTCTGAACGAACCTCCCAGCTCTGCTGTTTATTGAAACACACTCAGAGTAAAATGTGCTTTCAAAAAATTATATAAAACCATTGCAAGACAAAGTAGAACTTTTCTTTTAGATGACTTCTGTCTGACTCACATAATAGCTCAAATAACTGCCTGGATCAAAATTGGAAAAGCTCTGAATTCAGTCTCATAGCTGCTTGCATTCTTCCTGATGACAGCCCCGCCTCTGCAGAGGTTTGGGTGTGCAAAGCAGTTGTGACTTCCCCAGTGCTCCTGCCTCTCCCTCCCTCACGTTTTGTGATACTTGCATGTGTCTCCTTTTTGCAACTTCTCTAGTCAGAAGATTTTCAGCTAAAAGAAAAAACAAAGAACAAAAAACTTTTAAACAGAAGAGGTTAGCTAACTAAATGGCATTATGTGGGGCCGTTAAAATGGAACATATGAGCAGAAAGGTTTGTGAAATTTTATACCCTGTGGTTTCTTTAAGTCATTTGCATACCTGCAAAAATTTACCTCACTTCAAGACTCTCAGTGTGTGATAAAATTCAAGTCAGTTTACTGTAGTGCTGATGTCAAACAGCTGGAATTAACACAAATGCCAGAGGTCAAAGGTAATGCCTAGTAAAACTTTTCTCATTCCAGAAGCCAGTTTGCAACTTTAGGGGTCTCCATGGGACCTGCAGTTCTGACTAAATGGCTGTAAATATGAGGGAGTTCCCACAGTATCCCTTTAGCTTAGCCAATTGCTATAGGGTCATAGAACTCAAGAAAATGCAGGGAGTGTGTGTGTGTGTGTGTGTGTGTGTGTGTGTGTGTGTGTGTGTGTGTGTGTGTGTGTGTGTGTGTGTTGTTCTGTTTTGTTTGTATTACTAAGAATTTATAACCAGATCAGCCAGCTTAAGAGATGCCTAAGGTAACTGTTGGGAATGTGCAGTGTTTATGTGGCTTCTCCTTGTTGCTTCAGCCACTTAGTATATTGGTTTCTTCACCATCCAGGAAGTTCTAGCAAGCTCAGCTGTCCAGAGTTTTAATGACTCTTTTATTAGGTAATGATTGATTGACTCATTAGCTACATGATTGAGCTCAGTCTCCACCATTTACACATTTCCTTGAATTGCTGCCTGCTTTCCATCTGTGTGGTATTAGGTTCATGTCCATGGTAGCACATTCAAGGGACATCCGTTCCCATTCTAAAATACCAAGTAATGTGCCTGACTGCTTAACAATGTTTCCTACCTTCCCCTTTGCTCTCAATTCTTACTTCTGTTCATTTCTTGAAGCAGCATTTCCTTCTCCATCCCATTGCCCTCAAAATGAGTTCTTTATATGATTGTGAGGGGCCCAGAGACTACCTATGTAGAGAGCCATAGGAGGCGAGTCTCCTGGAGTCACTGCACTGTCTGCATGTGCAGATCCTAGATCCTTAACATTTGGAAGGTAGGTGTCCAGATAAGCAGCGTTTTAGTTCCAATAATTGTTTCTTTTAGCAAACAACTTCATTCTGTACATGTGAAGCATAATGACTTAGATTAGAAAACAATGATTGGCAATAAAATACTAATATTTGCCTCATGAAAAAATAAACTTTCTTGGAGGATCTAAAGGGTTTTTGTTGTGTTGCTTAGTTAATGTCACTGTTATATTAAATTCAGGCAGTATATTTGAATAAATTATATGTCACCTTGTAATGTTAACAAAATGATATAGTTTCTAAGAAAAGTAAAATTTATTGGAATTTCAGGCTATTAAGAAACAAGCAATTATGTATCAAATGTGATTGCTAAATGACATACATTTAATTGACATCATGTAAATACAAGGTAACAAAGCACTTGAAAGCCTTTAAATGCTATAACATAGTAAGTATGAAAGATTTTCTTTACACAAAAATTTTGCTCTTTTATTATTTCTATTTCTGTTTGATCAAATCTTTGACCATTTCTTTATTGATTTCTCTTTCTTTTTAAAATACGTCATTAAGTAAAAATCGAATTACCTTACTTCCCCCTTCCTACCTTCACACCCACCATGCTACCATTTTTCTTTATTTATATACATGTTACATACATAAACATGTATATAAGTGTATGGACAGATATATAAATACAATTGAGTCCATTTTTGGTTTTGTGGAAGTATAAGATTTCAAGCCTGGCCACTCTGCATTGAACAATCAACTGGGTGCTCATCTGTGGGAGAGGCTAATTCTCCAGTTTCCTGGCACTCAACAGTTGCCTGGAATTCTTTATTTAAAGGTGTGATACCACAAAGTCCCCCCCCCCCACTCACATTAACATGCCCATTGCTTGTGCCATTGTTCTAGCCTTATTTATGCAGCCACTTCTTGGATATACTGTTTCACCAACTTCCTGGAATTCTGGCTCTTAAATCATTGTACCCTGTCTTCCATTATGTTCCCTGAGCCACAGATGCAAAAACCGTGCTGTAGATGCATCAGTCAGGGATGTGCTCCCCCTGCTTTGTTATCTGAATTGTGTCCAGTTGTGGTTTTGGTGATGTTCTCCGTTTGCTATAAGGAAAGGCTTCTTTGATAGTGGGCCCTAGGTACCCTTATCTGTGGTTATGAAGATAAGATGTAGAACACAGCCAGGAATCACGTGGTTCTACAAAGTGCTAGAGATAGATTCTTTTCTATTTCCCTAACTGTAGTGGCTCTGGGAAACTGCCTAGAATTTATTTCAGCACCAGGCCTGATTTCCTTGCTGTTCAATGGACCTTAAATCCAATTAGACAACTGTTAGTAATTACACATGTGTGAATGCTATTTATTGCACCTTTTGTAAAGTCTTGTAATGTTGGTCAGTTTTGTTGTTCATGAGTATTGCAGCTGCTAGGACTGTTTCATTTGTGCTCTGTGTGTGCCTTAAAATTATATATATGTATGTACATATGTACATACATATATATATGTATATAATTTTAGGTAAATATAATATATGACTCCTGGAGGCTTTACCAGACAATCTTGGGGTTGTTTGTCCTTTGTTCTCCTTTTCCTTCTGTACTGATCTTTAGCCTCCTCCCCAGTTTGTCTCTATTTTGTTTCCCAGATTCCCACTTCATGTCTCCTGTACTGAATTATTTCCGTCCAATCTCACCCACCTCTTGCCAATGGTCCCTTCATACTTTCCTGTTGTCTGGGTTCTCCATGTTGTATGGGCACATCTGGAAATTTAGAGATGGTAGTCAAAATTGAGAGAGGATAAGTTGCATTTGTCTTTTTTGGGTCTGGGTTACCTTACTCAATAAAATCATTTCTAGATCCACTCATTTACCTGAAATTTTAATGATCTTACTTTTCTTTACACTGAATATGTGTAAAGAATATATGTGTGTATATGTGCCCCATTTTCAATGTCAGTTTGTTTGTTCAAAGAGATTTAGGTTGTTTCCTTACCTTGCCTGTTGTGACCCCAGAACCAATAAACACTGCTGAGAAATCTGTGGGCTTTGATGTCAAGCATAGCTGGGACATATTTAGACTTATTTTTACTTTTCTGGGGATTCTTCATATTAATTTCCAGAACTGCTTCACCAGTTTATATTTTCACCAACAATGAATGAGAGTTCCTCTTTGTCAACTGCATTGCCAGCATTTGTTGTCAATTTTTGGGTTGATCTTAACCATTCTGATGGGATTAAGATAAAATCTCCAAGTTATTTTAGCTTGTACCTCTGTTATTGCAAAGTCTGTTGAGTACATTTTTGGTATTTCAGTTTTATTTACTCTACCAAGAACCCTACCTTTAGATCCCTCCATTCACCTGTTTTTGTTGTGTTGTTTTGTTTGTTTTTGGTTTTTGTTTTTTTGGTCGTTTGTTTTCTTGCTTCTGTTTTTGAATTCTTTGTATTTTCTGGATATTAATCTTCTGTCAGATGTATAGCTGGCAAAAATTCCTTCCCATTCTGTGAATTTCATCTTCAGTTGATTGTTTCCTTAGCTTTAGAGAGGCTTTAGTCATAAGAAGTTCCAGATATTAATTGTTGACCCTAGTTCCTGGGCAAGTAGAATCCTGTTCAAAAAGTATCTATCTCATAGAAAGGGCTTTGCTTGTTTCTTTCTAGTAGTTTTAGCATTTCTGGTTTCAAGTTTAGGTCTTTGATCCAATTGGATATAATCTTTGTGGTAGATAATAAACATGGGCCAAATTTCATTCTTCTGACTATGGATATGAAGTTTCCCACCATCTTTGGTGACAATGCTGTCTTAAGAGTTTTTATATGACTCCTATAGCACACACTCTGCTATTTAGGAATTTCACTGCCTTCCTGGATGTATATATAATGACTGTCTCTAAATCCAAAATCCAACATCCTTTGGAGTGCCAGTATGAGAGGGTAATGGAAAATCCCATGCCTGAATTCACAGGCACAGTAAATTGAGGCACAGTAAAAAAATACAGCGTAAAATTAATCCCAGACCTTCTCTAAGGGGAATACATGAAGCATATATTTCATATTCAGAATTGGGTCTTCTTCTTCAAAAGTAGTGTTGTATAAAAGACAACCATTATATAATATGGAAAAAAATGAAAAACTGAACTCTTAAATACACTTTGCTGCAAACATGCTAGATTTGGAATATTCAGCTCAGGCTAGAAATACTCTTAGGCAGAGATCCTCTTCTGTTTATCATTGTGTCCCTAGCACCTTTGGATAAGCACACTAGGGTACCCAGTAAGTACCTGCAATTGGATAAAAGGGGGAGAAAACAAGGATCACAAATGTATAAGCTTTAAAGTTCCAAGCACCACCACTCAACTGGAATTAGTCCTGAGAGTCTAACTGCACTTCTTCCAGGCCCCCTTCTGTCTCAGTGGCCTTTATACTAGCAATTTAATCACCTGGTTTTTGTTATTTTGTCAAGATTTGTGCTACAAAGCAAAATGAACAAGTGACTCATATTTGAAACATGTGTCTCTACATTATCTGATGTAAATATGATAAGGAAGACTCTGTGGCTAGGGTTGATAGCCAGAAAAAGTAAAATCTCAGATCCTGAGAGAGTGGAAAGCCTGCAGGCTAAATTCATGTGACATTGGCTGATAACACAGAAATGCGTTTTCCACGTATCAGAAACACTGTTTTTCAGTGAAGAAATCCAAGAATTAATGTTGCTGTCAACTGTTTGTCATATTTATCAACCTGCCTGATATACTGATCAGCAAAGTTTTAAGTGAAAATCAAAATGCAATATTTTCTCTAGGGGAAAAGGAAAAACACAAAATCTTAAAGTACTTTGAATGTATCTGTGATATTATTGGGTTATACCAAAACCTGATTTTTACTGACAAAGATCTAGAATAGATTTGGAATGTCCACATTTCATCTTAGATAACTGGAAAATTATATTTTATATTAAAATAAGTTAGATTTTCAACCATAATATCTTGTTAGGGTATTGGAGGTAGGGAAAAAGATTAAAGGACCTTTCACATTTGTTGATATTACATTAGACTGTTGATCCTGCAATTAAACTTTCTGTGGGCCTTCTAGTATCATTTAAATTTAGAGTTCTTGGTACTACACTCTTCTGCAGAAAAGAGAAAGGACCTGTTGTTCCACTGTGGTCTGTGAAAGATGTTTTTGATAAGAGGAAATAGATGACATTATATTCCTATGGCTTTGCAATTCCAGGCATACAATTTACAGAAGATTGAAAAGCATCCAGGAGTTGAAATCAGTGTGATCCTTCAACAATTACATCTTCCCTCTATGTGAAAAACATTCTAAGTGTAGGGGACCTATATTTCTTTTCAATTTTTATAAAATAATAATTGTGATAATAACATAATGGATAATGCTTATTTGAAGATTTATGCAATATTAATGTTATTTAAATGTTTCATTATTTTAATCCTTTTAAGAACTTACTGTTACTATGCCCTAGTAAATTTAATATGGCATTAATTATGTTAAGTTGAAAATTTTCTTTCACACAATCTTGCTTAAGAACATTCTCTTACCTGAGAATTCCTTCACAAGCAAGGACCCTTGCCATATGTGTTACTATCCCGGGCCTTAGTCCATACCATTGTCAGACAAATACATGTTATTCTCTCTTTTTGATGACTTTTGTACAAATTGCCTTCTTAAATAAAAGCTACTCATTTTGCTATGACCATGTGAGCTCAGCCTCTAGAAACAGATTTAAGAAATATAAATAATATTGGTTAATGTAAATATCATTTTAACGTAAATCCCATAATGAAAAACAGATTTTTAAATTTTTATCACATATATTCATTTGATGGATACCTTCATGTAAATAAAATCTGGAATACTTATTGAATGCTTTCTCACAGAAACAAGGTAAATTACCAAAATTCCAAATCCCAATTTTAATAATATAGAAACTTTCACCAAAGTTAGCTCACAAATCAAACAAAATCCTCCTAGAAATAATCTCCAGGATTGCACATTTTAGGCAGGAAAGCATACTGGTATACAGGAATTGCAATGAAGTTTTACCCACTATGTTTGTCCTTTGTAGTGTCCTTCCCAGGGCCTTAGATTAAAGGACGATGCCTGACAACACTTTGCCACAGCTCGAAATCCATCAGTATAAAACTTTCCATAATTAACTACACTCTGCTCTGACCAGAGCTCATGCCCTCGGTATAGGTCCAACACACTCAGTGCAGGTAGAGGGGAAGCCTCTTGTGTAGTATCTAAAAGAGGCATAGTGTGAGACAGTAGGGGCTTCCATGTAATCAGGCCATTGGTTATGTAGATGGGTGGCAACATCCAGGAGTCGCTGCTCTGAGCTTTTGCATGGCTGCAAGTGTGATTGGGTGTTGTCTTCACAGGGTCTTGGTCCAGTGCCTCAGCAGCTGCCAGCAGCAAATAGCTAAGAAAGTGAATTTCTTCTCCAGGAAAATCTTTGTCTGAAGTCTACTTTAGTATCTTTGCTGTCTACTAAATAAAATGGATAACTTACTAAAGGTCAGGGGCAACTTTCCCACTTAATTATCATGGTGAAAACTGACCTTTTTCTTAAAGTGTTGTGTTGAATTCATTCTCTTAGGAGAAGACTAATTTTACTTGTATCTTACTTTTTCTTCTATCTAACAAAATCTGGCACATAGAATACCAAGCTAATGATATATTATATGCAATGAACATTTAATTTAACATTTAGATTATACAGCCATAGTTTTTGACTTAATTTTCTTCCCTCTAAAATCCTAACACCCCCCCCCCACACACACACACGGCTCCTGCTTTTGCAGCAATATAAAAATGTGGTGTGTGTCTTAACACTTTCTATGGCAAGCTGCTTGTTTCCCTGCAGGCCAGACTGCAATGCACCATGGCACCACACCTGAAATATCATATTGTTAATGAGCTACTGCACTTCATGTTTTGACGTTAAATATAAACATCCAAACTACAAACTAATCCTCTAGTGCACAGGTCCTTTCCTCCTCCTTCCTTCTTTCCTTCCTTCCTTCTTTCCTTCCTTCCTTCCTTCCTTCCTTCCTTCCTTCCTTCCTTCTTTCTTTCTTTCTTTCTTCCTCCTCCTCCTATCCTTTTTGTTCTTTATTTTGTTTGTACAATTTCTGTTACTAGAAATTCTGGCTTTGTTTTTTGTCCCTTTAGCTATCTCTCCTTTCTGTACAAGACGGGACAGAAAGCAGTAGCTTTCCAAGCCAAGGAAACTGGGAGGCTTCACTGCCTAAGTAAACCCTGTAAAAATAAGTTGTAAAAGACCCATGTTCAGGGGGTCTGAGTCAGTCCCATGCTGGATTCCCAGCTATCAGTCTGGGGATCCATTAGCTCCTCCTTGTTCAGGTCAGCTGTCTCTGAGGGTTTCTAGAGCCTGGTCTTCTCCTCCCTCTCTGCATCTGGATTCCAGTTCAGCTCAGCGTTTAGCTGTGGGTGTCTGCTTCTGTTTCCATCAACTACTAGATGAGGGGGTCTATCAAGATGAATTAGTCATCAATCTCATTATCAGGGAAAGGCATTTATGGTAGCCTTTCCACTGTTGCTCAAATTGTTAGTTGGGGTCAGTCTTGTAGGTCTCTGGACATTTCACTAGTCAGTTTTCCTTGAAACCTATAATGGCTCCCTCTTTTATGGTATCTCCCTCTCTCTCTCTCTTTTCTCTCATCTATTCCTCCCCTGACTCAATCTTCCTAGTCCCATGTGCTTTCCTCTCCTTCCCTTCTCTTTGTCCCAGTTCCCTCTCCACTCTTCACTGCCCCCTCCCATTCCCAATATGCTCAGGAGATCTTGTTCTTTTCCTCTTCTCTGAGGGACCTTGTATGAATCTCTGAGATTCCTCCTTGTACCCTAGTTTCTCTGGCGATATGGATTATAGGCTGGGTGATCCTTTGCTCTATGTCTAAAATCCATATACAAGCAAGTTTGTACCATGTTTTTCTTTTTGTGACTGGGTTACCTCATTCAGGATGGATTCTTCAAGTTCCATCCATTTGCCTGTAAATTTTAAGAGTCCATTGCTTTTTCCCACAGAGTAATATTCCATTGTGTAAATGTGCCACATCTTTATCTATTCTTCATTTGAGGGGCATCTAGGTTGCTTTCAGGTTCTTGCTATTACAAATAATGCTGCTGCAAACATAGTTGAACAGATGTCTTTGTTGCATGGATGTGGATCATTTGGGTACATGCCTAAGAGTGGGAAAATGGGAGTGATTCCCATTTTCCTGAGGAACTGCCATACTGATCTCCAAAATTTTTCTTTTCCCTTTATGGTTTGGATAATGGACTTTTTTCTACTCTAATATATCCTGCTGTTGATTTTTTTCATTTTATTAATTTTATTGCCAACCAAATTTTCTCTGTATGTTTATTTTAACTTGTCTGCTAATTTTTATATCTTGATTTTGTTGACTTCTCCTTTCCTCTTAAACATATCAGAGTTTCCATGAATAAATATTTAAAACTATTCATCAAGCAGTTTGTGTTTCAGTCTTTGGTGTAGATTCTGGAAGGTTAATGTATCTGTTGTGATATGCCTCTTGATTTTGTAACAGTTCTTGTTTGTTTACATCATTGACCATGTGTTCTATAGAGAAATTGTTTCTGTTGCATTTTACAAACTAATTTTGATGTAGTAAAACTTCCCAGCCTTTTTTCCCAATGGGGCAGGCAGGAGGTAGAGAGACTGCAACTGCAGCCATGTAGCATCTATACACGGTTGTCTGTGATTAGTAAGAGGAGGTCAGAATACTACAAAGACCCTTGGTAGGCAAGGTTCTCCATATCTGCAGTGTCAGTGAAAGTCATTGCATGTGGTAATCAGGTGTGGCTAACAACTGTTTGTTTGTTCTTTTTGTTTTTGTTTTTGTTTTTTTCCTTTCACCAGAGAGCAATTGTGGCTGAGACAGTTCCTTTTGTCATTGGATTTGTCTTTCAGGTCATTCCACAGTGCTTGTAGCATCAGTCATCTGTTGAGTCACTTTCAGAGCTAATGCCTGAAGTACAAGGACATGGGCGTAGGCTGTGTCTTTGTGGTCTGGGCAATAATTGACTTCTTTTTGTTATAGCATAGAGTTGCACTGATAATAATATGCACAGCAAGGGTGCTGTAATTGGGAACCCAAACATGATTAGAGTTACAATACCTAGGGACCAGATCATAGGCACAATGAAACATGGAGACTCTACGGTCTAAAAGACCAATGCAAACTGTTAAAGTATGGCAGCAGCCTATTATAAGATGTAGAAGTATATATTGTAGCCACAGAACCCGTGTCCAGAGTGTGGGCACTCTGTACTGGGCTCAGCTTGGGAATGAAGCATGCGTATATCTGGGAACGGTGTTAACAATAGTGACTGAAGCTTGATGGTGTTCAGTCACATCTAATAGAGGCAGACAGGCCTCATTACACAATTCTTTTTGAGGTAGAGGTATTTATTTATTTTCAGCATTCTGTATCTCTGTAATTGGGTTTATCAGGCTACCTTTTTAAAGAGTAAATTCTTCTGACTCTGCAAAACATTCTTCTATTTATGTGTCATCATAGTACATTGCATTGATAAATGTTTCCCCTAACCCCAATTGCAATACTTTCTTTAATGAACTTCAGCAAAACTGCATAAGAGAAGTCCCTAGTTGAGATCTGTAGACTTACAGTTCTAATTAGTGTACTTCTGTGGCTCTTTTTCTTGTCTGTAAAATGGTGATAAGCATTCAGCTTACCTCCTAGGATGTTGGACTTATTTCTTAATTAATAAGGAAATAATGAAGCAAGCTTATGCTTCTACGCTGATACCACTATTCTCTTAAGTTTGCCATTGCACTCCTTAGGGTCTTTTCCTTGCATATGTATAGCCATCCGGGTCAAATAATTCCTACAAAGCCATATTTGTTTCTGTCCATGTCTGTGAATTTATACAGTCTGTCACTAATCTCTGACTTATGTAGACACAGTATAAGAAGATATCTTGTTGCCTAATATCTCCCATCTACCATTTGTACCTCCGTACTTCTCCCTAAAATGCTACCCACAAAAACCATTCTGTGATCCTTGGCAAGAATGCCATGCCCTGGAAATAGTAGACTCAAGATCGAATTTAACACTCTATATGTTATGCACACTGTTTACTGAGCACTTGAGATGTTCACCTGTAAGTAAGTAATTACAGGAAAATGAGTAATGACAGGCAATATTTCTAATCCAAGTCTTGGGGCCAGAAGTATTTTGTAGTTTAGTTTTTAACCCTTTAGGATTTTACATGTACCTAATAAGATAATTTGGAAATGGGACACAGTAATTACCATGAAATTCTTTTATGTGTCATAAACCCTTTAACAATGCAGCCTGTAAATAATCTTACACAGTATACCCATGTATATCTACTGTAACTATACTGCAATATGTCATATGAGATCGCTTATGGAAATTTCCATTTAGACTATTATTCTCTTTTTCAAAACACTTGATTTTAAGACATTTGAATTGGGGTTTTAGGAATGATAATGTATAGAACAATGGGAGAAAAAGATTTCAAGATTCGTAAGTCATCAAGAAAAAAATCATTCTTCAGTTGATGGATATCTATGTTATTTTCCGTTTCTGGCTATTATGAATAATGCTGATATGAATATAGATGAGTAAGTATCCTGTGGTATATATACTTCATGTATATGCCAAAGAATGGTATAGCTGGGTCTTGAAGTGGATTGATTCCCAATTTTCTAAGAAACCTCCATATTGATTTTCAATGTAGTTGTTCAAATTTGAATGTCCACCATCAGTGGAGGAGTGTTCCCCTTACTCCACATGCTTTCCAACATAAGCTCTTACCAACATAAGCCATTCTGAGTGGTGTAAAATGAAATCTCAGAGTAATTTTAATTTGCATTTCCCTGATGTCTAAGGTTGTTGAATGATTCTTTAAGTGTCTCCTGTTCATCTGAGATTCTTCTATTGGGAATTCTCTGTTTAGATCTGTACCCTCTTTTTAAATTGGATTTGTTTTTTGATATCTAGTTTCATGAGTTCTTTATATATTTGGAGATCAGGCATCTGTCTGATGTAAGGTTGGTAAAGATCTTTTTTCATTCTGTGGGCTGCCACTTTGTCGTATTGATAGTCTCTTTTGCCTTATGGAAGAATTTCAGTTTCATGAGGTCCCATTTATTAATTGTTGATCTCAATGTCTTCACTACTGGTGTTCTGCTCATGAAGTTACTTCTTATACGACTGTATTCAAGGATCTTTCCCACTTTCTTTTCTATTAGGTACAGTGAAACTGGATGTATGTTGAGGTCCTTTAGATGAATCTATGCCCCTAATGCTTTGGTTGGCTTCCAGGAAGCTATGTCTCATCCTGGGATACCTTGTCCAGCCTTAATACAAGAGGAGGAGCTTAGTTTTATCTTAACTTAAAATACCATGCTTTGTTGACATGCATGGGGGGCCTGCCCTTTCCTGAACAGAAATAAAGGAGTGAATGAAGAAGGCAGTGAGGAGGGGATGGAAGGAGAAGAGGGAGGAGAAATTGCACTCAAGGTGTAAAATAAATCAATAAATTGAATTAAGAAAAAGAAAAAGATTATTCATGGTGTTTGTAAAGTCCTTTAAATATTTGTTTTCTTTCTCTCCACTCCACCAATCTAGTTGTCTCCCCATTCCATGAACAAAGGAGACAGGAAAACAGAAGGCTTCATACCACTCAGAAACTTTTCTTTTGTCTGACAATATAATCTTTTATAAGTATTTTCTGATCTGACCCACACAGTGCTTTATGGATTTATATTGTTTCTTTGTAGGGTCAAGGCAATTATGATGTGACACGCTATGAAAATATTTTTTCTCTGTTCTGGATTCTGGAGCAACTTCTTCAACAGGAAACCCATGGAGATCCTGCTTTACATATTGATCACAGCATCTCAGAAATCCAGACATTTCTTCAGAAGCATGATGAAACCATCTCCCAACTCTCAGATGCATTTCCTTTATTTACTTTTTACTTATGGAGACTGGGCATTCTTTTGAATTCAGCAGAGATGGAGACTGTTGAGAATGAATCATTTCCTTAGCAATTATCCGTATATCAGAAAATTGTGTGCTTAAAATTTTTCAAAGATATTTTTAAATGTTTGATTGACCAATCTAATCATTAACTCAATTTAGTGATAAGACTTCTGCATAGGAGATGATGAATCGCTGTTCTATATTCCAATCAGGCAATTTCAGTTCACAATGCCCCTTATGTTTATGTATTCTGTCTACTTCACTCAGTAGTCTAGCTCCATTTTCTAAAATGGACCAACTATTCCCTCAGAAAGTATAGTAATTGTGAAAGATTTCCATCTGATATAAATGTACAAATTGTAATGAAATACATATTAAACTTCTGTCATTTATTATACTTAAATATAAGGTTCAAGTAAATGGTAAAAAAATCAAACGTATTATATAGTTTTACTGATGTCATTTTCCTCTTGAAGGATAATCCTGTAGAAGGAGAAAGGCTTTGGAAACCAGTGTTTTTTTTAATTTTACATAATCAACATGTTTGTTAAGCATTTTTGAACTGTTAATTAGTTCTTTAAAATGACTGTTTTTAAAACAAATTTTCTGTTGATTAAAAACATAATTGCTCCTATGATTGTTAAAATGTAGTAAATTTGCATATTATTAAGGATGCTTTTATAAATTTTAATATTCTTCAAGACCTACACTTTATTCTTATTAAAAGTACTGGGTTGCATTTTTTCATTGCACAATTTCCTTTACTTCATTTCAGTTATTAGAATTATAACAGACAAGCTTAATGAGCACACATTTTGTACTTTCCTGTTGTGCAATTTAAAGAAAATATAATGTAATTTTCTTTCCTTTGTTAATTATGTGTGATTCTGTTTTATATGTTAATTATCATTCCTAGATGCCATTAGTACCAAAAAAATAAACCTTGCTATTTTCTTCTATACTGTATATAAAATTATATCATCTTCCAGAATTATTTTTGGAATTATTTACTAGGAAAACTATTGTTAAAAAGTCTCTCCTAGGAATTGTTGCATAAACAAGAACAGAAAATGGTAATATTAGTGGACATATTAACATGGAAGGAAGAAAATATCCTACGGTTTCACCCCTAGGTAAAAAAACTGAAAACAACCAATGACTGCTTAGAGAGGAAGAATTAGCCTACCCTAGTGATGGGTCTCCTTATTTGTTATCCAATGAAAAGTGGTCATCCCTAAAGAATCATGTATGCATACATACATACATACATACATACATACATACATACACACACACACACACACACACACACACACACACACACACACTAAAAAACGGACTGAGCTAATTATATTTATATATTTTTGAATATGTATAAATGCATCTATATATGTACTTAGTAATAATAAAAAAATGAGGCTATCAACATGAAGGAAGACATGGAAGGAGTTGGTGAGGAGGACATGGAAGGAGTTAGTGAGAAGGTAACTGAGAGAATTGTGGGAGAAAAGGGAGTAGAAAATTGATGGTAGATGTCATTTTGTAAATATGTTTCTCTTACTGGTTAATGAATAAAGCCCTGTTGGCCAATAGGAAAGCAAGATAGGCGGGACTAGGAAACAAGGAGGATTCTGGGAGATGTAGTAGGAGACTCAAGATGTAGAGACTTGAGAGAAGAGGTCCAGACCCTCTCTCCAGTAAGATAAGACCACGTGGAAATACTTAGATTAATAGAAATGGGTTGATATTTAAGACAGAGCTAGCCAATAAGAAACACTAGTAACAGGCCAACAGCTTTATATCTAATACAGCGTCTCTGTGTGTTATTTGGGGCTGATGAGGCAGTAGGACCAGGCTGTTGAGAAAACTGATTGTAACAGGAAATGGTTTGATTATATTTCAATTTTAAACATATATACTTTCATTAATTATATTTAAAAAACAACAACTCTCCTTTCTTTGATTTTATGTGGTGGTGACACTGCCTTGTTGCCCCAGTCATTCAGCTGGGATACTAAGCAGGCCCTGGGATGACTGTGGATGTTCATTATTTTCTAAATGAGCTCCAGAGCCAGGCCACTCCCCTGAGAGGACTGAACACTTACTATCTCCTCCTACTGTTCTCCACTACTGCTATTGCTACACTGATTGGGTATTTTGCTTTGCTACTTGATATAGTCTAAGCATAACAGAACACACTGCTCTTGGAAACTTATAGTTTATTAAGTATAATTGGGTTACTTAAATATTCCTTTAATTTTTTTTAGGAATAAATGAAGTCTATTGATGGTATTTACTTAAGTGACATAGATACAAATTATACTCTAGGTCTGATGGTTTTGTAAGTCAACATGACTAACATTGCCTGAGGATAAAACATGGTTAAGTCCTTACTTAAGCTTGCATGCAAATATCAAGATAAGATTAGAGTTAAGTCCCAAGACTTACACATGGAAATAAATAATACATTTGAAAATAGTTTATGCTGGCTTCAGTCATCCTATCATCCATGTATAGCATGTGCATATATGTGGATGTGTTATGTAGATATGCATGCAGGTATGTGCATGGGTGTTGATGCCAGAGTTCATTGAGTGTTCCTCAGGAGCAGCGGGTTAGTTGCTTCTGGTTTTGTTTCATTACTTTGTGTGGTTTAAGGCAGGGCCTCTCACTGGCACCTGGAACTCTCAGGTTAGGCTAGATGGGTTGCTCATCAAGCTCAAGGGATCTTCTATCTCTGCCTCTGCCTTAATTACCTTACAGACACTTGCCTCCATGGCTTCTTTACATGACACTCTTAACTCAGGTTGTCATGATTATGAGGCAAGCCCTTTACCAACTGAGGTGTCTCTTTGCTCCTGTGTTTGGTATTTTAAAACCAGTTTTTTGAAGTAAGAAAATGTCTTCGTGGATGCCTCATAGAGAAAAGATGGGCAGGATTAATTAATTTAAAATACATCAGTGATATGTTCCTTTCTCAAAGCAGCTTTATTTAGGCAGCTTTTGTTCACACATTTTCCTGAGATTTGGAAAATTCTTTAAGGCCTTCACTTTGCCCTCTGCTTATCAAATGGCACTACATATATTTTCTTTTGAAATGGGCTTTTTTTTTGGTCATATTGAAACAATAGTGGAATTCAAACAAGATCACATTGTAGGAGAAATAAATAGAAGGCAAAGGAAGGCGAGAAGTCATAGCACAGGACAAGTATTGCTATGATATTTCTCTTAATGGCATCTTTAAAGTCTTCCAGCTTTAAAGTGGAGAGAACAAGCAGTGTCTATTACTATTAGCAAAATGTGTTTCTTTTGAGTGCATGACTAAATGATTACCAAGTTGTGAACTTAACGACCCATTATTATTAAATGCCAGAAAGCACTGGGACTGTTATGTCTTTTTTTGGGGGGGGGGTTGATGGGAGACTTTCAGTGAAAGAACACAGTAATTGCAATTAAAAATAAGGGTACCACTCTGTCTCTATCATATAAATAAAACTCCAAATTCATCGTTAGTATATTTTTTTATTTGTATTCTTTTCTCACATATTATGTCTAATTGCAGTTTCCCCTTCATCCTTACCAAGTCTCTCTCTCCCCCCACCTCTCCTTTCCCTTAAATCCACCACCCTCCTCCATCTCCCTCAGAAGAGAGTAGGCTTCCCAGGGATACCAAACAGAGCATAACAAGCCACAATATGACCAGGTGCATACCATCCATTAAGGTTGGATGAGGCAACCAATAGGAGGAAAAAGGACCCAGAAACAGGCAAAAGAGTAAGAGATACCCCAACTCCCAAGGGTGGAAATCCCACAAGGACACCAACCTAGTCAGGCATAACATATATGCAAAAGACCTAGGTCAGAGCCTACTCTCTCCTTGACCTCTACAAGTCCCTGTGAGTTCTGGTCAATTAATTCTGTGGTCCATGTTCTCTTGGTGTCCCTGGCCATTCTGGTTTTTTGGATCACTCCTCCCCCTCCTTTGCAGAGCTCTCCAAATTCTGCTAAATGTTTGGCTGTGGGACTCTGCATCAGTTGCTGAATGAAGTCTCTCTGGTCTCTTGGATACCAATTCAGCTAGGCTCCAGTCTCAGAGCATTGTGCAGGTAGGACATACCATAGGTTGAAGGTTTTGTGTCTGGGTTGGTGGCCCAATCTCTCCACTTAAAGCCTTGTGTGGTTATAGATGATGGCTAGTTAAGGTACCATGTCGCCATTACTAGGAATCTTTCCTAGAGTTACTCTCATAGATTGAATGGAGTTTCCATTACACAATGTTTCTACGTCACCCATAAATATACCCCATTGTCCTTAGGTGTGTGGATTTACATTTGTGTCTTAAACTGGATTCTATTGATAATTATATCTGTTTTTATTCCAATACCATGTGGTTTTTATCACTACAGCTCTGTAATAAAGCTTGAAATCAGGGATGGTGATACCTCTGGAAGTTCTTTTATTGTATAGGATTGTTTTAGCTGTCATGGGGTTTTGTTTTTCCATATGAAATTGGAATTCAAGGTCTGTTAACAATTGTGTTAAAATTTGGATGGGGATTGATTTGAATCTGTAGATTATTCTTGGTAGAATAGCCATTTTAACCATGTTAATCCTACTGATTCATGAGCATGGGAGATCTTTCATCTTCTGAGATCTTAATTTTCCTTTTTCAAAAACTTGAAGTTTTTAATTATACAAGACTTTCACTTGCTTGGTTAGAGTTACCCCAAGATATTTTATATTATTTGTGGTGATGGTGAAGGTTATTATTTCCCTGATTTCAGGGCTATTGATATATTTAGTTGATCTTATATCTAGCCATTTTAACAAGAGTGTTTATCAAATTTTAGGAACTTCCTAGTAGAATTTTTTGGGCCTCTTATGTATACTAACATATCATCTAAAAACAGCATTACTTTGAGTTTTTTTTGTTTTTTGTTTTTTTTTTTTTTTACCAATCCATATCCATTTTGTCTCCTTTAGTTGCCTTGTTATTCTATCTACAACTTCAAGTACTACATTGAATAGGTATGGAGATGTGGATAGCCTTGGCTTGTTCCTCATTTGAGTATAATCTCTCCACTTAATTTGATGTCGGCTATAGACTTGCTGTAATTTGCCTTTATTATGTCTAGGTATATTCCTTTTATCCCTGATCTCTCCAAGACCTTTATCATGAAGGGCTATTGGATTTTATCATAGGCTTTTTCAGCACCTAATGATATGATCATGTGGTTTTCCTTCTTTCAGCTTGTTTATATGGTAGATTACATTGACAGATGTTCAAATGTTGAACCATTGTTGCCTCTCTGGGATCAAGCCTCCTTGATTATGGTGGATGATCTTTTTGATGAGGTGTTGGATTTTGTTTACCAGTATGTTATTGAGTATTTTTGCATCAATGCTCCTAAGGATAATTGATCTATAATTCTCTTTCTTTGTTGAATCTCTATTTGTTTTGGGTATCAAGGTAACTGTGCTCTCAAAATGACCCTTCTTTATATAAATAATTAATATTTTTAAAAGTAAAATCCCACCATAGTTTTTTTTTTAATGTGAAGATACATGCAGAAGTTGCTTTGTGAGCTCTGAAGTGAAAATGTCACTAAGAGGAGCAAACCCTTTTATAATTTTTGTTACAGACCAGGCCATGATCCAAGTATCTATCTGTATACCTCATTCAGCTTCATATAATGCCAGTCAATATCATCACACTTTTATAGCTGAGTAGCAAGGAAGTTAAATGGCTTGTCCACAGTATGCAGAAGACTGTGTGTGTGTGTGTGTGTGTGTGTGTGTGTGTGTGTGTGTGTGTGTGTGTATCCTGGCTGTTCTATTACTCACTTTGTAGACCAAGCTGACTTTAAACTCACAGAGATCTGCCTGCCTTTGCCTTCCTAATGCTGGGATTAAAGACATGCACCACTTTGCTCAGCTGACTTCTACATTTTATTTATTCAGATTTTCTTCAATTCTACGTGACTGAAATCCAGTTCCTCCTTGACTTTAAATTTTATTTAATGTTGAACATGATGAATAGGATAATTAATAAGTTAACTGTTAGTACTATCTTTTTCAGATTTCATAATTTGCAGTGTACTTGCTTTTCATTGATCTTGCTGCATAGGTGATGTATTCTTTATAACTGTTGAGTCAATGAGCTCTGAAGACAGTGATACATCTACCAAACCCCTTTTTTACCACCCAGGGTGCAGTGCCATAGACTGCCGCTGTCCTCACACCTGGAGGTGACTTCTATGTACTATTCCCATGGTAGACTTCCTGCCTAGGCTTGTCATCACCATTCTGCATCTCTGTTGGATCTGAATCTAACCTCAGTTTTCCCTGAGAATACTACACAATTGTTAGCTTTCTAAGTCCTGTGAATTCCCTTCCTCTTTTTGCATTCTTTCAGACTAACAAATGGAGATACTGCTTTTTTTCCCCGTTGAAATGTGACAACATGATACATCTTAAGCCTTGGTAACTGCTTCTTTGGAATTTGAATCCTATGCAAGATTAGCAAAGCTAGTTGTAGCTTATGTATTATGGGGATACTAGACTTTTGCATTTGTTGAACCACACTATTAGAGGCTTTTTTCTTTTCTTTTTTTTTATTTGTTTATTTTTTTGGTCCCTTTCTCATCCTGATCCTCTAATTTTTAGGTTGAATGTTTGAACTATCATATGCTATTTACTGATGCCATTTCTTTTCTAGTCCCACTAATGAGAAACAGTTTCTTAGGACCACTGGTGTCCAAACAATATGCCCATTAAACAGTTTGGTCCCATGTGTACCCCATGTGACACAGTTAAATCAAACTGTTTTTTCAGACTTTCCATGACATGACAGTCACAAGCCAACAACTACATCAACCGAAATACATCTCCTTTGAACCTTAACATTGTGAGTCATCTTGAATAAACATCACAGGACTGTTAAGAGACAAACTGTCAGAATCTAGCTAGCTCCTAACCTAGCTAGCTTTGCCTTTGAGTTAGGTATTTCCTTAGACCTATTAATTTGACAATCACAAGCAATCTGTCTTTCTGTCAACAGACATTATATGAAATACCACTTATCCTTGGATCTCATATCTTGTGTAGATATGAGTATGTTTGAGGCAGAAATGAACACTGGTTCTGTTCAGCAATCACTCAGACACTCCTGTTTGTATCTGTGAAAATGCCAAAAGATTGACTATACAAACATATTAGTACCAGTTTGTTTACAGATGGCAAACATGCCAGAAAGATTAGGGAGGGAACTACAATAGCATGTTAGTTGACTGACTGGCCTAATGCTACCTTGAAAAGGGTGTAAATTGGCTCTTAACTGGCCCTTAAAATCATAACACTCAAGAAGAGTCCATGAAAAAGCTTGCAACCAGGCATTTCTTGTACATAGTTAGTGGTCAATAACTACAGATAAGATAACTTTGCTGATTTTTAAGCACTCTTGATTTTTTCACTCTCATGTGGGAGCTGGACATGTTGCAGTTGATGCTGCAGTGGGAATATACCCCACCATCCATGGGATGGAACTGGTAAATGTGAATGAGCTATACACAGGGAGGTGGGTGAACATACATCTGAAGAAGCCACTGGCACTTCGGATCTAGGAAACTCCATTGCTTTACTTTGTGAAGTGGATGACTAAAGACAGATGTGCACACCTGAACACACAGGGGCTGTGTTTTCTCATGTAGATGTCTTCTCTCTAGATGCTCATTCCTAGGTAGACTGAGCTAAAGATTTAAAAAAATGTTTTTTGAGAAAAAATGGTATAAATTGTAGTATTTATAAATAAATCACCAGTAAAAAGTACATCAGATTCACTATGGATTAAGCTGAGTTTTTGTTCACAGGAAAAGAAATTATTACACATATAAAATGGTGTTTTAGCTAAAACATGCTAATTTTTAGTTACTCTTTTTACAAATGATCATTTCCATCTCAAAAGACTGTTGTTGGAAACTCCAAATCCTTTCCATCTTTACTTGTTGTATTTTTAATAAAGTCATCAAATAACAGTCCTATACTAAGAGTTACATAAACAGCAGTAACAGGAGTGTCCTGCTTTTCCTCTTCCTTCAGAATCTGAAACTGTTTTTGTGAAGACAGGCCAGAGATTCTGGTATTATTCATACACAGGATTTCCATGCTGTGTATAGGTGATTTTCATCAACTGTTGAGCAGAAACAGTTTACTTATGTATAATCTTTTCTATAAGGCACAATTGAGTGTAAAAGAAAAGGACCAAGCTGGCAGTATAGCACAATAGTGGTGGTGTAGCCCCATACTGACTGTCCCATCATTCTAGAGTTAGAGCTACAGAAGACCACACCTCTATTTATTGCTTACTCAAGACAATGAAGAAATGACTTTCCAAAACAGGAAAACCATCAACGTACAAATATAAGGAGAATGAAATAAAGACACAATCTAAATTTGCTTCACTACCTACACTCTGTGTATGCAGAGGCTTCTTCAAATTTTGCCCCATTGAAAAGACAGCTAAGCCCATTTCTGCCTGTGGATAATAATTTCATGGCAAGGGATTAGATGTGATCTAATATAGATCTTGGCTGTATTTTTCTCTTCAAAATGGGGCAAAGGAACTATCACAGTAAATTTAATCAATTATGGCAGAATGATGCCAGAATGTAAAATTAGTCTGAAGACTAAGATCAAGCCCAGCTGCTACTCAGAAGGAATATGGAAAGTCCATTAGAATGTCAAAAAGCATATATCATAGAGGCAATATTGACAAGTAGAGTACAGTCCCGAACAGGCAAGCATAACAATAACTAGGCTTGATCCATCCTACAAGAAGATACAATATAATTTGACTTTTATTTTTAGATGTTAAATTACTGGTATCCTTAAAAATTCTCAAGCCAGTAGAGGAAAATGCAAAAACATGGAAGATGTTGCAATCTAGAGAATACTAAAATACCAAACAATTAAATATTTCTAAGGGAAGAATTAATCTAGTTATGAATATGGAGATTTTATTCTTATAGTGGTCCTTTATAATGAAGTAAACTTTGAAAAGTATTTTCAGGCAACTGTTAGTTTTACCATATCCTTGGAGCACAACATACCTGACAAACATTGGGTTATAACTATGTCAGTATGACATTTTATTTACAATTAAAATTATCTGCATCCCAGGGAGTACAGGAAATGGAGGGCATCATGACAAAATGATCTTGAAGCACAGGCATGACCATTTATAAGTAACCATTTGTTATATATTACTGGATATTTTCAAGCTGAAATTAGATCATGCTGAGATGCCATTGGAGAAGAAAACTTGTTTCTATTTCTGGTTCCCTTAGCTTAGTTTTAAAATTTGATACCCAAAACCTGGAAAATACTCATAGCATAAGACTATCCTATAATACCATAATTGTTTTTCTAAATTGTTCTAAATTCTTTTTCAATAGAAAGTTCTACATATGTGTGGAAGGGAAGGATTATTAATCTAAAATTGAACAAATGTCAATATTTAAAATAAGCATAAATAAAGTAAATAAAATAAAGAATTTGAGAACATGTTATGCAATCCCCTTCTTTCATTATGGTTCAAAATGATGTTGAATGAATTTGAGCTAGCATAGAAGGAGAAGGAATAGATTAACAAACATAAAACATATAATTAGATGTAAATCTATGATGCTTAGGCTTTGTTTCCTATGAATGGTTGAAGGATGACTAAAGGATTCCAGTGGGAAAGGAAGAGAATGTGACCAATGGACCAACAATGAGTTTATATGACATGATCCAAGGGTTAACATAAAACAAGTAATTAGATATTAACCATGCCTATGATGCTTATGTTTTCTTTCATATTCATGAATGGTTGAGGGATGGCTAGAGGGTTCTAGTAAGAGAGGAGGAGAATGCACCCAATGGGCCAACAGTGAGCTTGTATGACATGATCCAAGGTGTAACATAATAGAACCATGGCGAAAACAATAGCTTGTTTCTGCTAAGACCCTGATAAATTCTCTTATGTGCACAATGCCCATTCAACTAAACCTCACTTGATTTAACTTGCAGTGACCTTGATCTGACAACCAATACAGAAATAAGTATATCAGACACTTGAGCCACAGTCTGAGTCCTCATACTTTGCTGATTCTACACTTCTGTGAATACCTAACAAGGGATTTATTTGGATTTGGGGGCAGATATAACTATAATCCATGAAAGTCCCATATGGGAGTGTACTGAGAATAAATTTGTTTGAAGCTAACATAGAATACACAGGCAAGTTACTGTTAGAGTAGTTTAGTTCTGGTCACATTTCTGTTGCTGTTATTAGACAGTCTGACCAAAGCAACTCATAGGAGAAAATTTATTTTGCTTCCAATTACAGGTTACAACTACAAGTCCATCACTGAGAGGATGTTGAGGCAGGAACTTAAGCATCTATTTGTAACTGTCATCAAGAGCATAAAAGAAACAAAAGTGGATGCTATCGATGCTATGCTGCCTGCTTGCTGCTGCTGCTTTCATTAGTCTTCCCCTATCTTATATAGTTCAACTCCAACCCAAGAAATACACCACCCACAGTGGACTGAGCTTTCTTGCATCAATTAACAATCAAGACAAGATCCCTAATCATACCATGTGTCAACCTGGCCTAAACAATTCCTCAGTTGAGACTCTTAGAATTCTAGATTATGGCAAGTTGATATTTGAAACTAACTATGCCAAGTTTAGTGAAGCAAATTCTATTTTCTTTAAAGCTGCTATTTTTAATTAGGTGACATCCTACTGAGAACAAATATTAACACACAATGAGATAATGTTTGGAAATCCAGCAAATGTTTTAATATTTTCTACATAAGCCTAAAATTTCTGGTAAGACGCTCATCTATATCCCTTGAGTACCAATAATAAAAGTATTATGTTCTTGTTCAAATAAATGTGAAAATATTGATACATAAAAATACAGACAGAAATTCTCAGGCCTCTTCAAAGCCTCTAATTGTTTTAACAAATTTTACTTAGTAACTTTAGAACAGTATTTTCCAGTCACTGTGTTACCTTGATCACTTTATATTGTGGTCCAGGCAGTGCTTGGCTTTATCATGATGACTTCAGATGGTAAGAAATACCATCTTAAAAAATAAAGGAAGGAAGAAATGCCATCTTAAGCAAAACACTGATGAAATCAGCAGTACCTACAACAGAATTTGTTGCATGTTCTGAAAAACACAATTGTTTTTGTACTTGTTTGCTTTTGGCTTTGTTTTGTTTGCAGCAATCTAAGGTTAAATGTCATTTGATCATTTTGTTTACACAATTGATCGAAAATCTCTTTTCTATCTGAGGGACTGGTGATCCAGTTAAATATCATTTCCTCATACTGCAAGATGTAGGTAGATATTGGTAATGTGTTAAACCTAATCACACCACCCAGATTGTGTGTGTGTGTGTGTGTACATGCACTTGTGTACATGGACTCTCATTATGGGTACTGGAAGGAATGCTTGTGTCTTTAATACTCGTGTTAGGTTAGAGGATAACATTTTGGAATCTATTCTGTCTCTCTCCCTTTTCGGGGCATCCAGGAATGGAATTGTGTGTTACAGGGTAGGACCACAGTCAGTCACCAGGCTTAAAAACTGTGAGCTTTCACCAGATTGCCTAACCCTTCAGCCTCTCCCTTTTGCTTGTGAGTAATTTCCTTTTAGTATTCAGTTTTTGTTAAAATATAAAGGAATGGATTTAGTCACAGCATCTTCATTCCAGCTTATCCCACTCCTTTCCCCACTTAGTTCCCCCTTCCTCTTCCCAAGTCTGCTCTGTTCTTACCTCCCATAAGATCTTATGTGAATTGGACAACCATGTCCAGCAATGGCTGACTCACACTTGAGAGTCTCTCTTTGTTGGTTACTCAGTATACTAGGCTGAGTATGTCTCAGCTGTCCCCAAATAGTACTATAATCTTTGAAGGTTCCTGGAGAACTGATGATCCTTGAGCAACATGAGAAGCCCAAAGAAGCTGGTCCAGCCCTTGCTGAGGAATACTGCGGCAACAGGATAGATGAACTTGCCATAAAGAATGAAGACAAACAGGCTGAAAAATAAAATAAAATCAGTTTCCTTTTTGCATAGAAGCATCTTTTGCATCTATGTTAAAGATGGGTCTCCCTGCTTCAAATAATATGATTAAAAAGGTGCCTCACAGGAGTGCCCAGTCACTCAAGTTTTATTTGATTCCACATCGGGTCAAGTAGACAACTGTTATTAGTCAGCATAAATAGACAACTGCTATTTTCTTAAAATGTGCTTAGTTATCATGATAGTGGATCTGAAGCTTTGTTAATTTATAAAGACACAAAATATTTCTAAAAATCATTTCTCTCCCTCATTTGCCATTTTTGCTCTTCTGCCATATACCATGGGATGATGCAACATTAGGAATCACACCAGATATGGGAATTATGCTCCTGGACTCTTCACCCCTCATCAAATAAACCCCATTCTTTATAAATGGTGCAGTTTTCCAGCCATCTGTAAAAAGAGAAAACTGGGAGCTCATTTAAAATGTAGTATCTAAAAGTCTTCAAATGATTAATTTCAAAAGAAAACAGTTTTATCACTACACTACCATTGTGCCTTTCAATAATACCAAGACTCTGGATTTCCATGCTTTTTTTAAAATAGTTGCATTCTAATCTTCTGAGACATTTCAGGACATTTATCTAGGGATTAGAGACATCAGAATTTTCCGTGAATATAATTTCCATAGTTTGTTGAAATTATATTTTTTATGCCTCCTTTACTTATAGGTTTCAGTAAACTAACTGAGCAAGGAATTAAGTCATCTGGCTGATTCTAGCTGTAGGTCTATGGGCATAAGAATGATTCGAATTGACTAAAGAAATACTTGTTTCTCTTAGAAATGTTGAAACAAGGCAGTCTCAACTTAAACAATCATGGAAGGGCATACTGTTTTGCTCGTGAAACACTCTGTGAGCTTTCAAATTTGGTATTCTCTTAATTGCCCCCACATTCGTTGTAGTTATATTCTTTGCCATTCATCATGTTACTGAGATATGACAAAGGTTCATGTTCAATCTAAGTTGAATGTAGCAGTTCAAAGATCAGACAGATTGTCTTATGTCCTATGTCAATTCTGCTATTTGGACAAAAAGTACTTTTGACACTGACATAATAATATCCTTATTCTCTTACTCGGCTGTGAGCCAAGTACTGAAAACTTCACAAACACATTTTGGGTTGGGGGGGGGGTAAGGAAGCTCTCTAGTAAAGCCATGCTAACAGGACTTGGCCTTTCTTGTATTCCTCAGTTCTCCAAATTTGTTATTTGTAAGTGTAACTTTGGATTCAAAAAAATTAGGAAAAGCCTAGGGGGCAATTATTCTCAAGTTAAACTAGGCCTGTGACAACACACCACAGGTGCTACTCTGGAAGATAATGTCCTAACCACTTTGCTGATGCCTGGAGACTTTATAAACTCAAAGTTTGTTGTTTCATGGATTACGGTAGCTGTAAACTCCAGACAGAATGACAGTAGCCTCCTGACAAGGATGCTGTAGCTGTATCATGACTTCGTGGAGAAGCAGCCACATGCAGAAGCAGGACATGAGCGGGTGAGTTAAGAGCCAAACTCACTTTGTAAAAATTCATTCTCTGCAGATCCCCTGCATTCACAGATTTGCTACCTTAACCAGATCTTGAAGATGGTATCTGTGATCTAACCTCCCAGTACTGTCATATTTTAAAGATCCATCAACTCTCAATATCATCACCCTTGAAAACCAAATATAAAGCAACAAATGGTGGTTCCACCTCATGCATGTTTAAGGGACATTCAAGTAATACTTAAACCATAGTTGATACTATGGCTCTGCTTCTAACAACTAATTGCCATTAAAAACTAGATCCTTGATGTTTCATTCACTTCCTCCCCCATGACATGTTTATAGAGAAAACAATACCTCTGTTGTTACAGAATTTTCTGCTCCACAGTGAGGACTACTTCTCTGTAGTTTCATTAGTAGTTCTTTGATAATTTTTATAACATGTGTTTTGGTTGTATTCACCCTTGCTCCAACTCCTCTCATACCTAGGTAGTATTCTTTAATACTACCCAACTTTGCACAATTTTTAAAAATTTTTAACCCATGGGGAGCATAATTTGAACTGACCACATGCTTCTGGATGTGTGGCTAACAACTAGAACATAGTCAACCTAGTAGGGCCCCCACTAATAGCAAAACCCGACTCTCCCTACCAACAGCTATGGATGGCTAGTATGTCTTCAGCTAGGAAGGAATTTCACTTCTATCTCCCAAAATTCTACTTGGATTTTCACTGGCATGAGGGCATGAAGGTGTTGTTTGTGTTGTTTCGATTAAGATGAGTTCACCTGTTCAACTTCTCTGTTATATCTCCAAAGCACTGTTTTCTTGTAGTCATCCCCCACCTCTGCTTCTTACAGTCTTTCCACGTACTCTTCTGCCATGATCTCTGGCACCTTGGGAGGAGAGGCTGTGATGAAGACATACCATTAGGGCTAAGAATTCCACACTCTTCTTCTTTGAGTACCTTACTAGTGTGGATGTCTGTGTTACTTATCATCATCAGCTAACACAAAAAGAATCATCTAATGTGGTCTGAAAATGCATCCATCTACAGATATAAGGAAGTCTTCCTGTCTTGTATTGCAATGGAATAGAATACTGGCTTTATGTTTAGATGCAAAAATTTTCAGAAACAAGCAATGTTTTCTACCCCCTGGGCGGAAAACATGTTTCTGATATTCTGACCCCATGTTGCAAACTGAAGCAAATTCCATTTTTAAATAAAATAGTCTATAGTTTGATTCATATAAATGTTATAACCTCTACATATTGAAAGAATTTTGTAAATAACATAAATATTAAAACTTATGCTTCAAATAGCACTACTTTGAGCATTTTTTATAGTATTTAATATGATAGACAGCATCTCAACAAAAAATTCTAGAAACATACTAAGTAAACCAAACAAGTAATGAACCAGCAAGTAAAGCAGGACAATTTTCATATGTGTTATGTCCATTCCAAATGCATTTGAAGTGTATTCGATAGTGGGAAATAGGAGAACATAATGAAAACCAATTAAAAGAGTAATTTATGACTATCTTTGCCTCAACATTTGGTTTCTAATCAATGAAGCATGGGCCAGTGATTTTTTTTTTCTTCTATGAAATCTATGTCGTCCAGGGCAGACAACAGCTGGGTCAAGACCCAAATATGATGTCTTAAAGTGAAGCTAAACATCTCACTCATTCTTCCCTACCTTTAATAACAGCTTTTTTATGGGTTGCCTGGGATCTGTCAGAGTGTGTACTGCTGTACTGTGCAGAAGGATTGAGAAAACTGCTTGGAAAATGCAAATTTGGAGATATTAATAGATTTTTCCCCTCAAAGCTGCTGAGGTATCATTCAGAGAAGTAACAAGCGTTTGTGGTAAATAATAAGGAGAAAAGTTAAAAAGATCATTTACAGTATGGTCTTCTGACAAGTTTTTAAAATAGCATCTTAGTGTAATTAAAATATGATCTGCAATGAATTTTTCCCAATAGAAGAGAATATTAGAAGGCACATAACATTTATGGACAAATATATGAGTCAGAAACGTCTTAAATGTTTATTTTGGAACTAAAATCTCACTGCCTACTACATGGAGAAGCATAGTTGATGAGGGATGAAAACTACACCTTCCTGTGGGTGTGAGGATAAAAATTTAGATTGTAGTTAGTTAGTAATTATTTTGGTCTAGAAAAGTGGCAGTATTAAGTTCTCTAAGACACATGAGATCACTAGGCCCACTATGTTTCCAGTACCAGGCAATAATTTGCTTCTATTGAGCAGACTGTAGGTCCAGTTATAGAGCTGTTGGTTACCTCCATGATGTGAATCACTGTTATGCACCTTTAGGGATATCTTGCTTGCTGGTCATGTTGTGATTCATAGGCATCAAAACTGGGTAGGACTATTTATTTTCTCTTTGGCTGCTTGCATGCACAGTCAAATATTATGAAAGCTAATCATCAGGAGGATATTTGAAGGTCAAATCTAGTTCTGATCTTCTGATTCCTGTGCATAGCCTCTCTGCTAGACAAAGAACTGTAGGAAGCTATTAATATGGAAAGGTGGCCATGGAGGAATAGCTATGGGAGGGGAATGATGTCATTTAATTATATACTTAGTGAGACTAGATCACAAGAAAATATGATGAAAGTCATTTTAAGGAAAAGAGGAACACCTGCTGAGTCACCAAACAGAAATGTGTTTGAGAGCTCTTAAATACACTTAATATGCTGTATGTACTGTGATGTTGAAGACATCAATCAGAATCCTGAGGTAAACAATGCAGAATTTCCTATGTTGGTACACTACTTTGGGGAAGAGTTGGGAATTTAAGTATTCTGGGAAGTCATCTTAGGAACATGGGGATTGACTGACCTAATCCAAATTTTCACTTCATCTGTCTATTATATTAAAAATCAATTATAGGGTTAGGGAATATAAGCAGGAAGTTGACTTAGGTGGCTGTTCCATTAAGAGGTGTTGACACTTAATTTCCATATGTTCATTTATGGATTTGTTAGCCATAAGCTACTTAATGAAAGGCCTTAAAAATAATTTGTTTCTTACTGTCAGACATTAGAATTGTTTGGTACAATAAATGAGTACATATTCATTGAGGATTTAATGGGAGGAAAATGGAGGAAGAGAGTGATGGAGGGAGAGAGAACTGGAATGAGGAAGTGGGAAGGGAGTGCTAGTCACTTTGCATCTCTGTGACAAATGCCTGATAACAACAGGATAAAAAGAAGAAAGGGTTTATTTGGCTCATGATCTCAGGTTTTATGATCAACTGGATCTTTTGAGTTCAGGTTAGGTTGAGGCTGAAAATCATGAGCAGGTGAAAGCTGCTCACCATGTGAAGGCACAAATCAAAAAAGAGAGAGGAAAATTCAGGGGCAAGATTTAGCACTTAAAGATAATCCAGTGACCTATACCCAATCCATTAGTCACAGACCCTATCAAAGGATAGATATCTTTAAAATACTTTTTCACTTATTCTCTCTCTCTCTCTCTCTCTCTCTCTCTCTCTCTCTCTCTCTCTCTCTCTCTCTCTCTCTCTCTCTCTCTCTCTCTCTCCTCCCGTGTGTGTGTGTGTGTGTGTGTGTGTGTGTGTGTGTGTGTGCATGTGTCACGTGGAAGTGAGAGGACAATTTGCTGAGTCAGTTTTCCTTTACCATCTTCTCACTGGGTCCAGCCACGAAACTGAATGAGGTCACTAGGTTTGTATAGTATGTGTGGTTAGCCACTTATCCATCATCCCTGGATAGACATTTTAATGAAGTTATTGTCCTTGTGGATCCATTCATTTCCCAAAAGTCGCAGCAACTACAGACAAATGTATTCAAACAATAGTCCTTTGGGAGATACTTCATATACAAACCCTAATAAAAGGATGAATGAATAATGATATTTAAATTTTAAATCTAGTACAAGAAAGAGTCAGATGAAAGAACATATCTTCCTAAATAATTAGTTATGAAAGGGAAAGACAGCCCTGCAGCATGATATCACTACATGGTGCAAATGTGTTTCCATACTTAAAAACTGGAAGTTTTGGCACCACCCATGCATTAATACTATCTGCACAGGCAGCCATAAGAAAATTCCTTCTGCGTGCTGACCAACAGGTGCTGAGAGTTAGAGGAAACAGGAAGGAAAATTGTGTTTGTGGAAAGTTGATGTTGCCTTTCAACAAGAGGGGAAGTAATTATCTCTGCCTTCTGACTTAGAGAGTGGTGGTGAGCTCTCAGCATCAGGATCACCAAGCAGATGTTTATTATCAAGGCAGAGTAAAAAAGAACTAGCCTCTCATCAGAAATCAGTTTTATTTGCAAAGAAAGATTTCATGTTCACAGATGTACTTGAAGTTGGCACATGAATGAGAGCATGTTGAATGTGAGTCAATTGCTACAGTCCTTATGTTTTCTGTTAACTGTTAGTCAAATACCCTTCTGCTAAGTTTGGCAAAAAACAAATCATAAACTTTCATCCTAAATAAAATGACTAATCACCCAGGAATCAATCACAAGACTGGGGCTCATTAAACAAACTTAATTCAACCACTACCATAAGACATTTAACATTTGAATAACAAATTTCATCCACAAGTGGTTTATATGTGAAAATCACTAAAAATAGGCAAATATAAGGATGTCTGAGTCACTTGACCATATTTTAAAATTAAAAAGAAAAAATATGTAATTTATCTGATGCAAAGATTAAACTAACAAAATAAACAACACAGTGAGAAGCTCCTGAAGAATGATTCCATGTCGCTGTAAAGTATTTCAGAAATTTCTGTTTGAAAAAATTAATGGCTTCAGGTTGACTGAGAAACTCCATGGAGAAAAGCTGACTTGAGTAGTAACACCTACATAGTTTCTGATAAGAAAATCTGCATATCTACTCTTACTTTCCCACTTCCCCCAATACTTACCACCTCAAGACTTCAAGACCTGTATTGTGGTTTAATAAGGATCAGGAAAAATGAATAAGTTGAATAGATGTCGATTCAGTGAGAAATAACTTACAACAGAGACAGATGAACACCAGCAGGTTTCTGGTCCCAAGGATGCCTCCAGATGCTTTTCTGTCTCAGTTCTGTGAGGCAGAGAGCAAGCTCTATAGCCCCTTCCCCAGACCTAGTTCCCCAGGTGACTTCCACCCCTGCCCCCACTCCCAATGGGCATGGTCAGTGCCACAGGTGCAAACAAAGTGAATATCTCACTACAGACCTGTAGATGGAATCTTCCATCCCAAAAATCCCTCTTCCCACCCTATAAAATGTCCAAGTCCCTTGAGCTATCTGCTTCTGAAGATGTGTGTTTTCCCCTTTATTTCAATGTTACCTCCATTGATCCTGATCTGATATTATTAAGAAAAAAAAGGTCACAGTCAGGGATTGATGTCTTCACCTCTTTACTTGAGACAAACATGCAAACATGTAAGAAACTTCTGCTTTTAATATTCTTCAGCCTAAACCACTTTGCCATGATTTGAACAGTGTCCATGGGATGCATTTTAATTCTAGAGTAGCTTTTGGCAAAAGGAAAGTCTGATTTGGTCATTCAGATGACAGTCCTTGGTGATCTCGTTGGTTTCTATTTATTTTGAAGTCTTCATATTATGAGTAGATCCTGACAGCTCCATCTTGAAATATTCAGACTCTTCCTTCTCCATACTCCAAGCTGCCATTCTCTTTATGGCATAGATTGTGGCAAAGTCTTCCTAACCATCCCCTGCTGGACACCAGAGTCTCAGCAGCCACAAAGAGATTAAAGATATTAAAGCATCTGTGCAACTAACTACATTCCTGCTCCCCTCAAACTCACATCACTGTTTCATATTAAAATAAAAGATAGCGTGAAGAGGATTCAGGACTAGTATGATCTGTGCCCCTTCATCCATAACCTTTCCTTTCCCATTACTATGAATTCCCCTTGTATTCATTCTACACTATATTTTTTCTGGCTTTGGTAGACTTTGGACACTTTCATGCCTCAAGGCCTTTGCAGTAGTTGCCTAAGTCTTTCTAACATGATTTACACAGTCTATTTCTTTACTTCCAGAATTTCTTTGAATTTCTCTCTCAGTGATACCACACTCTAAAATTATGAAACCATATCGCAGATGTTTATTTCCTTTTCCTGCTGCATTTGCTTCCTTGTGCTTACTCTAATAACATATATCATTTAAAGTATATAGTTTGTTGTATTTCACCCAACTGGAGATGAATCATCAACAAGTTGTCTTTCACACTAAGGACTCATTAAATATTAAATATACATAACAACTGAAGGGAACTAAATTTTGGGCTTTGGACATAAATAATAATTTGAAAATCTGTGATTTTTTCAGAGTCATAGCAGGAAACCATATAACCAGAATATAGAAACAAAAAATTAGTATCTGTAGCAGTACACATTATACGTGACAATTCTAGATCAGGATTTCCATTGTAATTTATTAAAATGGAATCTATTATAGATTTTAAAATTAACTGTTTAATAACTGAATACTAGAGATAAAATGACACTCAGCGACAGTGAGCACTAATTTGCTTAGGAGAAGGGTGTGAGGAGTCAACTAGTCACCTACTCCACTAAAGGTGAAGTCCGAGACATCTCAGAGTCGGAACCTGTGTTCTAGCACATAGAATCGAAGATGTAGGTGCAAAAAATGCTTCAGGTAAGAAGTCTTTTATCCCTTTGTCAGCAATGCCTTTTGGCACATTCAAAATATATGCCATTAGCCTCCATTGAACATGAGACCCTCTGTCTTCTGAGCACATCTGGTGATAATAGTAAGAAATCCCCTTCATGTGTCTCATTTGTTTGTTTGTTTGTTTTTGGTTTTGCCTCTGCTTTGAATGGTTGCCCAAATAAAAGCTCCACAGAATGCCAGTCAAGGTTCTCTTGGAAAATAAAGCCTTGGATTCCATGGCTCTGCTGAATCTTAATATTAACTTTGGTTCCTTGGCACTGGTCACTGGCAGATGGAGACATGACAGTGTCATGTCAAAAAAGCATTAACTTGAGAAAAGGGTCACAGTAGCAACTGAAGTATCAAACATGATGTAAATACAGTACTTATCTATGATGTCCTCTGTAAATCAAAAGATTTTGATAAAAATACACTACATATTTCATCGATATCCTCGTGGATAGACATTTATTAAAGAGTACCATAGTAAATAAAGGTGTCATCATTTAAAAATGTTTATTATGGCTATTAAATTATATGAAGATATGTATGTTGTAGTGTGAGTGTGTGAGTACAGGTGGCCAGAGAGTTCAGAAGATGGTTTTGGATGCCCTGGAGCTAGAGTTCACTCAGATGTGGGTCCTCTATAAGAGCAGTACATGCTTTTACCGCTTGAGCCATCTCTCTAAACCTTTTCTGAGATGGTTAAATTCTCAAGAGTTATGCAATTATTGATTCCCTTTGTCAAATTTCATTTCATTTGTAAATAAAAGCAAAAGACAAAAAAAAAAAACAAAACACACACACAGCTCTTTTGAGAGGAATATTTTGATCTAAATCCCAAACCAGAATATTTGAATCACAGAAGACCGAGGGTCTATACTCATTTCTAAATGAGACAGCATTTCTTCTGCTGATATTTTCCCCAAGCAACACTGGTGGTAATTAAATGCTTCTTAGCTTCTGGGGAAATTGTAGTCTTACCCAACAGTTTAAATTTAAGGTACTTTTTCTTTACACTTTTGCTTTACCTTTATCTGCAAGCTTCAGGCAGAATTTAAACCAGAAATCATATACCTCTATGTTACAGTAATAAAATAGAAATGAGTTTTCTACAGAACCTTTACTTGAAACTTAATGCTCAGTAGTGCCCTCTCCATTCCAATAATGTTAATAAAAGTTCAACATTCTCCTCTTAACAGAAGACTAAAGAAACCTGGAGAAATCTGAGGAAACATGGAATCCTGTATAAATATGTAAACTAAACACCAGTGGGTAGGCACTTCAAAAAAAATGGCAGTCCTTCTGAAAAGGCATAAAGGCATATGAAATGTATTACTGAAGAAGCTTCCTAAGTGTGTGTGTGTGTGTGTGTGTGTGCGCGCGCGTGCGCACACACGCGCACACACGTGCGCGCGCACACACACACACACACACACACACACACACAAAGTAGATTTACCCTGGAAGCACAATAACGAACCTACTGGACACTGCAGGCTAGCAAATAAAAAGCCTAATATTAGTAATGTGTTTTCTCTACTGGTTGTTGGTCTTGGTAGGTCTAAAATACTCCATTATATAGTCACAAACCAAAAACAAACAAACACAAAAACAATGCACACTATTAGGACACAGAATTAGGTAGATATGGAATTGTGCAGGAATTTCTCTCAGAGGAGATGGAGAAAGGTGTTGGATGTGATCAAAATGCATTATATGTAATTCTCAAAGAATTAATTACTAATAATTAATAACTAATAACTCCAGGAATGTTTTTGACAAAGTAACTTAGGGTTTCTATTGCTGTGAAGAGGCACCATGACCACAGCAACTCTTATAAAGTAAAACATTCACTTAAGGTGGCAGCTTTCAGTTCACTGGTTCAGTCTATTATCATCATGGTGGGCAGCATGGTGACATGCAAGCAGACATGGTTCTGGCTACTTCGTGATCAGAAGGCAACAGGAAGTATATTGTGATAATGGGCAGTGTCTTGAGTATAAGAGATCTCAAGACCCACCCCAGAGTGACACATCTCCTCCAACAAGGTCACATTTACTCTGACAAAGCCACACCTCCTATTAATGTCACTCACTATGAGCCTCTGGTGGCCATTTACATTCAAACTACCACACAAAGAAATGTGGAAATTGCTAATAAATGATGCCATAGTAGTTAAAATAAAGTCTGCTTCTATTCAAGCCTTCATCTTCACCTTTCAGGAAGTCTAAATCATGAGAATTCTCCTCATGAGAATCAAGTGCAATGAAAAGCATGGCAATGCTTTTAAGAGGCAAGGTAAAAAGTTACCGGTTTTATCTCACAAAAGGCCTGAGGCTTTGACTTGCTGTCAGATATTTGACTAAGTGGTCTCGTATGCATCGACTAGTTGTTCATCACCACAAAGGGCAAGCATAGAGACATTGAGCTAAGATTACAATAAAAACCTGGGAACCCATGTCCCTGCATAAGATCCAGCCCCAAGTCGGTATCAGTTTTCCTGGGAACTTTATTGGAAGACCATTTCCCAGAAAAATTGGATAACCCTGAGCATTTTTATGTTTAGTAGCCTTTGCTTGGTTTCACTACACAGTGGGGGATGGGAATCACTGATGAGGCAAAGGATTCTTTGAAATACATATCATTCAACTCTATTAAGAATTCAATAAATACATTATGGACACATCTGCTTCTTTTTAACTGTGTTGTTTCCAAGCCTATATCCTACTGATAAGTTCATATTTTCCTTTACAATTCTAAAGAAGAATAACATTCTGTAGTTTAGTCATGAAGTTTGGGTACTGTTTTTTTTTTCTCGTAAGGTATTATTAATTATAAACAAACCCAGCTTCCTAAAATCATTAGTAACCACAAAATCTTTAGATTCCTAAGTAGATGTCAGTGTCGTTCTCCTGCCAGTTAGACTATTTTCAGTTTTATTAAATGCTAACTCTCCCCTGGGTAGGCTTCTGAGAATTCATGTGTCCCTTTGGGAAGGAAAAGGTTGTTCTCAGAAATGGAAACAGGAGAGTAAAAGGTAACTAAGAGAGCACAGAGGTTCACAAATGCACAAATTAAAATTTCTATTCATGCAACAGCCAGCTAATTTCCAAAGCCTGTTTAATTCAACCCCTTCCCTTGGATATGTACACTTTTGACACCTAATGCAGTCAGAAGTTGAAATTACATAGATTGACATTTGGCACTGTTTTCACTCAGTCTGCTTCTAGGTGTCCAATTAAGACTTCCACAACTGCAGAGATTGCTCATCCTATCCTACTTTTGTAACCCATTAGCTAAATCTCAAATAAAACCTTCACTTAGTTTTTACAAAAGAAGAACAAAGAACACAGAAACTTAAAGTAAAGGAGGTAGAGGAAAAAAAAAACTTCCACTTTCTTTACCAGTGTCAAAGCCAAGCTGCTTTATAAATGACTTTTTATATGTCATATCGATGCGTTCTTCAAAACAAGTCTGAATGTTGAGTATTCTAATGCCTGGTGAACAGACCAGAAATTAAAGGCCTTTCCACCATAAACTACAAGGATCAGGCTCTACATGAATTCCTTTCTATCACAGCTAATGATCTTCTTTCTTTTTCTTGCCTCAGACTTATCTGCAAGCAGAAATACTCATATCTCCTGCAACCCTAAACCCTGAAAATGCTACAAAAGTCTATGCAGATGACTTATAGTTGCAGATAATTCAGTTTTCATATGCATGGTGAGATCCTCTCCAAACTAGTTATAAGCAGCTCAATACTAAGAGCACTTAAAGCCATTGTCCACAGAGCAATCATTATGAGAGAGGCATTGGTCTGAATCGCTCTTGGAAATTAATACAGTTAATCTTTACAATGTTCTATCGCTTAAGTGCTGTAATTACCCTCACATTATAGATGATGAAGCTGCAACAACAAAAGTTGCCAAAGGTCACATAGCAAGGAAACAACCACTATAATTCAAGAGTGATGTTAGTCTTGGTGTAATAATATATTATGCTAATCAAAAGTGGTTTCCTATCATGTAAAACTCTGCCCCATCTCTAGAAAGAATGACACAGTTAGAGATTTCAGAGAGAATAACCTTGAAGATTGTGAGACACATTCCAAAAGTAAGATGTGGATGAGTTCAGCTAAGTTTCAAGTAAACTGTAGATTTGGTTCCATTAAGAACACCAAAGAAACTTACCACTCCATTCTTCCCATGTCTCTCCATAACAATACATTCTATGTCTCCCTCCTTGGAAAGTCTTCTCCTCCCCTGAATCCCCCATTAAATTCGTCATCTCTGTGGTGATATGGGTTGTAGCATGAATATCTAGAGCTTAAACTAAAAAAAAGCTAGCATACATGTAAGAGGAAACACAATGTTTGTCCTTGTGGATCTGGATTATCTTACACAGGATTATTTTGTCTAGCTCTATCTGTTTTCCAGTGAATTCTATATTTGTATTTTTAACAGATAAATAATATTTCATTGTATAAATGTATCTATCTCATTTTCATTATTCATTCATCACTTGATAGATGACTGGGCTGTTTCCAGTTTATGGCCATTATGGCTAGAGCAATGAACATGAATGGACAAGGATCTCTAAAGTAAGATGTAGAGTACTTTAAACATATTCCCAAGAGTATAACTGAATCTTGAGGAACATTTATTCTTTGTTTCCTGAGAAGCTGTCTTGCCAATTCTATAGTGGATGTACAAATGTACTGATGCCCATATGAACTCACAGAGACTATGGGAACACATCTATGGAGTTGCACAGGTTAAAGTATATGGTGTCCCACTGCTGAAACAGAAAAGTGCATGGTTCTCTACCCCTAACCAAGAAGTTATCTGCAATTGGTACTTACTTGCAAAGGAAAAAATTAGCCTTCTGCAATGGGGTTTCTCTGGGTATGTTAATTGTACTTAGGGTAGGTCCCATGCTCAGGAGTAGATGGTCATTACAAATGAACTCAATGGTATTTGTAGATATTTTGTCTCAATATATATATATATATATATATATATATATATATATATATATATGAACAGTTTTTATCCTATTGGCCTTTTGCTTGTATCTTTTGGTTTGTGATTTTTTATATATCTGTATGTACTTTTATGTGTGTAAATTCATTGTTTTTATGGGAAGATGAGGGAGAAAATGCAATCAGATAGGGAGGATGTGAGGAGAATATAGGAAGAGTAGGGACAAGACAGGAGAAATACAAAAGGATTTATGGTATGAAAACAAAAATTTTTAATTAAAATTTGAAAATATAATTCATTGTGACAATTGCTCCAAAATTGATTTTTTTTGACTGTCTGGTTGTGTATAATTTGAACACCTGGCTTGGTGTTTAATCAAATAACAAGATTGGGCCAATCTTCACTTCCAATGTTGAGAGTATGTACTTAGTTACAGAGAATGCAATCATGCCCCTCACATAGTTGATATGACCAGCTTGTAGGTTTAAATGTAAAAACAGAGAGAAGGTAGATAAAACACTGTTTGGAAGAAATAACTTCTTAATATAACACTTGGCATTGATACCCTATTCTCACCTATTACTCTTCCCATGGAAATTTAGTTTCAATTTTCTAGCTCACTAAATACACCCTGACTTTCATTACTGGCTGGTATAGCTAAAACGGAACACTTCATATCTTATAGAGTCTAGAAATATTAAAAAAGTATCAGCCACGGGGAATCTGGAACAAAAGGATCAAAGAAACTGCAAGAACTAAGTTGTTGGGATGAGAAAGGTCAGGAGAGGACTATGAGTAAAAGGACTGGCTCGCCTACACCTACACCACCAGGGCCAGCAAGACACAGGGGGCACCCTGCCAAGGCCAGATCATGACTTCAGGGATAACTCTCCCACCTGCTACAATCAGTGAGGGGTGGGGGGAGTCCTCTTTCCCTCATCCACTCCACCTTATGGCAGAGGAGGGGCCGGACCAGGTTTCCCTCAGTTCTTGGGACTGGTTCACCAGAGTCCTGTCAATGGGGTCAGCTCTATTGTCCTGACCAGGTGAGATACAGGGTCTCCTCTTCTGGAGTGCTGCAGCTGGGGAGAAGCAAGGTCAGATCTCCTGCGTGTAGCAGGTGAAAGGGTGAGGGGTGCGGGTATCTTACCCTTGCCCCTGCTACTACACAGCAGATGAATAGAGGTGCACATCTCATACACTCATGTCCATGGGGCCAGCTCATCACACTCCACCCCCACCCACAGGGTCTACTCTGTTGTGCTGCCTGGGTGAAGTTCAGGTCCTGCTCTCCTCAGGATTGCAGCCAGTGAGGAGCAGCTCCAGTTCTACCATCTCACGACCCGGTGACCAACTCTCCTGCCTGCTGCAGGTCAAAATGGCGAGGGACCAGAGGAGAAGGGTATCTTTCCTTCACCCATGCCACCACATGGCAGAAGAGGTGGGGGGCAGTTCTCTCATTCTCGGGCACTCAGGACCAGCCTACTGAGCCCCTGTGAGCAGTATCTCCTCTGTCCTGATGTGCAGGTGATGTAACTAACCAGCTCTCTCTAGTGTGGCTGGTGAGGGGCAGGGCTGGTTCTCCCCAGTGCTATTGCCAGCAAGGGGCAGGACCGTCTTTGTGCAGCCCCACCCTCTCAGCTTTCAGTGGTAATAGGAGCTATAGACATCTACAGGGCCAGGGGCACAAACAAAGGCCTTGGCATCAGCCCATGCCCAGACATCACCATGGCCCCGAGTGGCAAGTAGGCCACCCACCTCAGCCCATTCCTCACCACCTTCACCTCTTCAGATCTGCCTCTCTCCCCAGGACAAACATTCTGTCTCTCTGTGTGTATCTCTCTGTCTCTATGTCTCTGTCTCTCTCCTCTTCCATACCCCATCCTGTAATCCTGTATTTGCTCACTTGAGTAAAAGAGCATGTGGATTTTTGTCTAATGCTCAGTGTTAATGGTCCAGGACAGTCTCCTGTTGTCTCCTGTGGGCCAGGATGGAGAGCCCCAGGCAGGCATGTGAATCTTTTTCTCCTGCTCAGTCTTAATTCTAGTTCTATTTTTAGTGCCTCATTTCATCTTTGCACTGTAAGACTGATCTTGGTTATTGAAGTTGTTTTTAAAAGGCAACACATAGATTTTTCCTGTTTTTTAATCTTCAGTAACTTTTGTTGGGAGGGTTAAGAACATTTACATTCCAAGTTGTTATTGAAATATATGCCTTAATTCTTGTCATTTTGTTATTCTTATGCTAGTTGATGTTTCTCTAATCTCCATTATCTTATTTACCATTTCTGTTTCTTCTGCCTGTGGTTTCATAGATGTGTTTATCTTTGCCTAGAGTGTGTAGGATTTCTTGAATTATTTTCTGTGGTGCTGGATTAATTCTCATGAATTCTTTCACTTTGTGTTTAGAATATAATATTTTCCCCTTTAATCATTCATATATAGCTTTTCAGGATTTTGCAGTTTAGATTGATAACTACTGTCTTTTGCAGCCTGAAATATATTATTTTCCCCATACCAGGCATTTAGAGTTTCTGTTGAGAAATCTGCCTTCTGGTATGTTTTCTTTCACATCTGAACGGATACTTCTCCCTTGCAGATTTCAGTATTCTTTGTTTACTTATTGTTTTAAATATGCATTTCCTTATATTGTGGGAGTTTTTTGAAATGATACTGTAGTATATATTTTCCAGCCTTTTAGCTTCTATTTCTTCTTATTGTTTATGTCCATGATTCATACATTTGATCTCACTGAGTATTCTTATGAGTCTTTTGAATTCTTTTTCTAGGAAGCCATCTGGCTTAGTCTCAATAGAATCTATTCCTGTGGGATTAGTAATTTTCAGAGAACTTACATTGCTTAATTTGTAATGGTTTTTGTGTTTCTGGTCAGTAGCTAAGCACTCAGTTCATGTTTTCATGGTTCTGGGTGTTATATCCAGCACTACTCCAAGAATAGAGCACTAACAGCAAAAGCAGCTCCTATCACTAAGAACATCCACCCCTTCGACTCCAGTAGATTTTAATGAATAAGGGAAATGCCGTAGTCTGCTGAGTTATAATGTTCTAGTTACTGAGAATAAAAATAGAAAAAATACACCAAGAAAAACTAGAGATTAATATAAGAACAAAGAAAATAAGAAAAGTAAATAGGACAGAAGCTGGAAAAATAAAGCAAAGAGGGGATAATCAGCTTCAGCTAAGGGTAAAACGGGGAAGATATGGGAAGAAACAAGTATGCAATTTAGAACACTTCCAGCTTTCACAAGACAAACACAGTGAACCCCTTGGCCCAATCCTACTAAAAGAAATATGGTGGAGAAGAACAGAGAAAGATGCTCGCCCAAATTAAAATAAGATGTTAAATTCAGGATACATAGAAGTGAAGAAAACACCCAGTGTGAACCCATAGTCTGCTTTTCTAAGTTCAAATGCAATCTTTCCTCCCATGGGCTCATCTGCAGCCAGTCTTTCAATTCCAGCAATCAGGGTTGGTGTGTATACTGATGAGAATAGACCCTTGTTCTTGTGTTATCTGTCCATAATCAAGTTTTAAGTTTTTTTTAGTTCCTAGGTCTTCAAATATGCTGTTGGACAAAGCTGTCTATTCTTATGCCCAGTGCTCAAGCACTTGCTTGATCACCATGGTGCTGTTTCCTCTAAATTGAACCATTTTTTTTTCTTTACTGAAGTGTGGCCAAATTCACGAAGTAAGCAAAACTCACAAGTTTTAGGAAGTGCCTGAAACTGCCAAGATTCACAAGGACCCCACCCAAAGGTTAGATGAGAAATGACAGTATTAAGTAGATAGTTTATTAACAGCTAAACTGCCTGTAAGCAAAGACAAAATATCAAAGATTCAGCTTTTATGACTCTTAGCCTGAGGTGGGTTGAGGAACAGCAACCTTTGTGTCATCCTCACTCATGCTAATATAGTGACCCCCAATAAATTCACTGGTTCACTAAGCCAGACTTGAGTGGGATAATTTCTATGGTTTGTCACTGATGCCTTATCCAAGCTGAAGAGATGCCTGTTCACACTTCTTAGGTAAAGTTTATGCACCACTGGGAGCTAGTGAGTGTTACTCCAATATATGACTCAGTCTAGACTTTGTTCATTCATATATCCACAGAGAAAGTTACACAATAAAATTTGCACCCAAACAGGAGTGGTCAGAACCAAAATGAATTGGCAGAAGTTGTTCTATGATCTCTGTAAGGGGTACTGAGAGAAATCTGTATCTGAACCTCCTGTGGCTGACGTATGTGCCAAGGCAAACCTAATCAGAGAGTTGGCTGGGACATCATGTCTCCTAGTGATGTCAGAAGTTACCCTCTGCATCAACATGACTGCCTCATAGGAGGTGAATAAGGATAACAAAAGACATGACAAAGTAGATGGTGGAAAGCCCAAAAGGCCTCAGCTCTATACTAAGAACTACAGGCAACTAAGGAATGATGAGAGTGGAAGAAATAGTCTTCCCCAGGAAAGAGTGTGCCAATTGCTATCCAACATCAAATGGTAAACCCCAAAAACATGCATACTAATAACATTACATAGATTGAGGAGTTACATTTAGGAATATATATGCTTATACATACATATACATGTATGAATGAATATAAGAGGTCATAAATTTGAAACGGAACAAAGGACAATATAAGGGGGAGAGAAAAAAGAAGGGGGGGTTATGTAATTGTATCATAATCTGTAAAGTAAAAGGTAAAAGACTTATTAGAAAATATCATTAGATTTCTCTGGCCTGGCACTTCCAGTGAAAAGTCCCCAATTAGATAAGTACTGTACCCTTTCTTATCCTCGGTAAATTAAATCTTAGCCCTGCTCTGCTGCCCATTTTAAATATTATTTATAGTGGTAGCCTACTATCTACTTGATCCTCCCTGAGTCTCATGGCTGCAAGGACCTGCACAGTCTGAAGGCTGTATTCAGGCACATACCATGAATGACAACAATGTATTCTGAAAGCCCTTCTGCCCTAGGGCACAAGTTACTCCAAGTGCTTGAGCCAGTTCCTAAGAATGACTTGGATATAGTTGTATTGTTGTTTGGATGGGGGTTGGGTGGGGAGTGTCCCTTGTCCATGCAAACTGATGTTAAGCTGAGTTGCATCCAACTTTCACAGTTGTTCTAACCAACACAGCCTGGGACCTGCCTTCCCTATCATTCTTTTCCTGAAATGTTTGGGTCCTGGACGCTATAACTTGATACCCAGGCAAAACTATGGTCTGCCATAGATGGAAGTTTCTGTCCCTCCCAAGCCCTTCAGTTGTTCAGTCTCAAATAAACACACAGAGGCTTATAAACTGTTTGGCCTATTGCTCAGGCTTATTATTAACAACTTAAATTAACCCATAATTCTTACCATTTAGCTACACAAGTGGTACCTTTTTCAGTATGTCATTCTCATCTTGCTTCCTCTGCATCTGGCTGGCAACTGTGTCTCTGCCTTTCCTCTTTCCAGACTTCTTCTAGTCTGGTAGCCCTGCCTATACTTACAGCCTGGCCACTGGCCAATCAGCATTTTATTAAACCAAGACAAATGATAAATCTTTACAATGAACAGGAGCATTATCCCACATCAGTCTGTCCTATTGAAGTGAAATTTGTCACCTGATGTTCCTCCATATCTAGAGGTCTCATGTGTGAGCTCTGTACTAGGTACAGAGGCCTGTCCTTTACTGTTGATTCTTGTGCACTGGTCTTACATCTGGCTCAAAGACAAAGTTCTGTGCTACTTTTAGTGTCCCACTTTGCAGTAAATGGAATCATTCATTCTCTTTCTTATGCTGCAGGCAATAGGGAAAGGCAATTAGCTACCTGGCTGACACAGTACTAAAGTTCTAGTACCTAGTAATCATAATCAGGACAGATGCTGTGAAGTTTTTCCCTGCACATTGGGTCACCTAGTAGACTCTTACTAGGTTTTCAGATCCAAAGCCTGGAATTAATTCCCACTACCTATCCCAAGTATCACTCTTCACTGATTGGAAGGGACCTGAGAATGATGCTGAGACTTTCCTTTATGCCTTCCCCAACGGATTTTTTCATCTATTCACTCAATCATTTTTTTTTTATTTTTATTTTACATATCGATCCCATTTCTCCCTTCCTCCCTTCTTCCCTCCCTCCCTCCCTCCCTACTTCCCTCCCTCACACCCTCCCTTTGTCCTTTTCTCCTTCCCTCCCTCTTTCCCTCTCTCACTCAATCATTTTTAATGTGTGGTGGTTGATCAAGTCCAGCATCTTGAAAGCTAAGTAATTTCTTTACCACAGCTCAATTCCTAGAGCATGTTTTCCTACAATTACGCCAGAGTCAGTGACTGCAGTATTTCATCTAGCATCTTTAGCACTTGAGAATATAATTAGGTGTATGAACAGCTGTTAAAACTGCTTTTTGTTGGGGGATGATTGTTAGAGGATATAAGTCATTACCTTGTTCTGCCACCAGGTACCAAGAAAATCTACTAAACCCTACATGTTTGTCAATTTCTACCAAGGCAACCGTAAAATAGAATGTTATTTTTATCAATCATATTTTTAGTATTCATGGGAAAGTGTGTGTTTTGGGATTCAGGGATATTCAATGTGAATTTGTTTTGAAGAGAACACATTAGAGGGGAAGTAGTCTAAAGCTGACAATTAATGCATGTTAATTAAAAATACAAAGAGGCAGCTAAGTCTTTTAGTAATTAAATTTCTCACAGAAAAGCTCTTATCATCTCTACCTCTAGGATTCTATCAAGTATTAGAAACTTAACTTGAGCAGAATTGAATGACTTAGCATTTGAGGCTCCATACTGGTGCTATCTTAGGGAACCTCTGGCTTCAAAAGACTATTTAATATTATTTTTTTTCTGTGAAGAATGTAGTGGGTATTTTGAATACGATTGCATTAAATCTATAAATTGCTTTGGGTAGAACAGTCATTTTCACAATATTAATTCTACCAGCCCATGAACATGGAATGGTTTTCCATTTTCTAGTGTATGATTCTTTCTTCTGAGAATTTTTAAAAATTTATTTTGTTGTTGTTATTTTGGAGATCTTTCACTTCATTCCTTAGGTTTATTCTAAGATATTTCCATAGTCTTTGAGTGTGCCCATGACTGTATGTATATATGCATGTATGTATGTATGTATGTATATGTATATATATATGATTTTTCTAATTTGTGACTTTTCTGAAATGTCTTTTTATTTTATTTTTTAAATGTTTTCTTATTTTACATATCAATCCTAGTTCCCTCTACCTCCCATCCTCCCATGCCCCTCACAGAACCCCTCCCCATATGATCCCCCATCCACTCCCCAGGGAGGGTGGGGCTTTCAATGTGGGATCATTAAAGTCTGTCAAATCATTTGGGGTAGGGCCTAGGTCCTCCCCTATGTGTCTAGGCTAAGGGAGTATCCCTCCATGGGGAATGGGCTCCTGAAGACTGCTACTGCACTAGGGATACATCCTGGTTCCATTTTCAGAGGCACCATATACATCCCAGGCTTCCTAACTGAGCCCCACGTTCAGGATTTCTGGGTAAGTCCTATGCTATTTCCCCAGCTATCAGTCTTGGATCCAACTTGTTCAGGTCAGCTGTTTCTGTGGGATGCTTCAGCCAGGTCTTGACCCCGTTACTCATCACTTCTCCCTCTCTGCAACTGGATTCCTGTTCCCAGTGCCCATGTAAGCAGGTTACAGCTTCCTGTAACTCTGGCTCTAGGAGATTTGACATCCTCTTCTGATCTCTGAAGACTACACATAGTGGACATACAAGTGTGCTAATAAATGCGCATGCGGGCGCGCACACACACACACACACACACACACACACACACACATTAAAAATATATTCAGATAAAATCAACTTCAAAGAAAAAGGGTTACTTGGCTCACAATTCTAGGTCAATGTCCACAGCTGTGGGGAAATGAAGGAGTCAGGAACTTGAAGCAATTAAGTCATATTACACCCACAGTCAAGAACAGAGATCAGCCACTTTCTCTACTCTTACACAGTTTAGTATCCCCAAACTTGGGAGCAATACCACTAACAGAGCTTGGGTTTTTCCACATCATTTAATACTAAGAAGAATGTTTCTTCACAGATATCTACACAGGCCAGCCCAATGCAGATAATTTCCTTTTGAGACCACCTTCTTATGTAACTACAGATTTTGTCAACTTGCTATTTAAAATTAACCTTATAATTCCCGTAAAGAACTCAAGAGTTTTCCAGTATTTTTTAGTAAGTGAGCATAAGCTCCATTAAATAACAATAAAGATTTTATTGTTGAGTTATATGCTGTTTATATGGAACACATGTCTTAAAAACAATGATCATAACTGTGTTAATTTTTATGTAATCCATTCTGAAGACATTGATTTACACAGCAAAAAAGGATTTGGTAATGGTTTTTAAAATATCCAGTTTCACAAAAGTAACCACAGGAGTTTGAATTTGGGGTTTTAGAAATAAAAAAAGCAAATAAACAAGACCCCTCCAGAGTTATAGATAATAAATGAGCTCACTAGATCCCACTCACATTCATAAATGCCAGACACTACAAAGGTTTAGGAGAAAATTAGTGATGTCTGAGTTTCTCCATTTAATTTCAAATGTGTAAAAATTAATTAAGTCAACAATGGGTAGGGACAATATAAGAAAATTTTGAAGTGGATATTTTCTTGGAGTTTTGTTCTCATGCCTCCATTTCATTTTTATTTTTTTGTTTCCTGTGATAATAAAATAGAAAAAAAGTGATCGCTCATATAAACAAACATTGCTTTTCTATTAAAAGAAACAAAGGGATCAGAAAAATGAACTGTTCAGAAAATCAGTTGAGGGCTTGTTCATTGTTTCATGCCCATTAATGGATCATGGCATTTTATTTATTTAGAACATAAGTGTGTTGTGATGACATGCCATCTGAAATCTCAGTAGTTCAAGACAGAGCTTATATATTTTAGCATTTTTAATTTTTATATTTTAAGTTACAGTGTAATTAAAAATATTTCTTCCTTCCCTTTCCTCCACCAAAACCATCCGTTACACTGCACCCTAGCCTCCTTCAAATACATGAACTCTGCTTTCATTAGTTGTTATATGTGTATATGTATATGTATAAATATATACTCCTAACCAAAGCCTACTCAGTCTGTATAATGTTATTTGTATGTATGTTTACAGGGCTGACCATTTGGTACTGGCCAACCACTTGCTGTGTTCTCCCCTGGGGAAGATTGTCTCTCCTGCTTCCAGTTTCCTTTGTTTCCTAAAGTTCTTTGCATAAGGTTACAGTGCAAAGTGACTGCACACTATGGGGTTCTCCAAGGTGCTACCTCAATGGACTGGTTCAGTGATTCTGGCTATTTTAAACTTGCAGCCCTGCCCTTAATCGTTTATGTGACCCTTATTCTCACTCTCAGAGGGACAAGCAGAAGATCCTGAAACTTTGCAGCCTTGGTGGGAAACAGTATGTACTGCTTCATCTCAGAATTCTCTGGCAAGTATCAGTCACTGCAAATGACATGGAAATTATGTGCTTCCTGAAAATTGCTGTTGGCTGGATTTATCAGGTGTCCAAATATTCCCTTTCCTAAAAGCTGCTTCCCAAATTTCATAATCAAAAATTAATTTGAAGTAGGAAAAAGTTTTAAAGTTTTGTGTTCAAACTGTTACAGAAGAAACACAAAAAAATCATAAACTTAGTTAATTGGCTCATTAGTCATGTGTTCTATTTATGATTATTGCTGGTAATTCTCTAGTGAGAGAAGACACAAATATATTCTACCAGACAAGAAACAGAAGCATCCAAATTCTCTCCTCTCCTCCCTCTTCTCCCCCCTCACCACCTCCTCCCAATCCTCCTTTCTCCCCCTTTCTCTACATTTTTATGCTCCCTCTCTCTTTCTTCTCCCGAATGCTCTTAAGGACAAAATTAATATTGGTAATAATTTTCTCCTTTCTGTAACTCTTTTATTCAAAACTTTTGATTTAGTTGGGGAACTATGAAAAGAATTCTCAAATTGAAGTAAGATTTTTCTCTTTACACTATAGAAAAATTACAGCTGTTTTAGTTTTTGCTAACTATATTTGATATTTTCATAACACTGATCTCAAAAGGAGCACACTGAACCTCAGTGATAACCAATGTGATATCTCACAATAATAATACAAATAATTAAATGGTGTTAGCCCAGTGTGAATGTGCTTAGTAGAATTATTTCAACAAAGTGCCTGTAGCATGCCTTGCTTTTATTTCTATGGCACACACATATCTATTTAGTTGCTAGTACATGAACTTAATTTTGATTTAGAGTTCCTAATTCTAAGAGGTTTAATAATGGATTGACAATTTTCTATAAAACCAAATTTGTTTTATTCTAATAAAATATTTTAGCTTTATTTGTGAGTCAACATAAAGTGTCTCCTCTCTCTCTCTCTCTCTCTCTCTCTCTCTCTCTCTCTCTCTCTCTCTCTCTCTCTCTCTCTCTCTCTCTCACTCCCCCTCTCTCCATTTCTTTAATGAAGTATCATATAGTGACAAAGTTTTTTATTTTGAATTAGGAAACTTAAGGGTTATAATTTTTTCTAATAACAGATTTTTTTAAACTATATGGAAATCTCATTCCTAACATTAATGTATCATTCCTCATAGCTGATTGAATAGTGTTCCAAGATGATAAATGTGCAAATAATTTGTTAATAATACCTTATTTAGAAAAAAGTCATTACATCTCTGATTAACACAGGTCTCAAGGTGAAGTTATAGTTTATGGTCAGCCCTATATGCAATGGTGAGTAACGAATGGGTAATGTGAAGAGAAAGGTAGAAACTGGGCTTGTTCTACAAAAACGGACAACAGAACCAACCTTCCCTGACAGAAGCAGGAAGAAGCAAAGATAGTCTCCTCTCTAGCATCTTTGGAGATAATGTTGCTTATTGAGGCATCTAAGTTTCAGAACCACAAAGAATAGTTTTTATGTTTTTAATTAACCAAATTTGTGGTGATTTACTAGGACAAACTTCAGAGCTTCCTAGAGTCCCCTGGAAATTTTTTCATCCTGAAAATAATTTCTTGAAAGTTCTTTGAAGATGAGCACTGTGTCAGAGTCACACATTTTGGAAGGCTTCTCTAGAGACTTTCATTTAAGGAGCAGCAGCTCCTAGTTCTCACATCCCTCAACTGTACTATCCTGAATGTTTTTTTCTGTTTTTATTTTTTAATTAATTATGACATTGTTCTTGTGAAATTCCAGAACTTTATGTTAGAGAGGTCCTTTCTTTTATATTCCCTAGGAAAATGAGTTTTATTGGAGAAAATGATGAAAAGTTCCATGACAACAATGGTTCACATGTGAACTTAATAAATGAAAGGACTCATATCTCCAACATTAATACAACTCACAAAGGAGACAGTGTGGACAGGAATCACATTCTCTATGATTAGAGGGTCACTTTATGGAACAGAAAGAAAAATCTCTACATTATGGAAAGTATCATCACATGAGATCTTCCATCTTGATCTTCTATTTTTCTAAAGTTTAAATCCCTTTTAAAAAAATAGGAGACAAGGCAACAACCCATGAATATTTCATAGAGAAGTTTCTAACTTAACTGCAATTCATATACCTCATCTGAAGAATAAGGAAAATAATAGTTTCTATCTTATATGAGTCACTATATGTGTATACATATGCATAGGACCATGAGATTTTCATTGCCCACCTTTCTCTTCCCTATTATAATTATGTTTTTCTGCAAGGTGTTGCTTGCCAGCCATTTAGTATACATGCAAATGTCAGATGGTTAATTATTCTCTCTAGTGGTTAAATAACTCCCTTACCCACAACTCTGTAACACCATGTGATGTGAGGGTGTATACTTGTTTCTACTGAGTGAGTTATATACTATAAATTCTGGCCCAAGATTAGAGCTCTTATTTTGAGTTATTAGGTTCCAGCTCATTCAAAAGCTTCTACATTCTTGTTTACCATGATTTCCAAAGAAGTTTTTCTTGTGTTTTCAGAACACATAGTGGGTAAGAAAGAACAAACTAACATGTGGTAGGAGGTAGCATTAATCATAATTGCAATTTCATCAGAAATATTCTGACAGCCTGCTATTTGGGGGAGGCTATAGATCTAAAAAGTAGTAAAGAACTATATTACTCCCCAGCACAATAATGGACACTTACATTCTCTCATGGAGAGTACAGTGTTAGGTAATAGCTAGAAAAGCATTTAAAGTATCTTTAAATAAAACCCCAGAAATTAACTCCTTTAGAAGTTTCAAAAGAAGGACTAACTTACCCAATAAACATATTTTGTTAGCAACATAGTTGCCTTGTCATCTGCCTTTAGATTAAGTGAGTAGTCATATATATTTATCAATTATGGAGAAACATCATTAAAATTACCTGGTAGTTCAAAGTTATAGAGAAAGACAAATCATATGCTATTAGTCATAGAAGGCACCTTTCCCAATATAGCAGACATTTCACTGCAATGCATAGTGTTTATTCATCTGGCTTCTTAACTTATTATTTTTGTGGATGTTGTATGTCATTTTAGTTATCTACAAAATTAGGTAACATAAGAATAGTATTATATTAGCTAAAAAATTAAGAAAATAAGAAAAAGAGGTTCAGTAAGATTCCATTTTAAAAATCTACTTTTAATTCCACAAAACAATGTATTAACATCTATGCCCTATCATAATCACTAATGCTGTTTATCTTTTGGTTTTTATTTTTATTTCTTCAGAGTGAAAATAATAAGATAGATGGCGACAGCGGAATGTTCCTGCTGATGGAAACAGAAGCAATGAAAGTTTTATATTAAAACTGTATTATAATTAAAGTATTTGTATTAATAAATGTATGTATATGCATAATGTATATAATCTATTAAAACTGAAATTCACCTAATGTCCAATTGTCAGGTTATCTTGGTGATTTCTGAACCACGCATATAGCCTAAGTCCTCGTGTTACCATGCATGAAAAGTGACTGGGTGACTTCAGTTAGTGAATTAAACAAGTTAATCACATGACACAGGCAGTACAAAGATTGGTGGCAAAAATAGCCACTGGACCACGAAAGGGAAGAATGGAATACCTGCAAATAGAATTGTAATGGAAAAGGAAAGAGAAAGCTGACCAATTGGAATCTCCAGGCCCTTGAATTCTTCTTGACAGCATCAAACATTACTTATGATTGCAAAAGATCCCATCTGCTTCTGAGGTTTTATGCAGCATTCATTGCTCTCCTAACTTGCCTGTCTTTATTAGTTACCTTTTGAGTTTTTGATTTTTTTTTTCTGTTTTCTTTTTGTATTCTATTTTGGTCTTTTAAGTTCACTGTCAATCATGAATTTTAAGAAGCTAAAATAGTATATTGTTTTTCACTATGTTGACATTCCAGTTTTGACCAAGCTGTTTCTGAAGAACATTAGCACATTAATTATCTTAATGACAGTGTTGATAAACTTTAATACATGTAATAAAGAATTAGTGATCATAAAATGATGCTAAAAAGAATAAGAAAATAAACCTCAAAATGGAGAAATCATATTCCTTATATCCACAAAAATGTAAGTGAACTATGAAAATTCCTATAAACCAATAAGCACACAAAAAAGAGGAAATGTAGCAACCTGACCTTTTAAAATGATTCCAGTCATGTATAAGTGTACAAATAGTCAACATACGTCATTCACAGTCAGAAAAATTCAAATGACAACAGTTTGAAATAGGAGGTTTCATTTACTTGTTTGGTGAACACCAAAACATCTAACATCAAGTGAAGATGTAAGTGAAGCAATAAGAACTCACAGATATTGGTTCTGTTACTTCTTGGTAATGTCTAGCATGCTCACCTGCTCTTTAAGACTTAAAGTGACAACCCAATATCATGTTACACTATATGAATCTTATCATGACATCATGACTTTTGCAAACCAGTGTAAGTGAACACATGATATCTGCATGCAAATGGCATGCATGAAAATACAATGGCCAGCAAACCACAAAAGAATGCACAGAGCAAGATTCACTTATAATTAAAACATTGGAACTAAATCATATTTCCTGAGCATATGTGCAAAATGATAAATCTCTAAGAAAGACAAAAAATAATTATAACTAAGTCAGGATAGAGATTATCTACAACAAAGATTTTAGTGACTAAAATTGGAGGACATAAAAGGCTGGAGGAAGATAGAGGAGGTGTCTACTGCACTGGTTAGTTTGTTTTTTTTTAACTAAATGAAGTTTTGTGAATATATAACTACTCCTCTAAATTAAAATTAAATCGGTGATGAATAAGAATGGGGCACATAATCTCCAAAGATGGCTTCCAGTGAAGTATGCTCATAGGTAGCATCTTCTTTTGGAATCTGGGCTGCCATTCGCCCACAAAATACGATGAAGAATATGCTAGGAGACTTCTCATCTACATTTCAGGCAATCTTTTGTTGCTTTGTTTGTTCTTTTGGAATGTTCTTTGTATTTTAGTTGTTGATATAGTCTGGATATTAATCCATTGTCCAATGTGTTCCCAGGTAAAGATTCTTTCCATTCTGTGGGCTTCCTCCTCACCTAGTTGTTTGTTTCTTTAGCTGTGCAGAAGCCTCTTAGTTTTGTGACCCCCTGCTTGTCAATTGTTGCTCTCATTTCCTGGGGAAGATAATATCTAGTTCAGAGACTTCTTTCCTATCACTGTATCCTGTAAAATACTGCCCGTGTTCTCTCCTAACAGTTTCAGTATCTCCGGTTTCCCATAACATCTTTGATTTGGGATTGGTTTTGTGAATGATGATAGCTATGATTTAATTTACTTCTTCTACATGTGAACAGGCAGTTTCCACAGCACCTTTTTGTTGAAGATGCTTTCTTTTCTCCAGTCTATGTTTTTGCACTCTTTGCTGAGTATTGGATGACTATAGTTATGCTTACTAATTTATTGCTACCATGAGGACCAGCCTCCAGCAGTTTAGGGTTTGAGGGGAGCCTACGGAGTTAGGGAATTATCACTCAACTTGACTCTTCTATTTGACGAAGTAAAACTTAATTTTCTGGGGCTATTAGAAGGGCAAAACTTAACTCTCTTGGGCTGGAAGGAACACACACATACTCTCAAGTTCTTTCTCTGTTCAACTTCTGTCTCTCTCTCACACCATGTCTTTGTTTTTTCTTTACAGCTTATATATCCCAGCAAAATTGTTCAAGCAATATAAATATTACAATGTGATCACATTCTATTTTTTCAAATGAATGATTATAATGAATACAAGTAAAACCATGTTTCTCATTTTCTTTACATGATTAAACATCCCACGTACTATAGATGAAAAACAAATTTTCCTCAAAACCCACATACATTTATATCCAAGCAACTAGTTGTAGGTTAACAGAGTATAAGCAACCAAAGTATTTTTCTTAGCCAGTATTTTTCTTTTACTGGCAGGCTACATTTTGTAGTTACAAAGAAAGGAAGAATGACTTCAATCTTAATAAAACCACAAAGCTAAACTTCTACAGGTGAAAAACCATCAGTCAGCTCAGTTGTCTCTACTTTAAATATTCAGGGTGAATACCCATTCCTCAACAGTTTTTATATCAAGAAGTTGAAGGCAGAAATGGGTGCAAGGAATTAAACATCATCTTTGATAAACAGTCAAGCCTATCAAGAAAAGTATATCAGCCAGCAATAGCAAGGCTGTCATTTTTTTTTGCTTCTTGACCTCAATGAGTCCCTCACTCAACTATTAAAAGTATGCTTTTAAATTGTTTGTCAAGACCTTAACTCATAGCAATTAACAAAAACATCTTAACCTAACCATGAGTCCTATATAAGGCTTTGTTTTTAGCTGTGATGAACACTAAAACCCTTGAACACATTTGCAACACTAAAGTTATAAGAAGTAGAGCAAGCTGCGCTTCTGGTACTCAAATGTTTTTCTTAATTGTTACCTAAGCCACAGTCTATACAGCTCCTCAAGAGAAACTAGCTGTGTGACATTTCCTTGTTTTTACTTTCTATTCTTTTCAACCCTTACTTTTATTGGGGTTCAGGTAATGCTATATCTTGCTTTTACATATATTAGTTTTTCCACTAAGCTAACCTCTACCATAATCTCTTATTATGTTTATTAAAGACTCTCAATAGTCAAAATCCTATTTAGACTAACATTATTATTATATAAAACCATTGCTTTGGTTAAACAGTCTAGTATAGGAGGAAATTACCATCATAATAACCCACAGGTAAAAATGCCCAGTAGAATGGGATATTTAAAAGAGATAATCACTCCACATTAAGAGCATTGAGTATCTCCCCATCCCCATTCACACCATGCCTGATACTAGAGAACAATGGCAAACAGGCAAAGACAGAAATAGCAAGGGACATTATCGGACTGAGGCTCTTGTGGCCTTGCCTATCTGAGCTTCACCTAGTAGAGCTTTGCTTTCATGTGGGCTGATCCCCTGAAGTCAATTGCCACCTACTGTTCCTCTGATGTGGCCACCAGCACTAATGTTTGGGTTGACAATTCTCTTTAAGTTTATTGAGCTATTACTTTTGGTATTTAAAATCCTTGAATACTTGATGAAGTGCATTATTGTTCTTTTAAATTCTATGTCCTGAGATTCACCTAGGTAATTTTCGTTGTGAACATGTCTGTAGGACGGATCAATTTGGGGGAGAGGGTAGATAATGACTTTATCATTTGTGATGAGATATGAGTGTGTGGGACTTTTTTGTTAGCTTTATTTCAGACATAGACAAAGTACGCTGGGCCAGAACACAGGACATTCAGGCTGGTTGGACCTAACAGGTGAACATGTGGGCACAGGATGGCATGTGGGATGAGCATTCTGCTCCAATCCTGGAGTTTGGTGGTAGATGAGGTAGTTGGAGAGGAAGCATGGAAGACAGAATGAGGAAATCCAGCCGGATTCTGGCAAAGGATGTCCAGAATCTGGTTGGGTGGAGGCGCTGGACAGTGATCTGGAAGGGGAGTGTAGGTGATGCACAAACGGGGGGGGGTGTCCTGGCAGAAGCCTAGAAGTTGAAAACAGAGCAGGCAGAAGGGCCAGAGTGGCATGAAGCAGTAGATGTGTCACCCAAAGAAAAATATGGAAGCTTCGGAAAAGTGTTCGGAGAAAAGGATAAGGCAGTTTCACCTGGCTAGACTCTGGGGAAAGATGTGCCGCATCTATCTGGCCTGAGAAGTTGTAAGTCTAGTTTTTAAATTTTAATTGAAATTAATTGCATCACCCCCTTCCCTTTTCTCCATCCAACCTCTCCCATTTTCCACAATCATTCATTCTCAAATCGGTAACCTGTTTGATTATTATTCACATGTCCTGCTGAGTCTATTTAATGTTGCTGGTATGTATATATTTTTCAGGAGTGGGTAACCAATTAGTGTCTCTTCCCTTGCAAAGACTTACTGTCCATCTTTCAGTAGTCAACAGTTACCTGTAGTGCTTTGTCTATGGGGTGAAACGCTATAAGATTTCTCCCTTCTATGGCATGTCTATTGGTATTGTTATTGTTCAGGTCTTAGTTAAGTAATCATATTGTTGTGGCATCAGAGGTGTAGCTTCCCTGTTATTTTCAGAAGATAATCTCACAGCAGACTTCCTGGTCCTCTGGCTCTTCTTCTAACTCCATCTAACAAAATGAACACATTATCCATCCCTAAAATAAACTGTTTTCCTAAATTAATACTTCTGTCCATGCCTGGCTAAACCTGACTCATCTTAGATTCATATTCTCTGTTTCATTCATTTAATGAGATGGACTCCAATTTTCTTCTGTGTACTTTATCACTTGACTCATGAATTCTTACAATAGCTATTGAGTGTCTACTAAGCACAAAACTGGCTTCCTTGTGGAGGAATACTTTCTCAGCCTATATATAGGGGGAGGGCTTCAAGCCTGCTCCAAAATGTGTGACTGTGACAGACTTTGATGATCCCCCATGGGAGGCCTCATCCTCTCTGAGAAGTAAATGGGGAGATAGTGAGGGGAATGCGAAGAGGGGGGGGAGGGAACTGGGATTGGTATATGAAATAATATTGTTTTTAATTTAAATATGAAAATAAAAACATAACTGGATTCTGAGATACAATGGTATTGCCTTTCATCATAGTGACTTCATGTCTAACTTAGTGCCTGGTATGCCTAACTACTTACTCTCAGTTCAACTATGTCTATCTCCCTTTGGGCTTTATATCTTCTGGCATGAGCTAAAGCTAACTCAGAACATTTTCAGGTCTTTGGCTTAAGCATCCTGCCAGAGTGATCCTTGTACGTTAATTATGGTATTCTTCAGCAAAAGTGATTCACCAATACTGTACAGATTGTCCACCTCCCAGCTCTTACTAACATTTTCATAAGACACATTTTGAATGCCATCTCTAACAAGATGCCTTCTTATGGTATACAATATGCTTATGTCCATTTTGAAACCACTGCATTAGGGGCTGGTATTCTCGTGTGTATTTTAATAATTCCAAATGAATATTTACTGACATTACCAAGCCATGAACTTAATCATCATTATCTTTCAATGTGGTACAGACTTTCCCTTGTTTGTTAAATTTATTTCATGATAATTCATCAAAGTCCCATTTTTTAATGTGTCCAATCTAGTAGGGTGTACAACTGTTAGTTGACTTTCATCCATGTAATGGCTCTATCTCTTAATGAGGCACATCTACAATTGCTGTGAATAGAGAAAAGTGTGAGATTCCTCAGAACTTTCTGCACTGGTATGTATTAACTATTCTGCATACTTGCTAAGAAGAGAAAACCTAATTAAAATAATTAGGTCTTTAAAATCAGATAACCCAGCTTTCTGCCTCATAATTTCACATAGGTAACTGAAAACTATCCTCAGGTAACTGAATAACAAATTACAGAGAGATGTGAGTTGAAGCTACAGCTAAAATATTACTTCTTGACACTAAGAATTAGATGTGTGGTTTCTATTTAATATCCCTGTTGATGAAGTGAATGCTGACTCCACAAGTTTCACTTCAGTTATTTTTTGTGATCCAAGAATACATAGAGAAATTTCATACATAGCTCAGAGACAGCACCACAGAGCCTGACCATTTCTCTTAGATCAGCCACTTCTGCATGGTTAGCTTTGGACATCTGAGGAAATGGCCCTTCCCTAGGCTGAGAAGAATGGGAGGAGTACACCATCTAAAATTGCGGATCTGAATCTGTGTAATCTCAACAGCGAGTGTCATAATGGACTACTACTGGGACTTTTAGAGCCTTTCTTCGCAGAGCAAAGTGTGAGGAAATCAAAATAAAACAGAGCTCTTTTGGAAGGGTACAGTTGACACACAAGAAATTTCCTGGTTTCTATTATTTCTATAAATTACAGTGATAACTGGGTTTTGGAAATTGATAGACTCATTATTTGCTTGTATTTGATGAACTTTCAATAGATTCTGTAGTTCACTGTTTTCAGATTCCTATGTCAGCTACCATGTATGTCAATTGCATCCATGAATCTCCACCAGGATGGATTCTATCACCATGGAACTGCAAGCCAAATAAACTCTCCTTTCCATAAGTTTCCTTGGTTTGGGTTTTCATCACAGAAAAAGAAAAGTAATCAATAGAACATCTGACAGATGGTGAGTATCTACAATACACAAATAACAACAACATAAAAACCTAAACATTTAGCAACCTAATTTAAAATTAAACATAGAACTAAGTGGATAGTCCTCAAAAGAAAATACATTTAAAAGTAGTTCAACATTTCTAGCTATCAGGAAAATGCAGATTAAAAGTACTATGAGAATTCATTTTACCCTGATCACAATGTCTAAGATCCCAAAAGACAAAGAATGGTAGGTGCTGGTGTGGAGATAGAAAGCAATGGTATAAAAGAGGAAAGGAGAAACAATAGAACAGGAAGATTTAAATGAGGTAGGGGTATAAGTTCAGGACAGAGAGATAATTATAGGGAGAGAAAACTAACCCCTAAGTATTTTTGAAAAAGTCATGTGGAAACCTCCTACTTTAGAATCTCCCTAAAAATATAATATTCCATGAGAATTCTCCTAACAATCACTTTAGGTTAACAAATATAAAGTTAATGTCAGGCATAGTCTGCTTCTCTGTGTCCTGTTGACCAATGGGGTCCCATAGATCCCCCAAATGATCCAGGCTACTGTCATTCCTCTTAGTTACCTTTTACAACTTTGTGATAATATACACTGCTGAAGACAGTGCGTACTTAGTCATAGAACATGGAGAAGTCAAGCTGGTACTGACCTGGGGGCTTTGTCCCTACTGACTGGCTTCCACAGTGTTGTAAGGTTCTATGTATGCTCCCAATAAAGGAGAAAAGTAATTGTCAATGTTATCCAATTGTTATCCCCGTGATTTACAAATAATGACTACCCTAGCCCACTACTGAAAGAATGGACCCAATACCATGGACTTATTCAACAACTTTCTGACTCGATTGAAGTACTTCTTCACAATGTGGAAACTCTACCTGGAGCCATTACCAGGCAAAAAACCTGTGGTAGACAGGTCATATGTACTGCAGAAGCACCTACTACTCTGAATCTGATAAGTGGACATACCAGTAAACAAATTCCTAGTGAGTTGGCAAAATATTCTTAGATTTTTATATTTCTCAGCTCCTACCAGAGAAATGTCTTTGCACTGTGGCTGGTGATTAGCATAGAGAATTACAACTGTTCAGGATACAGAGAAAAAAAAAGACTTTAGAATGCCTAGGTATAGATGGGACCTCTATACCACATGCCCTCCTCCCAAAGCTCAGGGATAATAGTAGAGGAAAGGGCAGAAAGATATAAAAACCAGATGTGGTAGATGACTACAGTGAAACATCATTTTCCAGAAACAGCAGAAAACTTGCACATGGGAAGTCACGGTGGTTGTTACTGCATGTGCATTGCCTACACAAGCTCAAGCCAGAAGTCTGAGCATGGAGAGAGCAGATATTGCTATTGGCAATTGTTAGCTCTGGGAGAAGGAGGGTCAGTATTTTTAAAAGGTAGGTTGACTATGCTCCAATGGATGGCCTTATGACAAGAGTATTTAGGCATTTCTAATTGGATTTGGTGGGTTAAAAAAAAGATGATACAAAGTTAAATGGGTAGCAAAGAGGAATGTGGATTGAGGATGTGGGGTGGAGGGAATGAATGTGGCCAAATTTAGTTTTTGACAAGATCTCTGTATTTAACCTAGACTTGCCTCTAAGTCATGATTCTCCTGCCTATTTCCATGGACTGAAACTACAGCTGTGCCACCAGGCCCAGCTTATTCTTTTTTTTTACTTATGTAGTGTAATGGGCATCCTGTATTACTTGACTAATTCTCTCAGCTCCAGAGAAGGGGACGCCTCATTCCTTTCCTGATGACAACTCTGCTTTTCCCTTTAGACAGTGCTGGGGATGCCTCCTGTCTTATTGGAAACATTCTCAGCATATAGGGTTAATATGTTTTCAAATTGCTTTTTAGTTAAATTCTCCTGACATCACACAATTTGAAAACAACCTGTTTCTGGCCAGAATTCTGGTGGGTGAGGTTGTGAATAATTTTACAATTATGTATAGCATTTTCCTATTTCAAAAATACTCTATTGAACACCTTTGTGCAGATATTTGTGTAAAATTAGGAGGCTATTTCCATAGGCACATTTTCTAGAATGAAATTTATGATCACCTATCTTCTAACTTTTTCAGATTTTATAAAGCTGACCTTAATATCTTGTAAACTTCATTTAGATACGTCCAAATGTATGAAGGTTGAGATTGCAAACCTATCTCCTATGCTGTCTACTTCTACTAATCTGTTAATTAATAATTCACCTTTGAATTCTTCCACATTTTCAGTATGAATTATCAATCACTGTTTTCAGTGTTCACTTCTAGTATTATCAGGAAAAATGGAGAAATGTATTTCTCAGGGCTTCATGACTTTTCCCTGTCCTCAGTGATTGTATAAGGACTGCCCAAAATGACTGTAGAGTGAGACAGTTGTCTCCAGCTTTTCAGAAAGCTTGGTGAATTCTGCTTAACTGTTGAGATGTATCATTACTATGAATCCAGACTTGTAACTTTCACTCTGAAAACAAACTTGTTAGAGGGATGACAGAAGCAAAATTAAATGGTTGTACTCTCTACTCTACTTTCCTCACTTGCTGGATTGAGCCCCTCTCCATGCTAATTCCTTATCAAATGTGGTCTTTTAAAGTCTTAGCAAACATCGGGTTCCATAACCAAATCTTTGACTTGTATATTTCAAAAACCTAATTTTCTTTCTTGTATATTTAACTTTTCAGCCTCCCTAAATGTTCCCTCCCTATCAATATTTTATTGTAATATAAATTACTTAAAATAGAATGCCCACAGTTTAAGTACAAACTTTCTCTGACTCTTGCATGTATGTGTGTTGTTCCTAGGAATGTATACATTTTCATTACTTCAAATAAGTCCATTCCCTACTGTTAGCAGACTTTTTCTACTGTGTTAGTAAGTTTTTATCATGATGTCAAAATACCTGAACAAATCAAATAAAAGGAACATAGGTTTATTTGGGGGAGATAGGTTTCAGGAGTTTTTATACAACATATGTTGTATTGCTTCTTGGCCCATGTTAAGGCAGAAAATCATGGCACAAGATGTGTGCTGATGAAAAATGGCTGATCTCTTCACAGACACAAGATAGGAAGGGAATGAGGGGGGAAGGAGGAATGTATTTTATACATTTAACTTTTGTAATTACGTATTATCTGTGTGAATTATTTTTGTAAACTGTAAAATAATTGATACATAGTGTTTTTTCAATTATCTTAAGTAGTTGTGTGATTAACATTTATTAAAAACATAGCTTTTCTTTATACTGAAAAGCTTTTGGCCTTAAATCATTGGCTGGACTCTCTATTGCAAACCAATCAATAGATTCATACTGTTCTTTAAAATCTCCCAAAACTCAATGAGCATAACCCAGTTCCACCACTAGAAGCCTGCCCAGCTGCAAAAGATGACCCAGAGGGAGGGGAAACTGTGGTTGGGATGTATTTTATGGATAATCTATTTTCAATTGAAAAAAAGAAAAAAAGAAATGGGGAAATAAGTTTTCAGATCGAGTCTGTAAAGTACACATTTGGTCTTCAAACTCGTTTTGGTTGTTCCAGGTCCTGAACTGTGAAACCTGGTTTTCAATTTCATAAGTGCCCCGGCCTGGATTTGGATTGGGGTTGCACTGGCTCTGTGGTCCTACTCACGGAGAATAGCTATCAAAAGAGAATTGCATCTTCCTAGTAAACAAAGCATGACAAAGCATGTCATCCATCACTTATGTCTTTAAACATTTCTCTCAGCAACAGAGATTATTCTTCAAATGCTTGTGTCAGAAGTTATTCCCACATATTTTCTTATGTGTTTGGGTAGTGATATTTTATGAAATTATTCTTAATTCTAATGTCAATATCAATAAATACTGTAGTTGTTTATATGCCGACCTTTTATATATAAAAAATAGTGTCTGTCAACAGATTTTGATAAGGCCATTGTTCTGCAAGAAAGATTAGAGATATATGCTGGATGGTGATTTGCAGAGGACACTCTGTCCTCAAATAGGCAGAACTATAGCTTTCTTGGAATACCTTCTTGTCGTCACTGTAACATCCAGTATCCAGTAGGATTCCTAGAAGAAGACCCCATTTCATGTCTGTATCTGCCAGACAGACATTAGTCATTTTTGCTATATGCAATAAAGTGACCAGTAATGCTCAAGAGCTAAATTTGTGAGTTTGTTAATTTCCATTCTAGCACCTGTAATGATAATGGAAACCCAGGGATTAAAAACACAGATTTACCACACCCCACCTCCTCCACACACAGACTCAATTCTTCCATCCTTGTAAGAGCAATGTACTTTAAAATATGCACCATTTTCCTAGCACTGCTAGTAAGTTCTTATATAAAGCAAAACAATAGAGAAGACTTTCTAGACATTTAATTGAACTGCTGGAATGACCCATACCCTCTGATGTTATGTATCAGGCAAACAAAGCTCCTGGCCAAGGATGGGACTTAGTGTCTGATTTCCTTCTTCATTCTGGGATTTGATCTGGCTTGAGGTTGAGCAAGTCTTCGGTGTGTTTTTATAACCTCCATGAGTTCTAATGTGCCTTTGTCCTGTTCTCATGGATAATACTGTTTCCTTGGGGTATTTTACAGCCTGAAGGTCTTACAGTATTTCGCTAACCCTAGTTGAAAATTATGCCTGAGCTGCAGATGTGCTGTTGTGTCTGGAGGGCACTGTTTTCTTCTATTTTTAATTTAAATTAAAATAATCTTATTTTAATTGCCAATTCAAGTTCCCTCTATTTCTGGGCCTCCTACTCCCCCAACCATCTCCCCAGTCCACCTCTCATCCACTCCTCAGAGAGGGTGAGGCCACCCGTTGATTTTCCATTCAGTGCTGGTCATTCTCTGTCTTTTATTGTCTGCTGTACTAATTACCACCTATAGCAAATGGAAACTTCTCTGAGATTTTACTTTTAATAGTATGTAGCATTCACTTATGTTTTATGCAGGTAATTTAGCTATACAAACTAATTTATTTGAGTAATTTTTTGTTTAAGATGTTTAGGAGCCAAGAGTATTTTATGATAGAAAAAAATCTGCATTTCAGGTAAAACTGTACATCAACGTTATATATTGCAAACATAGTCTCACTGTGTAAAAATCTAATATGCACATGGATGTCTGTGCATGGAAGAAGGGAACAAAAAATAATCTTGTTTGAGAAGTCATCAGCTGGTTACCACTAAGCACTATAGACAAATGACTAGTGCGCTGCTCTGTACCTCATTAACACTAACAAGCACACATGATCCGGATATCTGTATGTAGTCTTTTAGTTCATAAATAGAAGAAAAAAATATTCTATTTTATTCTTTATCATTGATAGGGACAGAAAGTGTTATGCTGCTGAGGCATTTAATATTTTCCTCTGTGATTTTGGCACTGTAACATCTTGTCCAATTAAAAAGCTGTCCTTTTCCTATAAGTTTAAGAAGTCAGTGCCCATGTTTCACCATGGTGCTTAGCTCTCATTTATTAATAGTTCTCTTGACATCTTATTAAACTGGAGAATATTTCAGGCACACAATCAAATGGATTGTATGAATATCTTTATATTGTCTTAAATGTATTTTATACCCACATAAGCAGCTAATTTTATTATCTTTATTTTGTATATTGTCATGATTTATATGAATTATTATCACCAACATCACTGGAAGCGCCATTCCACAAAAAAAGTAGCCTGATAAAAATGGATCAAAAGTAAAAAATTCACAAAAGAAAAAGATTTTAATCACAGAAAGTATGTGTTTCTCAAGAAAATGAATACACAAGACAAGCAAATAAACCCTTGTCTTTTTTGTACCAAATCTATTGGGTGTGTAATAATAAACATACCTCCATTTTCACAAAGTAGACTTATTTTGTCTAAGTTTCAGATAGTTAACTCACAATAAATGTTTTTATTTAAATATTCTGAATTATACAAAACTCCAAGGCAGTAGTTAGAATTTACTTTCAGTAGAACAAAGTAAAATGACCAGTTTTGAAAGCTGTAGGTGGTAGTTGTAACATAAATTGATGCTAGCACCACTCCTTCTGCCTGCATAGTGACTGAAGCTCTCTTTTTTCTCTTTTCTAAACTTTGCATTTTGTCATCTGTTTTGGAAGAAAGTCATAATATTCTGGGCATTCTTAAAATGTATGAAATAAGTTACATCTTCTTCAGGGTGGAATGAGTACCCAAGAGGTTTGCACACTTCTCTATCAGGGTGTGTCCATTCTTATTAATTAATTTACATGAGTAGTATGGACTCATTGAAATTTCCTCATACAGGGTAGAGAATGGAGTTCATCAATTAAAATGTTAGGCGCCTTCTTTTTATTATTTATTTTTACAGACCCCATTGTTTTCTTAAGTTAGTCTAGCACTTAACCAAAACCTTTTCCTCTTCTGTGAAGACGCTTCACTCACTTGCAAGGCAGTTATAGTCTAAATTCTATCCAAGAATTCTTAGGTCTCTGTGGCTTTAGAAACTGAATGTATTAAAGTTCACTTTCTTATAGGACCCTTGTTCTTGGTAAATACATTATATCAATACTTTGGCACAAAGAATACTATTTAACTATCGTCAAATATTCTCCATGGTTCATTTATATGGTCTCTAGTCTCTGTAAATCCCTGGCAATCCTTACTCTGTTTACATTTCTATAGTTGTGATGTTTTCAGAATGTAATTTATAATAATACATTGTGCAATATTTTCAGACTAATGTTTTATGTTAAAACTACATAGTGAAGATTTATTGTTACAAGCAGGATTCCCCCCCTGCCACTGGTTCCACCGCCACGCCAGCCCCAAATAACACACAGAGACTCTGTATTTGATATAAGGCTGTTGGCCAGTTAATAGTTTCTTACCAGCTAGCTCTGTCTTAATGATTAACCCATTTCTACTAAGTATTTCCACGTGGCTCATCTTACTGGCCAGAGCGGCTGGTATTCCACCTCTCCGGGCTCTCCATGTTGACCCCTCCTTACTACTTCCTCTTTCCTCCTTGTTTCCTAGCCCCACCTATCTTGCATTTCTATTGGCCAACAGGGCTTTATTCATTAACCAGTATGAGAAACATATTTACAGAATAACATCTCCCATCAATTTCTCTATAATTTTCATGACCTCACTCCTTGTCATCCATTCCAAGCATTTTGTACTGTATTTATACATCCACCTTCTAAAAGGTCCTCCTTTTTCTCCCATTCTTTGTCAGATATGTATAATGAAGTTATACATATAATTTCAATTTCTGTTCTAAATAGCAATACAAAGCTTAACTTTCTGAGAAACAACAAGTATCTTCTTAAATGACTGAACCATTTTTATCACCAGAAGCAAAGTGTGAGACGTCAGCCACCAATGGCTTTGTTAGAATATATTTTCTACATTTTAAAAGAAAGCATATTTTAGTGTCTTTCTTTCCTTCCCATCTTCCCATCCCTTGCCACCCATGAGTTCCCTTTACATAACCCCTTTCTCAGGTTCCATATGTCTTTTTACCCACCATCTCCTCTTATCATTTCTCTATCTCGATCTTTCTAGTATTTCAGACTTTATTGATATACTTTCACTTGTTTATGAATGTATATGTATGCATTATAGTGTATGCACCACATATGTAGCAGAACATGTGCATTTTGTGTTTTGGAGTTTGGGTCATCTTGACTAATATTGTAGTTTTGAGATCCAATGCTATCTATCTATCTACTCATTTCCTGTAAATTTTATGATCTCATTTTTCTGTAAAACAGAATAAAAATCCACCATTACATGTATATTTTCTATATACATTCATCTGTTGATTGTTACCCAGGGTGGTCCAATTTTTCTAACATTATGTATAGAGCAGCAGTAAACTTGGATAGCCAAGTATTTATATGGTGGGATATAAAGTCTTTAAGTTATATGCCCTGAAGAGGTATAGCTAGGTCATGTTTTAGCTCTATTTTAAATGTTTTTAAGTATGATTTTAATTGAAATACAATTACATTACTTTCTTCCTTTACTCCCACTAACCTCAGATATTTTTGCATAAACCACTCCTATGTTCCCCAATTCCCAAATTGATCATCTCTTTTTATTATTGTTGTACACATATGTGTATGTGCACATGCATTTATACGCAAATACATGTAAATACAACCGGACAAACTTTTTTTTTTTATTGAAAGAGAATTCTGCCACTTTTTTTTTATTGAAAGAGAATTCTGTCACAGTGTATGATATGTCTGTCATATCATACACTGTTATGTATATAGTTTCAGGGCTAACCACTCTCATTTGACAATAAAGGAAGGTACTCATTCATAAGAGAGACTGAAATAATATGCAACCTGCCAAGGAAAGAAAACAATTAAACAGTTCTATGCAGTTGCAGCAGCTATAAAGTGAAATGGTGTGATTTGTGGACACAAAATCCTTTGTGATGCATAAAAATTAAATTTTGCAGTGAAAATTTAGGTAATAACGACATGAGAGAAGCCATGAAAATGTCATCTGATTATTCACAGGTTATTGGTAGCAGTGGAGATGGAATGGGATGCATACTTTATGATATCCTTTGAAGGACAGATTAGGAAATTCATAGAAAAACTAAACAAAACAATACCAACAGTATGAGCTATGAGGAAAGCAGGAAAAAAATAGGCAAAAATGGAGGTTCAGATTAAAAGCATATATTTTTGAGTCACTGGTGAGGATAAGGATGTCATAAGGGTGTCATTAGTTGGAAATAAAACTCTCAGGAATTAGTTGGTATCTCACCAACAGTGAATTACAAATTGTGTTAAATTGAAGACCTTATTGCAAATCTAGGAAAAATACTTAGGTTGACTATTACAAAAATGTGTTTGTCATTTACCTGACATGTGAGTTATAAATATTACCCATGGTATTATTTACGCTTCAGGTTGATTATATTATGAAAATATACAATTTTGTGAAAACTACATTTAAATACATCATATGTTATATAGAAAGGCGAATTATATTTCCCGTTTATTTTATTTTAAAAAATATCCCCTGTATATGTTTAAACTTGGAAGTAAACAAATATAGCTGGAACTTAATGATTTTCCTTACAATTGGTTTTCCTGTATGTGCCTTCCTCGACCAGCAAGGAAGACACAATGCTCGGACTGTTCTTTAAGCAGCTTTACTCAGGAACCTTTGAACAATCTTCTGACCCTGCAGAAAGCCAGCCCACAGCTTATAAGGCTTTGGGGTAGCCAACACTGGCATGCCACATGGTGAATGTATATAGGTCCACATATGTGGAAGCAAGCCAGATCCTCAGCCTTAACCAAATATGGAGTTGTTTATCACAGAGAGCGCTCACCATCGGGCAGATGGAAAGCGGAAGCCAGTGCCATCTTTAAGGTGCGGCACTTTGCAGCTCTCTACATTTTCCCATCTGGTTTTATTGAAATTATGAATTAAAGGCTTAAACTCTAGTGTATTAACATTTTAATAGCAAAGTTCATAATAGTCTGATAGAACATGCATGTCCCTATAGTAATCAATACAATAGCAGAGGACAATCTGTACTGACTCCTCACAACTTTCGATTTTGCTAACCTAATAGACAGTACTAGTACTGCACTTATGTGGAAGACAATAGGAGCTGAAACACAGATGTAATCAAGAAAGGAGATAGGCACATGCAATGATGAACATACATGTGTGTTCTCTTAAATTAAATGTCTACAGAAGGGACTGTGGCTGGGTGTATGAGAGTTCTGTGTGTAATTGTTAGCATGGATCTAATCCATAAAGAAGCAAAAGTAAACTTGAGGAGAGTTCCTTGTACACATGATGCTTTTCATTGTCACAGTGTGTGTAGTACTTTACAATCTGTAACAAAGGACATAGGAAGGAAACAGTAGGACCTTGGTTATAACTGTGAAGACTGCATGAAAGAGAGCCCTTAAAGAATAAGAAACTGTCACACATGATAAATACATTGTAAGTTATTCATTGTTGTATTCCCCTTCTTATAGTGAGTGGGGAGAATCATTAGCTTTCAAACAATCCCAACTGGTATTTGTTCTAACAGAAATGGACTCTCAGGCAAAGTTAAGACTCTGTGGTATGGTATGTAAAAGTAAGTAGGAGCATTTATTTTATCAGTTAATGGACTAGTCCCATTGATCCTTTGGCAAGCATTAAATCAGTTAAATTGGACTATGTTGGCTATTTTTAACAACTTTAAAAATAACTATTATACAGTTTAATTTTGCTTTTCATGTTTAAGACTTTGAATTCAGCATAGCTCCTTCATACCCAAGCCACACAAAGACACAACTAAAAAAGAGAACTACATACCAATATCCCTCATGAACACTGATGCAAATATACTCAATAAAATACTGGCAAATTGAATCCAAGAATGCATCAGAGAAATCATCCACCATGACTAAGTAGGCTTCATGCCAGGGATGCAGGGATGGTTCAACAAACAAAAATCTATCAATGTAATCCACCATATAAACAAACTGAAAAAAAATCATATTATCATCTCACTAGATGTTGATAAAGCCTTTGACAAAACCCAACACCCTTTCATGACAAAGGTCTTGGAGAGATCAGTAATAACAGAAGCATACCTGAACATAATAAAAGCAATATACAGTAAACCAACAGCCAACATCAAACTAAATGAAGAGGAATTTAGTGTGATTCCCCTAAAATTAGTAACAAGACAAGGCTGTCCACTCTCTTCATATCTCTTCAATATTGTACTTGATGTTCTAGCTAGAGCAATGAGACAAAAAGAGATCAAGGGGATATAGATTGGAAAGGAAGAAGTAAAACTTTCACTATTTGCAGATGATATGATAGTTTACATAAGTGACCCAAAAAACTCTACCAGGGAACTTCTATTGCTGATAAACACCTTCAGCCAAATTGGCAGGATGCAAGATTAATTTTTAAAAAATCAGTAGCTCTACTATATATACATAAGAAAGGTACTGAGAAAGAAGTCAGAGAAATATCACCCTTTACAATATCCACAAACAACATAAAATATCTTGGGGTAACACTAACCAAACAAGTGAGAGATCCATATAACAAGTACTTTGCATCCGTAAAGAAAAAAATTAAAGAAGATACCAGAAAATGGAAATATTTCCCATGTTCTTGGATAGGCAGGATCAACATAGGAAAATTAGCAGTCTTGCCAAAAGCAATATACAGATTCAATGAAATCCCCATCAAAATCCCAGCACAATTCTCCACTGACCTTGAAAGGACAATACTCAATTCTATATGGAAAAACAAAAGACCCAGGATAGCCAAAGCAACCCTGTACAATAAAGGAACATCCAGAGGCATCACCATCCCTGACTTCAAGCTCCATTATAGAGCTGTAGTCCTGAAAACATCTTGGTATTGGCACAAAAATAGACAGATAGACCAATGGAATCAAATTGAAAATCCTTATATTAACCCATACACCTGCACGCCTACGAACACCCAATTTTTGACAAAACAGCTAAAATTATACAATGGGAAAAGGAAAACATCTTCAACAAATGGTGCTGGTTACAACAGGATGATAGGGTATAGAAGCCTGCAGATAAACCATGTCAATCACCATTCACAAAATTTAAGTCCAAATGGATCAAAGACCTCAACATAAATCCAGCCACACTGAATCTCTTAGAAGAGAAAGTGGGAGGTACCCTTGAAAAAATTGGTACAGGAGACTGCTTCCTGAACATAACACCAGTAGCACTGACACTGAGATCAACAATTAGTAAATGGGACCTCCTGAAACTGGAAAGCTTCTGTAAGGCAAAGCATAGATCATTATACTCAAGAAACGTCAGGTCTAGATTAAGACAGGCAGAAAGAAGGATTATGATACCTGGACATCAGAACTTTGTCTCATTTCACATTGATTTTTGTAATTGTTGTAGGTATTGATTCTAGATTAATTGGAATGGTCACTCCTACTGGGGAGTCATAATTTGTCAAGAAAAACTAGATTTTTAACTTGCTGGTTCTCTTATGCACGAGAAGCTTGGGGATTAAATTTTGCAGCTCTAAAGCCCATTTTAAAAAAATACTGAGCAAATGAGAAATCCACAGTTACATTTTGTTAAGTATTTTCATCTAATTTGCAAGCATACATCTCCACACTTCCCACATATTTTATAAGTGCAAATGGATGTTAGGCAGCACTAACTTGGCTGACATAATGTATCTGAATTTTGCAGACCAATGATGGTGAATGTGTGGCCTAGCATTCAAATTAATGTTCACTGGTCCTTTTAATCGGAAGAGTGATGGGTGTTCCCAAAGGAGGGAGGTTTAACAGTTGATGAAAACAACATTAAGGAAAACAATTTTATGATTACAAATGATCAACTAATAATTTTATATAAAAACATTTTCTATAAAAATATATTCATGTTCATTAAAATTGCTGTACCATAGGGACTGTGAGTATGTAGCAGTAAACCAGTTATCCATGGGGGAAATTACAGCTGTGAAGTGTTAATGTACTTACCATCTGATACTGCATAAAAACACTACTTAGACTGTGAATATGAGAAAGACAGAGAGAGAGAGGAAGACAGAGAGAGCAAGTGGAAGTTATGAGCAATGGGAGTTATTAGAAGAAGGAAAAGGAAAAAGGAAAAACAATGTATATATTTTATAATTTAAAATATATTATAAAAATCCAAAAAAACCACTTATATTTCAACTATATAAACATATGGAATTAACAATTTGAAGGTAGGCTAAAATTAAATTTAATCAATTATTAGATCAACATTAAACTCTACTATTGTGATTTTTTAAAATTCAATTCAAATTATGATTTGTCAAGAGACATCTGAAATCAGCAGTTGCAAGCAATTTGCCTCTTCTCTTTATACTTTTCTAATGGTTTCTGGCTGTCTATAGTCATCAGAAACATTTTTATAGTCACTGAAATACACATTTTATTACTGAATCTTTTGCTCAGACATTATCTTGGTGGTAATGATCATGTCCTAAAAGTTAGTCTATCTGTGAAGGTCTTGGAAGCAGTGGACAAGCCTTGCTAATGATTTATAAATAACCACAGGAGTTTTCCTTCGACTCATAAAACGCTCAGCATCCCATTCCCTTTGCTCTGACTTATAACAACAATTTGCCTAGAATCCAACAGCCTCTTTTAATTAATGCTGTTTTCATTCTGACAATATTCTCAATATTCTGTGTTTCTGCTCAATTCAAAGTTACTGTTGTTTGAAAGCCTGGAGTGGGATACATTTTGTAAGATTTGGGCCAGAGAAAGGAGTTTTGCTTTTCTGCAAAATTAAGGACATGGCCATTCATCACCTGAGAAACCAATCACCTTTAGGCATGCTGTCATTCAGATGCCCCAAACCATATGATGAATGTTGTTTCCCTAGGAACAAGGGCACAGTTAGTCTGTGCTGTAAAAGAAATTAACCCTGACAAAAAAAATTAGCTTTGTGAAGGAAAATTTCCACAAAGAACTGCAGCAGCCTCTGCACTGGAAAATGACAAGGTTAATCTGATCGATCTTGTGCAAAATGCTGGGTGTTGTGCAGAGTTGAAGCTCAGTAAATGAGTACTGAAGAGATATAAGTGGGCATTAAGCCACAAGGCAGTACCTGTAAGGTGTCATACTTGGTAGACATGATTATGTTTTATCTTATAGCCTATATAATAAGGATTTGTGAGTACAAAAGGCCATTGTTTTCTTCATATATTGCTATGATGACATTCATATTTGGAAATATGAAATATGTACTTGGGAATTAGATAGAACAAGAGTCAGTCCTTGCTCTTACTTTCTGAACCCTTGTCCTTGGGTGAAATAACTTAGTTTCTATGAACTTTATAACATCCCATTGTAAAAATGGAAAACTGTAACCTAGATCTCAGTGCTGTGTTGGAAAGAGAATGATACAATGTGAGCAGAGAGGTGTCAGAGCTGTGCCAGGTGCCGTGGTAGCTAATTAGATGGTCAGTTTTGTCATATTAGAAAGCATCAAGGACAGGAGTGAAGCACCTCATTGTGTGTGCCTATTGGTGCTTTCCCAGAGAGGATTACCAGAAAGTGGAAGACATACACTAAGGGTAAAAGGAACCATTCCAGGACATGGAATAGCAGGTGGACTAGGAAAAGGACAAAACCAGCTGTGTATCGTGATTTTATCTGTTTCTTAACTGTAGATGTAAGATGACCATACATACCTTCTCCACCATGAGGGACTCAAACCAGAGGGCCAAAACAAACCCTTCCTAAATTGCTTTTGTCAGGCTTATTTTTGTTACAGCAATAAGAACATCAACTCACTAATAATAAAAGCCCCAATGGGTTTCAGGCATTACTCTGAACGTGAATTCATTCTGTGCTACTGAGAACTCATGTCTTAAGGAGCAATAATAATTAATACTTTGGGTCCTGAGTGGAGATAGTTGTTTCAAGTCTTATTTCTAGCTTTTGCTTGTGTGGTCTGACAAAGCATGTGTAAAATGATGATGAAATTTACCTCACAGAGCTATTATGAAGATACAGTTACAAAACTCATAGAAAATATGGTGTTAGGGTTTGATGTCACTGAGTTCTCATGTTGATTTGCTTGAATGTTTTAGTTCTAAAACACAGGAATTCGAAATATTAGTGGTCTCTCTTCCTGCCAAGTCTCCACACTTTGTAAAACACTTGATCAGCTAGGATTGCTTGTATGAACATGTGGAAGGGGGGCATTTTCAGCCATCTGCCTTGTACATGCTTGATATTCAGAATAGAGTTAACTGATTATTTTTTTATCCTACTCCTGATGTCCTCATATGGCGGATTGGAAGGCACCTGTTCATCTGTATACATCCTGCATGCCTTTGTTCAAGGTTATCTGCCACCATAGGCTACCCTCAGCAGCAATGGGGATGGATGGAAATTAAAACATAACAAACTGTAAAAAGCCTTGTGAAGTATTAGACTATTTTGGCATCTATACAAAAAGTTACAGACTGCCTCATAAACTGGACACAGGAATAACATTAGGCCCTAGAATGATTAAACTTTCCTTTTGGTTTTTAAGGAATAGTTGTTCCTATGGCCCCCGTGCTGTTCCCAGTATCACAACCATCAGTGTCACCAACTGTCTCTGTAATTAGCAGCATGTATTGTCAGGTTTGGAAATCAAACAATTCTTAATCATCTATTATGGGAAATGTGAGATATGCCCATGACCTTTGATCATACCAATCCTTGCAAAGCAAATATCTTCAGTCTTACTCTACAGAGTACACATTGAGCTTCGGAAGTGTAAGGTCCTGGTGGAAGGGGCAGAATTGAAGCATTAAATCAGTTCACTCAAATGGTGATTGAAATGATCAGGAAAGACTCTTTAAAAGAGGCATATACATTAGTGACTCAACTTTGATGCCAACTATCAACACATCATTATCTGCCTGCAGTATTCATATAATGTCAGAAGTGTCATTCCCTGCCACTCTTTATGCACTCTAGATAATTGCAAATCTGGTTGAAAACACTTTAAAACTTGGAGTATCAAAATGCTAGAAATACTGAAGAGTCTATTTACTTTATAAAAAGATTCTCTCTTTACAAAATTTTACAACAAAGGCATCCTTATATGCTACAATACATTGCAGTCAGAATAAAGAGTAAAACCTGAAGCAGCACCCGACTAAGCTAATCTCCAACATCCTTAGAGTTTGTAGTTGCTCCATATTAATTCTGGGCAGGTATCTACATATTTTATAACTGTGCCTCTTACTTGGTTTCAGACATGGTCTCCCTGTGTAACAAATACTGACCTGGAATTTTTTTCTATAGCCAAGGATAGACTCAAATTAATGCTTATCTGGTGCACAACTTGGGAACACTGGGATTACAGAATATTACTGGATTTTTTTTACCTATTTTTGGTGAAAATATAGTGACCCTGTTTCAATTTTAAATTCCATTGTTTACCACTAGCATATGAGAATTAAACATACTGTTCATATTAACCTAATGGACTGCAACATTTTATTCAATTGTTTATTACTTCCATTGTTCTATATGAGTAGATACTCACTTCATTTAGTTAAAAAGAGGCCTCTAGTTATTCTTCCAAGTTTATATGTTGTTTACCCTCATTTTATTTTGATATTTTCTAGGTCTTTCTGTATGTTTTGAACAGGAACCTTGTAGTTTTATTATCTTTCTTTTTCTTCCTTTCCTTCCTTTCTTTCTTTTTACTGTTTTGCAAAGAGGACACCCAACTTTTCTTTTGCCATTAAACATGATGTTGTCTATAGGTGTTGTGTACATATTCTTATGTAAGTCAAGCAAGCAGAAGACTGGTCCTAGAGCACCGAGGGGCTTTCTTTTCCTAAAGATGGCCTTGTAAAGCTGAAGCGCCTTTTGTGACTATTGACAGCTTCATTGATTTTTTTTCTTTTTTTTAATATTTGATGAGGAAGATTGCATTTATTGACTTTCAAATGCTCAATTCATCTGTGTACCTGAAATAACTCTCACTTGTTTGTTGTATATAATAGAATTTCATTGAGAATTTTTTCATAAACGTTTATGACAGATGCTTATCTGTAGCTGTTCTTTCTTGTAAAGTGTTTAGCTGCCTTGGGTATCTGAACAAGGCTTACTTCAATGAATAAGTGAGAACATGGTAAGTTTTTATTATTTTATATAATAAAATTTTATTATTTATTATTTTATTATTTAATAACTGGTATTATTTTCTTTCCAGATGTTTACTAGAATCCACCAATTTGATCACATAGATCAGGCTCTTTCCATTTAGGAAGAGTTGGTATTAGTAATTTGATTTCTTAAATGACTACAAACATGTTCAGATTATCTGTTTCTTTCTAGGGAGTTCTGGTAGTTATATCTTTAATAAAATTGGCCATTTCATCTAAGACTTCAAAATCTTTGGCCATAAACTTTCTCATAATATTTGCTTATCGTTCTTTAGTGTTCAAAGTCTCCTCAATGTTGATTCTGTCTTTACTGCTCTTATGGGTCCTAGAGCTTTTAAACATATTCCATTGCTAGCTAGCCTAACTAGACACTTAATCAACTTTATGGATCTTTTTGAAGAACCAGTTTTAAATTATTCTTGCTTATTTCCACTTCTTTATCTGTTTTACTTCTGCTCTAATTTTCATTATTTCTATTGTGTGCTTAAATTAAGATTGTTTTTTTTGCTCTAGTTCCCAGGGGTGGGCATTTTCATTTATATATGTTAATTGTATCAATACCCATGTACTTGTTATGAGAGTTTTTTTGTGGCTTTGTAAGATATGTTTCCTGGAGGAAAGTGAGCAACAAATGGAACTATAGACATGCCAAAATAAAGAAAATTTAATTAAACATAAAGAATGAGGAAGGAATCACAAAAATCACAAAGGCTTTTCATGAGTTATGAGCATTATTATTATGTTATTAGCAGCTATAGAGCATGTTGAAGCACCATAAGAAGACAGGCTAACTGAAATTTGATGACATATATAGAATATGTCTACATGTGTGCCCCCTGCTCTGTAGATGTATGTGTGCATGCATGTATGTTAATAGCAGCTATAGAGCATGTTGAAACACCATGAGAGGAGAGATTAGCTGAAATTTGAAGACATATATGGAATATGTGCACGTGTATGCTCCTTGCTCTTTTACTGTCTCTCTCCTCTCTTTCTCTCTCTCTCTCTCTCTCTCTCTCTCTCTCTCTATATATATATATATATATATATATATATATATATATTTTGTTTGTGTGTTTGTGTGTATGTATGTGTGTATCTTATCTGAGAATCACATTAAGAGGAAGGAAGAAGTGAATCTTGTTGCCAATATCTAAGAAAATTTCTCCAGGAAAAATAAGGAAATTTTTTCTGTAAATAAATCACCTTGTAAAATAATGTTCTGAGGACTCGAAATATGATAGTAGAACATCAAGGGACAAACTGCTCTTGGATTCTGTGATTAAAGGAAACATAACTGTTTATCATCTAAAATTAATTAAGAATACTTCCTGTGCCCTTAAGGCACATGCCAGGATAATATAAGGCCACAGCTTACAGATAGCAATCATAACCCAGTCCAATTTCTTCATGCTGACTGCAATTTAGTTGTTTTTCTTTTAGAAGCTGCCCTAATTCACAGAGTTAATGGGCAACACATTGTATTTAAAACTTCCAGATTTTATTGCAGACTTGTTGTGAATGTAATATACTAGCAAGATCATTCTGAAGAAATATTTGAGAACTTGGAAAAATAAAAATTGTATCATACTGTCTACATTAAAAATTTTAAACCACTGGATATTCAGAGGAGAGCTGAATTTTTATTATATTCATGGTACTCATTTTAATTTTATATTGAGGAAAACTTGATTTTACTATTAAGCAAGATCTTCAAAGTTTTAAAATCAAAGGCAAAGATGTTTTGCTGTTGCAGGTTTTATAAATTTTAGCATATTCTAATGTGTAAGCTTTGTATTTTATCAAGACTTTAACCTTAAATTTGAGGATTCTTATTCATGAAAAGGTTCAGCAAAGTGCAAAAATCATAAAGACTGTCTAATTATTTTCAATAAATACTTATTGAATAGATAATCTCTGCAAACATCGATACTTGTCAAAATAAGTAATCTTGTGGGGAGTTCAGTAAGTAAAGAGATCGTGCAGCAATCCAAAAATTTCTATCACAGAAGAATTGATTAGAACTTCAAAGAGGAGGACTGAGATACAAACATGCAGCGTGTGACTATGGTACTTGGCTATGTTATCCAGCGCCATTTAAGATGTGAACAACATGAGGAGTGTGATTCTAGCAGCATTTGCACAAGCTTGGAATATTAACAGAAATGGGCATGCTCAGAACAAGAGATAAAAAGTATGAAATGGCAGCACAAAGGATATGTGGGGAAAACACTGAGAAAAATACCTGTTGCAAGATGTCTCTATCTGATGCTGAGTGGTGAGGGTGAGCTTGTCTAGATTTTATTGGTAGAATAACTACTCCATATTCTTAAGAAAACAAGAAGAATAACTGATGACAAGTCCAGGTAAGAACCAAATTATGACTATACATTTCAACAGCATCATATTAATAACTTGACAAGATTGGGAGTGATGTGAAGCAAGTCAATCTAGATGAATATATAAGCTGTATCTAGGAAATTTGAAGATAATAATTATGAAAACAAAAGCTGAGCTGTCGAGATGTTCATGTCATGTGTATAGTGGCCAATAATCTTCTCTGGGTTAAAACAAAACAGAACAAAAAATATCCTCTTCTTCCTAAAATGTTTTCCCAAATAGTTTAAATGGAAGTTTCTGCACTTTAATCTTTAAACTTTAAATCTTTCCTCAAAATCCAGGGACAAAGTTAGAAAATGCCACTCTGTGTGTTGAGACTAATCATAATCTTTGTAAAATGTGTTTGTTCAACCATCAGTTTTTAGATGTAAGCCATCTCTAAAAGAAGTCGTTCATAGAAGTTCTGCTGATTATCTTCAGGAAGTTCAACAAAACAAGCAGGTATTAGCTGTTTGGTCTCACAAATCTCATTGATTAATACAAGGTAAATTGGAGAATAATGAACTGAATCATGATCTGAAACATGATGTTCAAAAACTAAGATGCACAAATGATTGGAGTTAATTAGATACTGGAGAGTACTAGAATAGGGTGTGTATATTTTTTCAAGGTCACAAAATTTTCAGCACACTGTGTAAGCATTAAACAAAACATTCTAAAAATACATATGTGTGATAAAAGTAGTAGCAAAATAATGTTACTTAAATTTGTCTCTGTACCAAAACCTTTGAGAGAACAACTTGTTCATGGCTTCAGAGATTTCAGTTTGTACTCAGCCCCTCTATCTGCTTTCAGGCCTGTAGCAAGGCAGATGAGCATGTCTGAGGGTAGCTGTTACCTCATGATAGGATTCAATAAAAGACAGCAAAGAGGCACAGAATTCCCCACTTCCTCAAGCCGATCCCATCTCCTATATTCTACTGCCTTACTATAAGATTTTCAAACTTTGAATCTATTAATAATTTAGCTCATTGATTACATTGAGCCCTGAAGTTCCAATTACTTCCCAAAAGCCTAATCTGTAAACAGTATGTAGAGTGCCAAGCTTTAACATATGAGTTCATATGGGCTGTTTTATATATAAACTATAACATATAACATGCTTATATTTATCTGCCTAAGACATTACTAATCTTGACTCTCATCTAATGCAGGGATCTACATTAGATTTTAACTGATCTGTTCTCACCTGCATCCTTCTGGGAAAGGTCATCTCTCAGATACACCTCAGTATGAACATGTCTACAGTAGCATCCCCCTCATTTTCTCCATCGTTGAAAGTACACAGAAAATAGTGGATATGCTGCAAGTTTAGGAAATATAAAGAATTATGTAGGAAACACAAAGAAGAAAATGCATTCAGGAAGCTACAAAACATTGGATGCTCAAAAACTTCGAGAATATGGTCCACTGATAACTTGAGATTGCATTGTACATGTGATACATCAGATATAAAGCCAGGACTCCCCTCTCCTTAATTCCTCTTTCAAAAACCAGTAAGCTCTGTGCTCCTTGCTTGGGGAGCATATAGGAATATAGGCTGATAACTATTAATCTTCCTAACTTATTCCACCAGAAATTAAAGTTGCTAGTTAGGTAAAGGATTCATTGTAAATAAAGGGCAATGATAATATATATTGAAATAGTAAAGAGCATTGGGTTTCCAACTCACAAGGTTAAATGACAACTATGGAGAGAAGGGATTATAGATAAATATAAAGGAAGGGGGTGGGACGTGGAAAGGACACGACAGGAAATTAATGTAGGAGGGAGAAAGAAAAGAGAGAATGGATGAAGAAATTAGAAGGTCTGGAGAGGGGAGGAGTAGGAGGGCAAGGAAGAGGGAGGGGAGTTAGGGGAAGGAGAGAGAAGAGGAGGGAGAAGAAAGAGAAGAGAAGAGAAAAGAAGAGAAGAGAAAAGAAGAGAAGTGAAGAGTAAGGAGTGAAGGGTTAGGGAGTGGAGGGGGGAGTTGAAGGGAGAGGAGAAGAGAGGGGCAGGTATAAGGAAGAGAAAAGAAAAGAGAAGTCTTGACAGCTCATGATAGCCCACAGGGTATGGAGACACCACAGGGAAGTTTGTGCCACCTGAATTCTCAAAGATGCATAATTTCTCTAAAATTTTAAATATTTTATGTGGTACACAATAAGAAAGAGTTACAAAACCTGTAATAACCAAGTATACTGATGAGGTATATTTTACTGTCAGGAAAGCCAAGAATTACACTGTTTTCCTTCCTTCTTTTGCTTTAGTTTTATATGAGGCTCATGTGATACCTATGTGATATTAGGAGGAAGTGAAATTTTCATTGAAAATAAAAGGATAGATACAGAAACCAACTTACACAAAAGCAGTTGAGATTGAGACAAGACATTTAACAATCATTGTCATCTGGTAGAATATTGGACTCAAACTGGAAAGTAACATTACAGTCATAGAAGTTAGAACACATGTGTGTAACATTGTATTTCAAGGTACAAGAGTATTGTGGAGGACATATACTAGGAAGAATACAGGAAATATAGTTCTTGATGAGTGATATATTTTTAATGCAAATTAATGAGTTGAACCTTTACTTTAAAGAGTCAACATATAATTGGTCTTAGCCATTCTGTATGGAGTAGAATATAATCTCAAAGTTTTAGGTTGTGGTTCTATAATTGCCAACCAATTTAAAATTTTTGTGATTTTTCTTTAGCAATTTTGTTTCTTCTGAGAGATATAGTAGAGAAATGTAGGAGATAAAATTAGTCAGAGAACACACCAAGTAGAGCCTGTGAACATGGTGGGGTCTTTTCCATCCAGGTGGAGTTGAAATCATAGGAATAAGTTTTATAAAGTTGTAATATCTTATAGTCTAATTTAACTTCATCTAATCTAAGAATGTTTTTAGACAAAGTGTAATTTAATGTTAGCTTAGTTTTTATAATCTTCCTACTTTAGATGAACAAATGCTGAAATTATGGGGATGCATCTCCATGTCCAATTATATAATTTTAAAGTGTTATAGATGAAGTAGAGAGAACAGGAGTCAAAATGACATCAAACATCCAAGATCCAGTTCTTATCTCTCTGTGATGACAAGATGATGATGATGATATTGAGGGATTTATGAAAACTCTTGATTTCAGGTTTGGCGTGAAGAAGATGAATCTGGATTTGGCTATGATAATTATAGATTTTCCATTGGGTTCTCCAATTGAAATTTAATCACATAAGGAAAGTAAGATAATCATTAATTAGAATAAATATTTAAATAAATTGAGAAGTTACAATTAGGTATAAAATTTTGTAGTCTCAATAGTAACATTTTTGTTAGATAGCAGTAAAGGCCTGGATAAGAAAGTTTAAAAGAAAATGGGAAGAAGCAAATTAGGAAAAGCTTTCACTACTACATCTAAAATGAAATTTGGGGTTAGTGTGGAAGCACTGGCAAAGTTTTGTACATCTGTATTCATTTCTGAGACCATCCAAGGCCAGGTAACTTCATAGTGGGGTTCAGTTTTATTCATGTTTTCTACTGCTGTAAGGAGATACCTAGAAAATCAACTACACAGGGGAAAATGCAATGTGGCTCATTATTTCAAAGAATTAATTTTAGTGCACAGTCTGTTGGCCCCATCTCTGAGTCTAAAGTAGGGCTGACATCATGGTAGGAGCATCAGACTTCCAGTAACTTAATTGTTTTAACACTTTGCACTGCTTCCCAGTAACAACTCGCTACTAGAAACCTAGCCTTCAATATTCAGCATACATTCTATATCTGCACTCTAATAAAGATGACAGGGCAAGGTAAAATAGAGAAAACACTAACAGATGAAGATAGGGTTCTTCTAATGTTATGTGCTTCGAAAGATGAATGAGGAAAGGATATGAGACTATAATCAATTGATAATCTGAGCTATAAACTTTAGCAGAATCTATAGTAAAGTCAAAGTCTATTGTCTCAGATATAGGTGAGTAAGGAGATATGGAGACGACAACTAGTTCTTTCTCTGTTGAATAAGAAATGCCATTTCCTGGAACTAAAGTATTGACTGATAAGAGCACTTCTTACCCTTGCAGAAGACCCATTTTAATTCCCAGCATCCATAATCAGTTTACAATGATCTCTAACTAGGTCCTAGGAAAACCTACAACCTTTTCTGACATTTTCAGGAACAGACATGGTCCCAGTACATACATATGTACATTCAAGCAAAATACTCTTTCTCACACACATGATAATAAAATAAATAAGTCCACAAAAAGACAAAAATAAAAAAAAAAAATCATCTCTTGAAGATGGTGTGTGCAAAGAGTATTGGTTCATATACTGTAGGCGAATGAATGAGTTATGATAGTTATTCATTCCTATTCCATGAAAGAGACTGTGTTCCCAAACTCTCTGATGAATTTTGAAACTACAGATAGACTCACAGATGATATCTAAGCATTGAGATAACACAGCAGTCATTGTTTGGGAAAAAGAGAGCTAGTAAATGAATGCTCAGCAGATATTACATATGTGGATATGCTGGTCAGAGCAGTGCAGCAAGACATAAGGTTGTGTTACAATTATGCTTTGTGAAGTTAAATATATTCTTTTATATAGTAAATTAACTTTGGAGATTGGGCCATAACGAACAAACCCCAGGAGGGAAGGAAAACACCTTGTGCATATAGAATGCATTTCAGTCGTAAGAAAACATGAGATTATGTCACTTATTTTAGCAACAATTATGAAAATTAATAATTATTTTGTTGTTAATAATGCTATAGTAAACCTAACAGTGTTAAAATTACTTGGTTGATAATCCAATTTTGTGTACTCCAGTAACCTGGTCTTCATTGTCATGGTCACAGTTGCTCACAGGATAATTGAGCAGAGAAATGCTCCTTTAAGAATTGCAGGTTGTCCTAACTTTGTTAACAGTTGTGTTACTTTCATATTAAAATTAGAAAATATGAAATTTCCAAGTAAGAATCTTACACCAAAGGTGCCATATGTAGCTTAGTTTCTTCAGAGGTGGCTGTCATCTGCCTCTTAGAGAGATACCTTTAATACTAGTGCAATGAGTAGTAATTTCTCCAATTGTTAAGTAAAGAGCATACCCACAGAAGCTTAACTACCGGGTTTGCTGAGGTACCTTCAACTTGATGTCCACATTTTAATAAAATTGGTTACTGTAATATGTAATTTCCCTCCTCTTAAAGCATTTTCCCAGCCTCCTTGGAACAATGACACACAGTGGATACTTTCACTGTAATGACACTTTCTGAATCCACTTGATAGCAATAGAACAAAAATGCTTTTAGTCTGCCCTTAAGGTAGCAATTCCTCTGAAGAAAAAAGAATGCATTTTTCCATTTCAATTTTTTTTTTTAGCAATTTCCAATTCAAAATGCTCCATGATGTAGATATTTTCTAAAAGAAGTCTGAAGATAGTCTACTTGAAAATATAAAAGGTCCTCCCCCAACCCCCATGTTCACAATCTGTTGAGGGTATCTTGTCCCTTTCCCCTTCACCAGGGGATCATGTATGTCTCTCTTATGCCCCTCCTTGTTTCCCAACTTCTCTGGAGGTGTGGATTGTAATCTGGTGAACCTTTGCTCTACATCTAATACCCATATATGAGTGAGTATATACCATGTTTGTCTTTCTGTGACTGGGTTACCTCACTTAGAATGGTTTCTTCTAGTTCTATCCATTTGCCTGCTAGTTGCAAGACTTCATTTTTTTTTATGGCTGAGTAGTACTCCATTGTGTAAATGTACCACATTTCCTGTATCCATTCTTCAGTTGAGGGGCATTTTCTGGAGAAATCATCATACTGATTTCCAAAGTGGCTGAACAAGTTTGCATTCCCACCAGCAATGGAGGAGCATTCCCCCATCTCCACATTCTCTCCAGCATAAACTGTCATTGTTGTTCTAATGGGTATAAGAGGTAGGAGAAAGAGGAGGGGAGAAGAGGAAGTGAAGGAGAACAAACAGGATCAGGAAGATTGAGTGGAGGAGATCAATAAAGGAAAGCAAGAAAAGAGACACATCAATAGAGGGAGCCATTATACATTTAAAGAGAAATGTGGCACTAGTACATAGATCTGCAAGGATGACCCCAACTAGGAATCTAAGCAGTAGTGGAGAGGCTACCTTAAATGCCCTTCCCCTATAATGAGAATTATGACTACCTTAAATGCCACCCTAGAGCCTTCATCCAGTAGCTGATGGAAACAAAAGCAGAGATCCACAGCTAAGCACTGAGCCAAACTCCTGGAATCCAGTTGTAGAGAGAGGAGTTATGTACAAGAGGATGAAGACCATGTTGGGAAAACCCTCAGAGACAGCTGACCTGGTCAAGTGGAAACTCATGGACACCAGTTTGCAATCTGCAGAACTAACACAGGACCAAAACCAGACCCCATGAACTTGGGTGTCAGTATTTTATTGAGTATTTTGCATCAATGTTCATAAGAGATATTGGACTGCAGTTCTCTTTCTTTGTTGTGTGGCTTAGGTACCAAGGTATGTGTAGCCTCATGAAAAGGGTTTGGCAATGAACCTTCTGCTTCTATTGTGTGGAACAATTTGAGGAGTATTGGTACTAGCTCTTCTTTGAATTTCTGGTAGAATTCTGCACTTAAACCATCTGTGGCAGAGGGTTTTTTTTGTTTTTGTTTGTTTGGTTTTTTTGTAGGGAAACTTTTGATGACTGCTTCTATTTCTTTGAGAATTATAGGTTTATTTAAATTGCTTATCTGTTCTTGATTTAGTTTTGGTAAGTGATATTTACTCAGAAAATTGTCTATTTTCTTTAAATTTTCCAATTTTGTGGAGTACAGGTTTTCAAAGTATGACCTAATGATTCTCTGGATTTTTTTTTTTGTGTGTCCATTGTTATGTCTCCTCTTTCATTTCTGATTTTGTTAATTTGCGTGTTCTCTCTTTAGTTTTGGTTAGTTTGGATAAATGTTTGTCTATCTTGTTGACTTTCTCAAAGAGCCAACTATTTGTTTCATTGACACTTTATATCGTTTTCTTTGTTTCTACTTTATTAATTCCAGCCCTCAATTTGATTATTTCCTGGCATCTCATCTTCTTGGGTGAGTTTGCCTCTTTTTGTTCTAGAGCTTTCAGTTGACAGTTCTCTAGTGTGTCTATTCTCCAGTTTCTTCATGTGTTCACTTAGTGCTATGAACTTTTCTCTTGGCACTCTTTCAAATTGTCCCGTAAGTTTGGGTCTGTTGTATATTCATTTTCATTGAATTCTAGGAAGTCTTTAATTTATTTTTTTCTTGACCCAGGAGGAATGCAAATTGAAAATTGTTCAATTTCTATGAGTTTGTAGGTTTTCTGTAATTTGTGTAGTTGTTGAATTTTAGTTTTAATGCATGGTGATCCAATAAGATATAGGGGGTTGTTATAGTTTTTTGTATCTGTTGATCTTTGTTTTGTTGCTGAGTATTGTTCGATTTTAGAGAAGATTCCATGTTGTACTGAGAAGAAGTTATAGTCTTTTGTGTTTGGACAGAATACTGTATAGATGTCTATCAAATCCAAGTGGGGCAAAACTTCTGTTATTCCTTTCTTAAATTTCCGCCTGGTATTCCTATCCAGTGGTAAGAGTCAGGTGTTGAAGTCTCCCACTATAAGTGTATGGGATTTTATGTCTGATTTGAGTTTTAGTAATGTGTCTTTTACAAATGTGGGTGCATTTGTATTAAGTGCATAGATGTTCAGAATTGAGACTTCATCTTGATGGACTTTTCCTGCGATAATATGAAATGTACTTCTTCATATCTTTTGATTAATTGTAGTTTAAAATCTAATTTATTAGATATTAGGATAGCTGCAGCAGATTGTTTCTTAGGTCCATTTCACTGGAAAATCTTTTTCCAACCCATTACTTTGAGGCATAGTCTGTCTTTGAATTTGAGGTGTGTTTCTTGTATGCAGTAGAAAGGTGGCTTCTGTCTTCATATGCATTCTATTAGCCTATGTCTTTTTATAGACACATTAACCATTGATGTTAAGGGATATTAATGACCACTGGTTGTTAATTCTTGTTTGTTTTGGATTTGATGGTGGTGGTAGTATTGTGTGTAAATGTGTAAGTTCCCCCCAACACACATCCTGTTCTTCTTTCTTTCTTTCTTTGTCTTTTTTTTTTTTTGGAAAAACCATAGTCCAAAAGACTTGAGGTTTATTTTACACAGAAAAGAAAACACATGTACCATTCTGCTGTACTGTAAAACTGAGTTACATCTTTAACAAGTCTATTATCAAAGTTACATAAAATATTTTTTGTTGATATAAAGTCTAATGGCATCTGTACTCTATGAAGTGTAGATTTGAAAAGTTAATGACTATATTACCAAGTGATAGCCCAAATAAATGATTGTGTACCAGATTACATACATATAAAGTGTTTTATGTACAATACATTCACTCTCAATGAGAAAACTTTTCATTCCCAAGGGAATAAACATTGGCTTTTTTACATGTGCAAAATAAAACATAGATACAGTACATAAACAGACTTATCAGGGGAGGGGGGACTATTATCTCTGGTATTGAAGTTACATAGGAAAGCTGGAAATGTAGCTCAGTGTAAAAACATTTGTGTAGAATGTATGAGATACTTTGACACCCAGATGGCCACACAGAGGGTGGCAACTGAGAAAAAAGGTAAGAGCTCCTCAAAGTTCTATTAGTAAAACAAAGCCATCTCACCCACCCACACCCAACATCACCCAAAATAAAGATTTCACAAAGCTGGTGCTAAGCCACTATGCAATTGTGGTCAAGAACAGAAAACAAGCAGTCTGGCGTGGGAGTGTGTGTTTGTCTGTCTGGCCAATACATGACTAAGAAATGGGCAGGTCTGAAGCTGTAAAGTGCTCCTTACCTTGGCCTAGATTTTTGTACTTGTTCTCATCTTTCTATGGACATCCTTCAGTTGCTAAAAAACTGAAATGTGTAAGGTTTAAAATAAGAGCCCATAATTTACAAACATTTTAAATCTAAGAATTTGGAATCAAAATTAGAGTCTTGTTCCAAGTTGTCATTTTATTCAAGCATGAGTTTCTCAATTTAAGAAACTGCATGAGTCAGTCAGTGGTAGTACTCAGTTTTAATCCCAGCACTTGTGAGGCAGAGGCAGACAAGTCTCTGAGTTTGAGGCCAGCCTAGTCTACAGAGTGAGGTCTACAACAGCCAAGACTACACAGAGAAACCATATCTCAAAAACAAAAACAAAACAAAAACAAAAACAAAAAAACCAAGAAAAGAAATTACATGAGTTTTCTTTGACATCCTAGAGTTGTTAAAAGGGCTAGGTGACAACACAGTTCATCATAAACATACAACGAAAAGTCTAAGAATTCACACAAGATGACACATACCTCTACTCATTATGGACACAAGAAGTGGTGCTTTCCAAAAGGAGGCCATCAAATTCAAATGGGAAAGCAGATGTTTGGGTGACAAATCAACACCTGAGAATTATTTTCTCGGAACCACATATACATATATTTATAATCAAAAACCTTAGTCTGGTGAGGGAATGATGAGATGGGAATCACAAAATGTATATTTTAATGTTCATCACCATTAAAAAAAATAAAAATGAAAAAAAATAAAACATTTTTATAGGCTTAAAATTGTCATCAGTACATTTAGATTTCTGGAGAATGAATACAAATGTAAAATATCTTTACAATAATACAATGTTATTAGGAATTAGCTATGAACTAAGGTTATTTTAGTGAGCTACCATTGTTTAAATATAAGAAAAGTAATTTATTGATCCAAATTAATGAAAACTTAAAAAAGATTTTCATCCAAATTTACATGACCCCACCTGGATATCATAGCCCTAAATGTGGGATGGGGATGGGGGCGATGGAAGGGGAGGGTAGTCAGGGTACATGTGTGGGGGAAAGAGGGTAAGTGGGAGGGAGGGAGGGAGAAAGGAATGAAGTAGAAACTGGGATCGACATGTAAAATTTTAAAATTATATTATTAATAAAAACGAAAAAAAGAGACATAAAGTTAAAAAAAGATTGTCTTCAGAGGACATTATTTGAGAACAGTTTTTTTTTTTCAGATACATTCAGATACTCAAAAATCACTATAATAACTATGGGTTTTCAATTGTATCCTTAAAAAGATGTCAGATTTCCACTTATACAGGAGATATTATCACCAGTGTATTCAATTCCACAGGGTAGACCTTCTTCATTATTATTAAGAACGTCATATATATTAGAAAGACTGCCATTCATTGCTTTTTCATCTTTTTGAAAAGATACAGGCAGACTTGCAAACTAAAACTGACATCTATAAAGGCATGCAACAAAATTATCTTTACAATGATTGTGACGAAGCCACTCAATGACATCATCAGCAGGCTTTAAAAGAATGGCTGAACAAGTCAGAACTGAAGTGGTAAAGAGCACTTAAGATATTGGAGTCACAAAGAAAGTGTTGAAAATGTCCACAGCCTGGTTTAGGTAACTGATCTGCATACTCACACACACCACAAGGCTAAGCAACAGGATCCAGGCCAAGGGGTGCTGCAGAACACGCTTTCCAGCCAGCAATTCCTTTCTTGATGATAATGCCCAAACCCTTCACACAAGAGACCGAAAATGCGCCAGTCATAGAGCAGATTGTTATATACACAAGAATGTTGGTCTGTCCATGCTGAGGTCCTACCACAAAGATGAATTTCAAGGCCACAATGAACACAAATGTTGCTAAGACAACAAAACCTGGATCACCTAACTTATGTGACATTTTCATTTATGAATGACCATAACTGTAGACACCAAAATATTTAGCAAACACTCAATTTTCCCATGAAGATTAAGTCTCTCATTTAGGAAGTATGAAGACAGAATGGCACTTACAAGAACGCTGAGAGCGCCCAGCAGGGTCACCAGTGTGCTGGGTCAAAAGCATATGCAGCAAAGTTGGCCACTTCCCCAGCTCCCATTGACAGCAGCTCTGCCCACCATGACCATTCTTTAAGATATGCATGGCCACCTTGACCTGCTCTCATGGAGCCTTTTCTGGCAAGTCGCAAAAAGCATTTTTCAAAATGTAACTCCCTCCAATGAAAATGCTGGAGGTCATAGTCAACCGGACTCCATTTCCTCTAGTGAGTCCTCAACACCAGAGATTCTTGTATTCTGTTGGTTATGCTTGCATCTGTAGTTCCTGATAATTTACCCAGCTTTTCTATTTCCAGCGTTGCTTCATTCTGTGTTTTCTTTATTGTTTTTATTTCATCTTTCAAGCCTTGAACTGTTTAAATTGTTTCTTTCACTTGTGTCAGATTTTTTTTTGTTTGTTTGCTTTTTGGTTTTTCTTGGCTTTACTTGCTTTATTTAAGAAATTTGTTTATTTCTTGAATTTTTTGGTTTGTCTTTTCCTTCGTTTTCTGTATTTCTTGTTTGTTTGTTTCTTCCATTTCTTTAAGGGATTTTCTCATTTCCTCTTTGAAGTTCTCTATCATCTTCATGAAGTGGTTTTTAGGGTCATTATCTTCTGTTTCATCTGTGTTAGGATGTTCAGATCTTGCTGGTGTGTGGTCCCTAGACTCTGGTGGGGTCATATTGGTCTTTCTGTTGTTGAATTTGTTCTTATACTTTGGTCTTCCCATCCCTTCTTCCAGTAGGTTCAGGTGATGTCTCTCCCTCTCCTCTCCTCTGCTCTCCCCTCCCCTCCCCTCCCCTCCCCTCCCCTCCCCTCTCCTCTCCTCTCCTCTCCTCTTCTCTCTTGGTGGATGTAGGCAGACCAGGACTTAGATGTAAGCAGACTCTTCATGGTCTGGCCTCTCCTGATGCTCTCCCAGAGGGTGTGGGGGAGGGGCCAAGATTCTTCTGTTGCTCTCTCAGTGATCTCCTGGAGGTTGTGTGGTGTCAAGACTGTGATGTGGACTGACTCTGGATGGTTCAGCCTGTAGGGCAGGTATACTACATGCCAAGCTGACCCAGGGAACACCAAGGAGCGAGTGGGGGACAAATGGGTTTGAGCAGAGGCCACACTCATCTCTTCTGGCACTTGTAGACGGTCTAAGACTACTACTCTCTTACAGCTTTCAATACTGTTTCTTTATTCTGCTAAAAGGACCTAATATTAAACTAACTCCTAATAATTTGTTATATCATAGGTTAATGCATCTATCAATCTTCAGCAAACTTGATTGCCATAGATAAAAGTTAACAATGAAAGACACAACTGTCAAAGCACAAAGAATATGAGACTGTTTGCCCTTGGTGAATCAGCTGTGTTCTAGGGAAGTTCAAATGTCCAAGGATATATGGATGGTACAAATTGAACCCTGTATGTTGAGAAAGAAATAAAGACACAAAGTTGTGTTGGTAGAGGAGGGGAGGAGGCGGGTCTGGGAGGAGTTTGGGACAGAAGGTGTATCATAACACATGATATGGAATTTCCAAAGTACTAATAAAAGCAGAAAAGGGATTGCTGAAGAAAAATAGCATAAGTGGCACAGAAAAGCTCCAAAGACTGAAATAAAATCCATCCATTTTCTGTCATCAAAAGACATCTAAAATCACATTTAAAAATGTATGTGTCAACCTGTTCCTTCAGTTTAAAATGTGCAGTGATCTATTTTTATGCTACAAAGATTGCCAGTTTGAAGATATGGCTCTCCACTCTTAACACCGTTTTGAAAATTTATTGCACAGATATGCTTCATGCTTTTAAGAATGAGGACACACCAAACTTTCAGATCTGTTCTATCCTGTAGTTCTGTTCTGACTTCCAGTATCAGAGAGGATTGTTCCCACTGCACAGGCAGTAATGAGAGCAGTTGACTGGCTGACATCTTGTGGGGCATCACACTGCCATAAATGTTACACTAGCCAGCACACTTCTTCTCCTCTCATATCTTATCCCTTTTTGGAAAAGTCAGAGAGAGTGAGAAAAAAAAAACTGTTCTGACAAATTGCCAGTCGTCTGGGGATCTCCTAAGAATTTTAAATGATTCTTGCCAAATGCCTAGCACCAAGTAACTAAGAAGAGCCAATGTAAAAATCACAGGAAGAAAGAAGAGATTTTACAATTTATAGTGTCATGTTTACTGACTTTAAGTGTAAATATGAATTCAAAAAGTAGTTGCTTACTCAATTTGTTCAGGAGCTCTTGTCCTTTTCTCCTTTACTGGGGAAACATGTGTGTCTCTCTTAGGGTCCTCCTTGCTTACTAGTTTCTCTGGAGGTGTGGATTGTAGGCTATAATCCTTTGCTCTACGTCTAATATCCATATATGAGTGAGTATATACCATGTTTGTTATATGCCATGTTTGTCTTTCTGTGACTGGGTTACCTCACTCAGTATGGTTTTTTCTAGTTTCATCTATTTGCCTTCAAATTTCAAGATGTCATCGTTTTTTTTTCTTTTTTTCTTTTTTTTTTAAGCTGAGTAGCACTCCATTGTGTAAATGTACCACTCTATTGTGTAAATGTACCACATTTTCTTTAGCCATTCTTCAGTTTAGGGGCATCTGGATTGCTTTCAGGTTCTGGCTATTCCAAATAATGTTGCTATGAACATAGTTGGACAGATGTCCTTGGTGTATGAATGTGCATCCTTTGGGTATATGCCTAAGAGTCAAATTGCTGGATCTTGAGGTAGACTGGTTCCCATTTTCCAGAGGAAGAGCCATACTGATTTCCAAAAGAACAGGAGGGATCAGGAAGGTAGAGTCCTGGGATGAATAGAGGACAGCAAGAAAAGAGACACAACAATAGAAGGAGCCATTATAGATTTAAAGAGACGCACAAGGATGAACCCAACTAGGAATCTAAGCAATAGTGAAGAGGCTGCCTTAAATATCCTTCCCTTATAATGAGAATGATGACTATCTTAAATGCCACACTAAAGCCTTCATCCAGTAAGTGCTAGAAACAAAAGCAGAGATTCACAGCTAAGCACTGAGCCAAACTCCTGGAATCCAGTTGTAGAGAGAAAGGAGTGATGTACAAGGGGATGAAGACCATGCTGGGAAAACCCTCAGAGACAGCTGACCTGGTCAAGTGGAAACTCATGGACACCAGTCTGACAGCTGGGGAAACAATGTAGGACTGAACCAGGTCCCCTGAACGTGGATGCCAGCTGGGAGTCCTGAAGAGTCTATGGGACCTCTGGCAGTGGAACCAGTATGTATCCACAGTGCAAAAATGGACTTTGGGAGCCCATCTCCCATGGAGAGATACTATCTTAGCCTAAATACAAGGGGGAGGGCCTAGGTCCTGCCCAAAATGACTTGACAGTTTTTGATGATAACTCATAGAAGGCATCATCCTCCCTGGGGAGAGGATGGGGGATGGAATGGGGGGGTGAGGCATGGGAGGATGAGGAGGGAACTGGGATTAATATTTAAAATGGGATTGTTTCTAATATAAATAAAAATTTGTAAAAAAAAGTAATTTCTTAATGATGTTGCAGCTACTTAGTGAACATCCTGGTCTTCCTTGTGAACCTTTGTTCCTCCAGTTCCTCATCTATTGTATCATGTCTAATTTCTACCGTAAAATCCCATTGCCATATTTTAAAGTGGTTTTATGTTCTTAAGACCTCATTTATTGGGAATATGTACATGCCTATGTACAAATTTCCATTCATTTGTACATTTTTCTTACATTACTTTATAGTTTTTAGTAATCTACGAACTCATTCAGGAAACACTTAGCATCCATATTAAACTTTCTTTAATATAATAAACTTTCTTTCTCTTTCTGCTCTTCTGTGATTCCTGTCTCCCCTTGTTAGCAAGCAATTGCCACCAGGGCAGAAACTTAACACATTTTGCCTCTCCATCAAGTTCCCTGCACCTGTGTCATATCCTCTGTTGTTTCTGATAAAATAGTAAATTATTGTTGAATGACTTGAATAAATACTATTAAGACAGTGATTTAATAATCAAATTATTAGTGTCACATGTTTTTCTAATGAGCAGTTTGATTAATTATTGATCTCAAGTTCACTAACACCTTCATTAGTCTCCTAACAGTTAACTGTAAGGCAGTGTAGTGTGACCATAATACAATTTGCCTTCATTTGCCAAGATGTTGATCTCCTCCTGAAAATAATCAATAATGTGATTAAATTAAACTATCACTGTGGTTAGAACATTTTCTCTGTTGTCTTATTTGTAGGAAAAAAAAGAAAATATATTGTCTTTTTTAACATCCTTACTCTTTTTATAATATAGTAACCAATTATTGTCCAAGGTTTAGAATTCTCTTAAATATGAATGGTGTGTTTATAATGGAATGTGAGTATTAATAAAATAAACATTAATTCATTCTGTGAAAGTAAATTATATTAAAATGTCTAAATATCTTGACTATATTGGTTTGCAATCATTTAACATGCTGAAGGCATATCTCAATGTCTAATTGCATTTTATAGATAACTCCCATATTACTACCTTGGATAAGTCTGAAAAAAAACATTAGAAAGGAATAGGGGTATCCTGCTGCAAGACAAAACCATTCTAGAATGATATGTTATGAACTATTAAATAGCCTACAGTAAAGTGATTTTATCTTTGTTGGTAGTAAATATTTTGTTCTTGACAATCCTTATGGACAATTTTATCATATAGTATTCTTTAGTAGGCCATGCCTATTGCTCTTGATATATTAGATATATACACTTTTGAGAATACATGGTTTTGAGGCTAGAGAGATGGCTCACAACCAAAAATATAAAAGAACACATGGTTTTAGTTAGATTATATTTATTTCTCATATGCAATATGAAAACATGGCTGCATTTGTTCCAATTTTGTGCAATAGTTTCTTTCAGGAAAGTAGATGCAATGGGGTCATTATAATATGCAAAATAAGTGATAGTTAAAGAGAAATATAACATGTTCTCTTGAAGATCTTAGATTTTACATAGAAATATAGGATCATTTATGACATGAAAGTAGATATGAAACTATAAGGGGTCATTCATTAGAAACTTCAGACAAGGAGAGAAAGGGGGTAGAAGTGAATGTGGTCAAAGCATATGATATACACCTGTGAAAATGTCTTTGTGAAACCCATGACAATATACAATAAGTATATTCCAATAGAATTACCTATACACATATATGAAAACTGTTCCTGTCAGTTGCATTCACATAAAGATCCATCCAATTCCATTTATTTGGAGTTACAAAAGGAATTGTTTGCTCTATGGAATAATCTGATCTCAGAAAACTAGTAATATAGAATTGGGAATAAAAACACACAGTGCATTTTACAATCCATTTTAGGCAAAATTCTAGACAGTGACCCAATATTCTCATTTCACACTAACTGTGAAACAGGAATGCAGGAATATAATGTAGTTTGTCTTCATGCACAGAGATGTTGACTGCCTCCTGAAAATAATCAATATTGTGGCTTTATAGTCATACACCTGGAGTAATATATAAAAATCCACATTTAAATTAATTTCTAAATTAAATTTTGGTACTTTTGTGAATGTTAAGGTCCCTGATGTAGGAAACAGGAATTTTCTAGAATCTACAAATATCCCACTGAACTCCCTGTGAGGCACAAGGATCCAAAGTCTAACAAAGACAAGTGATTGCATGATGTCAACAACCTGAATTAGCTGGGAAGCAGATTCCTCTCTCAAGGCTGCAAGAAGGAACATGGCTGGTCCTGCCAATCTTGTGAAATCAATGGGCAGAGAGTTAGCTGTGTAGAGGTCTGCTGAGACTTCTGAATTACAGAAGTGTGAGTTAATAACATGCGATAGTTGGATTTTCTAAATTTGTAGCAATTTGTTCCACAAGTAGGAGAAAACTAATTCATGCTCATGAGGACCAAGAAAAAGAGGCAGAATAGGTAGGAAGGACTCATTACTGCTTCCTGAATTTTAAAAAAGCATTTTACCAAATGAGGCTTTAAAGTATTTACTAGAAAATATGTGGTTAATTATCAGAGTTCATTAATGAAATTTCAAAGTGTCTGGGTTTGCTTAGGGGAAACCACAGAGAACACACAGTATTATTTGCATGTGTTTGAACCTAATGTCCAATGTTTACTCAAAACTTAACATTTTATAGTGACAATACAGCTGACTTCTAATCATATTCTTCTGGATTGAAGATGTTTGTTATTAATGTGTCTAAAATTTGGTTTACATGTGCATATTTCAAAAGCTTTGAGTTTTTTCAACTTTCTCAATAAAATATTCAGGGTGCTTTGTTGTGGTATAGTGATGAAATTGCTTTGCACTCACAGTGCAGCCTATTGAAAACAATTCTGCACTCATGTCAAAGATACTTCCTAGAGAGACAGCTATTATATGAGAATGTGTAATAATCAATGGACTTTTAGAAACAGTGGTAGCAGATAAAAGAACAGATGTTAAAATATCAGTGGTTTTCTTTCATAGCAACATATGACATATGCAACTGTGAGAAGCTGTCAGGATACAATAGAAAAGTAGTGTTGAATTACAGCCAGGTCGAGGTTTGAGTTTCTACCACTTGCTGGTTTTTGCTGTTGAATGAGTTACCCAAGCCCTGGTACTTCAGTAGCCTTATGTTCTCAGTCAGTACATTTCCTTCCCAAAACAGTCATATGGATTAAGGAAACCATAAAGTAATGTCTGTACCAAAGTGAATAAAATTTACCTGATAGCATATAGTACCAATGTCAGGAACTATTAGTTGATTATACCCACAATTTTTCACATAAATAGAGAAATATTTTAAAAGTCATGTGGAATTGCAGATGATACTGGACAGCCAAGAACAATGCTGGACAAATTATCACACCATAGTACAGGCTATAATACAAAAAAATAGCAATACTGAATACATGGTCCCGATTTGTAGTTCAGTGAAAGAAACTGAAGATCCAAACATGAATACATGTAATAACAGGTATCTCATATTTGCTAAAGATGCCAAAAAAATGTACTAAAGCAACATTTTGTGCTGGGAACAAATGGTGCTGGGAAGATTGGATGTCCACACACACAGAAGAAGGAGATTAGACCCATATCTATCACCTTGCACCAAAACCAACTCCAAATGGATCTAAGAATTCAATATAAAAAGTAAAATTCTAAAATTTCTGAAAAAAATATAGACAGTACCTTTACAACATACAGGTCTAAGAAAGGACTTTCATAAAACAACTCCATTTGCTCAAGAATTCAGGCAAACAATGAAAGAATTGGATTTCATAAACTAAATGCCCTCTGTACAGCAAAGGAAACAATAGTTGATTAAGAGAAAGCACACAGAGTGGGAGGGAACCATTGTCCACTATAGAGTTGATAGATGATTAATACCCATAAAACAGAGTAAAAAATGACCCCAATTAAAAAGTGAGCTTTTTGTTCTGAATAGAAAGAATACACAAAAGTAACTTTAAGAAGTATTCAGCATTCAAGGAAAATGCTTGTAATTATCATCTGGAATTCAAAAGCTGGAATTTCAAAAGCAAGAAAACAAAAATGGATGCTTATAAGGATTTCAGGAAAGGGACCCTCATTCAGTGTGGTGGAGTTACTACTTGGTGCAGGGACTATGGAATTCAGTGTAGAACATTTTCATAATGTTAAACATTGATTTGCTGTATGATTAATTTATATCGCTTCTCAGAGTATGCTCAAAGCAATCAACATTCTACTACACAGATACTTGTTCATTGTTGTGTTGTGATCAATAGCTAGAAAGAGACACAATCTAATTGACTAATGAGTGACCAGTGAAAATGTGCTACTATATAATATCAAATGCTATTCCACGTAATGATAGCATGTATTGAGTATTTTAATACAAAACTAAGACAAGCATCTCACGTTCTTTCTTATTTATGAATCCCACTTCTGAGTCTTCAGATGGAAGGTTATAGCCAGGAATAACCACAGAAAACAGGAGGGTAAAAAGGGACCATGAGGTTGATGGGAGTGGGAGAGGAATCTTTTGAGAGGGGACACAGTTTCTATGATGGGGGAAATAAGAATAATGGAGGGAACAATTAATCTGGGGAGAGAATAGGGAGGGCAATACAAGAGAGAGGGGTAGGATAAATAACACTGGGATGTTTGGAAAATCCACAGGGAAACGTATTTATGTTTAGTTAATGTACACATATAATATGTAAGTTTATGTGTATACACATATAAATAATTTAAGCAAAGTTATGCTGCTGGGGTGATAATGCTCCCCTGGAGAGCAGTAAACTAGTTGAAATAATCCCAGTTCCAGGCATAGAAGTACTTCCCGTCCAGTTGTTGGCCAGGGTAGTCTAAGAGACTCCCCAAACTAGGTGCTTTGTTGTACTTTCCTACCAGAACTTGAAGGCAAGACCCTACTGCTAAAAGCACCTCATGTTTCAGACACAGGGCTTGGAGAAACCAAGCTGGAACTGACTTAAAAGCCTTATCCTCAAAGACTAGCTCTCATAATATGAGAAGGTGCTGCACATGTTTCCAAAAGAGGAAAACAAGTCCCAACCAGTAGTAAACTGGTGAAATCAAGGGTACAATAGTGGCAGTTTTATCTTTAGCATAACCAGTAGTAGTATAATTGGACTTAAGGCCTTCTCAGGCAATTCTATAAAAATTCTATAAACAACTATAAACATAGCCAACTACCAAAGGCTGATGAAGTCATGGATCCTCATAGAGAACCTACTACTGCTGTTTCCCTTAACCAGTATAATTCTTAACGTGTGTGTGTGTGTGTGTGTGTGTGTGTGTGTGTGTGTGTGCGTGTGTGCGTGTGTGTGTGTGTGTAAAATGAAATGATTAAATAAAATGAAGCCATGAAGTCGAGAGACAGCCAAGGGGAGGAGGAATTTTAGAATATGGAAGGGGAAATGATATAAATACAGCACTCAAGAATAAAATTCTCCCCAAACTATTAAAATAAATGAAGAAGTAAAAGGATGTTTGTGGTCATGCTGAAAGTCTTGAGATGGCAAATTATCTTGCATGAGACCTGAATGCAGTCCAAAGTGCCTTCATAAGTAATGAACAGAATAATATTTGAACAAGGATTAAAAGTCGTTGTGACTAATGGATAGAGAATAAGGGAGCCATTATCAGAAGTAATGTGTTAATCACTAAAAACCAGCCAGTGATCACTTCTGGTGGAGAACAGAGCCTTTGGAATGATTCCAGGCCCACTGATACTTTGGTTCTCATAGCAAATGTGCTGAACTATGTGAGAACACATTGCTGTTGTTTTGAGACTCATCACTTGTCTGTGTGTGCAATATGCTACAGAAGCTATAGAAAACACAAACAACACAGTGCTCAGTGAATGTTAATTTGCTCTTACATCTTTAAACATGTTTTTCTTATCTCTGCTTGTTAATCTTCCAATGTGGCTTCACTCTCATCACAGGAATAAGTTGTCACAAACCTTGGTTCATTGTGTTTGGGCATGCTTCCTAATAACCAGCTAACTGTATTGTATCAAACCAGGGAAAACTGGGTCCTAATGCAGAGACAAAGTTTTATCCCAAATGTGATGTAGTTTGCTCTGGTATTCACATATGACAAATGAAATTTATGCTGACTACATTAAAGTATAAGATCAAAGGCAAAGGGGAAAGATTTATTTTTTACTCTAGAACCAGGAAAGTCTTCATGGAATAATTTACACTTGGGGTCTTCCACAAAGCTGAGCTACTCATAGGTGAAAGTCAGGGCAGGGTCTAGCAGTAAACATTCAAAGAACTGGGGGACAGTTTATAAGTGAGGGCTTGTGAGGTCCAAGACAGAGTGGGAGGGATTGGTGTTTTTACCATGGAAGCAGGGCTGCATGTGTTCATAACACAAAACCTCTAGTTACTCTGTGATTACATCATGCCCATTGAAATCAAGTCTGGATGTTTTAGAATAACTATTGTGTTTATTTTTTTTTTAAACACTGGCATCTAGGGTCTGCAAAGGGGGGTGAGAGTGCAAATACTGTGTAACTTGTAATTAGAAATGACTGAAAAATTAGATACCAGAAGTAAAGACATAAAAGGTCTAAATAGACATAAAATCTGACTAATTATTTCATATTGTTTTAATGATCAAATTCCTATGTGAATTTGATAGAATCAGAGTAGAATGTCAAAGCACTTTGGTTTTATATATGTTTTTTAAAATTGTGTGTTAGAACAAAGCCCCTGTGGCCTTAAAATATTTACATTACTATTTTTCCAATTTAAGGAGATTTAGTGTAGGGCCCAAACCAGCCATGTTTTGGTGTTTTTAATTTTTTTTTTTCATTTAAAAGTCTGTAGAGAAGGCTGAGTTCATGCAGCCGAGGACATGGTTCACAAAGCACAGCTTGCAGCTGTTTTCAGTTTGACCATTAGATTTTTTTACACCTGATTTTCTCCAACTCAATCCACTGCTGTTGCTGTTATGGGGCTAAATTGGAAGATCAATATTCATTATCCTCTGTGTAGATTAGCTCACCTTTTATGCTGATGTAGACCAACTCAGGGGAAATGAGAAGCAGCAAAACCGCTCAGGCAGATGCAAGAGAAGAAACCGATGAAGCCATGGATGAGGACAGAAGTACAAGACAGATTTCCCTGAACCTGGTGTGCATCAACAGTGCATATATCAGTTAAACTGATTATTTGGATTCTGCTGCACACTCTTTCTTTTGACAAATTCCTTTGAAAGGTGGTGTTGGAGAACCAGTTATGGTATTATGGTAATGTTTTTAAATTAATTTTTTAATGTTTTTACATACCAACCCTAGGTCCCTCTCCCTGCCACTCTACCACTCGCCCCAACATCTCCCCATTCCACCTCCCATCTACTCCTCAGAGAGGGTGAGGCCTCCCATGAGGAATCATTAAAGTATGTCTCATTCCCTATGGAGGGATATTCTCATAGCATAGATACAGGTATTAAGGTAATTAAGGTATTAAGGTAATCTTAAGTATTTCAAGGTAATTTTGAAACAGGAGAAATGGCGTATTTAGCCATATAGTGCTTAGTGCTGCCTGAGTTTGGGTTCTCAGAATCCACATAAAAAAATGGGTGCAGAATCAATCACCTATAATCCCAAATATAGCATGGTGAAGTTAAAATATTTACATTACTATTTTTCCAATTTAAGGAGATTTAGTGTAGGGCCCAAACCAGCCATGTTTTGGTGTTTTTAATTTTTTTTTTTCCTGAAGTTGCATCCCAGGAAACTGGTAACAGTGCTAGCTTGACATGAATAGCAAAATCAGACAAATGAGATACCTTGTCTCAAACAAAAGATACAAAGGATCAGAGGACTGACTTCCACATGTGAACACCTGCATCTACATGTACACACACACACACACACACACACACACACACACACACACACACACACAGAGACACACAGGTATCTCGTTTGCAAACCTGTAATGGTGGCCAAACCCCTTTGTTGTTCCATGCAAGAAGTTAGGCAAAATAGAATATAAAGATAGTTAGAGTGACTATAGACAGCAAATCAAAATAATTAAGACTCACCCATTTTGTTTTGTTTGGATATACCACACTTGAGTTTTTAAATAATATATAGGGTATATTTAAAGAATTTAAGAAATAAAATTCTTAAACCCAAAGTTAATACTGAAGAAACAACTTTTCAGATACTTTATTATTATATTTTCAATCAGTTCTGGCATCTTGTCAGCCAGACTTGCTCAAAGTTCCCAAAGTTTCAAAGGGTAAGTCTGACATCATCATGGCAGGGAGCATGGGAGCAGTGGCTGAGAGTTTACAACCTGATGTGAAGTCTAAAGGAAGAGGGAGCTAGTGAGCCTGGTGTGGACTTTTGAAGCCTCAAAGCCCACCCCCAGTGATACATTTCCAACAAGGCCACACCTCCTAATCTTTCCTAAACAGTTCAATTAACTGGGAATCAAACAGTCAAATATATAAAACTATGGGAGCCGTTCATCTTTAAGCCACCACAAAAATCAAGAACACTCAGTCCCAGAGATAATTTACAGTAATAATGATCATTTCTATCATTCCTGTCTTTGTACCAAGAGATTGATTGGTACAAAAACTCCTACCAGTTCTCAACAAAACTGAGGGTGATGGGTGCTCAGTTAACCAATGTGGTACTATATGCGAGCCTCCAACTAAATGCTGTCTTTTATGAGTTCTCTTGACTGTGTTGCCACCTTACAACAATAAAAGGATAACTAAGGCAACCATAAATTACGAAGTCTGGATTAGATTACCATCCAGTTCATCTGAACTCTAAAACACACTTCCATATTCCTTCACTCTTTGCTTCTATAGCCATATTGATTCTTGCAGTGCTTTGTAAGGAATAAATATTTCCAGCTGCGTAGAATATCACAATTCACCTCAGGTGCTATTAATGAAACGATATTGTTTCTGATAATTTTCTAGCATGAATAATTATTCTTCATTTAGGAAAGGGATTTTCATTCTAATATTCACCCTCTAATTCCATTATTGTCATTTTAACAAAATAGATTAAGAGAATTGCAATTTTTATTTTAAAGCATCCAGTTACAGAAGTAACATCGAGAATACCACAAATCTGTGATTAGAAAACACTTTATTATGCTCTTAAAATATGAAAGCTTTTAGTTATTTTCTCTGCAAAGAACCCTATAAATTTCAAAAGAGTATTACTATGAGTTGGAAAGGAAAATGAAACAAAATTAAAATAGTACATTAGATTTGAGAATCAGATCATCCACACTATTCACAATTTTGCATGTGCTTTTAGAAGCTGCACTGCTTTCATTGTCTTTGCTTTGATATGAATAGGCATGAGCGTCACACACCGAATATACTTCTCAGATGTTAGACATTAAAAGAGAATCTAGAAATGTAAATGATTTTAGAAGTAAACAAATGGTATATTTAATATCCTTATAGTTGAAAAAATAACGGACACAGATTTTTAGGATTTTTACATGACTGAATATCAAACTTTTGACATAAAGGAAAAAAAGACTTTAATTTAGCTTTGGACACACTCTCAGCAAGCAAAATCTCACTTCACACAAAACTAATACATTGTATTACTACCAATATGCATAACTACAAATATATGTATATACACATATCTATCTACCTTCATTGTATGTATACACATATGCTCATATTTTTTATATTAATACAGAGTTTAGAAGCAGCATTTTACTGTGGGAAAGAATGAGACCAGAACTTTATGTTTTCCTTTTCTTCACTCCCTCAAACAATATTTTTATTAATTATTTGGGAAGTTAGTACAATGATCCCAATCACACTTCCCATTTCTCCAAACTCAACCCTCCTACCCATGCCCATCTCCCCTCTCCTCAAAAAAACAAAACCCCACACATCAAGTCCAATTTCTCTTGCCCATATACTGACTGGAGCATGGTCAAATCTCAGTGTCCAGCCCCTTAAAGCAAACTGAATCCCCCCGCCAACCCGCCAGAAGCCATCAACTGTGAAGAGCTATACTTCAGCAACTTCATTGTAGATTTTAAGGACTTTCTGTAGTATCTTCCAGTCTAGACTGTTCTTTATGTTGGGGGGCTTGGGGAAGGAAATTATCACGGAAGCCTTCAATGTCTCTCATTCTCAGTTATGAGTCTGCAGTCACTGATACCACTGCATAAATAGCTTTCTTGCTTAAACAGCCTGCAGCAGCATAGATCATAAACTCCCACAGGATTTCCAGTGGCAGCACGGATTTCAACATTGTTGCTGGTGGCAGCTTGGATTACAGACATCAACTTGATCCCTGCTGGCAGTACAGTGCCACCTTCCATAACAGAACTGTTTATATGAGTCTTTCAAGTCACCCATATATGCATGTAAAATTATATTCTTTTTTAATGTAAACAACGCCTATCTATTTGTTAACACTATATAATCGTATTTCTTAGAATCCTCCCGGCTGTCTCTTGACTTCAAGTTCATGGCTTATCTAATATAAATGGCCAAAGGTAGTGTTCTGACAGAAGGCATACAGGCAGTATCCCTGGTGAATTGAAACACTAGTTGTCTTCAGCGGACTCTGAAAGGCTTCTTTCAAAGCTCAAGAGCTGTGCATTTAAAAAGTAGCTTGGCTTTTCTTCTTCTTCTTCTTCTTCTTCTTCTTCTTCTTCTTCTTCTTCTTCTTCTTCTTTTTTTTTAATAAGAGAATGCTTGGAGAGCACAACACTGTGAAAGCCAATGTGGACACTGCAAGATTGTAAGGATCTTTATAATCCCTGAAAATAGGGAAGATACCAAAAAATCCAACTTGACACTCACTTTCCCACAAAACAACAATGATGTATAAACAAAGAAGCACTAGATGGAAGAGAAATTGGCAATCTCTTTAAAATAAAGACTGTCTGACATGAAAGGGAAGCATTTCAAAGAAAAAAATCCTCTTAATAATTAGTAGAAAAAATTTAGTGCCAAGAAGGAAGAAATCAAAACTGCAGCCAAGACATTAAAAGCTTTTGAAGTGTTTAGTATGTTTTCTGACCTGATAAAGAACAATGAAGCTAAAATAGTGAAATCAAAGCTAAATATGGAATGAGGTGAAGGAAAAATAGTGAAATAGTGAAGATAGTTGTCAAGGAGCTCTTTAGATGAAATATAAAAGAATTATTCTATAACGTATCCCTGATTATTACATAAGATTTATCCTGGAAAGGTGACTCTTTGGGATATATACACTACAAGAAGTTGATGAAAGGACATTCACAGTCATGAGTCATATGCAATTTACTGATGAACTGAGATGAGGTTATATGTGCTGCATTATCAGAGATTACTCTGCCCTTTGCTAAAATAAATTTATGCAATTACTATTGTGATAACACAGTCTGAATTTCATTTATGCTTCTGTTTCCAGAAATACTAAAAAAGAAGTAATTTCATGTAGGATATATGGAATAGGCTATCTGCCTTCATAAGGGTTCTGCCTAGACCCAAGATAGCTGGTTCCTTCTACCAATAAAATGTACAATCCTTAAATTCCTTTCTTCTCTAAAAGGATTTAGCTTGTGATTCTGCCACTGCTTATTGACAGAGAACTATGCTTTTATTTTTTTTTTAATCTAATCACTCACCTTTAGAGTAGATACAATTTTGTGGGCCCTGGAGCTTGTTTACAGAAAGATGGCTTTACAGAGATAAATATAAAATGATAAATTCAATATGAAGCTCAGGGCCTTTGGAAGTAAACAACACATCCAAGGGTTTATGTCTCATTAACTTTTAGGCAAATTAGCCCCTGTAATGATTTGCTGCAAATAGCTCCTCTTTACCCCAAATTATGATGCACAATAGGATACAATAGGATGTTCTCTTCCACCCTCATTTCATACCTAAACTGTCAAAGATGAGGGCAATGAAGGACAAATATCTTAAATTCTAACCAGAATTCTAAGGTATATGCAAGAGGGTTAGCAGAAGGTAGCCTAACTGGTCCTTTTTCATTCTATTTCCTACTTTAGAGGTCATATTTATGAGGAAGACAGAAGTCCATTGAAGACAATTTTTCAACAAAATCAAAATACTGTGAATTTCTGCAGATTTTCCACAAAAAATATAGTTGAGTTATATATATATATATATATATATATATATATATATATATATATATGAGAATGAAGTGACATAATATATTCAGGCTGTTATTGGATAGCCTGCCTAAATATTTAATAACCTGTAGATGTTCAGACAACTAGACTATCCTGTTCTAGGAATTACACATGGAAAATTTCTCAAGTCCTGTGTCCTGAAACTCATAACCGTAAGTAAAGAGAGAGGTTATGAATGTTTACCTTATGAACTGTTAGAACATAAGCTTAGTAGACTGATTTAAGTCTACTTCATAATGATTGAGCATAAAACTACAGTCATTTTATTACTATAGCTCTGTAGTAGATCTTGAGATCAGGGATGGTGATACCTTTGGAAGTTCCTTTATTGCACAGGATTGTTTTAGCTATGCTAGGTGGGGGTTTTTTGTTTGTTTGTTTGTTTGTTTTTCCTTATGAAGTTGAGTATTGTTCTTTCTTGGTCTGGAATGAATTGTGCTGGAACTTTGATCAGGATTGCATTGAATCTGTAGATTGCTTTTGATTAGATGGCCATTTTTCTTGTTAATCCTACTGACTCCATTTTATACCTGTCAGAATGGCTAAGATCAAAAATACTAGTGACAGATTATGCTGGAAAGAATGGGGGAAAAAGAGGAACACTACTGCATTGCTTGTGGGAATGCAAACTTTGCAACAAAATATTATGGTTTCTCAGAAAATTAGGAATCAATATGCCTCAAGATCCAGCTATAACAATCTTGGGCATACACCCAAAGGATGCTCAATCACATCACAAGGACACCTGCTCAACTATGTTCATAGCAGCTTTATTCATAATAGCCAGAACCTGGAAACAACTTAGATGTTCTTTTATCAAAGAATGGATAAAAAATGTGTGGTACAATTTTACAATGGAGTATTATTCAGCTATTTTTTTAAATGACAGTAGGACCCTTGAAGATAAATGGATGGAATAAAAAAAATCATCTTGAGAGAGAAAACCCTGACCCAGAAAGACAAAAATGATGTGTGCCCTGATATTAGCTATAAAGTAAAGGATAGCTATGCTACAACCCTCAGCCCCAGAGAGGCTAGGTAACAAGGAGAGCCCAAAAAGGATCAGGTAGATTTCACTGGAAAGGTAAACTAACATGAGAGATCATATTGGGGGCAGGATTGTGGGAGTGATGCAAGAGATGTCTTGATGGGGGTATTTTCGGGTCAGGCAGAAACCTGGTACACATGAATCTATAGCTAAGACTCCAGTGATAGTCAAGAGGGTCCATGAACTGGCCTTCTCCTGTCATCAGGTTGGTGACTACCCTAATTGTCATCAGAGAGCCTTCGTGCAGTAACTTGTGGAAGCAGGTGCAGAGATCCACAGACAAGCACTGGGGCAAGCTTCAGGAATCCTGTTGAAGAGAGAGAGATAGGATTGTATGAGGTATGGGTTTAAAATATCACAAGGTAATCCATAGAGACAACTAACCTGGGCTCAAAGGAGCTCACAGACACTGGGCCAATAGCTATATAGCCTGGATGTGACCGACCTAGGCCCTCTACAAATATGTGACAGTTTTGTAGCTTGGTCTACTGGTGGAACTCCTAGGAGTTGGAGTGGGGCCTGTCCCTGATGCTTTGGAAGGCTTTGGGGAACCTATTACTCATCCTGGGTTGCCTTATCAACTCTTAATACAAAGGGAGAAGCTTAGAATTATCTCAACTTGATATGCCATATTTTGTTGACACCAATGGGTGGCCTGCCTCTTTTAGAACAAAAACAGAGGAGGAATGGATTCTGGGGTAGGGGACGAAGGGAAAGTTGTGAGAGAGGATGGGAGGAGAGGTGGAAGGGATTTGCAGTTGGGATTTAAAATAAATGAATAAATTTATTTAATAAATATTGTGGTATTCTGATATGACCGCCAAAGGCCATCAGCCATGGGTAGGGGAGACTTGGTGGCATGTCCCTATGCCACAATAGGAGAAAGAAATTAAATATATATCGTTTTGTTCTGTGGCAGTCGAACAAATCTCAACAGTAATTTTTCTATTAGGAATAGAGACTCAGTGGAGATTCTGGTCAATGTTTAAAAGACAAGATCAGAGAAGGTAGGAAATAACTTAGAAGCTGACCATTGGTTGTGATCAGAATAGTTATGTAAATGTAGACAGCAAAAGCCATGGTGCTAGCATCTCAGATAGAAATGATACTACCGGATCAATTGGATACAACTGGAAAATTGCACTGTGGCAGATTACCTCTCTCCATTGTGTCCTAAGGCTTTATAGTTAGTCAACAAGAATTATGGAATACTTTAACTGGCAGAAGAGATTTCAAAACAACAAAGTATTATGTCTGTTAAATGAGTACTGCTAGCCAGGAAGTTTGCCTCTGGGTTGGATTTCTGGCAAGGATTCACTGATGGCATGCTGCTTAGTGGAACTGTGAGTGCAGAGCCAAAACAGGGATCTTAAAAAAAATCAAAGTTGCTGGGTGTTGGTGGTACACACCTTTAATCCCAGCACTTGGGAAGCAAAGGCAGGCCAGCTTGGTCTACAGAGCTAGTTCCAGTACAGGCTCTAAAGCTACACAGAGAAACCATGTCTTGAGAAACTAAAAAATAATAAAACTACAAAAAAATCAAACAAATATGAACCTGGAGATGGAGAGATGGCTCAGCAGTTAGACGCACTAGCTTATCTTCCAGAGGACTGTGAGCTCCCCACCCCAGGCCCACTGGACCCAACACCTTCTTCTGGCCTTTGCAAGCTCAAGGCATTTGTATACTGTGGCAAAACCACTCACACATAAAAATAAACTGATACAATTTATTTTAAATACAAATTTTACAATCACTGAAGAAATTCTATACGAAGGCTTTTCCAAAAAGTGAAAATAGAACTACCATACTATTCAGCTACATTATTTTGGGGGTCTATACTAGAAGGAGTAAGTCAATGTGCTACAGAGATTCTTGCGTACCCATGGCTTACTGCCTCACTCTTTGATCACAACAACCAGAGAATAAAATGAAAAGATGAACGGACAAAGAAAACAAATTATTATATATGCACAAATGCATTCTATGTAGCCATAAGGAATAATGAAATATGACTTTTGCAGAATAGTAGATGCAACTGAAAATCATATTTTAATCGAATAAGCCAGTCTCAGAATGACAGCTACCATATTTTTCTTATATGTAGATTTACAATCTAAATTTAAGACTACATAGATCTCTCTCTCTCTTTCTCTCTCTCTCTCTCTCTTTCTGTGTGTGTGTATGTGTGTGTTGTGTTGTGTGTGTATGTGTGCATGTGTGTATGTGTGTGTGTCTATCTGTGTTTGTAGGTCATGAAACTAGAAAGGGAATCATAATAAGGAAGGTGGATTCTCCAAGGAGGTGGGATAGAGAAAAACTGATGTCATACAGTGAAGGAGGAACAGAAGAAAGCCAACTGGGAGAAGAAAGGAAACCCTCTGGAGGGGAGAAGTTTGGGGAAGTCTGAGGGAAGGTAGTAATAGAGAACAATGTAATGACACACACATATACATAATTTAATTAATAAAATTTTTAACAGGAGTAAAACCTACAGCACAAAAAAGCATATAATTTATTACATCATATATTACTGAGTTTAAATAAAGATCATTTCATAGCCTTGAAAGAAAAGCATTTATTTTTTCTCATTTCTTTTATATTTAATATCATCATATAATTACACCATTTTTCTTCCCTTTCCTCACTATGAATTCTCCCATATGTGATTTCTTTCTTTCTTTCTTTCTTTCAAATTCATGGTGTCCTTTTCCATTATTACTATGTGCATATATGTATATATACATATATTCTGAAATACATAAATACAACCTGGTCAGGCTGAATAATGCTACTTTTATGTATGTTTTCAAGTCTGATCATTTGGTATTGGATAACCAAGTTGTGTACTCTTCCCTGGGGGGTACAGTCATAGAGCAGCTGTCATAAATTTAACTACTGTTGCCTCACAACCTGCAGGGATGGGAAGAATAATTTTCACTGAGATTACTTTCATCTGGTTACCAAACATAAACCAGAATTGCAAGATGACAGTGCAACCATGTCCCAAATTTGAAATGACAGTTCTTCCTTTTTGTATAGCACCTGTGAAACTTGACAGTTTTTCTCATTTGAACCACTCTTCTGCTTTTTTTCACCAAGGTAGTTGATAACCAAGTGTATTGTAAAAATTGTTGTTATTTCCTTAGCAACTGAGCAATTCAAAGATAATACAGTATCCAGACTCTCTGTGTATTTTCCATTTTTACATGGCTTTTATTACTCTATATCTTTTACTTCTATTTTTTCATTTATTGAGACGGTTTCTCGGTGTAACTTTGGCTGCCCAGGAATTTACTATGTACACCAAGTTTGCTTTGAAATCACATAGATCTGCTTGCATCTGCCTACCGAGTGCTGGAATTAAAGGCATGTGTGGTTTTTTTCTATTTTTTAAACCATTTTATCCTGTTTCTTTTTCTCTCCCAAGCCTACATATATTTTAAAACACACTGTAAACCTTTAGAGGTTTTTCTTAATCTGAACCTGTCTTTACTGTAAATCTTTATCTTTTTCTGGCTACAAGTCAGAAAAATCTGCTAAGCAACATTGCTAAAATGAAAGCCACAGCTGTTTTAGCTGTCCTCTATCTAAGATGGCAGGGATTTGTTTACCGCTAGCACTGAGAACTGTGTTTACAGCCTTGGTCTATGCTGCCATCAAGCAGCATGCTGCCAGCTTGGAGATGTGGTCACTGCCACTGCTAGCTCTCATACACCCATTAAATTGTTAGCAGGGTTTGCTGCGTGTGTGAGGCAGGAAACCTCCTTAGAGGAGCCATACAAATCTCTGATTGTCTCTAAAAAAACAGAGCCCACCCAAGAAAAATTCTGCTACCAAGAAGCCTTGCTTGTCTCTGTTCTTTTGTTTCTAAAATACCTTTTTAATTTTTTGTCGTTTTAAGTTGAAATCCTTAGTACCCAAGTTGTAGGTGCCATATTGTTACAAGCAGTTTTCTTGCCAGCCTGGTCCCAGAGCCAAATCAGACCCAAATAACACACAGTGATGCTGTATAGATATAAAGCTGTTGGCCAGTTACTAGTGTTTCTTATTGACTAGCTCTGTCTTAAATACTAACCAATTTCTATTAATCTAAATATTTCCATGTGGTCTCATCTTTCTGGTGAGAGGATCTGGATGTCTTCCTCTCAAATCCCTACATCTTGACTCTCCCCTACTACCTTTCCAAGAATTCTCCTTGTCTAGTCCCATCTATCTTGCCTTCCTATTTGCCAACATATTTACAGAATGACATCTCCCATCAGATAAATTCATTTGCCCATATCTAAACTTACTGTGTTTTGTGACATTATAAAATATAGAATGAAAAATATGCAATATCCCGAAGATGCAGCTTTAAGAAATATTTAAACCAAGATTTGATGCAAAAATACTGATTTTTTAAGAGGAGATACAGTAAAAATACAAGCTGTAAGATATTGTATTAAATTAGCAAATTAAGAAATCTTCTTCCCTACTCCAGGACTGGATGAAATAGTCATTTTAATAATTTTGTACCTAGAAATTTATTCTTTTTCAGTTATGAAGGATAATCCAGAAATATGATAGCTGCCTTGTATCATATCCTAGCTCAGGAGATAGTAACAGCTCAGTGGGTTGTTTTGTTTTTTGTTTTTGTTTTTGTGGTATGGATCTTAGAACACATTGAAACTACTTAAAATAGTGTGTCAAATATATCTCTTGGCAGGAGATAGCATGCAATGTTTATTCTTAAAACCAAGGACAGTTAGTAGTAGGATGATTCTCAAAACCCCATAACTTGCCTGGATACTGAATGAAGTATCCAGTTTAAGAATGTGTGCTTCAGTGGGTGCACACAGTTATCTGGGACTTCTATAAAGTCTAGAAACATGTCTTACAAAATAAGCATACAATGCTGTTTGCATGACTTTTCCCTGCAGAATGGAGGACCACAGACCAGTGGCAATTACCTAAGAAGCAAGAGCACAAAAGCACAACTATGCTCAAGGCAACAAGGACACAGGGACAGTGTGGGACAGTATGGGATAATGTGGGGTGTGACTCCCATCATTGCCACATCCCTTTATCCAAACACAATTATAAAATGTTCTTTGTGTGTGTTAGAGAACTCAGGAAGAGCTGTTAAGGGAGTGACTAACTTGTGATCCTTTGGGACCTATTTTGGGAGAAAGTTTGGTTTCACTATCTTATCATTTGGATTAGTTTCACAGCACAGTTCACCTCAAATATTGCATTTTAAAAATTAACTTTCTCAATAACGTGCCTCAATGTTTCCCAATGTTAATAATCTCAAATGCTGAAAATAAATTCAAAGTTTCAGAATGAGGTGTTGAAGGGAAGGCTCCATAGTTAAGAGCACAGGCTGCTCTTCCAGAGGACCCAGTTTTCATTTCCAGCACCCACATGACAGCTACCAACTATCTATTACTCCAATCCAGGAGATCCAACTCCTTCTTCTGGTGTCTCTAAGGCACATATGTGGTGCACAGACATATATGTATGCAAAATACCCATAAACAAAAATACAAATAAATGAAAAAAAAAATAAAGTTCAGAATGAGCTTGTGGATTTTTAAACAAACTACCCTGATGATGAAATAATAACATACCCATTGCAAAGTGTTGTAGCCACAGAGAGGGTGTGTCCAGCTACAAGACTGTTTGTCCATATCACAGATACCTATGTATGAAGTCTTTTACAGAGCTCAGTATTCTGTCATCTGTATCACTTGAATTATTGTGATTTGAAATTAAACTTCAATGCATACCTATTAGCCATAAATGAATCTGTGTTTTAAGAAAGAACTGGTAATTGATGCAGTGGAATTGGGTGAAGCATTTTAAATCTTACCAAATTTAATGCCCTGGACAATCTATGAAACAAGGAGTATCATTATATACACTTCACAAGTAAAGGGACCGAGGCATAAAAATGGAGAACAGAATCACAGTCTGAAACCAGGCATCCCGGCTTCACAGTCTGTGTGATAAACTACTGAAGCATAGAATTTGCTTCCCTGTGAATAGAGGCACCAATAAAAATGGATCAGTGCTTTGAATAAATTTACATGCAGCGTGACACATCTCTGAGTGTATGTCATTTACTAGACTTTAAAAGAATAGAAATGCCAATCACCTCTGACTGACTGTAATAATCACATGAAAATGATCTTAGAAAAGTGAGGGAAGAAGCAGATGTAAAATTTAATTATGACAAAGTACCATTATCTCATTGTTCTATGCAGCATTTTAAAGATAAAGAAACAAGGATCTTTCTTTTGCTGTTGGTTCTGAATTCTCTCTCTCTCTCTCTTTTTACAGCTACATTCATTAAGTAGTTTTGCATTAAATTTGTAACCCATAAAAGAAAAATTAAGAATGCACTATATTAAATCCTGTGAAATCAATATAGTTTTGATAGCTTAATGATTCGAAGCTGTCCTGATTAAAACAGCTACATAAATTAGATGAAAAATAAGAAACATCATTATATCATACTCCTCTAAATATTTACATAAAAACTCTTTAAAATTATGTTAAGGAAATATTTAAGTTTACTGTTACATATAAAGTATCATTTAATGTAGATAACCTGAACACTAAAAGCAATGACAAATCATCTATGATTTGGTTCCTAGAATGTAAGTGTATATCTTTTCTTACTAAATTTAAATACTCAGAAATAGTGTACTTGACAAAAAAAATTGATTCCTACAGTTAATTTGATTAAGCAAAGCAATGTTTTCCAAAATCAGATTTCCAGTTTTTTATTACAAGGATGGTAAAAGTGTTATCTCAATATGAACTGAAAGAGGTAGGAGAATTATGCACTTAATGGACCTGGGAATTTGTTATATTGGAGAACAAACAGAGGTCCAGAAATGTTACATGTAGTCAGTATTCCCTGCTGACCAACTGGATACATTTGATTGCTCTTTTAGCAATCTTTTTTACTGAAAAATGAGTTGGCATTTGGTTACATGTGTGTTATTAAAACATAGACACTATGCTAGGGTTAACTTTCTAGACTGTCAGCTTTGAATTAGATGAATAACTGAATAAATATATAAATACAGAGATTGTTGAACTGTTGCTAATTACTAGACAGTAGAGATGTTCAAAGGAAATATAAGGATACATTAACTCCTTTTGTCCAATATAGTGTTGAGGAAAAGATATATATATATATGACTTTTGTGTTGGTTATTGTTCATTTTCATGGTTTCCAATTGTTGTGTTTTTATAACTTAACTTTCATTATTATTCCCTATCGCAAGACATTGTCAATGCCTTCTTTTTATTCTGTCAACATAGTTTTCTTTAGTTGTTTGGATATGTTTATATCTAGTTACTTTGAAATCTGTTGCGTTTATCTGACACCTGGATCTTAATAGTAGCTTTTATTATTTGCTTTCCTTCCTTGTGTGTTTGTCGAACCTCTCTGCCATTCTGTTTACCCCTCCCCTTTGAACAGAACATCACATGTTGGGAAATACACTGTAGCCACTGTGAATCTCTCCTTCTCTATCTCCTTTCTGGGACGTATTATTTGCTTGTTTATCTGTCTATTGACTTTGGATGGAATATTTTAGTGAAGCCTGTTTTCTTTTTAGCATGCAGGCTCTGAAGTTGCTTCTCACAAATAAAATTCTGCTTGTCCAGCTGCCCCAAGACCAGTCAGCCAGCACTGCAATTTTAGGAGGAGCCATTCATAACTAAGCATGAACTGAGATAGACAAAAGGCTAAGTAAAGCAAAGCAAAGCTTCTGTATGTTTTGTAAAGGTGAATTTAGAGAAATGGAAGAAGAATGCTTCCTTTAATATAATAAGTTTGTAATGTCCAAGTCAATGTAATTGTCCAGAGTTAGACAAGCTACAAGCAAAACCAAAACAAAACAAATCAACAACAAACAAAACAAAAGTGTTTTCTGTGAAATTCTAAAAGCAAATATAAAAGCTCGAGCATCTTTGTTAGAGTCTGTGTGTCCAGCACAATGTGTTGAATTTATTGTGGTGAACTCTATAAGGTGCATATGAAATTCTCATTTACTAAGCCAAGCTAATTTCTCAGGTTCTAGTTTTGGAGGAATACCAAGGGTGGCACAGACTGATAGACATAAATAAACACCATTATTATTCATTATTATCTCCTCATTTCTTCTTATTACCATTCCCACAAGGCTATTATTTTCAGGCAAGGTCTCATGGTGTCCACACAGGATTCCCTAAAGCTTAAAGCTTACTACATACTGGAGGATGACTTTCAACTCCTGTTCTCTCCCCTCCAGCTCACAAATAAAGAGGATTGCAGGCATATACCAACTTGGTTTTCTTTCTTCCCCTAGAATTTGTGATGGTTTGAATAAAAGGCTGGCCTCCACAGGTTCATATGTTTGAATACTTGGTCCTCAGGTAAGAACAGTTTGGGAAGTTAAGATCTATGACTTAGAGTGTATCACTAGGGTCTGACTTTGGACATGTTTACACAAGTTACTTTGAAATCTGTTGGGTTTATCTGATAAACATGGGTCTTAAAAGCAGTTTTTATTTCTTGCTTTCCTTCTTTGTGTATTTGTTGAACCTACCTCTCTGCCCACAGAACATCTCATTTCAAGAAATAGACTGAAATGAGATTTCAAAGGTTGAATCTCAAGATGTGTGCTTTCGGCTTCTGCTTCAGCACCTGCAGGCATTCTCCCCACCATGATGATCATGTACTCTACCCCCTGGAACTGTTCACCCCAAATAAACCCTTTCTTCTGTCTATAAATTGCCATGGGCATGCTATCTTATCAAAGCAGTAGAAAACCAACTTTATATCCATATATTTTTTTCCAGTTTTTATATCTTCTTTCGCATTGCTGTTTTTGGATCATCTTAGATAGATAGTCTACTCCTTTATCACATTTCTATAGGGGATTAACTGTTTAACCAACTTGTCTATTTTATTTCTAGAACCTTCATTTTCAAATGTAGTTTTTAAAATTTCAGTTGTCATTTTAATTAGCTGTGTTTTTTCTGTTTATTTTCAATTGCTGTAGTCACTATTTGCCCTGTCTCTCTGTCTCTCTCTTTCTGAGTCAATATATAACCTGAACAATTCTGGAGCTTTTTATACAGCTTACTTTATTCTTAAACTCATCTTCCTGCTTCTACCTTCTCCTTCATTGGGGTTATAGTTGTATACCACCATGCCTGGTCCTGTTTTGTCTCTCTAATTACATTATTTCAAGATGAAATATAGATTCTCCTGTTACTTTATCACAGGATTCTAAAGTTAATCAGATTTTTGTTTACTTTTAAGCCTAGTGTTTTACATGTTCTATTTTATTAGCATTTTAAATTAAGTACTTCAACCATTAAGAATTTAAAAATCTAAAAACAAGATAGATTGGCTATTGTTGCTTTTTTTTTTTTTTTTTTTTTTTTTTTACCTTCTAGAAGTTGGAGGTAAACCGCTGTTGTGGAAGATACCATACTCTTTCAACATAGGACTTGAAGGAATCAAGTCATATAGGACAAGAAATTTTCCTCCACAAGGATCAATATTTCACAGTATTGGAAGAAGACGGGCAATCTATTTAAAAGGGGAGCAATCAATATTTCTATGCAGCTGACATACCTAAGAACCATAACACTGACCAGTAACCATGGAACTTATATTTTGCCAGTAACTAACAGTTGTATAGTTTGACTTAAAGCCCACTTAGCAAGATCATATGAACATTTTAAACTATTCTTGTGTAGAAGACATATAATCATGAAAAATAAATCATAGTACTGGTTGTGCTAAAAGATTGAAAATAAAGTATATAATATATCAATTAACTAATCAGTTAATAGTTGCTGATTTCTTCATTAAATATTATTGAATTAATTAATTATTGAATTAATAAAAAGGTCCTAAGAGAAATTATTCCACACATTATAGGTGACAGAAAAATCTGAAGACAGGTCTGAATTTGCCTTGAATAAATGTTAGAACTGGCAAAATGAATTGAAAAAGAAAGCTTATAGTTGGTTTTTAGAAAATTTATCCCCAGAGCAACAATAAAGTTGAGGATTTAGTTCCATCTCAGTGTGGGAAAATTATTCTAAGAAAGAATATACATATGAATAAGCCTTGATATGACCAAAAGGGAGCATATTTGGAAACCTTTAAATGATTCAGGTTAGCTTCTCAAATTCTGAAAGGCTAAGGACAAAGGGGAAAATATTCACTAGCTAAGAGGGTTGGTAATGGGGTTCCCTAGAGTGCAACAGAGAATTGCACTCAGGTTAAGTGGAGGAGCGTAATCACAGACCACAATAGTGAGAAGGCAGATCAAATAAGATACTTGTCATTCAAAAATGAGAGCTTTATATTGGGATCAGCATAGTCATCCTTATAATAGAGAGACTGGACATTAAGAACCGAAGACTAGATGGAGGTTGGAGCAGACTTATAATTCATTTAATATTGCAAGAGAAAACAAATGTTACCTGTAGTAAGGTTTGGGTTTCACTCCTGAGATTGGAACTAGGAATTAATTGAACACTCTCGGCCAACCAGACACAACAGTGAAACTGACAAAAGAGACTTAGGAGAAAATGAAAATTATTCCATTATTCCAGGGACAGATGCTTGGGATATGTAGATAGATAGATAGATAGGTAGATGATAGATAGGTAGATAGATAGATAGATAGATAGATAGATAGGTAGATAGAGACTGAAAGAGCTGACAGTTTAAAACAAAGCAGAGGGGTGGGATAGAAAATGAAAAATCAAATTACAATTTAGTTGCAGGAGTTACAAGTGTAACAAATAAAATTAACAAACTTTGAAAAGATTTAACTTTAACTTTACTTCCCCTTTAGTTACTATAAAAGCTGGTGGTATATAGAATGCTGCTCCAAGCTTCAAAATGGAATCTGAACATGTGACTTAAATTGGTGTAGGAAAGGCAAGCCTGGGGGATAGAGTAAACCATCTAATGCAGGGCTTTCTTTATGTGGAGAGAATATCAAGTGAAAAGAGAGAATTGAAACAGGCAAGTGTGATTCCTGGGAGAAATACACTGCCATCATCAGTCAGAAAAGGAAGAGGGATCTAAAGAACCCTCTTACTGTCTTCCTCTGAGAGGCTAATGCAAATGAAAACGCAAAAACCACACAGCCCAGCTAAGCACAAGACAAAAAGGCTAAGAAATCCGAGATACCCAGCTTTTTTTCAAAATCAGTTTCAGATGTAACTATGCAAAAGCCAGTTAACACAGCCATGGATTTCTAGTTAATGTGTAATGCTTTTATCTTGGAGCAATGAAAACTAAATGCAGAGCATCAGTGATTAGCTGTTGTGTGTGTATAATATATGTGTCTATATACATACTCAAATAAATGTTAATAAAAATAGACATACATCCTATATAATATATATATTATATAACAAATGGATATCAGTGTATTGTTTTATGTTATATGATATATAATATGTTTTATATAATGTATGTATTAATCACACGCTTAATATATACATATATATTAAGGAGGCAATATGTTAACTTGGACATTTATTATTTATAATTAAGATGTGATGAGAAAGGCATAAATTAGCATAAGCACCATGAAAATGTTATCATTTAAGAATAGGTAATTCATTTAGAGGTAGATGTAGACAGATCTACCTCTTGATCTACAGAGAAAATTCTAAGACAGCCAAGCCTACACAGTTTTCAAAACATTGTCTTGAAAAATACAAAAACAAAACAATGAAAATATATAATTTTCTAACACTAGTACATAAATTAAATAATAATCACTATATTCTAATAGATTAAGTTATGTTGTTTATTAATTATTAATTAGACATTGAGTTATTAATATATAGTAGCCAATATTAAGAAATATCAAAATGCATAAAATAGTAAAAGAACTAACCTCTGTCTTATAATTTTTAAAAAAAGTAGATGAAGTACATACAATGGATAACTAAATGGATCAACGGAATAAAATAGAAAAAGAAATGATAACTAAATAGTTAATAAGTGAATAGTGAGTCAAAATTGTTATAATGTGCTAAATAAATTTTAACTACTAAAATGGGAAACTTTCATGTGCATCACTATGAGAGAAAAATAATGAAAATAATACAATAATACTTTAAAGAATTAAAATATATTCAAGCATCACGTGTTTCTTAATCAAACAAGAAACCTGGTTGTCTTAAGTTGTTTTCGTGGTTGTTATAAAGACTATGCTCAAAATCAACTTGGGAGAGAAGTGTTCACTTCAGCTTATAGTTTGAGTTTATCAGGCAGGAGCTCAAGGGGGGGGGGGGGACCTAGAGGCCAAACAGAAGTAGAACCTTGTAGGGATGATGCTTGCTTACTTGCTCCTAATGGACTGCTCATTTTCCTTTCGTATACAACCTAGGACCACAGTCCAGAGTGGTACCACCCACAGTGAGCTGGGCTCATCCATATCAGTCATTAATCTAGAAAAGTTGCCACAGTATAACCACAGGCCAATCTGAAATAATTCCTCAATTGAAATTCCACCTTCACAGCTATGTCTAGATTTCAGTCAGGCTGAAAAAGAAAAAGGAAAAGAAAAAGGAAAAGGAAAAAAGCACACCTGGGGTGATGAAATGGCTCAGTATGTGGTGTTTGCCATGCAAGCATGAGGACCTGAGGACCTGAGTGCACATCTATGTCCTCCATGTAATTGCTTGGTGTGATTGTGGCCCCAGTACTGATGGAAAATGTAAGAAGACAGATTATATTGCATGCAGTAAATTATTAAAAGTTAACTGGAAATAGCACCCACAGCTGACAGGAAAGGGCAATCACATATATATTTCTATGAAAATGCAATTTGTTGCTGAATTTGGAAAAAGCAAGCTAACTACATTCATCAAAATTAAAAGTACATGCCATGTTACCCAGCAGTTTCAATCCTGGAAATATGCTTGACAAAAATAAAAACAGAAGTAAAAATGATATATTTACTAGAAGGTTTATTATAGTAATGTTCAAAGCAGGGAAAGTGGCAGTAAACTCAATGAACATCAAAGAGAGAAAGGAGCTGATAAATCAGGCTTCTTTGCATCACAGAAGTTTATAACTATTAATAAAATGAACTGGAGATTTGCCTGTTATCCCAGGATCTCATAATGAGTGAGATGGGTGAAATATAGAAACAGGTTTCTGATAGACTGAATTCTTTAAAATGATGCAATCACAGAGTACTCGTGTCTGTGTGTAAGTACAATTGTGTGTGCTTGTATCCTTCCCCTGTGTAGATTGTTAAATAAAGAGAAAAGATAAGAATCATTCTCAACTCAATTTCATGTTTGGTCAGCAGGAAGGTGTCATGGAGGTATTTAGAGGGAAAAGGAACAATTCAAAAATATTTCTTTTTAAATTAACCAAATGTGAAATTATATACTTATGCATATAAAAATATGACACATAGATATAATTCTACTATTGTGTATAGAAATATGTCACATAGATATAATACTACTAAATAGAAGAAAAATACAATATTCTTTACTGATATTCTATGTTGTCACCTAAAGCAAAATGTTGAAGAATAATGTTTATAGTGTAGTTTTCTTTAAGACATTTTTCCTTACCTGTTTAGCAAATTTTCTTAAGGGCTTGCTAGACCTTAGACACTATGCTAGATACTGATTATTTAATAGTAGCTGACCAGGTACTTATTTTTACAGCCTATAACTCAGGGATAGGGAAATATTGATAGCCAATGAACTTTACAGCAATATGAATATATATACTCAGAATGATGTAACAAAAGAAACCAGTCTAGGCCTGGGTAACTGTTTAACTTTCACAAGGTCTTAGTTTTCATACCATCACTGGGTGAGGAGAGAGGGGGGCAGGGAGAGAGGGAGAGAGGAAGGAGAGAGGAAGGAAGGGAGTGGGAGAGAGAGAGAGAGAGAGAGAGAGAGAGAGAGAGAGAGAGAGAGAGAATGTGTAAGCAAAACTTGAGTCAGCACTACATGAGATCAGTAAAAGAAAGACTTCCACAGACAGAAATGAACAGAAACAAATACTCATTTTTGACAAGAACAAAAAAATATAATCCTGTCCTTTGTTAAATGAGAACCTCAAGCTAAAATGCATTTGGAGACATAGTAAAGACAGGTAATATAATGTTTTATAGAGCAGATCTATAAGATCTATCTTGCCATCTCCTTCCTGTAAAACAGGAATGTGTTGAACATTTAAAATTTTGAAGTACACAATTATCTTATTACTTATTTTTACAAAGATCATGCTAGCTTCTTTGTAGACCATGGTATGGAAGGAAATTAAAAAAAAAATAAGTTGGTTAGTGTTTCAGAGGCTCTAGTGTTTCAGAGGCTCTCTTCAGAACTAGCTACTCTACTAGAACTAGGTGACCTAGATGCTTCTACTAAAAAATAGCTACCTGTGTGATATTAACAGTTAGTGATAAAGGGAAGAGCACCAAATCATTCTAGTCTTCCTAGTAACAATGTGTAAACTCACAGACAGGGAGAATGAAAGTGGGGGAAAAAAAACCATAGTTTTCTATAATCCCAGACTGAATATTGAGTATAGCATGAGATAAATAAAATTAAGTTTAGTTCAATTCTTAACTTGCTTAGGAGGTTATCTAAGGATACTGTTAGAGCATTGACAGGTAACAACAAGGGGAAGCAAATGAATTGATAGTGGGTGTGTTAGGTGTTAGGTTAACACCAAGACAAATTAGTCAAAACATCACAGGTGAACTCTGGAAGTCAGTATAAATGAGACACATAAAAATTAATACCTAAGAATTGCAACTGAAGGCATTTACATACTAATTCCCACCTGCACTCACAGTTACTCCTTCAAAGGTAATTAATTATCTAACACCTGGGCAGAGCATATTCCATTTCAAAGACAGTCTTTAGATAAAGGATTTAGGATCTGGAAGTTGGATGTTATATAGGCAGAGAGTACAAAACTGAGGAAATATTACCAGGCATGTGTGGTGCATGCTATAGAGATAAGGACATGTCTTAGTTAAGGACATTTCTTTCTATTGCTTTGAAGAGATACCATGACCATGGAAACTCTTATAAAGGAAAACATGTAATTGAGGCTGGTTTATACTTTTGGAGGTTTAACCCATTATCTCCCCTTTCAGGGAGCATGGCAGCATGCCGTCAGCTATGGTGAGGGAGAAGAATCTGAAAGTTCTACATCTGTTTCTACAGACACTACCACACTAGGCATGGCTTGAGCATTTGAAACCTCAAAGAACACCCGTAGTGATACACCTCCTCCAACAAAGCCACACCTACTCTAACAAGTCCCCACCTCCTAATAATTGTACTTCCTATGGGCTTATGGAGGCCATTTTTATTCAAAACATTTCATTCTACTCATGAGCCCCAATAGGCCTGTAGCCATATAATTATGCAAAATGTATTTAGTTCAACTTCAAAAATCCTTAAAGTCTGTAATAGTCTCAAGCTAGTTTAAGAGTCCAATGTTCAAAGTCTCTTCTGAGTCTTATGCAATATCTTAACTAATCCCTTATAAAATAAAAATTAAAATTCAGATCATATATTTTCAATAAAAATGGCACAGGCTATATATTACCATGACAATATTACCTTTACCATGTGGAGGAAAGGGAACATTGTAAGGAAATGCGGGACCAAAGCAAGACCAAAGACTAGCTGGGAAAACTCCAAACACTGAATTTCCATGTCTGATGTCAAAATGCTCTTCAGACAGCCAACTCCTTTCACCTTTATTGACTGCAACACACTTGTTGTCTTGGGCTTGTTCCACTCCCTGATAGCAGATATCCAGTGGCTTTGACATGCCCAAGAGTGTGGAGTCTCCAACTCAATCCAGGCTTCACCTTCATAGTTTTGCACAATGGTCTCTGTAGGCCTCCATGCAAGGATATCACTGATATATGCTTGGCCTCAGTGACTTTCCTTAGTTGTAGATTCCATAACTCCCTTCTTGTATCCTTGACTCTAAAGCTTGAACCTCATGGCAAAAAGCTCCCAAGTTCTGTTGCTTGCTAGGGCCAGAACATATATCTCCATTCAATTACATCTTCAGCAGCTTTCTCTTTTGTATGGTTTCCTTCATTACCTAAGCTTGACTATCTTGGAACTTGATCTGTACACCAGGCTGGCCTTGAACTTAGAGATCCACTAGCCTCCACTTTGAGAGTATGGGAATGAAGGTGATTACTTCCATGCCCAAGCCCTAAGATGTTCTTTTATTCCTTTTACATAACTTAGCTAGGTGGGGCCTTGCTCTGAGGATACCCCTCCCTTTATTCCACTTAGCATTAGGCTTTTCTTTAATCTGTTTATTCTTCCTGGTACCCCCTTCCTTCTCAAGTTATACACTTTGTATTTTTCCTAGCTTAGGGAGCGCCTTTTCATTATAAATCAGCATAGGATTAGAAACAAATAACCACATGGCACAGTCAATTCTAGACTGCTTTGAGATTTTTCTCTACCAACACAATAAATTCAAAACTCTTCAACTTAGCCTTCGGCAGACTTTTTGTACAAGGGCAAAAAGCAGCCACATACTTGGCCAAGATAGCACAAGAATCATAGCTAGGCTACACACTAAAGTTATTGTCCTCTGCAACCTCTTGAGCCAGGCCCACACAGTTAAAATCACCCTCAGCACCACTGTCTTCCAAGTTCCTAGTAGGGTCACACATTAAGCCCCACTTAGTATTCAACTGGTTTCTAACCCAAATTCCCAAAGTCTACATTCCTCCAAACAAAAGCATAGTCAAGTCTATCACAGCAGTACTCCAATCCCTGGTACCAACTTCTATCTTAGTTAGGATTTCTATTGATGTGAAGAGACACTATGACCATGGCAACTCTTATAATGGAAAACATTTAATTGGGGCTGGTTTAAAGTTTCAGGTATTTATGCATTACCATCATGGCAGGAATCATGGCAGTGATGGGAGATATTATTCTGTAAATATGTTTCTCATACTGGTTAATGAATAAAGCACTGTTGGCCAATAGGAAAGCAAGATAGGCAGGGTTAGAAGATGAGGAGGAAAGAGGAAGGAGTAAGAAGGAGTCAACATGGAGAGCCTAAAGAGAACAGCATGCCAGCCCATCGCACCCCGGTAAGATGACCACGTGGAAATACTTAGAATAGTAGAAGTGGGTTAATCATTAAGACAGAGCTAGCCAATAAGAAACTAGTAACTGGCCAACAAAATTATATCAAATACAGAGTCTCTGCTTGTTATTGGGGGCTGGCGTGGTGGCGGGGTCAGACTGCAGCAGGAAAAACCTCATAACAAATGGTGTCAGAAATGGAACTGAAGATTTTGACTTAAAACTTAACAAAAGTTTAAAAAATAGGTTTTAGAAACAAAGGAACAAAGACAAACAAGACTTCTTGGTAGCAGCATTTTTCTCAGTTGGACTTTGTTTTGCTAGAGACAGAGATTTGCGCGGCTTCTTTAATGGAGGTTTCCAAAATTAGCATAAGCGGCAAAAAACCACATTGCTTTTAAAGAACTCTGCTAAGAATTCATTGGTGTGTATGAGAGCTGGCAATGAAGGTTTACAGTGTGTTTTAAAATATATGTTGGCTTAGGAGAGAAAAAGAAACAGGATACAATGTTTTTTTTTGTTGTTGTTTTTTTTTTTTTTTTTAAATTAAAGTAACTGGGTATGGCGGCACACACCTTTAATTCCAACACTCAGGAGAAAGAGGCAAGCAAATCTCTTGTGATTTCAAAGGAAAGATGATATGCAGCTTGAATTTCAGGACAGATAAAAGTTACACAGAGAAATCCTGTATCAAAATATGTAAAAATAAAAATAAAGGAAATAGAGTAATATAAAAGCCACGTAAAGAAGGAAAGCACACAGAAACTTTGGATACTAAACACAATTCTATTGTCTTTAAATTATTTGACTGCTGAGGAAATAACAACAGTTAAAGGAAATACTGATGGATTAATTTAATTTATATATTTTGAAAATGCTTTGACTCCAAAATTTAAGTTCAAGGACAAGTTACTGGGGAAAAGGATTTCTAATTTTGTTTCCACAGAAAATGAAAAGCTGTGGATTCCTTCCAGACTAATGTGGTTTGATCAAGTAAGACACACTGAAGCAACGTCAATGGAACAATGCAGCCTTGCAGACCACTACAGCCAGGATTTCTGAGTCTTCTTAGGATTCCCCCATGACAGCGCCCCCTACCAGCAGGAAGTTGTTGGAAAGAACGACACCCAAATTCCCATATATTGTTCATAAATGTTTGTTTTCATTTAAATGGGCTTGCTTATAAAAGGTTAATGACCACAAGCAATCTATACCATGAATGCTTTGTTTTGGAATGGATTTTCACTTATTGATGCAAATTTAAGGTCAATTTTGTGATATGTATATTTCTCCTCTTGTTTAGGTATTGTGTTTATATAGCGCATTGAAAAATGTATAATTTAGTACAGATTATAGAGAGTTACCTATGATAGTCAAAACTTGGAATTAAGTTAGTTAGGATTTCTAGATATGCAGAGATGTATTTGAGATGAATAGGCATTCTTCAAACCTTTCAAAGACCTATAAAATATGGCATTTAAAATGGTTTAGGGTTTTTTTTGACAGTGAGACACAACTGCTCCTGGTAACACCACCTACGTCAGAAAGGACGTAGTTATTACGAGTATTAAATGTGTTATGGAGTTTGCTTCTAATATGGCAAGACTAGCAATTTGGGCAAGATACTGCTCTTGTCTGAATTCTTTGACTTGATGCTGTATAAACTGGACATGCAGGTCCCACAGGAAAGTGATTGCTGATACAAGATGGACAGTGCTACAAGATTCCTGCTTCATGGAAGAGTCTGCCAGACAGTCTGCAGGACACAGAGAAAGGTGACTGACAAACTGCCAATTCAAGTTTCCTGCTTTGCTAAGGAGTCGGCCAGACACACTATGGCCTATGGGCTGAAAATGGAACTTTACAGAAGGACTTCGGGTGACTGACCAGGCAAGATGTCTCTGTCATTTCTAGAGTTTATATATTATCCTTCTGTGGTCTTTGAAGGAGTTGAAGACAGGTAGTTATGGTTATAGTTTTCCTTAGTTAGGATTAAAGAATGTTACATATAAGATTTTAGACTCACAAAGATAGGATAGATAATGAAATAGTTTCTTTAAATCTTGCTAAATGTTAATGGACTAAATATTGCTAACTGTGATTCTTATTTGATAACTGTTGTGTGATATATTTTTGCTATGTTAAGTTTCAAACCCTACTTTTTATATTAGACAGAAAAGAGAAGATGATGGGAGATGTTATTCTGTAAATATATTTCTCATACTGATTAATGAATAAGGCATTGTTGGCCAATAGGAAAGCAAGATAGGCAGGGCTAGGAAACTAGGAGTAAGGAGGAGTCAACACGGAGAGCCTAAGGAGAACAGTATGCCGGCCTGTCGCTCCCCAGTAAGATTACCACGAGGAAATACTTAGAATAGTAGAAATGGGTTAATTATTAAGACAGAGTTAGCCGATAAGAAATTTGTAACTGGCTGACAAAATTATATCAAATACAGAGTCTCTGCTTGTTATTGGGGGGCAGGCGTGGCGGCGGGACCAGACCAGCAGCGGGAAAAACCTATTGGTAACAAGGTAGCATTCAGCATAAATAGCTGAGAATTCTGCATCTGAATCCAAAGGCAGCAAGAAATGACTTCTATACTCAGCATTGCTTGAAAATCTGGAACCTCAAAGCCCATCCCCTAGTTACACACATACTCCAACAAGACCACACCTCTTAAAAGTGCCACTCCCTATGGGCCTATGGGATCAATTTTATTTAAACCACTACAGGATACGATGTAATTAAAGCATAAGCTTAGGGAATTGGAGTTTCCACATCCTATGAAACACAGGAGAGGAAGTTTCAAGTGTGTACTTGGATAGGTAAGAATGAAGTATGGAAAACTGTGCTTGAGCAATCACCAGATGATAAGAAATGAGAAACGAGGACATGTTTTAATAAAAATGGCATAGCAGTGTAAATAAGGAGACTTTGTGTTGATTATTGCCCTCTGTAGCATAAGAGCTTCCATCGCAAAGAAAGAAACTGACAAAGGAGACTGCAAAGTGTAGCCCAAAAATAGTAAATCTGGGAGAGAGCAAAGTCAAGAGCAGAGAAGCAAGATATTTGAATAAAACCACTTTGTGAGTAATACTAAATAGCAAGAAGGGACAGTAAGAGATTCCCCAACAAAAATTCAACTAACAGCTATCTATAGATAGGAACACCTTAGTGGAAACTCCACCAACTGAGTAATAAACTTGAAACAGTTTGTTTTTTTTTTTTGTTTTTATTTTTTGTTTTCATTTTACATATCAATCCCAGTTCCCTCTCCCTCCATCCCTCCCTCTTTCCCTCTCTCTCTCCTTCTCATGGCCCCAGACCACACTCCCCTTCCACCCACCCCCACTCCACATGTAGGGTGATGCATTCCAGGAGGAGTCATGTAACTCTGTCAAGTCATTTGGAGTAGGGACTAGGCCCTTCCTCCTTCCTCTAGGTTAAGGGAGTATCTCTCCATGGGGAACGTGCTCCCAAAGTCCTTTTGCACACTAGGGGATACATCCTGGTTCCACTATCAGAGGTCCCTTAGACTGCCCAGGCCTTTTAACTGAGACCAATGTTCAGGGGGTCTGGGTATGTCTAATGCTGGATTCCCAGCCATTAGTCTGGGGGACCCATTAGCTCCTCCTTGTTCAGTTCAGCTGTCTCTATGTGTTTTTGAAGCCTGGTCTTGTCCTCCCTTTCTGCATCTGGATTCCAATTTGGCTCAGTGTTTAGTTGTGGGTGCCTGCTTCTGTTTCCATCAGCTACTGGATGAGGGTTCTATGATGGTGGATAAGTTAATTGTCGATCTCATTATCAGGGAAATAGTTTGTGTACCATAGAACAGAATAAAAGCTGCATTGGAAGACTAAGAGAATTACTCTTACTTTGTGCTGTTTGTCTCCCCTGTGTTGATAAAATACACAAGACTTTCCATGACCACACTGTTTGTACAGTTGGAAAAGAGATTGGAGGTGGAAATTTGATTTTGCTAGAATCTGAAGGTGTCCCTTGGGAAGCTCACTCTAAAGTCACCTCAGTGGGAATTATGGAAAGCTAACATGGCTGGACCAGCTATGGTCAAATAGAAATGGAACAAAAAGATATTGTTTTCAGGAGCCACAAGAGAAACTTGATCAGAAGTATCAGTGCTTAGAACATCTGCAAAACTGATCTGGGTGTTCCTTGAAGCCTGATAGCAGTTCAGTTAATATAGATATGAGTTCTCTTAGATAGCCAGCCTCTACACCCAGGCCCAGACATCAACTATGTCTACATAGAGGTAGAAAGATACAGCTTTCAAAGTATCACAGTAAACTACGAAGTATACAGTTATTCCCCTGTATACTGGAAAAGTAAATCAACACAATCCCAAACACTACCCACTACCCTGTAGAAGAATAGCTCTACCATAGGCCTTTAAAAATACAGATTCAATTGGCTATTAAATGATATTTCACTAATTTCAGAGTCGTAGCTGGTGACTCTGGATCTGATAGCAGGCAGCATGAACCAGAAGATATTGCCTTTAGGACTGGCCCCCAGTGACCCATTTCTGCTAGCTACACTTCTGTCTTAAAGAATCCACACACTTTGCAATTAGAAATATCACCTAGCATGCAGGTCCGCCACACTTGAACCTGTAGAAGACACCATGCGCTCAAATAAAGCAATGAGCTTTTGTGTTTTTGTCATAACAGTTGTGATTAATCTTTCCTTGCCTATGAGTTCATTTACTTGCATTTTCTCCTCTTGTTTTGCTTTGTTTAACTATCTAACTTTTCCTTGATTTGTTTTGCTTTTTAAAAACAACTTTTTGTTTTACTGATGTTTGTGTTGTTTTCAGTCTTCCTTTCATTTCTTTATGCTCTGACCTTTATTACTTAGTTTCTCTAGATCCTAGAGGCTCATTATGTATTTTCATGTTTGTTTGTATTTACTGGTTTAAATTTGCCACATGCCATTACTCTTGTTGCATCCCACAGGGCTTGTAATGATATGTTTTCATTTTCTGGAGAGCTTGTTTTGGATTACCCTTTTAATTTCTTCAATGACTCATTTGTCATTCAACAATATGTTGCATATTTTTTGTGTCTTGTGTTTGTTTGTATTGTTATTATTGTTAACTTCTATTGTTAACTTTATTATACAGTATTCAGAAAATACAATTAGTATACCTTGAACTTTTAAAAAATTGTTAAGACACACAGATTATTAGTATTCAAAGAATAATGACCTCTCCAGAAGCAAATGAACAAAATTTATAAGTAATAAAAAAACCCAAAATGATAATAGTTGTTGCTTTAAGCCAAAAACTATAAAAAGAGACAAAGGTCACTATTCAATGACATAAGGAGTAATTTAAAAACTGGATAAAACATATATGTATATATATATATTACACATATATATATATATATATATATATATATATATCTTAAACATTATCCAATTCAAAAGCACTCAAATACAGAAGGCCAATGGAAAACCATGGAAGTTAATCTATAGTATAGGTAAAAATGCACATAAGTGTTATCAGGATTGCCTTTCAGGTATAGGATACACAGCCACTTTTTTTTAGGATATGGCATATGTCACATCCTCAAAACAAGTCTCAACAACTTGGCAATAAGAAATAATCCATTAAAGTTAGGGCATCTTTTGCACAGATAAAAGGAAATCTTAAAGCCCATGCAGAGCTACAATAAAATGAGCATAACCAATTCAACTCTTAGCCAAAAGAACAAAGCTGGATGCACAGTTATAACTATTAAAGCAATATAGTAATGGGATAAAAATAAAAATCAGTGACTCATAGAACAAAACAGTGAGCTAAGGAATGAGCCTACGTATTGGCAATCTATAGATTTTCCAATAAAATTCTGCATTTTACAGTGAGGAACAGATCCTCTCTCCAATAGAGAACATTAGCAAAACTGGTGAACTATTCACAGAACAAGGAAATGACTTATCTTTCATATTATACAGAAATAAAGTCAAAATGCATTATAGACTTAGATGTAAATCTTGAAACTGTGAAACTAAGGTAGAAAATTTTAGAGAAAACTGTTGAAACTTTTTCCAGCATGCACACACACACACACACACACACACACACACACACACCCCTACACAGACACAAGGACATAAATACACAAATAGGCATCTCTTCTCAAGACACACAGATATGTAAGAGGCTCAATATCTATCTAATGAGAAAAGAGGCCTTGAACTTGAAACAGAGCAAAAATGGGAATATGGAAGAGTTTGAAGGGAAGAAGTTGAAAATGTAATTACATTAAAAATTTAAAAACAAACTCTAAAATTTAACTCACTCAGAGATAACTACTGAATCACCTTTCGAATGACTTGTAAAACATATGAGTGATAACAAGTAGTATCATTGAAAACTATGCTTACCAAATGATCTGGTAGTCCAATTTCTGTGCATTCTAAAAACTATAAGTCATAACACTGATGATTTAGAATGTCTTTGTTCACTGCAGCTTTATCTGCAAGTCAAAATTCTGCACTCATCATCAATATTCATCAGTGCATGGTCAATGAGCAACTCCAGAAACATATACTCTTCATGATAAAAATCTATTTACACTTAGGAGAAAACCTGCCATTTACAATATGAGTGAACCAAGAAGGCCTTATACTAAGTAAAACTAGCCAGAAACAGAAGGATCCTATGTCTCATGACTTACATGTACATTCCAAAACTAATGATCTAATAACAGAAGAGAGTAGAATGTTTATAATCATTGAAATGCTAGTGATGGGGAGAAGGGACAAATATTTTTAAGTTGGTACCAAGACTCCAAAATAAAAAATATGTAATTGATATGTGTTAATTACCTTGTATCATTACACACTTTACATGCAATACAATATCATCCTATAACAATAACATACGTGTATGTGATTTATCAAAAATCAAAAGTAAAAATGATTGCCTAAACAAGATCTGTACAGTGATGATACTAGTTGGTATCGAAATCTGGGTCGGAAGATATCCCAAGGCCTTAACCCTAGATACAAAAAGCAGAGGTAATTAGTAGCTGTTGAGAAAAGGGAAATCAGTTTCTCTAGGGACAATCCCTAGTTGTCCATTCTAAACACACACACACACGTTTTCAACATTTAATCAACATTAGTGAGTGATCAACTCTTTAATATTGATTAACACTAAATGGAATCAGTAGGTTGTATTTAAATGTGTATGAATGTATGGGACATTAAAGAAGGAGTTATGTAATAGTAATTAAAGAAAAAGACGAATTTGAGAAGGAGGTGGGGACATAGAGGAGTTGGAGGGAGGGAATTATGGGGTGGAAATAATGTAAAAATGACACTTTTTTAATGAGCCATGTGGGTGCTGGAAATTGAGTTCAGAACCTCTGGGAGAACAGATAATATTCTTAACTGTTGAACCATCTTTCCAGCCCATTGTTTTACTTTTACAATAACCATATTTAATTCTTACTTCCTAGAACTTCATTCCTGATATTTATGCATTTTACATGCCTTTTGACATGCTCCTATTCCTTATAGAATTCATTTTTTAATTAAAACAATCACCACTTTTATGCCATTTCTTTAACCTATTAAGTGCTGTACATTTTGATAATTTTATTTTGATAATTACTGAAAATTAAATGTGAGATTATTTCAATAATAAAACAATTCACTAAAAATAAAAAGACAAATTTCAGAAAGTGCTTACATGGTTAAAATTTATTGCAAGGAAAATATACAGACCATAATAAGCCAGAAAGTCAACAAAGAGACACCAGGATAGGATCCAAGGAAGAGATGATATGAAGTCTCTGGCTGCTCCTGTTTTTCTCATTTCAATTATATGTGAGTATACACTGAGTAGTGTCAAAAGGGAAGCTTGGCCAAGCCTTAGTGAACAGGGCTATTTACTGGCTTTGGTCATTCATGTACATGCATGCCCCCTATTTGACCTTAATTTCTTGTCCCTCTAAATATCAGTATTACATGGTATTATCTAATTCTTCTATCCTAAATCACATTGTTGGCAAAAACTACCTGGGAAAGTTCAAAGCTGCCAAATAAACAGATAAACTCCTAAAAACCATGATGTTTAAAGGGCTTAGGGAGCTTGGATCCCTGGAACCATGCAAGTACCAAAACATAATTTTAGTTGCAAAAACATATGCTAAGTTAGGTTTGAGAACATTATGGGGGAAATAAATTCTGCTTTGTTTAGCTACAGTGTCATCCTAAAACTTGGCAAAATATATAATATCAGAGATTCTTTGGAAAATATTCATATGCTTAGAAAGACAGGATGGATGGTGGGATTAAAATTTGAGGGAGTCACACATTTCTCTAGAATTGCTTATTGAGACAGCTAAGATCTGATTGAAAAAAATAGATTGTTAGACAGCCATTCCGCCTTTCCATTTGTATCCTCTTAGCTATTGAACAGAACCATAAACCAGAACACATCCTAACACAGAGCTCACCAGAGGGAAAGCAACCACCCTCTCTACTGTGAAGCTCAAATCTCAGTAGAAGTAAGGCACGAAGAAGAGACTTTTTGTAAAAGAAATATAAGCAAACATAATCAATCAGTAAACACATACTGTGCCACAAGATAATTAGCACAGCATGAAAAGATTCAAGTAGTTCTGAATAAGTGACACATGAGCATAGTATACTCCATCTTAATTATATAATATACTTTAACTAGATGAGCACTGTAATCTTTGAAATGGATGAAGATATTAAACATGACCATTGAAATAAGCTCTCTGGTCTATTGGAAATAATGACACAACAGATTTGACAAACACTGATGTTTAACTACTAAAGACAAGATGGATAATGGACAGAAAGACAAAGGGATTGCAAAAGGACTTGAGAGTAGTTATTATGTCTATGGGGACAGTAGGACTAAAACTTTCTTTTTAAATTAAATTTTCAACAATCTTGTTTTACATGTCAATCCCAGTTCCCTCACCCTCCTCTCCTCCCCAGTTTCCCTTCCAACCCCCCATCCCATCCCCTCTGTGCTCCCCAAGGAGGGTTAAACATTCCATGGGGGCCTAGGCCCTCCCCCATGTGTCTAAACTGAGGGATTATCCCTCTATGTGGAATGGGCTCCCAAAGTTCATTTGTATACTAGGGATAAATACTGATCCATAACCAGAGGCCCCATAGACTGCCCAGTCCTCCTAAAAAACACCACATTCAGAGGGTCTGGGTCAGTCCTATGCTGGTTTCCCAGCTATCAGACTGGGGTCCTTGTTCAGGTCAGCCATAAAATCTTTATTTTGGTCTATGCTGAAATATGATACTCTCGTTCTTCCAGTGTCACCTTAAAATGGAAAAACCAAAATACCTACTTTGAATGAATTGATTAGTCATTGAACTCTAGATCTGATATGAAACTAACTTTCAAATTTTAGAAATTTCTGATAACAACAATTCAGTGTGGTATGTTAGCTCAGGCAGACAGGAATTTGGCTTCTGTAGATTTTACAGGCTCATCAGTGTTGTTTTCAGTGTAATTTCCAAATGTGTAAGTGAACATGATATGCCCATGAATGTTTAGAAACTCCCCTTAACTGACTGTTCCACAGAGAGTTTGTGTGATATGGAGGATCAGATAGTTGCCAAATCATTCCTTCTTCGCTTATTTTTATCTCCCTATAAATTCCCATGCACAGTGAGCATTTTTGGTTATTTCACTTATTTATTTAGCATAATTACATTGCTTTGGCTGCTATAGCCGTGCATCATGTTTATCTTCTAATTAAAATAAAAAGAAAACATTTTTCCCTTTGTATTAGTCATGGGAATGTATGTATGTATGTATGTATGTATGTATGTATGTGTATGTATGTATGTAACAATGACTGGCTGCTGACAGATCCCAGAATCTAGTTGTGGAATTCACCACAAGGCTGGATGTCTCAGCTGTTCTTTGGCATAAACCAGAATCCAGAAGAAGTTGACAAAATACTGGGAGTCAAAAACAAGATGAGATAGATGGCCTCTGAAGTTTCTTTAAAACTTTTTGAAATGCCATAATTCTATATTTTTTCACCAGTCTACTGTTTAACCTTGAAACAACAATAACAAATAAATCCCTACCACTTGATTCCTGTGGCTATATTTCTTGGCAGCATTTTGTTTATTCTCTAGCAGAGCTCTTATCAGGCCAGACAAGTATCTGTGAAGTCATTTTTAACGAAAATGACTACAATCCTTTGGAGAGAAGCTGCCACAACGTGTGCAATACCCATGACATTACCTTATCATATAGTAAAGAGGGGGAGAGAATGCTTTGCTAGGGTCTATTTTTTACTCTGTTTCTGAAAACTGTGTGTGAAATAATACCATCCAAGGCCCACACCAGGAGGCAAAGGTCTTTAAGGAGAAATCATTAATTCCCTTTAAAATTGATTCAGTAAACACTGAATGGGTATCTACATGTGTTAGAGCTACAGTCTCACATGAAAAAATCCTGCCTTCAAGGAAGTTGTTTGAGTTGGATATCAAGTGTATAACTAATAATAATAATAATAATAATAATAATAATAATAATAATAATAACAAAATTTGGAAATTAAGTGAATGAGACAAAAGATATTGCCAGAGTATAAGATATTTGGAAGAAATTAATGGAAATATCCTTGCAACAGAAATATTTAGGGAAAATGAGACAAATGTGCATTTCAGATAATAGATCAAGAATGTCCTCAGACACAAGTCAACTGACTCTAGGCTTTGGAGAGACAGTAATCATAGTTACATCAGGTTTTCCAGGGTACAGCAGGAACTCAAGAGTCTTGTTATGCTGAGCACGGGAAGAGCACCTAGTTCCACACTTGTTCACAGCTCTGTATTATCCTGTGGTACAAAGTCTTCTTTAGCATTATGGAATTGGTATTTTCTGCCTTAAGATACAACTAAACTAAACTGAGTATCTCATAAAATATCTATAGACAAACTGAAATGATAGCTTCTATCTGGAATCCCAACATTTGGGATGCTGGGGAAGTGTGGTTATCAGTTTGAGGCTAGCATGGGACACATAGTGAATTTTAGGCAAGCCTGGGATTAGAGACCCTGAGACCATGTTGCAAGCAAACAAAAATAAAACATACCCATAGAAACCAATTAGTGAAGCATAGGCAACAGGAGTCTTGAAATTCACTGAAGAGTTTATCCATTTCCAATAGCCAAATGTTAGTTAAGAAAAGACAATGTATTTGTGAAGGGGAGGATCAGACAGATTGAGGGAAGAGGCTCCCACAGAAATTCAGCAGGAGATGTTAAATCTTCAGGCTTCAAGTTCAACATCTTAGGTTTTGTCTTTCTGGCCTTAGGCAGCCTGACCACTGAGCTTTGCTGGCCACAGCCCACACAATGGCTTTCACATGCTGCATGCAGGTATCTGTGGCTTCCAAGGCTGGCATGGCACATTGCTGGTCACTTTGAATTCTTTTGTTTGTTTTTGTTTTTGTTTTTGTTTTTGTTTTTGTTTTTGAGACAGGGTTTCTATGTTTTGCTTTGGAGCCTCATCCTGGAACTAGCTCTGTAGACCAGACTGGCCTCGAACTCACAGAGATCCGCCTGCCTCTGCCTCTTGATTGCTAAGATTAAAGGTGTGCAGCACTAACACCCAGCAACTTTTATTTTTTTAAGAACCCTATTTTTGCTCTGTTCTCAAAGTTCCACTAAAAAGCATGCCACAAGTGAATCCCTGGCAGATATCCAACCCAGAAACTTCCTGGCTAGCAGGAGTCATTTAACAGTTGTAGTACTTCATTGTTTCGAAATCTCTTTGTTATGGCAGGTTTCCCCCGCCGGCTGCCGCTGGTTCTGCCGCCATTGTCCTGCAACCACGTGTGCCCCAAATAACACTCAGAGACTCTGTATTTGATACAATCCTGTTGGCCAATTACCATCATTGTTTATGGGCTAGCTCTGCCTTAATCATTAACCCATTTCTACTTATCTAAGTATTTCCACATGGTCATCTTATCGGGGAGCCGCGCGGCAGGCTTCCTGCTTCTTCCCGGGCTACATCTCGACTCCGCCTTCTACTTCCTCTTTCCTCCTCCTAGTCTCCTAGCTCCACCTATCTAGTTTTCTATTGGCCACAGGGCTTTATTAACAGTATGAGAAACATATATACAGAATCACATCTCCCATCATCTCCTCTTTTCTGTCTAAAGTAAAAGAAGGGGTTTAACCTTAACATAGCAAAATATAACATACAATAGTTATCAAATAAGAATCACAGTAAACAATATTTAGTCCATTAACATCTTGTAAGACTTAAAGAAAATATCATCTATCCTATCTTTGTGAGTCTAAAGTCCTATATGTAACTTATCTTTAATCCTAACTAAGGAAAACTATAAGCATAACTATCTGTCTTCAACTCCTTCAAAGACCACAGAAGGATAATATATAAACTCTGGAAATGACAGAGACAATGCATTGCCTGGTCAGTCACCCGAAGTTCTTCTGTAATGTTCCATCTTCAGCCCATAGGCCATAATGTGTGTCCAGACTCCTCAATAAGGCAGGAAACTTTTCTCTGTGTCCTGTAGACTGTCTGGCTGTCTGGCAGCCTCTTCCATGAAGCAGGAATCCTGTAGCAATGTCCATCTTGCATCAGCAGTCATCTTTTTGTGGGTCCTGCATGTCCAGTTTCTACAACATAAAGTCAAACAGTCCAGAAGAGCAGTAGTCTTGCCATATTAGAAGCAAACTTCATAACGAGTTTCTTCAATGTCCATCTTCCTTTTTGATGCAGGTGGTGTTACCAGGAGCAGTTGTGCCTCCCTGTCAAGAAAATCCCTAAATCATTTTAAATGCCATATTCTGTAGGTCTTTGAAAGGTTTGAAGAATGCCTATTCATCTCAAATACATCTCTGCATATCTAGAAATCCAAACTAACTTAACTCTAAGTTTTAACTATCATAGGTAACTCTCTATAATCTGTACTAAATTATACATTACATTTTCCAATGAGCTATAAAAACACAATACCTAAACAAGAGGAGAAATATACATATCATAAAATTGACCTTAAATTGTATCAATAAAAGAAAATCCATTCCAAAGCAAAGTATTCATATCTATACCTTAGTTCCCTTTTTTACCTTTACAAGGATTGATTGTGTCATTAACCATTTATAACCAAGCCCATATAAATGAAAACAAACATTTATAAACAATATTTGGGAATTTGGGCGTCGTTCTTTCCAAACTACTTCCTGCTGGTATAGGGCGCTGTCATAGGGGTCCAAAGAAGATGCAGAAATCTTGGCAGTAGTCTGCAAGGCTTTGTCTCAACTGCTTTGAATGTTGGATCACCTGGGGAGTTGTTTCAGGGGGTCTGGCTTGATCAAACCATATTAATCTGGAAGAAATCCACAGCTTTACATTTTCTGTGGTGACAAAAATAGAAATCCTTTTCCCCAATAACTTTTCCTTAGGCTTGAATTTTTGAGTCAAAGCATTTTTAAAATATATAAATTGAATTAATCCAGCAGCTTTTCTTTTATCAGTAGTTATTTTCTCAGCAATCAAATAATTTAAAGACAACAGAATCGCGTATAGTATCCAAAATTTCTCTGTGTTTTCCATCTTTATGTGGCTTTTTTATTATTCTATTTCTTCTATTTCTATTTTTACATATTTTGAGACAGGGTTTCTCTGTGTAACTTTTATCTGTCCTGGAATTCACTGCATACCAGGTTTACTTTGAAATCACAGAGATCTGCTTGCCTCTGTCTGCCGAGTGCTGGGATTAATGGCGTGTGCCATTACATCCATCCATTTAATTCCTTTTTTCTTTTTAAACCATTGTATCCCGTTTCTTTTTCTCTCCCAAGCCAGCGTATTTTTTAAAACACAGTGTAAACCTTCATTGCAGCTCTCGTACACAACAATGAATTGTTAGCAGAGCTCTTTAAAAGCAAGGCGGTTTTCTTGCCGCTTATGCTAATTTTGGAAACCTCCCTTAAAGGAGCCACGCAAATCTCTGTCTACAACAAAACAAATCCAACAGAGAAAATGCTGCTACTAAGAAGTCTTGCTAGTCTCTGTTCCCTTGTTTCTAAAAACTATTTTTTAAACTTTTGTTAAGTTTTAAGTGAAAGTTCTCAATCCCGCTTCTGACACCATTATGTTACCGCAGGTTTCCCCCGCCGGCTGCCGCTGGTTCTGCCGCCATTGTCCTGCAACCACGTGTGCCCCAAATAACACTCAGAGACTCTGTATTTGATACAATCCTGTTGGCCAATTACCATCATTGTTTATGGGCTAGCTCTGCCTTAATCATTAACCCATTTCTACTTATCTAAGTATTTCCACGTGGTCGTCTTATCGGGGAGCCGCGCGGCAGGCTTCCTGCTTCTTCCCAGGCTACATCTCGACTCCGCCTTCTACTTCCTCTTTCCTCCTCCTAGTCTCCTAGCTCCACCTATCTAGTTTTCTATTGGCCACAGGGCTTTATTAACAGTATGAGAAACATATATACAGAATCACATCTCCCATCATCTCTTCTGCCAGATAAAGTATTCCATAATTCTTGTTTGACTATCTATAAAGCCTTAGGACACAATGGAGAGAGATAATCTTCCACAGTGCTATTTTCCAGTATCCAATTGATCCAATAGTATCATTTCTATCTGAGATGTGAGCACCATGACTTTTACTATCTATATTTATATAATTATTCTGATCACAACCAATGGTCAGCTTCTACATGTTTCCTGCCTTCTCTGATCTTCTTGTCTTTCAAACAGAATCTCCAGAATCTCTATTCCTAATAGAGGAATTTCTGTTGGGTTTTTTGTAGGCTTTTCACACCGACTCCTCCAATGCTCCAAATTTCTGCCAGTTTTCCAGTTCAAATGTTACCTCCAGTTGTTGGTTCATAGATATGGAAACCAAAAATAGGAACCAGAACCAAGTTTCTGTTAGAGTTGATTTCTCATTACCATAACAAAATACCTGATTTAGGCTAACTTCATAATGAAAGGAGATTTTTTAGCTCACATTTATTATTATTATTATTATTATTATTATTATTATTATTACCATGATGGTAATGTATTAGTGAACTGCTAAATGATCTAACGATAAGAACTTCTTAGAGGAAAAAAAGAAAAAATTGAGTATAAATAGGAAAACAAGAAAAGAAAGAGGTACAAAAATGAGGAGAAGAGAAGAGAGGCACTAGCACTTCTCTCTTTAAAGAGATTCTTTGTTCAAACTCTTTATGGTTTTGCCCCTTTATAACTGGAGCTTAGGTTGCAGAATTCAGGTTTTGTAAATTATTTCACAGACTCATCTTGAATTTTGTTATTCTGACAATCCTCTTCTCACATTTATGACACCTTCCTTCCTTGTTTAGAACATTTCTTTAAAATTAAGCCTAAGATTTTTTTTTCTGTGCTTTGTATACTCTCTTTAAGCTACATTACATGAAGCAAATGAGTATTTGATAAAGTATCCCAACAAGCTCTCCTCTTATCAGAAAGCAGCAAGCTTCTCCAAATGGAAACTACAAACTCAATAACATTTTATTTGTAAGGTTCAGTGCAATTTAAAATAATCTTCCCATTTTTAATATACTCCAGGTACTCTTTCACTTTCACTTTATTCTACCTCTAAACTTCAAGGAAAAGAAGGTATCTCATTCTCTGTGGTGATGTAAGTGGGACCATTTCCTAAAGTGGGAATAACTGACATGCCTCTGTTATACTTAGAGGTGGTCTCAATTAAATGTTGCTGACAGTTATCAAGACAGTGGCACTGTTATGTAAATTTTTGTTGTTGTTAATTATATTTCTCAATGCTTCTGTGAGTGTTACAGAAAGGTATTAAATCTGGATAATCTTGACATTGATTATAACTTAGGGGCTTGGGATTTTCTTTTGAAAGTGTCTTGAAAGTAGAATGTTAGTCTTTTTACCTAAATTGCTTATGCTCTGTCATAATTAATCAGTCACATTAATAATTGACTTTTGTTTTTGTGAAATTCTAATACTTCCATGACTTTAGTGAAGATTAGGCCCACTCTTGTTTTAACTCTTTTGAATACCATATAAACCAAAGAGAATGTAATACAAAATTTTAAGAATCTCAAAATAGGGTCTAGGGAGGTGGCTCAGTGGTCAAGAGTTACTTGATACTCTTCCAGGGGATCTGTGTTTGATTTCCAGACCACACATGGTACACAACACTGTCTTCTGTCCTCCATAGGGAACAGTTGCATATGTGGTACATAGATCCAGGCATAGCATTCAATCATACACTTGAAAGGAAAAAAAAATTAAGAAAAAAACTTGAAGTAAAATTATCTCCAGTTTAAAACACTAAAATGTATCCATCCAATTATAAAATCTCCAAATTATAAAACATTTTAATGAAATCTACAAATCATAATAGCATTTTAATATAATTGTTAATTCAGAGTATTAATAAATCAAATATAGTCCATATATCTTTAATGAGTATATATAGACAGAGAAGTAACATCAATTCTCTAATATATCAACACCTTCCTCTAAAAGATGGAATCCTTTGAAACCAAAATAAATCATTGCTTTGACTACCATTTGAGAGTTGAACAGTTCTATTCATTTCCTTGTTAAAAATCAGAATATCATTTTATAACCACCACTACTTTTGTCATTTGCAAAGCATTAATATTTTTCCAGTGGCCTCTTATAAGCAAGAAGAAACAATTCACTTTCTTATTATTTCAGACAAATTAAATTTCTAATTATGGCAGAGGATACATAAAATTAGATGCCTGAAAAGCCTGGCAGATTTAGGAGATATAATGCCTGATTTAAACCTTTCATGCATTTTCTATCCTTGCAGTTACCATATGGTTAATTTGTGAACATGCTTAGCCCATATAAAATAGAGGAAGTATCTTAGTTATATTCTATTACCATGACAAACATCACACTGAAGGTAACTTATGAAAACATTTAACTTCTGGATTCATGGTTCCAGAGGCTTAGAGTCCATAACCACCATGGCAGGGAGCATGGCAGCAGTCAGCGAGGCACAGTACTAGAGCAGTAGATGAGAGCTTGAAAGGTTTAAATCCATCATCACCTTTTTTAACCAAAACTTTCAGACATTTTTGTGCATCTAATTGTATGCATCACATTTAAACAATGCACAGACAGAAAGAAACCTCAAAGACCACTCCAGGTGGCAATTTTCCCAACAGGTCACAGCTAATTCTTCCTAAATAGATCCATAAACTGGAGAACAAACTGTAAACACATGAGCATAAGGTGGGGAGGCATTCTCATTCAAATCATCACAAGAAGTAAATCTTGTCATTTGAATCTTAGTTACTCAAGAAGTGAAAAAATAGAAGTCAATAGTATTTAACTTTGATAGTTTTTCTTAATAGTTGTTAGGAAACAACTTACATGTTGTTTCATGCTGTCTCTAACTCTAAATAACAAAAGCATATTTTAAACATGGCAATTTGGTGGGAAATCTAAAAGAAATGAATAATATTCTTGATACATTGCACTTTCCAAAGTTAATGAAGATCAGACAAGCAAACTAAATAGACCTATAACCCCTAGTGAAATAGAAGCATAAAAAGCTCAGAGCTGAATGGTTTTAGAACAGAATTTCAAAGAATTAATGCCAATACTCCCTCAAATTATTCCACAAAGTATAAACACAAAGAACACTAACCCATTCTTTTTATGAGGCACAATTATCCTGATTCCCAAATGTTATGAGTAAGGTTTTTCCCTGCTCGTTTTGTCCTACCACCACACCAGCCCCCAATAACACACAGAGACTCTGTATTTGATACTATGCTATTGGCCAGTTACTAGTTTCTTATCAGCTAGGACTGCCTTAATTATTAACCCGTTTCTATTAATCTAAGTATTTCCATGTGATCTCATCTTACCGGAGAGAGGGCTGGAGTTCTGTTCTCTCTAGTCTCTACATGTTGACTCCTCTCAATTACTTCCTCTTTCCTCTTAGTCTCATAGTCCCGTCTATCTTGCTTTCCTATTGGCCAACAGTGTTTTATTCATTAATCAATACAAGAAACATATTACAGAATGACATCTCCCATCCAAATGATATAAAAGCCACCCCAAAAAATGGATTACAAACCCATTTCCCTTATAAATATAGATGGGAAGTGATTGATAAAGACTTTTAGTGATGATTAGGTAATAATCAAAATCATAGGTCAGCCGTTGCAGACTTCCTGAAGAAGTAACAGGTTTCCAATATGCATCCACAAGATGCCTGTTTGTAACACAACTGTATAAGTGTTCCAAAACCTAAAGTACCCATGGCACCTTGACTAATTATCCTTGTGACTCAACCAGTTATCCTTTTTCTGTTTTTCAGTGGGACAAACCAAATTGTTGAAATTTTTCTCTTCTTTTCTTTTTTCTTTTTTTGGATAGGAATCAGTTTTAGCATGGTGAAGCCACAATGTACCAAAAGCACTACACCAAATGTTTATAACTTATATAAAAACTTCACATCCCTAGAATTGTCACCACAAGATAGAATTGAGTAACTCTCTGAATGTTAACTGATTCCACTCAAAACTGTGTGTAAAATACAGACTCTAATAGAAGTAAGATAAAGTTGACAGAAATCACGAACCAAAAACATGGAGATAATGTTGATCTACTGTGCAAATTTTAAAATGAGGCAGGCAAAAGTTGGAATGAATATTAATATTATACTCTGAGTCTGCTTGTCTCATTAAATATTGGATGTCCAGTCACATCATCTCTCAGAAGCTGCATTATTCCCATGCTGTCTGTCTATAACTCTTCACTTGCTGTGTCAAGTTCAGGAATGAATGCACCAAAAGCTGTTTGTGCAGGAGAATAGGCTTTGTCTGGGGAGTTCAGAATCTCATGATAATACACAGGGAAGATACAGGCCAAACCACTCTTATGGAATGTGTTGGTCTCACTTCCTTTTTGCTAGTTTCAAAGGCTTCCTAGTGTACTTGTAGCTGATCTTTAAAGTCCTTTCTTTATAGAGCCAGCAGCAACCTCAGCCAAGAGGGGATGGCAGTCTACCTTCATTTTCAAATGGAAGGCTGTCTACCTCTGAAGATCTGGGGATGAAGAAATTTCTCTGGGGAGACAGAGAAAATAGTTCCCACTTCTGTCTCAATTCTCCCTCTGTGTTTTTCAGCCATCTGTTTTTTTGTTTTTTGTTTTTTCCCCCCAATCCAGTTCATCTTTTGTTCAATACTTCAGATGATGGTCCAAGGTGACTTATGGGCTCCTACAACATTTGGATAAGTAAATCTCCTCATTATATACTTAGCTTCTTGCTTGATTATAGATTTCATGGAGGCTTTATGCCATCTCATCACTCAGGTGCTTGGAATGCATGGCCTTCTGCACCAGCTCATTGTTAACTGTGAGTGGGTAGTCTGTGTGTAGACTGGAGGACAGCAGACATGATAAGACACAGCAGTCTCAGACACTGACAGCAAGCAGTCAGACTGAGACTCTCTTACATAATTCTAATAAATGAAATTTTATTATACACATAAACGATGAAAACTGTTAATATAAGTAAATATATATACAATAATTATTTTTCATACTTTTTAATATGAATCTTTGTGTTGACAGTTTTAGAGGGTTAAAATGCTACAATTAAAGCCAATAAAGTGCAAGTTAAAGACCTAAAAGATGTGGAACGTTTGAGAAGAGGCACACAATGAGGACCTTTGTGGGATCAACCACACACATGTTCTCTCTCTCTCTCAATCTCTCCCTCTCTCTCTCTCTCTCCCTCTCTCTCTCTTTTTCTCTCTCTCTCTCTTTCACACACACACACTCACACACACACACACACATACACACACTGTCCTTAACTACTGAGCTATTTGTGTCCCTATTTTCTTATGTTCCTGAGTTATCATTACATCATTTATTGTCATCTGCACTTAGAAATAATACATTCTTTCTTTCTTTTCTCTTTCTCTTTTCTTTCTTTCCTTTTTTTTCTTTTTGTTGATTCTTTGTGGATTTCACATCATAGACCCTGATCCCATTCATCTCCTCATCTCTTCATATCCACCCTCTGCTCTTGCAACCTTCCAAATATAAAAGAAAATTTAAGAGAAAACCAAAACCCCAAAACCAAAACAAACAAAATGAACAAAAACAAAACAAAACACTCCAAAATTCTTAGAATGGAAGCTGTATTGTGGTCCAGTGAGTCACAGCATAGCTGTTAGCTCATACGTCTTTGCTTGTAAATGTTCATTTGCAATGATTCATTGGTCTGGTTCAAGGCCTATGGCTCCTATTATACTATCAGTTCTGGGCTCTCACTGCAACTCCTTTTGGATATTCTGTTGTTGCCTTGTGTCCTGGAGATCCTGCAGCTCTGGAGCTACAGGTTTGGCCCCTTCACATGCTCCAGAAGTTCATACATGAGCTCGATGTTGGGGTGAACTAACTCATAGCCCTGGTTCTGGGCCTGGAAAGTCAGCCCACCAGCTTTCTTCATGGTCATCACTGAGTGAGTACTCCATTGCTGCCCCAACTTGAAGCAGGCAGCAGGGGTGGGGCCTGTTTTCTTCCTCCCATGCCTTTAGGGCCAGTTCACCCATACCACCAGGGCCAGCTCTACTGTGTTACTCAGGCAAGGTGATAGGCCTGATGTTGCTGCACAGCTCATGGATGATTTCTGCCCATTCAAGAGAAGTCAAAATAATGCATGCTTAATCGTCTTTTAACTACCATTCTCTTGAAAAGTAAAAAATTTACTAGCTGTCTGTAGGGAACATGAACTCGCCACCCTAGGGCCTCTGTCCCCTGCAGGTGGTCGCTCACAGAACTCTCTTGAGAAAAATAGTTCCTGAGATAACTCCAGGATGTCCCAACGACCTCTGTGGAATGTTCCAACGCCTTGTTTAATACATGTTTAAACATGTAACTCCGGATCTCCCCTACCCCCTCCCTAGTCAGCTGATAAGTAAACGTGTAACTTTGGACTTCCCCTATTTCCTTCCCCTCTTTTGATGTTTTTGCCTTTATAAGCTTGTCACAAGTTTGGGTCGGGGTCGAACTCCTCCACTCCCCCGTGTGTGTACGAGTCTCGACCCCAGCATGCTGGCCTGAGATCTCATCCAATTCCGTTTTCAATAAACTTCCTCGTGTGATTGCAGCAAGTCCGGTCTCGGTGCCTCACTGGGTGCGTGCTATTCCCGAGATTTGAGTGAGGGTCTCCCTTCGGGGGGCTTTCATTTTGGGGACTCGTCCGGGAGTTGCGCGACCACCCAGGGGTCCTAGACCCACTTGGAGGTAAGAATTTCTGTTCTGTTGTGACTCTGTGTTTGTGGCCTGTTCAAAAATCTGGTGTGATCGCAGTTTCGTCTTTGCAAATGCTCTATTGAGGCCGCTCTCCAGGAGGAGGGTGGAGTGGACAGGGATAGACGTGTCCAGGTGTCCACCGTTTGTTCGCCCTGGGAGACGTCCCAGGAGGACAGGAGGAGGACCAGGGACGCCTGGTGGACCTCTGCGGGGAAGGTTGGGAGATAAATTTTCTCCTTGACGACCGGTGTCAAAGGGCCATTTCTAGCCCGTCTGACTCCTCTCAGAATTACTGGTTGACTTGGAGTCGACAGCTGCTTTTGTGTTCCTGTCTTTCTGTCTTTGTGCTTATTTTTGTTAATAGAGGTAGACATGGGACAGACCGTGACGACCCCACTAACACTGACTCTGGACCATTGGACGGACGTTAAGACTAGGGCTCATAATCTTTCTCTTGAAGTCAGAAAAAGACCTTGGAAAACTTTTTGTTCCTCCGAATGGCCAAATTTTGGTGTAGGATGGCCTTCGGGAGGAACTTTTAACCTATCTGTCATTTCCGCTGTCAAGCAAATAATCTTTCAGGACACAGAGGGACACCCTGATCAGGTTACATACTTCCTCGTGTGGCAGAACCTAGCCCAAAACCCGCCACCCTGGATGGAACCTTGGACATCAGGGATAGAGACGGTGACGGTGGCCGTGGCCGCGAAACCGAAAGTACCTCCTTCAGATCCCGCTCCATCAGCTCCCCCAGGATCTATCCTGAAATTGATGATGTTTCCCTCCTTGACCACCCTCCTCCCCCATATCCTCAACCTCCACAGGTGCCAGCCCCAACGGACTCTCGGATGGCCTCCGAAACAGGACCAGCGGCCGGTACTCGAAGCCGCAGGGGTCTCAGCCCGGAGGGATCTGGCGCAGGACCTGACTCCACCGTTGCCTTACCATTACGGGCTTACGGACCCGCCCCAGCTCCAGGGCAACTAGTCCCACTGCAATACTGGCCGTTTTCGTCAGCCGATATGTACAACTGGAAAACTATCCACCCCTCTTTCTCAGAAAACCCCTCAGGCTTGACAGGACTCCTCGAGTCCCTGATGTATTCTCATCAGCCCACTTGGGACAACTGTCAACAACTCTTGCAGGTCCTCTTTACGACTGAAGAAAGAGAGAGGATCCTCCTGGAGGCCAGAAAGAATGTTCCAGGACCAGATGGGACCCCCACCAATCTCCCTAATCTTATAGATGCCGCTTTCCCCTTGGTCCGCCCTGACTGGGATTACAACTCTGCGGAAGGTAGGGAGCGTCTCACGGTCTACCGCCGGGCTCTAGTGGCAGGTCTCAAAGGGGCCGCACGGTGACCCACCAATTTGGCAAAGGTAAGAGAAATCCTACAGGGTCAAGTGGAGCCACCCTCTGTCTTCTTGGAATGACTGATGGAGGCTTATAGGAGATATACCCCATTTGGTCCCTCCTCGGAGGGACAGCAGGCGGCTGTAGCCATGGCTTTTATAGGGCAGTCGGCCTCTGATATTAAGAAAAAGTTGCAGAGATTAGAGGGGCTCCAGGATTATACTTTGCAGGATTTAGTAAAAGAGGCAGAGAAAGTGTATCACAAGAGAGAGACCGAGGAAGAAAAACAAGAAAGAGAAAAAAAGGAGGCAGAGGAGAGGGAAAATCGTCGGGATCGCCGCCAAGAGAGGAATTTGACTAAGATTTTGGCCGCTTTAGTAGGTGGAGAAAGGTCAGAGAAAGGACAGTCAGAACACCTGGGCAACAGGGCAAGAAGACCCCCGGGAGGACAGAGGCTACAACTTGAGAAAGACCAATGTGCATACTGTAAAGAAAAAGGACACTGGGCCAGAGATTGCCCCTGAAAGAAACAAAAGGGCCCCAAGATACTGGCCCTGGAGGAAGATTAGGGGAGTCGGGGCTCGGTCCCCCTCCCTGAGCCTAGGGTAACTCTCTGTGGAGGGGAACCCCGTTAATTTCTTAGTAGACACAGGAGCCAAACACTCAGTTTTGACTAAACCATTAGGACAATTAGGATCAAAAAGAACTCTGGTTATGGGAGCCACTGGAAGTAAACTTTACCCCTGGACAACGGAAAGAAGTTTAGAAATAGGAAAACGCCAAGTAACGCACTCTTTTCTTGTGATTCCTGAGTGCCCTGCGCTCCTTCTGGGGAGGGACTTGACCAAACTAAAGGCTCAGGTCCAGTTCACCCCGAAGGGACCAGAAGTCACCTGGGGAGAGGCCCCTATAACATGCTTAGTTTTAAGTCTAGAAGAAGAATATCGCCTCCATGAACCCAAGACTGGGATTTTGCCCCCTAAAGAGTGGCTGACAGCTTTTCCAGAGGTTCGGGCAGAGCAGGCTGGAATGGGACTGGCCAAACAAGTACCACCCGTCGTAGTTGAGCTGAAAGCGGCTGCCACCCCCATCTCAGTCAGACAGTACCCCATAACTCAAGGGGCTAAAGAAGGCATTCGACCACATATCCAGAGACTGTTACAACAAGGTATACTGATTCCCTGCCGGTCCCCTTGGAATACCCCCCTCCTGCCGGTACGTAAGCCTGGAACCAATGATTATCGACCCGTCCAGGACTTAAGAGAAGTCAATAAACGGGTATAGGACATTCACCCAACTGTGCCCAACCCTTACAACTTGCTGAGTTCCTTACCGCCTGAACGATCCTGGTACACCGTTCTGGATTTGAAAGATGCCTTTTTCTGTCTCAGATTGCATCCGAGTAGCCAACCCCTGTTTGCTTTTGAGTGGCGAGATCCTGAAGGAGGACATACGGGTCAACTGACCTGGACTAAGTTGCCACAGGGATTCAAAAATTCACCGACTCTTTTCGATGAAGCCCTCCACCGTGACCTTGTGCCCTTCAGGGCCCAGAACCCTCAGATTTCTCTCTTGCAGTACATGGATGATTTACTACTCGCAGCTTCGACCCAGGAACTGTGCCTCGATGGGACCAAAAAGCTCCTAAAGGAATTGGGTGAGTTGGGGTACCGGGTGTCCGCCAAGAAAGCGGTGGTGGACGGAAAGCAGGTAATTTGGGCTAGCAATCTCCCAGAAGGAACCTCTGCTCAAAAAGCTGAGCTTCTGGCACTGACTCAGGCTCTGCGTCTGGCAGAAGGTAAGGCTATCAACATTTACACAGACAGCCGTTATGCTTTCGCCACAGCCCACATTCATGGGGCCATCTACAGTTATGTCGCTTGGAGGTGACCTACCTAGGATACACCCTCCGAGAAGGGAAGCGGTGGCTCACTGAAGCACTGAAAAAGACTGTGATGCAGATCCTGACCCCCACCACTCCTCGACAAGTACGTGAGTTTTTGGGAACTGCAGGTTTTTGTAGACTCTGGATACCGGGGTTCGACACGTTGGCGGCCCCTCTGTACTCACTCACTAAAGAAAAAGTCCCATTCACCTGGACGGAGGAGCACCAAAGAGCCTTTGACAATATAAAGACTGCCCTGCTCACAGCTCCTGCTTTGGCCCTGCCAGATCTGACTAAGCCTTTCACTCTATATGTTGATGAACGGGCTGGAGTGGCCCGTGGAGTTCTGACTCAGACCCTGGGGCCCTGGAAGCGGCCCGTGGCCTACCTATCTAAAAAGCTAGACCCCGACGCCAGTGGGTGGCCCTCTTGCTTGAAAGCCATTGCTGCAGTAGCCCTGCTTGTCAGAGACGCTGATAAGCTCACTCTGGGTCAGTATGTGACTGTAATTGCTCCCCATGCTTTAGAAAGTATTGTGCGGCAGCCCCCCGACCGCTGGATGACAAACGCCCGGATGACACATTACCAGAGCTTGTTGTTAAACGATCGAATAACCTTTGCTCCTCCTGCTATTCTCAACCCGGCCACCCTGCTCCCCAAAGCAGACGACTCTACCCTGGTGCACTGATGCACTGATGTCCTGGCTGAAGAAACCGGGACCAGGAAAGACCTGACTGACCAACCTTGGCCGGGGCTGCCTAACTGGTATACGGACGGCAGCAGTTTTGTGGTAGAAGGTAAAAGAAGGGCAGGAGCAGAGGTGGTGGACGGAAAGCAGGTAATTTAGCAATCTCCCAGAAGGAATCTCTGCTCAAAAAGTTGAGCTTCTGGCAGTGACTCAGGCTCTGCGTCTGGCAGAAGGTAAGGCTATCAACATTTACACAGACAGCCGTTATGCTTTCGCCACAGCCCACATTCATGGGGCCATCTACAGGCAGAGGGGCCTACTCACCTCAGCAGGAAGAGACATTAAAAACAAAGAAGAAATCCTGGCCCTCCTAGAAGCCATACAACTTCCAAAAAAATTAGCCATCGTCCACTGCCTGGGACACCAGAAAGGGGCTGACCCAGTCACAAAGGGGAACCAGATGGCTGATCTAACAGCAAAGCAAGCTGCCCAGGCAGCGGTAGTACTGGCGGAAGAAACTGAAACCCATCCAGAACCCCCGCAAGCCATGGATCCCAGCTTCATCTATCCCTATAAAGATTATGATTTAATCAACAATATGGCCTGTGCAGGAAAAGCTCGGATGTTCAGTTCCGGTGGATTGGCAAAAACCAAGGATGGACGAATCATTCTGCCCTCTAAGGAAGGGCAAGACTATGTGAGATGAATACACCAGCTAACTCATCTTGGAAATGAAAAGCTTAAGCAATTAATCAAAGGTTCTAAATATTATGTTCTAAGATTAAATACAGTAGTAAAAGAGGTAGTAGAGTCATGTCAGGCCTGCACCTTGACCAATGCTGCCCGGCCGTTCAAAGAACCTGGAAAAAGGATGAGGGGAGACCGGCCGGGAGTTTATTGGGAGGTAGACTTCACTGAAATTAAGCCAGGAAAATATGGTAATAAGTACCTTCTAGTTTTTATAGACACTTTTTCAGGATGGGTGGAAGCCTTTCCCACCAAGTCTGAAACTGCTCAAGTAGTAACCAAGAAGATACTGGAAGAAATCCTGCCCTGGTTCGGGATTCCCAAGGTAATCGGTTCGGACAATGGGCCTGCTTTTGTTGCCCAGGTAAGTCAGGAGTTGGCCACCCAACTGGGGACTAATTGGAAATTACATTGTGCTTACAGAGTCCAGAGCTCAGGACAGGTAGAAAGAATGAATAGAACCCTAAAAGAGACCCTTACTAAATTGGCTATTGAGACTGGCAGCAAAGACTGGGTGACCCTCCTCCCCTTTGCGCTCCTTAGTGTCCGAAACACACCTGGACGTTTCAGCCTTACCCCTTATGAAATCCTACATGGGGGACCCCCCCCTTGACTGAGTCAGGCGGGATATTGGATCCTTGCACTGACTCTCCCTCCTCCTCTGCTCTGTTTACTCACTTGAAGGCCTTAGAAGTTGTCAAAACACAGATCTGGAATCAGATCAAAGAAGCCTACACTCCAGGGACCACCGCAGTGCCCCACGGGTTCCAAGTTGGAGACTCAGTCTTAGTCAGATGACATCGCTCTGGCACGCTTGAGCCTCGGTGGAAAGGACCCTATCTGGTGCTGTTGACTACTCCCACGGCAGTAAAGGTAGACGGGATTGCTGCCTGGATCCACGCTTCTCACATAAAAAAGGCACCCAGTCAAAATGAAGGCAACCGCGAACATAATTGGACAGTGGCAGCCAGTGACAATCCTCTTAAGCTGCGCCTTCGCCGTAGCCCCAACCTTGGGGGATAACCCTCATGCCCCCCAAAGACTGACATGAAGAGGGCACCGTTGTGTGGTCAAAAACCGCAGTGCACCCCCCTTGGACTTGGTGGCCGGATCTTGCACCTGATATCTGTAAGTTAGCTGCCGGTTCCCTGGCCTGGGATCTTTCTAATTATGACAATTTAGATAAACCACCCCCGGAGGAACAATGTGTCCCTCATGGTATAGGGAGCACATTGGGATGTTCTGGACAATTCTTCCGAGCAAACCTCCAGGCAGCAGACTTCTACGTCTGCCCCGGGCAGGGACATAACAGAGAGATGAAGAGACGATGTGGAGGGGCATCAGGTTATTTCTGTGCTAAATGGGGATGTGAGACCACAGGAGAAGCCAACTGGAATCCTTCCTCCTCCTGGGATCTGATTATAGTAAAAAAGGGTCGTAAGCCGGAAGAGCCAGAAAGAGGAGAGAGAGAGACATCTAAGTACCCATCTTATAGGACTGGATGTGCTCCCGGGGCCTCGGGTGGCCCTCAGGGGCCATGCAAAGGCAACTATTGCAACCCTCTGAATATTAGTTTCACAGCACAGGGAAAACAAGATCGTCAATGGGTGAAAGGTAACCGCTGGGGGTGGAGAGTCTATACTGGAGCAGGAGACCCAGGGTTCGTTTTTGCTATCAGGATGAAGATAGAGAGTCCGCCCGCACAACCGGTAGGCCCCAATCCGGTGCTTGATAACCCCCTACCCAGGCCTGAGAGACTTCCTAGTCTCACCCCATCACCAAAGGAAGGTTCCTCTACCAGCCCTACTCCATACCCTCTTTTGATCACATCCTCCCACCCCCCTATGAGAACAGAGGATCGCCTATTTAATCTGCTTGATAGTGCGTTCGTCGTTTTAAACCGCACAAACCCCACTGCTACCCAATCTTGCTGGCTGTGCTTTGCTTCTAGTCCCCCTTATTATGAGGGAATAGCTCAAATGCGGAGCTATAATGTTACTTCTGACCATTCGCATTGCCCCTGGGGGAGCCAACGAAAGTTGACCCTGTCAGCAGTATCAGGCACTGGACTATATATAGGCAAAGTGCCTACCAGACACCAGCCCCTCTGTAACGTAACTATTAACACCCTGACAGATGGCCCAAATCAATATCTAGTACCCTCCCCCAGATACTTGGTGGGCCTATGGCACTGGCCTGACCCCCTGCCTGCATACATCACTTTTTAACAGTACTAGGGACTTTTGTATTTTGGTCCAGCTGGTGCCTAGGGTTATCTATCATGATGATGGTTCATTTATAGATGAATTTGATCACCGTACTCGTTACAAGAGGGAACCTGTAACCCTGACCTTAGCTGTCGTGTTAGGATTAGGAGTAGCGGCAGGGATTGGGACTGGAGCATCCGCCCTTATTCAGCAGCCCTACTACTATAATGAGCTCAGAGCGGCTAAGGATGCAGACCTGGGAGCGTTGGAACACTCCATAACTAAACTAGAAGAGTCATTAACTTCATTGTCAGAGGTAGTGCTGCAAAACATAAGGGGATTAGACCTGCTTTTTCTTAAAGAGGGAGGGCTCTGTGCTGCCTTAAAGGAAGAATGTTGCTTCTATGTAGATCATTCGGGTGTCATCAGAGATTCCATGGCAAGGCTTAGAGAAAAGCTAGGAAACAGAAAAAAAGAAAGAGAAGCATACCAAGGATGGTATGAAAATTGGTTTAATCAGTCACCTTGGTTCTCTACTCTGGTCTCTGCCGTGGCCGGGCCTTTAATAATTTTGATGCTGATCCTAACCTTCGGGCCATGTATTCTAAATAAGCTGGTGGCATTTATAAAAGAAAGGATAAGTGCTGTCCAGGTAATGGTCTTAAGACAGCAGTACCAGATACTACGAGAAACTGAGGGATCGCTCTAAGATTAGAGCAATTCACAAGAAGAAGTGGGGAATGAAAAGTAAAAAATTTACTAGCTGTCTGTAGGGACATGAACTCGCCACCCTAGGGCCTCCGTCCCCTGCAGGTGGTCACTCACAGAACTCTCTTGAGAAAAATAGTTCCTGAGATAACTCCAGGATGTCCCAACGACCTCTGTGGAATGTTCCAACGCCTTGTTTAATACAATACATAGCTTAACTGATAAGTAAACATGTAACTCCGGATCTCCCCTACCCCCTCCCTAGTCAGCTGATAAGTAAACGTGTAACTTTGGACTTCCCCTATTTCCTTCCCCTCTTTTGATGTTTTTGCCTTTATAAGCTTGTCACAAGTTTGGGTCGGGGTCGAACTCCTCCACTCCCCCGTGTGTGTACGAGTCTCGACCCCAGCATGCTGGCCTGAGATCTCATCCAATTCCGTTTTCAATAAACTTCCTCATGTGATTGCAGCAAGTCCGGTCTCGGTGCCTCACTGGGTGCATGCTATTCCCGAGATTTGAGTGAGGGTCTCCTTTCAGGGGGCTTTCACTCTCACATTCACATAATGGCAAGTGAAATGGATAAAATCATAAAGATATTAAATTGTGAAGATATTAAATAGATGAGTTAAAGTGAGAAAAAAGAAAACTATGAAAGAATTAAGGAAAAGGAAGAAATTAAATCAAAAAATTGAAATACTTAAAATGTTTCATTAAAAATATTAATAGTCCAAGCTTCACAACTGTCTCCCACATACTTAAGGCCTAGTTTGGTCCCCTGGAGTCTCCACAGTTATAGGTCCAGAATTCATGAGTCTCCCTGAGCTTGGTTCATCTGTCTGTAGATATCGCCATCATGATCTTGACCTCCCTTGCTCATATGTTCCTTCATCCCTCCCTTTGAACTGATTCCCTGAACTCAGCCTGGTGCTTGGTTGTGGATCTCTGCATCTGGTTCCATTAATTACTGGATAAAAGTTTTATGATAATAGTTGTATACACAAATCTGATTACAGGGGAAGGCCAGTTCAGGTACCCTCTTCATTACTGCTATAAGTCTTATCTGGGCTCATCCTTATGGATTCCTGGGAGTTAACTATTACCAGGTTTCTCCCTAACCCCATAGTGGCTCTCTCTATCAAGATGTCTCTCTCATTGTTCTACCATTGAATGCCTCCCCTCCTTGACCATCCACTGGCATTAGGACCACAATACAAACTTGGTGCATGAGCAGGCTATGTTGGAACCCATTCCATATGGTGGGGAGCCATGCTCAGCATTAGTGCATGGGAGAGGGGCTTCACACTGCTCAACCTTTTGTGTCAGACTTTGTTGAGTCCTCATGGGAGACCTTACCAGTAAAGAGGAATGAACTAAGGGTGGGCTAGCGGGGAGGTGGGGGAGGCAGAATGAGGGGTGGGAGTGAGCAATGTGGATGGAATGTAATAAAATGAAACTTAAAAGAATAAATAATTCATTAAAAATCAGAAAAAAGAATCCATAAGCAGGAAGGCATGAAATATGCAGAGTGAATGGCAGATAGCCGGGATTTGTGAGAATGGGCAATTCACTTAACAATACAACTTACCGATGGGACTTGTTCCAGCAGAACATGGTTTGGGAATGGGCTGCTAAGGTCACTTCTATTTTTAAGAATGTATTAGAGAAAGTACACAGATATAAAATAGAGTAAGTATAATTTCTAAAACATGATTGTCTCAATTTACTAAGCATAATTTTAAAATAAAAAATTTTAAAGGTATATGTATGATAAAGTAGAACATACCTTTTGTGACTTTCTAAATAGTTTTAGGGCACATGTGAGCATGGTAAGGCCCACAAGCAATTCAGGAGCTCTGCATCTCACAGTTGTCTCAGTGGCAGTCAAGGACCGAGGGTAGAATGTAAATCTGAGAGCAAGACCATAGACATGCAGACTGGAAGGTCTTAGGCTCTAGGAAGAACTTGTCATTGTTATTTAGTTGAATGTTTTTCTGATATTTATATCTATAGACTTGGGCTGCTCTCAAATTTAGTCAGAGAAACTTCTTTTTGTAGTGGGTACCACTCAATGGAGAGATGAGTCATTGATCAAAAGGGTTAAAATATGATGCTTACAGAAGGGACCCGGGCAGTGATAGCTGGTGGTACAGGGAGACTCATTCCTTTTTCATGATGTTGGCTACTGATAGGCTCTATATTATTTCATTCTCTCTGTCTCTGTCTCTCTCTCTCTCTCTCTTTCTCTCTGTAAGACGCATTGTCTATCATATATTATCTACCTATGCACATCCATCCTGTAACTCTTTACTACTCTTTTGAGCATTACTGATATTAAACCTCTATTTTAGTTCATGTTTCAGTATCTCTCACAATTCCAAGGTACATGAACACATTGCTAAATTTCCAAGGTTCAGAAAACAATGGTGACTCTGCCAGAAAACTGTACTGATCCACTTTCCCAGGTTTTGCTGTCCTTGCTGATGTTTCTCTGTTGTCTGGCAGTTTGCTCCCACCCTAGAGAACTCTATTGCTCTACCCTAGGTCCTTCAAAGTATCAAACTGATGCTTTTGTTCTCAGGAGTTCTCTGGGCTTTGAAACAATTAATGCTGCTTTCTTTGTGGTGGTGGAAAGAATGCCCTAAATATCTTTCATAGGAACTAGTAGCTTTTTCAGCCCTTCCGTATAAAAACACTTGTACCCAGGACTCAGATTTAAGTTTTTTGGCACAGCACTGTAAAGAGTAACAGTCAATATTGGAGCCAACATAAGTGATAGACACAGCTCCTCATTTAAAATTTCTGCTGTATCTGCATTAAAAGACTGTTTCAGGCCAGACCTGCATGCCTGTCTCCTTTTTCCTGCACATCCTTCCTCCATAGCTAGACAGCTAAGTGCTCCAGAAATTCACAAATGTCTGAATCAACTACAGACATATTTTATCTTTATGCTTCATTTATACATTGTTATCTTAGCCAAGGTCAGAGGAAATGGCATACCCAAAGACCGATGCCTTTCTGTGGAGTCTGTTTCATCGCCAACAAATATCCTCCAATGGCTATGCTATTCTTTCAGTTCATTAGATACTGTTTGAAATAGATTTGAATGTCTCATCTCCTTACAACTTAGTAAAAATCTGTAATTGTAACCAGAGGATAGTGGTTTGCTCTAGACTACCCCACCTAGACACCTTGGGTGCAGAACCTTTTCATGGCACTCACTAGTAGAAAATATTTGTCTTAAAATCTTTATTTGAAGAAAACATTCACCCTCAAATGCTTAAAATGTTAAAAATCTAACAATAATTATTAGGACATTGTGAGACACTGGGTAACTTCACTTTCTAAGTAGAACATTGTCATTTATGTATCTTAAAGAGCTACTTATGAAGGGCAATGACACTTCAGCATGGCTTTTCTGGGCAATAAGAGATCAGAGGTCATTGTGGGGCTGCCACAGTGCTTATGTTGATAAAGCAGAACAAGAAAGGGGAACTAGCAAAGGACTTTGAAATGAGATGGCCAGGCACCTCCTGGGAAACATACAAGGAACATACTTTAAAGAGTTTGTAATTTTGACTGGGGGAGAATTAATGAGAATCTTTTTGCCCTGTTCTTACGGAATCTCTCGTTAGGAAGATAACTGCCTCTTTTAATGCACATTGAGTTGAATCTGGCTTAGAAGCTGTTTTGAAGTGCAAGGCTCACTTTCAAGGTGGCAATGGGAATGAAGAGAAGGAGGCGTCTCTTGAGGCCAGGCACATCTGGGTTATGTAAGTCTCACAAAGTGGAGTTTCTGTTCTCATTTACCAAAGGCTGTTTTTTTTCATTTCTCCCACATGAAAACTTGAACCATGATAACTTTGCAGACTTTTCCTTGGTAGGTTTTCAATAATATGACTTAATTAGTGGCATCTTTCTAAAAGTAACTCTTCCACTTAGTTTATTATTATAATTTTTAGTTTGTTATTATATTTCTTGATTTTCTTTTGGGCATCTCAAGAGTCAGGTTGGTAACATTTTAATTCATAGATCTAGAGTGATTTTGCATATCCTAGCTCTAATATATGTGGAATGGAGAAGTATTTCTCTTTTATGGGAAAAGTTTAGTGTATCCAAATTTATTCTTTTAGTTCTACTTAAAACATATTTACATATTTATCTTTGTCAATTGGGAAATACATAACTTTTTAAGCACATTGGTAAGAAGTTTCTTTACCTGGGGATGGACATGTGACAAAATCCAAAAGCACTGGTAACTTTTCTGAACTCACTTCCTTAGAGCACTCAGTAACAGCCTATGTAGATAAGGCACAAAAATGATTTGGTAGTCAACAGAGACAACAGCCTGAGACTACATGCAACACCCTCCTCAAAAATAAAAAAGCTCACAAGGAAGTACAATTAGAAGGAGCTGTGGAGCTTAATAAATATCAAAAGAGAGGACTGGAATTAATACATATTAATTCCATAGTGAGAAATAAATGTCATATTGACCGGAAATACATAGTGTTCCTCTCAAGATGTCCCCTGAGCCTGAGATGCAGGAGTAGGACTGTAAAGGAGTTAGGATGGGCATCCACACAATTAGTTGATCTCTGTATTTTGACTGGTTCTAGTTTAGTAAAATAGTCTCAATCTGCCCCAAGTGAAGTATCTTTTATGAGAGGCGAGAGCTACAATAATCTGTAGGTAGTATTGCACTTAGAAAAATAAGAACTGCATTTATCCCATTAAGTTAAAGAAAATCAATTTTAAATTTCTCAATCTAAAAGAATTGTTGGCATAAGCAAATACCTTTGTAAATTAAATAATCTGTAACAACATCTATTCTGACAGTAGATATATTTCTTCTTTATTGGAATTAAAATCTTATCAGTTGGATGTTACGGCAGGAACCTGCAGGCCGCAGCAGGTCCTGCCGCCATGGTCCCGCAACCACGTGTGCCCCAAATAACACTCAGAGACTCTGTATTTGATACAATCCTGTTGGCCAATTACCATTATTGTTTATGGGCTAGCTCTGCCTTAATTATTAACCCATTTCTACTTATCTAAGTATCTCCACGTGGTCGTCTTATCGGGGAGCCGTGGCTGGCGTCCTGCTTCTTCCCTGGGCTACATGTCGACTCCTCCCTACTACTTCCTCTTTCCTCCTCCTGGTCTCCTAGCCCCTCCTATCTTGTTTCCTATTGGCCACAGGGCTTTATTAACCAGTATGAGAAACATATATACAGAATAATATCTCCCATCATCTCCTCTTTTCTGTCTAAAGTAAAAGAAGGGGTTTAACCTTATAACATAGCAAAATATAACATACAACAGTTATCAAATAGGAATCATAGTAAACAATATTTAGTCCAATAACATTTTGTAAGACTTTAAGAAAATATCATCTATCCTATCTTTGTGAGTTCAAAGTCCTATATGTAACTTATCTTTAATCCTAACTAAGGAAAACTATAACCATAACTATCTGTCTTCAACTCCTTCAAAGACAACAGAAGGATAATATATAAACTCTAGAAATGACAGAGACAACTCATTGCCTAGTCAGTCACCCGAAGTTCTTCTGTAATGTTCCATCTTCAGTCCATAGGCCATAGTGTGTGTCCAGACTCCTCAACAAGGCAGGAAACTTTTCTCTGTGTCCTGTAGACTGTGTGGCTGTCTGGCAGCCTCTTCCATGAAGCAGGAATCCTGTAGCAATGTCCATCTTGAATCAACAGTCACCTTTTTGTGGGTCCTGCATGTCCAGTTTCTACAACATAAATTCAAACAGTCCATAAGAGCAGTACCTTGCCCAAATGGCTAGTCTTGCCATATTAGAAGCAAACTTCATAATGAGTTTCTTCAATGTCCATCTTCCTTTTTGATGAAGGTGGTGTTACCAGGAGCAGTTGTGCCTCACTGTCAAGAAAAACCCTAAACCATTTTAAATGCCATATTCTGTAGGTCTTTGAAAGGTTTGAAGAATGCCTATCGATCTCAAATACATCTCTGTATATCTAGAAATCCTAACTAACTTAACTCCAAGTTTTAACTATCATAGGTAACTCTCTATAATCTGTACTAAATTATACATTACATTTTCCAATGAGCTATATAAACACAATACCTAAACAATAGGAGAAATATACATATTATAAAATTGACCTTAAATTGTATCAATAAAAGAAAATCCATTCCGAAGCAAAGTATTCATATCTATACCATAATTTCCTTTTTACCTTTAAAAAGATAGTTTGTGGTTATTAACCAGTTATAACTAAGCCCAGTTAAATGAAAGCAAACATTTATAAACAATATTTGGGAATTTGGGCATCGTTCTTTCCAAACTACTTCCTGCTGGTAGAGGGCGCTGTCATGGGGATCCAAGAAGATGCAGAAATCTTGGCTGTAGTGGTCTGTAAGGTTGCAATGTCCCATTGACGTTGCTTCAGGGGTCTCGCTTGATCAAACCACATAAGTCTGGAAAGAATCCATAGCTTTTCATTTTCTGTGGAAACAAAAATAGGAATCCTTTTCCCCAGTAACTTGTCCTTAGGCTTAAATTTTGGAGCCAAAGCATTTTTAAAATATATAAATTGAATTAATCCAGCAGCATTTCTTTTATCAGTAGTTATTTTCTCAGCAATCAAATAATTTAAAGACAACAGAAGCACATGTAGTATCCAAAATTTCTCTGTGTTTTCCATCTTTACGTGCCTTTTTTATTACTCTATTTATTCTATTCTATTTTTACATATTTTGAGACAGGGTTTCTCTGTGTAACTTTTATCTGTCCTGGAATTCACTGCATACCAGGTTTACTTTGAAATCACAGAGATCTGCTTGCCTCTGTCTGCCGAGTGCTGGGCTTAATGGCGTGTACCACCACATTCTACTTCCTTTTTTCTTTTTTAAACCATTGTATCCTGTTTCTTTTTCTCTCCCAAGCCAGCGTATTTTTTAAAACACAGTGTAAACCTTCATTGCAGCTCTTGTACACACCAATGAATTGTTAGCAGAGCTCTTTAAAAGCAAGGCGGCTTTTTTGCTGCTTATGCTAATTTTGGAAACCTCCCTTAAAGGAGCCGCGCAACTCTTTGTCTACAGCAAAACAAATCCAACCAAGAAAATGCTGCTACTAAGAAGTCTTGCTAGTCTCTGTTCCTTTGTTTCTAAAAACTATTTCTTAAGCTTTTGATAAGTTTTAAGTGAAAGTTCTCAATCCCAGTTCTGACACCAGTATGATACGGCAGGTTCCTCCCCGCCGGCCTCCTGGTCCTGCCGCCATTGTCCCGCAACCACGTGTGCCCCTAATAACACTCAGAGACTCTGTATTTGATACAATCCTATTGGCCAGTTACCATTATTGTTTATGGGCTAGCTCTGCCTTAATTATTAACCCATTTCTACTTATCTAAGTATTTCCACGTGGTCGTCTTATCGGGGAGCCGCAGCTGGCATCCTGCTTCTTCCCTGGGCTACATGTCGACTCCTCCCTACTACTTCCTATTTCCTCCTCCTGGTCTCCTAGCCCCACCTATCTTGTTTCCTATTGGCCACAGGGCTTTATTAACCAGTATGAGAAACATATATACAGAATAATATCTCCCATCAGTTGGACTCCTTGAAACTGCAAATTTAGGCACACATGAGAGTTCAGAAATATTAGCAAATGATCCCATAGAGAAAAAATTTAGTATCTAAACTAGTGTGGTTGTTTGAAAGAAAATGGTCCCCAAAGGGAGTGGCACTATTAGGAGGTGTGGCCTTATTAGAATAGGTGTGGTCTTGTTGGAGGAAATGTGTCACTCTGGAGGTGGGCTTTGAAGTCTCATATATGCTCAAGCCACACTCAGTGAGACAGACTACTTCTTGTTGCTTGTGAGTTAAGATGTAAGGACTCTAAGCTCCCTCTCCATTACCATGTCTGCCTGCATGCCACCATACTCCCTGCCACTATGCTCCCCACCATGACGAAAATGTATTAAAGTTCTGAACAGCAAGTGAGCCAAAATAATAAAACATTTTAGTTTATAAGAATTGCCATAGTCATAGTGTCTCTTCAAAGCAATAAAAAACTGTAACTAATCAGAATCCCTTTGTTTTTATTGCTAATAATGAAGTTTAAATTTGTGTACTGAGAAAAGTTGGCTTCTTCTTTCCTTTGCTCTTTCCTTTTCCCTTCCCTCTCTTAACTCCCTCCCAAAATCTCTTCCTCATCTATGCATCTCTCACTCATTTCATCTCTCCTTCTCTTTCTGTCTTCTTTCCTCCATTTTCTCTAAGATAATCATCCTGTTTATAATGATTATGATGCCTAGCCTGGGGGATCGTCAAAGTCTGTCACATCATTTGAGAAAGGGTCTAGACCCTCCTCTCCCCCCATGTGTCTGGGTTGAGAGAGTATCCCTCTATGGGCTCCCATGTCCATTCATATACTATGGATAAATGCTGTTCCAATAACAGAGGCCCCATAGACTGCCCAGGCCTCCTAACTGATACCCATGTTCCTGCGGCATGTTTAAGTCTTATGCTGGTTCTTTACCTGTCAGACTGTTGTCCATGAGTTCCCCCTTGTTCAGGTCAGATGGTTCTATGGGTTTCGCCAGCCTGGTCTTGACCCCTTTACTCATCACTCCTCCCACTCCACAACTAGATTCCAGGAATTCAGCTCAGTGTTTAGCTGTGAATCTCTGCTCTTGTTTCCATCAACTACTGGATGAAGGCTCTAGGATGGCATATAAGGTAGTCATCAGTCTCATTATCGGGGAAGGTCATTTAAATTGGCCTCTCCATTATTGCTTCAGTTCTTAGTTGGGGTCACCTTGGTATATCTCTGGACTTCTCTTTAAACCTGTAATAGTTACCTCTATTAAGATCTCTCTCTCTTTTTTTTTTTACTATCCTCTATTTTTACCCCAACTCAATCTTCCTGGTCACTCATATCTGCCTCCCCCCTATTCTTTTTCCCTTCTCATTCTCCTAACTCTCTCTCCTGTCCCACTGTGCTCCCAATTTGCTCAGGAGATCTTATTCCTTACTCCTTCTGAGGGGGACAATGTATGTCTCTATTAGGGTCATCCTTGTTTCTTAGCTTCTCTAGAGGTATGGATTATAGACTAGTAATCCTTTGCTCACATATCCATATATGAATGAGTACATACCATGTTTGTCTTTTTGTGACTGGGTATCTTCACTCAAGATGGTTTCTTCTAGTTCCATCCATTTGCCAGGTAATTTCAAGATATCGTTGTTTTTTTCCACTGAGTAATACTCTACTGTGTAAATGTATTACATTTTCTTTATTTATTTTTCAGTGGATGGGCAGCTAGGTTGCTTCCTGGTTCTGGCTATTACAAATAATGCTGCTATGAACATAGGTGAATAAGGACATACAACAGTCCTTGTTGTATGAATGCGCATCCTTTGGGTATAGGCCTAAGAGTGGAATTTCTGAATCTTGAGGTAGACTGATTCCCATTTTCCTGAGGAACTGCCATACCAATTTCCAAAGTGTCTGTACAATTTTGTACTTCTACCAGCAATGGAGGAGTGTTCCCCTTTCTCCACACCTTCTCCAGCATAAACTGTCTTTGGTGTTCTTTTATTTTAGCCATTCTGATGGGTATAAGATGGTATCTGAGAGTTGTTTTGATTCACATTTCCATTATGGCTAAGGATATTGAGCACTTTCTTAAGTGGCATTCAGCCATTTTAGATTCCTCTATTGAGAATTCTCTATTTAGTTCTATGCCCCAATTTTTTAATTGGGTTGTTTGGTGTTTTGGTGACTAGCTTCTTGAGTTCTTGGAATATTTTGGAGATCAGCCCTCTGTCAGATATGGGGTTGGTGAAGACCTGTTCCCATTCTGTGGGCTGCCATTTAGTCTTGTTGACTGTGTACTTTACCTTACAGAAGCTTCCTAGTTTCAGGAGGTCGTATTTGTTAATTGTCAATCTCAGTGCCTGTGCTACTGATATTATGTTCAGGAAGTGATCTCAGGTACCAATTTGTTCAAGGGTCCCTCCTACTTTCTCTTCTAAGAGGTTCAGTGTGGCTTAATTTATGTTGAAGTCTTTGGTCCATTTGGACTTAAGTTTTGTTCATGGTGATAGACATGGATCTAGTTGCAATCTTTTACAAGACAACATCCAGTGTGCCAGCACATAATTGTTGAAGATTTTTTTTTCATTGTACAATTTTGGGTTCTTTGTCAAAAATCAGGTGTTTGTAGTATGTAGATTAATATCAGAGTTTTCAAATTGATTTCATTGGTGTACAAGACATTTTCTGTTGTTTGTGGCTATTGTAAAGGGTGATGTTTCTTTGATTTCTTTCTTAGTCATTTATATTTTGTCTGTATATAGTAAGGCTACTGATTTTTTTGAGGTAATCTTGTATCCTGCCACTTTGCTCAAGGTAATTATCAACTGTAGGAGATCCCTGGTAGACTTTTTCAGGTCACTTATATAAACTATTATATCATCTACAAATAGTGAAAGTTTGACATCTTTATTATTTCCAATTTGTATCCCGTTGATCTCCTTTTGTTGTTTTATTGCTCTAGCTAGAACTTCAAGTACAATATTGAAGAGATATTTTCTTTTACAGTTTGTTTATATGGTAGATTGCATTGATAGATTTTCTAATGTTGAACTATACTTGTATCCCTGGGATGAAGCCTACTTGATCATGGTGGATGATTTCTTTGATTCCATTTGCCAGTATCTTATTGAGTGTTTTTGTATCAGTGTTCGTGAGGGATATGGTCTGTAGTTCTCTTTCTTAGCTGTGTCTTCATGTGGCTTGGGTACCAAGGTAATTGTAGCCTCGTAAAAAGAGTTTGGCAATGACTCTCTACTTCTATTGTGTAGAACTATTTGAGAAGTATTGTTATTAGCTGTTCTTTGAATTTCAGATAGAATTGTGCACTGAAACCATCTGGCCCTGGGCTTTTTATTTATTTATTTGTTTATTTATTTATTTTGGTCGGAAGATTTTGGTGACTGCTTTTATTTCATTAGGGGTTATAGGCCTATTTAAATTGCTTATTTGTTCTTGATTTAATGTTGGTAAATGATATGTATCCAGAAAACTGTCCATTTCCTTTAAATTTTTTAATTTTTTAGAGTACAGGTTTTCAAAGTATGACCTGAAGCGTCTCTGGATTTCCTCAAGTTTATGCTGTTATGTCCCCTTTTCATTTCAGATTTTGTTAATTTGCATGTTCTGTGTCTGCTTTTTGTTTATTTTGGATAAAGGTTTGTCTATCTTGTTGATTTTCTCAAAGAACCAACTCTTTGTTTCATTAGTTCTTTGTATTGTTTTCTTTGTTTCTACTTTACTGATTTCAGCCTTCAATTTGATTATTTCCTGGCAGGTACTCCTTAGGGATGAGTTTGCTTCCTTTTGTTCTAACATTTTCAATTGTGCTGTTAATTCTCTAGAGTGACTATTTTCCAGTTTCTTTACGTGGGCACTTAGTGCTATGAACTTTTCTCTTAGAGTGTCCCAGAGGTTTGGGTATATTGTGTCTTCAGTGTCATTGAATTCTAAGATGTCTTTAATTTCTTTCTTTAGGTCTTCTTTTACCCAGAAATTGTGAATTTGCACATTGTTCAGTTTCCATGAATTTGTAGGGTTTCTGAAATTTGTGTTGTTGTGAAATTCTAACTTTAAACCATGGTGATCTCATAAGATAGAGGAAGCTATTCCATTTATTTTCTATCTGTTGAGCTTTGCTATGTTGTCCAGTACATGGTCAGTTTTTATAGAAGGTTCTATGTGGTGCTGAAAAGAAGGTATTTTCTTTTGTGTTTGGATGGATTGTTCTGTTAAACCCAATTGGGTCATAACTTCTGTTAGTTTCTTTGTTTCTTTGTTAAGTTTCTGTCTGGTACTCCTGTCTAGTGGTGAGAGTTACATGTTGTCTCCCACAGTAAGTGTGTGTGGTTTTATGTGTGATTTAAGTTTTAGAAATGTTTCTTTTATAAATGTAGGTGCCTTTGTATTTGGGGCATAAATGTTCAGAATTGAGACTTCATCTTGAAGGACTTTTCCTGTGATAAATATGAAATTACCTTTATTATTTCTTTTGATTTATTTTAGTTTAAAGTCTAATTTGTTAGATATTAGAATTGCTACACCAGTTTGGATTTTGGGTCCATTTGGTTGGAAAATCTTTTTCAAAACCCTTTACTCTGAGGCATAGTCTGTCTTCAAAGTTGAGGTGCATTTCTTGTATGTAGCAAAAGGATGGATTCTGTCTTCATCACCATTCTGCTAGTCTGTGTCTTTTTATAGGTGAGTTAAGACCATTAATATTGGGGGGTATTAATGACCATTGATTTTTAATTTTTATTTGTTTTGGATTTGTTTTTGTTGTTGGTATTATTTGTGGATTCCCCCACATTTTTCTTTTGGCTGTTGGTAAAGTGGGATTATCTATCACCTATGTTTTGTGGTTGTAATTAACTTCCTTGGCTTGGAGTTTTCCTTCTAGAACTTTCTGTAGGGCTGAATTAGTGGATATGTATTGTGTAAATCTGGCTTTGTTATGGAATATCTTGTTTTCTCTATAATAATTGAAACATTTGCTGGGTATAGCAGTCTGAGCTGACATTTATGATCTATTAGTGTTGGTAGAATATCTATCCAGGACCTTCTGGCTTTCAAAGTTTTCATGGAGAAGTTTGGTGTAATTTTGATAGATTACCTTTATATATTACTTGGCCTTTTTCCTGAGCTTCTCTTAATATTTTTTTCTTTATTCTGTCTGTTTGGTGTTTTGATTATTATGTGTCAAGGGGACTTTTTTTCCTATCCAGTCTATTTGGTGTCCTGTAATCTTCTTGTACTTTCATTGACATGTCTTTCTTTTGGTTGGAAAAGTTTTCTTCTATGATTTTGTTGAATATATATTCTGCACCTTTGGGTGAGGTCTTCACCTTCTTCTATACCTACTATTCTTGGGTTTGGCCTTTTCACGGTGTCCCATATTTCCTGGATATTTTGTGTTTGGGATTTGGTGGATGTAGATTTTCTTTGGTTGATGAATCTGTTTCTCCCTGTGTATCTTCAGTCCCTCAGATTCTCTCTTCCATCTCTTGTGTACTGTTAGTTATGCTTACATCTGTAGTTCCTAATTGTTTACTCAGCTTTTCTATTTCCAGCCTTCCCTCAGACTGTTTTTTGTTTGTTTGTTTGTTTTATTGTCTCTATTTCAGCTTTTAAACCTTGAACTGTTTGAATTGTTTCCTTCACTTGTAGGGTTGTTTTATCTTGGCTTTCCTTGTTTTCTTAAAGAGATTTTTTTTTTTATTTCTTGCACTTTTTGGGTTGTCTTTTCCTCCATTTCTTGAACTGTTTTGTTTGTGTTTTTCTTGCATTTCTTTAAAGGATTTTCTCATTTCCATCTTGAGGGTCTCTAGCATCATCACAAAGTTGTTTTTGGGGTCATTCTCTTCTGCTTCATCTGTTTTGGGATGTTCAGGTCTTGCTAATGTGAAGTCCCTAGACTCTGGTGGGGTCATATTGATATTTCTGTTGTTGTATGTGTTCTTATACTGTCGTCTTCCCATCCCTTCTTCTACTGTGTGCTGGTGGAGGACTATTCTTCTCTTGGTTAGTAAGTGTCCAAGGTTCTCTTCCTATGGGTGCAAGCAGCTGCAATAATCTGATGGCTCTTCTCTTCTCATGGATGGTAGTAGGATGTCAGTGAACTCTGGAAGGCCTGGTCCACTGGAACGGTTCAAGCCACCAGAGACTCCAAGTAGGACAAGCAGAAGGCAGGCTGGAAACAGGCCCATACTCTCCTCCTCCTGTTGGTGGAGGCAGAACTAGCACCTCAATGTAGGCAGATTGTGGATGGCCTAGGGAGCCCATCCTTTCTTTCTACTTGTGAACTATGTGAGTAGTTCATAAAGAAATACAAAATAAATAATCTTTATAAAAGTGATTTTATTGTTGTGTTTGTATCCCTCATGGACTACATGTGTGGTACTTTTGAGGCTTCTCTCAGAAAACATAGGGATGGTCTCCCCAGCTAAATTAATATTGTGTTTAGCCTAAAACACTCAAACTTTTGTGTTTGTTCTCTACATTTGGAATTTTGAAAAATACTGTGCAATGTAAACTCAATTGTTCCATCTTGTAGGGAGTTCATTCATCCCTTAATTTGCATTAACTTTCCTCACGGGATATTCCCATTTCAGCAAATGGCTTTGTGTATGGTGCTAGCTGGCAGCACTCAAACTTAAAACAAATTAACACTACTTTTAAGATGGAAAGCAACATTTTTCATGGCTATTCAGAAGCACGAATGGCTAGTCTGAGCATCCTTCTGAGAAAAGATTGCTTGTAAATGATGACAATTCCTTGCAAAAAGTAATAAAAAAATAAAATGGAATAAGCATAAGAGGCAATGGTATGATTTCTTTCGTCCCTGTAGTTGGGCAAGCCTACCCCACTGCTAAATGCTTACCATTAAAAGAGCTAAAACTAAAACCTTAAAAGAGACAAATCTTTGTACTTTTAATATATTTTTAAAGCTCTTGTGATGGATGAGGGCCAAGCCTCAAATCCTACACTGAGTATCTTGCCATTGACATTCCTATTGGGTTTATGTTCTGTTTAGTTAAACCCCTGACCTTGTGGATTTGTGGACATAGCCAAGGAGAACTAGCAAGTGCTCCAGACAAATAGATACCTAGGAATAAATGCCACATGTCACATGTTTAGTAAAAATACATGTCTTGTATGTCCTTGAGATACCTTATTATAACACAAAGGCAGAAAAGACAGCAGAGTCACTTTGACAATGAACTCAGGAGACTTTCAACACTGCCTTCTCTGTAGTAAAGTGATTTATTTTTCCTGAGGTGGTTGTACATTGAAAGAATTTATACCTTTTTACAATGAAGGCAACATTTAATGATCAAGAGTATTATAATTATTTTTGGACAAAATTTTGCTGTTCATGATTGAGTGTAAAATCCCAGTGCTTTCCAATAAATTTGTATGTCATAAAGTAATTGAAAATGGATAGTTTTATTAACCTCAGATAATTGAGAATCTCAATAAAAACAGGAAAAGCTTTGAAAGCCAAACACCTCATGATTTTAAAATTAATTTATGCCTCATTAATTTTTTGTCTAATTAATATACACCAATCTACCTATAAGGAAAATCTGAACAAAATCAGTCTTGTCTATGTTTGGTACTTAGAGGGCTCTCACTTATCTGTATATTTAATTCTGGTATATAACCCAAAGAATACAATATTTCCCTTTAATGTACTCTTTGGAATTACACATTTGTAACTCATAAATTTATGCACAATAATAACACTTAGCATTTATGTGAAGGTGTTCATTTTCAAAGTTCATTATACACATTAGGAAATGCATTATCTTAGCACCTTCTAAGGAAGGTAAATACTGTTATCTCCATTTTACAGATAGGGAAACCGAAAAACACAAGTCATTCATAGTCATAATTAGAAGGGACTTTAGCTTTGTGTATGTGGCAGGCTAACAAATATATTTATGTCCTAATTTTAAAAATTTATGTAACAAAGTGCACTAAAACTTTATACCCATATTCTTAATTTTGCTTCAAATGTGATATATTTTTCAAATGTGGTATGAATAATATATATATATATATATAGTACTTAATATTCCTTTTTTTAAAAAAATGGTATATGCTATACATACTAGTAAGAACCTTGACTTGTGTTGTTTCCAGCATTTCTCTCCCAGGCTGTTAAGTATTTTCTATTTGACATATGTTTGTGAGAAACTGAAGATTTTATGTTTTAATAGTTTGCATATTGAGACTCTTTACAATGTAATAATATGTCTGAGTAACTGCAATGTTTGTGGCACTATGCAGGTACTTAGGTATTCTGTTGGAGTCTCAATAGTATTTAAAACATGTAAACACAGGTGTTTTCTAATGATCTGCTTAACAAAATGTATTGCCCGTGTTTGCAGTAATACTTAATTCATTGTTTGACATTGACTTATGAATTTACCTAAGATGCCATAGCCTGCTAAAATGGTTGTTTCAGATACATGGCTTTGAAGTAAAAATTAACAACAAATTGAAAGGCATGGTCATGATTGTCTATGTCTAGGCAGAATAGAGAGGTTAGCCTGAAGCTTGTTTCTGACTATGCTCTGAAGAATGAAGGAAACAGGCTTGGGCAGGGGCAGGAACTGGTGTGTCTGTTATACAATGGAGGTAGAGATTAGGAGACTTGAAAGAATGGAAATGCACTTGAGAGTTCTGTCATATCATCATAGGACTGTTGAGTTGTACCTCAAAATTAAGAACTGACAGGACATGGGGACCTAGTTCAATAATACAATATTGGTAAGACAAATTCCTTCATCCTATGTGATATCTCAGTGTCAAAGCCAATAAATAAGCTACCTTAGACTTCACACATGATCTGGAGATCTGGGTAACCCTTCCACTATAGAAAGTGTCGGGTGTGACAGTAAGACGCAATGTTTTCTTTGAGTCTCTGTTTAGAGATCAGGGGTCTTTTTAATGCCATGTATCAATGAAGTCTGCAAAGTTAGCTGAGAGGAGAAGTAGACCTGAAGTGAAAATGACATGCAAGGACAATTAGAGATTGGCCATTTTCAATATCTACTACACAAGATGCAATATTCTTTGTTGCAGATATGTTGCTTACTCCATACCCTCCCTGAGCTCACTAGAAATGTGCCATTGTGCTAACTAAAAGATTAAGACTATAAGTAAAAAGGAGCAAGGCAGCTGTAAGTGCTCTACAAAAGGCTGCTTTGAGAATAATTCCCTAGACATGTAAAGCTGACCCAAATATGAGGTATATGTAATGTCAACCCCAAGAAAAACATTAGAAATTAACCTATGAGAAAAGGCACATGGGATGATAATAATTAACTAGGAACTGAGAATAATTAAAAATGAACTAGAACAAGTTCAACAGAGCAGAGGGTGATTCTACAAAACTGTTGTGATTGTCCTCTGAAGATTTAACTTACCCTTCTTGTATATTGTGTTTTGATGGTGGTATATAGTTAGAGGAAAAATTATGGGCTAGGTTATTAGGGAAAGGACCTTGCGGACTTTAAAGGATCATTCCTTGTCAATACCCATCAACTTTTAACTTCATTTAGCAAGTGTAGAGGGCACCTCCTGAAGAAGCTGTGAGAGGAGCAGAGACTGACAGACGGTGGGAGTGAGTGAAGTGGGGAGTGTGAGGCTGACACAGCCCATTCCAGTTTTTGACAGAGTTCATCAGCCTTTGACTTTCACCTGGTAAACACGGTGTTAATTATAAAAAGGAGAGGAAGTTTCCCCATGTTGATCAATAAATTGTCTGAAAGGAGTAACATTAAGAGTCACTATTATCTCAGTGTTTATATGGAACATTAATCTTTCATCTAGAAATCCATGTAAAGAGTAAGGTCAGCCGACTATGTCCCTTAATCCAGTGGGAAAAGAGCATTCTGATGTTATTTACCAAGTTTTCTGCTATCATCATGCAGAATATTGACCCGAAATTCAACAAAAAGAGCACTGCCTTTCACTTGTGGTGTTTTTGTTTTTGTTTTTGTTTTCAAGAAATGTTAGACCTTTTAAATCTTTAATGGAGTGTGTGCTTTCTATCATAACTCCAGGATCAGCTGTGAGGAGCACACAAGTAAGCTTTAGGTGGCTTAAAAAGTCACTACAATCGGTCAGATACAGGCTCCAACAAGGGGCAGAGATTTTAGTATTCCCATTACTGGCTTTCATTAAATTCACACCTGATCTCTGATCTTGACAAAGTCCCTTTATAAGTGGAACCAGAAAACAACATCTGCAACACAGAATATGAGGTATGTGACATTAGAAAGGCAGCCTGTATCTGTGATGTGAGACAGCTCACTGCTTTGTATCTTTTATCTGTGAGTCTCAGTTCTTAGCAAGGGCAATTTGAGAATGGCCCTCATTATACGTGGGCTGTGAGGCTAATGTGTGCTTTTTGCTGAGATGTCAGTGCACTCAGTACAATTGTGGTCAAAGTTCCTGACACAGTTTGCTAACACAGCAACGAATAAGAAACACAATTTGTTGCCAGTATAGTTCATTTGTCTTTGATGTGAGAAGTTTAGGTGTTAAGCAAACAAGGCATGGACATCTTTTTTCACCTTTTTACCGGGGCCTGAAGAGAAAGGAGGCCCAGAGAAGCTGGGCTTTGATTTCTGCGAAGAAACGCCACAGCAGCTGTGGTGGCAGCAAAGGAGTAGATGAGCTCTCGTGCAAGGTGCATAGACTCTCTAGGGAGACAGGAAGGCAGACAGGCAAAACACAAAAGCCTTTTCCCTCTGGCCTCCTCTCAGAGATGCCCCTGAAAAGCCACACTCATTAAGGTTGTGTCCCTCCACTTTAGCTAATATAAGCAAGAAAAGCCCTCACAAACATTCTCGGAGGCTAACCTTAGCCTAGGTGACCCCTCCTGAATTACCCCTCATGTCCACAGGCCTGTCTGTTAGTTGATTCCAGATGCATCTAAAATCAAGACTAAATGTGGCTCTGGTTTTAAGGTCTCTCGAAAATTTTGGCTCTGCCATTAATGGCTGGGCTAACCATACTGTCTTCAAGAGTGGTAATCTCTTACCTTTTGGTAGCAGGCATTGTACCAGATGTGAGGCTAATGCTCAGTGTGTAATTAATCATCCCCTCCTCTCCATAATTAGTGATGTTGGGACAAATTTATTATTCATACATATTTTTTCCAAAAAATGCACACTCAGGTTCTCTTATTATCTTCTAATTTAACTATTTCTATTTTTGTTGTTATCTTTTTCCCCCCACTAATATGTTTAAGCTTGACTATCATGGTTTTATTTTGAAGATCTCAGGCCTACTCCACTGGTCTCTGTGTTGATTTTCATACCTGCCTTATCCTCTTAATTAGAATGGTCTGATAATGTATTTCAAAAATAAGAAGTGTAACGTGTCTAGCTTTGTTTAGCGTTCTTGAGATTTCTTTGAATTCTGTGACTCCTTGTGAATTTTGGATGAACTTCGTTTTCTGTTCCTGTAAGATATGGCATAAGCCAAGCTTGTGGGTTTTTATTTCAATTGCATGGAACTTAAGTATCAAATTAAACCTACAAGTGGAGTGCCCTTATTTTACAACTCCCTTTGTGCCTATAATCTTCTGTGTGTGAAGATATACTGGGAAAATGGGCAGAGAAGGTAAGACCCGATCCCTCATCATCCTTTCTTACTTCCCATTTTCTCCTAACTTTCCCTTAATGGTTTCTGTTGCCTTTTCTCTCACTTATTTGGTGTCTTTGGTGTCTAAAGTCCTTGGATAGAGGTCAGAGAACTGTTAGTTGATTGTGCCCTGTGCAGGATGGGTGCATGAGTCTTAAAGATGCTTGGTGTCTTCTTCCCCTCTTTCTCCTTTGCCTCATTCTCACTAGCACATGGAACTTACTCAGGCAAGAGAAATCTCAAAATTAGCACCAAAACCCACAGAAATCAAAAGCCTCACATCAGGAGATTTGTGACTATAGACACCACCTTTGTTTTCTTTCACAGCGCAGTGTAATGTTTGTGGAACAAGACACCTGTACTTTCATTTTTTCTCATATTAGAAAGAAGCTAAGACATATACCTTGAACATGGAGTAATTAATGTAACAATGCTAGTTGAAAATAAATTTCCTCTTTTTTTTATCATTTCTTTTACATTTAACTGTGCTTGTTTCTCTAAATAATAATAATTTAACACTGCCAAAGCTGAACACCATTTCCAAGTGTTAGTAAAAATAGAAAACTAAAAATACATAACATACTCTAGTTATAGGATTTGCTATATGATAAGAATATAAAATGTATGATATGCATAATTAAATATATAGCAGATAGCAAAACTTTTATTCCTACCATTAAGGTTAGACAACTGACTCTGGATACCTTAAATGCTGATCAGTCTAATTATTAAAAAATATAGTTTTCTTGAGTTTGCAACAAAGGAGACATTTACTTTACATTAGAGTGAAAATGTTAAAGAAACCCATTAAGAACCAAATGCACTCACAAGATGGAATGACAGCCGTGTTTGCATAAGACAGGGCCTTTAAAAAACCAAGAGGTTTCTGTGAGAAGTCTCATTTAACAGCCCATCTTGGTTTTGTATATGAAGTCCTTGCTGAAACCAAGCATCCAAATGACTGGTAGAATTGTATATGTATTCATTTGTCAGGGTATCATTTTATACTAAGGTGTCATAATTTGCAAGGTGAATCCAGGACCTTGTGAGCACTAAGGGGTCCTTCCTGTTGGAGCACATAAGAAAAATCTGCCTCTAAGAGTCAACATCATCTGGGTATGATCTTCATGTTCCATGTTAGAACACTTCTCCATTAACATTTTCCAAGCAAATATTGTTTGCTTTAATATTGAACAATTTCTATTTGCTAAGTTTCAACAACCAGAATTTTATCTGAAAAAGTTTTTATAACCAGTTTTAAAAGCTTTAAAACACCTGACCTGGACATTGAATGATAGTGAATGCAGAGACTGCTCGAGGTGCTGAGAAATAATGACTGAGAGGTGTTTAGTTCTAAAAAGGAGATTTATATCTAAAGTTCATGAAGAATCCTCAGGTCTGTATGAGTATTAAGACAGAAAAGGGACTGTAATTTTCTATCTTTAAGATGTAGCATAGTCAGTATAAACTGTAGCATAGTCAGAAATCACTGTAGCTGCTGCTGGCTACAACTATGTCTGAACAAGAATGTCCGTCAACAGTCAATAATGGGTCAGGAAGCCCCTCATCCTACACTCCCTCTCCCTGGGAACTATTGACTACTGATAGATTAGGAGATGGATAGTATTGTCTTCATTTGTATACCCACTGGTGAGCCCACCAGTGTGCAATAGATAGTTCCAAACTCATGGTCACATAGGAGGTCTCAATTAAATTCAGTCAATCACAAACCAAAATAAAGAAAAGGGACTTGTGGGTAAGAGGGGTGAATGACAAGGACCATTTTCAGATAATCAGGATATGTTCAACATCCTCTCTGTTACAAAGAGTCACTGAGTGAGTCATCAATTCTGCTTCCACACAGTTCTCAAAGTGCTGGGAGGGGAAAACATAACTAATTGCACAAAGTATATAATGCAATGTAGTGTTTATAGATTATAACTACTGCAAACACATGGATAGATGCTTTTGATATCATCCTAAGTCAACGACCTTACAAATAGCCAACAAATAAATGTTTCTCCCAACAAAAGAATGATGTACAATCGAATACTTTCAGCTGCAATGTTCAAATCCTCTAGTGCAAAGAAAGGTTTTTCTTCGAGACATCAGATGTCTCCAAACTACACAACCCAAACTCATCAGACCTTATGTAAAGTATATGTGCTTCTCTTCCACTTCCCATGCTTGACACTCCCTGGATGACAAGGAACTAGAGGCTGTATATCCCAGAGAGAACTAGGATCAATAAAAAATCAATAAAATATTCTGCTATATTTACAGATTTTTGCCTAACCCAAATGTTTTCAGAGAAGCTTTGTGAGCCTGAATTGGAGATCTCCATTGGGTCACTCCCTTTAGAGCTCTTGGAACTCAGCAGAAAAGAGGAAGGAAGAATAGTAGGAGGAAGAGGGGTCAAGGACACAGAAGAACATGGCCCACAGAAACAAGTAAGTAGGGTTCATAGTGACTCACAGAGACTGAAGCAGCAATCATGGAGCCAGCGTGGGTCTGTGATAGGTCCTCTGCAAATATGATAGGATTGCTAGCTTGCTTTTGTGGAACTCCTAACATCAATAGATACTTTTGCCTGATCTTGGGACTCCTCCTCTTACTAAGTTGCCTCCCCAGTCTGATATGAGGTTGGTTTCTAGTGTTATTGTAACTTGTTTATCCATGGTTGGTTGATATCCCTGGGAGGCCTGCTATTTTCTGAAGGGAAACAGAGAAGGAGTGGATTTGGAGGAATGTATTGTATGAAAGAATAATAGTAAAAAATAAATTAGAGTTACTTTCTCAGTACCAGCCTGAATGCTCTCTTGCTTAGACATTTTTCTCTACCAAACAAATTGTTCCTTATCTTTAACTCAGCTTCACTTAAGTTTTCAGTTCACAACCATAATGAAGAATAATTCGTGGACAATATGTTAAATGAGTGGCCTCTAGCCTACTCCCTAATGGAGTATACATTGCACTCAGAAACCTCATGAGCCAGGTCTCCACCAAGCCCATTAATTGGATAATACTTCTATACATTAATTATAAAAAAACCTGATTGTGCTCTTCTGATATTATAAAACACTATAGGTCTAAGCTGGTTAAATTAAAAAGGAAATAAGTGCTTTTTTGTTGTTGTTGTTGTTTTGTTTTGTTTTATCTAGATACAAATAGTCACTGCTTCTTATAGCTGAAAGTAACTTGCAATATAGACTCTGTTGTGATGTTAAAATTGGGATGTTTAATCTAATTTTTTCATGTTAATACCCACCCAGTTAGACTTGCTAGGCCTACCCACCTCTTCTTTACTCTTCAGGACTTTACTTCTCCTTGTTAATGTTCCCTGGCTATTCCTGGCTTTGTCTGAGTTGCTCTGTTACTGTTGTGGAATTTTAACTTGAATACATGTGGTCTTTGTATTATTCTGACACTTCCTATAAAAGAGATCAATATGGTCTTTCTTTCCTTATATATAAAACAATATCACAGCCATCCTATAGGTATTAAGTTTGTACACAATAGAACACACACACACACACACACACACACACACACACACACATATTTCATTTGAAACTGTACTATATTTCACTGATAAAGTCAATTTGATTAATCCTTAAAGTTATAAAGGCTATTTGTAGTTAATAAATGTTTAACATAACAGAATATCTGTTACTACTCTAAAAAAATTTTTGTTTCATTCAGGCTTGGAGTAGAGCTGTCCTTTCCAGCAGAGGGATGAAAGCAGTCATAGTTTATGCTACATTCATCTCATATGACTGAAATTGAGATCTTCTTACTTACAGAATGATACTTAATTAACTTTTAATTTGAAGTTGAAAGAAATTAGCTATAAGAATGCTTTCTCTGTAAGTGCATGCCAGCACAAGTACATGTAAGTGCATGCTTGACTAAGTACTGAGAAAGTTACTACAGGGTCTCCCTGCATCAAACAGAATCCATAAACTTGCCCTTTGAAGCTCTGTGCTCCTGAATTCGCTGTACCTCTAGATATATTCTGAGTGCCCATTCACTCAGCTGTGCACTGTCTTGGGCTGTCTGCATTTCAACTCCTACTGGTGCATGAGTGTGACCTTATTTCTCACTCTACCTCATAACCTTTCTAACTTACTTACCAGGTGTGCAGTAGACTTTTCATGCCCTCTTATCTTTCAGAAGCACAAAGGAAACTGATTCAATTAATAATGCACCAAACTTTATGACAAAATCCATGTCCTTGAAATGATGCGAGCATAAAAATCTACTAAATGCAGGAATAAAACAGAATTCCTGTACAAGGTCAGGCACATAAGAAATTTAGATGAAGATGCTATCTACTTAATGCAAAGAAGTAGAATTCATTTGTATGAATATCGAGTCAGAAGCTACAAGACAGGTTCTATAGACAGCACACACATGGACTCAAAGGTGGAACAGCTTATTCTGCCAAGGATTTCACTAAAACTATCAGTAATTAACAAGATTGAACCTAAACTAGACGCGAGGTAAAGTAGAAAAGAAATCAAAGCATGCTACCCTGTATCCAGTTCCATTTACTCTTAGTTTCAGAGTGAGAGACTGGTGCAGAGTTGCCGAGGGTCATCCAGACAAATTGTGTTAGATATCTCAGAGGTGTCCAACATTTTCTCTGCACTTAATCCTTCCTTCTCTGATTGCTGTTGGAGCATACAGTACTAGCAGGTACGCTCATTTCTGCAGTTACCAGAGGCCTTTCTTATTCTCTTCCTTGCCTTTTTGAACATAGTAGGAAAGGAGACTGTGACCTGTATCTCTTACTTTATGTTTTGCCTGATGCCAGGGCTTTACAGATGTGACTGCAAAGCCCTCCAGTGTAGACAGCCTATCCTACATTGTGCTTCCAAGATTCTACCTGAAATCGGCATTTGAAAATCATTCCCTGATAATGCATTTGATTTCACCAGTTCCAAGTTTCTGTTCCAGATGTTCCATTGTCATTCTGGTTTGCTTTCTAGGGTCCCTTTAAAAAGAACTTGATAGTATTTATGCTTCTATATTAGTCCCTGAATGGGTTTGCTTTTTTGGACACATCTTGATTTATATGTGACCTTGAAGCATAGCAGCCACGTTCAATCAATAATGTTTTGACCAATTACTGTGTAGTCATCTCTTCATCGAGAATCATGGGAGGACACACCAAAAACAAGCAAGCACACACCAGAGCTACTTGCTTCTTTTGGGGAGATTACATGAAGACTTCTGAACTAATTAGAAAACCATTAGGCATTGAACTGTGAGAGTAAAGGCTGCAGAGAATGACAGAATTAAAGACGCCCCTTTGAGAAAATTCACAATGCAGGCAAAACATGGGCCAGAGCATGGAAGAATGAATACGAGTTGATCTATGAGAAAAGAAAAAGGAATATTTCTAGGTGGAGGCCAGCAGAACAAAGATTTAGAAGTGGGAGCAATCCTTCATCTTAATGACATGGCTGTTAGAGAATTGAGAAATAAATGTGGGTGACAGGTAGGGTGCTCAATCACACATGACTCATATGCAATGTCATGTAGGTTGGCACAACAGGGACATAGTAATGAACTATGAAAACAGTGTTGTTCAAAGTACAGCCTTCAGACAGCCCACCTTAGAATATGTGCTCTGTTCCTTAAGACGAGGCACTGTTGTCACCAAAAGGTCCAGAAAGAACAGCGTCATCAGCACATACCACTCCCCAGTTCTATCCTTTTATAATTTCAACTTTTTGCCATTTATAATAGTAGATTGAAATTCATAAATAGTTTCATAAAGTCCATCTAGCTACACATTCATTAAGACACAGGAGGATAACCTGGCATTGGTGGCACATGCCTTTAATCCCAGCATTTGACACAGAGGCAGGTGGATCTCTGTGAGTTCAAAGCCAGTCTGGTCTACAGACAGAGTTCCAGGACAGGCTACAAAACAATACAGAGAGACCCTGTCTCGAAAAACCAAAACCAAAACAAAAAACAAACGAACAAACAAAACAAAAGACACAGGAGGAGGAGAACGAAGAACATAAGCACAAGATCATTCTCACCTCCTCACCTAATTAAAACAAATACTGTGTTTCTCATTCTGAATCACATATACTGAAATCAGTATCCACAGCATCAAAACCACATATCTACGTTAAACAAAACCTTTGCTTTCCCTGCCCTGACACCTTCAAACATAACTGCATCACTATTTTCAGTTTAGGGCCTCTTTTTTCAATTCTTGTACTCTAAAAAAGTAAAATTTATTACAATGTCTTGCTTCACCACCAACAAATGGTATTTTTTTTGCTGCATATTTATACAAGGAAAACATTGTGTTATCCTGCTCTCCCACTTTTACCCAACCCCTTCTTAGAAATATCACCAACTTTCACATCATGAAGGGAAGACATTTCTGTGTAAACTATTTAAATACAATTTGATTTTGCAAGTTATAAAGCAAGTCACATTCCATCACATAGTGTGGTTGCTGTTTATTGGAGGAGCAGAGATGTTACTGGGGTTGCATATCCTTAGACTCTGCTTCATAGAGAATCCCTTGCCAGTATTTTACATATTTTCAGTCTTACATTTTTTTAAAGGCATATGTGTGTTTATATGTATGTCTTACAGATGACATTTGGGACAAACAAGCATGATAATGTGAGGCCTAATAGATCACATGTCCTGATAAGACTGTAACAACTATACAGGAAATCAAATAAATATATAATGTCATGTAGAGTCATGTGCTGTGGTGGCTTGAATAAGATGGCCTCCATAGGTTTATATATTTGCTTAGTTACACAAGCAAGTGGAACTATTTGATTTAATTAGAAAGCATGGTCTTGCTAAAGAAAATGTGTCAGTGGTCTTTGATGTTTCAAAATCCCATGCCAGACCTAGTCTCTCTCTTACCATCATGCCTTCCTGCATGCTGCCATGTTCCCAATCATGAGATGATGTACTAAACCTCTGAAAATGTAAGCAAGTCCAATTAAATGCTTTCACCTGTAATAATAGCCATGGGTATGGTGTCTCTTTACAATAATAGAGCAGTGAAAAAGGTATATGCTATAAAGCAAAGTAATACAAGGCTATATAGGGTAATGAGAATTCTTTATTATAGAGGGTGATATGGGCTGGTCCCTTGTGAAGAGGAACATTTAAGGGTAAAATATTGGTGTCTCTAATATATAAATGTCAAGGCCAAAGATTATGAGCATAGATGTGCTGAAAAAGGTTGATAAATCCTGAAAAGACATTGAGATTGGAAGCAAGTGAAAAAGAAGAATAATAAAAATGAAACTGGATAGTATGCCAACTGGGAGCCATGTCATTTAGCTTTTTAGGGGCCATGAGATAAATTTTCTCTTTGTGTTAGGTGGAGGAACCACTTTGTCTTGGGAAAACAATAGCATATACATCTTTACATGTTAGAAAAATATAATGCGCACTATATAAAAGTGAATGGTGGATATTAGAAAAGAGAGGAGTGTGAGAGGCCTCTGAGCTAATTTATTGATGCAGTGATGATAAGGTTGTATGAAATGGAGCAGTGGAGAGGAAAACCAGTTTTCACCGATGGAGTAGTACAGGTTTTGTCAGCAACACCCTAGGGCAGTCTTCATGCTCAGGAATAGTTGGCCAATACAAAAGAGACTCCATGCTTTGCTCATGCTTTGTTTTATTGTGTGATGTGTGTGTGTGTGTGTGTGTGTGTGTGTGTGTGTGTGTGTGTGTGTGTGTGTGTGTGTGTTGAGACACAAAAACTATAAGGGAAAAGAAAACAAACAAACAAAATACATGTGATTTGGGGAGGTCCTCCTACAGGTCCAGGGAGTAGTTCTGGTGTCCTGAACTGAAGCTCAGTTATCATTCAGGGACTGCTTTTATTAGTTTGGTTGTCTGAGTAGTCCTGAATTCACTGCTTTGTTTACTGCTCCATTTTCAGAAGTAAAGACATAAGCATTCTTATCAGTTTGAGGCTTACTGTAAAACTACATCTGTTTGATAATTGGTCTTCATCCAAAATTCAAGAATTAATTTTCTATCAGAATTATCAGGACACTTCCTCATTGTCTTTCAAGAGCAGATTTTGCCTATTAATCGCCTTTCCAAAGCTGTAATGCAATAGTGAATCTGGACAGCTCTGTAAAGAAGAAAGATTTTAGTTAGCTTATGTTTCTGAGGGTTCAGAGCAAGGTACCAGTACTGGCTTGACTTCAGTGAAGCCCTCAGGTAGACAACCTGACAGTGGCAGATGTGGGCTAGAGAAAGTGCATGACAAATATGATATCAAAAGAGACCCAAGTTATCTTTGTTCTCTCATTGGTGACACAACTGCTTGTAACAACTGGCTTTGGTGAGAATGAACGTGGGTCTCACAAAATGACCTGACATTTTAAGAGTGCCTCTTCTGCCATTGTGGAACTCCATAGAGTTCTACGTCACACCAGTCTACAGCTCCCCTTTAACTTATTATATCCTTTGGCTGCTATCTTGCGATTGCTGATGATTGGTAGCAGATTTATTTGCTTTCTTTCATCCATCAACATTCTTCCAATAGCTTTGAACTCCTTTGATGACAAACTACTCCAAGCACAATACTATAAGCAACAGAAATTTATTATCCTGTGGTTCTGGGAGTCAGTACAGTTTCCACCAATTAAAATCAGTGATTGTCAAGTGTTCTTGCCTCTCTTTTGGCCCTAGGGGAGAATAACTTTCCTTGCCTTATGCAACTTCAGAAGACTGAATTCATTGATTCATATCAGTGATCCTTTTCTTCCCTTCAAAGACAATGGTATTTCTTCTAGTCTTTGTGCTCTTCTTCTGCTTCGTGCCTTCTTTACTGGCCTTTGCTTTTGTCTCTCCTCCTGTCTCCCACATATCACCTCCCAACTGTGAAACCAGGGAAGATGCTTTGCCTTAAATATGTAAATTACATATGGTGCACACTTATTATTAGGCAATTTAGGGATCAAGAAAAGTAGATCAGAGTTTTAAGACTAACTCTGCTTACTTAGGAAGTCTGAGGACAGCCTGCAACAGTTGAGACCTTGTCTCCAAAGGCAATCAACCAAACAACCAATCCAACAAGTCATAGCTCTAAAGAACTGGTGATTAGAGGTGAGGTGCTAACTGTCATAACAGGAAGTATTTCTTCATGTCAGGATTTGAGCCTTCCTCATATCCACAAAGTATCTTTTGCTATGCCAGGAAATATATCCATAGGCTTTGCGAAGTGGGGTGTGTACATCCTAGTTCATTATCTGCCACAAACTTTTCAATGGACATTTACTTTTAATAACCTCTGCATTTACTAACTTACCCTGTTCTTTTATGGGTGGTTATTGGGCCATATTGCATCATTTTATGAACATTTTACTCTGTTTTTAAATATAGTAAGAGGTAGATGGATGAGCATAGTTGAATATTTTAACCCAGAATCTTTCTCTCAGTGTTAGTTATGTCAATACTATAAATGGGACTTGGAGACTTCAACACACTAGACATGTACTCTTACCCCTGAGCTACATCTATAATTCTAGAAATTTATATTAATTAATTTTCAACTAGCATCTTGATATATTATATATTCAAAATTATTCAGCATTTGCTTTATTCTTTTAGATGCTTTCTGAATTAAAAATTATTTTTAACACCAAGGATGTCTGAAAAAGCCATAAGGAATTATGATCTTGTTTATTAATCAAAAATTATATATACTACATATAAGAGTAAGTATATTTCCTGTTGAGAGTTAATGTCCACTCAACAGGACAGAAATCATCCCTGGTCCTGGAAATCTAACCAGCTACCTAGAGCTAATGAAGTCACAGATATTAGATGAGAAGCATCTACTGCCAACTCACTAAACCAGTATAATTCTTAACTGTATTCTAAATATGTATTCTTATGCCCACAGATATGTTTAATTCTCACTCCTTACACAAAAACACCTTACTTTGCAACATACAGAGACCATTTCAGAAAACCATAACTGGTCAAAACGCAGAGAACAACTAACTGATCATGGAATGCTGAGGTCCATCTTCAAAACAACTTAATACTAATAGACATGCTATCTGGAAATCTCATAGAACCTAAGGATAGACTAAAATGGCAGGAAACTAATGACTGTTGAGAGAGGAAGAATTAGTCCTCCCCAAGGATGAACCCCAAACTGGAATCTAAAATGGTCACCAGTACCAAGTGGTCATCGTGTGTGTGTGTGTGTGTGTGTGTGTGTGTGTGTGTGTGTGTGTGTGTGTGTGTGTGTAGATAGATAGATGATAGATCCTGGTTCTACTATCTGAGGTCCCTTAGACTGTCCAGGCCTTCTAACTGAGACCCACGTTCAGGGAGTCTGAGTTGGTCCAATGCTATTTGCTCCCCCTAGTTTAGGTCAGCTGTCTCTGTGGGTTTCTGTAGCCTGGTCTTGTTCCCATTTTCTTATCTCTCCTTCCTCTCTGCATCTGGATTCCAGTTCAGCTCAGTGTTTAGTTGTGGGTGTCTGCTTCTGTTTCTATCAGCTACTAGATGAGGGCTCTATGGTGGTGGATAAGTTAGTCATCAATCTCATTGTTAGGGAAGGGCATTCAAGGTACCTTTCCACTGTTGCTCAGATTGTTAGTTGGGGTTAACCTTGTAGGTCTCTGGACATTTCTCCAGAGTCAGTTTTCTCTTCAAACCTATAATGGTTCATGTGGGACTAAGAATATTGAGTCATGGGAGGAATAGACTACAGCAGAGAGAGAGAGAGAGAGAGAGAGAGAGAGAGAGAGAGAGAGAGAGAGAGAGAGAGAGAGAGAGAGAGAGAGAGCATAAAAGAGGGGGCCATTATAGATTTAAATAAAGTTTTAATTGGAATAGAGTTATATCTATTTCTCCTCTCCCTTTCCTTCTCTAGACTTGCCCAGACTCCCTCCCTCAGAGTAGTCCTATGTCACCCTTATTTTCAAGTTGATAGCATCTTTTTCTATGTTTATTATTGTAACATACATAAATTTATGTGTATGCTCAATTATATTGAGCCTATTTTCTTGTTTGTGTGTATATGGTTTCAGATCTGACCACTCTGTACTGGGCAGCCAATGAAGAGGCTGTCCCTGGAAGAGGCTAATTTTGTTCTTCAAGAAGTTATCAGTTGCCTATAGTTCTTTGTCTTGGGATGGGGAGTAGTTGTTCTCAACAGCTTCTTTGAAGTTATCTCACAGAAACTTAGTTTGAAAATGATATAGCTATAGTTATGACCTATGTTTGTAATTGCTTTACTCAAAATGCTTTCATTTCTAGCATATAAATGCAATTTTAAAATATCCTAATCAGCCAGGTGGTGGTGGCACATGGCAGAGGCAGGCAAATCTCTATGAGTTTGAAGCCAGCCTTGTGTACAAAGCTACACAGAGATGCCCTGTCTCAAAATATAAAAAGAAAATTATCTTAGTCAAAAGGGACTCAGGGGATGTGTCAGAGGCCTGTTATCAGGCCCTGTTATTCTCATCCTAGTTTTCTGCTGGATGTCACAACAGATTCACTTTATGGAGCTTGGCATCTGAGGGCTCAGAGTAGATTATTCTGTAACTGACAACACTCTTTCTCTATTTGTTCTGTTCTTTTCCAATGTTCATTTAGCAGGAATTTCCAAAGAGGAGCAGAAGGAAGAAGACAGTGTACACAAATCACATTTTTCAGTTCTACTCTTGTATGCAAACACCAGCTAACTTACCCAGTGAGAAATCCTGCCATCTTCCTTCCCAAGGAACCTTGTCGAAAGATGCAGTGTATGGGGAGTTTCATTTTTGTTTTCTTTCTGTAAATGTCTTGAGATAATTTTTAAAGTATATCCATTATAACAAAGAAATTCTGACTGGCAGTTGACCTGACTGGACCATGTGTTTTCTTTTTTAAATACCAAGTTACAGATGAAGAATTCTTGTCAGCTGAGAGTCACAATATCTGTTAATGAAAAACAACCTGATTAATTGGTCTTTGTACTGAATTTTATCCCAAGGGCTTTGAAAGGACACTTCAAGATTGAGTCAGCAACTTTCTCACAATTCAACACATTTTTCAATGTCTTTTCTCCTAATACTGCTAGTAAACGTTAAAGTCATTATACCTGGGAATAATTTAGCAAAAGTAATCTTTCTCTCAGTGTGTGTGTGTGTGTGTGTGTGTGTGTGTGTGTGTGTGTGTGTGTGCACTTATTGTATATTCTGTGTTTTGCTGACCTTAAAAGATGTTGAGTGACCAGTACTCAACAAATTGTCCTGAATGTAGTAGACACCAACAAATACTTGTGGAAATGATAACTATTCCTTAGCAAGGAAACCTCTTAAAAGATGTATTTGGGACAAGCCAGATGGCTTAGAGAATAAGGCTGATTGTGGCCAAGCTTGACAAACTCAGTGTGCACCCAAGACCCACAGGATAAAAGGAGAAAATCAACTCCCATAAGCTGTCCTCTGACCTCTACAAATACACATGCTTGTGGCACAAGCATGCCCTACATGTACACAATTAAAGAAATTAATGTAAGAAAAGTAATGCACCTATGTAGTTTCTCTACAGGAGTTCATTTGGCCTAAGTCACTTAGAAGCTGCTGCCCTGATTTCATACCCACTGAAATGGGTGTGAAATATCCAGGCCAGAGCCTGCAAGATTGTTCCTTGGTTTGGACTAATTCATATATAACAATCTCGATCTTATCTTTAACATGTATCTTTAAAAATGTCTATAGACTTACTTCCAAACGTTGAGTTCTATTTGTTGCTGGCATACACATACACAATATTTCCATAGGACAGGAGCTTGCAAAACACACACACACACACACACACACACACACACACACACACACACTCGGGGGGGGGATTCAGAAGTGGTGAAGCATGTTTATCCAATTAATTGGACTTAAAAGTAGCAGAGTGGAGTCTTGAACCCGTGTCTCTCTGACTTATTTCATGATTTAACTACAATGCTATTCTGAGAGAGACTTTTCTGTATTTGAACTTAAATACTTTCCTTCACCAAGAAAGAGAAGGAAATAACACTGCTCACTGAAGAAACCATTACTTCACAGTTAATAACTTGGAAAATTTGGGTATTTTAATTTTTCTCTGATACTCCAGCCTTATATCTGCTGTCATATAAGGTGGCTTTTTTTCAATGCCAGCCTTTGTGTCATCCTTCAAGGACAGTGCACCTTTTGAATACCAGGGACGCTGGCTTTCACAGGAGACCAGCATCCTTTCATTTATTCTGTGTGCTCCCAGGTGGTATTTGAGTTGACAGCTGGGCCCCCAGTCTTCTCCTTGGGGATTACAGCTGTTGAACTACTTTCAGCTTTCTTTGCCAGTGTATGTTTTTAGTGATAAAAGATCAAGAAGACTCCACATCCTCCTCTCTCTGGAGTCGTCCCCTGGCATTCTCAGTGAAATGTTAGTTGGAAAATCATCCTTCTACAGTGGCAGTTAGATAATTGAAATTCATTGCAGTGGGGAGAAAATCACTTCTGGAGGCTTATTTCTCTGCAGATTCATTATTAGGATTTTTGACCCTGGATTTACACTAGTCAAGAGCAGGGGAAGGCGGAGGATTAGAGGCAGGGAAGGGTCTCCTGGAACCTTCTGAATTGTAATGATTCCATCGGACCCTGCTCCTGAGACACACTGCCTACCTTGAGCACACTCCTCTGGTCTGTTCATTCAGATGTTCCTTTTGGTGTCAGGCCCTCCTGCAAAATATCTTTAGCAAACATTATTTGAAGGTTAGATGTTCAGTGTTTGTATTAACTTGAGGACTTATCAAACATCTGTTTGTTTTGTTTTTTTCCTTTTAACATCCCTAAGCACTTCAACAACCTTATCACCACCCTTCCTGCTTCCTGCAAGATTTTCTCAGGCATTCATGTTAACAGGATGTGTTTGTCGATGAGGACGTTCTATCATTTTCCTGGGAAATGTGGTTTTAAATATATGTTCTATTTGACAAGCATAACTGACATTAGCAAGAAAGAAAAAGTCTAATTTTAAAGTCAAATTTTCTGATTCATTGAATTCAGTAGACAGAAGAGAGCACAAACTTACAATGTTGCAAGATTTTTGAGGACTATGAAAAGGACATTGCTAATAGTATTTCTTTTTTATCTCAATATGTTGGCCCTGGGACACAAAGTAGATTTTGAAGAAAAGAAACAAGCAAGGGAAGTTTACAGTGTAAACTGTAAAATCACTAAGCCTATGAAGTATAAGTTAATAATACTTTCTGATCCATAATTTACATTTTGACTAAAACTGCGGTTAATAAAGTTAGTGATAAATGTCATAATAGAATGTTATTTTTAATAACGGGAACATACTTGTATCATCAGGGGAGAAATAAAGTTGAAATACAAATAATAATGTGTTAATGTGGAATTCAATATGCAATGAAAGATATTAACATGTGAATAGTCTTCCTGATATATATCTTCTGTTTCATAGACTGATGAAGCAAATTGGAAAGCAAGAATTGGACTGGTGTAAATACATTAAACAAAGGTTCAAAATTATCCATAAAAAGTAACTGTCCATTAATTTGCATTAAGTTTGTATCATTGACTTTTGTATTGTAAAGAGCTCAATTGTTAAAACTCATTAAAACCACTTAGGAAATGCTGAAGCATCTAATGTTTTTTGTTTTGTTTTGTTTTAATATACATATCTGGAAGTCAAGTAAAAGTTATCAATCATATAAAGGCACCCTATAAAGAAAAGAGATAGAAAACAAAAACAAATGGATGCAGATGATCCAAATGTGCATGGACTCTGAGGTTTTCATGGTAAGTGTGCCTAAGAAACCACATATGAAGCTGAAATAATTTATCAAAGAACTAGAATCCATAAAGTCAGACAAAACAAAAAAGCTAATACAAAACTTAGTGATCAGAAGTTTAAAATTGATGCATAAATTTATGATAGTTGATTGGGCAAACCTGGGAAGAAAAAATAGTGTGTTAGACAGAAAATACACAAACTTAATGAAAATGTTTATATTGGATTTTGAATAATGTGTGTGTGTGTGTGTGTGTGTGTGTCACACAGTAAAAACACTTTACATATGTGCCATTTGGTGTCACAAATAAAAGAAACAAAATGAAAAAGATTAAGGCCTAAATTATCTCAAAGGTGCTGAATAAGGATTCTTACACATGGGCAGAAATAATTCAAAGAGATTCATGAAGAGGTGAAAAATCTGAAGTGGGATAAAAAGCAATATTGTTGAAAATTAAAAACAACAGTATTTTGTAAGCCACAGTTAGTAATAATAAATTAAAATTGAAAAGATTGTCACATGGAATGGAAGCCAGTAAAGAGCAGACTAGTATCTTAAATACACAGGGAAAAGATTAGACAACCTAAACTGCTGTATCCAGTGATAATATCCAAAAGTAGGTCAGTCAGAAACTTAAAGAAAATACAAGGAGAACTGTTCAGTAGATTGAAAATAATTTTAAATTGAAGTTCAGAGTAGAAGAAATCATAAGTACTTGGAATTATATGCATTTGGATAAATAAAGGTCATTCTTTATTAATAGAATAATAGAAACTTTATAGGATTAAATGCAAGTATAGAATTAGATGAATGATAGCAACTTAAGAATGAGCAGAAAATAAAACAAATAGTTAACAGGAGAAAAATGTCAGACATAAAATACCCAAACCAGACACTAAAATCTTATGTCATATTTATATGAAAAACTCTAAAACTTGTATGTATAAAAGTTGTTAGAAAACTATAATAATACCAACTTTACTTAATGTTAGTTAATTTAAGGCTGGATTTTATAGTCTTTAGGATAGCACCAAAGAATACAAAAAAAATAGCAGAATTAAAAAGGCCAAAGAGGAACACAATGAATATCACAACTTTGAGAAACAGCAGCAGACACAGAGTAATGACTAGCATTGGATAAACCTTCTCTTTATAAGCCACTGTAGCAGACACAATAATGTTCAAACAAATGACAAACAATGTGGAACTATATATTATTAAAACAGAAATCCTAGACTCATGTAGGGTTTCTTCCTGGTTCCATCTTCCAATACGATTATGAGCTCCATTCTCTGATGCTACAAAAGGAAGGATACATGAAAGGTGGGATGATGAGGATATTTTGAAAACCCCACAGAAGAAAAAACATACTTTATTCATTCCCTCAGAAGGTTGTTATGCAAGCAGCTGCCAGCAGACACTGGGCCACATGTCAGTACATACAGGCAGGCCTAGGCACACATGTAGGCTGGCACACAGGCCTACAAATAGATACACACAGGAAGTCTGGCTCGCTAAGGGGAATATTCAAGGGCATATTTATATGCAGTCACACAAAAATAATCCTCTGTCAAAAATAGTATATAATGGATTAGCATTGTGAACTTTGGCTCCCTAGACAGCTGATGTATGGCATTTTGTGTTAACTCATAGCCTCTGGATGTATAGTGTCAGCTGTTTTATCCAAATCATGCAGGATATTCAAATCTGTGATATGTTGTCTTAACATAAGCATCAATAGGCCTTTATATACTTGTAACCTAACAATGACACAAGAAAATAATTCTGATGGAGTAGAAAAGTTTTCAAGTTGGCTCTCCTGAGATATTTGTGGCTGGGCTCTTATCCTGTACCACCAGCAGAGACCTAAAATCCATGAGATAGTCATAATGGACTAGAACCTCAAAAATTGTGAGGAAATACTTTTTTCTTTACAGGTTATATTCAAATAATATAAGTAGTAGAAGATGATTGTCCTGGTTGACTTCTATTGTTGACTCTATGTAGCTTAGAGTCTTCTGAGACGAGAAGCCTCCACTCACCATTCCAGTGTCAGGTGACCCTGGACTGGAAAGAATAGCTAGCTAAACCTGAGCCAGAGAGTTATAGCAAGCAGAATTCCACCCAGGTTTCAAGTTCCTTCCTTGGGCTCCTGACCTGATAGATTTCCTATAGGATGAACTGTAACTCATAGAATGTAATAAACCCTGGGATCCTCTATGTTGCCATTGGTTACAGTATTTGACCTAAGTAAAACACTCAGTTCATTATCATCCACCACAATCTTGGAAAGTAGAGACCTTATGCTAGTTTAAAGGGACGAACCATAACAAGCAACCCTAAATTGATACACGAAATCTTACCCATTATTTATTTCACAATCAAGAACAAGTTGCTGTGCCTTGATGTCTTTATTTTGTTCTGTAGTAACAGAATGCCTGAGACTGTGTTTTTTTTTTTTTTTAAGAACAGAAATTCATTTTCCACAGTTCTGGAAGCTAAATGTCACAAATGAAGAAAGCAGTATTTGCTATCTGATGAGGGCTCTTCTTGCATCTTCATGGGGCAGAAAACTGAAGTGCAAGGGAACAAAATGCTTAGTGCATGAAGCCCCTTTTATAAGGAGGGACACATAATCCATTCACTCAGCTGCCTCTCACCTTCATATCTAAGCACCATAAGTGACACACCTGAATTTTGGAAGAGGGAACATTCAAAACACATGTATAATATATAATAATATATGAATATATACACACATATATATATATATACACACACACATATGCACACACACATTTAGATAGATCAATAGTGTGTGTGGTCTCTGCCATTGTATCTAATGAATGTCTAGTAAACAAAGTTCTTGTATTTTCCATCTTATTTATACCCACTGATCAATTCTGAGGACATCAATATTACAGGCAGTAATATTCAGGCTGCACTGTCAAATTTTCATTTCTCTCAGATATTGTCAGAAACCTTTTATTTCTGTCAAGACTGCTTTTGTTTGTGTTTCAGATCCACTGGTGTTTTTGTAGTTCATTTCTGTTATATAATTCCAATCAGTGTGATATCTAGCTGTGAGCCTTACATTTTGAGTTTTTCAGTTGATCTAAAGGCTTTGTCTGCATTGTCATCAGTCAATCGATGCCTACTTTTAGGATACTTTAAAGGAAATAATTTTGATTTTACAATACAAGAAATGTCTCAATGAGAATAATAAATATTCTGCCACATATAGTAGATTAAATAAGTTGATATATTTAAAGGAATAATGTACTTACAGGAGAAACCAAATCCTTACTTTTATTTTTCTGAGTAAAGATATGCAATGAAAGTGTCCACAGGTTCAAGTCAATAAGTCTACATGTACACTTACAAATAGAGACAGACACAGGGAAGGATTCCAAAAGCATACGACAAAATTTCTGGTCACATTAAGCTCAATTATGGCATTTTATTTTGTTCAGAATAATTAGCCTTTAAAAAATAAAGGACAGAAACAAAATGATTTTGAGCATAGCAAGTATGTTACACTATTATTCCTTCCATAATCTTCCATATTCTTCTCACATTTGTCTTATTTGTTGCTCAAAAATATATTAAGATTTTCCCAACTTTATTATCAGCCATATTTTCCAAACAGTAACATGTGCTATTATAAGCATAGATGTGATTAAATACATTAATTTTAAATTACTTAAAATGTTAAGATTAATATAATTATGCCATTCTCCTTCCTTTTCCTACCTCCAACACTTTCCATAGATCATGCCTTGTTCTCAGATCCATGTACTTTTTACTTTAGTTGTTATCACACACACACACACACACACACACACACACACACACACACTCATTCCTACATATGTGAAAGAAATTTGCTCATCTATATAATGTTACTTGTATTATGTTTTCATAGATAATCATTTGGCATTTGATATACTCAATTTGTATGTTATTCTGTGGAAAAGATGATTTCTTCCTTTTAGCATTCCCTAGTTGCCTATAGTTCTTTGAAAACACACTAAATTTTTAAATTTAATTTATTCATTTAGTTGACATTTCAACTGCATTTCCCCCATTTCTTCTCCCATTCATTCTGCCTATGTTTAAAATTTTGTGTTTTCAACATGTATGTAATTTCTCAAGAATAAAATTTATTAAATTGTTTCATTCCTATTTCTAAACAAGTAAACTTTTAAGCATGATTCCCTAGCCTCTCCATAGCTCTGAAACTGTAGGGATTGTCATACACCAAAGGGAAAAACACTGATCTCACCAATTACTGCTATTCCAAAATTAACAGGAATCTTAAGATCCCCTGTATATAATAAAGGAAGAATTATGTAGACACATCGAGGGATGGATGCTACTTACTCAGAAATCACTTATTATGTACATGATTCCTTCTTGCAACACATCCCTGGAGTTACTGAGAAGTAAGAATTTTTTTGTTCAGGATTCACAGCATCTTCTGACTGGAAAACGTTGCTTAACCAAGCCCTGTGTCCTTACTGCTAAGCAACAATTCATTTCCTCTAGAATGGAAGCAAAAACTTTTCCCCAGCAAAAACTTTTACACAGTTTTTATTAAAGAAATGTTACTGTCAAATAGTCACTTTTTCATGCTTTGTGTTTCATGTCTCTGGGGATTTTTCAGTGGATAGATGCATGGCTTTGCATCTCTTTCTCAATAAGATGACTCAAACTGATCAGACTGAGGGTTTATGTTGTCTTTCACATTGATTCATAAAGATCATAACCACATGCCACAACACTTATCTCAGAGTTACTGATGTATCAAATATATCCTTTATCCAAGAACAGGGTTGTGACATTGATAAACAATTATTAAAATGTTATATAGGATAAATATAGACCTTATCTATCATAAGTTGCTAGGAGATTATAGTAAAACAATGTCACTGGAAATAGGCCTTGGGATGCAATGTACCCAAGAACTTTCTGTGGATCTAATGTTCTTATGTCTTATGCAGCTCTTTACAGAGTTTATCATGCTTTGAATTCCTGATAAAGCAGTGTACGTTAATCCTCCAAAATGGTTATTAAATCATGTCTCGTTGAAGATGCTTTTCTCCCCACCAGGACACTTAGTATTTTCTAATTCTCTTTAATCTGTCCCTGATTTAGCTTTTTCTAATTATCAGAAAGTTTTAGAGTCATCCAAATTCAGCTAGACTATGTCACCTACACTCTGCTGCACTTCCTTTCCCATCAAATAAAACACTAGAAAGCAATCCCCCAGATAGCATTTATTCTTGGAGTTAAGCCCAGATAAAATTTCAGAGTGAGTAAAATTTATTGTCAAGGTCCACCTAGTCATGATTTAATTTTTCTTTTTGATATCAGCTGTACCATCTGCTAATGCTCACACTTGTGGGTCATATATCCTCACACACACACACTAAAAAAACTACTCAGCAGCTCTGATTATTGTAACCATCTAGTTTCATGATTAAGAAATATATATGTCTCTATGTTAGTGTACATATGCACATACAGGTGTACCATGTGTTTTCCATATGAGTACATTTGGACACAAGACATCAACCTGGATGTCCTTTCTCAAAAATGCTGATCACCTTTCCCTTGAGATGAACAGCTCCTCAAATGAGCTAGGCTGGCAGGGCAGTGGGCCTCAGTAATCTGCCTTTTTCTGTGTCCCTAGCTCTGGGATTACGTATTACACCACTCAGTTTTGTTTCACAAGATCCCAGTGTAGAACTCAGCTCTTGCAAGGGAGTAGCTAAGTTTCTCCCTAGCCCAGTGACTCTTTTCTGTGTTATGACTGGACAACAGGGTTTTTGAGTGCTTTACTATATTCCCACTACAGTTTTGTCCTACTACTATTCTGAGGTACCGTTTCTTTTCTGAACCCTGCTACCAATGATTCCTTCACTGTCACCCATTAAGAATAAATGTTGGGATAGAAACAAGTGAACAAAGGGCAGCTAGAACAGCTTCTAGTGTGTCCAACACAGTAAACCAGCGAACTCATGATACTGATGAGAGAAGAAGAGAACAAAGAATAATCCAACAAATAGGAAAAAACCTCACAGGAATTAGTAAAAACTCTCAATAACAGTCTTCAAGATAATCATCTCACTAGATGTTGAAGAAGCCTCTGACAAAATCTAATATCCATCCATAATGAAGGTCTTGGAGAGATCAGGGATAACAGGAATATACCCAAAAACAATAAAAGCAATATACAGCAAACAAATAATCAACACCAAACTAAATGGAGAGAAACTCAATGCAATTCCTCTAAAATCAAGAACAAGACAAGCCTGCCACTCTCTCCATATCTCTTCAATATTATACCTGAAATTCTAGCTAGAGCAATAAGACAACAAAAGAAGATCAACGGGATACAAATTGGAAAGGAAGAAGTCAAACTTTCACTATTTGCAGATGATATGATAGCTTACATAAGTGACCTGAAGAATTCTACCAGGAAACTTTTACAGATGATGAACATCTTCAGCAAAATGGCAGAAAACAAAATTCAGTAGCCCTACTACATTTAGACAATAAAGCATCTCAGAAAGAAGTCAGAGAAACATTGCCCTCTACAATAGTCACACACAAGCAACACAAAATATCTTGGGGAAACTCAAACCAAACAGGGTGAAAGACTTGTATAACAAGAACTTTGAGTCAATAAAGAAAGAAATTAAAGAAGATATCAGAAAATGGAAAGATCTCTTATGTTGTGAGATAGGTAGGATCAACATTAAAAAAGGCAATTTTGCCAAAAGCAATCTACAAATTCAATGAAATCCTCATCAAACTCACAGCACAATTCTTCACAGATATTGAAAGGACAATGCTCAACATTATATAAAAAAGCAAAAAACCCAGGATAGCAAAAAGAACCATGTAAAATAAACAATCTTTCAGAGGTATCACCATCCCTGACTTCAAGCAATATTATAGAGCTATAGTAATGAGAACAGCTTGATATTGGCACAAAAACAGACAGGTAGATCTATGGAATCAAATAGAAAACCCTGATATTAACCCACACACCTATGAACACCTGATTATTGACAAAAAAGCTAAAGCTATAAAATGGAAAAAAGAAAGCATCCTCAACACATCTGGCATAACTAGATGTGGACATGTAGAAGATTGAAGATAGATCCAATTCTATTGCCATGCACAAAGCTTAAGTCAAAATGGATCAAAGACCTCAATATAAATCCAGCTATACTGAACCTCTTAGAAGAGAAAGTGGGCAGTACCCTTGAACGAATTGGCACAGGATACCACTTCCTGAACATAACTCCAGTAGCACAGACACTGAGATTGACCATTAATAAATGAGACCTCTTGAAACTGAGAAGGTTCTGTAAGACAAAAGACACAATCAACAAGACAAAATGCAGCCCACAGAATGGGAAAAGATCTTCACCAACTCCACATCTGACAGAGGGCTGATCTCCAAAATATAAAAAGAACACAAGAAGCTAGTCACCAAAACTCCAAATAATATAATAAGAAAGGGGGGTAAATAGAGAATTTTCAATAGAAGAATATAAAATGGCTGAAAGACACTTAAGAAAGTGCTCAACATCCTTAGCCATCAGGGAAATGCAAATCAAAACAATTCTGAGATACTATCTTACACCCATCAGAATGGATAAAATGGAAAACACCAATGACAATTTATGCTGGAGAAGATGTGGAGAAAGGGGAATACTCCTGCATTGCTGGTGGGGTGCAAACTCGTACAGCCACTTTGGTAATTAGTATAGTGACTCACCCAGAAAATGGGAACCAATCTACTTCAAGATCCAGCAATTCCATTCTTAGGCATATACCCAAAGGATGCACATTCATACAACAAGGACATCTGTTCAACTATGTTTATAGCAGCATTTTTTATAATTGCCAGAACCTGAAGCAACCTAGATGCCCCTCAACCAAAGAATGGATACAGAAAATGTGGTACATTTACACAATGAAGTACTACTCAGTGAAACAAAACAAAACAAAAAACAATGGAATCTTGAAATTCATAGGCAAATGGCTGAAACTAGAATAAACCATCCTGAGAGAAGTAACCCAGTCACAAAAAGACAAACACGGTATGTACTCACTTATATATGGATTTTAGACATAGAGCAAAGTATTACCTGCTTACAATCCACACCTCCAGAGAAGATATGAAACAAAGAGGACCCTAAGGAGACATACATGCTCCCCTGGAGAAGGGAAAAGGGACAAGATCTTCCAAGCAAATTGGGAGCATGGGGGGGTGAGAGAGAGAAAGAGAGGTAGGGGGAAGAAGAGGTAGAGGTGGACATGAGGCAGCAGAAAGATTGAGCCAGGGAAAGAATAGAGGATAGCAAGAAAAGAGATACCATAATAGAGGGAACCATGATAGCTTTAAAGAGAAATCTGGCACAAGGGAATTGTACAGAGATCCACAAGGACAATCCCAACTAGGAATCTAAGCAATAATGGAGAGGCTACATTAAATGTTCCTCCCCTATACTGAGAATGATGACTACCATAAATGCCATCCTAGAACCTTCATCCAGTAGCTGATGGAAGCAGAAGCAGAGATTCACAGCTAAGCACTGAGCCAAACTCCTGGAATCCAGTTTCAGAGAGGGAGGAGTGAGGAACAAAGGGGTCAAGACCATGCTGGGAAAACCTACAGAAACAGCTGACCTGAGCAAGTGGGAACTCATGGATCCCAGTCTAACAGCTGTGGAACCAACATAGGACCAAACCAGGCCCCCTAAACTTGGGTGTTGGCTAGAAGGTCTGGGCAGTCTATGGGACCTTTGGCAGGGGAATGAGGATGTATTCCTAGTGCACAAAACGGACTTCGGGAGCTCATTCCCCATGGAGCAAACAAAAGAATGGAAATGCCTCAAAACTGAAAAAAGGCAACACAAAAGTAACCTAACTATGCAGCTACTACATATGATCATTGCAAGTTCTAAGTTAGCATAAGGAAGAGATGCTTGCATGCTCATGTTTATTGTTGCACTATTCATAATATCAAAGATATAGAACCAGACTAGATGTTCATTGACAGATGACTGATTGAAGAAAATACTTTCTTTTTAAATGTTTTTTTACATCTATTTACTTTGTGTGTAAATAGATATAAATACACATATATGCACACATATTCATGTTACAGCACACATGTGGAGGTCAGAGCCTCAGGAGTCAATTCTCTTCTCCCATCTTGTGGGTTCTATATACCAACTTAAATTATCAGGTATGGTGGTCAGAGCCTTTACCTTCTAAAACAACTTTCCTGACCTGTGTCTGTTTACTTTTACAAGCTTGAAAACCGTAGCTTGATGCCACAATTCCCAGTGAATTCTTTTTGTTTTTCTCACATTTGTTTGACTAAAAAAAAATTAAACTCTATTGTTTACAAGTCCAAATACTTTTCTATAGTCACTGTTCTGATAGATGAATTCATAAATAACTCAAGGACCTAAAGAGAAAAAATTATACTAAGGAAAAAGTATTATTGTTCATACAACATTCCCCATAAAGAGAATGAACAGCTGTCTTACTTGTCTGGGCTTAGAAAGAAGCCATGGAGATATGGAGAAAGAAAGAGTTCCTGTTCCTAGGAAGAACGATTCTTCTGTTGCTATGGAAATAAAGCAATCAGAACTTATTTTTAACACGATAAGTAAATGGCATCTTTCTAGTTATCACAAAAATTAACACTGTGAAGACAGATTTATTTTTTTCTCATTTTTTTCTTTCATATAATATATCCCAACCCCAGTCTCCCCTCCCCCCAGTCTCCCCTGTACTCCCTTCTTTGCAAGATCCGCTTCTCCTTTTGCCTTCAGAAAAGAACAGGCCTTCCAGTGATATTAATAAAAACCAGCATAACAAGTTATAAAACTAGACATCAACATTCATATCAAGTCTGGACAAAGCAACCTAGTAGGAGGAAAAGGTCCTGTGAACAGATTACAAAGTCACTGACACCATCTCCACTGTTAGGAGTCCAACAAAACCCCAAGTTAAACAACCACAGCAGTATGCAGTGGGGCTTGTGTAGACCCATGCAGCTTCCCTGGTTGCTGCTTCCATTCTGTGAGCCCCTGTGATCCCTGCTTAGCTAATTCTGTGGGCTGCATTCTCCTGGTGTCCTCAACCCCTCTGACTTCTATAATTCTTCCTTGCCCCTTCTATGGTTTCCCTTAGTTATGCCTAACATTTGACTAAGGATCTCTGTATATGCTCTTATCAGTTGCTTGAGGAAGCCTCTCTGATGACAATCCAGGCATCAGTCTATGAGTATAGCAGAATATCAATAGGAATCATTCCATTGACGGTTTTTTTTTTTTGTCAGTTGTGTCTGGTTCTACTCTAGGTATCAGTCTATCCAGCTTCCAGATCCTGGCTACCAAGACAGTGGCCGACATGAGCTCCTTCTCATGGTGTGGGTTTCAAGTTAGACCAGCCATTGATTGGCAAGTTCCAGCACATCTAGCAGGCAGGACACGTGTAGGTCCAAAGTTTTGTGGCTAGATTGTAGTCCCAGTCCACCATCAGCCTAACCTGGTTGCAGAGGATGTCTAGTTCAGGCTCCACATCCTCCACTACTAGAAGTTACCCTCATAGGTACCAGGAAGTTTCCACTGCATTAGGTTTCCATAATCATCCCTTAAATGTCCACCTATTTTCAGTCATCTATCCTCATACTCTCTTCCTCCATCCTTTCCTCCCTGACCTGATCCCTCCTATTCCAATCCCCACCCACCCAAATATCTATCCTATTTCCTCTTCCCAGAGAGATCCATGTGTACCCACATATCTTTTCTCTTTATTTAGCCTCTCTGAGTTTATAGATTGCAGCATGATTATCTTTTACTTAACAGCCAATATCCACTTATATGTGAATTTATATCATGTTTATCCTCCTGGGTCTGAGTTTCCTTGTTTGTGACTTTTTTCTAGTTGCACCCATTTGCTTGTAAATTATTTCATTATTTTGGGGTTTTTTTGTTTGTTTTTGTTTTGTTTGTTTGCCATTTATGTCTGATTCTACCCTAGGTCTCTGAGCTTTCAGTCTCCAATTCCTAGCCATTCAGGCAGTATGAGGCATGGACTTCTTCTCATGGCATGGGGCTCAAGTTAAATCAAATGTTGCTTTGTCACTCTCATATGTGTGGCACCACCATTGCCTCAGAACATCTTGCAGGCAGGGCAGATTGTCAGTTGAGGGTGCTGTGGTTGGGTTGGTGCTCAGGTTTCTTCTTCTATAGCCTGCAGAGTACCTTACCTCACCAAAGACTAGAATGTAAGGAAGGAAGCTCTAAATCCTCATCAGCCGTGCTCTATGTTCAGTGAGCAGAGTGGAAGTTGTCCTCAGCAATAGAACCCTATTGTCAGTTTTCAGAAGGCAAACATCTGTCCTGGCATCAGTCTGGGTTATTTAGGGGTCTCCACAGGACCTCCTCAGCCAGCTCACTGAAGGTAACCTAGACCCACTGTTGGAAGCCTTTCATGGCTTCAAATGATGGCTGGATCAGACTTTGATTTTCTTTGTTACTGGGAGTCATCTCTATGGTCATGTTCATAGATTCCACTACACTAGGTTTCCACACTGCCCTCCAAATAGCCTCATATTCCAAGAGTCTCTCTATCATTATCTCCTTCTATCCCTCCCCCTCACCTGATCCCTCCACTCTAGCCCATACCTTCATCCAATCCACCCACAGTATCTATTTCATTTCCCCCTTCCAGGTCAACCCCCTCCAGGTCCCTCCTCTTTATCTAAGCTCTCTAGGTGTGTGAGTTGTAGCTTAATTATAATTTACGTAAAAGCTAATATCCATTTATAAATATACATACCCTTTTGTCTTTCTTGGTCTGGGTTACTTCACTCAGGATGATTCTTTTCTATTTGTGTCCTATTTCTTAGAAATTTCATTATGTGATTTTTAAACAGCTGATTAAATAACCCATTTTGTTAATGCACCACATTTTCTTTATCCATTCTTCGGTGGAGGGACATCTAGGTTTCTGCCAGTTTCTGGCTATTATGATGAAAGCTGCAGTGGACATATTTGAGAATTGTCCTTGTGGTAGGATGGAGTGTCCTTTGGGTTTATGCCCAAGAGTGGTATAGATGGATCTTGAGGTAGATCAATTCTCAATTTTCCAAGGAACCACCTTGAAGACAGATTTAAATCTGCTTGGTAAACTGTTAACACCTGGCTTTAGTAAACACGGTTTTGCAAAGCAAGCAAAGCCTACTTCATAACTGCAACTTTGCTACTTTTATGAATTATAATGTAAATATATGATATGCAGAATATCTGCTATACAACCCCCCCAAAGAGGACACAACCCACAGGTTAAGAACTACTAAAATTAATCTGAGTGTGTGACAAGTAATAGCCATATCAAATAGCTATGCTATTAACTGAAATGAGAAATCACTCCAGTGTCCAAAATTCTGCTACTATGCTTAGAGAAATGGTACTTGACAGGCATAGCTCGCCTGATAAGGAGAGAACAATAAGGTACTCTCTCTCTCTCTCTCTCTTGTGTGTGTGTGTGTGTGTGTGTGTGTGTGTGTGTGTGTGTGTGTGTGGTGTTACTGATGTTAAATGGTGCTGTAATCTTTTTAAAAGTTTATATCTTATGAATATTCACATCATCAAATCTTTCCTCAAAAATAATATATTTCTATTTTCTTTAAATCATGTTTGAATCTATTAAAACAGATCATATTAAGAACATGTACAGTCAAAAGGTACAGGCGTTTTCTTTAAGATGGCTACCTGACTGTTGATAGTCATACACACAGAAGCAGCCCCTAGATACCTATAGAAGGATATCTACAGCATTCAAAGAAACTTACAAACTTCTGACATGTGCATAATGACGATGTTTTAAATAGAAAGTCCTGAATATACATTAAAAAAAAACCTAAAAGTGAAGTGTTGATACTTTGAAGAGTTTGGAGAGGCTCAAAAAAATCATAAACTAAAATATCACATAGAAATAACATGGAGATCTTTTCCCAGTCTGTGGGCTGCCATTTGGTTTTGTCAACTGTGTCCTTTGCCTTACAGAAGCTTCTAAGTTTGAGGAGGTCCCATTTATTGTCAATCTCAGTGTCTGTGCTACTGGAGTTATGTTCAGGAAGCAGTCTCCTGTACCAATTTGTTCAAGGGTACATCCCACCTTCTCTTCTAAGAGGTTCTGTGTGGCTGGATTTATGTTGAGGTCCTTGATCCATTTGGACTTGAGTTTTGTGCATGGCAATAGACATGGGTCTATCTGCAGTCTTCTACACACCATCATCCAATTGTGCCAGCACCATTTGTTGAAGATGTTTTCTTCCTCCCATTGTATACTTTCAGCTGTTTTGTCAAAAATCAGGTGGTCATAGGTGTTAAGATTTCGATTCCTGTCTATTTCTGTGCCAATACCAGGCTGTTTTCAGAACTATAGCTCTGTAGTAGGGCTTAAAGTCAGGGATGGTGATGCCTCCTGAAGTTCCTTTATTGTACAGGGTTGTTTTGTCTATGCTGGCTCTTTTTTTCCATATAAAGTTTATTATTATCCTTTCAAAGTCAGTGAAGAATTGTACTGGGATTTTAATGGGGATTGCATTGAATCTGTAAATTGCTTTTGACAAGATTGCCATTTTTACTATGTTTATTTTACCTGTCCAAGAGCATGGGAGACCTTTCTCTTTTCTGGTATCTTCTTTAATTTCTTTCTTTAAAGACACAAAGTTTTTGCTATATAGGTCTTTCACTTGTTTGGTAAGCATTACCACAAGATACTTTATGTTGTTTGTGGCTTTTGTAAAGGGTGATGTTTCTCTGATTTATTTCTCAGCCCCTCTTTTGTCTGTATATAGTCTGTATAAACTGATTTTTTTTCAGTTTATCTTGTATCCTTCTAGTTTGCTGAAGGTTTTTATCAGCTGTAGAAGTTCCCTGGTAGAGTTTTTTTTTGGGGTAGCATATGTAAACTATCATACATCTACAAATAGTGAAAGTTTGACTTCTTCCTTTCCAATTTGTATACCGTTTGTTTCCTTTTGTTGTCTTACTGCTCTAGCTAGAACTTCAAGTACAATATTGAAGAGATATGGAAAGAGAGGGCAGCCTTGTCTTGTTCCTGATTTTAGAGGAATCGCCTTAAGCTTCTCTCCATTCAGTTTGATGTTGGCTGTTGGTTTACTACATATTGCTTTTATTATGTTTAGGTATGTTCCTGTCATCCCTTATTGCTCCAAGACCTTTATCATGAAAGGGTGTTGAATTTTGTCAAAGGCTTTTTTGGCATCTAGTGATATGATCATGTAGTTTTTCTTTTTCATTTTGTTTATATGGTGGATCACGTTGATATATTTTTGTATGTTGAACCATCCCTGCAACCCAAGGATAATTCTCTGATGTGTTCTTGAATTCAGTTTGCCAGTATTTTTTTTTTTTGAGTATTTTTGCATCAATGTTCATGAGGGCTATTGGTTTGTAGTTTTCTTAGTTGTGTCTATATGTGGCTTGGGTACCTAGGTGATTGTGGCCTCATAGAAAGAGTTTGGTAATGTGACTTCTGTCTCTATTGTGTGGAACAATTTAAAGAGTATTGGTATTAGCTCTTCCTTGAATTTCTGATAGAATTCTGCACTGAAGCCATCTGGCCCTAAGCTATTTTTGGTTGGACGGCATCTGATGACTGTTTCTATTTCGTTAGGGGTTATAGGTCTATTTAAGTTGTTTGTCTATTCTTGATTTAATTTTTGTAAGTGATAGTTATCCAGAAAGTTGTCCATTTCCTTTGAATTTTCAAATTTTGTGGAGTACAGGTTTTCAAAGTATGAACTGAAAATTGTCTACATTTCCTCTGTGTCCATTGTTATGTCCCCTTTTTTTGTTTTTTATTTTATTAATTTGCATGTTCTCTCTCTTCTTTTTGGTTTGTTTGGATAAAGGTTTATCTATCTTATTGATTTTTTTCAAAAAGCCAACTCTTGGTTGCATTGATTTTTTTGTATTGTTTTCCTGGTTTCAACTTTATTGACTTCAACCCTCAATTTGGTTATTTCCTGGCATCTACTCCTTTGTGGTGAGTTTGCTTCTTTTTGTTCTAGGGCTTTCAGTTGTGCTGTTAATTCTCTAATGTTACTATCTTCTGTTTTCTTCATATGGACACTGAGTGCAATGAATTTTCTTTGTACCATTGCTTTCAAGGTATCCCATAAGTTCAGGTATGTTGTGTCTTCATTCTTGTTGAATTTCAGAAAGTCCTTAATTCCTTTCTTTATTTCTTCTTTGACCCAGGTATGGTGCAATTGTGTATTGTTCAGTTTCCATGAGTTTGTAGGGTTTCTGTGATTTGTGTTGTTGAATTCCAACTTTAAAGCATGGTGGTCTGATAAGATACAGAGGACTATTCCATTTTTTTGTATCTGTTGAGGCTTGTTATGCCACCTAGTATGCTGTCGATTTTAGAGAGAGTTCCATGTGGAGCAGAGAAGAAGGTATATTCTTTTGTGTTTGGATGGAATGTTCTATAGATGTCTGTTAAACCCAATTGACATAATTAAACATAATTTCTGTTAGTTCTTTTGGTTCTTTGTTAAGTGACTGTCTAGTGGTGAGAGTGGGGTGTTGACATCTCCCATGATGAGTGTGTGAGGTATTTTGTGAGCTTTGAGTTTTAGTAGTGTTTCTTTTATGAATGTGAGTGACTTTGTATTTTTTGGGGCATAGATCTTCAGAATTGAGATTTTGTGCTGATGGATTTCTCCTGTGATGAATAGGAAAGGACTGTCTTCATCTCTTTTGATTGATTTTGGTTTGAAGTCTAACTTGTTAGATATTAGGATAACCATACCTGCTTGCTTCTTGGTTCTATTTGATTGGAAGATCTTTTCCCAACCCTTTACCCTGAGGTAATGCCTGGCTTTGAAGCTTTGATGTGTTTCTTATTTGTAGCAGGTTAGGTTCTGTCTTCGTATCCATTCTGTTAGTCTGTGTCTTTTTATAGGCAAGTTAAGACCATTTTGGATAAAGAAGATTCCATTTACACAATGGAATACAACTCTGCGGAAAATACAGTGGAATTTTGACATTCGTAGGCAAATGAATGGAACTTGAAGCAACCATCCTGAATGAGGTAACCCAGTCATAAAAAGAGGACCACTCATATATAGATTTTAGACATAGAGCGATGGATCTCCAGCCTATAATTCACACCACCAGAGAAACTAGGATTCTAAGAGAATCATATAAGGTCCCGCACAGAAGTGGAAAGGGACAAGATCTCTTGAGCATATTGGGAGTGGTATGGGACAGCAAATGGAGAGGGAGCTAGGAGAACGAGAACGGGAGGTGAGGAAAGCACATGGGACTAGGAAGATTGAGTCAGGAGAGGAATAGATGAAGGGAGACGGGGGTGGGGAGAATAAAAGAGGGAGCCATTATAGGTTTGAAGAGAAAACTGACTCTAGAAAAATGTTCAGAGACCTACAAGACTGACTCCAACTTACAACTTGAGCAACAGTGGAAAGGCTACCATAAATGCCCTTCCTTGATAATGAGATTGATGACTAACTTATCAACCATCATAGAGCCCTCATCTAGTAGCTGATGGAAACAGAAGCAGACACAACTAAACACTGAGCTGAATTGGAATCCAGATGCAGAGTGAGAGGACAAGACCAGGCTACAGAAACCCATGGAGACAGCTGACCTGAATCAACAAGGAGGAACAAATGGGGCCCAGACTGATACCTGGGAATCGAGCATTGGACTCATTCAGACCAATGAAGGCCTGGGCAGTCTAAGGGACCTCTGACAGTGGAACCAGGATGTATCCCTGGTGCACAAAAGGACTTTTGGGGGGCACATCCCCCATGGAGGGATATTCCCTTTACCTAGAGACAGAAGGGAAGGCCTAGTCCTTACTCCAAAAGACTTGACAGATGTAGATGATCCCTCCTGGAAGGCATTACCTTACATGTGTAGTGGGGAGGGGGATGGGAGGGAAGGGTGGTCATGGTAACATGGGAGAGTGGACTAGAGGGAAAGAGGGAGGGAGAGGGAATTGGGGTCGATAAGTAAAATAAGAATAAAAAAATAACATGGAATTTTGGACAAGGGTCAAAACTATAGGAATAACAATGTTGCATAAGAAAGCTGGAGATACTAGGTCATTTTCGTTTGGTTATTCAATCTCTGTTAAAATGCTCAAGGGTAATCACTAAGTAAAGTACATATGATGTGTAACTTCCAGGTGTAGGGTGGGGGAGACAATCTGGACACTGCGAAGAAGAAAGAAGAACAAGGGTGCTGGAGTCAGCACGGGATCTGGGTTAAAAAGGGCTTCTGTGAATATCTTCAAATATCCACCCCAGGAACACTCTGTTCATTGTGAGAGATCTGCCATGGTCTAGTATTTACAGCATGGAAGTAGGCAAACACTGCCAAATTGGGCTTTTGTTTCAGAGGGCTTAGATTTTTAAACATTTGTTAAGACAGTGTACTTCTGTGAACTTCATGTGTAAAATAGTTATTAATATGAAAAATTACAGCAAAAGATGCCTCATTAACATTTTTATCTAGACAGTCTGTCACTGTGCCAAAAGTTGTTTGTGAATTTTTTTAATATAATAATTATTTCATGGGAAAGATGGAATAATCTAAAGGTTCGTGTGTGTGTGTGTGTGTGTGTGTGTGTGTGTGTGTGTGTGTGTGTGTGTAGTGTGTGCTGGAGCCTGTGGAAGCCAGAACAGAGCATTGGGTTTATAGAACTGACATTGTAGGGCCTGTGAGCAGTCTGAGCTGGAGGCTAAGAAATGAACTGAGATCCTCTACAAGCACAAAGGGTATTGACCATGCCATCAATGCAGACTCCCTATAAATGATAATTATATAAATCAAGTGGAGGAAATAGATTGGGACATAAAGACATTTATTTCAGAGGTTAATATACTACAATGGCAAATTATCACTATTGATATGAAGAACTATGGTCTAATATGCACAGAACATTAGGATAATGAATAAAAATACAAAGAATTTGAAGCATTTTTCAAATATTTATTAAATGATCATAAAAGAAATTCCAAGCAGCAAAGAATTGGTTTAAAAATTCTACACCTCAATCATTGCCTTAAAATAGAAAAACATTAAGAGGTATATGTAAATTATAAATTTAAAAATTATAAATTTAATTATATTTTATAATTATAATTATAAAATTATAAATTTAAAAACCAGGTAAACAACTGTATCATTAGTCAAAAAAGAAATTTTTGAAACAAAATTTCTCCAAATGCACCATACTACAACTTTTGTGGGAAGCAATTAGTCTGGTACATAGTAACAAACAGTCAAGACTGTGAAATGTCACCAAATAGAAAGCATGACCATAAATTATCTATGTTCCCATTCTAAATGTTAGAAAGAAAATTAACATCCTGAGCAGAAGAAGAGAAAGGACATTGGTCGGGAACCAGTGCCTTACTGTCTTTTCAAAGGATCTGTTATTTTTGTTCACAACAGCATTTCATTTTATTGTAGTCTAATAGACCAATGTCTCGAAGACATTGACTCAAACAGTTGTATAAAGTATGATCACACTGAGGAGGAAATACAAATTACTTCAAGAGAAACAACAGCTGAAAAGAAGCTTTGCTTTAAGTAGCAGTCACATAGATGCATCACACATAATATGACATTTTGATTTTGGGGCAAGTGAAAAGAAATTAGGCAGCTACCACTGTCTGTGGTTGTATGTATGTTAAAGTGTTACAAACAGCATAGGATTCATCGCTGTCCAACTCAGCTGTTTAAACTCAGCTGTCCAACTGTACACATTGTCTATGGATCATTTTCCTACAACCCTTAAACAGATAGGGAGGTAATTATCTTTCTGGAAGGACAGAATTTACCCTAAAGTAGTTATATAAAAAAGTTAATGTCAGGTTGGAAGTCTTACATTATTTTGAGCACTGAATTTCAGTCTCCCTTTGGAACAGTATGCGTACTTAATTGTTTGAATCTGATAATGTACACTTTTTCTTAAAATAATTTTTAAAAATAAGTAAAACAGCAGAAAAGACCTAGCTGATTTGTCATTAGTCATTCTAATCATATAACCATATCTTAACTAGAAAGCAGTGAAATAAACACAGTGTAGTGTTTATTCAGGGAGAAATCACTTACAATAGAAACAGATGACCAAAATGGGTGTGGTCAGTGCAACAGGTGCAGGTGGGGTGGCTCTCACTACAGTATAGCAGTGGCTCTCACCCTCCCTAAGCTGACCCTTTAACACAGTTCCTTGCATTGTGGTAACCCCAGCCACAAAATTATTTAGTTGCTGATTCATAACTGTAATTTTGCTACTGTCATGGATCATGATGTAAATATCTGATATACAAACACTGAGCCACAGGCTTCAAGATGCTCCTGTAATTCCAGTCCATAGTGAGTTGAAGAAGCAGGAATCATTTGTGGTCAATATCAAAAAGTTCTTTTAAAATAAGATTTTCTTTCAAATTCCATGATTTGCTTGTGTACTCATCCAATAATTTAATGAAGTATATTAATGTATTAGAGAAAAACTTAAAAGCCAGCATATCCCCTGTTGTTTTCTGTTTGCCTTTATTACTATCAGTGTCCTGTGACATTTATCACAGCTAAATTGGATCTCTAATAGGCATTTTATCTTGCTTCTGTTTCTATTTGGATGTGAAACAAATCAATTACATATACAGAGCAGAAAAAATAGCAATTTCACAAAGACCATTGACCTTAAAACAGTAAGAATAAGGTCTTAGGAGCCATACAAGTCTATGGACAGAAGTTTCTGTCCTACCAGGTCCCTCAGCCGTTTCACCCCAAAAAGACACACAGAGGCTTATATTAATTATAAATGGTTTGGCCCTAGCTCAGGCTTCTTATTAGCTAGCTCTCTCTTAAATGTTAACTTGTTTCTATTAACCTATGTATCTCCACGTTGTCTTGGCTTACTGGACAATGCCCAGATGTCTTACCTTTCCAGTGACTACATGGCATTCCTGGACTCTGCCTACTATCTTTCTCTATCCCTATTTGGATTTCCTGCCTGGTTAAATACTGCCTGTTCATTGGATGAGACAGCTTTATTCATCAACCAATAAGAGAAACATATATTCATAACATACAGAAAGGCACCCCCATCATAAACTGGTATCTATAATACTGGAATGTAAATCTATGGCCATACTCTTTTATAAAAAATATTTTTTAAATGCGCTTTTCACATCATGTGTTGTGGATGACATTTTGCTTAAGCTATAACAAATAAAGTTTGCCTGAAGATCAGAGTGCAGAGTTAGCCACACTAGTTAGCAATAGAGCACAGGCAATGTTGGCATACACCTTTAATCCCAGTAGTGAGGAGACAGATCTCTGTTAGCCCAAGGCCATACATGAAATTGATCTGGTTTAAAAGAGAAACAGAGCTCACACAAAGGTGATCCTACCATTTGGGATCATACACCTTTAATCCCAACACTGGGGAGGTGGAGACAGGAGTGATATGTCTGGGCGGAGAGAGAAATATGTGGTGAGAGGAGACAGAAGCAGTAAAGTGTGAGGCAGTCAGTCTGAGGATGCAGCCAGAGGATGCAGTCTAAGGGTGCAGCCTGAGGACAGGATCACCCCTTTGGTGGGAGGATTCAGCAGAGGTAAATTGTCTCTCCTGTGGCTGGCTCCTTTACTTCCCTGACCTTAGAGCATTTGCCCTTATATCTGACTCTGGGTTTTTATTATTAAGATCTATTAGATTTCATACTAAAATGTGTCTTGATCCCATTCATTCACTGTCCCTTTGCATCTATACTCCACCCCTGAAACTCCCTCCCCAATAAAGCAAAATAAAATGAGAAAAATCAAAAGGGGGGAATTAAAAATCTCATCATGGAAGCTGCAGTGCAATCCAACAAGTCATACCCATTGTCCATACATCTCTACTTGCAAGTGATCACTGGTTCGAGGTCTCTGGTTTCCACTACATGTTTGATGCTGGGCCCCCGCCAGAACTCCTCTTGGACATTCTGCTGGTGCCCTGTGTTGTGGAGATCCTGAAGCTTGGATCTGCAGGTTGAACCACTTCCCATGCTCCCGCAGATCATAGATGGGGTGGATGTTGGGACAGGCTGAGTTATAACCCTGGGTCGGGGCCTTGGCAGCAGTAGGGTTTGTCCACCAGATGAAATGGTGACAGCTCTCCCATGATCACAATTTCAGGGCTGACTCACAAATACCTGAGCTAATTGTTTTGGCTTTATTGTACTGCCTTGCTGGGGTGCAGGACCTGTCCTCTGACGTGTTGCAGCTGGTGGGGGCCAGGGAGAGCTCTCCCACCTGCCTTAGGCATTGATGGGTGGGAGGCAGCACTCCCCTGCTCCTGTTGCCACAGAGACAGCTCTGCCATGGTCTGTGGCCATAACCATACACCCTGTGATCTTACCCCACATTTACTTCTGGATCTACATCTGAGATTCGGGGTTCAAGGCACCATCTGAGTCCAGAGTTGTATTCATCTCTTCTCTGCATTCAACATTGGGAAAAGTCACCTCTCCAAAATCCAGAAATAAATAAAACAAAACTCACACAAAGGATTATCCCTAAGTGTGTCTCACAGGGCACTAAACCCTTATAGTTCAAGTTAATTAAGTTAAGACACTTCTGATATTTAACTATGGTAAAGACATGGCAGAAGTTTCATTTATTTAAGTTTCCCAAGCATCAGTATTCCACTGCACAGTTTGTAGCCTGCAAGGGTGTAACTGTGCAGTCACCAAGAGTGTGTAGATGAAGACTTTTGTTTTACAAGAGTTCTGTGGCTGAACACTTTTTAGTGTGTACTGAAATGAATATTGACTCTGATATAGTTTAAAAGCATAAGTAGCATGTGATGTCTAGCTGGGCCACACTCTCCCTCATTATATGGTAACTTTATAAACTCCTCAAATTGCCTTTGTATGTGTGTATATTTTAAGAAGTTTCTACAGAAGTAGGATTTCATATGCTTTTCAAAGGTTATTAGTGTTAATTTTCTTTTCAATATTCTGTCTCCTACCCTGCCCTTTCACCCACCTTCCCATTTAATCATTCTATTCTAATTTTTCCCTTATCCTTATATTCTATATTTTATTTCTCCTTCCATGAAAGATATGACCTAGTCACTTACTAGCTACCTAAGTCCTGTATATATTCCAAATGAAACATAAATCTATAGCTTAAAAACTAACATCCACATATTAGAGAAAATGTGCATTATTGATCTTTCTTGGTTGTGGTTACCTCATTTGGATGATTGTTTCTAACTCCATCTACCTACTTGCAAATTTTATAATTTCACTTTTCTTAGCATCTGTATATTATTTCATTTTTAAGTGTCCCACATTTTATTATCTATTCATCACTTGGCAGATATCTAAGCTGTTTACAAATTCTGATAATTATGAATACAGCAGTAATGAACATGGATGGGTCAGTATCTCTATAGTAGGATGTAGACTTCTTTGGTATATGCTCAAGAGTGGTATCTCTTCATCTTGTAGTATATCAATATTTCCAGTTTTTTAAGGAAATTCCATCCTGCTATCCATAATGACTGAACCAGTTTGCACTCCCACTAGCAATTAATAGGTGGTCCCATATCCCTGCATACTTCCCAGAATGAGCTGTCATTTTATTTATTAATATTGACCATCTTGAATGAAATAAGATGAAAGTACTTTTATTTTGCATATCCCTAATGGTTAAAGCTATTGAATATTTTTAAGTGGTACTCTTGAATTCAGAAATCTTAGTGTTATAAAAGAAGATATTGTTTTTCTCAAATCATGAAGGCATATGAATGGATGCAATTAACACTTAATATCTGGTCACTAGCAAAGGCCTAATGACAGCATGTGAGCTAGCAGGCAGTCAGATTAATCTCAGAGGAAACAAGGAACTTAATAAGTGGCTGAATTTATTTTTCTAGAATAATGTTATACCCAAATCACTAATGTCTTACAACTCAGATTTTGCTATAATTTATTTGGCATGAACCTAAACTAATATTGTACTACAAATCTCTTAGATATTTGACCAAACTATAAAGATAACAGATGAATGTACAATATAAAACCAAGTTAAAATCCATTATGGTCTCCTGAGAAGGGAGTCTCAGCTAAAGAATGACCCAGATCAGATTGGCCTTCAGACACATCTGTGGAAGATTGTCATAATTGTTAATTAGATCCACCCTGAATGTAGGTAGCACCATTTCATGGTTATGCTCTGAACTGGTTAAGAATGAAGAAAGGAGGCTAAGGAGGAGGAACCAAATGGGTGATATTTGTTTCTGTACTTTACAGGATGTCACTAACTATCTTTGACTTCCCTGACACAATGAGCTATAAACCTTTCTACCATAGAGAAACAGACCACATCTAGCCCTTGTAGCATGAACAACTAAGGTTTGTTTTTCCTGGCCAAAAAGTATAAACTATAAAAAGTGCTATCAGAACAAATTCAAGGATCTAGAAACTGATCAAAGTCATACATTAATAAATATATATGGAAGAAGTTAGTACAAGTCCAAGAAAGTATATACCACAGCTTCCTGTACTGGGTGGGCCTACAGCCACTGTCTGTAGCAGACCATATTCCAGACACTAAGGTATACTAAAATTAATGTAAGTGAATTGAAATTTTATAATGTATGTGTGAAACTCATAACAAAATTAATTAATTTAGAAATGAACATCAGAAGAAAAACAAATAACTTATTTCCAATAAGTAATTGGAAATCAAATAAAAAAAGTAACTGAGCCACAGAATACATCAAAGAGAAATTTAAAAGAATCTTAATTAAAAGAAAAATTACTTCACTGTATCCTAATCCACAAAAAGCAATTCATGTCTGTTGCTATGAAAAGGTAACGCCTATAAAAGCCTGTAGCTAGGAAGGTCACAGACTACAGCCAGGAAGAGGAAGATGATGCTGTTGTTTTCCTAAATGAATATTGTCTGCCTGCCAACTTGCCTTCTAAATAACTATGCTTTGCCTATAGATTAATTCTGTTGCCGATTTTGGTCAGAGAGGTTGCTTTTGAAAAAGAAAATGGTAACTGGCGAGAGAAAATCATGACTGGTCAAAATCATGAGACATGACCATTAGAAACTCATCCATAAGTGAGACATCTGTCATTCTGTGAGGCTCAATGGACATCATAGAAGAAAGAGAAGAAAGGGAGCTGTGTCCCATCCATCACCTGTCGGAAGGAGTGTGACACTGGTCTATGGATATAGCAGAATATGGTTAGGAGTCATTTTATTACTACATTTATTTAGAGAGTATAGTATCTGGGTTTACCTAGGTCCGTTGCCCATCTAGTCTCAAGTTCTTGGCCACATGTAGAATGAGGTGGGCCTTAGATCCAATCAGCTAATGCTTTGTTACTCCCACAAATTTTGTGTCATACACCATCAAATAATGTACACAAGTCAATATTGTAGATCAAAGTGTTTTTACCTTGGTTGGTGTGTACCTTTCTCGTCTGGTAGCAAGAAAGTACCTTACAACATTATAACACTTGACAATAAGAGAAAAGACTTTAGTTAGGCACCAGCATGACTTTGACATGTTTAATAAATATGTATGTGTGGTCTTCAGCAATGGGCTTTACCATCATTTTGTGGAGAGCAAAATAGCCTGGGCAGTCTCTATGAAGTCATATACATATCAGTCCTGATGTGACACAAAGACACTCTTCTTTGGTATCACCTGCTCTTTCCAAATCTTTCTCCCTCCTCTTCCCTGAGCTTTGAGGAGAGGGATTTAATGAACTGTACTCCAAGGAAAAAGTCTCTAGTTCTTTGCACATAGAGACAGTGGGCCTGCACAGGTTCAAGACAGGTAGAATCTTGGTGCTGAGAGGGGATGTAAACCTAAGCCCTTATCCCTAACCTACAAACGTGTGTGTGTGTGTGTGTGTGTGTGTGTGTGTGTGTGTTTGTGTGTTTGTATGCATGCGTGAATGAGTGCATGTATGCATCTGTGTGTGTGTGTTCCTCGTTTTTTTTCTTCATTTTGTTTTTTTTTTTTGTTTTATCATGGTTTGTTTGTTTTATTATTTGCTTATTTGTTTTCTAGGGGAATAGAAAGATGACATGGAATTGGATGTGTAAGGAGGTGGGAAAGATCTAGGAGGAGATGAGAACTGGGAAACTAATCAGAAAATATTGTATGAAAAAAGGTTATTTTCAATAAAAGGAAACCCTAATGAAATTTACTGGCTCCTAAAAATGAATGAATAAGCAAAGATAGTTGTGAAAGTTGAAGTGGAGGTAGTTAGTTAGGAAGATAAAGGAAATTTCCAAGAATGAGATGGAATCTAGAAAGCATAATAATGGGAGTGTACATTATACACAGAGATGAAAATGTCATAATAAAACCCATTTTTGTAAGTGATATATACTAATAAAACACAAAACTCAACATATCAAAAATTTCACAGATTACAGAAAATGTCTTTATGCTTTTATATTACAAATGAAGAGCTAAAATTAATGAAGTTTATTTCTCACAAAACTTATAAAAGCAAGGAAAATAAAACATGCAATAAATAATAACACAATAAAATTACAGACATACAATAATAAACTGAAGAAACAATAGAAAAATAATGAAATCCAAAGTTATTTTCCTAAAAAATAATACAATAGCTTAAGTAAAAAAACAATGTGACACAACTACACACCTGTTGAAATGGTTAATGCCTAAGAGAGTAGCAATGTCAAACGATTGTGGGATGTGAAACAGAAAGTAATCTCACTCATTCAGGGCTGGTAGGAATCCAAAGTGTTCTATATACTTTGGAAACCATTTAACAAAACCCCCTAATTTTAAATAATTATCCTGTGAACCAGTAATCTCATCCCAGGTACTTCACCCAATTTCTTAAGGGTTAACACAGATATCTGCCTATATTAGTGACTATTCATAATTGCCGAAACAGCCCAAATGTTCAATAACAGAATAATAATAATATGATGTAGCCTTGAAATGGAATAGTATTTTGAAAAAAAATGCAATGACCCATTACTCCATAAAACTAAAATAACCTTAACATGTGGTTGCTAAGTAACGAAGTTGATCTGAAAGGATCACTCTGTATAATCCAAGCAATACAACACTCTGATTCATTAAACTATGAATCTGTGCTATGTAGTTAACTGTTGGGCCTTCAAAGACTCAAGCCAGAGGCCTGGTAAGCTCAGTGTAACTTCTGAGCCTGATTTGAGTTTAGTCACCTGTCTCTGGCCAGCAACTTCTGTATTCAAGTGACTCAGCATAGCCTGATCTGTAACTGCCTCTGCCCAGTGGTGGAATATTATTGGCCCTTACACATCACCCCATCCTGAGGTCCCCACCTACATTCTCAATAAGTATGTGCCTGTTACAATAAAACAAGATCCTGCTTTGACAAGTCTTCAGACTCAATGTGGTTCTCTCCCATGACTCATCAACACTCTCCATCCCACTCAGCCCCAGGAAGAAACCAATTGGACCGACCCTTTCACAGCCCTATCTGCCAGAGAACCCGGCAGTTAACAACACATAAAAAATGACATTATGATTTTGTCAAGAAACACAGAACTGTTCAGAACAGGAATCTGTATCATGTATGATGGAGGGGAGGAAATTAAAAGCCCTCCCTATTATCTGTTTAAGTTCTCTGAACATCTAAAACATCTAAAGAAAGAAAAGACTATTGGTTAAAGGTAAACTTTAAAAACAAAACTATTGTAAAATGACTTACCCAGGGAGAGAACAGTTTCAAGAAGTTATGCAATGGCATCCATAAAACTATTTAACACCTTTTCCTCACCTCCAACTTCTAGCTACCTGTCCTGCCAATCATACATGCAGTCTTAGCAACCTCAAATTAAGATCTGGCTTTAACTACACAGAGTATACTTAGTTCATCCCCTGAAACAAGTAGCTTCTGAAACACTGGCACTCTGCCATGGCAAGCAATCTCCCAGGAGAGCTGCTTCTGACTTAGTGTTTCTCCTTCCTCAATTCTCCAGCATTCAGGTTTTCTCTCCATTTCTGTTGGCAGGTTTTTTTGTTGTCACTTCTGATCCTGTTTTTATTTCTGTATCTAAGTGTGGAGTGTGAGTGCATGAGCTCATTTGTGGAGGACTCCAATGTTGAGACAGAATCTTTCTCAATTGCCCTATGCCTGATGTGTTGAGGCAGGGTCTTTCACTGAACCCAGAGATTGCCTTTCAGCTAGGCTGATGCAGAGGTCCTCAGCTCCTAGTTACTGGAATTATAGTCACCTGCTGCCTTAAACATGGTATCCGAGTTCCAAATTCCAATTCACCTTTTGAACTACCTTCCCAGCCATCAAGAGTTAGCCCTACAAGTGGAACAGGGGTGGGGGGATGGGAGGGGAGGGTGGCCAGGGTGCATGTCACCGGCGAAAGAGGGTAAGAGGGAGGGAGGGAAAGAAGGAGGGAGGGAGAGAAAGAGGGAGGGAGCGAGAGAGGGAGAGGAAACTGGGTTCGACATGTAAAATTTTTAAATTATATTATTAATAAAAAAGTTATGTTTTTTAAAGTATTCTTAATAATTTTGTACTTTCTTCCTATAAGTGGGAAATTCTAATATTAATCAACTTATCATGACGAAATCCAGATGTCTTCAGAAAAGTATTTTTAAAAGTCATTATTTCTGTTGAGTTAATAATAGATTAAATTGTGTACACTAAAAGTTGTAAGACAAAAAACTATGTGCCATTGTGCAGACTAGAAATAATGATCAGCTAATGTAGCATGACATTCATAATGCAGAAATGCATTGTAGATCACACTAACCACATTTAATATTTGATAAATTATGACAGTTTTTAAGCAATGTTTATAAAATGCTAGAATTTTCTGCTTAAGCTACATAAGTGGTGACAACAATTTTGAGAGTTCTATGAGGTACAGTGACAAGTTATAAACTAGATTTGTGTCCATTATTGACGGTATTAAGCTATATGTTTAATCTCACATGTAAAACTTTCAGTTTTTCTTCTTGGAATATAGTTATCTGAAGTATTTCCTTTTTGACTTAGAATTGAGCCTTGCATAGTATCTATCCCTATTCCAGACTTACCAATAGTCTGCTTACTCAGTCCCAACCTTCCTCTGTCTCTCTGTATCTCTTCTCCCCACATACACACAAAGACACACATAGGGACAGACAATTGGAGAGACAGAAAGAAAGAAGGAGAAAGAGATACAAATATATCCATAATGTGTATTTCACACATTGAATATGGAGGCTGTGCAGCACTCTAGCACTACTCAGATCCAGACAAGCTGTGCAGTCCTTTTTCATACCGTGGACCCTGTAATCAACAACTATGTTCCCTCAGCCATTCCTCTTGGAACAGTAATCACTTGCCAGACTGTGGTGCTACATGCCTTTAGTCCCAGCACTGGGGAGGCAAAGGCAGGCAGATCTCTGTAAGTTCCAGGCCAGCCTAGTCTACAAAGCTTCACAGAGAAACCCTGTCTCAAAAAACTGATGGGGGGGGTGGAATTCACTTACCTCTCCTATATTTGGGCAGACCATGGTACCATGGCCAGGGTCATTATCAAAGTGCAAGAGAAAGAACACATTAGAGAGGTTCCTAAAGTTGGACTGTTTAGCACTACTTCAATGCATGGCGTGTGTTTGCTTCTTCTCCCATATACAATGTATAAGGACAAGATTTAAAATAAAAGACTATTATGAAATCTGCCCGCTGGCTGCAAGTGTGCACGTTTTGCTCACCAACCTTATGCTAGGGCTTCTAACATCTGAATTGTCCAAGAAGGTATTTTCTGCTAAATATTTTAACAGTAGACTAGACTTCTCATAAACACAATCTTTGCTCTGGTTTAAATGCATGAGAGTTTTAGAAATAAGCAAGCCTATCAATTTACATTACTCTTCCTTACAATAATAAGGAACACCCTTATAAAAATAATGAACTGAAAACTTTCAGAACTCAGGCCAGGAACTTTGAGACACCACGTTGGTTCCTTGGGCCAGTAATGGAACTGGCACACCCTAGGAGAGAAAATCATAAAAGCTGGAAAAAAATCATTGCTCTGCATAAAATCTCTATACTCATCTTCTGGCACACTGCAAAGGGGCGTCGAGTGCTCCAAAGAAATCTTCAGGGAATCAGAAGCACATTGGTGAATCATCCTTACCAACTCTGAAGTGTGATTGCCCACAAAGGAGCCGCATAAGTGGTGGCTCTGAAGAAGGCAAAAAAAGATAAGAGCATTTCATTAGTGAAGTATGTGCCTCTGCCTTATTTAACCACTGTCTGCTCCATTTTCATATAACTGGAGACTGAAATTTTAAGCTTAGTTTTAATATCCTGCACAGATGCATGTCAGATTACATCAGTGCCAAGAAATGTCGCACTGCTTTGATATGCACTGACCCGGCAGTCATTTACACCCAAGAAAGCACACTTCTATAGAGCAATCTGGGGAGTGAGAAGAGACTATTTTCTGTACACCAGGTGGTCAGTAGAATAATACATTCTGATTCATCTGCTGAAAAATTTTATCCGTCTGCAAACAATAGTAAAATCTGACATAGGTCGGACAAGGTTATGTAAATTTAGCCAAGAGAATAATTAAAGTCAAAGGTTTTAATTCCATACTGTTACTATTAGATGCTCAGATATGATATTGCCAGAACTCCTGCCATTTCTTTGTCTTTGGATGAAATAATAAGAAGAAAATGAAAAGAATTTTATGTGTAAAAGCTCACGATCTACACACTTACCAGCTTATAAGGGTCAGGCTATGTGATGATAAGGAGTTCTCCATCACTTAAATCCAAGGATTATCTGGGACACAAAAAGGCCAATTTTCCCGATTTTCAGAAGCAGGCTGACCCAGGTCTTGCTCCTTTGTCAATGACTCAGTGAATAACCGTAGTTACCCATACCACCTGCTTTCTACTTCATGATATCGCCAAGCTATTTTCACCTTATTGTCTGGGTAAATTATCTCCACATACCCCATGAGATGTCAGACAATTTAGTGGAATTCTACAAAGAAAACAGTTGGAACTTCTGATTCTAGTAGAGAAGTAAGAATACTTCTACAGAGAATAAAAAAATCACTTTCTGATAGAGCAATGTTTTTATGAAATTTTGAGGTACTGGTTTAAGGCAGTCACAGTAATTCCTCCAGACTAACTAGAAAAGATGTCACTGAGCAGACATCTCTCCCTCACTGTGCATCTAATCATGATACTTCCCCATATATTTTGTTGAAGTTTCATCCCAGTCCTGCTAAATCCCAGTAAGCTCTGGCTCTGCTCCCTAGACTCTACAGCTACTAATCTGCTGGTATCATCTCTATTTCTGACCACAGCCTCATGCTTTTCTAACATTATTGAAACAAAAATTTACTATGACTTCAGTGCCGTCTACTATGAATTTTCTAGTAAACGTGGCCTTCTCAAACTCCTAAAGGCAGAATTAAGATTTGTTTTACCTGCCATTCAGCTCTACAACACACTTAGATCTCTTTAAGTGTTTACTCTGTGTCCTCATACACCTGGATACATATTTGTGTTTATGTCTGCCTCTCATTTTAAGTGCAGAATCAGAGGGTAGAGCATGTATTTTCAATTTTTCTTTCACTTCTGCAAGCACCTTGTAATGCCTGTTCACCTACCTGGTTTTTAAAGAGGTAAAGTTTATGGAATTATTTAGAGTTGAATCAACAATATACCAATAACTCATCTTTAGCAATAAACAATGAGAGTCAGTCTTGTCAGTTCTTTGCTTCTAAAATAGTGAGCTCTATACATTAGCTGTGAATTTATATTGCTGTTTATAACTCACCCTGTGTCCTAGATTTAGAAATAAGTTCATGTTTAAAAAGACTCAGTGGATGCTCTGGGGCATTTTTCTGAAAAAAAAATGATTTTTTGTGGTGACCTTGGGAAGTATTATTTGAAAACACTTATATTTTTATGCTCCAATTATATTAACTCATATGTAAAGCCCCCAGGAAGTAAGCAAGTGATATTTTGTGACTTATAAGACTCAGAAGACACCTCTGGCAATACATGTAAAATATATCATGAGCACTATCCTGATTGCTCCTGAAGTGTGTGTTATTTTTAAATAAAAGCCCAGTCCCCATTGTTTACAACTGTAACTTTATCGTCTTCTCCTTTACCCAAGCTCCATCCTTACAGAGCTGTATAACATAAGTGGGAGAACTCCCTCACTTGAAGGATCTTGGGGAAAAAGTGCAGTAATGTGATTTCCCACAAACTTTATTGACACTAAGTCCTTAAAGTCAGATGTCTTTAGAGATAAATCAGAAAGAAAACAAAATGTTATTTGGGTAAATACTAGTCCTGTCTTCACAAAAGAATAAGGAGAATGATGCACATATCAAAAAAAATCGGCAAACATATTTTATCTGTATTGTGTGAGAAGCAATGGACAGAGGTTGCTAGTGAGGGACTGATCGGCAGGTACAAAGTCCTGGTTAGTCAAGAAGACTAAGATCTTGAATTTTATTGACCAGTACATGGACTATGGTTGAGAATATAGTATAACGGCTGTAAGAATATTTAGAATGTTATTATTATAAGAAATGATAGACTTAGAAGATAATTAAATTGCTAAGTACCCTGATTTAATTATTATTTACTTTATTAACACACCATACTGTATTAATAGATAGTTATTATGCCAATGAAAAAAGGATGAAATACTTTAGAACTAAATAAAAAATAAGTGACTTTAAATCACTAGGTTGTGTTAGAGTTTCTATCAATGTAAATACCACAACCAAAAGATTAAAAAGGATTTATTTTGAGCCAGGCATTGGTGGCACACATCTTTAATCCCAGCACTTGGGAGGCAGAGGCAGGTGGATCTCTGTGAGTTCTAGGACAGCCTGGTCTACAGAGCAATCACAGGACAGCCTCCAAACCAATATAGAGAAACCCTGTCTCGAAAAACAAGACAAAACAAAAATAATTTCATCTTACAACTATCAGATCATACTCTATCACCAAGTGAGGTCAGGGAAGTCAGTCAAGGCAAGAACTTAGAGGCAAAACCTGAAGCAGAAGCCATGGAGAGATGCTGCTTACTTGGTTGCACACTCCTTGCTCATCTTGCTTTCTTAGATCATCCTGGAGCCCCTGCCTAGGGCTGGCTGACACTGCCTGCAGTGAGCTGGATCTACTCATATTAATCACTAACCAGGAAAATATTTTACAGACTTGCCTATATGACTGCCTGATAGAAGTGTTTTCTCACTTGAGGTACTAGTTCTGGAAAATTCTACCTTGAGTCAAGTTGACAAACAAAATAAGACGGTCTTTTATTTGTTTGTTTGTTTGTTTGTTTGGATAATTATTATGTATTTGGACAGATTCCACTACCCCTTCATGCCACAGATCAGATTTCCATAGTTAATATTGTATGAAAACCATTTATGGAATCTTCTGATGCTCTACAATGTTCCCAATCAATTTGGTCAGGGTTTAGTGTTTCTAATAAATAATATCTTTCATTTTTTTTTACTGTATATTTGGCACCAATTTAGGATAAAATCCTTAGTAACAGACAGGTTGAAATCAAAATGTCAATTTAAGTGGCGATGACCTGAATCAGAAAGCTTGTTTTTTAGTCTGTTTTTACAGGGGCTAGTTGATGCTCACTGAAGTTTAAAATGCTTCCTTACTCTGGTGATTTGAAATAAAATGGTCCCCACAGTCTGATAGGGAGTAGCACTATTAGGAGGTGCGACCTTGTTGGGACAGGCATGGCATTTTGGAAGAAGTGTGTCACAGGGGCCACCTTTGAGGTCTCAGATGCGCAAACCAGGCCCAGTTTGCCATTCTCTAATTGCTGCCTGATCCTAAGAACTCTCAGCTCCTTCTCCATCATAGGTTCTCCCTGCAATCTGCCATACTTCCTACTATGACCATAATGGACTAAACCTCTGAAATTATAAGTCAGTCTCAATTAAATGTTTTCCTTCATAAGAGCTGCTATGACCATGATGTCTCTCTCCAGCAACGGAAACCCTAATTAGGACATCTACAGAGAAGAAAAGCTCATCTCTGAGCCCCTGGATTGTTCTGTTAGTCAGCTTTAGGTGATTATAGAAAATTGTCTGAGATAATCAGTATATAAGTGAAAAGATGTATTTAGTTAAATCTCTGGAGAATCCACTCCAAATGTGCACATGCTTGATGCTTTGGTTCTGGGATGATGGGCACTTGGGAAGCAAAGGGCAGAGGACATGCTTTCCTTCTGTGTTAGTAGGACACAAATGAGGCAGAGGTGGCCTAATTCCATCAAGGAATTTTTTATTAATCCCTACCGCCTAAAATTTTTAACATTTCCCAGAAACACCATCCTCCTGAGGGCATATAACCTGGCAAATGCCAAATAATGAAATAAGTACATTTAAAATTAGCTTTCTGTTATGAGCACTTTTCCACCAGGTGTCAATTAATACCAGAGTGTATTAATTTTGAACCTGTTGGATGGTTACAAGCATTTCTTATTGGCTAGCTTTGAATTAAATATTAATCTATTTTTATCTATCTGTTTCCATGTGATCTTATCTTACCAGAGAAAGGGTCCAGACATCAATAGTGCTTTATTCATTAACCAATAAGAGAAACATATATACAGAATGACATCTCACATCAGCATTCTCAATATTCCTTTAATTTTTTAAAATATAATGTATAAGAGAGTAACTAGGAAGAGTAGGAAAGAAGTAAAATGGCATAAAATGCCCTCTACTTCTTTAGTTGTTGTCACAAATTCTTAATGTATATGTATATTTCTAAATATATAAATATAGCCTGCTGACTCCATATAATGTTACTTGTATGAATACGTTTCAAAGTCTGAGTACTTGATATTGGATAACCAGCTGCAGGGTTTTTTTCCCTGGGAAGAGTATTACTCCAACTCTCAGCATTCCTTGGTTGCCTGTAATTCTTTTTCTAGCGTTGAAGCCAGATGAACTTTCCCTTCCTTGTTAGCATGGCTTTTTGGTATCATCATTGCATAAGCAGCCTCATCATGAGACTTAATCAGTGTTGCTTCCTTTACATTTCTAGGACATTAAATATAACAGCAAATTTCTTGTTCCTATCTCTCTTTCCATCTTTCTGCCCCCTCTTTTTTAATGATACCTGAGCCTTAGGCACAAAATTTGTGTTGTAGATGAATGAGTTGTGGCTAAGCACCACATAATCACTTGTTCTCTGCATTTTGATCGGTTGTGAATTTCTGTAATGGTCTCTGTCTGTGGTGAACAGAGATTTTGCAATGAGGGGTGAGGCTTATTCTTACTGTGGATATAGGAATCAATATGTAGAATGCAGTTAACAATTAAGCTGATTTAGTAAAGTGGTAGTAGAGTTTCTTCTAAGATTCATGACTTACTAGCCCTGGGTAGCAGGTTTGGTTTCCAGTACAAGACATTATTTCTCTCTTATTGAGCAGGCCCTAAATCTGATTAAAAAATTGTTGGTTGCCACCAAAGTATACATACAATTATTGTAGTATTAGGGATATAGTGCCCTGTTGGTCATTCTTGTAATTCATAGATCATAGCTATGTAGGATTGTTGGGTGCTTCCCTCTCTTGCAAGCTTGTGTGGTATCTTCAGGCACAATGAAAGCTAGTCCTCATGGAAAAGTCTTTCAGATCATATCCAGCTAGAATCATCTGGGTCCTGTGTCCAAAGTACATAATATCTTCCAGAAATAGGTGTTACCTTCCACCTTTGGGAGGCGATCCAAGGAAACAGCAACCGTTTTTATAGTTAAGGAAGTTCTTAGAATCTCTTGGCCAACAAGCTGAAATAGACTTTCTCATACCTACAGCTTTTGATGCCATATAACTTCAGCTTAACTTTTCTCCAGTATGACAAGTTTTCTTTCTTAGCATTTTTTTTATGTGTCTAGTTTTGTGTTTGCATCTGAATATGCGTTTATGTGATTGGGTTCTCTCAGTCTCTCACATCTTATCTTCTTGCTTTTCATTATTTTTGGAAGTTCTATTATCTTTCTTATTCTTTCTTGGTTATTTAATCACTTCTCCATCTGGGATTCCACCTACTTTTATACTAGATAGTTTTGTGTTGTCTCTCATGTTTTGCATATTCTAGTTATATGATCTAAACTTGATTTTTCTTTTGTAGTTTTAATTTGAATTGTTTCTGTAGACTTCCTATTACTAAGCTTTTGTTCCACAATGATAATTCTGTCAAAAGAATAATTCAACTCTTATCACATTTGTAGTTATTCTACTTGACATTTTCTTATATATCCAGCTCATTTTTGGAATTTTCCTACTTTTATATGGATGACTTACATAATTTCCCATATATTTCATAATTTATTAAAAATAAGTTTTCTGTATCATTATTACTTATTATTAACAGTACTTATTCTTGACTGTGGTGTGTGTGTATACCTGCAGAGTTTTTTCTTCCCCCAGATATTAATGGAGTACATTAAATCAATCTAATAGCTTGTTGAGTTAGTTTTGAAAACTTTTGTTGTCATATATCCTCTTTGGTCATAAAATATTTTGGTTCTTACAGTTTAGTAATGCTAGTACTCTGTGCTGGTATTTTGTGTAATACCAGAAGAGAATCCTCAGTATTTCAGATCTAACCTTAGCTTACAGTAGGATGTTCCTGTATGAACCACAGAAAATTATCTCCTTGGTTAGTTTTATTTCTCCCATTGGCTTATATCATAGACTTTTGCATAGTGAAAAATTATGGCAGAAGTACGAATTGTTATTTCCTGATTCATTTGGCCAAAGCAACTGTAATTCACAGTCCAGATGTTTCCTTGGTTTTCATTTGTATGATATTCTGTGCACAGCTTGTCTCAGAAGCATCCCTTGCCTCTCAGAAGGAAACAAAATTGCTACTTATTTTCTTTCTTCAGCAACAAATGGTTTGTTTCTTCATCTCTCTTCAGAAACAATGGGCCTTTATCCTGATTTCATTCCTCAGTTACTTAAGATGTAGGCTTCCTTTATGTAAGTGCACCATGCTAAGATAAAATTTTGTGTTCATGCATAACCAAAGGTAGCTCCTTCCTTCTCTACCCAAGCTCTCTCCAATGCATAGGCAGTGGAGGCCTGTAAATGTAGCTGGACAGTGAATATCCTCAGTTACTCTAGAGTTTACAAATGTTATGTATTTTTACACCAGCTTCCATGCAAGGCTAATAATGAACTAAAATCAAATTATTCTCATTTTTAGCCTGATTTCCTATTGGTTATTTATCCAAAGTTTTGCTGATGGTGAAATGATTCATTGTGCTATATCATCTCCAAAAATTCTGCCCATCACATTTTGGAATATGTTTCCTTTTGTGGCCTTGAGGCTTCCACTTTAGTAAAGTCCACAAGTCTTATAAATGTGTATGTTATTTGGCTATACATCTCTTTCAATGGAGTAATATTCCATTGAAGTTTTCTCCATGCTACATGAAAGCACAACTCCTTGTTGAAGATCTTTGGAGATATTTCCAAGTATGAGTACTTGAATTTGCTGAGATAGATAAATGCAAACCTAGAAGAAAAACAATAAGCTGAGGTAGTTGAATGCCTTAACTAAAGAAACAGTGAGATACTATGCATGAATATAATCAATTATATATTTAAGGTGTTTATATCTTTGCTTGAAATGCATTGTTTTCATATTTTAATATTCTCATTATTTACATGAAGCCCAAAAGTTAATAAAGTACAAAAAAGTTTTATAGTTTATTTTTCTTCATTTGGGATTTATTCATTTTATAGTTATACTTAAAGAATGAAGTCATCATGATAGAAATTGGACTTGTTTTATGGGTATTCTGCAAACATCAAAACTTTTATTAATCTGAAGTCATAATTTCTCTTACACTGAAAGCAGTCTCATGGTACTCTGTGAATTTCTGCATAGCCAGAGGGGTGATAAAATGTCATACAGACAAAACTGCAAATAAAAAGAAGCAGCCTAGAGGATACATTTTAAAAACTATACTGTTAAAAGAGTGTAATTAGACATGCTGTCTGATAGATCAATATCCCCCAGGGTACCCATTCTCTAGCAAAAGAAAAGATGAGAGTACTAAGCAAGCAGTGAATGTATCAATATCTCAATAAGGAGGAAGCAAAAGATTTCTGTGGGTGGAATGCTGGATGTGTAGAACCAGGGGTCACTGATGGCTTTAGAAACTCCAATAAATCCAAAGTGAATGTTATTCTCTGAAACACCCCACTGAGGGTGTTCTTGTGGGAAGAGGACACAGGGTTTGAAAACTGCATCCTTTGAAATCACAGTGAAGTGTGGAATGTTCACTCCCCCAAAACAAATTTGATGAATCACAGGAGGTAGCAAATTTCAGTGAGGTATTTTGTTACATTGCTCCCCACAAAAGGCAACAATCTGAATTAGACAGCAAGAAAATGTTGATTGTTCAAGAGGCTCTTATATCTGAGAACTTTTGTAGAGTTTTCCAAGTATCTGCACACAGCACATATAGCTTTACAGTAATATATATATATACATGTATATATATATATATATTATCATCAAGCCACTAAACCAGTGTTACATGCTAATGAGATTTCCTATCTGAACATTTATTAAACTATTAACAGCAAAACTGAACTCTCAAGAAACATTACTGTTTCATAATTTTTTTTATAACATTGGAAAATCTCAGGGGAAAGGTGAAATAAACTAAAAAAAAGGTACATTATCTCTTTCTTAATGATAATTCTTGCATTGGGTTGGTCCATATGAATATTTAAGAATGGTGAATATCAGTTAGCTGTCCAAGTCTATCCTATTTTAACCAGCAGCTTATTGTCATTTCCTATAGAATCCACAATCACCTGCATGTAATGCTAGAAATCTGATTAATTTTGTGCATATTCATTTTCTATCCATATCTTTCTATCACATGTATTCATATCTATCTATATATTAGGTTATAATTTTGATTTTAGTAATATGACACAGTATCAGCATATTAGAATAAAGACAACTCAGTGCTTCAGCCTTAAGCACAGATTAGTAAAAATCTTAATTCATTCTTTATAAACAAAAATATATTTGGAAGTGATAGCTTTTATTTGGTTTTGTGTTTTATTTTTTTAATTTTCTACCTTCAAGCCTCAGATACTGAGTCTTTATGTATCTTTAAGAAAGTTATATAACCAATGAACTGAGCTGTTCTTGGCACTTCTGTAAATTCTAAAAAATAAATAGAAGTTGCACATTATAATTCAAATCACTGTTTATATTTACAATAGAGAATTAAAGTTGTTTTGGTGATATTGTTAAAATAGCAATGAGTTAGGGGCCTAGGAGGCAAAATTAATAATAGTGTAAGAATGTTTTAAATCCACAGTACCATGCTTAAAATCAAGGATATTGTCAGTTCATTGGTTATATAACTTTGTGCTCTTTTTAGTTGATTATACATTCAAAATGTCTTCATATGTCTTGTGTCTGATTTTGCAACTGCTTCAAGGTAAGAATCCCAGGACCGTCAGAGCTGTTGCACAGAGAAACTCTTTCTCAAAGAAAGGAAGAATGTAATAAAGGAAGGATTGCCAGATGGAAGGTAGGAAGGAAAGAAGAAAGAAAGGAGGCAAGGAAGAGATTAAAATAGGAAGAGGAAAGGGTAGTGAAAATCCTTCAAAATGAGTCTGCAAACCACTTTTAATTACTTGAAGAAATAAAGACACATAAACTGAAATGCAAACAGAAATCAGTCATACCAATTCACTTCACATTGAGTGAATTAATAAAGTCATGTACATGAAACATATCTTTAAGTACTTTAAATATGACATTGGTAAACAATTTGTAATCAAGAATCTACTAAGCACAAAACAGAAACTTATAAGAAAGTGTAGATATATATGAAAAGACTCTACTAGAACTTGTGAAGGAAAATACAGTCATTGTACACTTCTTTATAAAATTATTTGTGCAGACATATTTGCATAAAATGTGTTCAATTAGGTACAGGAGAATAAACAAACTTAACGTTTCTAAAGTGATTTAGTGAAGTTATTGACACAACAAACTGACTTGGTGTCACTTTGCTCAGATCTGCTTAGAACTTACTGTTTTAACTGTATGTTTTGACATCTTTATTCCTTATGTTGACTATTTCTCTACTTTTTTGTCTTGAACTTGAATTGACAACCATATATGGCAAAAAAATACATTGGGTGATAATGGTAGTTCTTGAGAGAGTGTGAATTACTGCTTTCTATTATTTGGACTATTCATTATGAGAAGCAATTTGTAGATATTGAAGGACAAGAGACTACCACATAGAAAAACACAGAGCTACAGCCAACAGTGAATACCAACTTAGTCTGAGTAACTTAAGGACGTTGGAAATATTCATTTCAATTAAAGTTCACATGCCTGAAAAAATAGAGCTGTGAGATTATTGCAAGTTTTATCTGGCTGAAGAAATTAAACATCCTACGTTATTTTTTCTCAGACATTAAATGGCTTGTTACAAATGAGTGAATAACTAATTTAAACATTTTTGGAAAGAAGATGATGTTGTAATATAAAAAAACTTAAAATTTGAAGTCCATCAGTAGATAGAGACTGTAATGCAGTTAAGGCAACTAGAAAAAGCAGGGAACTACTATATACATTGGGAACATGTTTTTATACTATTGTAAAAATTGCATCCTTCCCACCAACTGGAAAGAGAGAAAGTGAAGGAGTGAACTCATGATCTAGCCTTTCTTGGGGGAAGATCTTTATGATAGAACTTGTTCAATAGAAAAGTGAACAAACATATACATTTTAATTTAGTGGCCTGTGTATTATTATTTTCTTTTTATAAAATAGAATTACATAACTTTCCCCACTCCTTTAAGACAGAATGTTAACAGCGATGTAGAAATACCAGGATATTCTAAACCGGTGGATCTCAATATTTCTAATGCTGTAACCCCTTAATAGAGTGACTCATGTTGTGGTGACCCCAACCATAAAATTATTTTCATAATTTTTCTACTGTTATGAATCATAATGTAGATATATTTGGAGACTGAGATTTGCCAAGGGGGTTCAGACCCACAGGTTGAAAACTACTATTCAAGGGGAAGTAAACCTTCCATTCTCCAGGGAAGTAAACAACTAAAAACAATTTTAGGAAGTTCCTAAAACTGACCAGATTTATTAGGCCTCCTCTACCCCCAAGTATATATAAGTAATAAGAAGTGCTGAAAGACAAGTTGCCTAGACCAGACCAATGGCCTAAGAAGAAGCAGAAACAGAACCAGCAAGCTACTTAGAAGATGCTTAGGGAATTTTTCATATTTTCCAAATGATTGAGCTGCCTGCAGGCTGTGCAATTTGTTAAAGGTTTCTGGCTTTCATCATCCATGCTGGGGTGGACCTTGGTGATGTAGCTGTCTTTGAGTCATTTTTGCTCCTGCAAATAACTCTCATTCATAGTCCATTAACTCTAATGAAACTCATTTGTTCAACAAACTGAAATTTGGTAGTATCCATAATTTGACTTATTATTAGTTCCTTAATTTGGGTGAGTAGATGTTTAGTACCATATCTTCAGGAATAGTGACACAACAGGTATGAGGACAGATCCAAGGAGATCTTGAAAAGGACAAGGGCTTTTTCTTGTGTCTAGAATAAAAATGAGATAAAAGAGACCATAAAGAATGAATGTTTGTGCTAGAAAGCAGGATTTGGTACAGACATAAAGGATCAAGACAGGCCAGGTTAGAATATTAAGCCATTTTATAGTTCTTTAATTATGATATCTGATCTGAGTAATCAACTTGGATACATGGTTATAAGATCCTTAGTTGAGAACACAGACAATTTTGTGGTAGGATTACATGTTAACAACATCAGAAAAGATTACATGAAAGGAGGAGGATTATGAGAGTGTGATCTAGTCTTAATGCATGGGAAAACCCTGGAACTGAATTTCAAGAAGTAAGACAGTGTTTTTTAGGATGCCACTATAATCTCTTTCAAAGAGAATGATAACTCAAAATGAAGAGAACCTTTTAGAACCCAAATTTCCATGAATAGAAATCAGGCTCAGAATAACTTTCAGTTGCAAATACAGATGATGTATTACTTAAAAAGGAAATAAGCCTCAAATTACAAAACCAGGAGGTAAAGTAAAAACAAATAATTGTAGTCCAGATAAATTTTTGTGGTGATGTATTATAAACTAGATTAAATTGATTCATGTGAACCCCATTTGGATTAAAAGAAAAGCTTTGCAACATTAAAAACCAAAGCTGAGAAGGCTGTCTTGTTTATTGAAAGTGTTCCTGGGCTAACCTTAGGTCTTCACCTTCCCCCACTTTTATCTCACTCCCGTCATGTTTTACATGAGTAAAGGAAGACAAAATGGCTGAGATCTTGTGATTTTTATTTCTGTTTTGCTCATGATAAAACCAAAAATAACATAACACCAGGACCCAAAATACTACTGGCAGTATATTATTGAATTCCCTTTTCCCTTGAAATTGTCAATATATTTGTGAATAAAATTCAATCATAAGACTAGACTTACCTACTAATCCAACATAATCTGTTGAAATGGTGACTGATGGGAGATGTTATTCTGTGTATATGTTTCTCATACTGGTTAATAAAGCCCTGTGGCCAATAGGAAACAAGATAGGCAGGGCTAGGAGACAAGGAGGAAAGAGGAAGTAGTAGGGTGGAGTCGAGATGTAGCCCAGGGAAGGAGCAGGATGCCAGCCGCGGCTCCCCGATAAGACGACCACGTGGAAATACTTAGATAAGTAGAAATAGGTTAATAATTAAGACAGAGCTAGCCCATAAACAGTAATGGTAACTGGCTGACAGGATTATATCAAATATAGAGTCTCCTGAGTGTTATTTGGGGCACATGTGGTTGCGGAACCATGGCGGCAGGACCGGAAGGCCGGCTGGGAACAACATGCTGTAACAGGTGACCATTATCCCAGCTTCAGAGTCTGAATCTACCTTACAGAATTAAATTTATTCACTCTTTTCAGTTTATGGTTTACTTTTATTTTTATATTGCTTAAATTAACTGTTCTGGTATAATCTGTACCTTTACATTCAAGGTCCATTATTAAACACTATAGGATTTAGGTAACTGAGCATGACCATCTATTCTAATCTTAATTTCTCTGTAGTTATTGTAACAAGACTACATTTATGATATGGCTATCACTGGCTAGGTCCTTGTAGTCAGCAGAGGTATTGAGTATATCTAACATATCTTCATGGTTGCTATAGTTCTTTCAAAGGTTATTCATCAAAATTAAAATTAGTGACAAGTACAATGTAAAAAGTCTGTGGGATTGTATTCTCCAGATGCCCAGTATATATTTTCTATAAGACTCTTAGAAATAAAATAGAATCCATGAAGATTTATCTCTATGTGCTCATGATTCTAGCTAATTCATCTCATTAATTATTACTTTTCAAAAATTAATTGTTTTGAATGGATAGCCTCAGCACTTTGACATCTTGTACTTCACTTTCTTCTGTGACTGCTATGAAGTTAGAATATTAATATGAAATCCTCTTACACTTATATGATTACATTTATATGATTACACTTATATGAACACATAGCTACTCTATAAAATTGCTGAGTGAGATAACCCAGACCCAGAAAGATAAATATGGTATGCATTCACTTATATGTGGGTATTAGCCATTAAATATATGGCCTAGATATGTTAGATATAGAAGAAAGGAATGTGGGGGGGCATTTATTGATCTCCCTGGAAATAGAATTTACCTCTACAGTTTATGTTCCTTGGTGTAGAGTGTGGGAAGTTATTTGGCAGGTTATCAAAGTGAAATATAAAATCCAACCCAGCCACAAAATCTTTAACCTACAATATGTATTTCCTGCAAGATATGCTAGATCAACAATTGAACAGAACTGTGGGGATAGCCAACCAATATCTGATTTAACATAAGGCTCACTCCATGAGATATAATCCATACCCAACAACACTTGGGTGACTAAGAACCAGTGACTAGGTATCCCAGAAAGCTAGTGTAATACCAAGCACTACTTGTATTTAATAAAAAGGGGATTGTCTTCTATACTCAGGCCAGTGCCTTACTCAGTCATCATCAGAGAAGCTTCCTCCTGTACCAGACAGGAACAGATGCAGTGACTCACTCACTGAAAGTTCAAATAAAAAATTATATAAAAAAACAAAACAGAGCAAAAAAATATAAGACAACAACCTCGTGTTTTCTTTCATATGTGGAAAATAAAATGAATTGATGATTACTAGGTATTGGAAAAGGTGTGAGGTGTTGTGGACAGGAATGAAGCTGAATTTCATTGATTCACATTGTATATTTGGAGATGTTACACCTTACTCCATTGATTATGTATGTATGTATGTATGTATGTATGTATGCATACATATCAATATATGATGGCAATATTTAGGCATATATAGAGAAATTCATGTAGTCTCTAAAATACAGTATTTTTACTCCTGCTGAAACTATTAATTGTCAGTGCTACTGAAATGGTCAACAAGCTAAATACAAAAAAGAACTTGAATTCTTTCCTCAACTGAAAAGAAGAGACTGAAGTTTAATGGTTGATAACTTATTTCACTGTATGTAAGAGACATGAGGAATTTAAATATAGCAAAAACAAGAAAATCTATAATCCATAAAAGAAATCAAAACAATTTATGACAGTATTGACCATTTCTGCTAATGTTGGCTTGGATTTCCATCATGGACTCTAACTTAGTGCTACTAAGTGCATAGTTAAGAGTGTCTACCTTATTTACTACCCAGCCACATTACTTTAGAGATAAAGAGCTTTATGTTTTACAAACAAGGGTAAAACACCTCAGAGAACATATGAATCTGGAAAAATATTTCCTAAACAATGACAAAAATATGATTATAAGTGATGCTTACATCAAGGATGTTCATAGAACTTATTTAAATGTGCTAGCCAATAGCTCATATTATGACTGTCTAGAGGGTGTCAAGCCTGGTCCTACAGCCATGCAGTCCCAAATAAACACACAGATGTTTATATTAATTATACATTGTTTGGCCTATTGCACAGGTTTATTACTAACAAACTCTTACAATTTAAATTATCCTATAATTATTATCTATGTATAGCCACATGGCTTGGTACCTTTTCTCAGTAAGGCATTCTCATCTTGCTTACTCTGCATCTGACTGGTGACTGCATCTCTGTCTTTTCTCTTCCCAGAATTCTCATAGTCTGGTAGCCCCAGCTATACTTTCTGCCTGGCTACTGGCCAATCAGCATTTTATTATACCAAAACAAGTGACAAACCTTTAAAGTGAACAAAAATATTATCCACATCAAGAATATATGTGTTTGTGGCCTACACATATATATTCAAGTAGTGGTCCTGATGATATAGAAAGCTTCTCTTTATTTTAAGACTTAGAAGTGGAGGAAGAAAAAAAAGAACATTTGGGTGTATGTGCTATGCTCTTTGTATATTTTGTTATACTGGTTCCTCAAAACGCAGAGTCCTGGCAAGAATTCCAAGAAGCAGTAATGAGATAGGAAAATATGTAAACATGCAGCTATTGAGTCACTAATGTTCATAGAGCTGAACATTATTTTGACTAGTTAACTACTGCATCTATTTATTTACTCAAGTAAGACAAAGAATTTTTAAATTTGATGGAAGAAATAAGAGAGGAAGAGATACAACTAAAAAGTAAAAACTTAATTCATTAAGTCTTTGCTCTACAATATTTCAGCAAATTAATGAAAAGCAGAATTCTTGCCATCAACCTTCCAAGGTCACTGATTCCATAAACTTCTTTTAGCAGCTCCTAATGATCTAGTCATGACTGATACACTGTTCAACTAATCAGAGACTTTTGTGATACCTTGAAAGTGCTATAAAAGACAATTACTGTACAATTAACTACAATCGTGATAGTTTCAAAAAACTATAGACCAAATGAGTACTCTATCCTAGCTTGACAAACAAAAAAGCAATAAACAAAAATAGAAAAATTGTTTCACCTGAGAGCTCATTCTATTTTCAAATGAGTAATTATGCCAATGAGTGTATCACCAAAGTCCTGAGTTCCTTAACCATCATCATGGCTGATTCATGGAGAAGCCTATGATAAATGTACTGAAAACAAAAGAGTTTACATTGTGTAAGGACCATGGTGCTGAGATTCAAGAACAAATTTCCCATATATACATTCCAAACTCTTCCACATCGTTTACCACAGAAACCCAACATTTATGGATACCACTGTGTAAACCATTATTTACTGAGGAGCCTACCTGACTTTTTGATGTGTATATCATCTTGAACCCCCAAGGACTTCACATAACAAAGAATATTCTCTCTGATGAAATTGAAAGTGATTGTGATCATTCTTAAAGCACAGATAATTTCACCCAGGATTTGTCTAGTTTTTTTTTCACTTAAGATATAATATATCAGTCTGGATAGACTAATATAGGGTCTTAATTCTCTTAAGACCCTAAAATTCTTTTCATAGTCACAGAAACCAAATGCTGTAAAGGGAAAAGTTATATGAAGACCAGAATGATTCAAAGAGAATAGGCCACTGAGTTTCACTGAAAAGTGTCAAATTCACCACAAAATATCATCAAACAAACATACTGAGAGATTTAACTTTTCTCATATCACTCAAGGAGACAAAGTGATAATTTCTAGAATGTACTGTTCAAAGAAAAAAATAAAGCCCTCCAGTCCATTCATCTTGTTAAAATTTGCTAACTTTGTGTTTTATACTTATTTCAGTCACAGGAGAGTAAGGCATTTTCTGCGTCTCATGGCAAGTGAAAACAAATCAACATATTCTCATTGAAACTAAAAATGTATGTCTTAGTTACTAAGAGAAATAAAAAACAAATTCTCTTAACAAAAGCTATTGTGTTACATTGAAATACCTCTCTTTCTCATTTGTTGGTTTATAGTAATTTTTGGTGTTTGTGTAATCTCTAAAATGTTTAATATGTTTTTCCTTTGTTACTAAGGCTTGTAATAATTGTTTAGGTACAAAGGCAAAAACATTTGCTCTTAGAAAATTTGACTTAGAGTACAAGGACTTTATGCCTTATCAAGTTGGTTATATGTGTTACCTGCTCATTTCGTCACACTCTAACTGCTTTGGAATTTGAGTTTTTACAATGGAGATTGCTGGTTAGATTTTGTCAAGACATGTCTGAGAAGAGAAATCTCAATTGATGAATACAATTCCTCAAATTTGTCTATGGGCATGTCTGTGGGACATTTTCTTGACTGATGATTCAAGTAGTTGGGCTCAGGTCCCTATGGGTAATGCCACTCCTGGAGAAGTGTTTCTGGGTGGTGAAAGAAAGCATACTGACCAGTCCATTAGAAGAAAGCCAATGAGAAGCATCACTCTGGAGTCTCTGTTTCAATTCTTGCCTCCAGGTTCTTGCCTTGGCTTCCCTAGTTCATGAACTCAAATCTGTAAATCAAGTAAACCCCTTTCTCCCTATATTAGCTACTATTCTATTGCTGTGAAAAGACACAAGAACCAAGGCAGTTCTTATAAAAAATAATGTTTAATTGGAGGCTTCCTTGTAGTTTTAGAGGATTAGTCTATGATCATCATGGAGAAGCAGAAAATCATGGTTCTAGAGCAGTAGTAGAGATTATATCCTGATCCATAGGCAGACAGGCAGAGAGAGAATACTGGGCTTGTTATGGGCTTTTGAAACATCAAAGTTCATCTTAAGTGACATATCTTCTACAACTAGATGCATATTTCAACAAGATTACACATACTAATTCAGTCAGAATATTTCTGCTAGCTGGGGGCCAAGCATTCAAGCTTGAGCCTACAGGGCCCATTCTTAAAGTTTCTTTTGTCTATTTTACTTATCACATCAAGAAAAACTAAACTAATCTAAGACAGGATTTGGTACCTAAAATGGGGTGTTGCTGTGAAGAACCTGACCATGATGTTTTGAGAGTAATGTGGAGAACTGTTGTGGGAACTTTAACCCAAAAACCAATGGTGTTAGTGTGGCTTGGCCCAATGGGTGTGGTCTTCTCTGACAGTGCTTAACTGGATAAAATCAAGTGAAAAGAGGTACACATTCTCTTGAAAGGTGGACGGACTGGCAGCAAGCACTTCCCAGCTTGGTGGAAATCCCCATCCCCCTTGGGAATGAGGAGTTGGTAATGAGGGAATGGTGTCGATGTCTCATCTTCGTTCAATCTTATGAGTGTATTACACCAATTTGCCTTTTAGTAAATTATAATGTGACCCCATTGTCATCCTCCTTTCAGAGCTTTAGGCTAGAAAGTGGTTGAATGCTCTATGTATACGTTAATGGGCCGTTCTAGTACAGTCCAGGAAGACTGTAGCACTGACAGTAATGTGGACTGTTTTTCAGAGGTTAAAAGAGGAATTTAGTTGAAGCTGGGCTAGAGGCAATGTGGTATTTGGCTGATTTGTGCCCAATTCCTATATGAAGCTAAATCAAAAATGTAAAGGACTAATGTCTTTGGTACAAAGACTTTCAAAATCTATAAGGTTGAATCTGTGTCATGATTATTATTGATACTGCTTCTGTAGGTATACAATGAAAAACCAAGCAGGACAAAAAGGATACACAAAATGTAAAGTTTGGAGAGAGATAGGGCACTAGGAAGTTTAATGTTTCAGTAAAGTCAAGTACTTGAAGAGAGGCTATAATTGTTAAGGAGATTGGTGCCACTAAGGAGAAGCCTGCTCTGCACTGGAAGAAAGGAAAAGTTTTCTCAGGGAAAGATCCTATCTGTATAAGCTCCTAGAACACAAATGCAAACCACTGCTGCTGTGGTATAAGGGGCTAAGGGACAATTCAAAGGTGGCAGTCAAGTTGACAATATTGTTCCTGTGTGCTCTAGACTCAAATTGATGCAAGACAAGTGGGGGTTTGGATTCTGCCTCCACAGTTTCAGTGTCCTTTGAGACCAGGTACCGTGTGGCAGTGGATTCTCTGCATGAAGGTCCCAAGAAGCAATTACATGAAGCTGTGACAGGATGCTGGAGGCAGCAGATGTTTATCAAGGATAGCTGCATAGAAGTAGAACTGGCCCAGGCTATATATGTATGCTTCAGGCAGCAAAGCTGGAAAAGCAAAGCCATCTGAGATCTGTAAACTGGATACAGATTTACAGAATTTGGTGTTTTCCCTACTGTGCTGTGGTTTTAGTTTGAACCACTATTTTCTCACTATGTCTCTATTCCTTCCTTTTTGAATAGTAATGTATATTCTATAAAATTATATTGATAGTGTAGGAATGTGTGAAATCTGCTTTGTGGTTTTACATGGGTTTAAGAAATCATTTTGAGTCTATGAAGAGACTTTGAGCTTTAGATTTTCAAATATTGTTGAACTGAGAAAGACCTGTGGATATTTTAAAAGTTAGACTGAATGCGTTTTTGCATTGTGGTATGTATGGTAAGCATATGGAGTCTGGGTTAGAATGTTGTGGTTTGAATGAGAAATGTCATGCATTGGCTCAAATACTCAAACACTTGGTCCTCAGTCAGTTACACAGTTTGTGGAGCTTATGGAAGCTTTGGGAGGTAGAACCTTGCTGGAAGAACTACATACTAAGTGTCGTTCTCAGTGTATATAGGCACATTCCACTTCCTGCTGACCCTGTTTCATGCTTACAGTTGAGAATATGCACTCCTATTCTCTGCCAAGACAAATACTTACCCTTCGGGAACTCTAGTTCCAAATAAACCCTTCCCTCTCTAAGGTGCCTTAGCAAGGGTACTTGAACTTAACAATATACAATATTAACTTAAAGATCTGTTTGTGTCAACTTTTTGTAAATTATATGCAACAGTCAAATTTTAAGTCACAATTCATTCTTTAAAACTGACATTATTGGCCTTCTGGTGTTCAAATACCATACCTAGTAGCTAAAGGTTATGGCAACAAAAGAACTAAAAGGAAAACCAATATTTTAGCCCTTGTAATACATGTAAATCTAATTTAGCTCCCTGAGAAGTCACCTCATATTCATCTACTAAGTTAGTGAAGAACATATAATAGTCACCTTATACAGTGTCTCTGAAATTTTCTAAGGTGAAATACATTTTTTATTTTTAATTTCAGTACATCAGGGACACTATCTTATAAAACATAGCGATCAGGAATGACTAGGAAATTAAACATTTGAAAATGGAACATAATGGAACATAATGCATAGCCACTTATAACATTAGATTCAATAGGATTAAAGTTAGTCTTTCAGCTGCTTTAAATGGCAACCCTTAATACCAATTTTGATGTATTACTTATTGTGAGCCATGAAGAATAAGTTCACAAATAAGGAGAAAAAAAACTTTCAGGAGTACATAGCTAGAGAAAGAAAGAGATTACTTTCTTTCTATATTACTTGAAAAGCAATATAGAATTTTCTGGCAATGTTATACAAATATTGGAGCTTTGTCCTTATGTATTAAAAGTGAAGTTAATTGTTCCAGCTGTTTGATTTTACTCTATAGTATTTATCCCATTAAGGTTTAGACAGGAATATATTCAGTGGCTGAGTTTTGTAAAAGCTGGCTTATTTCTGACAGAGGGCTTCAAAAGTCAAAGTGATAAAGCGTTTTGCAAGGGCAAAGTGGCTTGTTTTATTCCTCAAATTTATCCATTTTATTCCTGAGACTGGTCTACTAAAACTTGTCAGATCTACTAGACTAGCTGGCCAACAAGCGCTAGGGATATTCCTGTTTTTGCTTTCCCAGTATTAATGCTTGCATACTTCATGCTGAAGATCAGAAAATCACTAGCTCTTACCTCTACCTGAGCTCAGACAAAAGGAGTAATCCTCAAATTGCTACCAACTTCATTGCTCCTCATACTACTATGATCTGCTCAATGTGGCTAGAGACTACTGAGACTTCAATGTCTTCTTATCCTCAAGGTGTTTGGAGAATGAATGCCAGCTCTGAGACTGTTCTGTCATAAATACCTCTCATGAGTCCTGGGATTAAAGGTGTGTGATCCCAAGTACTGAGATTATCTTTGTGCAGGCTGTTTCTCTTTAGGATTGGATATATTTCTTGTAGCTCTGGGTGGCCTCACAGAGATCCTGTCTACCTCTTAATCCCAAATGGTGATAATAAAGGTATGTACCACCACCTCTGGCTTCTATGGCATATGGATTTCTGAATCCTCAGCCAAGCCAATCACAAATAATGTATTGCCACATAGACTATAGGTTTTTTGTATTGATTCAGGATCCAATCTCTGGTCCAGATGCTTGTACATAAAGCACTTTATAGGCTGTCATTCCCCCAGCCTTGTGAACAATTCTAATAGTATTATGAAAATACTGTAAAATTATTAGTCTAATTCAAGAGAAAAGAACATTAGGGCAGACAGAGTTTGTATATATTAGATACACATCTTTGCTAGTGGTGGAAAGAAATGGGTAGTTTTATTGTCATTATTTTTCAGGTAAGGTACGAGTTAAAAAGGTCTCTCAATGTTTATTTTAACCAAAAAATGGTGAAGTTAGGATTTTTCACTCAAGCCATTTGGCTTCAACCCATTTATCCAATTACTGTGTGAGACTATCAAAGGATAAGCAGCCTGTTCAGGTCTCTTACAAATAAATAAGATAAAGTTAACACTGTGAAAACTTGGGCAATGAACCTGAACAGATGATTCACAGGGCTCTTCTTTCCATTCACTGACATATTAATTATGCCCAAAGGTAATGGCCTGGGCACCTTGCTGTGAAACAGAACAAGTAGTAAGTTCTGTAATTTTAGTGAAGACAATAACCTCTAAACTGTATAAATACTATAATGGAAGTGCTACAATCTCAGCTTAATGTTGAAATGAACATGTATTTTGTTTAAAAACCATTTAATGGCAAGTGCGGTTCAAAAGTTGAAAACTGTTAAGTTTATTTTTATAGGTTTTTATAAATATTTTACTGAATAATTCATTTCAGTCAGTTAGAGCAATTTCTGCTGTAATGTTTACCGTGAAAGCTCTGGTTATGATAGACTGAAATGGAGAAACTAAACTAAATGTTTCCCATTATTTCATATAAGTCATTCATTTAAATTACACTGGAAAAATAAAATTAATATACAGAAAAATTATCAAGCATTTTACACAATGAAAAAGAGAATGCTAAAATGATGTTTGGATATGATTCATATGGAAATTTTATAATTAATATAAAGAATATTACCTACTAGTATCAACACTGAATATAAATACATTATAGATCCATATTTTTTTTAATTTTTTAAATTTATTTTTAACCAAAAGAAGAAATCAAAAGTGATACACACTGATGAAATACCAGGTAACCTTCAACATGTGTGCACATCCTATAAAATTTAAATCAGAGCAAAGGCATATATGCCCTTAACCCTTTGCAATTTTATTATATTTTTATTTGCTACATGGGAATATCTTACATTTATGCCTTCATGTAATGCATTCTTATAATACTTCTCCCTGCCTCTACCTTTCCAATTCCCCAGAAACCTCCCAATAAATCCTTATTCCAATCTCATGTCTTCTTCGTTTTTGTTTAATATAACCTCTACATTTACAGTTAATGCTACCCACATACTACCCACTAGAGCATAAGCTACCTATCAACAACCACATCCCAAAGAAAAATGACGCTCCCTCCCCCAGCAGTTTAGGTGTGGAGCCTCATAAGCCCCTCTTCCATCACTGCAGGAATCTTCACTGCTCTGTGCTCATGATTGCAAGGCAAACACAGCATTCCAGGAAATTCTTCCTCATCCTTCAGTGCTCACATTCTTTCTCCTCCCCCCCCCCAATCCCAGTATTCCTCAGGCCTTTGTTTTTGAGGGAAGAGGGTTGAGATGGGTTTTTATGTTTAGGACTGAGCACTCCACGTTATTTATCCTCAGCACTTTGACCACATACAAGTCTACATTGACCATTGACCACTACACAAAGAAGCTTCCATAACCAGGGTTGAGAGTGGCAGAAATATGTGGGTATAATAATGAAATTTTAGAAGGTTACTTGACAACATAAGAATTTAGCAAAACATCAACATATGTTCTAGTCTAGGCCATATAACATCCATAACCCTGGGCTTCTGACTAGATATTTAGTATGTGCATGATTTCTTTTTTATGGAGGGAACATTGAATCCAAGCAGAATATTATTGGTTATCCCCATAACCATCATGGCACTATAGCATAAATGGGCTCCTTTATTGTATACTGAAAATACATTCAGTATTTATATTCAACTGAAAATAGGAAAATGCCTTTAAGTGCTCCCACAATTCCAACTGTAACCAGGGCTAGAGTCTAAAGCTATCAATTGGAATAAATATTGGCAGGATGTAGCCAGGGAGGAAGTATAGGCAAGCCTACAAGACTAGGAGAATTCTGGGAAGAGGAACAAAGGGAGGACACCAAGAAGATGCCATATAGCCTCCCAAGAAGTAACATGACAGAGCATTACATGTAAGCCACAGACTCATGGCAATATATAGTTTAATAGAAATTGGTTAATAATTAAGAAAGAGCTAGTCAATAAGAAGCCTGAGCCACTGGCCAAACAGTTTATAATTAATAGAAGCCTCTATGTATTTATTTGGGACTAAGGGCTGCAGGACCAAACAGGACAAAACTGTTAAAAATCATTGCTCTAAATTAGTCATTGTCAACTTATGATGGGCAACTACCATGTTCCTCATCCTCAGATCTCTCATCTCCTTTGGGTAATGTCTTAAGGCAGCTTTGTGTTCCCAAGGGTGGTGGTCACCCCGCACAGTCCTTGATCCAAATATCTTGCTAACATTGTGAGTTGTTACACTCCTTTAGGACCCATTTATAAACTCATGATTCCCTCTAATTTGTATGTGTGTGTGTGTGTGTGTGTGTGTGTGTGTGTGTGTGTGTGTCTAGTATCATTTCCATAGTATATCAAGTACATTGCAAGTATTGAGTCATTAGCAAAATAAAGAGAAATGTACATTAAACTGATGAATAATGTAACAGCATTTAATAACAATGTACTCTAATATTAAATGACAAATGTTAACAATGTAAAAGCCTACACTTTATTTTGTATTAACCTAATTGCAGTATTTAGGCAAGATTTAATTACTTTTAATGCTTTATTTAACGTTAAAATTTATTGATAAACTATATACTATTTTGATAAGAGGGAAAAAAAATCACTCAAGTTTTAACTGCGTTTATGAGTGTGTGTGTGTTAATGCAGGAAAAGTGCCTGTGTGTGCACCTGTGGGTGCACACCTCTGGAGATAAAAAAAAAAATTTAGGTGTTTATCATCAGAAAACCCCCACCAGATTTTTGAGGGAGGGTGTGTCTCACTGTCCTAGAACTACACCAAGTAGGACATGCTGATTGTCCCATAAACTTCAAAGGGCCTTCTGTCACCACTTCCCTTCTCACCACCATACCCACTATGGGAATATACCGCCATTCTCAACTTTTCACTTAGCTTCTGGGAATCTAAATTCAGGCTCTCATGCCTACTAGGCAAGTAGTCCATCTACTAAGCCATTTTCCTCCCCTTGACACACATTTGTAACTCCTTTGCTATGGCAATGCTTTAATGCATTATTCTTGGGCCAAAGGCATATAGACATTTATCAAGACACCATTTTCAAGGTAAAATATAGTTCCTTTTGTATGGAGATATTCACATTGTAACTCATTTGAGACTCTCAAATAAAAATTTTATTGAATAATGTGCTTAGCATATCCTTCTTAAGTAACAGCTAGTTCTGCAGTCCTGTTGAGAATAGTCTATGAGGCTGGACCCACTCAGCTAGCAGTTGTCAAAGTTGTGCTGGATGCATATTTTTAAGGAAACTATAACAAAGACATTCTGAAAGTCTGGATCACCTGGGCTACCTGGCTTCATTGGTGTCTTGTCTTATCCAGTCTCAGAGCTGTTCCCATAGTAGATGGTCAGCTTATATATAACCTATCTTGTAATTCTTTTTAGTTTCTTTCTTTATGTCTGCAGCCAAGATTTTTAGTAGGCCTCCCCCAATCAAATCTGACCTTTATTAATTGTGAAGAGATCCATAGTATTTTATTTCCTCTGGAAGCAAAGGCATAACCTCTCCTCCAATGAAACATATTTTTGGACTTGCCTTATAAAGTTAAAACATTTTTAAAATATATCAGCCAGTTTTATTCAGTAGTTTCCCCCCCCACAATCAAATGTCTCTCAGAAATTGCCATTTTTTGTTCATTAGCATTTAAATAATTCAAAGTTCACAAAGTACCAGACAGGATCTGATGAGAGATGTCATTCTGTAAATATGTTTCTCATATTAATTAATGAGTAAATCCCCATTGAAAAGCAAGATGGGCAGGGCTAGGAGACAAGGAGGTTTCAGAGAGAAGACAAAGAGATTCAAAATGTAGGACCAAGAGAGAAGTCCAGACCCTCTCTCCGGTAAGATGAAACCACATGGAAATATTTAGATTAATAAAAAGAGGTTAATATTTAAGACAGAGCTAGCCAATAAGAAATGCTAGCAATAGGCCAACAGCATTATATCTAATACAGCATCTCTGTGTGTTATTTGGGGCTGATGAGGCTGTGGAACCAGGCCAGAGGGAATATCTGCTCATAACAAAATGGCACCCAACATGGGGACAAACTCACAGCCCTGAGATTAAGAGTCTCATTCTCTACTGATTGAGCTAGCTGGGCTTTTAAAAGGTGCTGCTAACAATTCAATGGTGTGTATGAGCAGCTAGAGAGACTATCTGGGTGTGGTGGCACATGCCTTTAATTCTAGCACTTGGGAGGCAGAGGCAAGCAGATCTCTGTGATTTCAAAGTAAACTTGGTGTACAGAGTAAATTCCAGGACAGCCAAAGTTACACAGAGAAACCCTGTATCAAAAAATAAAAATAAAAGAAATACAATAATAAAAAAGCCACATGAAGATGGAAAGCACACAAAGAATCTAGATACTGTATGCCAACTAGTGCATTGATTGCTCAAATGCTAGACTGAACAGCAGGGCTTCTTAAAGAAGGCATCGAGATTGCATGAGAAACTGTGGTTATTTTTTTTCTTTGCTTTATCCAGCCTGTGTTGAATATACTTGCATCATTTTGGGCACCAATTGAAAGTATGACTTCTTGTGGGACCTCCAGCTCCCCCAAAACCACACAGAGACTTATTAATTCTGAAAGCTTCAGCTAAGGTTTGTTCCCAACTAGCTCTTACAACTTTAATTGATCTGTTTTATTAATCTGGATTTTGCCACTTGGTTTTTTTATGCGTGTTTCATCTGTATCTCCAACACACTCATGTCTCACTGGCATCTCTCCATGCCCCTTAGTTTCTCTCTTTGCCCAGAAGTCTCACCTATTAGCCAGCTTTTCACTAAAACATTTACAATAATACATCTTTATACAATGTACAAATATTCTCCAACAAATGAGTTTTTATAAAACTCCTATTTGTTCTGATATAAGAACCTAACTTTTAGAACATGTTAATGGCACATGCTGTGCAATTCTGTGCCTTATGCTCAGGTGCTTCCGTTTCCTTACTCCTTCTTAAATCCTGTAACATTCACCTTTATTTTTCCAGAGTTTGTCTACAACCTAACCAAAGTAAGTGGTATGAAATGTCAATTCTTTAGTCTATAAAATACTGTAAATTTGGATATTAGTGATAGTTTATATTAGCAATTCTCTTGGCTTCTCTTATTGTTGCTTTGATAAAATACTATGGCAAAACAAATTAATGGGGACAGGGTTTATACTAGCTCAGTGTTCAAGTTATAGTCCATCATGGAGGGAGGGTGTATTGAACGAACTGGTCATCCTGCATCACATTTAAGAAGCAGGATGTGAGGAGCACATTCAGATCAAACATTTCCTATAGTCTAGGATTGCCTCCAACTCCCAGAGAATAGTCATGGATTTCTCCACATTAATATAATGAAGGTAATCCCTCTTAGGAATGCACAGGAATTTATCACTCTGATTGTTCTAGAGTCTCTCAAGGTGACACCACAATCACATAAATCAAATTTCTGTGATAATTGCCATCCAAATCTATTAAGAATTGTTACTGCAATGCACAGGGTATGATTGTTTCCTGAATGATTTAGTAAATATAGTAAGCAATATACTTGGGACCTCTAGAGTTTGAAATTGGATATCTATCTCTATTATCGATATGTAGTTTGAATTGCTATTTTAAGTGTGACCAGATATAAAGGCAATGTTGAATCTACCGTGTAATTTTATGTGTAGAAGCCACAACATAGAAATAATATAGCATTCTAATGTCTCCGTTTTCATGAGGAAAATACTTAGTATTCACCCAGTAAGCATCATCAGGCAACAAATCACAGATTTAGGATCAGAGAGCCTGGATTCTGGGCCTTTCTTTGACTTCTTGGACTTATTGTATACCTTCCTGAGATTTTATTTCTTTAACTATATGGCAGAGAGAAAGAACTAGAAACTCTCTGAAGTCCCCTTAAATTTGAATTGCCCATAAACTAAAATTTCTGATTCAGGAAAATTTAAAGAACAAAAATTCATCTCAACAGAGAAAAAAATTTGTTATTGAAATAGACAATAAATTATATAGGCATACACACTCCTCACACCCACTCTCTCACACACAAACAGCATTTTTAATCTAAAATATTTTACTTATACGGTCTCAGAGTCTAAGTTAGACCCTTCATCTATTTAAAGTTATATATAGAAATAGGTGAAGCTCTCTAAGGATGAGAGAAAGATCCTTTATTTTTCTCAAATGAGAAGCCTAAAGAACAGTCCTGTATGAGACTACATCACAAGTGAATCACACACACATAAAGGATATAGTTCTCCAAAACCCAGCACCTATAGGAAACATAGAAGTATGTGTTTTAATTTCCTCTTTTCTCTACTAAAGTGATTTTGGTCCTGGTTATTTATCATAGTAATAGAAAGCAAACTAGAACAAAGTTTGTATTATTTTAATTCATGTATATATTGGTACCTTTAAGAATGCTGCCCCTTAAGCATTTACTTAATAGTTACTTAGTAAAAATAAACAAGAATTCTATAGGACTGTACTATTCTGTGAAAATATTATTGGGGGAAAAGAAGTGAGCTCCACAAATATAGTAGAGACACTGGGTTTCTATAGCTCTGGAGAAGAGGCTAGAAAATAAGCTACTACATTTGAGTGACATGTTTTTGTTAGCCATAAAATGGTTAAATTCCTAGTGTGTCAGCTATGCCTACAAAAGGAAGAAATAGTCTTAGGTAAGCAGCAACTAGTGCACATGTGACAAACTGAGTGTCTTAGTCAATGTTCTATTGCTGTGAAGAAACACCATGACCTTGGCAACTTTTATAAAGGAAGCATTTAACTGGGGCTGGGTTACAATTTCAGAGGTTTACTCCATTGTTGTCATGGCAGGGATCTTGGCAGCAGGCAGGCACACAAGGTGCTAAAGAAGTTAAGAGTTCTGTGTCCAGATAGATCTGCAGGCAAGAAGATCTGCTGGGCCTGGTTTGGGCTTCTGAAACCTCAATAGCCCACCCCAAAGACATGCTTCCTCCAAGAAGGCCACACCTACTTCAGTAAGGCCCTATTTTCTAATCCTCTTAAATGGTGCTACTCCATGATGATTGAGCATTAACATTTATGAGCCAATGTCATAATTGTCACTCTTATTCAAACCATCACAGTGAGGGAATATAGAAACAAACAAACAAACAAATGTACTTCTATCTTAATTAGTATGTCTATGACCATTTTAAATAGCAAAATTTTAGATGGCCCTGAGACAGTTGCCACAAAATTAAACAAAAAACAACAACAACAAGAAAATATGTGCTCAGGCAATATTTACGGATACAATACAGCTGGGATACCTGACTTACAGAATAGTAGTTAAGAAGGCTATAAATCAAGTACTTAGTCTGAATATTGGAAGATATTTTAAGGAAATTAAAAACCATGAATTTATAAGCTTTGTTTAAAAACTGTAACTATTTTTATCTTAAATTACTTACCAGGGTATGGTGGCCATGAATATAATTCCAGCCAGTGTCAGAAGGTTGGGGAAGAAGGATCATATGTGTAAACTAGGCTAGACTGTATGAGATTCCGAGAGTTCTAGGGCATCTGACTGCATAGGGACACTCCATCTCACAAAAGTAAAATAAGCTGGCATTCAGATGTCCAATGGCAAAGCATGATTTGGACTGGAAAGCCATCTAATGTAATAGTCATTCACTCCACCACAAATTTTAAATTTGGTTAAGGAAAAAAATACTGTAGTACTGGTCTTCTCAGAACCATGGAGCAGGGGGTTCTTCCCAGACAGAAGAATAATCTGTCTGTACACTGTGTAAGTGTGGAGGCTCTGGTGAGGATATTTGAGTGCAATCTGCATCACATCACAGAACTGCACCTGGTGAGTATCAACAGTAAACAGCTCCATAGGCAACAATAAAAATGTTAGTCAAAATGAACATACACCAGAAATGGAGAGCTAATCAAACACAGATTTCTGTGCCTCATGCCCAGAAGTCTGACTCAGCAGTTCTGGAGCAGGTCCCAGGTACATCAAAAAATTCCTAAATGTGATGTGAGGGACTGAAAAACCATTAGTAGCCATATAGGTTTCTCAGAGAAACCTCAGATTTCAGATTGTTCCCACATATTTCAAATTCCTTTAAATCTACCTCTTCAGACTGTATTCCTTGCATATTTTGTTGTTGTGCTTGGTTTATTGCCTTTGTTCTTTGTACCCCCCACTTGCTGCTCTTTCTAAAAATTTTCTATTCCCTGTCTTAATACAAACAGGGAATTCCTAAAAAATAAGTAACTGTATTGAATTAAAATATGTATCTCTAAAAAATAAGTTTCAGAGGGAAGAGCCTACATCCCACAGCCTTATCACAGAATCCCCCACATACTTTATTGGCTCTACACTTCCTTGAAGGGATGTGTTGTCCAAAACTCAGTACTTACTCCATGAATTGTCTATTGATAGTAAATATACTTTATTATCTTTCTGAGTTTTTTTTTTTTTTTGGTTCTCTGTTTATTTTCCAGATGGAATCATATTGAGCTTTCTAAAGGAAAAGGAACTAAATGATTCTGTTTAGAAATTATCAGATGTCTCATTTGCTATGAAAAATTCTAGCAAATTATGAAGTACATTTTCAAATGCATATTGAAACACCTATGGTTTCTTCTTTCATAAAACTTTAAGATTTTAATAAATCTGTTTAAACAATCTCCAATACACAGAAAGTTGTATTTGTATCCTTCCCATATCTCCTCTGCTTCAGTGGTGGAACATTGTTTATCTTTCTATAATAAGATGTAGTTTGGGGAGATGACACCTTACTTAGCTACCGTTACAATGAAGACAATACTTGTAAAGTATATGTGTTAAATTTTTCACATAGAAAATATCACATCTTTAGAACATCGTGGAACTTATAATTTTGACACTTTTAAATAAAATTGTTGAAGGCCAAAATTATTTATCCCAGCATGAATATTTAACTCAAATTTTCAGGACTAAAATTATTAGCCCATGAAATGTCCTGTCATCATTGGAAATTGTTGGAGGTGTTTGAGCATGTTTTCAACTTCTCACTATAATTTCAGCCTTCTTAGTTTATATTTCTGCAACCCAGAAATATAAGAAATGTTTATTATGGATCTTGTGCAAAAATCATTATGTGTCTTCTGTAAACTCCATGCATTATATTGCTTTTGCCTGCAAATCTACTAAAAATAATCTGTTTCTTCCTCAAGGTCATTGTCTTAGTTATTTTTCTATTGCTCTGACAAAAGACTAAGACCGAGGAAACTCACAAAAAAGAATGATTTTGGGGATAAGGCTTACTGTTTCAGAGAGTGAGTTTGTGAGCACCATATATTGAAGCTTGGCAACAGGCCAGGAGGCATGTGTTGAAGCAGTAGCTGAGAATTTATACCCTCAATCATTCTTGCTTTTTTAAATGATAATATGTTTTTATTTAAATTTGAAACAAGCTTGTTTACATGTCAATCCCAGTTCCCTCCCCCTCCCCCTCTTACCCTCCAACCCCCATCCCTTTTCTGTTCCCCAGGGAGGATAAGGCCTTCTATGGGGCATCTTCAAAGTCTGTCATATTATTTGGAGCAGGCATAGGACTTTCCCCATATATCTAGGCTGAGAGAGTATCCCTCTAGGTGGAATGGGATTCCAAAGTCCATTTGTATACTAGGGATAAATACTGATCCACTACCAGGGGCTCCATAGACTGCCCAGTATTCCTAACTAACACCCATGTTCAGGGGGTCTGGGTTGGTTCTATGTTGGTCTTCCAGCTATCAGACTAGGGTCCATGAACTCCCCCTTGTTCACGTCACCTGTTTCTGTGGATTTCTCTAGCCTGGCCTTGACCCCTTCGCTCATCACTCATCCTTCTCTGCAACAGTTCAGCTCAGTGTTCAGCTGTGGGTGTCTGCTTCTGCTTCCATCAGCTACTGGATGAAGGTTCTAGGATGGCATATAAGTTAGTTATCAATCTCATTATCAGTGAAGGGCATTTAAGGTAGCCTCTCCACTATTGCTTAGATTGTTAGTTGTGGTCATACTAGTAGATGTCTGGATTTTTCCTTAGTGCCAAATTTCTCTTAAAACCTATAATGGCTCCCTATATTAGGGTATCTCTTTTTTTGTTCTCCTCTATTCTTCCGCCATCTCAACCTTCTTGTTTCCTCATGTCCTCCTCCCCCCTCCTCATCTCCCCTTCTCTTTCTCCTAACTCTCTCTCCCCTCCCCCATACTCCCAATTTGCTCTGGAGATCTTGTCCCTTTCTCCTTCTCCAGGGGACCTCCTTGTTTGCTAGATTTTCTGGTGGTATGGATTGTAGATTGGTAATGCTTTGCTCTATGTTTAAAAAACCATATGTGAGTGAGTACATACCTTATTTGCCTTTTTGTGACTGGGTTACCACACTCAGGATGATTTCTTCTAGTTCCACCCATTTTCCTGAGAATTTCAGGATTCCATCGTGTTTTTCCATTAAGTAGTACTCCATTGTGTAAATGTACCACATTTTCTACATCCATTCTTCAGTTGAGGAACATTTAGGTTGCTTCCACATTCTGGCTAATACAAATAATGCTGCTATGAATGTAGCTGAACAGATGCCCTTGTTGTATGAACCCTGGCTGCTCAGTAACTCACTATAGCCCAGATTGGCCTCAAACTCAGAGATCAGAAATCTGCCTGCATCTGCCTCCCAAGTCCTGGGATCCAAGGCTTGGGCCACCACTACCCAGCTTTCCTCAATCATTCTTAACCCATGATTAAGTGTCTTAGAGAGGGAGGAGGAGGGGGAAGGAGGGAGAGGCACAGAAATAGTGTACAGAAAACACATACATACATACATACACACACACACACAGAGAGAGAGAGAGAGGAGAGAGAGAGAGAGAGAGAGAGAGAGAGAGAGAGAGAGAGAGAGAGAGAGAGAGAGAGAATGCTAACTGGGAATGACATGAGCTTTTGAAACCTGGAAGCCTACTCCCAGTAATACATTTCCTAAAATAAATCCACACATCCTAATCATTCCTAAATAGTTCCAGCAACTGGAGACTAAGAATGCAAATATAGAGTCATTATTCTTTCAAGTTCCCTTATCATGACTGAAACTCCATTAACACTTTTAATACATCAGATCTTGCACCTGGTCTCATTGTTGCCTCTACTTAGCAATCCACTACTCACTTTTATCTCAAATCAGTGTTTTAGACCTCTTTCTGTGCTATTATCAGATATATATTCTTCATTCTAGACCCATGGTAATTGTTTATAGAGATATTATTTACCTAATTAACTCTACTATTGCGGGCTATCTTTACACTGAGTGAAGCTGTATTGCTGTGATTGGTGTATAAAAACCTGAATGGTCAATGGGTAGGCAAGTGATATAGGCAGGACTTCCATGCAGAGAGAGGAATTAGGAAGAGGAATCAAATGGTAGGAGAATTGAGGAGGCACAGAGAGGAAACAAGAGAAACAGATGGAAGAAAGGTAACACCATGTAGTAGAACATAGACTAATATTGATGGGAGATGTGATTCATCCGCGGGGAGGGGAAGGATGGAGTGAAGATGAAGATAAAACACGAATGTTGTAGACAGAGATTTTCGGCGGCTCCTTTAAGGGAGGTTTCCAAAATTAGCATAAGCGGCAAAAAGCTGCCTGGCTTTTAAAGAGCTCTGCTAACAATTCATTGGTGTGTAGGAGAGCTGCAATAAAGGTTTACACTGTGTTTTTAAAAATACGCTGGCTTGGGAGAGAAAAAGAAACAGAATACAATGGTTTAAAAAAGAAAAAAGGAAGTAGAATTAATCCTAGTACTCGGCAGACAGAGGCAAACAGTTCTCTGTGATTTCAAAGTAAACCTGGTATGGAGTGAATTCCAGGACAGATAAAAGTTACACAGAGAAACCCTGTCTCAAAATATGCAAAAATAGAAGTAGAAGAAATAGAGTAATAAAAAAGCCACGTAAAAATGGAAAGCACAGAGAAATTTTGGATACTATACGCGATTCTGTTGTCTTTAAATTATTGGATTGCTGAGAAAATAACAACTACTAATAAAAGAAATGCTACTAAATTAATTCAATTTATATATTTTAAAAATGCTTTAACTCCAAATTTTAAGACTAAACAAGTTACTTAGGAAAAAGGATTTCTATTTTTGTTTCTGAAAAATGGAAAGCTATGGATTCTTTCCAGACTTATATGGTTTGATCAAGCCAGACCCTGAAACAGCTCCCAGGTGATCCAATATTCAAGCATTACTTTGCTTTGAAATGGATTTTCTTTTTGTTGATACAATTTAAGGTCAATTTTGTGATATGTATATTTCTCCTCTTGTTTAGGTATTGTGTTTATATAGCTCATTTAGAAATGTAATGTATAATTTAGTACAGATTAGAGAGTTACCTATGATAATCAAGCTTGGAGTTAGTTAGGTTTTCTAGATATATAGAGATGTATTTGAGATGGATAGGCATTCTTCAAACCTTTCAAAGACCTACAGAATATGGCATTTAAAACGATTTAGGGATTTTCTTGACAGGGGAGGCACAACTGCTCCTGGTAACACCACCTGCATCAAAAAGGAAGATGGACATTGAAGAAACTCGTTATGAAGTTTGCTTCTAATATGGCAAGACTAGCCATTTGAGCAAGGTACTTCTCTTGTCTAGACTGTTTGACTTTATGTTGTAGAAACTGGACATGCAGGACCCACAAAAAGATGACTGCTGAAACAAGATGGACATTGCTACAGGATTCCTGCTTCATGGAAGAGGCTGCCAGACAGCCAGACAGTCTACAGGACACAGAGAAAAGTTTCCTGCCTTGTTGAGGAGTCTGGACACACATTATGGCCTATGGGCTGAAGATGGAACATTACAGAAGAACTTCGGGTGACTGACCAGGCAATGATTTGTCTCTGTCATTTCTAGAATTTATATATTTTCCTTCTGTGGTCTTTGATGGAGTTGAAGACAGATAGTTATGGTTACAGTTTTCCTTAGTTAGGATTAAAGATAAGTTACATATAAGACTTTAGACTCACAAAGATAGGATAGATGATATTTTCTTTAAGTCTTACAAAATGTTAATGGACTAAATATTGTTAACTGTGATTCTTATTTGATAACTATTGTATGTTATATTTTGCTATGTTAAGGTTAAACCCCTTCTTTTACTTTAGACAGAAAAGAGGAGATGATGGGAGATGTGATTCTGTATATATGTTTCTCATACTGGTTAATAAAGCCCTGTGGCCAATAGAAAACTAGATAGGCGGGGCTAGGAGACTAGGAGGAGGAAGAGGAAGTAGTAGGTAGGAGTCAAGATGTAGCCCGGGGAAGGAACAGGACGCCTGCCAGCGGCTCCCGATAAGACGACCACGTGGAAATACTTAGATAAGTAGAAATGGGTTAAGAAATAATATGGATAATATAAGTGGGTAATTTAAGTTATAAGAGCTAGTTAGGAATAAGCCTAAGCTATAGCCCAATCATTCATAATTAGTAAGTCTCCATGCCATTATTTGAAGGCTGGTAGCCAACAAGAAACTACCACTACATTCTACTTATTGTTTGTGAAGTACCTCTGGGTTAAGATTTAGGGTTTCTTGAAACATTTTTCTAAAATACTAGTAAAGAACATGGCAATTCCTATAAGAAAATAGCAACAAGAAAGACAAACTCACTAAACTTAACTATTGGATGACAAGAATTCACTATTGTTCACTTTGGTATCACCAAGGCTGCAGACATGTCTCTATCTGCCACATATTGAAAGTTCTTTAACAAAGACTAAAATCTTTTTTAATGAACACAGGTACATATGTATATATATCTTTGATTTTCACTTTATGATTTTCAATTTAGCAACTAAATACTATGTATTCTCTGTGCTTGTAGTATTATGCTAGCTATTCAACTGAAAGAAAAAAATCATATATAGTCCTTTACCTAAGAACTTTGAAGTTGTCTGGACATTTGAAGGAATAGGTTGGCAATGAAAATGCAGTTCCATCACTATAATGATAATAGAAAGTATGATTCTAAGAGAATAGTTGAGAGACACATTTAGGACAGCTTCATGAAAAACAATGAGGAATGTGCTAGCAAACCAAAAACAGGGTGTGTATCCCTGGAGGGAAAAACAGCATGAATAAAAACATGTGGACAACTGAAGACAGCCTTAAATATGTTCATTTACATGCAAGGAAACTCTGACTAGAGATAAATACACAGAACAAAGCCATGCAAAGCCCAAGAATTTAAAGTTGAGCTCAGTGAGTCATACTTCTAATCCCAGGACTTTATAAGCCTGAGGCAGGTGGAATGTTAAGACTTTAGGGCCAACCAGAACTACACAGAGATGAATACAAGTCTGGAATACAGTTTGAGAACTTGTTCAAACCCATGTCCATTCTTTAGGAATGCTATAAATATATCACATAAGAATGCAGAGAAACTAGACAGTGGAGTACATTTTTCACTGATTAAAGTTAACTATGTGCATATGGACTGAGTTCCATCAAAGTAAATTATAGCAAATTCTTTCCAACAGGGACAGTGTTTACTTAACAATAGAATCAATAAGAGATACAAATTATTGTGACTATATTTAATTTGATCTTACTGCATTTGCATGGAACTCTCATTCCTAAAGAAGAGTATTGGACAGACATGTGTTACAAAGAGCAACATAGGATGCATCACAGAAGAGGTGATACAAGAGAAGATGTTTACATTCACTATACTTAATTAATTAGCAAGATCAACATTGTTCTTTATATTCTTGTTTGCTAATTTAGTATTATGGTACTGGATATCAAGCCAGGGCATCTGTATTTTAACTATGTACTCAATCATGCTAAGTACACACTCAACTACTTAGCCATGTTCTCAGGTTTGCTCTTTCCATCTAAATTAAATCATACTCACAAAATCTTGTGGCATAACCTATCGTTTTCCATAGTGGTTGTATAATATACATTTCCATTGATCCCAAGTGGGATGGTGACAAGTCTAGAATAACAGTTTCCCTTTCATATCTTAAGTATTGATTGTTATTGTGATGGTTAATGCTTATTGACTATTTGACAGGATCTATAATCACCTGGAGAATTCCCCTATGAATAGGCGAAAGCGATACAGAGATTCTCTCAAAACACAGATAAAGAGAACTACCTTAAGATTCTCCAATGCCACTACTGGGTATATAATAAAATAAGATGACATAGTTATAGCAAAAACATGCTTGCACCCCATGCTTATTGAAGAACTATTCACATGAACTAAAGTATGGTATCTACTCAGTGCCTGCAGTGGATGATTAGATAAGGGACAAGGAATTATATATAATTATATATATAATCATCATCAAGAAAAAATAACTCCCTGTCTTGTATAGAACTAGAGATCATTATATTAAGGTGAAATACACTAGATACGGGAAGACAAACACCACATTCTCTTATTTCTTTGTGGAAACTAATAAGTCAGTCCCATAGAACTCAGTGGAACAGTATTTTACTGAGATGCAGGAAGAAAGGGGACAGAAATAAATTCAATAAAGAACACAAAAACACTGCATGGAGCTAGGAATGAAATTTGGTGATACAGTGCTTGCCTAGTATGAACATGTATGCAAGAGTCCTAAATTCTATCTCTAGCACCAGAGAAACAAGTAAATCCTCAAAGACAACAGTGTACCTACATGTTAAAATAACCCATGGTATATTTTAAAATAATCGAAGAGTACAATATCACAAGCAGTTAAAATGATTAATGTTTGAAGGGATAGAAATACTTAAAATCATTATTTAGTTAACATGTATTATGTATATTGCTGAATTACTGTAAATATGCACAAATATTGTATAAATAAGAAAAGGCCCCTAAATTCCCTATTAAGCCTGAAAATTAGACATTTCAGACAGGTTTTCCTAATCAAAATTAATTGCCTGTCCTTATTTAAAATTTTGAGTATGTTTTTATTGATGAAATTATTCTGGCTCCCTTTTCTGGCAAGAGCATAAACTCTGGATGCCTTTCTCCAGTGCAGACACAACAATGAGGAGGGTTACTTTTGTTCTCTAAGACTTGACTTCTCCATTTCCATGCTGAGGCTGATACTTTCTCATACCTAGGGCTTCATGAATGCCAAATGATACATTTCTCTTGTTTAACATGTTTCTGTAAAGAAGAAATCAAGAAATATTCTATCTTATTATTAGATCCTTACCGATTAATCTCTCTGTGATTTCTCACATTCCAACATCATCCAAGCAGTCCATTTGCAGAGCAGCTAGACATTTTTTCACTCATTAAAATCATCTCTTAAACAATTTTTATTACTGTACTAAGTACCAACATTAAAACATTGTAAATTTCATTAAGAATTTAAACTTCAGCTTTTATTTGAACACAATAAATAATTTCTCCATTTATAGGTCAACACATCTTTAACGACACAGCCTCATAGAAATCTTTTTGTTTAGTATAGTTTTGTTTTGAGACAAGATCTCACTATATAGCCCTGATCGGCCTTGAACACACAGAATCTGCCTGCTTCTACCTGCCCAGTGCTAGATTAAAAGCATGACCTACTTATTCTCTGCTAATATCTGTTTAAAGCAGTAAGCTATATCAACAGAGAACATACATTCAGGAAACCACACAAAATAATGACATATAGTTCCTTGATTATCTCAAAGCAATCACTCCCTGAGATTTACATATTTACCAGTTCTGTATTTTAATGCAGTCATTCTCAGTCTTTCTACTGCTGAGACCCTTTAGTACAGTTCCTCATGTTGTGATGACCCCAACCATAAAATACTTTATTGCTTTTCATAACTATAATTTTGATACCTTTATGAATCATAATGTAAACATCTGATATGCGACTTCTGAAGTCATAACCCATGGATTGAGAGCCACTGGTTTAGTGTAAACGCAAATATCAGGATTTTTCTATATGTTGGTGTATTTGTGTCCTGTGTATAAGATAATTTTGTTTATCTAAGTTTTTAAAATATTTTCCTGTGACATCCATAAAATATTGTCTAGCTAGCTCTCAAATTTCTAAGATTCATCTATACTAGACTTAGGTCTAAATGTTTTGGTTTTGAATATTACATGCAGAATGGATTAATTTTCCCATGTTGAGATTTCCTAATGACCTGTATTATTTTAATGTATCAGCCATTATTTTTTCAATCCCATCTTCTAAATCAAGCCCTGTAGAGATCATCTGTTATACTTACTTTTCTGTTTTATAAGTTTATTTTTCAATAGCTCAAATAATAACACATTATGATAAGTTTCATATATTGTCCAAACTTTTGGCTTTACTTTTCGTCCATAAGGATAATTTCTATCCTTTGTATGTTTATGTCCAATATCCAATAAGTCGTTATTCTGGCCATAAGAAGTAACTTGTGCTGGTTAGATTTTGGGCAACTTGACATAATCTAGAGTCATCTGGGAGGAGGGAATTTCTATTGAGTAAATGCTTCATCAAATTTGTCTGTACCAAGACTAGGAAGCTTCTTTTTGATTAATGATGTGTGCAGGCACAATCCTCTGTGGGGCAAATTGTCACTCTGAGGCAGGTGGTGTTGAGTTGTGTAAAAGACCAAGTGAGCAAGCCGTGGGGAACAAGCCAATGAGCAGATTGCCTTCATGGTTTCTGTTTCTGCTCCCATTTGAATTACTGCCCTGATTTTCTCAGTGCTTGACTGTGATCCAGGAATGTAAGATAGATGAACCGTCTCTTCCCCAAGTTGCTTCTGGTCATAGTCTTTTTATCATAACAGAAAGCAAACTAGGGGCAGAGGCTGAGCAGTGAGGCCCTACTGGAAAGAACAGTAACTGCCCCTGTGGCTCATCTGACCTGGCCAAGAAAAATGCAGCCAAAAAGAAGGAAGCTGCGTAAGCTCCACAGGGCCCAGAAGGGGACATGAAGAAAATGGAGATAATGTCACAGAACCTCAGGTGGCAGAGGAGAAAATTGAGGAGGCCAATGGCAGAGAGACCACAGAAGTTGATTTTTTGACCAAAGAGCTAGAGGACTTTGAGATGAAGAAGGCTGCTGCTCTCTCTGTCACTGGCATCCTGACCTCTCACACCAACAGTACTGACATCCACATCATCAACCTTTCACTGACCTTTCAGGGTCAAGATATAGTCAGTGACACCAAACTGGAACTCAACTCAGGCTGTCGTTATGGCCTCATTGGTTTAAATGGAATTGAAAAATCCATGATGCTCTCTGCTATTGGGAAACGTGAAGTGCCCATCACCGAGCACATAGACATCTACCATCTGACTTGTGAAATGCCTCCTAGTGAAAAAAAACACCCTTGCAGTGTGTGATGGAGGTGGACACAGAGAGGGCCATGCTGGAGAGGGAGGCAGAGCAGATAGCTCATGAGGATGCAGAGTATAAGAAGCTCATGGATCTCTATGAATGGCTGGAAAAGCTGAATGCCGACAAAGCAGAGATGAAGGCCTCAAGGATCTTACATGGATTGGGTTTCACTCCTGCCATGCAGCGCAAGAAGGAGAAAGACTTCAATGGTGGCTGGCGGTTGAGAGTTGCTCTTGCCAGAGCCCTCTTTATTTGGCCCTTCATGCTGCTACCTGGACCTGGATGCTTGTGTGTGGCTGGAAGAGGAACTTAAGACTTTCAAGCACATCCTGGTCCTTATGTCACATTCCCAGGACTTTCTGAATGGAGTTTGTACCAATATCATCTACATGCACAACAAGAAACTGAAGTATTACACGAGCAATTATGATCAGTATGAGAAGACATGGCTGGAGCTGGAGGAGAACCAGATGAGGAAGTTTCCCTGGAAGCAGGACCAGATTGCGTATATGAAGAATTTACATTGCCAGGTTTGGCTATGGCATTGCCAAGCTGGCCCTGCAGGCTCAAAGCAAAGAGAAAATGCTACAGAAAATGATGGCATTAGGACTAACAGAAAGAGTTGTGAATGACAAGATGCTGCCATTTTACTACCCACTGTGTGGTAAAATCCCACCATCTGTCATTATGGTACAGAATGTGAGCTTTAAGTACACAAAAGAAGGAAATTACATCTATAATAATCTATAATTTGGCATTGACCTTGACACATGTGTGGCTCTGGTAGGACCCAATGGTGCAGGGAAGCCCACTCTCTTGAAGCTGCTAACTAGAGAGCTTCTACCCACAGATGGAATGATCCAGAAGCATTCTCATGTCAAGATAGGGTGTTACCATCAGCACTTATAGGAGCAGCTGGATCTGGACCTTTCTCCATTGGAATATATGATGAAGTGCTACCCAGAGATCAAGGAAAGGGAGGAGATGAGAAAGAGCATTAGGAGACATGGCCTCCATGGAGAACAGGAAGTAAGCCCAATCCAGAACCTGTCAGATGGCCAGAAGTGCCAAGTGTGTTTGGCCTGGTTGGCCTGGCAGAACCCTCACATGCTCTTTCTGGATGAGCCTACCAATCACCTGGACATCGAGACCATTGATGCACTGGCAGATGCCATCAATGAGTTTGAGGGTGGTATAATGCTATGACTTCAGACTCATCTAGCAGGTTGCCCAGGAGATTTGGGTCTGTGAGAAGCAGACAATCACTAAGTAGTCTGGAGACATCCTTGCCTACAAGGAGGATCTCAAATCAAAGCTGGTAGATGAGGAGCCCCAGCTCACCAAGAGGACACCTGACTATCCACTCAGGACAGGACCCTGGGGCTGCACTGCTGCATTGCTGCAATGCTGCCCCAGCCTCTCCCCTCATCCTGCCTTCATTGCATCTTATCTCCAGCTGGACAGCACCTGTATATTTCCCATCTTCCTTCCATTTGGGTCTGTCTGTGTCTAGACTCAGCTGGCTGTTCTCTCCAGATCCTTGCTGGTTACCTTACCCTGGGAGATGCAGCCAGGGGTCCCTCGCTTAACCCAAGGGCCCAAGCCCTGGTCTGGTCCTGGAAGGATTCACGAGTCTCAGTTTATGGATTTTGGTGATGTTGGAGGAGCACTGCCAGCCCATCATCCCATTCCTTATTGTTTCTGGTTTGGATCCCTGGACCAGGGCCATAGTCCTGCTGTGTATTTTAATAATTATTTAACTGTAGATCTGTGAGTCATCTACAAAGTGCCCAATAAAGAGGAAGTCATGTCACTCCAAAACACACACACACACACACACACACACACACACACACACACACACACACACGAGAAAGTAAACTAGGACATACTCTGAAGCTCTGATGTTATCTTACTGTGAGTGCATGTGCATTTGATCTGTAGGTCAATTTAGAAAAAAAATAAACTTTTAAAATGCTAAACTTTATTTTAAAATGTGTACATATGCATTAATTTTTCTTTTATTTCTTCATTTTTATTTATTATTAATTTATTTTGCCTGTTTAACTCAGGTTCTCACAATATAGCCTAGGCTAATGCATTATGCATTACATACAGCAGGCCTACTTTGAACTTGTGACAATTCTTATGTTTCAGCCTGTCAGTTCATTACATCTAGCTTTAAATTTTCTTTCAGTAATTTCTCACACTAATTTTACAGCCTGGAATAATATTTTTTTGTTTGCAATCCTGTTGTAGGTAACTACAAATAAAGTAACATTTAAATCTTTTGGAGGCACTTTGTAAATACTGGCCATTTGTAATTCTGTACCCATACATATCCTGTGAACACATTACAGAAAATGCTGCTGATAGTCTTGTTTTATAGTTGATGAAATGCACCCAGGTACTGCTTTTCCCTTTCCCCAACTACCCTTGTTCAAGGGCTGGGTGGGAAGTATGAACAAAGCCCCATGATATGTCTGCTGTTTCCTAGGTTTAACCTGCTGCTATCAGTATGTTGTGAACGCCCTTGCTTCAGATGACCTTGCCATCAAGCCTTCTTTTAAAATGCCTCAACATTTCTGGTTGTCCTAACTCATTAATCTAATTAATCTTATAAATTAAAAACCAGAAGCCACATATCGGGGTAAAAACCTAGATCAGAAAAGTGGGAGCAGCCACCAGTTGCTTCCTACCTGACTATTCTCCCATCCAAAAGACCAAGATCCTGTCTCTACCCCACCTTATTGCTTCCCATCTCTACCTCCCAAGTGCTAGAATTAAGGGCCTGATCCACCACTGCCCAGCTTCTATGGTTAGCTAGTGGCTAGCTGGGGCCTCTGATCTCCATGAAATCTTTATTTGTCAGAACAAAACAAAGTATCACACAACATTGTCCCAAGACTTTTGCATGTGACAACCTGTCAAGAATGACTTTTATGCACAGTTGTAGAAGTTTGTAAGAGAAACAACTGAATTTGTTACCATCCAAGATGGAAAAATCTTTAACTTAGTGATTAACAAAACTACTTATTTAAAGCTATTAATGTAGACAATATTCAAGTGACTTTTAATGTAAAATTCTTTTCAGGACAGAATCTCACTATGTAGCCTTCACTGGACTTAAACTCTGTAGATAAAGGTGACCTCAAGTCACAGAGATTAAACTGGCAGTGGGAAGTGAAGCAAGCCCTGAGTATGTGAGGTCCTGAGTGAAAGTGTTATTGACATGGGTACAGCCATGTCAAGGAGCCTAGCCTCAGACCCAGAGGGATATAGGAAAGTTTCACTGCCCCCATTGGTGGGGAAGTGCATCAAAGCTCAGATGGAAAGAGAAACGCCTTCCTCCAGTCTATTCACAGATGTTAATAGTGTGTGCAGAAAATATCCACCAAGGTTTTTGCTCTTCAGATGTTTACAGCCTGGAGATTGCTCCCCACGACAGAGCTGCTTGTACTGTCTTCTTGATCCAATTTTTATCGTAAACCCTTTCTCCTTGTTTATCTATGTAACAACCATACTGAGATTCCAGGGTGCTACAGTTCACCCAAACCCAGACACTTTTCTCTGTGTCTGTTTGTCCTTTCTTCATTCCCTTATTATCCATAGTAAGGGAACTGTGCAAAGATTCAGTACCTGCCCCTGCCTTCATGGTCCTTCCATTAAAGGTGTACACCACCACACCTGTCTTAAGCCATAGCTTTAATCATGCAATGATATCGTTCCTATCTTGAGCAATATGTATGAAAGCTTGTTCTAGGAAAATGATCATCCCCTGTTCTTATTTATTCTTTCCACAATATGTAGAATACCAGTTTTGTTTTTTTAATTTTTCTTATTTTTAACATTTCATGCTAAAATAACTTGGAAGCAAATATTCTCAATAAAATGAAAGAGGAGTTGAATAATTCTAAATAAAGTTTTGCATGCATTTTATCAATACTATCACATTATATAAGAAATAATGTGTATGTTTTGTAATTAGTATATAGTCTCATCTATCTTGGTTCAGTTAAATAGAACATGCCTTCAGTTTTAAAGATATTCATATTAAGATATGAAAAGTCTTAGAAAGATGTTAATGCCATTGAAATAATTAAGCAAGCAAATATATTAATCAGGAACAATATATCACTAGTTTCTCTTATAGATGATTAAACAGAGAAAAATAGCAATAAGCACCTTTATAATACTGAGCTAAATTTAATGCCCTCACCTCACCTCCTTTGTTCATTGAATTGCTAGTGTCATGAACTTGTTAGAATTATAAAGAAAAGTTTCAAGACTTTACATATGCATACACTGAAAACCTAATTTAAATTTTCATTTTTAATCTAACGATTGGTCTTTTGGCAATATTTTTGACATAAATGGACTAGGACATTCAAACTGTTAATAACAGAGAAAATGTGTCAAATTCTTTCATAAGTTTTTCCTCCTTCTTTAAGGTTTTATTTGTCAGTATATATAACTAAGATATTACAGGTAGAACATTAAATATATTTTAAAGCTGAGTATGCAATAAAAGGGTTTTAAAGAGGTAAGTCAAACAGATCTTGTTTTGTTGCTATTGCTTTATTTTGTTTTATAAGACTATATCACCACACATACCATCCTGGTTTTAAATTCATTATATCTACCTATCTATAGATATCTATCTCTTTCTATATTATACACATACACATGTGCATGCATTCGTGTGTGTGTGTGTGTGTGTGTGTGTGTGTGTGTGTGTGTGTGTGTGTGTGTAAAGAGAGCATGCACATAGCACAAGGCTCACCTTGAAGTCCTAATCCTCCTGCTTCCACCAATACTGACCTGGAATTGCAATTGTATTTCAACATGTCTGCCTCTCAAAATAGTCTTTAATGCTGGTGATACTACAAAGTCATGGAATTGTCATCTTCATAACTGTAGCACACCTTGATTTTTCATTAATATATTCTTTAAAAAAATAATACAGTGACTCTTTTCTAGTAAAACTGATGCCAAACCAAATAGGACCAAACAGTTCCTTATTTGTGAATATATTTTATATATTTCAGGAAAAAATTTACAAATTTACTTACAAATTTATTTATAAATTCATTGTTTTTATTTATATTAACAAAGTATCTGGTACATGCATTTCAATTGTTAACATTCTGATGTTTACAAATCTTTTTTCTGTATTTCCCTCCTTTCTTATCTGTATCACCAATTTTCTCTTTTTCATAATCATATGGAAATGCTTTCTTATTCTTGCTTCATATATAATAAATATATATATGTATGTATGTGTGTGTGTGTGTGTGTGTGTGTGTGTGAGTTTGCATATATTCCCATGTGGGTATGCATACATTTATTTGATTCATCCCTCTCCCACGTCATTATTTTTTTTCTCTTTCCATTTCTTTAGAGAAAACTACTCAGAAGAATAGACTGCATTCACTCCTTGCAGTGTTTCTCCTCTTGTACCTCCTCTTATCAGGCCTTTGTTCACACTTCTTCAGTGAAGTAAGTGTAAAGTTATGTCCTGGAGCATGTGGTTGATGCTCAGTATTGATTTTGCATTTGGGCTCAACAGCATTTGACACACCTGGTACCGCCTTCTGCCATTTGCATCTTCTGCACTGGGCTTCAGGGTACCAGTGTACCTGCTTTCTTCCTCATTTTTAAGTCTCTCTGCTCCTCATCTCACTGTCCCTCCTCATGCGGTTAACTGTTTTCATATATGTTACAGTTCTCGCCGATTTGATCCTTTGAGACTCCTTAGAGAAAGCATTCCCTCTCGTCATTGCTTTTATATCCATTTATAATTCCCAAGTTTTCCTTCTTGGCCCAGTTGCCCTCTGGAGCATCTAACTTATACATTCAATGGATTGTAAGAAAGGAAAACATTCTCAAATTGTGCATATCTAAACCCTAACAATTGCCTGCTCCTTCATAGGTTTCTCTATTTCAGTTAATGGCAGCTGCTTCCAACTCTCCTGACCACAGGCATCAGAGTCACAGATATCCATTCCTCTCTACAGCTTGATGTCTAATCTTTTAATAAACCACAGCTTCTACCCTCAGAATGTGTCCAGAGCCTTCACCTTAATATCCCTGTGGTATTTTCCTTGTTAAACACCTAGGCCTCTGTGATTATCAAGGTTCCTCTACGGGCTTGCTCTATAACACTGAGAAGTAAGCCATTACAAAACCTATGCACTCAACCTGCCCTTTCTGACACTCTGGTCTCCCTCCTGATGCCTCATTTCTGTGATGACATCATGCAGTGTTTCTTTCAACCCTAACCAGCTGCATTATGCATCAAGTGCGTGTCCACCCTGGCTCTTTGCTTTCACTTTTCTATTGACTGAATGCATTTCTTCAAGGTGATTATGTGCTTATTTTCTTTTTATTTATTTATTTACATTTCATTTTACAGTTCTCCCCCTCGCCTCTCCCACCACTACTCCCCAACCACTCCTCCCAAAGGGTAAGGACTCCCACAGGGAGTCAACAAAGCCTGGCCCACTAAATTGAAGCAGGATCAATCCCCTCCCCTCTGCATTAAGGTTGAGCATGCATCCAACCATAGGAAATAAGCACCCACCAACTAGATCATGCACCCGGGACAGATCCTGGTCCTACTGTCAGGGGCCCCTCAGACAGTCAAAGCATCACAACTGTCTCCCACATAGAGAGGGACTATCTCAGTCCCACAGAGTCTCCACAGCTAGAGTTCACAAAGATTCCATGAGCTTGGTTTGGCTGTCTCTACAGATTTCCCCTCCATGACCTTGACCTCCCTTGCTCATATATTCCCTCCTCTCTCTCTTTCCTTGATTGGATTCCCAGAGTGTGGCCTGGTACTTGGTTGTGGATCATGGTGTCTGGTTCCATCGATTAGTAGATGAAGACTCTATGATAACAGTTGGGGTATTCACCAATCTGATTACAGGGGAAGGCTAGTTCAGCGCCTTCTCCCCTACATTCAGTTCCTTATTCTTGAGTATCTCCTAACCACATCCAACCATCTTCCTATTTCATATCCCCCATTCTTTTCTACTTTACCCTCTCATTCTTTTTATTAAATATCTAAGATGCCAATTTAACTTTATTCATCTTACAAGCACCTCTCATTGCCTGGCCCAGCCAGTTACCCTTACCAATGCGCTCCGGGCAGAGCATATGATGCTTGCACAATATAATATCACATTAAAGTACTGATGCAGAGCCAGGGGGCACTTTAAAAGTATTGGACCATTTCTTGGTGAAAATATTAGAAAGGGCTTCAAAAGGTAAGTAGCTTGTGATTGAAAATGTGATTAAATGTTGGGCAATATACCTGTGTATGTGGGGCAGGTACCCTGTAAGAAGAGGTGACAGTATGGTGCTTAAAGGGAGATATCTGTGGCAATAAAGGATGCAATAAGAACATTGTCATTCATACTGGCAGGAACATAGTAAGTAAAGTATACTGGGGAGGTAGCTAGGGGAATGTGAGATAAACAGAGTATGTATTTGATTGTTTGAAGTAAGCAGTGCAGAGCCTCTCTTCCTTGAGCAAGCAGGCCATTTTACATTATATATGAAACCTGCATGAGGAAATTATATGCTATAGTTGTAATATCTTCCTCTTCCAGAAGTCAGGTGGGTGATGATATTGGGTTTTTTGTTTGTTTGTTTGTTTTTTGTTTTGTTTTGTTTTTTTTGCTTATCATGTTGTCTAAATAAAACCAAATGCCAAACTACATTTCTTATTGCTGTGACAAGACACACACATTTAGGAATATAAATCCAAATTTTTAGAGTATTATATATATATATTTTAAACAAACCAGAAAATAATTAGAAATATATTTAAAAGATGTCCAACTCCAATTTGATCTTACAAAGAGGCATTGCACTAGAATCTTTCCTCTATATAGTTGACCTAAATTTGAGTCAGAAAAAATAATCAGTCAACTTACATAAGAAGGTTTCAGAGAAAATTTGTCTTAAAGGGAGTAAGATTTCTGCTTCCAATATGTGCTTCTGTTTTTCTACCTGGCTGAAAGAGATAGGCATCTATCTTAAATTCTCTATGACACAGGAAAGCATTCTCTCCTAACAGGGCTACGTTCCTTTGAGTTTGTTTTTCTTAGTGGCTACAAGATCAAGGATTTAGTTTACACTAAAATCTCCGTTTGGCTTTCGTCTCTACTTTCCTCAAATTGCAGATAAGTGCGAATCACAGGAGCACAAGTAAATCAACAGCAAACACTGGTAATGTGATCAAATTAAAGGAGAATATCAAATTCAATACTTCAAAGTAGCACTTCAGATCTATCAAGTGTAGTTTCTAGAGACTGCTTATTTGATAGGAATCTATTCCTTAAGCAGATATTTTTTACTGACAAGTAAAAACCTGCCTCATGCTGTAGATGATCAGATTTACATCATGACCAGTGGCAAAGATATTATTAGTTTTGATACATATTTATTGGATACTTCTACATGTCAGGCAGGTAGCATGAGTTTCATGATGCAATAATTATGAAGATCTTCTGAGCTACAATGCATCAGAAACTAAAAATAACAAAAATAAGTGAGGCATGGTTGATGTTCGGTACAGGGTCATAGTTAAATGACGAAGCAGGGTGACATGCAAAGGATATTTGATCTATGCAACATAATTCCAAATCTTCTTTTCTGTTACATGCAGCTTCTCTGATTATTTAAAAGTGTCGAGATCTGGCACTAGTTATCATGTAATAGATGATTTTGTATTGTTCCTTCTGAGTTTTGTTAGTCTCGTGAATTATGATTTTACAGGAGAGGGAGTAAACTATCTTAAATAGACTAAAGACCTGGCAGGTCCAAAATCTTTCTTACCCAAAATATTAGAGTTCTATTTTCTGAAAAACAAAAATTACTACCCAGGGAGTGACACCAGACTTCTGTCTCAACTTCTACCCTCTCAAAAAGTCTTCCTGAGGACTGCATATCCTGAGCCTGCATACCTGCCCCTCCCCCTAAGAGCTACCCTAGACATCCATCACCACATGTGTAACTTAAGGACATATGTTAAAATACTGTGCTATGCCAAACTGGAAGATCTCAACAAGAAAGGAATAGATTTTTAGATATATGCGTCCTACCAAAGTTAAATCAAGATGGAGTAAATAATGTAAGTATACCCATACATCAGATAAAAGCCAGAATCAAAAACTCTATACAAACAAAATAAATGACCATGAAAAAGTCTAATGGATCTAGCCCAGAATACAAATAAACCTTCAAAAAACAACTAACACTAATATTCCTGAAAGCACCACATAAAATAGAAAAGGAAGGAATATTTCAACATTCTTTTTTTCAAAGCCACTATTATTCTGATCCCAAACCAGGCAAAGCCCAAAGGAACAAGCAAATATAAAAAATAAAAAAGAAGGAAAGAAGAGAGAGGGAGAAAGAATTGTAGGCCAACATCTCTGGTGAGCAAAAATAAGAAATTTTCAATAAAATACTTGCAAACTGAGTTTAAGAACACTTAAAAAATTAACAACCATGATCAAGTCAGTTTTATCTCAGCAATAGAAGGATGGTACAACATATATAAGTCAATAAATGTAATCCATCATATAAATAAACCCAAGGACAGAAACAGATTTTATATGATCATTTCATTATATACATAAAACATTTTCAACAAAAGCTAACATCCTTTCAATGTAAAGTCCTGGACATAGGGATATACGAAACTCACATCTGATGACTCTTTGGGAGTGGGCACCACCTACCTTCCCAATACTCATGTGGAGGCTTATTTTTTCTTATGAATGCCAAGCCTTAGCTTGGCTTATCTAGTCAACTTTTCTTAAATTATCCCATCTACCTTTTGCCTCTGGCTTTTACCATTCTCTATTCTATATTCCTTTCTTTATTGTTACTCCTTGGCTTGCTGTGCAGCTGGGTGGCTGGCCCCTGGAATCCTCTTCTCCTCTTTTCTTTTGATCCCCAATACCTCTTCTGAGAATTCTTTTATTTATTCTCTCTGCCTTTATTTATTTCTCCTGCTTCACTATTGTCTGTTCAGCTCTTTATTAGACCTATCTCATGTTTTAGTAAGGCAAAGTAAAACAGCTTCACAGAGTCAAACAAATGTAACATTAAAGAATACATCACATCATCACATCATTAAACAAATGTTCCACAGCATAAACAAATATAACATATCTTCAACTAATATTCCACCACACATATCAGTATGCTAAAGGCAATATATACCAACCCCACTATTGTAATTTAAGAAAAGCAGTGTGAGAGAGAAAGACTCCATATGACAGGGTTCAAGTAGAGGTTTTGTTTATTAAATAGAGAAAAGGAATTTTAATTAAGAGAAAGGGGTAGGGGTGGAGACCAGCCTCCTTAGATAGGAGCATTTTGAAAGAAGAGAAAAAAGAGAGGCAGAGAAAGAGAGACGGGGGGAGGGAAAGAAGCAGGGGAGGGGGGAGAGAGAGGGATGGACAAACAGGCAGAGGGGGGAAAGAGAGAAGAATGGGAGGTGGACAGGTGGTGTTCTTAGTGGCTGCAGCTGAGGGTGTATCCTATCAGAATCCCAAAGACAGGTCAGAGCAGATGCCTAAACTCTAACAAACTTAAATGCCCTTCCCCTATAATGATAATGATGACTACCTTAAATGCCATCATAGAGCCTCCATCCAGTAGCTGATGAAAGCAGAAGCAGAGGCACTGAGCAGAACTCCTTGAACCCAATTTTAGAAAGGGAGAGTGATGAGCAAAGGGGTCAAAACCATGCAGGGGAAATTCACAGAAACAGACCTGAGCAAGTAGGAGCTCATAGACTGCAGACTGACAGCTGGAGAACCTGCATAAGACCAAACCAGGTCCCCTGAGCATGAGAGTCAGATAGGAGGGCTTGGGAAGTCTATGGATCCTGCTAGCAGTGGAACCAGTATTCATCCCTAGTGCATGAACTGGCTTTGAGAGCCCATTCCCTATAGAGGAATATTCTATTAGCCTAGATACACAGGGGAAGGCCTAAGTACTGCCCCAAATGATGTGACAGACTTTGATGAACCCCCATGGGAGACCTCACACTTCCTAAGAAGTGACTATAAATGGGATGGAGAGACGGTGGGGAGAATTAGAGAGGACAGGACGGAGAGGGAACTAGAATTGGTATGTAAAATAAGATTGTTTTTAATTTAAATAAAAATTAATTAAAGTACTTTTCAAAAGCACTTGGGGTTATAGAGACAAGATCCCTGTCTTAGTAAAATATTGCTTGATTGGATTTTTTAAAAGTATTAATAAATGCAAATTCCTGCAAAAATCTGATGGTTTTGAGTTTCTACATATTTAGAAATTAATTCCTTGTCAAACATGGACATTGCAAATATTTTCTCCCATCCTGTATATTGTCTCTCTACTATTTTCCTTTCTGGGTTTATGTCCTGTGCTGTTATAGTATTGTTGGAAAAAAATCATTGACTATTCCAATATCTGGAACCATTGGAAAGTTTATACTTTACTACCTGCTATAATCACTTTTTCACAAATAATAATACCTTTGGAGATGGCACAACATTAAAAATTAGTAAATATTTACATGAAAAGAGACATATCAATAACAGGACAGGTATCCCAGCAATACTCACTAAGTTTCACATTATTTTATTCATATATTGATTGACTCATTCATTCATTCCTTCATTGGTAACATTGTAGCCCAAGTTGTCCTAGAATTTACTGTGAAACTATGGGTGTCCTTTAATTCACAGCAATTTTCCAGCCTTAGTCAACCGTCAACCAGGTATGGACTTCCACATTCAACTTTTTGTTTATTTTTCATACAGGGTCTTTTTACATAGCCATGGCTATCTGAAATGTTCCATATATCCATGACTGGCCTCAAACTCATGGCAGGTTGTATTGCCTCAGTCACTGAAGTATTGAGATAGCAAGTGTGAGCCACCATGCCTGTGCCTTCATGCTCCTTGCAAACAGTTATTGAATATTGAGTGGTTGGAGAAAAAGAATGTCCATAGTACTTCATAGAAATACAGGTTTGAGATTCACTTTGTTGCTAAAAGGCTGATGTTGAAATCTGCTAGAGACAGTGAAGCATATATAGTTCTTTACAGTTTCAGATTTTAACAAGTTCTGAGAAATGTGCTTTGTGGTGACCCTTCCTTCTCCCTGCCCATCAATTTTACCTATGTAGTAGCCTTATATCAGCTAGACCATTTATTCCCCTTCAGCCTGGTTCTATCATCAAGTTTTGTTTGCTTTGGCATAATGAATCTTAGAAATACATTCACATGTATTCACTGGAGTAGCCTAATATGTTAACCTTCGGAAACATCATTTGCTTTGCCAACGAGGGTTTATAGAGATCAATACAAAGGAGAAGTGGATGGCAAGTACTAGGGAAAGCTTTTAGAAGGAAGTTGGCTTAAGGAACTCTCAGGTCTGGGTACATCCAAATGAGATTTGCTTTGAGTGATCATGGCAATTTCCTCCTCATCTTCCTTATTTAGAATTTCTTATATACAAAAAGCTTATTTGGCACAGCAGACATCAAGGAAATATTGACTGGCTATTAAGTACTGCTCTTACCCCTTAGTGCAAGCTACCAAAATGACATAACACCCTCTCCTCACTGGGTGCCAGCAGAGCTGTATTATACAAAAGGACACATAACTAATCTCCTTCATTTAGGAGATGTTCTAAGACAAACATATGTCCCTGATTCTAGTCATATAGAGATTGAAATAAAGATTCTACATGTTCAGTGAATTTGAGATTCTCAAAACTACAGAAAGGAGCCAGATTTAGGAGGGCAAGAAAGGCTCTCTTGGCTAATCATTGGGAAGAAAGAGAAGGTAAATGGATGAATGGGTGAAAATATAAATGTATAAAAACATTCTTTGGTTTTAGGTTTGGGGCGGAGTGTTCTGGATTGTCTGACATGCAATGATACCCAGTTTGTCAGAAACGTTTCTTTTTAAAGATTGAGATATTTTTTGTGGCAACTTCTCATAAAATTATTAAATTCTCTTATATATCCTTCTAGAACAAATAAGCCTGTGCCTTAAGGAAAGAGTTATTACTGGAATGCATTGCTGTTCTATAACAGGGCACAGAATTACAGCAAAAGCCCTCTACACAAACAAATTGAAAAGTTTCATAGAGTTCAGAGTTGACTACACTGTGAAGTGACCTGGAATTTTAGATATGCTTTTTCTTCAAAGATGGATTGACATCAAGATTCTCTGAATGAATAAAATCCCTTTGAAGTCACTTTTAATACACCCTAAATGATACAGATTGTGTCATTTGTCCAGCACATTTTATTTCTGTCTGCAGTTTCACTAAACATCTACCTTAAAAATGAAGATGCATGAGAGCTTTGATGATGTTTCAATTGAAAGGAAGAAAAACTTTTAGGTAGTTTTCCTTATAAAAAAGCAAGATACATATTTTAGGATCACCATGGTTTTTTTTTTTTCGCCAAGAGTAGTAATTATGCAAGCTTTCTTATGAATTGAATATCTTGCACCAAAGGGATCACCTTAATGAATAGACATACTTGTCATCTAAACTGCAATATTTCGACATTATTCTGAAGATGTTTTTAAAAGTAAAAATATTTTTGCAACAGAATGTAAAAGTCTCTTTCTATCACAAATGCAGAGTTAAAACGTAGTTGAATGAATGCAATTATATAAAACAGAAATTCTGAATCTGATTTTTAGCATATTTCTAGCTTTATTATATTGGTATTTTACCACCTCACCACACCTTACCAAAAAGGCAACAAAAGAAAGAGAAGCAACAAAAAAATAAAACAAAAAATCTGACTTCTGCTAATAATATGTGAAACTACAAAATATAAAAAGAATGTTCAATTCTTGATTCATTTAAGACTTTTGTAATTGTCGTATTGTCTACCAAGCACCAGGTTTGTTTAATTTGAGGCTAGCAGGCTGCATGTGGCTAAAGACAACCAAGAATGCAGCTCAATACAAAACTGTAATTTAAAAATTTTTGTAATTTGTTTTTATAATTTTCAAGGATAATCTTTGTAGGTAGCAATGCTGTGTTGTGGTGGGGAAAAGCTGGCTGAGTCAGACTAACAGGCTGAAGTGAGGATTTATGCACAGTACATTCCTGGGAATTTATATGTTCACAGGGGTGTGAGACCCTTCTGTGTGATATGAACTGTGATATGAACAGTTTATTTCCCCCAGCATTTTCCTATATGTTATTATTCCCAAATTATGCCCATGAAGTTGTAGGTAAATTCTAAAATACAAATGTTAATGTTTATTAGAAAATAAGAAAGTATGTTATAACTTTGTTTATAATATATTACTTTCCAAATTCTTGTAAGAATTTTAATATTTGAAATAAAAGCCACAAGGCATGAAGTTCTTATTTCTAAACGACACAAGAGGCTACCTTACACTTCAGGATTCCTGGACAGCATCACTTGCCTGGTTACATCTTAAGATTTATATTTATTAGTTAATACCAGAGTTTTCACTCCTTATTAGAATGGCCCATGTGAACAATAGGATACTAGGTCAGTCCCGTGGTATATGACTTGGATGAACACATTATGAAGAATGTGTTCATATAAGCTCCAATTAACAGCCTGTCTTCTCTAATCTTTGAGAACATCACTTTTGTTATCTGTGAACTTAAGGACCACTGTTAATGTCTTGCCTGTCTCATAGAGGTTAGAAAGCCTAGTGTAACAAATATGAACCTGAAAGTGGATAAACATATCCAGAAAACATTTACCTATTTTGTAATGTGTCACTAATAATAGTGAACCTAGAATTATTACTGTGTTCTCATCAATGAAAGGAAAAGAACTTAATTGAAAGACATAGAGTCTATATAGAAATTTATTTTTCAAATCAAAGGAAAATGCTTACTCTAAATGATGAATACCTTGTCATGGTGCTTGTGTTGTGGATTTTTAAGAATCTTGATATTTATTAAATGGATGGCATGCTTATGATTGTAATATGACTCTTTCACATTCTCAAATCATGGTAGACCAGATCTTCCCCAGTCATCTAAAGACTGATCAGAAGAAAGTGTTAAAACCTCTTTATAAATGATGACATAATGGTGTCGGGAATATTTAAAGAAAACAGGAATTTCAATTGGTGGTGTGTATGTGTCATTTTTAGAGACAAATGTTTACACAATTGTTTACATGTAATATCTCCATTTTTAACAGTCTATGCTCGTTTAAGCCCATACAATCTGGATTCTTACCCATCTATTCATCAGAAATAGAAGTTTCCTTCAAAGATGACCACTTGCTCTCTGAAGAATGCATGTTCTTTAGTATCATTGCATTTTCACGTGCCTTGATTTGACATTCACACCATGAAATCATATCTGTTTTCATGGAGTATGTATATACATGCAGTAATAAATAATCTTTCCTGAATTTAAGATGGATGGGATGATCCAATTGACTAGCCAATGAAAGGCTTTGTTCAAATGTCTCAGACAACACCAATTTATTATAGTCAAAGTTATATTTGTTACTTTTGTCCTTCCTGTCTCTCCATGTCTTTCCATCTTGGTAAATAATACAATTGTCTGTTGATGACATTAGCCAACCCTAGGTGTCATCTGAGACACTTTTCTTCATTTAATATCCATATTAAATTAATCATTTACCTTGACAATTCTGCCTCATAAATGTCTGTCTTTCTGCAACTCCTAAGCCTGCAGAACAGCCACACCTCCATTTCTTAGCTGGTACAAGGTACCTTCAGATAGCTTTCTCTCAATTTATGCCCCAACTACTCTGCTCTGATTATTGACATCTTCCTTTACAATTATTTCAGTGGTAAAGTGAGCTGCCTTTTAATGGAGCCACCTGTCTGTTTACAATAAGACATATTACCAGAGTAAAATTCTGTGGTTATACTACCTACATTGATTTTCACTTGAGCACTTACCTATACCTCTACCTATTCTTACTGGCAGAGCAATTCTATCAGTAGGAATGCTGCATTCATTAAAAAATTATATTAATAAAACTGGACAGCATTTGGAAAAAGAAAGTGAAAAACCACATACATTTGAAAACATTCCCTAAAATACTATAAGAAATCATATAAGAATATAACATACTTAAGCATGACACAAAACCCAGATATAGAATTAATGATAAATGAATCAAGCTATGTATAACTATAAATCAGGGCTAACAAGGTAAATCCCAAAGACCTGAATGTGATCCTGGAACACAGATGATGAAAGAAAAGGATCAGAATCCTCTCATCTCTAGTTGTGCCTGGTTCACATGCCTGCCTCAATAAATGAATAACAAGCAAAATAAACTGTATCAAAATACTAACAAGCAAAATAAAGTCTAATGATGCATACTGTCTATAATATATATGTATATGTATATATGCAATATGTATGCAAACACATAAAAAACATTTGAAAGACAACTAAAGCCCACAAAAGAAGAAAAGTTGGGATATAGGTAAGGAAACATTTATAGTGGAGATTTGAATCCTCTGCTTATTTCTGCTTTGATGGTTTTTGTAACCAGGAATTTTTAAGAATTACTATTTAAAGTTAAAAGATGCTGGAAATGGTATAAATTTACAAATGGAGGTAGTTATTTGATACTGGGTATGACATTTAAGATGTCCTCTTTTAGCTAAAGAGGAAGAAACAAGTATTTACTTTTAATGTGCTCATATGGAAACAATTTAAATTCCTTTGTCCTATAAGAACTTATTCCAATAAACTATGAAAAAATTGTAAGTGAGCCTTATCCAGATGTGTCTAACCTGTTAGAGCTTGTTCTGCTTCTACCAAAAAAATTTTGATCATGCAGATGGGACAAAGAAACTATGAAAAGAGAACTCTAAAGTCACATTAAATAAAATAATTTCTCTCTTATTGTTCTCAGGTGTTTTTGTCACAGCTATGCACAAGTAACAAAATGCAAAGCTTACCTCTTACTCCTTGAGCTGCTAGCAGAGAAGTCTACCAAATATTCAAGAACCTAGAAGCAACCTAGATGTCCCTCAACTGAAGAATGGATAAAGAAGATGTGGCACATATATACAGTGGAATACTACTCGGCAGAAAAAAAAAAAAACAATGGAATCTTGAAATTTGAAGGCAAGTGGTTGGAACTTGAAGAAACCATCCTGAATGAGGTAAGCCAGTCACAAAAAGAGGAACATGGTATGTTTTCGCTCATATATGAATTTTAGACATAGAGCAAAGGATCACCAGCCTATAATTCATTCACACCACCAGAAGAACTAGGATAAAAGATGGATTCTAAGAGATTCATATATGGTCCCTCACAGAAGGGGGAAGGGATTAGTCCACCAGAGCGCTTGATGAGTGGGGCGGGGGAGCAGTGAGTGGAGAAGGAACTAAGAGAAAGAGAAGGAGAGGAGAGGAAAGCACCTAGGACTAGGAAGATTGAGTCAGGGGAAGAATAAAAGACAGAAAAAAAAAGAGAGAGGAGAGAGAGGGGGGCGAGAAGAAGAAAAAGAAGAAGAAGCAGAAGAAGCAGAAGACGAAGAAGAAGAAGAAGAAGAAGAAGAAGAAGAAGAAGAAGAAGAAGAAGAAGAAGAAGAAGAAGAAGAAGAAGAAGAGAACATAAAAGAAGGAGCCATTATAGAATTGAAGAGAAAGCTGAACCTAAAGGAATGTCCAGCGACCTGCAAGACTGCCTCCAACTAACAATTTGAGCAACCATGGAAAGGCTACCATAAATGCCATTCCCTGATAATGAGACCAATGACTAACTCATCTGTACGCGCCTGCCCTTGCCAGCAAGGAAGACTCCGGGTAGATCTTCATGCAGTTTTAATGAGGATCCTTTAAACATGTTGCTTCTGGCCCGCAGGAAGAGAGAGAGAGAGACAGAGAGAGAGAGAGAGAGAGAGAGAGAGAGACAGAGACAGAGACAGAGACAGAGACAGAGACAGAGAGAGAGAGAGGACCCCTGCACAGGCTTAAATACCCTTGAGCTAACCAACCCCAGTGAGTCACGTGGACCCTGCAGTACTCTAATGTGGAAGCAGACAGGCTGAACAGACTTAACCAATTAAGGGCTTGTTTACCCAGAGAGTCTTTACCAGCAAGAAGGTGTAAGGTAGAAGCCAGTGCCACTTTAAGGTGTGACACTACGCGGCTCTCTACACTCATCCACCATCATGGAGCCCTCATCTAGTACATGTTGGATACAGAAACAAACACCCACAACTAAACACTGAGCCAAACTAGATGCAGAGAGGGAGGACAAGACCGGGTTGCAGAAACACATAGAGACAACTGACCTGAACAAGGAGTAGCTAATGGTCCCCCAGACTGTTAGCTGGGAATCCAGCATGGGACTGACTCAGACTCCCTGAACATGGGTCTCAGCTAGAAGGCCTGAGCAGTCTAAGGGACCTCAGACAGTGGAGCCAGGATATATTCCTGATGCACAAAAGGAACTTGGGGACACATCCCCCATGGAGGGATACTCCCTTAACCTAGAGACAGGAGAGAAGTCCTAGTTTCTACTCCAAATGACTTGACAGATTTAGACTACCCCTCCTGGATGGCATCACCTTACATGTGAAGTGGGAAGGGGATGGGATGGGAGAGTGCTCGGGGTGCATGTGGGGGGGAGGGAAAGTGAGAGGGGAGGTGGGAGGGAGGAAGGGATGGAGGGAGGGAGGGAGAGAGGAAAAGGGAACTGGAATTGATATGTAAAATAAAAATAGAAAAAGGAGGATAAACATTATTTGTGATAAACCAGCTATCCTGGCCAAATAGTGTCAAGAACTTCCCTTTATCGTCTCTATAAGTCAGGGTTGTACATTATCTATAAAACAAGTGTCATCTAAATAAACAATAAGAGTATTTTCAGTGTCACTAAGATATACCCAATGCAGAACCTATGCCAGGCATACCTAATTATACCTGATGCTCTTTCCATCTGTTAAATCTCAATACACATTTGTTTTATTTCCAAAATGGTCTGATTAAGCAAACAGTTTCTCAAGAATATTCTTCTATGCAGGCATAAATCTTCATGGATAGCCTGGAGGAATACCACTTAACCCTGAGTTAGGAAAACAAAACAAAAATGTTGCACACACACACACACACGCACACACACACACACTCCAGTTTGTCCAGTGCAGTCTCTATCCCTGTGCCAACAAGTTTATTCTGTAAAGAGCTATCTAACATAAACCTATTTCCCATACTCACGTCTCTATCAATTGAAAATCTTTCCCTTTGCTCAAATGACCTCAATCTTTTCTCTTATTCAAACATACTCTCATAGCTTTCATTCACAATCAAGTAAAAGCAAGTAATTCACATATGCTTTATACCTATAGACATGTACAATAGGTAATCTGATTTATTTGACAATAAATAAAATGTGCTCTTATTTCAGGCTCTCCTAGGGGCTTTAAATTGTTAATGTGTGTGGGAAAGAATATGTGAGTAGTTTTAAGGCTTAATATACTTTGTACTAATATTGATATGCTTTCAAAAGATAGCCATTTTTGGAAAATATTTAGAATGAAATATTTTATATCCTTGCTCTTCAAAAACTAGTGCTAAGACCACACTTAGCACTTAGGGGATATTTGGAAATTATTTTCCTGTAGTATTGCTTCTCAAATGTATATTTTTCACATAAATATTTTAAGACAAATAAGAAAATTGAGATTCACACACTAGGAATAAACAAGATATGTTGCTGTGAACAATGATGTAGAATGATGGGAAGGTGAAATAACCTCTATTAGAATAAAAAAGACCAAACAAGAATTGAGAGACATATACCTGGTGTACTTCATACAGTCTTATAGTGCACTGGTAATGTGGGAAAAAATTATGAATCATGGAGATGCATGGAGGCCTCATTTGAAGAAAAAAAGAGAGAGAGAAATAAATACTTCCAGCTTACTGTTCTGTCTCTTGGGATCAATCTATAAACAATTAGGAGTTATGGATCAGGTTGTGGATTATAGAAACTGGGATGGAAGGATAAAGTAGGGCTATGGGGGAAGGGAGATAAAATGGGAATAGAGAAAGTGAGGATGAATAAATATGGAGGATAAAGTAGGGATAGGGATGGGAAGGGGTACCATGGAGGGAGTATGTGAAGATACAGTTAAAATCAAGGCCAATTTGAGGAGTAGTATGGAAACCTAATACAGTAGATGCTTCCTAAAATACATACATTAAACACAGAAAAGTCGAGCATGCATCTACATAGAACCTCCACCCTTACTGGCTAGAGTTCTTGGTAATAGAAGGTACTTTCATGCCATCAAAGGAAAAACAAAAACACCAATCCAGCTAAAAACCCTTCAATCCACAATAGTGTCCTGCTTGCAAAATACACATGAAAAGACTATAAGAAATGAACATGCTAATTACAAAGGAATTTGTACTAGATCAAAAGTATATTTCTTAACATAAAAATGGCTGTGATAGAAATAACTATACAACAAAGCCTAGCAAGAATGTGTAGAAGGAAGCCTTTACCACTTGTTGAGACTGTAACTTTACAGCTACTGTGAAAATAGTGAATATATTTACCAAAGACTTAATAATATAATTGTGATAAGAATAAACAGACCTATTCTATACTAAAGAGATTTCTGTACTCCTGAGTTCATTGTCTATTACTTAACAACAGCTGTGAATTATAATCCAAGTGTCCACTGTCTGATGAATGAATGAAGAATATGTGGCATTCATATATGTTAGATTACTACTCAACTATAAAAAGAATTAATTCTGTCATTTATGACTGTATGGATGAAAGTTGAAGCCATAGTGTTTAAATAAGCCAGAAAATAATTACAAGGTGATCTTGTTCATATATGGAATATGAAGGCAGCTGACCTGAGAAGTTGAAACTAGAAAGCTTTACTGCTCTAATTTGTAATGAAAACATTAATTAACACTGCTACATTCCAGAGTTTTCTTTTTATTGAGAGCTTTATTAAGTTGGCCAGGATAGTCCTGAACTTGTAATTCTCTGTTCTCATTCCCCAATTATCTGGAATTACCAGTCCTGTAACTAGACTCTGAAATTTTTATCATAATGAAATTATAAATGCTCAAAGAGACAGATATATTTAAGCTTGTTTTAAAATTCCTCAATGTATACATGTATTAAAATAAACATTGCTGATATCGCTTAAGGTCTTATTTTTTATGTGCCAATGAAAATATAAATGCAATTTAAAACTTTTCCACTATATTTTATTTTCATGTGTATGAGTGTTTTGCCTTTATGTGCACCTCATATATATGTGAGTGGTGGGATTCAAACCTGGGTCCTCTAGAAGAACAGTCAGAGATCTTATCCTAAGTCATCTCTCCAGCCTTGTAAATGTATATTTTTAAAAGGGGAAAAAATCCAACAACAAAATTTTAGAATCTTGAAAAATGCTAATTACTCTTGGATTAGCTTTGAGTGTCTACAGTTCTTACATGCAGCTAGGTGATGTTAATCTGATTAATGAAACATGATTAATTCCGACTCTAGCTGTAAGTGGGGTTTTTTTCATTAACATGTATTGATATGGATACACAGTCTATTAATTATGCATAGGTTGTACTAAACAAATAAAATGCATAGCAGGATTCTTTTACCACAAATCTCCACCTGGCAGTTTAGCAAAATAGCTCAAGCCAACAAAACAGCTGCTGTGTACGTACTGAACTCATTTTGATGGTTATAATCGATGTGGTAACAAAAGACCAACCATCCTCAGAGGACATCTGTTAATTAAGAACTGGGTACTGCTGAGTGAGGTCTCCACTCCCTCTTAGCCAAACCTGTTTTCACTACCAGCCAAGACCTAGAAACTTACAGGAGAGATGCCAACCAGTGAGAAATGACTTCAGGTGGTGTTATGTTTGATGATTTGAATAGACGTCCCATGGGTGATCAGAAGAGGTTTTCTATTACCATAGCAAATATTTTCAATTCTACCCTCTCAGTTGGATTTTCTTTTCCTCTGCCTTTTCTAAATTGCTACCAGTGGAGGTTGACTATAGCAATTTTTCAAGTAGATTGCATAATGTTTTCATATAGTGACTTGCTCCCTTGTCTCCTCTCTGAATCTATTTTTTTTTGTTGTTCTCTTGATGAAAACACTTAATTTTAGAAGTATGTTAGCCTAGAGCTGTGCTGCGTGTGTCTTGAAAAATGCTTGCTCAAGACTATTGATTGTTGTAATGTTTGGCTACAGCCAAAGGCATACCCTTCTGATGCCATTGCGATTTTAGTGACTTACAATATCCTATCATCAAAAATTTGTACCAGTACTTGCAGAATTTGGTACTTGCAGAATTTGTATGTGAATGATGCTGATTAAGCAGTTGGGCATGGAAACTCATACATAAAACTGCCACTCCACTTACTGACATGGAAATGGCAGTTTTTATCTCTTGCTTGACTATTTCATGGTTGCTTTTTACTGTTCTTTTTGCTGCTTTTTTCTTTTTTTAATTGTGCATGTAGATGCAGCTCACATCCAGTTTACCACAAACTCCTGGAGAGTTTCCTTCCTTTATCATAGTGCCTGAACTTAGTAGTGACATAGTTGCAGTAATAGAATCATCAGCTGCCTCCAAATAGACCTCTGGTTATTCATGTTTGTGATGCAATGAGATTTACTCTAACAGGATTAAGCTGTGATGCCAAAGCTGTAGTGGCCCCAATATCCAAGATGGTGAATAATATCCATTGCATACTATTTGAACTTTAATACCCTTGCTCCTACTAAGTGTATTTATTGAGATACAAATCTTTAATCTTTGAAAGAATGTTTATTTCTAGACTTTCAGAAGTGGTTCTTCGCTTGCATACATTTTCAGAGCGAGCAATTTAAAAATATTAATCAATTAAAATTTTTATCTCCTTTTCTCTGTGAATTAAGCTAAAATTAATAAATTGAACAAATAATAATAACAAAACTAAACAGGAATTCTACAGAAGTAACTACATACAGGATTTGTAGCTTCCAAAGGAGAGAGAATTCTAGAAATAAAAGAATACATTTAAAAGACATCTATCTTTTTCAACTCAAAAAATTGTTTTTTTCCATGTAGTACCATTTAATGCAATTTTCTTCACTTGTTATGTTATTCTGTAATAGTCCTTTTTGCCATGAGGCCCTGGTATATTTTTCCCCTTACAGTGGAAAAGATACAAAGAATAATAGCATTTTACTTTATCAAAACTTAGTAAATGATGCGAATAAGTACAGAAACTTGGCAGGTAAATTGGTCCAATTAATATACTCCTTAGTCATATGTTCCTCACTTTGATTTGTTCCTTTTTTATGCTAAGACAAGTCTTAAGGACACCTAGTATCCTTAATGGTAGCAATGCTAATTTTCACAGAAATATTCATGAATTATTTCCCCATGTTGGGAAGTTTATGTGCTTTATCTTCCTTAATGTTAATTAAAAACTCCATGATCTAAGCACTAGCAATATTGAAATTTTACTAATGAGAAAGCTGACAGAACAGGGTCTAGTTTCTTTTCCAAGTTCAACATAGTAAAGTTTAGAAGTCTGTCTGTCTGAGCTAACCTCTTTTACCCAGGATACTAGGTGACTGACTACACACACACACCTTCTGTTAGTTACAGAGAAGCAGTTGCCACTTAATCCTCTGCATCTGACTGTGTTCCTTTAATAGGTGACTTGTGGGTTTGGCAATTTAGTTGTAGTAAAGTTCATATGCTTCTGTTAGTCCTTGACTAACCATAATGTAATTTCTTATGGCTGGTCTGCAGGGTCAAGGTCAAGATACTCTAGACCCAAACTGAAAGCATGTCCTATAGGACACCATAAGGCTCAAGATTCTTGTTGTTCAGAATTCAAACTAAAGTCATTATAAAACTAGTTTGAAAAACAACATTTTATTATGCTCGTGGCCAGGTAAGAAGAGCAGCAGTGGCAACTGAAGTTCAAATTGTCAGCCCACGAGGAGGCAACTTCCGTATGGGAGAATCTTGGATAGACAAGGCCCAAGAACACAGATCATGGAAGATCTTTTGCTTCTGCTGTGCCTTTACATGTTTGCTGTCTTTCTTTGGTATCTGTCATGGTGTGAATAGGTGTGAGGAGCTTCCCCACTGCCTGTAATGTAGTGTGTTTATCTCATGGAAACATCCAGTTCTACTTGGCATTCTTACCTGTGTATTATTATGAAATGATTTCTTCCTAAGCTATACTATCTAATTAACAATAACAATGTTAATTTATACAGAGTTATGATGAATAGAAGTAAAACAATGTGACACACAGCTAGAACTTGTGAGTTTCTATTAAGGAACCGTATAGACTGTGGCTTAGGTTAATGATTAGGAAAAACAGTTGAGTCCCAGTAGCCCAACTAACTTAAATTCTTTTAACCTTAATACTGGAAGATGTGTTCAGTGGTTTCAGAGTGTGCCATAGCTGAAAAAAACTCTGAAAATAATTTAAAGCTAGACTAAGATGTTTTTGTCAAGTAGCTTTGAGGTGAAACTCCCATGGAGACAATATAAAGTTTTAGAAAGGCACACAGTTGAATGAGATGCTCCTTAAGGTCAGGGAACAAAAAAAAAGCAGCCCATTGGACATGCTTTTTCTTGCTAGGCTTGGTACATGACCAAAGGTGATGATTAATTTCTTATACCCATTTCTACCCTCAATCTACACACACACACACACACACACACACACACACACACACACACACACTATTGATGACCCACAACTAGACTTTTAGCAATGGTGGAGAGAATGCCTGAGCTTGCTATCTACTGTAAACAGATTGTTGGCTTCCCTAATAGAGACACTCTATCTGGTAACTGATGGAAGCAACGGCAAAGATCCACAGACAAGCACTGCACTGAACTCCAAGAGTTTTGTGGAAGAAAGGGAGGAGGAATTATAACAGCCAGGGGGAACCCACAGAGACAACTAATTCAAGTTCATGGGAGCTCATGAATGCTGGGCCAGGAAGCTTTAATGGAACTAACCTAGTTCCTCTGTATGTGGAAACAATCATGTAGCTTGATCTCATAGTAAGGCTTCTAATGGTGAGAACAGGACCTCTCCCTGGTGTTTAGCTGGCTTTTGGTAACTTGGATTACCTGGCTCTGCCTTGACCTAATGGTAGGAGCTTGATCCTGTCTCAAGTTGATGTACTACTGGTCCATGACAAGTGAGAGTCCATTTCCATGGGTGTTGTGTCCCTAGGGAACACATTGAACAGGTAGTCTTATGCTGACCTGAGACTAGGCTGTATGGGTTCTGGCATCTTCCCCTTTTTTGTTTTTTAAAATAATGAAGCACATTTCACAGGTCATATACACAAGACAGAACTCAAATGTAGTCGATTGAGTGGGGAGGGTTTTATCAGTTCTTGAGAAAAAGCAAAGATCCTATATATATGTATGTATATATATATATATATATATATATATATATATATAATTTTACATATCGATTACAGTTCTCTCTCTCCCTCTCTCCCATGCCCACTGACCCCCCTCCCATCCCGCGCCACACTCCACAGGTCCTGAGACAGGGAAGAGCTATTTGTGCAAGGAAAAATTTTGATCACCAAGTAGATTGTACTTAAGTGGTTCCAAACAGCCCAGGCCATCTTTATATTTAAGCAGAGTTTTTCTTTCCAGGGTCATATGAACAGTATTATAATTGGCTCTTATTTTGACTTTTAAGAAAATATCACATATAAAGGCATATATTATAATCCTTATGAAAGCCCCCATTCTTCCTCTTTATGTTTCCCCAAATAACTTCCACACCCCCGCCAAAAAAAAAAGGCCCTATTTTAGACACAGGGTTTAGGAGGAATTTTTCAGGATTAACTAAATATTGAGAGCACACATACTGTTTTTGCTTCACTAAAATCAGCTGGCAGCTACTTGTGGTTACAAAATTAAAAGGGAATAGACATGCGCACAGTGCTTTAAAGGACAACAAACCCAAACAAATCTTGTAGGCCTGAAAGATGTGTTTTTACAGTTCTTTTTTTTTTAACAAGAGGGTCCCATGTCTCAAACTCTCTGTAAAAGGTAAACTTTGATAAGGCACTCTTTTCCCATCTCACTATACCATACTTCTTTTATTAATATAAGCTCCTGTGCATGGTAAATATGGATCTCTCCATCCTATATTTCTTTTTTTTCCATCGGATTATACTAGATCCTATCATTGATTCTATGATTCTATATGCTTGTTGTCAATGGGACTAAAGAACTAAAACACACCCCCAAATCAACAATATAATGTGAGAGAAGAAAGCTGAAAGCTTCACAGATTTTGAAAATCCGTTATGATGTCACATGGACCACTGACCCTTGCCAAGTGAGATCCCATTTCCATTCCTTGGCCCTGGGAAACCTGTTGGGCAGATAGTCATATGCTGATCCAAGACTAGGCTTCATGGCTCTCAACAACAGACTTGACAATGCCTGCCACACATCACTAAACCAGCAGAAAGAACATTTCTACGTGATGGAAAGGCTCATCCACCCAGCACGTATGAAGGGACCACATGTGAGGAAGAATTCTGAGAACACTATGGTTGAACTGCTTAATAGGACTAGAAGTCCACCATGCATGTCTTAGTGTACAGCAAGCTCATCTACTTCCCTAATCATTGTCCCATCACCACCCATGGCTTAGCCACACCACTGTCTGGAATGAAACTCAACATGTACAGCCAGGTCCATTGTAAGGTGATCATACATTGAAATTTTAGGGGAAGCTTCAAGTAATGTCTGCTGCCAATATATAATTAGGAACTATCACTTTCACTCTGAAAAGTGATCCAGATTTAGCAAATAATATGGTATCTAATCATGGTGCACACTATTTTATTTTTTTATTTCTTCTACAGCTCTTTTGTGGGTATTCCTCCACTAAAGTCTAATTTCCTTAATTAAAGAGATGGTGATTTTGTTCACTTTATTAAACCTTATATATCTAGCAAATGCTCAAATTTTAATGGCCAATTTGTGTAAACAGTGAACAAAATATTAGTTCTGTATTTAGAGAAGAGATTTTTTTTAAAAAAACGTATTTCAGGAAAAAGAGGTGCTGTCTGAAATGCACTTTGAGAAAAGTTCAGAGATCACGAGTCTGAGTGATGGGGAGCTCAGAGAGGGCAAAGGAAAGACGAATTCAGGTAGAGAACACAGATATGAAACTACCCCACAACACCTAAAAATGTACATGTGCTCCCAATCTCATGAAGAGAAAATGAGATCTTTGTTGAGATTATAACCATACATATTCTATGAGCATTGAAGTCTCAATATTCCCTTGGTGGTCATTGTTCACCAAGGTATAGAACTTTGTTCACAATCTGGGTTTTTTTCCCCCTTCTTTCAATTGTTTTTGGATTAGGTCAACTCAGTCCATGTAGGGTGTCAGTTGTGAGTAATATTCTACAGAGCCATGGTTCTAAAAACACTTCATGTTACATATGACCATGGACACATGTCTTAACATCTGAGTCTCCCCCGCTTTGGATATCTGCAGTGTGTGGGAAACAACTGCACATTATCACTGTGAATAATGTGGGAAAGCAGAGGCTGGTACAAAGGTAGCCGCACAATTAGGTAGTTATTATCATCTACTTAAATTGAAGACATAAAACTTACTTCAATTTGTACAGCTTACGAGTAAAAAAAACTAATCTCAGATCCTTGTTTTAGTCTCCAGAGTCAATAAATCTACTTGTATTTTAATATATCCCTGCATTTTAAATGGGAATCTTTTCCTGCTTTTGCTTTATTAGTCCTAGCCATTTAAGTTTTTTTTAATAAAAACTATGCATGAATCCTTAATGTACTAAATATAGACAATAGAAGATAGGCTAATAAGAGATCTGTTTTAAAAATGTGAAACACACTTTTATTAATAATATAATTTAAAAATTTTACATATCCATCCCAATTTCCTTTCCCTTCCTCCCTCCTTTCTTCCCTCCCTCCCTCCCTCCCTCCCTCCCACTCCCTCCCATCCTCTCTCCCTCTTATCTTCTTTTGCCTGCAACATGCACCCTGGCCACCCTCCCTTCCCATCCCCCCAACCCCATTCCACTTGTAGGGCTATGCTATCCAGGTTAGGTCATAGAAATCTATCAAGTCATTTGAAGTAGGGACTAGGACTTCTCTCCTGTCTCCAGGTTAAGCGGGTATCCCTCCATGGGGGATGTGTCTGCAAGGTCCTTTTGTGCATCAGGAATACATCCTGGTTCCACTGTCTGAGGTCCCCCAGACTACTCAGTCCTTCTAGCTGAGACCCATATTCAGGGGGTCTGAGTCAGTCCAATGCTGGATTCCCAGCTATCAGTCTTGGGGGGGGGGCATTAGCTTCTCCTTGTTCAGGTCAGCTGTCTTTGTGTGTTTCTGCAACCTGGTCTTGTCCCCTCTCTCTGCATCTGGATTCTAGTTCGACTCAGTGTTTAGTTATGGATGTTTGCTTCTGGTAAAACACTCTTTTTACATTAGCAATTTCAGAAGCAGAATTAATAAAAATTCCAAAGTTTGTCAGAGAACACAAGATGATAAATTTAACAACAGCAATCAAAACGTAATCAAATCCAATTAAATTATGGGCAAATTTACCTGATATATCCTGAGGATGAAGTACAAATAGTCAGCAAGGGCACAAAACATGTTCTATGAAACTAGCCAAGACTGGGCATGGGGGTACGTGCCTGTAATTCCAGTAGGGGGATCAGAAGTTTCAGATTTGAGTCTGAGACTAAGCTGAGATACTCTCTCTCTCTCTCTCTCTCTCTCTCTCTCTCTCTCTCTCTCTCTCTCTCTCTCATTTATGTCATCCTGTCATCTCAATGATCACAGCTTACTCAGGACACTGAGGAAGAAAGATGATTTGGGATCACAATATAAAGACAAGCCTGTGAAATACAGTGAGACCTTTTTTCAAAAAATTGTGATTTACATGTGTTAATAAATTTAATTATAATACTCATATTGTTTAGGAATCTCTGATATAGATTAAGCTACTTCTTAGGTTTTGGCTAAGATTTTTCAAGGCACCTCCACTAACACATGGTTACAATCTCCAACTGATTTTCAACTCACAGGTTTAAAGATACATGGTTGCTTTCTAAAATTATTCTTTTCTTTTGTTGATTTCTCAAGCTATTTTCTTCTTACCTCATTCTGAATACTGTCACTTACTAATCAAGTCAATAAAAATAACTTTCTCTGTCATTTACTAATACCTCTGCCTCATGTTTTAAGAAGATATTTATGTTTCCTTGCTCATATTCTTATGTGGACTTTTGGTTGCTACATAGTTATGATATATATGAGTTACAAACATTCTAATGAAGTTGTTAGACATTCATGTTACTCTTTCATAGTCATTCTGCATAGTCTCCCCCCAAGTAGATGACTAGTATTTACAAATGATATGGAAATCAGACTTCCTGAGGATATCACTATGAGGATTATTACACACTGTGTAGTAATATAAAAAGTTGCCATCTTAAATGATAACTTCTGTTTAATCCCAAAATGCCTCATAAATAAAATGTGAAACACACTTCCAAATTTTATGAAAAATCCTTTGGGAATATTATGGGAAATATCTAGTTCACATTTTACTTTATCTTTACAACTATTTACAAGTTTACTATATTGGCTTACATATTTCTACTCTAATCTAGACTTTCCATAACAGTTGACCTGAGCTAGTAGGAGCTTACTGACTCAGGACTGACAGCTGGAGAGCCTGCATGGGACCAAACTAAGCATCCTGAATGCAGAAATACATTGCAGTCCCAACTTTCCTCCTGCCTTGTTAATGACATACTTATTCACAGTGGGAAACAGAGAGAGAGAGAGAGAGAGAGAGAGAGAGAGAGAGAGAGAGTAAATTTGAACTTGAAATGAATCAACATAGCAAAATGTACCTCCTGGAAACCTGGCACTAGAGAAATTTCCAAGAATACTCAAGGATGACCCCTGATAAGACTCTAAGAAATAGTGAAGAGGGTGTCTGAACTGGCTTTCCCCTGTAAATAGATTGAGGTCTACCTTAATTGTCATCATAGACCTTCACCCAGCAATTTATGGAAGCAGATGTAGAGATCTACAACTAACCACTGGGCCTAGCTCCTGCAGTCCAGTTGAAGAGAGGGGGGAGAAACAATATGAGCAAAGGGGTCAAGACCTTGGTGGGGAAATGCACTGAAGCAGCTGACCCAAGCAAGCCAGACCTCACTGACTCTGGACAGCCAGGAATACCTGTAGAGAACCGAGCTAGTCTTCCTTAATGCAGGTGCCAGTGGTGTGGCTTGAGCAGTTTTGGGAGCTGCAGGCAGTGAGACCAGGATCTATCTTTAGAGCATGAACTGCCTTTTTGGAACCCATTCCCAATGGAGAGAGACCTAGATCAGCCTAGATCTAGGGGGAAGTGCCTTGGCCCTGCCTCAAAGTAGTGATGGGATAGACTTCATTGACTCTCACTCCATGCAGAAGGCCTTACCCTCTGAGAAGCAGATGTGAGGTGGGGAATGTGGAGGAGCCAAAGGAGGAGAGGAAGGGGACTGGGATTGGTATGTTAAAAAAATAAAAGATAAATTGTTTTCTTTTTTAATTAGAGTTCAGTGTTCACAATTTTCATTAAATTATTTTGAATTTTGTTCACCAATTTATTTTTTATGCTCTTGCTATTGTGGCAATATCCTAAAGAGTCTGAAGTATCCAGGAACTGAATGGGATTATAATACTACATACAATTACTTTACCTCCTTGATCATAGTTACTTCATTTGTAAATTAAGGCCATGGCAGTCCTCTATTTCCATGATATGATTAGTAAACTAAATAATTTAAATGAAGTTCTCAACAAGTCATCAGTCAGTAACTATGAGGATTGTTATAAGACAGCAAAAAAAAAAAAAATCACTGCAAACAGAGAATCTCTCAGTTTCAGGAAAACATTTGACAGACCCTCATATTATTCCTTGTGGACAGGATGAAATGTGAGCTGCATGAGAGAATAATTATGTGAATCAATGCTGTTTGAGCAACTGCAGCCCCAAAGTATTGACAAATGGATCTTACCATTGTGAAGGAGATAAGCTGCAGGCGTCTACCCTTGTGCCTTTCCTGTTCGATAGTTTTATCAATGACATTGAGAATGCTGTAAAATAACTAATTTAAAAATAACTTGAAGTACAGGAAAACAGCTAGCTCATGAAATGGCAAAAAATACATTCATATAGTCTCAATAATAGATAAACAATTAAATGTAGGAGTGGGAAATCAAATAAAGCTAATGAAATATTTGTATTTAAAAGGTGAATGTGTACATATTCCATGTGAGAGAAACCTAAAAGAAGAACAATTCTGGTGGAAGATATTTATAGATTATATTTGTTTGAAATTTGAACTGAAGTAACGGACAATAACAAAATAACCAAAATATACCAACATTCAAACAAAATCCAAGATAGGTACTACTCAGCAATCGGCTCCATGATGAGTTTTGAAACAAGAACAATTTTAAAAACAATTACTCTAAAGTAGTTAGTGAAAATTTAAGTTAGACTTTTTCATTGACATAATGTTAATAATATACACATCTAGAGCCAAAATCATATCACTGTATCAATGATTCTTAAGTTTGTTACACACTGGAGTCACATCTGAAACTACCTAAGCAGTTGCTTCCTGATGGGGAAACAGTGATGAGCATACCAGTCTCATAGCAGAGGGCAGATGGCAATGTTTAATCAGCATAAATGAGGTGGTCTCTATTTAGACAAAGGTCAAGTAGCAACCAGGATGCCAGGTCCATTAAGAGCTATGACAGCACACAGAGCACAGAATTCTGAAGCAAAACAAATGAGCAGCCAACTAGGGAATTCTCGATCTATGCAACCAAAGGAAAACAAGAACAAACATTCAGAGCCCTAGTATGTCAAAAGTCTAACTGCTTAAGAACTGCCAATTTTATACCTGAGCCTCACTTGCTGAATGACAATCCTGTTATCACATATAAAAGACCCTACAACAACATATTAAGTTTGTATGGTTACAATTCTCCCAGTTTTACCAAAAAGGGCATCATGCTCATTCAGAACAGAAAATGCTCAGGTATTTCCAACAACATAACAGATAAAGTTTGATAGTTGAATACTGCTACTATGACTACCTCACTAGAAAGTATGGAATAAGAGAATGAATCCCTTTCTCTCTAAGTTGCTTTTGCTCATTGTTTTCCACCAAAGCAGTAGTAACCCTTGTTACGGCAGGTTTCCCTTTTTGGCTGCTGCTGGTTCTGCCGCCATGGTCCCACAACCACATGTGCCCCAAATAACACTCAGAGACTCTGTATTTGATACAATCCTGTTGGCCAGTTACCATTATTGTTAATGGGCTAGCTCTGCCTTAATCATTAACCCATTTTTTCTTATCTAAGTATTTCCACGTGGTCGTCTTATCGGGGAGCCGCGCGGCAGGCTTCCTGCTTCTTCCCGGGCTACATCTCGACTCCACCCTACTACTTCCTCTTTCCTCCTTCTGGGCGCCTAGCCCCGCCTATCTTGTTTCCTATTGGCCACAGGGCTTTATTAACCAGTATGAGAAACATATATACAGAATAACATCTCCCATCAAACCCTGACTAAGACACAGAATATAGTCCATTCCTGAAATTTTTGAGCCAACATCAGCATTTGAGAATTAAGATATTTTCTGATATCATATCCCATATAACATTACAGCCCATTAGACAATACACAAGAAGGTGAACAGCAGGCACACAGAGACTGCTAATCAAGTGAAAAGCACATTTGAAAACACAGGGCAGGGCCAGCCATGGGAGGTATCATGCATTCTCAAATGTATTTTGCACACTAAATGGACTATTATTGTTGTTGCCTTTTGCTGTTTTTGCTATTTTTGTGTTAAGTATGAGTCCCCAAGGTGTGGAAGTAAATAAAGTCTCCCTTACCCTCAAGCTCAATGACCACTCAGGGTGGTCATCGGGACTCAGGTATGAATACCTAAGGTCACACTCTCTTCCCCTCCTTTCTTTTCTTTCTCAAAGCCTGGAACTATCCCTGGGCTCATTTGAATTAGAATGGTGTCCAGTGCTAAATTTCATTAATGGAGAGCTTGTTTTGCATCAGTAACTTAGTAACAGGAAGCCTGAATTCTTTCTTAAGGCACTATCACCCTGGACCTAAAATATGAGCAATCATATTGTGCCATGACTATTATCTCTCTGAATTATACTCGTCTATTCATTTTTATCTCTCCCAGTTGAATAAAGACCCCTTGGTGGTAGAGATAATATATTCAGGGATACACTGTACATATTATTTTGCACACAAAGGGCTCCCTAAATACCTATTACTGGAAATAATACATTGAGTTAGCTTTCCGTCATTCTGAGAATATAGCTGAGATGATCATGGTAGTCAGAGAGGCAAGAGTTATTTAGACACATAGTTTCAGAAGTGTTAGTAAATGCTGCCTATGGGCACATTGTGAAGCAGTGTACTGTGGCAGGACGAACACTGTGGACTAAAGTTCTTTTCCTTGCAGTGGATAGAAAACAGAGGGAAAATGAAGGGCTCCAGTCCCGCAGCCTCCCAAGAGCCAGATACTGATAACTAACCCTTCCACATATGGGGGTTTGGAGGATGTTAACCTGGACATCTCCTTCCTGGGAACTAGCTGTCAAGGGAGCCATATAGTAAGTAGCAAAGGAAGAAAGGCAATCAGTACTCCTGCTCATCTGTTATTCTCTATGAATCACACAAAGAAAAGCCTGGTAAGATAGTCCTCAAGGCAAAGTGGTGGAACTCACATCCTGGGGGCAACAAATTGTCATATTAGAGTACTTAAGGCCTGCTCAAACAGGAGGAGGTTCGTGTCTGCTGCTGTAAAGTTAGCCAACTCCCCATGGATAGTAAAACCATGGGACCTAAAGAATCTAATACAACCATTCTCCTAAACCACTATCACTTCTAATTGCATTCTAAATACTTATCATTTGTTTCCACAAATGAATGTAGTTCTGGCCAGTCATTAAATAAGCTTCTTTTTGAAGCTGGTTGGGGCCATTGGAGAAAGCCACAACTGGTTCAAATGCAGAGAATAACTGACTGTGGTGAGCCCACCACCAGTTGAAAGTTGATAATGCACTCTCTGTGCCTAAAGCTCCGAGAAAAAGGTAGAATGGGGGTAAGGGGTTTGGGAGACTGTGGTGAGAGAGCACTAAGACATTAAGACATTTGCTACAGATAGTACTTGAGAGAGAAGAGAGAGACAGAGAGAGAGACGAGAGAGAGAGAGAGAGAGAGAGAGAGAGAGAGAGAGAGAGAACACAAAGTCACAAAGTGAAGGGAGGTGTGGGTAGATCTGGGAGAAGTTAGGGGAAGAAGTACAGAGGGGGTATGACCAAAATCCATAGTATGAAATTCTTTACAAATTGATAAAAATATTATATTTAAAAATAATTAAAAGCAAAATAGATTAGAATGTGGATTCTGGGGAACTCAATTTATAATAAAAAAATTAAATATTTAGGTAAATGTCCATCCCCCAACACAAGAGAACACTAGAAAACTATGTAAAACATGTTTCTCAAGAAGCATAAGAAATGTCTGTTATACTCATCAATTTATTTGTAAGCAAGATACAGTTAAATAAAAGAAGTTATTCCCCAGTGAAGGAGAAGAGGGATATAAGATAATAATAATAATAATGGACATCTCTGCATTGCTGAGTTAAGAGACATCCTCATTAAAACACAATTTCTAAAATACTCATAACAAAAAAATTCCTTTGTACTCTAAAATTGGGGTTCCTTATCAGTTTACTAATGAAAAAATTCTTCCACGGTATTCCTTCTACTGTACAATAATGTATTTATATTGTCAATGGATAAATACTTCATGCACATGGTATTGTACCCAGAGTGGCAAGAAGAGAATAGAGGAAAAGTTAAAAATATATATCACTAAGCATTAATGAAAGTAACACTGAGATTACCCTATCATCCTCTACTTCAGTTCAAGGTCACCTGAAATTGCATGAACATTGCATTTCCTGGATGAAAAAAAAAATGATGGAAAGAAATGAATAGAAAATAAAATGAATGGAAATCTTGGGAAGAAGCAAACAGGCTTAAAGCCACTTTCAGATATCTGATGTTTTCTGAAGCCTAGCAGATAGATCCTTCTTCGGGAACCAACCCATTAAATGAGCTTCAACTCCCTCTCAAGAAGTGTCCAGTAGGTGTGTTCATGCCATCGAAACCCTCACACTTCACAGGAAAAGTGAAAGCAGATGAATGGCTGCCTGTATTCAGTAAGGTTAAACATATTCTCAACTTTGATGCTTGGATTCAGGCTACAGCATGAGAGGGGCTATTTCTCAACACACAAGTCCAATCCCATTTTAAAAGATGTCAACACAACAAACATCTGTATACAACAAAAATATCTGAGCCGTCAGTCCCCAAATTGGTAATCATTTCTTGTGAGGGATAGGAGAGTTCAATATGCCAACAAAAATATAAAATCCTTTTAGAGGCTAAGTGCAGAGCCTGAACATTGTACAATATCCACAGTATGTGGTTAGAAGGAAATATTGGCCACACATTGCTCATCTACATTTATGAGTAGCTATTAGTGGCAATGTATCTGCAAATCTGAAATATAGAATATTTGTCATTCTTCAGCATATTTAAGGATTTACTGTTTGAGCTCTGTTTTAAATCTTCTCTGGAGCAACAAAATTAGTAAATGGCCCTCCCAGTTTGGGAACAGAGCAAACATATGCAGAAAGATTCCCCTCTGTCAAAAGAAAAGCCATCTTCAAGTGACTGCATCTTGTCCTTGCTTGTGCCCTGGCTCTGCAGCCTCTTAATCTCGATCACTGTCATTTAGAGAACATTTTGGTTGCTCACCAAAGGGACAGTAATCCATCTTTCAAGCCTCCCTACCTGTCCCTGACTAGGGTCTTGTCATCAGAATGTGGCTATTTGGAAGGTAGGGGCATTATTTTGAAGCCACTTTTCACCACTAATAAAGGAATCTTCTTTGTCACTGAAGAATGTACACATTACAGCCTGCACCTGAGTCCTGTCTAAACTCTATGAGCTGTTTCCTCTGAGAAAAAGTCTATGTACCCCTCAGATGCAGGGGTACATAGATTTTTGTATTTAAAAAGAAATCTGTAGGTCGTTACAGGTCTAATCCACCTTGTCATTTAATTATACCATGATTAGTTCCCTTCCCAGTGCTTAAATCAGTTTTTTATCCTTGTTTCCAAGTCTCCAGTTCACTGCCAACAATCTTCGTATTGCTGATTAGGAAGAGTGTGTGAACACAAGCCTTCCTTCTACCTGCTAATGGTGACGCTCAGGGCTTCACATGTGAAGATGGTGTGCAGCTGTGTGATACTCTTTTCACTCTTGCTTAACCGTTGAGAAAGCTATTGGAAGTCAAAAAAATATTAAGACTTCACTGCTATGAACATTGGTAAAATTATTCTATTGTCCAGTTTCTATTTGTTGAACAGGCACTTCTTAGAGTTCTAAGACATGTTAAAATATAAATCAAAACATTCCTAGCCACCTATCAATGTACTATGCAACTGAGTAATTCTGTCAATACTGTATACACTATGCATTCAATGCTAAACAAATATCAATATATTACCAAAGTAAGGCAATACATTTCAAATAGGGGATCAATTGGAAAAGTAACTATTACAGTTTACTCTGAACAACATATGTTAGAAATGTTTTTAAATGCTTTGTTTGTATTTTATCACCAGAGGAAACTGCTAATGTATTATAATCATTGCCATAAAATGCCCTTCTCTGATAATGAGATTAATGACTGCCTTATATTTCATCCTAGAGCATCCATCAGTAGCTAATGGAAGCAGAAGTAGACACAACTAATCATTGAGCTGAACTCCTGGAATCCAGTTGCAGAGAGGGAGGAGTGATGAGCTAAGGGGTCAAGATTAGGCTGGAGAAACCCACAGAAATAGCTGATCTGAACAAGCGGAAGCCAAAGGACCCCAGGTTGATAGCTGGGAAACCAGCATAGGACCGACTCAGACCCCTTGAATCTAGGTGTCAGTTAGGAGGCCTGGGCAGTCTATGGGGCCTCTGGAAGTGGATCAGATTTTATCCCTAGTGTATGAATGGACTTTGGGAGCCCACATAGATGGATGCTCTCTCAGCCTAGACACATGGGGGAGGGTCTAGACTCTACTCCAAATGATATGACAGACTTTGAAGATGCCCTGTGGAAGGCCTCAACATCCCTGGGAAGCAGAAAGGGGATGGAATAGGGGTTAGTGGAGGGGGGGGACAGGGGAAGAAGGGAGGGAAAGGGAACTGGGATTGACATGTGGAAAGAAACCTTGTTTATAATTTAATTAAAAAACATTTTTTAAAATGCTGAAAAGAATTTAATACATGTCCTTTAATACATGGTAAATTTCCCATCGTTACTAAGTACATAAACTGTAACTGACATTCAGGTTTTTCTGGTGTGAGAGTATAAAGATGACATTCTTCCTGGACCTATCACCTCTTCAACAGTTTCCTTAACTCCTTCTCTCCAACCTACCTTCAATCCCTTCTCCTTATACTTTCTTTTTACCCTACACATGTTCTGTTAAACTGCTTACTAAAGGACAGTCAATACAAAACAATATACCAGTGTTCCAGTGTCTGTGATGGGCTCCATTCTAATCAAGTCCTTGTGTCTTAAAGTTCTAGTAATTCAAAAAGAATGTCTGCCATGTCTGCCTGTAATTTCTCTTTATAAATGGGCAACGCTGCACACTGATTGGTGTATGTTCCCACATAATCACATAGCTCATCATTGACATTCAATGTCACTGCTCTGCATCTCTAGAGAATATGGTAATACATAATGCTAATTCAGAAAAAGATCAAAATTAAATTTCAAAGTATGGTTTCCATGTCTGCAGCTTTATACTATTGGGAAATCAAAACTTTTAGTCAATGTATCATGAATTAGGTGCCACTTATATATACATTATTAAATATTCATGCTTACCATAACATTTATCAAAAAAAATGTTCCCATGCAATTAAAATTCCCTTGTGTCCTTCTCTAGAGCATTTTCCCCAATTACCAGTAATGTCTAAAACTGATTTTTATAGTCCCTATCTCTGAATATTTATAAACATATTTATAAATATATCTTTTTCCTATTTTAGTAGTTGAGAATTACACACAATGCATTTTGAAAATATTCTCAGACAATACAAGGTACTATTTTGTATGTATTCACTTTCTAAGAGTGATATTTTAATTTGTATGTGTATTTTTCAATATTTATTTAGCTCTTACTTATATGTGAATTTTATAAAATATCTAATTACATGAATATCTCTAAACCATGTATTCCTCTGTGTATGTACACGTAGACAGTTTCTCCTTTCTATACTACAAACAATGCTAATGTAAGCACCCTTGTACCTATTCCCAATAACAGACTTGCTGAATTATGGCATCAACACATTACCTCCTTCCTTATATTAGCCAGGTTGCTCTCAAAAGCATGGAAATAATTTATACTTTTGGGAAAGCATAGGAATTTGAATTGTTTCTCATGTCTGTGAAGTACATAGTAATGTTCTAACTAAATGTTTATCAATTATTAACCTGGTGAGCAAGGAATGGCATTGCATTAACTTTTCCTGGGGAGAAATGAGCAAATATCTACACATCTTTAACAAAGCACAAATAAAAGTTCAAACTAGATGATTCCACCCCAGCCCATATTGGTGAATCAAGGAGTTAACTGGGCTCACTTGGAGGAGCCTGAGTAAGAGGCTAGTTACAAGAACTTCCCTCTGTGACCCCTAAACAGCTGCATCCAGAGAAAGCTTCACCTCAGCATGGATGATTACTTCCCCTTTGCTTCATAGATGTTGTCTTCTCTGACAGCTATGCTTGCTTTCTATGTATACCTGAGCAATTCCAGATATCATGTATAGTTGAAACAGATTGCACACAGCTGAAAGGGATGGGCAAGAGAGTGCCTGGCACCACCAGAATGTGAGGATCTAATGACCCACTCCAAGGTCCTCCTTCTCAAAAGATAATGTCAATAGACTAGACCTCAACCCTACTGAGGTCTCAGAGGATACATTTAGCTGTTCTGATTGAGATGGCAATGGCTTTTATGTTCAGTAGACAACATTCCACAATAAGAGTGTTTCTAAATAGTGATATATTGTACTTCCTCAATCATTAGTGAATCTGAACAAATAATTTATTTCATTTATATTTCTTAATCTATGAATGTATTACAGTTGTTTGTCTGTAATATATAGTTTATATATAGTACATATATATATATATATATATATATATATATATATATAATACTATATAGTACGGTTTCTATCACCATACTATATAGGCTAGCTTCAATATATTTTCTTGTGCCCACATCCTATCTCTCCCTAAAGCTGGGATAAAAGGCAAAAAATACTGCATGGGGATCTACTGTCCATTTTTAAATGTGATTGTTTGCGGTAACCCACACCTGTCAGTGGATGTTTTATTTGCCAGCCTATAGCTTCTTGGACAAGTAAAGATGGTTCATGGCTACAGCAAGTCATGTCTCCAATTCAGCCACACAATCACACAGATAGCAATGAACTCCATGCAATGTTCTGTACTATCAATGTTGTTAGCTTATTGGGTTCCATGGTTTCTACATGCCATCGTGTTTACAAAATAACTATCTGTTGGATACATGGTAAAAACAACTACAGGCTAAAGTGTTTGATTATATTTATGATAGGTTAAGCAGAGCTATGATATTTAGTAGGCTAGATATTAAATGAGTTTTTGACTTCTAATATTTTCAACCTACAATAGTTGGATTGGGCCATAATCCCTTGATAAGTACAGGAGACTCTTCAATATCAAATGTCCTCACAGTAATCTATCAGTACTTTTGGCACTGATATTATAGTTGCCTACCTTCTCATTTTCTCAGAATTTTCTTTCTTTTTACTATGTTGCCTTTTTCTTTATATATTTGGTGTTTTATGATGGGAGAATTTTTAACCACAGTTACTGAGTTAATATACCTATAATCCCAATTTCACAAACTTGCACATAGGAGAGAAACTGAGTTAACAGAGGAAAGTTCAGGATTCAAGATCCAAAGATAAGAGAATAACTGATTATGTAACAGAATTTTTAAAAAAAGGACAAGAATAATTTGGGTTTTAAACTAATAAAACATATTTGATTTTAAATTTGAGGAAAACATTAAAGCAAATTGGAAGTAATTTTACTTCTGTTTTTGAATTTAAAAAATTGTTTCTAAAAGAAAATAAACAGTATATTTCCATAGGGGAATTCTCTTTCAAAAAAATTAATAAATGTTAATATGTCTGCCCTTCATTATTTTAAGATATTTCAACATTTTGCCACCATTAAAGATGACAATAAATTTTCCTGTTTACAGTAACAAAAACAACAGCTGTATATCATTCTTCTTAGTGAAAACACAGGTATTTTGGTCAAACAAGTTTTAGTCACAAACAGATGACAAGATGAAAGCTTCTGACAGCGAGTGATTGACAAGAGGAGCCTTAGTGATCTGGCAATAATTTGCTATTCTAAATGACTTCTGCTACCCATCTTAGTATCACATCGAATTACTTCTTCAGTAGATGTGGTTTCTGGTTTTGTTGCCTGTTAAGGCAAATCAGAAGTCATTAAAGCATCCTGGCTTCTAATTCTGTAAAGGTCCAAACTTCAAGGTAATATCCTCTTTCTTTTATCTGATTGGAAAGTAAATCTGTCTATACACACACACTCGCATGCATGTGCATGTGCTCGCACATGCGCACGTGCGTGCACACGCGCACACACACACACACACACACACACACACACACACACACACAAAACCGTTTTCTGTTTCTGTAGCATAAGAAAAGGGGAAATGAAATGTTAAACACCTTAGCCAGTGTGATTTGGCCTTTAATATCTAGTAGCATGCTAAACTGAAAATCTAATGGGCCTAGACATTTGCATTCTTAATTCTACCACCCACTACCCAGTTCACCTAGAAAACATTAACCTGTTTCAATCTGAAGTTCTTTGATTAAAAATCCTTTTTAAGGCGTAATATCTAACTTGTGTAACAGCATGAAAGCTATGTAAGATACAGCACCTGTTCCATGGCCTCTCATCAATTCCCTTTTTCTATAGAGAATCTGTGTGCAGGGAAAAGTGGAGATATTGTGCATACACAGGTATACACTTATGTACATTCATTCTCTTAGAACACACTTTCACAAAAAAATGGTTTATTAAATGCAGTGACATGAGACCCTGGATGAATAAACAGCTGAACTGAAACAGCAATGAATCCAAAGCATTCTTTGTGCAGAGATGCTTAGCCTGTTGCAAAGCATAACACAGTAACCAAAATTGCTACCTTTAGTTATAATGAAAACTAGAGTGAGTTGTGTTAATTTAGTAATGGTGATGTCAACTTAGGGGAGAAACTAGATTTTAAAAGAAAAGGATTAAAGGAAGGAGACAATAAAAAGAATATTCACTATCTGTGCAAAATGAAGATGACCTAAATCACATCAGAGATGCAGGTTGTGACTGGGGGTTATGCTGTATTTCAACTGCTATAGTCTCTGAGGTCCACCAGGTCTAGATACTTACCTTTCACAATGCCTGACAGTGATGTTAGCTGAAGGCTCTTTCACATACAGAAGCATGCATTTCAAAAGCTTATCTGATGAAAATATGCATTCATTACTGTGATTTGTCATGATTTCAACAGGATTACAGAGAACAAAGTGTATCTATATCTTCCTTTTTGAGATTATGTACAAGAACTTTCTTGGGTCACAGGTGCAATAGCACACAAGCGACAAGTACATACCAAAATAAGCAAGTGGGTTGAATATATGACACTTCTACAGAAAAGCATTTTATGCAGTCTCTTAAAGTCCTATGCTACCCAAGCACAGCTCACATATAGATGCAAAGTGGTAGAGAACAAACAGATTTGAGTCTACTTGGTACATACAGATTGAGGTAGGATCAAGTTAGGCTCTCTTAGACTTCAGGCTTCAGGCTTCCCATCCTTTCCTTGCAACCACCTGTCCTCTTTTTTTTTTTTAATTGACACACACACACACACACACACACACACACACACACACACACACCATCCTTCTACAACCTAATTGCAAGGGAGTCTTCTTCTGAAACTGAAAGAAAGACATCCACTTTCTGGAGACACTTTGCTCCATCACCCACAGTTATTTGTGAATTATGTGCAATTTCTATTTCTTTAGGCAGTCCTTCTTTTCTGAAGATGGCTGTCATGACTCTCTATACATCATGCTTTCTGTTCTCTCAGTGCTACCAACATTGGAGCCGTTCTACTAAGAATCTTTCTGATGAGTCATGGCATATTCTCCACCACCACCCATGCTCCCACAAGAGGCATAGATTTTTTTTTTCATTCTTGATCTTCATAGTACATCAAAAATTTCTAGTGAGCCTGTGTTTGGGCCTCAGGTAAGCCATTGGCTTTTGGAAGCAAATATTTACAAATGGCTGGGATCATTTCTAAGAGAAGAAACTGGATCTGCCATTTTTTTATAAGTTATTTTTTCCCCAAGGAAAAAGAAAAGTATCTAGCCAAATTGAGCAATAGATTTCCCAAGCTTCCCTTGCTAAAATCTAGGGTGCCATATGAAAGCTAAGAATTTCTCAGTTATGAAGCATCTTTGACACCAGAGAAATTGGTTGTAGAAGCTCCTATCCATTTGGAAGGACATTAAGAAATATGTTTGTGAATATTCTAGCATTTAAGAAGTATATAGCTGCCCAGAATCCATTGCTTATGAATTTTACTTTTCATTTTAATCATACTTTCTTGGCAAACTTTGATTTTCACATCACCCAATACATGAAATTTTCAAGAGATTAAACTATAAATTATATTTCCTTAAGTTTCTGAAAGTAAAGAGGGAGAGCAGTAAGCCAACTGAGACACAGAAGTCTAGCAAAGTGAACACAGTATGTAGTCATCTCTCTCAGACCTGAGCATTTTCATTGACAGTTTACATATAGGCCATATCTTGGAATTTATTTCTGTCATCTGTTTAAAAAGAAACTAAAGTAGAAAAGCAACAAACTCATGCTTCTTTCATAAATTTATGTCAAAATTTACATATTGTTACTAGAATTACAGAGCAACTCCATGGAGCCAAGTAATTTTAAAATATCTTATGTAGTATGTCATAATTTTACACACTGAGATAACATGGACAATAAGACCTGAAACAAACACTTCAAATATAGACCCAATTTTTTTCTAGTGTTTTATTTTTTTCTATTTTACTTCCATTGTATTTATTTTACTGTTCTGTGGAGGTAAATGAAGTTGAAATGTCCTCATGTTGATAAACATAAATTTCACAAGTTTTACTTTCTCATCAAAGATAGTCTGCTGGCTAGTTTTGTATCAACTTGACAAATGCTAGAGTCATTTGGGAAAAGGAAACCATAATAAGAAAATGTTCCCACAAGATTGGACTGAGGGCAAGACTGTGAGGCATTTTCTTGATTGAAAGTTGGCATAGGAGGTTGTGGTGTAACCCTTTAGCCCCAGATATGCTAAGAAAGCAGGGTGAACAAGCCAAGAGGAACAAGCCAATACGCAGTATCCTCCGCAACCTCTGCTTCGGTTTTGACCTTCATTTTTCAAGTTTACGCTCCCACTGTGATAATTCTAGATGATTAACCACAAGTTCTAAGATGAACAAGAAGTTGCTTTTGGTCACAGTGTTTCATCACTAACTAAGACAGAAACTGATGTCATGATCATGGAATACTGGTATTACAAAACCTGACTGTGTTGTACAGAGATGTGTAGGAGTTCACAATTTTGGTTTAGAAAAGCTATTGGTTGTTTAGATTTAATAAACTACTGTGGGATCTTGGAAGATAATGCTAAGGCCAATGCATGTGATGGAGGACTGGCTTGTAATATTTAAGAGGGAAGTAAAGACTACATACCAGGACCATCTGAGTGATATATTGAATTGAGATTATATAGTCTTGGTCATCTGGAGCTGAAGAATTGGCTGTGATTAAACCAAAGACTAGAAACACAAAAGTGAAACATTTCTTTGCTGGGACAATCAATGCTGGTTAGCCAGAGCTGAGAAATTAGCAATGATTAAGAAGCCAGCATCACTGATGCATAACCTTCTGAAAATGTTCCCATGCCCATTATGGGTGGTTCAACCCCTACACAAGTAGACCCAGATGGTATGAGAAAACAAACAAGCAGTACATGAGGAACAAGGCAAAATGCAGCATTTCCTCCATGACCTCTGCTTTTTTTCCTGCCTCTAAGTTCTTGCCTTAAGTTCCTGCCCTGACTTCCCTGAATGAAGGACTAAAAGCTATAAGATGAAATAAACTCTAGCCTCCCCAAGTTACTTTTGGTCATTACTTTGGTGCTTCTTAATCACAGCAGCAAAAACCCTAACAAGGCAGGTATTCAATTTAATTATACATTACTCCATTTTGACCTAATTATTTATAGGATTATACATACAGAGACTAAATAGAAATCTACATTTAAAAGAAAAAAATACTTTCAACTCAAATACATCTAACATGGCTCCTTCTTGTTCCTCATTCAAGTGGAAATTATTTCAACATCACAGATTCAAACAACTAACAACCATGAACATTGTTCCATTGGTCCTCACTTTGTTGTCAGACAATCATAAATCCAGTCCCACAAATTTACGGCAGCTTCTACTTGAAAGTTCCTGTTTTTTTTTTTTTTTCAGCTTGTATTTAGAATAAATGAGGTCTAATAACAATATGCTGCTCTGCCTCTGTCTCTGTATCCCTCTCTGTGTGTCTGTCTGTCTCTCTCTCCCACCCTCTCTCTCTCTCTCTCTCTCCTTCTCTATCATTCTTTCTGAAATCTTGGAGACAATATGAGAAAGACAATGCATCTGTCTCCCAGGGCTGTTGGCCTCTCCTGCCTTTTCTCTTTTAATACCACATTATGAAAAAACGTCTTCCCTGCCCAGCCCTCAATTCTCTTTCTTCACTTCCTTCACTTTTTTTTTTAATCTTGTCTTTGTCTGAGTATCCATTCTTTCATTCAAAAAAAAATAAAAAAATAAAACAAAACAAAAACAAAAACAAAAAAAACAAAAAACCATGAGCTGAGCACAGCACATGGCTCTTGGGTGCTGAGATGGCAGCAGTGCATAACCACCCCAAGCTTTCACAGAGCTGTTGGTAGGAGACACTGTAAACACATGGGATCAGCTGACTTCCGCCAGAACCAGGAAGGAACTAAAGGCAGGGTTTCTAATGCAGACAGTTTGGTGGAGGTATGTCTGACAACATGTTATTCAGACAGATAAGAAGAAAAGTCAGAGACGGCCTTGGAATGAATTAGCAATAAGAATTCAAGATTTTCGCACAGAAGAAAATTCTAATTGTTGTTAGAGTAGAAATGAGTTGAGATGTTTCAAACTGCCAGGAAGAAAAGAGGTATGTGGTTCAATAGGCAGCTTCAAAAGAAAACAAACGCTGAGTCGTGAGGGAAAGTGTGAACTTGGCCAGGTGTGCTGTCTCACACCTGTAATCCCAGCACTCAGGTAAGCACTCAGGAAGCAGAGGTGCCTGGATTTCAGAGTGAGACCTGTTTAAAAAAAAAAAAAAAAAAAAAAAAGGACAAAATGTGTGAACTACTGTAAGACATTCAGATTTGTATTCCAGCAAATGTGAAGCTGGTGAAGATGTTCACGATCACAATAAAGCTGCTGTTTATTGTGCCTGTCTGCATAGCAGAGAGGCAGGGGAGCACCCAGTTTCTTTGAATAATAGTCACTGTTAGGATAAAGCTTGAGGGGGACCTTGGCGGAGTCCATGGCAGGCGAGGGTGACCGAGGTGGAGGGACAGGCATGCAGGGGCATAGCAGACAGAGCATAGTGAGAAGTTTTATTAGAAAGGGAAGGGAAGGGGGAAGGAAAGAGAAAGGAGGTAAAGAGACATAGAGACACACACAGAGAGGATAGAAGAAAAGACGGGGACCCAGGGGACTGGGACAGGGGAGAGTGTCAGTGGGCAGAGGTCTTTCTTTTAAAGGAGTCCTTTGCACCTGAGCTGACTAGGGTACTTCCTGAGTACATTCTGCCAGGCTACAGGGGCAGGCACCCATAATCCCTGAATCCTTACCGTCATAGTCTAAACCAATACGAACAACGTTCATTAAAACGGAAGCTTTCAACTGGCTTTTGTTTGTTTTATCATTATCATTGCCTGGTTTTTAATCCTTTCTAAATATTAGACTGATGATTAATCTGTTGTGTTCAATAAGACAACCCTGTGAGTGTGATGGTTTTTTGTTTGTTTTTGTTTTTTTCCATGACAAGGACCCCAGAAGTGTAAATGAATAAGTTATCCTTCCTGGGTCAGATACAAGGATGCAAGCACATGGATCATCGAAGTCTTATCTGCAAAGCTGCCTGTTTAGAGTAACATCAGCAAGTGAGCGTGACATGTCCATAGCCCATGTTTTTATAGAGTACAGCAAACGTGCTGGCTGAAAGGAAGGCTCTGTGGTAAGAGTGTTCCCTTCTGCTATTTGGTTCCCAACATCCATGTGGGAAGGCTCACAATGACCTGTGATGGATGCCTTCTTCTGGCCTCTACATACATACATACATACATACATACATACATACATACATACATACATGTATGTATGTATAACAAAAGAATGTCAAATAGCTTCTTCCTTAGGGGTGGAGCCTGTGTTTACCTTCTTTCTCAAACAAAGTTAGTGTTATTTCTGTTCTTTTACTTTTTCATATTTCTTTGGGCATTTTTGTTTTGATTTGTTTTATTGGTCTTTTGTTTGCATATTTTGGTTTCAGAATTTGTGTTCCTGTTTTCCTCTTTATATGTGAATTTTGGGTTCTGTTGGTTTTTGTTTTTGTTTTTAAAGACAAAAAGAAAGGCCATGGAGTTAGGTATGTAGAGTGGTTGGGAGAATGTAGTAGGAGTTCACAAAGGATATACTGTATGAAAACATTTTTTTTAACTAAAAATTTCTACCAGGTTTGCCTCTGTAAAAAACTAGTGTGGGTAGAGCAGCCTGTAACACTGCCCAGTTAATTTGGTGAGGTTTGACATAGGAGCGGAAGTTAGGACATAGAGTAAGGAAATGGGTGCTGTGAACTTAATGAACACCTTGGACTGTTCCAGTCTATACCAAAGGGACCTTCAGCTTTACTTTTCTGCTGTTAACTCTGAAGAATTTATTCACTCATTATCTTTAAATAAATCAAAATACAGCCCATTAGATGTAAGACTTAAAATATAGGAAGACCTAAGGGACCAGGTGTCTAAATGTAAATGAAAACAAAATCACCTTGCTCTTAAAAGTGATAGAATTACAGAAAACCAGTGTGGTTACTTCAGACCTTCTGCACATGTTATGCTCATTGTAACTTTGTTAAAATGCTGCAAAACGATTAAAATAGCACACAGATATGTGGAAGGAGGTATGGCCTCCCCATATGTCATTTTCCTGCACTTTCCCTGACAATGAATGTCTAGGTAGCTTAGTGAGTCAGCATCTCCTATTAAAGTTGTTAATAGCCATCTGTGCCCTAAGGTCCATCGAAAATCTTGAGAATGAACCACTAGCTATAAATAAAGGTAAATATTCAAGAAGCATGCACATATGTATTTTTGTAAATATACACAACTAAAATATTATTGAAGTAATGTATTTATTTATTTGACATACAAAATAAAATCGTGAATTTAAATTGTCTATTTTTAATTTATTTTGTAAGACTTTTGAGTTACTATGCTGAGATGTTTTATTTTATTTTAATGTAGATTGTGTATATTTAACATTGTGGACAGGACTTCGTACTTACTATGGCACATGTGCAGAGGTCAGAAGAAAGCTTTGTGAGATTGCTTCATTTATTTATTTACTTTTGTTTTTCAGGACATGGCTTCTCTGGAGCTATAGAGCCTGTTATGGAACTTGCTCTGTACACCAGGCTGGCCTCAAATTCATAGGGATCCCCTGTCTCTGCCTCCATTCCACATAGAGGGATACTCCCTCAGCCTAGACACATAGGGGAGGGCCTAGGCCCTGCTCCAAATGATATGACAGACTTGGAAAATCCCCCATAAAGGCCTCACCCTCTCTGGGTAGTGGAAAGGGGATGGAATAAGGATTGGGAAGGGGATCGAGGAGGAGGGGAGGGTGAGGGAACTGGGATTGACATATAAAACAAGCTTGTTTCAAATTTAAATAAAAAATATTATCAAAAAATCCAGGTGTTATTCTCATAACCCCTAATACTTTGTAATTATAATCATATTTATATTAAGATAGGGACATTGCCCTAGTTAATCTAGCTGTATCTTTGTTATTTATTTTTGAGTTGGGGCTATGAAGATCTAGAGCTAAGATAATCATTTTTTGTCATTTGATAACAGTTACTTGATGTACCCCATGTGACAAGTGCCATGCTTCATGCCAGGACACAGTGTGAGGAGATCAAGCTCAATGGGTTTTTGAAAAAAAAAGCACAGAGTTTAGTAACTTGAGGATGCAAACAAACCAAAATCACATGGACAAACATCTACCAATTTCAGTAAGCATTCTTCATTAACATGTGTTCCTCAGATAGAATAAAGAGATGCAAACAAGGTCTAGTTGACATCTCAAGGCAGAGTGTCAGTTTGGAGGGAGAGCACCTATTGATCATAGCATCATAAGAGGCTGGGATGGTGGGCAGCTGCAGAGGGCATAAAAAAGAGGGTAAGCCTGCAAGTGTGCAGCTGAGTTGCTCCTCCTTCATTCTGCAGAGAGTGGCCTTTAATAAATTGGGCATTGGCATTTTTATACAATTTGCAAAAAAAAAAAAAAAAACCAAAAAACCATTAAATGTTTCTGTTTAAAATGTGTTTAAAAAGCAGTTGACTAAGTATTACAGTATTAATAATAAAAATATGTTCCACTTAAAAAATGAACTTAGTCATTTTCTTAATTTCATTCACACACAAGGAAAAGGGTCTGTTTGGTTTTGCATGAATGTTATACTTCAGTTACACACAAACATGTAATATGGACATGTTATTTTCTTTATCCTAGAATACAAATCACACACCTTTAAATTGAGCAGAAAATGTGAATTCTATCACCATCAGAAGTGTGAGATAAATATAGTTAGATATAATAGCCAGAAAATAAAAAAATGATTTTTTTTCATATTGTTAAGAAACACAAAGTATAGCACTTTAAATGAGAAAATACAGGACTTTCTGAAATCAGCTTAATGCCAGAAAATAGAAATCAGATGTGTTCACTTAGACATCATAGGACAATGGTGATCAGTCTTACTCTTTGCCCAAACTTTAAATAAAATAAACAGAACTTTAGAAGAGGAGCTTCTGGTCCTGGAATTCACAAAAATTCAATATTAGAGCTTTTCTGGTCTATGTGTAAACTAAACTCTTTCATTTGATCTTAACCTGTTTTATCTCCCAGTTGAAAAATATACATTAGAAAAAACAGAAACAAAACAAAACAAAATACAGTGCAGTGATAAGGCTAAATGCTAGGGAATGGCAGAAGACTGCAGAAGGGCAATTTGCTTAGGGGGAATGGGAGGGTTTTTCATTGCCCCAAAATAAAATCCATAATCAAAATTGGATAGATTACATACTTGCCACATTATTGTTACGAGTAGGTTTTCTCCTGCCACCAGTCTGGTCCCACCGTCACGCCAGCCCCCAATAACATGCAGAGACTCCGTATTTGATATATTTGATATAAGGCTGTTTGCCAGTTAATAGTTTCTTACTGGCTAGCTCTGTCTTAATTATTAACCCATTTCTACTAATCTAAGTATTTCCACGTGGCTCATCTTACTGGCCAAAGCGGCTGGTGTTCTACTTCTCTGGGCTTTCCATGTTGACTCCTCCTCACTACTTCCTCCTTCCTCCTAGTCTCCTAGCCCCGCTTACCTTGCTTTTCTATTGCAACAGTGCTTTATTCATTAACCAGTATGAGAAACATATTTACAGAATGACATCTCCCATCACATTATTTCTTTTTTTAATAAATTTTATTTATATTAGAAACAATCTTATTAATTCTAGTTCCCTCTCCATTTCACCCTCCCATGCCCCACAATGATCCCCCCATCCTACACCCCATTTACTCCCCAGGGAGAGTGAGGCTTTCAATGAGGAATTATCAAAGTCTGTCAAGTCATTTGGGCAGGGTCTAGGCCCTCTCCTATATATCTATGCTAAGAGAATATTCCTCTATAGGGAATGCTGCCATGTATAGCAAAGATACTGTCTGCAATGAATCTCTGTAAAGCATAATTTATTGCTTAAGCATAGGTTTATAAAAAATTGGAGATGGAAGAACTTAAAAGTTTATGTCATCTACATGTACATTGTAGTCTACAGAAGCTGTCTTATTATGACCCCTGAACACTTATCAAACACTCAATGTATGCTTCCCACATTCCCTCTGCCTTGGCTGAGCCTTGTAAAGAGTTCTAATGACTGGTGTATGAATGATAGTGGCCTCTTGCTCTCAAGTTGAGTTTCTAAGCTCTAATATGCCCTTCTCTTCTCTTCTCTTCTCTTCTCTTCTCTTCTCTTCTCTTCTATTTCTCTTCTCTTCTCTTCTCTTCTCTCTATGCTAGGAGAGTGGCTTCTCAAGCAGTCTGGGCCTCTGAGTGAGGAGACTGCCCACTCCTCACAATCTACAAAAAAGTCTTGGCTGACAAGCAAAGGATTATCTATCCTTTGAAATGCTGAGGTTCTGAGACTTGTCTGCTGTGGCAGCTAAATGTTTTACATAAAACACAGCATGAGATGTGCTTCTTATACAACAAAACACATAATATTTGATATTGACCTATTAGCATAAGGCAAAATAATAATATCAGAGGCAGAAAAGATAGATACAATTAGGAATATGCAATATATTTTCTGAGGTTGATAAAGTAAAAAAAACCATGTGCTCCCACACTTGTAGATTCAGGGGAGAAATCTCTGTTATTTTCTACTGGGTGTATCCGCTAATGTTTTCTGAGGCTATAATTAGCACAGGAAGAACTAGTCAGCTTGTAAGCAGAACTTTAGGTCTTCCATGATAATTTTAAGATTCTAAATGCTAGATACTAGCTCAAAATTGTCTTTGATAATCAAAAGCAAATACAGTTGATCTACTGGATAAATAAAGTTAGCAGAGGTCAGGTGGACACGTGGCTACCACATCTTGTCAGGAAGACTTGTGGGTTCCAAAATTTCAGAGAATGGTAGGGTTTAAATATATAGAGTATTGGCTAAACTCAGGGAAAAAATGTAATCAGTAAGTTGTGGCCCCAAGATAGCTGTTTATCTCCACTAAATGTAAAAAGATTTTAAAATTATCTGCCTACAGTCAAGGTCTAGTGTAATAGCTAAAATTTATAGAAGAAATAAGAAAGACTAACAAAATACAACTTATTTCAAAATAATTTATGATAATAAACTGAATATGTAAGTCAGCAATATTTATTCCCTCAACAACAACAAAAACACATTCATCAAATATCTCCTAGGAGCTTTTCTAGGCTCTTGAGATTAATTGGTGAACAACAAAAAAATGATCTACTTAGAGTAGAAGTCACAAATTAGAGCCATCATTTATTTTATCAGTGTCCTCCTACTTATAGGGAGCCTGTATTCCTGTGAAGGATCAGATTTCACAAGCCAGGACCTCCAGAGCGAAAGACATTCTGAGGACAAATAGCAGTGGACTTCCTCATTTTGCACCCTGACCTACAGAGATTCCTACTTCCTTGTAAGTACAACAAGCTCATTTCTGTATGGGGCCCTCAATGCCTTACTCCTTGCCAACATTAATACAGCAAAACTTGCTTGTAAATTGAACTGATTACAAAGACATACCTTGTATGCAGTTCTGAACTCTCAATGCCTATGAGCTAAGCAGAAAAGTTAAGTGTCTTCCATTCTCTTACTGAATGTTCCATTGTTGTGAAGAGACACTGTGACCATAGCAACTCTTATACAAAAACAAAAACATTTAATTGGGTCTTTGTTTACAGTTTCAGAGGTTTAGTCCATTATCATCATATAGGGAACATGGTGGCATGTAGACAGACAGGTGCTGGAGCTGAGATTTCTACATTCACAGCCACAGGCAGTAGGAAGAGAGAAACACTGAGTCTGGCTTGAACTTTTGAAACCTCAAAGGCTTCCTGCAGTGATACACTTCTTCCAACAAGGTCACAACTTCTAATTCTTTTCAAGTAGTGCCACAACTCGATGACTAAGCATTCAAATATACAAGCCTATGTGGGTTGTTCCTATTCACACCACGGTAGCCATATTTCTACATAAATTCATACAGGCAAATGATAGCCACACTGTCAACAAAGACAGCTATCATAGCTTAATAAGGATCAGGAAAAACAGATAGGCTGAATAGATGTTTATTCATTGAGAAATAACTTACAACAGATGAACACCAGCAGGTTCCTGGGCCCAAGGATGCCTCCAGATGCTCTCTGTCCCTGTCCTGAAAGCAAGAGAGCGCACTGGGGCTCCTTCCCCAGACCTAGTTCCATCAGGTCACCCCTTCCCCAGACCTAGTTCCCCCAGGTAATGTTTGTCCAATGGCGTGGTCAGTGCCACAGGTGCAGGCAAAGGACAAAGTGAATATCTCATTACAGACAGACAACTGGAGGCATAAAAGAGTGAGTCATAGCTTCTCAGTTCTTAAATTCCACAGGGAAGACCTGACTGGTTACTTCCTTACAACTCCAGGCCAGGTAAAGAGTTGCTATGATGCTTCTGGCTTTCCAGTTGTTCTTTCTTTGTAAGGAAACATCCTGGCTTGGAGCCCAAGAATTTCCTGTTTGCCTCCTGGCAATATGATATTGAATACCTACAAATTCTTATTTTTCTAGGCTTTCTCTGCCTATTTAAGATCAGGTTGTCTATGTCTCTGTATTTACATTTCTAAGGTCACATATAAAATAATTGTTATTTAAATGTTAAATTTTTAAAATTGTTTAAATTTATTTCTTGTGCATTATATATGATATGTTTTAATAATTTTCTTTCCCTTCCCCCAGTTTCACCCAGATCTACCCCACCTCATACCCACTCAAATTCATGTGTTTTCTCTCAAAAAAATTTTAAGAAAGAAAAAAAAAAGAACAGAAGGAACGAAGGAAGGAAGGAAAGAAGGAAGGAAGGAAGAAAGGAAGGAAGGAAAGAAGGAAAGAAGGAAGGAAGGAAGAAAGGAAGGAAGGAAAGAAGGAAGGAAGGAAGGAAGGAAGGAAAGAATGAAGAAAGGAAAGAAGGAAGGAAGGAAGGAAAAGCAGGGCCAAGCATGATGGCACATCCTTTGATCTCATCACCCAGGAGCAGAAGCAGGTATATCACTGTGAGTCCAAGGCAAACTTAGACTCTGTAACAAGTTCCAGGACAGCCAAATAAACAAAACAGAACAACAAAAAGGTACACACACGTGCGTGCGCGCGCGCGCATACACACACACACACACACACACACACACACACACACACACACACGTCTGATTTGTATTGACTGACTACTTCGGAGCATGGAGCTTTCCCTGGAGTGTGGTTGATATTCCCAGTGTTACCTCATTGAAGAAAATTGATTTATCCTTCTCCTAAGGGTGAAGATAAAAATCAAAATCATATAAATACTAATTATATTACTTAGTCTATTTTAATGTCAACTTCAGCTGTGAGAAAGGGTACAATTGATTAATGAAAGGCTCTCTGAGTTGCCATTCCATATCTTTCTGAGTGTTTAACACAAAAATTCATAAATACACATGTGCTTTAGTCTTTGAGTCATAATGCCTGTGATTAAGAGTATCACCATTTTGCAGGTCAAATATTAAGCAGTAGCTTCCAGGGAGGATTCTTTGTGTTCTTTCATAATGTGTTGGTCATACTGGAGTCAGGACTGTAGTGAGCCAAGGTCCTGACTGAGGCTATAAGATCTAACTTCATGGTAGACAACTCACACATTGGCAAGTTATAGATTATTGACAGGAAGCCTCAGCTCATTCTCATGTAACTCTCTCCATAAATGACCTGTATATTGCTATGACATGGCATCTAGCTTTCCCAAATGACCCCAAACACAAGATAGGAACTAAAATATTATGTTAGGTCTTGTCACTTTTATAATATCCTTTTGTAATGAGCTGCTTGTAATTTGTTATGAATGCTATGCCAGAAAATATTTGCAAGTTAATCTCTAATAAGACTCTGATAACCAATATATTTCAAGCACAATTCAGTAGCCAAAAAATCCCCAATAATAATCTGATTTTTTAATGGCTAAAATAGCTGGACACCAAAAAAATAAATACATACAAAGTACAAATAAGTATCTGAATTGTGTTCTATATCACCCTTATGAATAAAATGAAAACAAAAATAAGTAATAACATTCACCTACTAGATGATAATTGTCAATAAACAAGAAAAACATTAGAGATATCTGAGCTCCCTTGTTTGCTACCACATGGTTCATAATAACCAACATACACAGCAAACTAACTGTTTTGAACCTTGTATTATACTATTTTATATTTTCCAATGTTATATCTTTTAGCCAATCCATTTTAAATACTTTTTCAATATGTGTGAACACTGAGAAACACTGTAAGTATTACCTTTGCTTGGTACTGAGCTTATAAAATAATGCATTACAAATAGCTATGAAACTTGTATATGAATATTGACCTGTCCTTTTGTAAAACCACTCATCACTCAGCTTCATCTAAATACAGTAATCTCTTGTGTGGATAGAGCAATTTACTTTTTCTGTCTCTGGTCAGTGAATAGTTAGTTTAGATACACCTACATTTACAATCTCAAACAAGAGTACTTGAAATGTCCTAGAATTTTCCAGTAGTAAGTATGTTGAAACCATTGCTTATAGAATTAACAACAGCCAAAAGATAAACTTAGTCTACTTTGGTTTCTGTTGTGATAAACACGATGACCAAAGCAGCTTTACTTTGGCTTATGTAACGTCCGTCATGGAAGGAATCTCACTTATATACAGGGTTGTGTATAAGATCATCTCTAAGAAGCAGAAATCACACTGGTAGTTACTAGAGGTTGGGGTAGGGGAGATGCTTAGATGTATACATACATGAGGATATGAATTTTTACAATGAACAGGTTCAGTAGATGTACTGGACCCTGTAGTGACTATAATTAACAAAACATTAAGTATTGTGTTCATAAAAATAATTAAGAAAAAAGTATTCTCATAAAAATTAAGTATCTCATCATAAAACATATCAATAGTATATTAATTCATGTGATTTATCTACCAACAACATATGCATATATCAAAACATTATCCTGTATACCAATAAACATAAAATTTTGTCAGCTAAAAACACACTCAGGAAAAATAAATTTGACTACAGTAACAACAAAACCATCATTATTAAGCAAGTAGGAAATTTAAAATATGCACAAAATCTTTCAGTTCTCTACAAACCATCAGACTAATTGTGGTGGCAGTGAAAGTATCACCTAGTTTCCAAAGAAACATTACTATATAGTGATAAAATATTTAGAGAAGGGGAGGAGTATTGTGATTTAATAAGAATCAGGATAAACAATTAGGCCGAACAGAAGTTTATTAAGGGAGAAATAACTCACAACATAGGCAGATGCACGCGGCGGGTTCCAGCAGATCCTGAGCCTTCCAGCGTCCTCCACCCAAAAGGGGCGGCCCGACCCTCTCCCAACCTTTTCTCTCCGCTCCCATCCGGCCCTGTCTCCGCCCCAATAGGCATGGCCTAAGCCACAGGTGCTGACAAGGTGAATATCTCGCTACAATTCCCCTTTTAGTCTAAAGAAAAGATTTGGGTTTGATACAAAAATATACAAAACAGTGAATAACAAGTGTGCTCTAAGAAAAGGAAAATTGAGAACAAAACGACCTACATATCTAGTCCTAGGATGAAGACATAACGCAGTTTACAGTAGAGTTATCCTAAGCTAGAAAGCTTAAGCCTAGTACCTAATCTATCTAACTATGAAGAGAGAATAATAGTTGTGATGGTTTAATCTACAAACTCATCAAGACCTGAGAAGGAAAATAGCAATACTAGGATAGACAGGAAGTGCGGATGGGCAACTTCCAAAAGATGCCTCGAAGACAGAAACAGCAAGCTACCTGGACAGTCACCCAAGGTCTCAGAGCAATGTTGGTACAGCCAGTTTTGGCTAAGGCCAAGAGTACCTGACAGATCACAACAAAAGCAGGGAGGAAGAAAGGCTGTCTTACCCTGACTTGGCAAGGTTCAGCAGTCTTCTGTTTGTCTCCTGCAAGCACATAGGACCGCATGTCCAGATCAGTTGTCAAGGTAGGGGCAGTTCCTTGCCCAAGAGGCCATGGCCGAAGTGAGGGTGAACTCCAGAAGGAGCAACGACAGTGTCCAACATACTTTTGGGAAAGTGCATGGTGCTGTCAGGAGCAACAGTGTCTCATGTCAACGGAGTACTAATATTAAAACATTTAAATGCCGTGTTCTGCAGGTCTATGAAGTGATTGGAGATTAAGCATCTATTGCTGACTAATCTCATAGGCAAAGGAAACACGGGTGAGGATGATCTATAATACTCAGGAACTTAGCTAAAAACCTGATTAAAACTTCCTTGAGAAAAGCAAGGATACACACCTAAACAATATAATTATGCATATGTAAATTCCTAAAGTAGAGGTAGAGTAGAAATGTCTAGACAAGAGGGCAGCAAGATAAATATCCTAAACTGTATCAATATACAAAATGTCTTGAACTCAAACAAAGTATACATACATAGAATATAGGGAGAATAATGTGCATGAAACATAAATGGGAAGATTTCACACAATATGACAAAATATAATATACAATTCTTCCAGTATATAGATTACCACAGACAAGAATATATAACAGTGTAAGCTGAAATACTAATATCTCACTCTTACTAAACAATTCACAAGAAGGTAGGCCAATCTACCTATATCATACTGAACCATACCTTTCCCAACCATCCCAAGTAACTAAAACCAACCCTATGGAGATGAATATTATCCCTAAATTCCAAGAGTGGGGAGAGGGGCGTCGTTATCTTAAGATTACTTCCTGCTGAAATGGGACGATGATTGCTCCATGGGATCCGGTAGGGAGAAAATGTTTAGCAACCAAATTTTTCAACAGAATTGGCTGTGACATATGTAGGTATTCATAGTGTGGCAGAAAATGCTTGACTGAAGTTCTTTTTGGAACTCTGGCCAGGTTGTAATAAGAAGGTGCACCATTACAGCTAGCTAGTCAGGAGTTGTCATGAGCAAAGCAGTCCCAAACCGGTTAAAGGGTGAAGTTTGTAGTTCAGATGCATCAGGGTGAGTAGAATGGAAATTTCCATTTGGGGCCCCATCTTCCTTCCGGAGTGTTCAAGGATTGCTGTTGGGAACTGTTATTATTCCTTGTGGAAAACTTAAATATCAATATCAAAGTAAAATTTTCAAGTTTTACGGTATGCATTAGGGGAAAGGCAACAATAAGCATTAACATGTATAAGAGAAAATGAGGATTTCAGAGAGAAAAAGTGCATATAAACATATGAGTCCTTAGATTTTGTTTTCTTCTGCCTTACATCAATTGGCTTCTTGATATAAAGCAGAAACTGTGAATTCAATCTTAACAACATGCTTGAATTTAGAGAAGGAAAGCCAAATCCAACTCCAAAGCCAGCATTGATTTATATGAATCGGGACTACAGGAATACCAAATAGTGAAGAGAAATAGATTTCCATATAGAAACAGTTTATTAGACTTAAATATTTTTACCATAAATCAGATTACTCTTCATTAAATGATTCTTTCTGGAGAGCTGTCTTCTGTAGGTACCTACATGTTCCTTGTCTCTTGGTTGTTTGAAGATAGGTGTTCTCTGTTTTACTGTAAAGACAAGAAAAGAACACTTCCCCTACCTTTGAGAGGTCTCCACACATTTTGTGGGACCCAATTTGTTGAATGACTTGTCATTCCTCTTCAGTAAGATGTTTCTCTTGTTCAACTCGGATCTTGATCAACTTAGACGGTATCCATAGCTTTTCTTCTCCTGTAGATACAAATGCAAAACCCCTACCCCAACGTAACACATATCCTGGTTTCCATACTGAGGTCAATACATCCTTGAAGTACACCGGCTGATTTAGTTCAGAAGTTTTTTCTATTGTCCAGTGCCTTTCAGCAGCTGTTTGTCCTTTTTCATTAGCATTAAGAAAGTTTAATGTTAATAAAGCATTATGTAATCTGTGTTTGGGTGTCTTGGTTATTCCCACCTGTATATGGAGCATTTCCTTTAAGGTACGATTGGATCTCTCAATTACTGCTTGTCCTGTAGGATTGTGTGGTATACCAGTTATGTGCTTTATGTTATAATATTCAAAAAACTGTTTCAATTTGTTGGAAACATATGCCGGAGCATTGTCAGTTTTTATTTGTGCAGGTATGCCCATAATGGCCATTACCTCTAATAGGTGTGTAATAACAGACTCAGCCTTTTCAGAGCTCAGAGCAGTAGCCCATTGAAACCCTGAAAATGTATCTATAGTATGGTGCACATATTTTAATTTTCCAAATTCTACAAAGTGAAACACATCCATTTGCCATATTTCATTTCTTTTTATACCTTTAGGGTTACTGCCTGGTGGTAAAGGAGTTTGGTTATAGAATGAGCAGGTAGGACATTTCCTTATTATTTCCTTGGCTTGTTGCCAAGTGATAGAAAAGTCCTTTTTCAAACCTTTGCTGTTCACATGGTGTTTCTTATGAAACTCTGATGCTTCTAGCACACTTCCTATCAATAACCGATCAATTTCATCATTGCCTTGTGCTAGAGGACCTGGCAGACCCGTATGGGATCTAATATGTGTTATATACATAGGATGAATCCTCTTTCGGATAGTATCTTGTAACTGTATAAACAATGAAGTTAAGTCTGTACCATCAGGAATAAATTCTGCAGTCTCAATGTGTAAGACGACTCTTTCTGCATATTGAGAGTCAGTAACTATATTGAGAGGTTCTGTAAAATCCATAAGTACCATGAGAATGGCATACAATTCTGCCTTTTGTACAGAATTGTAAGGGCTTTGAACCACTTTACTTATTTTACCTGATTTATATCCTGCCTTACCTGATTTGTTTGCATCAGTGTAGAATGTATGAACTCCAGAGATAGGTGTTTTTCTTACAATGCGTGGAAGGATCCAAATCGTTTTCTTTACGAATTTTATCCTTTCAATTTTGGGATAATTGTTGCTAATCATTCCCAAAAAGTTACTGCATGCTCTCTGCCAATATTCATTATCTTTCCATAAGGAGGAAATTTCCTCATTAGTCAAAGGTACTATGATTTCTGCTGGGTCCCTTCCTGTCAGTTGACGAAGTCTTAATTTACCTTTTATAATCAGGTCAGAGATCTTTTCTATATATGTTTTTAGTTTTTTATTCTGTTTATGTGGTAGAAATATCCATTCTAATATGATATCTTCCCTCTGCATCAAAATCCCTGAAGGATATTCTCTAGATGGTAATATAACCAGAATGCAGTCTAATTTTGGATCCACACGGTCCACATGTGCTTCTAATATCCTCTTTTCTACCCATTCTAATTCCTTTTCAGCCTCAGCTGATAGTATTCGTGGACTATTCAAGTCTTTGTCCCCTTTTAGGGTCATTTTTAAGTTTTTCAAATCATGCCCTTCTACTCCAATAATGGTTTGTAGTTGAGAGGTCTCTCCTAGTAATTTTTAAAGATCATTAAGAGTCTGGTAACGATCTCTCCTAATCTGTACTTTTTGTGGTCTAATTTTCTGTAGACCTATTTTGTATCCTAAGTAGTTGATAGAATCTCCTTTTTGTATTTTTTCAGGAGCAATTTGTAATCCCCAACGAGGTAAAACTTCCTTTACTTTCTCAAACATTTTTTCTAATGTTTCTATTTTAGAATCAGCTAACAATATATCATCCATGTAATGATAAATTATGGATTGTGGAAACTGTTCATGAATTATTTCCAGTGGTTTTTGTACAAAATATTGGCATAGAGTGGGGCTATTTAGCATTCCCTGTGGCAAAACCTTCCATTGATATCTCTTCACCGGTTGAGAATTATTATAATTAGGTACCGTGAAGGCAAATTTCTCTTTATCTTGTTCCTGTAAAGGTATAGTGAAGAAGCAATCCTTTAAGTCAATAACTATAATAGGCCATTCCTTAGGTATCAAAGAAGGCAAGGGCATTCCAGGCTGTAGAGAACCCATTGGCTGAATAACTTTATTGATGGCTCTCAGGTCTGTAAGCATTCTCCATTTACCAGATTTCTTTTTGATAACAAATACAGGAGAATTCCAAGGGCTGGTTGATTCCTCAATATGTCCAGCATTTAGCTGTTCCTGTACCAGGTTTTCTAAAGCTTCTAACTTCTCAGAGGTCATAGGCCATTGCCCTACCCAGACAGGTTCCTCTGTTAACCATTTTAAGGGTAGGGCTTTTGGTTCCTCTGTTTGTTCAGCGCTTGCATTCTGTTTTTGTACAGTCTGGATATTTGGTGTCTGTCTTGAATAGTACTTTATAACACCCTTTCCACAATCATGAGGTCGTTTATGGTTCCTATCCATTATTGGAGGAATGTTAATCTGTGTATTCCATTGCTGTAATAGATCACGACCCCATAAATTTATTGCTATATCGGCCACATATGGTCTCAACCTTCCTCTCTGTCCTTCTGGTCCTACACATTCAATCCATCTCATGCTCTGTTTTACCTGAGACAGGGTTCCAATCCCTAAGAATTGAACATTTACCTCTTGCAGGGGCCATCTAGGAGGCCAGGATTTATCAGTTATGATAGTTACATCAGCTCCCGTGTCCAGTAAACCTTCAAACAGTCTGTTATTCATTTTAACTATCAATCTAGGCCTATGACTATTTATAGAGGTTTGCCAAAATATACGCTTTTTGTTTCCTTTACTCAAGTTTGATTCAAATTCCATCTTTAGTATATCATCCAGAGCAGTATGAGTTTTTACAGTAGGCACTGGATTTTCTAATTGTCCTGTGGGAGATTGTCCTCCATTGTGACTGGGAATGTCCGGACCATCTTTGGCTTGGGGGCCTTCGAGAGGCCCCCCAAGGAATTTCCCAATGGTAAAGGGTTTCCTTGCTTGTCTCTGGTCGATCTATATTCATTGGTCCAGTGTCGGCCTTTGCCACACCTTCTACATAACCCAGAAGGCTGAGGCCTTCTGTTAGATTCATTCCTGGGAGTGTTATTTCTAGAAATAATTTGCCTACAATTTCTTTTTAGATGTCCTTTCCTACCACAGTTAAAACATCTGACATTGTGATATCTTTTCAGCCCTTTGGAGATGGCTTCTCCTAGCCAAGCTGCTATGTCCTCATAGTTAGGATCTCTGTTATCCTGATGTCTTCTCGGATTTTTAGATGTGGCCTCTCCTACCCAAGCATCAGTGTCAACATAGTTAAAACCTCTGTTATCTTGATGTCTTCTCATACCATTAGATATGGCCTCTCCTACCCAAGTTTCAGTGCTATTATCATTATATTCCATGTTGGCTGTATATAGAACCCAGTCAACTAAAGGTGCTGATCGAGTTTTTAAAGGCCAAAGCACTTGTTTGCATCGAGGGTTCGCATTCTCATAAGCTAATGTTTTTATAAGTACTTCCCTAGTTTCTATGTCTGCTACCTCTAATTGCACTGCTCTAGACAATCTTTCTAGAAATGAAGTAAATTTTTCTCTTGGTCCTTGCCTTATCTTGACATAGGATTCTATCTTTTCCCCTACTTCATGAACCTTATCCCAAGCATTCAGAGCTGCTGTACTGCATAGAGACAAGATATGTTCATCATAGGCAGCTTGGGTTTCTGGGTCAGCATAAATACCCTCACCAAGGATTTTATCTTGGGAAGCTTTATAACCTTTCTTCAAGCCCTGAAGTTCAAGAGCTTTTGCTTCCTCTCTCCATAAAGCCCTCCATTCTAATTGAGAGGAGTTTTCAAGGACAGCGGATATCAATTGATCCCAATCCTTAGGGGTTACCTTGTTATTCCTTGCCCATGATTCTATTAACTGCTTCACATATGGTGAGTGCATACCATAAGAGACTACTGCTTCCTTTATACCTTTTAAATCTTTCATACTTATTGGTTCCCACTGATAGGCAACACCACCTTTTGGGTGTTTTTTCGTTTCTGGTTTTTCATTAACAGATACAGGGAAAACTCCCCTGACCCTAAATGGTGTAGAAAATTTTAACACTCTTTCATGCCCTGTTCCCTGTAGTTCTCCTTCTGATATGTCAGATCGATGATCTTCTAAGGCCTGAAATCTATTCACCATTGTTTCTTTGAGTGTCTGAACTTCTTGAACCACATAAGTTTCTAGAGACTTCATTGCATCAGTCAGTTTATTACTTTCTCCAACTACAAATGATTCCATGTTTTTAATATTCTCATCCTTAGATATAATCTGAATGGCATGTAAACTGCCTTCCAGAAACAACGTTCTATCTGCCAGCTTGTCATTATCCTCAGACATGGAACAGATTCTATCTGCTAATCTTTCCATCTGATGTTCCAGTTTTTTAACCTTATTAGTAGATTCGTCCAACCAGGAATGAGCCGTTTCTGCTAGCATGGTAATGCATTGCATTGTTTCTGTTTTGGTTGTTGAGTTATCAGCTATGAAACAAATTCTGTTTTCTAGTTGGTCATTTTTATGTTCCATGTTTTGCATTCTATCTGTCAGCTCTCTATTGACAGCTTCAATGTTCTGAACCTTTTTCTCTAAACATTTTATATTTTGCATTCTAATTTTAAGCTCTCCATTGTCATGTTCAATATTCTGAACCTTTTTTTCTAATAATTCTACGTTTTGCGTTCTAATTTTCCAGCTTCCCATTGTCATTTTCAATAATCTGAACCTTTTTTCTAAGGATTCTATGTTTTGCGTTCTAATTTTCAGCTCTCCATTATCATTTTCAATATTCTGTGTTCTGTTTCTCAGCTGTCTATTGCCATCTTCAATATTCTGAATCTTTTCTTCTAAACATTGTATGTTTTGCATTCCAATTTTAAGCTCTCCGTTGTCATTTTCAATATTCTGCGTTCTGTTTTTTAGCTCTCTGTTGTCATTTTCTACAATTTGAATCCTTGTTACTAACTCTCTTATGGTTTTTACAAGTTCCTTATTATTTGCCCTAGTCTCAAACCATTTCTTTAAAAATATCATAATAATGATGAAACCCATTGCTATTACAAGAAAAATGTATATATTGGTTAAGTCATGATTTTCTTCTGTTAAAATTCCTTCTATACAAGAAGTAAAGGAATTTCTAAAGTCCTGCATTGTAAGATTATCCGCCATAGCTATGGGACAATTGATCTCAGATATTATATCAACTTAAATTGCAAAGAATGTTGCAATTACCTTAGGTGTAATTCTGCTCTCCTGGAACTTTGGTTCTTTTATTTGCAGATCTCAACACCTCCAGCCGTAACCGCCAAATAACGTTTGCCAGCAGATGATTCTTCTGATTAAGTCCCTGCAGAATAGCTCTTAACAAACTATAGCAAGCAAGAATTTGTTAAACGAATAAGTAAAAGGACCCTGTGTAATTGCTGGGACCACGGGGCTATGGCCGCAGGAAACACACAAGCAAGGCGGGCGCCAGGGCAGGTGCCAGGCGGCGGCGCGAATGCAAAGTGGGGAAATGGGCAAAATATGAGAAGCAGGGAGTGCCTTCTCAGGGCCACTGTGGAGGTAAAGGGGTTGGATGGCAGAGGCAACTGTCCCACAACTTGTGGTGAGTCCACCTAGTTAGGCAAGGAACCCTGCCCGTTCAGGGATGGTGGGGGAAGGGAGCGGCTTGGCTTCCGCCGCCTCTCCCACCTCTATCACCGGGGCGAAAACCAGGTCCGGTGAAAATCCAAATCCCGCTTCTGACACCAGATATTGTGATTTAATAAGAATCAGGATAAACAATTAGGCCGAACAGAAGTTTATTAAGGGAGAAATAACTCACAACATAGGCAGATGCACGCGGCGGGTTCCAGCAGATCCTGAGCCTTCCAGCGTCCTCCACCCAAAAAGGGGCGGCCCGACCCTCTCCCAACCTTTTCTCTCCGCTCCCATCCGGCCCTGTCTCCGCCCCAATGGGCATGGCCTAAGCCACAGGTGCAGACAAGGTGAATATCTCGCTACAGAGGAGAGGAAAGCACATGTGACTAGATAGATTGAGTAAGGGAGAGAGAGAGAGAGAGAGAGAGAGAGAGAGAGGGGGGAGGGAGAGAGAGACAGAGAGAGAGACAGAGAGAGAGACAGAGAGAGACAGAGAGACAGAGAGAGACAGAGAAAGACAGAGAAAGAGAGAACATAAAAAAGGGAGCATTATTGGTTTGAAGAGAAAACTGAACCTAAAATATGGTCTAGAGAACTACAAGACTGACTCCAACTAACAATTCGAGCAACCATGGAAAGGTTATCATAAATGCCATTCCCTGATAGTGAGATCATCAACTAAATTATCCACCATCATGGAGCCCTCATCTAGTACCTGTTGGAAACAGAAGCAAACACCCATAACTAAACACTGAGTTGAACTAGAATCCAGATGCAGAGAGAGGGGACAAGACCAGGTTGCAGAAACACACAAAGACAGCTGACCTGAACAAGGAGGAGCTAATGGGCACCCACCAGACTGATAGCTGGGAATCCAGCATGGGATTGACTCAGACCTCCTGATATGGGTCTCAGCTAGAAGGACTGAGCAGTCTGGGGGACCTCAGACAGTAGAAACAGGATCTATTCCTGGTGCACAAAAGGACTATGTGGGCATATCCCCCATGGAGGGATACCCTCTTAACCTACAGATAGGAGAGAAGTCCTAGTCCCTACTTCAAATGACTTGACAGATTTACATGACCCAACCTGGATAGCATAGCCCTACAAGTGGAATGGGGGTGGGGGGATGGGAGGGGAGGGTGGCCAGGGTGCATGTCACAGGGGAAGGAGGGAGGGAGGGAGGAAAGGAGGGAGGAAGGGAGAGGAAGCTGGGATCCACATGTAAATTTTTTAAATTATATTATTAATAATAAAAAATATTTTTAAAAGCTAAAAACAATTCACGTAATCTTAACAAATAATGAAAACATGTTTGGGGTCTTGACTGACAAGATATAAGCAAATGCATAACCATCTTGTTTTCTTTATGTGTGATAAATACTGTTTTATTTGAACACCTGTGTCTTTCTGACAAGATCAATACCAAATGCAAGTAGATGTAGGTAATCTCATCTTATGTCCAAGCTGCAGTAAATAACATTCAAACAACAACATTAGCATTTCATTTTCCTCAGTGCGACTAAATAATTACAGTAAATTTTCAAACTAATTATGTGTATGAATCCTAATGATCATTGTCAGGGATGTTTGTTTGGTTCACAGTAATTGGCTGATGGTTTGAAATCCCTGTAGACTTGTCAAATCAGTTCTCCAGGGCCACTGTCAGCTCCAAGTTCTGTGGCCTGAGACATCTGAATGACTTTGATCACACTCCTGGAAAATGTGGGAGCAAGAACAAAGACTAAAGTCTCTACAAATGAAGCCAGGTCTACAGGGAGTTTCCATCTCTTCACCTGCTCTGTGTTTTCATATTTTCCTGCCGTCACCAGACCAGAGTTTGTAATGAAATCTTTCTATTTCTCCTGCGGCCAAGCAAAAATTCAATATGGCTGCCTGACAAAAATCAAGAAAACACATCAATTCATAATAAGCAACATTTTCAGGCAGTATCAAACTTTTAAATGCATAAATGTGCATGAATATTTCACATGTCTACCTGGCTACAACAGGGACACTTCAATTTTCTATTTAATGCATTATTCACTTTACAATTTACAATTTCTGGTATCATTTGTGTTTTTTTCAAAAGAATTACTTTAAAATTGTATTTAATTCCTTCATCTGGGAATCTGTGTTAACCCCCCTGAGTAGGGAAAACTTGCTCTTTGTATGATACCAATATTCACTGTGCCCATCTCTCCTCACTCTTCCAGGCCTCTTTGTATCAAAGTGTTCATGTATCTGTCTTTCCTTAGTGATTGTAGTCACTTGCAAACTCAGAGGGGAGTCCTTGTCACTTATGCTCTGGCCAACTAAGGAAGGTAGTCATCTTCCTCACAAAGAAAATGACATTATACCCTTTCTCCCTGACCATAACAGATGTCTTTCCTTTCACAGTCAGATCTCAAACAGACTCCTCCTCATTTCCTAAATTCATTTCCTAAATTATCTTTGAAGTTCTTTTTTCCCTTAGAAAATTACTGTATGATCTTTTGCTCAAATCATATCATGGTGATCATTTCTCTACTATTTCCCATGAGCCAAATAGTATGCACTGTGCTAGGAAATGGAGATGTGCCCTAAAATAGTATCTATTCACAAAGAATTTGAAAACTAGTCGGATATAATTTAAAAATAGATTGTTAAAAGCCAATGCAATCAGTGCTATAAAATGGACAGAAACATGATTATCTAGTAGCATATATTTAAAACTTGGCCTTCACTGCTTAAAGATGGACTCAAAAAAGTTTAAGCTTAACTTATTAGTAGATTTGGGCAGAAAAGAAGACAGAAAGCAGAATGGAAATCATAACAAGTGAATAGACATGAAGTCAAGAATGAATCAAACACATCTAGTGAACAAAGAACAGCTTAATGTGTTTGGAGTGCTGGGAACCTACTATAAGGGAGAGAGAGGAAGCTGAAAATTAGTCAGAGGAACAACACACTTGCATGTAACTTTAAAAGATGCATACCTTTCCCCAAATATTATTTTTAAAACATTTAAACAAAGGTAAGATATAATTAAATTTAGCATTAGGAATGCCATGCCAGTTAAGAGGGGGATCTGATTGGGAGGTGGGAAAGTTTCAAATAAATAACATAATATATTCAGATTTTTAGGCAAGGTATCATTCCATAACACATGCAAGATATCAGATCACAATTCTGTACTTGTTTCACAAATTTTAGGTATGTACTTATTTATAAATAACATTGTTAATGAAAAATAAAATTACTTTTAATATATTAGAGGGATTATGGGAAATAGAGACAATTTGACTAATATCAGTTAAATGTGCTAAATCAAATGAGGAATCAGTAGAACAGATGTATTATTAATGATAATTCCCTGTTTGTTCTATAGGTTTGTTCTCCAGGCTCATATATGTTCATGATATGTAGAGAAGAAACAGGAATACCTACCAGGTGAATGTGTCTCTAAATCAATAACAAAGAAATATTGGATTAGAAGTTATTCTCTTGTAAGTGGTCATTGAAATCTTGACAATAGAAAGCATAATAAAAAGTCTGTCCAGAAAATAAAAAGGAAGAAACAAATATAGGATCTTAGTCATCTATGAACATGACAAGGGTGACCACTGTAAGAAAACATAAAAGAACCCATGAATAATACTAAAAACAATAGACAACAAAAGCTGTAAGAAGAACTAGCATTTAAAACTACTAATGCATAGGGAGGAGAGCTCCATTAAATCAGGAAAATGAGTATAACTTTTTATCCGTGTCAGAAAAGACATTCACAGCAGGTAAGACCTCACAGCCCAGATTATCAAGGCTTTAGGAGCAGGCCTTTGGATTAAGAATCATGCTGGAGAGGGAGAGATGTAAGGACAGTCGTTTAAAAAGTTAAATAGCATTTATTTCTTAACTGCCTTGAAAGGGGGCTAAAATTACAACCAAAATTCATAATTCAGAAAATAATGGAATAAAATCCTTGTCAATGTGACAGGAACAAAGATATTGGTATATTATGAGTTTAAGATATTACTGCTGCAACCAATTGCCAAACGTGGTTTTAGACAACCAAAAATTATACATCTAGAAGTCAAAGCTTAAGACAGATTTTTAATTGAGCTGAAATTTAGCTGCCAACAGAGCTGCATTCTTTTCTGGAGACTATGAATCAAGTTTGTGTTATTCCCTTTGTAGGTTTTCATTTGTGTATGCCTATGAATGTATGCAAGTGTGTGGAGAACAAAGAACAAAATGTGGGAATTGGTTCTTTCCTGAGTTCCAGGGACAGAGTGCAGGTTGTCAGGTTTTTGAGGCAAGTCACTTTAAATGTTCTGCTATCTTAATCATTCTAGTTTTTGTGGCTTTTAAAACTTGTTGGCACCACCTACATTCCTTAGTCTGTGGCCTTCTCTCTCATCTTCATACTCATCAATATGCATCTTCAAATTTTCCTCTCCTCTACTCCACTACTTTTCTCTAAATCTTTTTCATTGTCACATCCCTTTTTTATGATCCCCTAATTCTGCATATCTGTCGATCCCTGTGAGTACAATTAAACTACCAAAAATAATCAAGGATAATATTCCCATCTCAAGTCTTCCATGTGAACAAAGGCATTCACAAGTTTTGAGGTACAAAATATTGAAATTTCAGAGCTGGGGAAATGGCAGTAAGTAAAATTATTGCTGTGCAAACGTGAGGCCCTGAGATCTCTAGCATCCACATAAAAGCCATGTACATTTATAGCCATATTGAGGGAGTGGAGAGAGATAGACCATAGAGACTGATTGACAGCCACATTCCATAAAAGAGCTCCTGTCAACACATAGCAGGGAAAGTAATAAAGAAGGCACTCCACATCAATCCTTGTCTCCATGCTTATATAAACTAGCATGTGGAAATACATGCAGGTAAGCATACACATCAGCAGCACACATTCAATACACATGCACATACATGTGCACACACACACGTGCACACACACACACACACACACACACACACACACACACACACACAGAATAAAGCATCCATTTAAGACCATTATTCTGCCACACTGGACAAAAATGGAAAGATAAAACTAAAAAGGAACAAAATTTTAGTTATTTTTCTATTGTGGTGATAAGAAAACAAATGACCAAGGCAGCTTAAAAGAAAGCCTTTAATATGCTGGCTAAGATTTTAAATGCGTAGAGTCCATTACCAACATTATTGGGAGCATGAAAGCACATAGGCTAGCATGGCACTAGAGCAATAGCTGTGAGCTTATATCCTAAAACACAACCAGAAGGCAGAGATAGCTAATGGAGTGCTGTGGGCTTTTGAAAAACTCAAAGGCCAGCCCCAGTGACCACCCTTCCAAAAGGGCCACATCCCCTACTCCTTTCCAAATAGTTCCATCAGCTTGAGACCAAATATTCAAATAAATAAGTTTATGGGGTCCATTCTCATTCAAACCATCACAGGCAAGTGATCTGTGCTTCCTCCCTCCCCTGTCTATACAAGGGAAGTCAGGATAACATGTAAGACAAAAATGGCTAGGAGTTCCAATGTTCTTTGGCATAATTGGGATAGTGAAGTACATCAAGGTTAGGAGGGCAAGTCTGGGGAGTAGTGTGGTCTATTGCAAAGAATATGACAAAATGTAGAAGAGGAGACTGCAAAGTATCTTAGGGTGAGGACAGAATCCAGAGACTGTAGAAAGCATAAGTTCTTTATGAAGTTTACCCAGAAACAGCTAAAGTAAATGGATTTGGAATGAAGACTCATCTTGATTGTGCAAGGTCATAAATTCCCACCACAGAAAATCAACAATGAATCTAAGAATGTAGATCTAGGCAGTAATGGAGAGAGTACCTTAACTGCCCTTCCCCTGTAATCAGATTGATAACTACCCTAATTGTCATCATAGAATCTTGATTCAATAACTATGGAGGCAAATACAGAGATCCACAACTAAGCACTGGGCCAAACTCCTGGAGTCCAGTTATAGAGGAAAAAGAGTGATAATATGAGCAAAGGGGTCAAGACCATGACAGGGAAACTCACAAAAACAGCTGACTCGAGCAAGTGGGAGCTCACTGACTCTAGACAGTTGAAAACAACCTGCATAAGACTGAACTAGGCCCTCTGAAGTGGGCGTCTGTTTGGTGGCTTAGGCAGATTGTAGAAATAAATATTGGTTTCATGAACTAGCTGTTTGAAACCTATTCACTGTGGAGGGATACATTGTTCAGCTAAGATACAGAGGGGGGAAGACCTCTGGCCTGCCTCAAGTGATGTGCCAGACTTCGTTGATTCCCCATGGGAGGTCTCACCCTCTCTGAGGAGTGGATGGGGAGTGGGGTTGGGAGAAGGTGGGGAGGGGGGAGTAGGAGGACAAGAGGAAGAGGAAACTGGGATTGGTATGTGAAATGTGATTGTTTTAAAGGGAAAAAGAAAAGAAAACAAACAGATGGCTTCCTGAATGGGGAATATCTGTCTGAAGGGAATGAAAGGGAATTTGAGCAAAGACTCTGGTCAATATGTGAATCACTAAAACCACTGTCTTACCAAGTAGACGTGGTTATGTCTTTTCTTTGAAAGTTTATGACGAACAAGCCTGCCTTGGTGGTCACGCCTTTAATTCCAATATTCAGAGGTTAAGGCAGGAGGATTATAAACTTGAGGCCAGACTTGGACAAATATCCCAGACTCCTTCTAAATTAAATTATATGATGTTTAATATGAGGCAGAGAAAGAGAGGAGCACGGGGGAGTGAAATAGGGGAGAAAATGAGCAAATGAATCCTTAGCTAGAGAGTTGTGAAAATATCATTATACATGCAAAGCAAAACCAAGCTGGTAACTAAAGTGACATGGTGGAGCAAACTCATAAAAAAGGCACAGGATGATTTTTAAATACATCATTGTTCTTCTAAAACATAGTACTCACTTACAAATGTTTCTTTCAGGTAATTTAATTTTACTAAAAGTTTATAATTATTCTTAAAATTGATTTCCCCTATTGCTCATAATTTTACACACTACACACAAAAACACACAATTTACTACATAATTATCTGGCAATTACTTAGTTACATCTCCCACATAATCTACTCTTGTCAGTGTCACACTGGATTTTATTGCCCTCATTTATTAGTCATAACTCACTAACATATAAAACCAATTTCATTGGTAGGTCAAAGCCTGCCAGTCAATACTCTGGAATGCTATCATAATAGCATTTTGTGCATTGTAATTTTTGGTTTTTGATAACAGAATTTTGTTTCCAGGCGCTATATCAACTATGAAATATTCTTGTAATGATTTCTTAAACCATCAAATATTTTTGTTTAGACACTCTAATTGTTTTTGGTCTTAGGTTCACATGCACAAAACCCTTACAGTTGATGTAGTGGAATTTTGAAGAATTTAAGTCACTTGGGCCATCTGGTGTCCCATGAGAAATTTTGCCAAACTAAAGAGGAGAAGAAAACTAAACATTTGAGAGAAGACCGGGTTTGACGTCCTCTTTGTCAGATCTAAAAATAGTTACACCAGCTTGATTCTTAGGTCTGTCTGCTTGGAATATCTTTTCCCATCCTTTTATCATGAGGGGGTATCTATCCTTGATGTTAAGATGCATTTTTTTTTTATGTCTCAGAGGTTGTATTCTTGTTTTGCATCTATTCTGTTAGATCATGTCTCCGTATCAGAGAATTGAGATGGGTTGAGAGTTTTCAATGAGCAGTGTTTGTTAATATCTGATATTTTATTGTGGTCATGTGAATTTTCACCTTTCTTTTGATTTTCTTGATCTATTTTCTTCATTTTATTCCACTGTTTGCATTTTCATATATTTCTTTAATGGGCTTATTTGTTTCCTCTTTGAGGACCTCTAACATTCATTAAAGATATTTTGAAGTCCTTGTCTGATACTTCATTTCTCAGGGCAGGTTTGTTGAGTTTCACTGGAAAAGTACTGGCCTGGCTATTATTGATTGTGTTTTGATTCTGGCATCTGGGTGTCTAAATTTGAGATGATTGTAATTCTAGGTGCAGATATCTGGTATTGTCTTTGCTGTGTGGGTGTTCTGTTCTTTGGTTTCTGTTCCCTTCTTGGTCCTTATGAGAGCATAGTTGCCTGGTAGGAAATGCTTCTGAGATTCTGGCTGTGGTCACAGGGGGTTACAGCAAGGTTGTGCTTCTTGGTATTTGGAGCTTACACTTAGGGCAGGGGATAGTCTACAAGAAAGGATGGTGTGGAGCATGGTGGAAGAAAGCAGGATGTAATGCCAAGATATGCTTAGTCTGTTGGGCACAGAAGCCCAGAGGGAGGAGAAGCCACAGACAGTGGCCTGGTACACAGTTTAGGATGAGACCTGTAGATTGGGTTTGGAGGAGGGAGAGTGAAGATCTGAAGATGGTCTACCTGTTTCCCTGGCTTGTGGAAGGTGTCAGCTGAGATGAAGGAGTGGGGTGCTGAGGGAGGATGAAGGGGATCTTTGGAATCTACTAGAGGCAGGGGCAGAGAGTAAGGGGAGGCCACAGAGCTGTGGATGCACCTAGGGAACTGGAATTGAAGGAGAGTATAGGAAGTAGAGGTCTAAAGATGCCCGTATGTTTGCCTTATTTAAAAAGAATCATTCTGATGGGTATAAGATAAAAATCAGAATGTTCAATTTACATTGCTGGCTAAAATTTACACTGGTGGTTAACCATGTTATGTTCATAGAATATATGGCATTTGATCTTCTTTTGAGAGTGTTTATCCAGAACATTTGCCCAATTAGATTATTTGTTTGTCTGATGGTAGTTGTCATTAGGTTTTTTTTTTGTTTGTTTTTTGTTTTTTTTAACCTTGAATAACTGTCTGATTAATACCTGGCAAAGGTTTTGCCTCATTATATAGGGTGTTACTTCTCTCTGTTGTTTGTTTTATTTGCTGTGCAGGAAGTTTTTAATTTCCTATAATTGTACCAATCATTTCTTGCTTTTGTTTCTTAGGTTGATGAAATTCTACACCACAAGAAATCTTATATAAGCTAATATCTTGAAGGATTTCCCCTGGGATTTCTTCTAGAAGTTTGAAAATACATTATGGCCATACATTATGGTCTTTAGTCTAGTTGCTATGTTGTACAAGAATATAATTCAAACAACTTTTACATGCAGATATCATTTTCCAAGCACATATTTGAAGAGGATATCTTTAATTCAGAATTTTTTTGAGAGACTTTGGCAAAATTTAAGTGGGTATATTTGAATATATTTACTCTGGTCCCCTTCATTCTACTATAGTGATGTATATATCTGTTTTCCTGCCAACACCAATTGGTTTTAGATACTATGGCTGTGTAATAATTAGAGCTCAAGGTTGTGATATTTCTAGCGTTGTGCTACATGCACTGGATTGTTTTGAGTAGTTGAAGCCTTAGGTGCTTCTGCATACAATTTAGTATTGTTTTCTCTAGTTCTATAAAAAATGGCATTAAGCTTATGATGAGGGTTATATTCAACCCTCATGGTCAAGTCATTTTTATCCTTAATTTAGTTATGTCCTATATTGTTTATTGATTCTGTTCATGGAATTGTCATTGCATGCCTGAAATGAAAGTAACATGATGAGGAGATTCAAAATGTAGGACCAAGAGAACATCTTGGTCCCGATCCACTCTCCAGTAAGATAAGATCACGTGGAAACACTTAAATTGATAGAAATGGGTTAATATTTAAGACAGAACTAGCCAATAAGAAATGCTAGTAGCAGGCTAACAGCTTTATATCTAATAGAGCATCTCTGTGTGTTATTTGGGGGCTGCCTCTGCTGTGAGACCAGGCCTGAGGGAAAAACATGCTCATAACAAAATGGTGCTGCAACATGGCTACTAAGAACTTCCACTTAAAACTGACCAAGAGCTTAATAAAGGGTTTTATAAACAAAACAACAGAGAGAAGCAAGGCCTTTTGATATCACCATTTTTTCTCGGTTGGGCCCTGTTTTGCTAGAGACAAGGAGAGATTAGCATGGCTCCTTTAAGGGAGGTTTCCTGACTCAGCATAGCAGCAAAATACCAAGCAACTATTAAGAAGCACTGCTAACAATTCAATGGTATGTATGAGCAACTGATAGATAGATAAATAAATAAATAAATAAATAAATAAATAAATAAATAAAAAAAAGAGAGTAGCTGAGACATTGGTGGCACGCGCCTTTAACTCCAGTACTCGGGAGACAGAAGCAAGCAGATCTCTGTGATTTCAAAATGAACCTGGTATTCAGAGATAATTCCAGGACAAATAAAAGTTACACAGAGAAACCCTGTTTCAAGAAATGAAAAAATAAAAGTAGAAGAAATGGAATAATAAAAAAGCCACATAAAGATGGAAAGCACAAAAAGGTTCTGGATACTTTATGCTATTGTATTGTCTTTAAATTGACTGCTGAGGGAATAGCAACAACTGTTAAAACAAGTGCTGCTGGATTAATCCAATTTATATATTTTAAAAATGCTTTGGCTTCAATATTTAAGTCTAAGGACAGACTACCAGGGGAAAATTTTCTATTTTTGTTTCCACAAAAAATGAAAAGCTCTGGATTCCTTCCATACTAACATGGTTTGATCAAGCAAGAACCCCAGAAACAGTGTCCCAGATGATCCAGCTGGGACAAAACAGCTGGGATAAGGCAGCCTCGCAGACCACTACAGCCAGAATTTCTGTGTCTTCTTAGCATCCCCATAACAGCACCCCCTACCAGCAGGAAGCAGTTTGGAAAGAACGATGCCCAAATTCCCATATATTGTCTATAAATGTTTATTTTAATTTTAATAATTATAACAACCAATCTCTTTAAATGTAAAAAGAGAATTATGGTATAGATATAAATACTTTGTTTTGGAATGGATTTTCACCTATTGATACAAAATTAAGGTCAATTTTGTGATATGTATATTTCTTCTCTTGTTTAGGTATTGTGTTTATATAGCTCGTTTAAAAATGTAATGTATAATTTAGTATAAGAGTCAAAACTTATAGTTAGGTAAGTTAGGTTTTCGAGATATATAGAGATGTATTTGAGATGGATAGGCCTTCTTCAAACCTTTCAAAATGTACAGAATATGGCATTTAAAATGGTTTAGGGTTTTTCTTGACAATGAGACATAAATGCTCCAGGAAATACCATCTGCATCAGAAAGGAAGATGGACATCGAAGAAACTCGTTATGGAGTTTACTTCCAATATGGCAAGACTAGCCATTTGGGCAAGACACTGCTCTTGTCTAGGCTATTTAACTTTATGCTTCAAAAACTAGACATGCAGAACCCACAGAATAGTGACTGCTGATTCAAGATAGACATTGCTACAAAGTTCCTGCTTCATGAAAGTGTCTGCCAGACAGTCTGCAGAGAAAATTGACTGACAAACTGCAAATACAGATGGACAGTTTAAAGTTTTCTGCTTTTCTCAGGAATCTTCCAGACACACTATGACCTATAGGCTGAAGATGGAACATTACAGAAGAACTTAAGGTGCCTGACCAGGTAGCAGGATGTCTCTGTCATTTCTAGAGTTATATATTATCATTCTGTGGTTTTTGATGGAGTTTCAGACAGATAGTTATGGTTATACTTTTCCTTAGTTAGAATTAAAGATAAGTTACGTATAGGACTTTAGACTTACAAAGATAAGATAGATGATAAAATATTTTCTTTAAATCTTGCTAAATGTTAATGGACTAAATATTGTTAACTGTGGTTCTTATTTGATAACTGTTTTGTTATATATTTTGCTATGCTAGGGTTAAAACCCTTCTTTTTATTTTGGACAGAAAAGAGGAGACGATGGGAGATGTCATTCTGTAAATGTGTTTCTCTTATTGGTTAATAAATAAATAAAGCACTATTGGCCAATAGGAAAGAAAGATAGGTGGGACTTGGAGACAAGGAGAAATCGGGAAGTAGTAAGGAAGAGATTCAAAATATAAGACCAAGAGAACAGAGGTCCTGATCCTCTCTCCGGTAAGATAAGACCACGTGGAAAACTTAGATTGATAGAAATGGGTTAATGTTTAAGACTGAACTAGCCTATAAGAAATGCTAGTAACAGGCTAACAGCTTTATATCAGAAAAAAAAGGAAAGAAAGTAAGTAAGTATCATGATGATAGTATACAAAGTTTTTAATAGGTTATCAACTTAGTTTGTGATTATTTAATTGTAGAATTCTGCATGAGGTGCTCATCAAAGAAATTCACATATAGTTATTCGTATTTTGCTTATTTTGTTCTTATCAAGCTTTGAAAATAAGAAAACAGTAGCTTTGTTGAATGAAACAGGAAATACTCCATCCAATTTCATTATATGCAATAATTTAAGGATCATTGCTGTTAGCCCTTCATTAAGTCTGGATAAAAAATGGTGGTGGTGAGCTGGAGTGATAGCTCAGCCATAAAGGCTAGACTCACACCCATAAATATAAGAAAAAATGGTAGTGGATCCATCCAGTCCCAGGTTTTTCTTTGTTGAGAGACTATTAGTGTCTCAATTTCATTATTACTGGTATTTATTGGCTTTTTATATCTCTCTTGTTCATTTTAGTACTTCCATTTTCTGTATTTTCCAGTTTATTTTCATGGGTACTATAAAATATTCTCCAATACTACCCTAGATTTTAGGACTTAAAATTTTGTTTCTATCATCGCCAGCTGACTAGGTCTTCTCTCTCTTTTGCCTCGGAGTTTGTCAGATGCTTTACCCTTATATTCACCTTTTATTATTTAGTTCACTTATTTCTCTTATCCATCTTTATTATTTTCTTCCCTTAATGATTTTGGATTTGACTTGTTCTTGCATTCCTAGGATGAAAGGCATTATTAGATCTTTTTAAAGGTAGCTTTTGATTTGGTAAAGTCAAGAATAATATTTATGTCAAAATTTTAAAAATCTTACTACATTGTGAAGACATGATCATCATCAAAAGAAAAATCAAGAAATTGTCATAAGTAGCTTAATTTAATTGACTAGGAAACAGTAAAAAGAAATTAAACCATATCCATTCAAGCAATTTCGCATCATTAAGATCTGGGTACTTCCACTGAGTGATTGCCTCTGGTTCCTTCTGATGAGCCTTTCCACTAGCAACCTAAAACACAGTGAACAAAAATCAGATGAGTATATGCCTTCAGAACCGTGTTTTTAAGATGAGTTTATCTGTGTTGGATTTTTTTAGTTAAACCTAGGTTAAGATGTGGATATATGGGGTATATTTTGCTTTTTTTTTTTTTTTTTTTTTGCAAGCATTATTCAACCTAACTCTCCCAAAATTCAGTATGCCCCCAATGGCTCTTACTACAGTAAGATTCAAAACGGATTCACTAGCAATATTAAGAGTCTTACAGGATTATTATATGCTTATGCTCTTATTCCTTTAATGTGAATATGACTCTAAAATATATAACTCACATACAAAAATTGATAATCCAACAAATGTCTTCTTTCTCCTGGTTTCCTCTGAGTTATCCTTCTGAGTTCTATGAAATAGTTCAGCCAAATCTGCATGAAGTATAATTTGAACTTCATCCTGCACTTAAGATATATGGGAATTCAGGCTTTGTTTGTTTGCTTTTTAGTTTTAATTTTTTTCCTAATTATGATTGGCTTCTTCATAGACAAAAAGGACAAAAAGATGGTATTTTTTATTTCTACATGTCTCATTCTCTAACTTTAGATAAGGCTCCTTTTCTCTCCCTGTCTCTCATGAGATGGTCCTGGAAATTATTTGGAGATGGGACAATAACAGAGTTTCTTTTCTGCTCTCACAAGTAATTATATTCTGACCCCCAGAGAAATAGAGTTTCATAGTAGTTTTAAAGCATTTTGTTTTTCCAAATTTCTTTTTTTATCTCTAAAAGGGAATAACCAATATAACCAAGAAAATTATGGCAGTCTTTTAACACCATCATTCAAGGTAGGAGAGAGATGGAGGCAGAGGATCTGTAGTTTAATGCCAGGCTAGGCTGCAGAATATGTTGTTTCAAAAAATATACACATATTCACACACACACACACACACACACAATCTGTAATTATGCATATACATGTGTAGGTATGGATCTCTGTAGATGTCTATGCATGTATATGTGTGTATCTATGCATATATAATTAACTTAAAGTCTATGGTAGCTGAGTTAATAATCAACTGTATAAATGAAATTTTCAATACATTTTAATGATGCAATTACAGCACTTTTTCAAAACAAATCAATAAATTCAAGAAAGCATTTGCATTTTTTCCAAGATGCTCAGTTAATACTTCACATGGGAAAGGTCTTCACTTGTATGTGAATTCCCCTTTAATAATTTTATTATTTTTGACATTACTCCTTTTAATAATTGAATAAACTGACTACCTCATGGCTTCATGGTATGATTAAGGATGAGGGTTTTATTGTAGATATCATATGTGATACTGAGGGAGGCCACTATGAGTTTCACTACATTAATGAACCACAGGCAGCCATATGTATTTTCTGCCAGAAGTAAGGAAAATGATTTCTTTTGCTAGAGAGGAATGACTTTACAGGTTCTTGAGGGGTTCTGGCCTAACCTTCACCCCAACTGACAGAAATCATCTTTAACAAATAATCATCTTCAACAAATAATGTTGACATAACTGGATGCTGACCTATGGAAGACTTCAGATAGATCCATATCTATTGTCATGTACAAAACTTAAGTACAAATAGATCAAAGACCTCAACATGAATCCAGTTATGCTGAATCTCTTAGAAGAGGAAGTGAATGAATTAGTACAGGAGACTACTTCCTGAACATAACACCAGTAGCACAGACACTGAAATCAACAATTAATTAAAGGGACCTCCTGAAATTAAAAAGGCTTCTGTAAGGCAAAGGACACAGTCAACAAAACAAAACAGCAGCCTACAGAATGGGAAAAGATCTTCACCAACCCCACATCTGACAGACGGCTGATTTCCAAAATATACAAAGAACTCAATAAGCTAGACACCAAAACACCAAATAACCCAATCTAAAAAGTGGGGTACAGAACTAAATAGGGAATTCTTAAAATAGAAATCTAAAATGGCTGAAAGACACTTAAGAAAGTGTTCAATATTCTTAGCCATCAGGGAAATGCAAATCAAAGCAACTCTGATATACCATCTTACTCCTGTCAGAATGGCTAAAATAAAAAACACCAAAGACAGTTTATGCTGGAGATGATATGGAGAAAGGGGAACATTCCTTCACTGTTGGTAGGAGTGCAAACTCGTACAGCCACTTTAGAAATCAGTATGGCATTTTCTCAGGAAAATGGGAATCAGTCTACCTCAAGATCCCGTAATTCCATTATTAGGCATATACCCAAAAGATGCACATTCATACAAGGACATCTGTTCAACTATGTTCATGGCAGCATTATTTGTAATAGCCAGAACCTGGAAGCAACCTAGATGCCTTCAACTGAAGAATGAATAAAGAAGATGTAATACATTTACACAATGGAGTACTATTCAGTGGGGGAAAAAAAGAAAAAAAAATAATGGAATCTTGAAATTCACAGGCAAATGGATGGAACTAGAAAAAAACATCCTGAATTAGGTAACCCATTCACAAAAAGATAAACACAGTAAGTACTCACTCATATATTGTTTTTAGACATAGAGCAAAGAATTACCAGCCTGCAATCCACACTGCCAGAAAAGCTAGGGAAAAAAAAGGAGGACTCTAAGAGAAACATACATGGTCCCCTGGAGAAGAGAAAAGGGACAAGCTCTCCAAAGCAAATTGGGAGCATGGGGAGAGGGGACAAGGAGTTAGAGGGAAGAGGAGGGGAGAGGTGGACATGACAGAGCAAAAAGATTGAATCAGATGAAGAATAGAAGAGAGCAAGAAAAGAGATACCATAATAGAGGGAGCCATTATAGATAGGTTTTAAGGGAAATCTGGCACAAGGATGACTTCCAACTACCAATCTAAGCAATCGTGGAGAGGCTACCTTAAATGCCTTTCCCTGATAATGAGATTGATGACTACCTTATATGCTATCCTAGAGCCTTCATCTAGTAGCTGACGGAAGCAGAAGCAGACACCTACAGCTGAACACTGAGGTGAACTCCTAAAATCCAGTTGCAGAGAGGGAGGAGTGATGAGCAAAGGGGTCAACACCAGGTTGGAGAAATCCATAGAAACTGGGAGCTCATCACCTCCAGTCTGATACCTGGGAAACCAGCATAGGAACAACCCAGAATCCTGAATGAGGTGTTAATTGGGAGGACTTGGCAGTCTATGGGACCTCTAACATTGGAACCAGGATGTATCCCTGTTGCACGAAAGAACTTCCGGAGCACATTCTCCATGGAGGGATACTCTTCTTACCTAGAGGCAGGAGGGAGAGCCTAGGCCCTACCTCAAATGACTTGACAGATTTTGTTGGTCCCTCCTGGAAGACCTTACTCTTCCTGGGGAGTGGGTGGGAAGTTGTATGGGAGAGGAGGCGGGAGGGCATGGGAGGATAGGAGTGAAAGGGAACTGGGATCAGTATGTAAAATAAGAAATAATAATAAACCTAAAAAGAGTAAACGCAGTAAAGAGGAATGTATAATGGATAGTCTAAAAACAAGCAATCTGTAACAGAATGGTCAAATCTGTAAGCAGCTGAACAAGGTCTAAGAACTAAGTACAAGAGAATTTTAAAGTAAAAGTTCTAGAGTTCAGAAAATAACAAGAAAGGGGGGCTCTCATATTAGTATATATGAGATAAAATTTTTAAATTTTAACTGTCTTTATACTTACTAGAAGAAGAACAGTGGATTCAAAGACTGTTCAAGATTTCCTTTACTGTCAATATGTCATATCACTTGGCAGCTATGTGTTCAGTATTAGTCTGTGTTTTCCATATGTCAGATATCTATTAGATATCCAACAACATTGGTGTGTTAAACTCCTGAGGGACTGTAGTTGGTTTCATTCTAAAATTTCTGTTTGCCTTGATGCAAATGTTATGTTATTTCATTTAAATAGCAATTAAAATACCTTTTTCCCCAAATATATGACTCAAGAGATCTTGTTTGGTACTAGGTCTGGCTTGCCATAACACTCACAACACCTGGAGGTAGTAGGATGTGACTGGAGTATTAGTGTTGGCGGCTAATGTGTGGCAAGCATGGGTGACCACTGACCAGAGTGTGGAGTATTTCCATTAATGAGTTAGCAATGATGTGTGAGATGGAATACTCATGAAGCAATTGGGAATGCAAGGAGACTGGCCCAGAACACACAAATGTTCAGTGACTATAGGATTTGAAGCATCAGTGCTTCTAGTTGGCAGTGACTTCTGTGTTCCAGGAGCAGGTATTCATGGATTACTGCTAGCATCCAAGATTTGACCTCAGACTTGCACCATGCAACTGTTGCTTCAGGATCAAAGCTATGGGTGTCCTTGCTATATACACTTTCCTACAATAAGTATAGTGCAGACACCTATGGAACATTCATGTTGCATGTCCAGATAAGAGGCATCTGTGGAGCAACAATGCCTCTCCCACATATAGCATTGCCTTGTTCCTGGCACTGCAGCACTCATGGATTTGACTATGTGAAAATCAACTTTAGGCAGGGATCTGGGTTCTGAGGCATGGGAATGAAAGAAGCTACAGCTTTAGGCTTCAGTATAAGCAGGGGGTAGAGATGATGGCAGGCACTCTGTGTGGACTGTATTTAGTGATGGCTGAGACTCCTACTACATACTGCAGGATAAGTTACTGCTTGGGGAAACATTAAGGTAAACTTCTCTATGAATGCTGCAGGGAGACTGTGTGAAGGCTGCTGAGAGCCTCTGTATAACAGGCCAATTTGGTCTTCTGTGTCACCCATCAAAGGCCTGGCATGGTGTTCATAGCCATCAGGGTCATGAGTAATCACCCCAGACATACTTTCTATACAGTATTATCCACTTCTGTGCCATTGTGTTTACATTTGGATGCTTGAGTCTTCCTAGCTCTATTTACAGACCACTGGTGTTTATTTCTTCTAAGATAATGGGGCCTAGTGTTTTGTCCACTGGCACTTTGCTGGTGTGATTTTTCTTTATCTTTGGTGTGTGTGTGTGTGTGTGTGTGTGTGTGTGTGTGTGTGTGTGTTTGTGTGTGTGTACGTACACCATGATGTTTATGTGGATATGAGAGGAAACTTGAAGAAGTCCAACCCGACCCTTTTTACTACATGCATTCTAGAAATTGAACATAAGTCATCAGGACTGGTAGCAAGTGCCTTTCCTCACCACGCCATCTACTGGCCCATTTTCTTGGTTATCTTTTCTATCACTTTTTAAAACTTCTTCCATCTACTATAGCATATAGAACAGTGTGTAGCACAGCTGTTCCCATCAGCTCTTCAATACAAGCAAGACAGAATCCAACACTTTGTGACTTCTTCCTTTTACAGAAGTTGAAAATTTTGGGTTTTCTCTTGTTCATTCCATACTGAGTCAGGATAAAAGACTTGGTGTCAAATACCCCTTGTTTTTCTTGTTTTCAGTAGTCCCTGATATGGCCTATTGGTGCTCTTGATCAAGGCAAGTCAGAACTGCATCCACTCTCTCTTTTGGAACTTGGACTTTGCTCCCATCAGTCTTCATAGAGCTAAGAGAGATTATGACAGGTGAGTGCTACAAGTATCACTGCAGGCTTCAATAAGGCCAGTTTGCCAGGAGATAAGAACTCCCATACTAGCTCCTCAAAGTTGACCAGTGAGTCAACATCTTTATGGGAGGAATGAGGGCCAAGGGAAATCTCACCCTGCCCCTTGTTGTCACTCTCCTGAAAGATCCTCTTCTTGGATGTTTCAACCATGTGAATGATTAATGGGTTTTCTGAAGGTCACTCAGGCTAAAGAGTAGAACTGAGATGAAGTCCAGGTTTCTAATTCCCAAGCTGTGACTCTTAAACCACCACGATACACAGTGACTTACACATTAGAGAAAAATGTCATGATTGAGAGCTAAGAATATATAGGTCAGAGTGTAAATGAAGCCAATGTCCAAGGTTTCTCTCAATTGCTTCATGACATAATATACTTTGCCTCTACTTAGCAATTACTGAGATTACTAATATTACTAGTTTATCCTTCTGACCAATCCCCTTATGACTGGGGCATCAAGAAAGTAGTGACTTTAATGTTATTTATAGTTACAAGGCCAGAGTTATTTTTTAAGATCATGTTATTCCACATTCTTACTGAAGTTTCTTGCTTTGCAAAGGCATCTAACACACACACACACACACACACACACACACACACACACACACAAATGTACTAGCATTTGTCATTCTTGAGAGAAAACAGAGCTGCATGCACATCTTATTTCTCTCTAAAGAGTGTTTTCTCGAACGCCAGGAAGCTCTATTGTTTGTTTACTGCAGTTCAGATTCATCTTTCAGAGACTACCTGATGAGCCATTGAGAGTAGAAAACTGAAACCCCATCTTCTGCCACAGATCATTAGACAGAGACCCATCTCCTGGTAGAGTCACTTTTGTTTCTTATTAATGCAAGACAGCAATTTCATTTTGGTTCTATTTTGTGTCTAAAAACTGAAATAAGAACAATTATCCTATCTCAATTATTTGCAATTTTTGAAGTATTTAAATATAGCAACCTCACCACTGTGTCGGAATTACAATGAAAAAGCACAGTGAATATGAGGATAAGGCACAGAAATGCTGTTCTGATATGTTCTATATGTGCAATTTACTTTAAATAAATAACTTCTGAGTGCTGAATCTTTGCATTTCAAATATATTTTTGTTCAGAGGATTTATTCAAGTTTTCTTCTTATAGTAAATAAATGTCCACAAAGAGCCAAAACATTCAGATGAATGGCAGCAATCGTCCACGTGTTATTGAAAGGTGTTTATCAAATTTCTACTGCATCTTTGGTGGTGTTCAAGATTGTAAAATGTTTTCTATAAAAAACTTTTCAATAAATAAAATAATTAAGAAATTGCTGACTTATTAATCGTGATATATTTCAAATGCCTGTCTGTTCTGGTTTGATTTCTGTGGCTGTGGTACATTTATCAAAAGTGACTTTGGAGGAAGGGATTTATATTTAGCTAAGAGGTTATTGTCTAGCCGTTTTCAGATCATAAATGCTCTGTCATTTAATTCAGCTGTATACCTGTATTTTCATGAACTTCACTCAGCATTTTATTGCTGTTCTTTTTTAATTAATTGAGGTGTTTATTCTTTATTCATGTCTTCCTTAAACTTCTTGAATTTTTGATGAATGTCATGATTATTCTTTTAAAATCTGTGTCATGGTTTTCATCTACATAATTCTTATTGGAGCAAAATCCACATATACAAAACAAAAAAACAGAAAGAGCACAAATTAATGGCTTAATTATGTAACTAAATGATTCAGAAAAACAAGAACAACCTGTACCAATTTGTTCAAGGGTACCCTCCCACATTCTCTTCTAAGAAGTTAAGTGTGGCTGGATTTATGTTGAGGTCTTTGATCCATTTGGACTTGAATTTTGTGCATGGTATAGACATGGGTCGATCTGCAGTCTTCTATGCACCATCATCCAGTTCTGCCAGCACCATCTGTTGAAGATGCTTTCCTCCTTTCATTGTATACTTTTAGCTGTTTTGTAAAAATCAGGTGTATGGGTTAATATCAGGATTTTTGATTCAATTCCATTGGTCTACCTGTCTATTTTTGTGCCAATACCAGGCTTTTTTTCAGGACTATGGCTCTGTAGTAGAGCTTAAAGTTGGGGATTGTTATGCCTCCTGAAGTTCCTTTATAGTACAGGGTTGTTTTGGCTATCCTAGGTCTGTGGTTTTTCCATATAAAGTTGATTATTATCCTTTCAATGCCAGTGAAGAATTGTGATAGGATTTTGATGAGGATTGCCTTGAATCTGTAGATTGCTTTTGGCAAGATTGCTATTTTTACTATGTTTATTCTACCTATCCAATAGCATGGGAGAGCTTTCCATTTTGTGGTATCTTTTTTAAATTATTTCTTTAAAGACACAAAGTTCTTGATATATAGGTCTTTCACTTATTTGGTAAGTGTTACCCCAAGATACTTTATGTTGTTTGTGGCTATTGTAAAGGGCGATGTTTCTCTGATATCAAGAACCTGGAAGCAACCTAGATGCCCCTCAACTGAAGAATGAATAAAGAAGATGTGGCACATTTGCACAATGGAAAACTACTCAGTGGGGGGAAAACAATGGAATCATGAAATTCGCAGGCAAATGGATGGAACTTGAAGAAACCATCCTGAATGAGGTAACCCAGTTACAAAAAGAGAAACATGGTATGTACTCACTCATGTATGGATTTTAGAGCTATAGCAAAGGATCACCAGCCTATAATTCACACTGCCAGAGAAATTAGGATACAAGGAAGAATGTAAGAGATTCATACAAGGTTCCCCACAGACGGGGAAAGAAACAAGGTCTCCTTAACAAAGTGAGAGAGGGGGCAGTGAAGGGAGAGGGGGCTAGGAAAAAGAGAAGGGGAGGAGAGTAGGATTGAATCAGGAGAGGAATAAATGCGAGAAAAAGAGAAGAAAGCTACCATAAAAGAGGGAGCCATTTTAGGTTTGAAGAGAAAACTGACTCTAGAGAAATGTCCAGAGACCTACAAGATTGACCCCAACTAACAATTTGAACAGCAGTGGAAAGGCTACCATAAATGCCCTTCCCTGATAATGAGATTGATGACTACCTTATCCACCATCATAGAGCCCTCATCTATAGCTGATGGAAACAGAAGCAGATACCCACAGGTAAACACTGAGCAGAACTGTAATCCGTATGCAGAGAGGGAGGTCAAGACCAGGCTACAGAAATCCACAGAGACAGCTGACCTGAACAAGGAGAAGCTAATGGGCCCCCAGACTGATAGCTAGAAATCCAGCATTGGACCGACTCAGAACCCCTAAACATGGGTCTCAGTTAGAAGGTCTGGGCAGTCTAAGGGACATCTGACAGTGGAACCAGGATGTTTCCCAGGTGCACAAAGTGCTTTGGGAGAGCATTCCCCATGGAGGGATGCTCATTTAACCTAGAGGCAGGAGAGAGGGCCTAGTCTTTACTCCAAATGACTTGACAGATTTTTTGACCCCTCCTGGAAGGTATCACTCTCCCTGTGGAGTAGGTGGGGGTGGGATGGGTAGGGTGGTCAGGCAGCATGGGATGGTGGAAGAGAGGGAGAGGAAACTGGAATCAATATGTAACATAGAAATTAAAAATACAAGAACAGCCAAACCCAAATCTAAGAATGTATAAAATAAAAGAAAAATTAAGATAAACATTTAATAACATGAAATTACAAGATATACACAGAATTAGTGAGCCTGTTTTTGGAACAGACAAACCAGATTAACAGATTATTCCCACAGTTAACCAAAAGGAAAAATGTGGAGGAGGAAAAGGAAAAGAAATAAAAACGAAGAACTAATTTAACAGAACAAAAGAGGAAATCAAGCAAACAATAGGATAGACTGAAAAGGAAAGAATGAATTTCCAGATTCATCCAAATCACCAAAATTAAATGAAAAATAGTTCATCAATATAAACAGACCCAAAGCAATCAAGGAGATTAACTAGTAACAAAAAACCTTCCAACTAAAAAGGGATATATTTTTAATAAAATTCTATGAAAAAAAGAACTATACAAAATCCTTCTTGAAATGTTCAAATACAACAGACAAAGAATATTCCAGCTCAAGCTCCTTCTACAAAGCTACTATTACTCTAATACCAATATTAGGTAAATCATTCATACAAATACAAAATTAAAACTATAGGCCAATATCCATAATGATTATATCTGTAAACAATTCTCAATAAAATAATTTCAAACCAAGTACTGCCATATATCAAAAAGATCATCTCTCTCAATCCAGTTGACTTTATCTCAGAGATGGAGTTGATCGTTCAACACACATGACTCAATAAATGTAGCAAGTTGCATGAGTTGACTTGAAAGCAAAAATCACATATTTATCTCAATAAACTCAAAAAGGGGGGAAATGAAGTCATGCAAATGTTTGGAACTAGAATGAAGTAACCCAGACCAAGAAGAGAAAGATGATATAATTTCACTTATATGTAAATATTAGTCACTGAATCAATGATAACTAACCTACAATCTGTATCCCGAGAGAAGTTAGGTATAGAGAAAGCTACTAATGGAGCAATACATGGATCGCTGTGGGAAGAGAAATAGAATAGTTTTTTTATGGGTAGACTGGGGGTGGGTGGACACACAAAGTGGAGAATTTGATGTAGAGGAGGAGAGAAGATAGAGTTCAAGGAGATAATGCAGGGGTGAACAGCTGGAATGGAGGAACATTTGAGAGATGGTATGGAAATCAAGTCCAGTGGAAACTTCCTGAAATATATGAAAGCAACCCAAATGAGTTTCCTAATAATGGGGGTGACAGTCCCAGTTGGCCATCTCTTGTCACCCAAAGAGTCTTCTAGTACCAGGACTGGGTTACATTCAATTGAGTTGTTGATCAAGGGAGTCCCACTGGAGCCCTTAAACAACCCAAGCTGTTGCTCAGACCAAAGGCTGCTCTCTGCAAACTGACAGAAGGGCCCTATTGCTAAGGATAATACCCATACAACTCATTAAACATGGAGAAGTTGAACTGGTACCTTCAGCCCTACATTCTAGTATATTTAATATGGGAAGCCAAAAGAAAAATGTAAGCACCATCGCAGCCACACACACAAAAAATCAACACACTTTTCATTATAAAAGTCCCGGACAGTAATGGAATGGAGGAACCATATCTAACCAAAATAAAAGGTATATATGAGAAGCCTACAGCTAACATCATCACAAATTAAGAAAAACTCAAAGAAATCTCCCTAATACTAGGAATGAGATAGTGCTCTCCACTTTCTAACTCCTTTACAATTTAGTGTTTGAAGGTACAGGGAGCTGTTTCACAAAGAAAAAAAATAAAAGGAATACAAAAAGGAAAACAAGTTACCCCTATTTTCAAATGGTATGCTATCATATATAAAAGATCCCAAAAGTTTCATGAGAAAACTTGTAGAAATTATCATCATTTTCAGCAAAATCATACAATCCAAATTGACTTACAAAAATTAGTAGCTTTCCTGCTCACCAATAGAAGCATGGTGAGATTGCTCCCATTCACAATAGTCTCAGAAAAACAACAACAAAAATCTGAAAATAAATCAACCAAGGGGTGTTGTATGGGTGAATGACTCATACAATGACTCATACAATGAAAACATGAAATCTCTGAAAAGAGGAGATTGAGGAAGACACAGAAGATAAAAAGACTCCCCATGTCCAGCAATTGGTAGAATTAATAGCATGTAAATAACCATTCCACCAAAAACAATTTATACATTTAGTTCAATCCCAACAAAAAATCTCAATGACATTTTTCACCAAGATATAAAAAAAAATACTAAAACTTAACACAGAAGCACAAAATGTTCTAGATATCCAGTATTTCTGTTTGTTTTATTTTTCCAGACAGGGTTTGTCTGTAGGCTGTTCTGGAACTTACTCTGTAGGCCAGGCTGGCCTCAAACTCACAGAGATCTGCCTGTCTTTGCCTCCTGAGTTCTGGGATTAAAAGAGTATTCCATCATCTCCCAGCCCAGAAATAAGGCCCTAAATAGTCAGGGAAACCTTTGCAAAAAGAACAGTGTTAGATGGGTTACCACTACGAGAATTCAAAACATAATGCAGACCCATAGTAATAAAACAGGAAGATACCAGCACAGACGTGGAGATCAAGTAAACAAAGTTAACGATAGGAATAAGTTCACATAGTAACAGCTATTTCATATTTCACAAAGGTATTAAAAATACACATGGTAGAAAAGAAAGCATCTTCAAACAATGGAGCAGGGAAAACTGGATGCCCACATATGAAGACTCAAACTGGACCCTGCAAAAAAAAAAAAAAAAAAAAAAAAAGAGCTCCAAGTGGGTCAAAGATAACCATGTAAAATGTAGCATGCTAGAATATTCTAAAGAAAACTTTATCAATGGCCTAAAAGATAAAGGTGCTGGACATGAGTTTCTGAATAGGACTTTATTTATTCACAATTTAAAGCCAGCAACTGGCAAACTGAATTTCATAAAACTAAAAAGCCTCTGTGTGGCAAAAACAATCAATCCAATGGTTAACAAGCCCCTGGAGCTGGAAATAATATTTGCCAACTATACATCTGATAGAGGATAGATATACAAAGAACTCAAAAAAAAAAAAAGACAAAGAAACAAGAAAACAAATGACACAATTAAAAATGTACTGCCTTTAAACAAATATTCTAAAAAGAAATAAAAACAACTAAAAACATTTTAAAGTATTCAGCATCATTAGTATTTCACTTAGGCAAAGGAAAAGTAATAATACTCCTAAATTTTATCTTACCCAAATCAGATTGGATAATAATAATAATAATAATAATAATAATAATAATAATAATACAAGTATTGATGAGAATGTAAAAGAAAGGGGAACTTTCATTTAATGGTGTGGGATTTCACAGTACTGCAGCCAGTCTGGAAATCCATATGGAGAATCCTCAAAATGCCAAAGTAGATCTACCATACAATCCAACATATACCCAAAGGACTCAACACATTATTTCACATATACCTGGCCAGCCATGTTCATTGCTATTTTATTCATAACAGCTAGGAAATGCAGTCAACCCACTACCAATGAGAGAAAGCCAAATAACCATTTCTGTTCCTCCTTAGGGCAGTAGTACTCAAATGTGAATGACTTTGTATTAGCCAGGGAACAATTGACAGTTTCTGAATACACTTTTGTCACTACAAATTGTGGACAAATTGAGATGCAGTGCTACTGGCATCCAGTGGATAAGAGGCAGCAATGCTGCTCAACATTCTACAAAAGGTAGAACTCTGACATCCAACAACACGGAAACAGTGAAAAGGTTGAAAACACCCAGCTCCAAGTTCATCAGTGGTAGCAGGCAGATCGAAGAGCACTGAATTATTGAAGACTGTTAATAAGCACTGCTAGTCTAAGATAATAAATTGAGCTAACATACTAACAAAATTAGAATTTATTGAGTCAGAGTCTGATCATAAATGTAATTGATCTGAAAATGAGCAATCAAAAACTAGAAATGATTAATGTCTTTAAAATTAAATTCTTGAATTAAAATGAGCTGAAAACTAGATTTAAAATCCTTGAAAATGTGGGGGGAAAATGTACGCCTGCCAGTATCTGAGATAGTTAAAATTTATATTTAGACTTAAATTAATGACTTTAAAAGTTAATTAAAAATTAAGATTGGAAACAAGCCAGTGATCATTATAAAAAGTTATCAAGAGTAAACATGTATAATAATGTTTCAAAACAGAATCACTAAAAATAGAAACAACTTAATGGATTGTAAAGTGGAAGGATAAAAATGTTTGACTAAAGGATGGACATAATCATTCATTAAAAGAAAGACAATTAATGATACTATGGGTTGGAATGTGAATGTCCTCTCCACTGGAGGATGCAGGGGTTGGTATGGAGGTGTTCTGCTGGAAGTAACTAGGCTGTGAGGCTCCACTCTTATGAGGGTGACATATGCCCTTCTAAAAGAAGTTTGAGTTTCTCTCTCTTAATAAATTATGCAGTTCTGGGTTTTTCAGATTAATCCTGAATGAACTCTGAAGGATATTTTTAAAATGTAAATTTACAGAATATTTTATGAAGGCATAAAGGATCAACTCTCTTGTACATTGTCACCTAGATATAAACAGTAATTTTTCAATCTTTGTACATTTGGCAATTTTCAAAAATGTGTATGTTATCATCTTTATGTCCAACTACACTTCAAAGGACCCATCTTACATAATGGACCCGACTGTGAGGTCAGCATGACCCTTACATTAAGCTGGAGGGCCCATGTCCTTAAAGGCCTTGTTCTTCACAAGACCCACCCCTGACTATACGTCTCTGTGGGGAAAAGAGATGTTAGCTCTAGAAGGTCTGTGGTTCTGTAGGGGTGACTCTCCCAGAGCTAGAGTCAATTAGCTAGCACTAAGAATTCCCTGCCAGATCAGGATGTAGCACTCACTAGTACTATATCTGCCTTGGTGCCACCATGAAGATAATGGACTAACCCTCCAAAACTGTAAGTATGCCCCCAATTAAATGTTCTCTCAAGTCTCTACATGTTGTCTCTCCTCCCTACTTCATCTTCTCTCCTCCTACTCTCCTAGTCCCACCTATCTTGTTTTCCTATTGGCCAATAGTGCTTTATTCATTAACTAATACAAGAAACATATTTACAGAATGACATCTCCCATCAGGATAAATGCCAAAACAGGAGTAGCCACATATGAACACTCAAGGTCACCATGTTATGGCACTTACTCAAGAGTGGGCTGAGATCTACAGCCAAGTCCACAATATTCCAGGGACATAATTGTCTGTACTTTGAAGTTTCAGACTTATTTCTGCTCCAATTAAAATGTATGTCACCTAGGAAAATAGAAACTATTTAATTAATGGCTTGTTAGCTTGATTAACTTAAGTAGTTGAACACATGGTAAATTGTCCTCAATTTGTTCTCTTGGTCCAGTAAGTATTACAGATGTGTGATGATACCTGTTCAAAACTGTTTTATGACTTAATTAGCAGCTTGGATTTTTAATTGAACTAAAAACAGCAAATAAAACATGATAGTATAAACTATTGAGTGTTATTAGAAACTATCTATGCTTGCATATTGGTGAGAGAAGATGAAGTTGACTGATAAGAATGCTGTTGAGCCAGTCATTAGTATGACTGCATTGTTATAAGAATAAGAATAAAATCAAGCTGTTAACCATTGTGTGTTTAAGCAGAGAAGATGGTGTGAATGGCTTCACATCAAACTAATATGGGCTTTTTCAGAACTATGGTGTGGGGTAAGGCAAATAATCAGTTTTTGTTTGTAGAACCACTATATTTCTTCAAACATTATAATTACTAATTATTATAATTTTTGAGGAATTTGCTTTATAGTTTCATGTGTAAGTGATATCCCCACAATTATGTATGTGCACAATGTGTGCCTTGTGTCCAGAAGAGAGTGTTGGCTTCCTTAGAACTTGGATTATAGATTGTTGTGAGCCACCATGTAGATGCTGGAACTTGAACTAGGTCCCCAACAGCACCAAGATCTTTACCCACTGAGCAATCTCTCCAGATCTCCTGTTATAGTATTGAAAAAAAGGAATATTTTTAAAAACATCTAGAGTGATGTTTCTTTATGCATTCAACTTAATGACTTTTTATGAAAAGTGGTCAGTTTTACAAAATGTTTTTATGAGGGAGAAAAGAGAGAGGTACATTTGTATGAAGGCTATAGTTTTAAGAGGGAAATGCTGAGTCTGGATGAAGGAACTAAGAATCAAGGGAGTACTGATCTTGAAACACTTTCATTTCCCATTTCTGATAGGTGTTTATTAAAATCCATTTTACTCAAAGACAGCAGAAGGATGATTTGTCGAATTCTCTTTTCTTCTAATACTGATTTTCATAGTGGATTTGTGTGTGTGTGTGTGTGTGTGTGTGTGTGTGTGTGTGTGTGTGTGTGTGTCTGTGTGTGTGTGTGTGTGTGTTATTCATACTCTTCTATATCCTTGGTCTCAGTGAGTGACTTTATTTCACTGTTTTTAAAATAATAGTTATACACAGTGAGATTTAAAATGAGTCCATCAGCAAAGGAGCAGGCTTAATGTGACCTCGTTCCTTTCTTGAACCTAAACACAACAGCTCTCACTACCCAAACTAGTCCCTCCAGTGTGTCTCGGGTTGGTCCAATCCTTCTTGACTTCACAAATTCATTTTGTTTAGTTTGGGATTTTGTATGACCCCTAATTTCTGTATTATCATGTTAACCTGTGAAATGTTTCATTATTAAATCATGATCCAGCACCCATCATTCTAGTCAGACTAACAGGATTATGGCCTCTTTGCTACCTCCTCCTGCTTTTCTCTCCAGCCCTCTATTCATTTTCTGCCTTGCTTCTGGAAGGATTATATACTGTGTCCACAACTATTTGCTTCTCAACTCACTACCTCTTCCCTCTGAAGTGCTTTTGTCCTGGTTCAAAATCAACTACCTGCAGCTGTACTCAAGGAGCATCTTTACCTAAGAAAGAGATCTTTCTTCCATCTGTCATAGGTCATCACTCTGTTCTTGCAGCACACTTTTGCTTTTTACTTTCTTTCTCGGATGATTCTTATTCTTCACCTTTTGTTAGCTTATCTCCCCTCCCTTGGTATTGCTTAGTTCCCTAAATCCCAACATTTTTAGTTTCCATTTGTTTATAAAATTTACATAGACTTATGTCTATGTCAACAGTTTTTTCCTGTGCTATTTTATCCCTGCATTTACAGCACTGGCCTCTATTACAAGGACAAGATAGCATCTGGAGCCTCATTTGAAATCATGGACTCTTAACACCTAAATACTTAAGAGTGACATCTTTAAACCCACTGAATTCTAACCACTCCAGGGATATCTATGCTAGAAAGTACAATTACTCTTTATGTTATCCAACTAAGACATCTTTTATTTTTACTTGGTAATATACTTTATCTAAGGTAGCAATTTTTCTACATATTTTTTTGCACCCACACAAAATTATACAATATTTCCTTAATGAAGCATATTAAATAATTACAGATTTTAAGGGTATCTCACTATAATTAAATCTGTCCAATTAACATTCTACCTTATTTCTCTTACTTCCAGTATGTATAAGTGCATATGTATAATAGTAGCCATGTAGAAGTCAAAGGACAATGGATGGGGAGGTCAATTCTCTCCTACTACATAGCGTTCAAGGATTGAACTTGAGTGATCAGTTTGGGTGATACATGCCTTGTCCTCTGGGCAATCTTTCCAGCACTGTCCAATTAATTTCCTAAATAGCAGCTATACAGTCATTTTAAAATAAACTGAAATGTTAATACCCTTTGCCTCAAAGTCTTTAGATCCTCTCTGTAGTACAGACACCACTGACATACCCCTCCTGTAACTTCATTAAGATAGCTTCCTGAAAATTCTCCAGGACAACCTTCCTTCTCTCCCTCGCTAACCATGCTCCATGTATGTTGACCCCCTTCAGTTCTTTAGACAAGCTCTTCCACCAAATATCTGAGCAAGGACCAGTCTGAAGGCATTTCACTTCCTATTGACAATGGAAACAAGATGCCCATGAAAAAAAAATCTTCTTCTGAGATGTTATTTAGAGTTGAGGATTTCAGGGGTAGAGATAAATAAAATGGCCTAAGGAACACATATTTAAGGACTTTTTGAGAAGCTTAAGGGCTCATTAGACATATAATATATAGAATGAACCTAGACTTCATAAAAAGTGCCTTATAAGGAAGCATGGATCGGAGTAAAATGCAAAATTTTATAAACTCTAAAGGGTTACAGAGGAGAAGTTACAGATGATTTTGGACTTGGTGATGTCTATAGTTATGTATGATACACAACAGAAAGAGTTGATGTGCTAGGATTTGACTAAAATTAAAACTATTGTCTCAGTCAGAGAGTAGGAGAAAATAGTTTTGAAAAATATGTAGTATCATAATGTGCTCCAAAATATACAAAGTACACATTAAATCAATAATAAGAAATAACTCACTCAAAATTGGTAAAAGAAAAACACACAACTTGACAGACAACTCATAATGCCATTTATTAAAAATCAGTACATGGCAGGATGTCTCACAGTACACTTCACCAAGAAAATGTAAATACTAATTATTTATTGTGATAATCTAAATTTAGAACCTGAAAAACTCAAATGGTGGTAAGGATAATGAACCACAGGAAATGACCTTCCTCTTTGATGAGACACAACATGGTACAGCCACTTTGGAATAAAGTTTGATGGTTTAGTATGATAGTAAACTAGGCACCATAAATATAGCAAGAATGTTCTTTGGTATTTATTCCAAACAAATTAGATGTGTGCCCATACAAAACTGTGCAATTTTATTCATAACTGTCCAAACTTGAAACAAATGAAGAGTAATAGTAGATTACTGGGTAAGTTATGGCAACTGTAGGAGACTATTATTTAGTAGTAATAAAAAATTACCTATCAAGTTGGAGATAACATGGAAAGACCTTAAGTATACATTATCCATTGAAAAACACACTTGTACAAGTCTGTGCTCTCTCATTCTAATTAGGTGATATCCTGGGAAACAATAACAATAGAAATAATAATAATTTAAAAAAAAATAGTGTTTTCAGATGTTGGGTGGCAGAGAGAAAAAGTACACAGCCAAAGCACAGTGAGATTTTATCAGAGGGATATTCTGCACAATATTTTCTTGGTACAGACACATCACCAAACATTTGAGAAAGCCCAAATATTATACAATTAGATCATGGACTCAAATGCAAACTATGGAGTTTGTGTAATAGTGCTATATTAATGTAGACTCATTAGTTGTAAAGACAATGCCACTCTGCTGACTTGTGTTTTCTCATTCTTTTGGGTTTTTAGAATGTAATATAATTATATCATTTTTCCCTTCCCTTTTCTGCATCCAAACCCTTCCATATAGCACCCCTTTGCTTGATTTAAAATCTATGGCTTTTTTCTTTAATTGTTGTTACATACACATATGTGTACATACATGCATATATTTTCTTAAATATATGCACACAACCTGTGTGTTTATGAATACAAGGGTTAGGGGTATGCATTAATTTTATTCCCTCTCAATTTTTTTTCTTTCAACTTAAAACTGCCTCCTTTAAAAATATTTAAAACAATAAAGAAAAAATACTGGTTAACACTGGTCCCATTTTTAGAGATAACCATGGAATAATGTCAGAGCAGCTGAAATGCAGGGCAATGGAAGTTTAGGGTTGAACATGTAGTGCTTAGTGTTGGCTCTTTGATTGTCTGATGTTTGGGTTAACCTAAACACTGCTAGCTTCTCATGAGGTTAAGTGGGAAAAGAAAATAAGATGCATAAATGGCAATGCACTGAACTTCTCTTAATGCATGAAGCAAGAAGCATCTGACTGTTCAATGGAGGGAAATCTTCTCTTTTAGCAATTGTATTAATGGGAACAGGTGGTACAGATGTGGCAGCTCCATCTTCAGTGTGTGAAACTATGGTTTTCTTTAAAATCCGTTCTCTGAGAGTTTAGGGGGAAAATTAAGAAAAATGTAGAATAGATTGATCCAGCTTTGGCTGGTGAGTTGACTGTGAGAATCCAGACCCTACCATATGTAAATATTAACCACTATAGATAAAACTGTCTCTCACCCTGCATGACACTTGGAGTGCATATGCTGATAACTGGGCAGGCTGTTCTCCCTGTAGGTTTGCCTAGTTAGAAAAGTTCCTTTGTAGCTTGCAAAACTGCTTATGTTTCTATTAGTAGAGCTATAAATCAAAAAGGTAATGGCTACCAGTGGGAGAGTTGGGAAGGAGAAAGAGGCGGGGAACAAACTGGTAATTATTGTAACCATTTTCAGAAACTTGGGAAGTAAAAAGTAACTGTAGAACTGTTAATGCAAACCATTGAAACTGTAAATAAAAGCAGCCCAGGGAAATCCGGGGTCACTTTCTTGAACAACAGCTGATCACAGTCCCTTTTTGGCACCAACTTCACACATACGTTCAAGGTCAAAGCAGCTTTCTGGAGCAAGGCTTTCAGCAGTAGCTTGCACAGGATCCTCTGTTCTACAAACACTACAACATAGGAAGGAGGCTTTCATGTTAGAGTGAATTCAACTCATATAAGTCAGGATCCAATGTACAATAGAGACCTAACTTCAATGAAAAGTAACTAAGAGCAGCAGCAATAATATTTATTATTTATTTATTTATTTATTCTTTTATTTATTAATTGATTTTGAGTCATTTGGACTACCCTATCTGAAAACTCCTACAGGGGGTTCTAATGCCAGATAATAGAGTTTTCTTAAGTTGTTTATATCTCTTGTACAGAGCATTGTCTGCACAAATGGAATAACTTAGATAGATAGATAGATAGATAGATAGATAGATAGATAGATAGATGATAGATAGATAGATAGATCGATAGATAGATAGATAGATAGATCGATAGATAGATAGATAGATAGATAGATAGAGATATTATATAGATAAAGGGTAGATATATATTCACTTATATGTGTGATATATAATTTTAAGTAAACATGACAAAAGGATCCCCTGAGTCTTTATCAACCTTGGTGTTATTTGTTCCTCCACCCTCCCTCTCCTTCTGTATTGATCTTTTTTCTCCTTTCCAGTTAAAGCTCTCTTCCCAATTTTTACATTTATCCACTCATATCACCTGCATTTTTGATGATCCATGATGTTGAGATTTTGACTGATTTAATTTTGTGGTATTATTGTACAGGTAACCATAGCTACTATGAGATTTCAATTGCCACTGTGCTATTATGTTCAGAATACATTTCATAGCATTCGTCCTCATTCTCCATCTTTTACTTTCTGCCTCCTTTACCACCTTGCTCCCTGAGCCTTGGAAGTGGTGGTGTTAATATAGATGCATTTAGCCATATTCTGATGGGATTTGAAGCCTTCCCCACAGGAGGGAGTTTCTTGCCTGGTTCCAAAATCTTGTTCAAAATCCTATAACAAGGGAGGCCACAGGCTTTAGGTTAGAACCTGTTGTTGTTAGTTTGCTAAGTAGTCATGTTGTGAAATTATCTTCTAAATATTTATTGTTCTGCCCAAAGACCTGAGCTGTTCTCAACTTTTATGAAACAAGCTTCTTTATGCAGTAGGCCGCAGTCAGTGAAGGGATGCATAACTAGTCGAAGTACTGGTGAGAAAAAGAGACAGAGGGTACAGCTCTAGAAAGGACATCTGCATTCTATCAAATAAAAATGTCGGTATTATTTCATGTGTATCTATGTTTTGCCTGTGTGTTTGCCTGGGCTTCACATGTGTGTGTTACCTTCAGAAGCTAGAAACAGGAGTCACATATGTTTTTGAGCTTCCGTGTAGCTGTCACAAATCCAATAAATCTATGCCCTCTGGAAGAATGTCTAGTGTCCTTAACAACTGAGCCCTCTCTGCAGCCCCTTCTCTATCAAATGTTTAATAGTAATATGGTTTGATACATGATAGAAAGTGCCATATGTAAAATCTAAACAAGTTACTCATAGAATTCACAATTTTGTCTTCTTCCATATGCCATTTTGTACTCTGACTTCAGTATACATTATTTTTGGAAGAACTAATTGAATTTGCAAATAATCATTCTTTGTTAAGGGATTAAATACATGAAAATAAAAATTTAGAGTAACTGGCAGTCATTCTTGCCAATTGAAGTAAAACTACAGTGGGAAATTATGGGATATTTTTGGTTTCTCAAATACTTGCTATGCCTTTAAATCATTTGGGAAGCAGATCCTTTTGAATTTAAATCATTCAAGGTCAAAAGGTGTAGAAAATATCAGATTTCAGAAGCTGAGTATGAAATGCTGATGGCTCAGCTGTTTTCTGGCCTTGTTTCCTAGAAACAAGCCAAGCCTTTCCTGAAGGCTTTTATCACTTCTTAATCCTTTTTTTTGCCCTTTAATTAGATTGATAGGACAGCATAGTTATGATTTAGTACATAATTATTGTTAATACATTATTGAAATAATAATGGAATAGGGAGGGAATGAAGTAAAATACTTTCTCTCTAATTGTCTATTCCACAATTTTGTATCCTGAAAAATATCAATTTAGTTGCCCTGGTAACAGGAAAGATTATGATTGGCATCCCAGCTTAAGGATGTGGTCAGAGTTCCAGTGCTGAAGGGAGTAAAAAAATTCTTTTTTTAAAAGGAGTTTTAGATAAATGGTATCATGGACGGAATATTTTCCATCTTCCAGTAACAACGTTATCTGTTCCTTCTCAGCTTCTTGATGGATTATAATGTGGAAACATTGAAAAAATTTCAATTTCAGTGTTCCTGTGTTAGGTGAGCACAGAAATCATTGTTTTACATAAGTCACTCAGGAAGAACTTTATAAAGGGAGGTGGACAGTTCAGTTTGCAGCTATGTTATTGCTAAATATGACTAGAGGAGAATGTTTTTACTTTTTGTTAAAAGTAATTTTATTGACATTCAATCCATATTCCATAAAACACCACTCTTTTAAATGTGTAGTTCAATGTTTTTCAATATGTTCTTATATACAGTAACCGATGTCTGTCTACTTCTAGAACATTTTATTCATCTCTAAAAGAGACTGTAGTCAATACAAGTCACTTCCCATCTTCCTTTCCCAGCCTCCAGGGACCATCTTTGCTCTTGCTCTTTTCATGAGTTTGTCTGCTGTGGACATTTCCTGTAAAAGAAATCACATGTGTGGCCTTTTGTATCTCATATCTTTATCTTCACGCAATGTTTACAAACCTTTTTTTTTAATATTTTATGCTTTGACAATCTCACACACACATATAAAATGTATCTTCATCATATCTAATTCACCATTCCCTCCCTGCAATTCTTTCAACATGTCCTCCTCCAATCTTCATATTCTCATAGCCTTTGGTCTCTTTCATAATATATTGAGTCTAGTAAATACTTTCCATATTCCCAGGGATGTGGACTCATCCACTGCATGGGAAAACACTGTTGAAGAAAACTAATTCTTCCTTCCAGTCAACAACTACATTGGTGGTGGGATCTCATGGAACCATTTCCCATCTGTGCTAGAAATTTTATTCACTTATTTTTTTTTGTAGGTCTTATGCAAGTAACTACAGTAAGTGTTACTTCATGAGTGCAATAGCTATGCCATGTCCAGAGACAACATAGAAGATGAGACTAGGGGTCTGGGGTTGTAAGAGAAGAAGGAAAGTGAAGATCTGAAAGTCACCTACTTGCTCCCTTCGCTTTTCTGTCTCTGCCTGTCTCTATCTCTCTGTTTCTGTGTATGTCTCTCCATGTCTCTGTCTCTGTCTCTGTCTCTCTCTCTCTCTCACACACACACACACACACCCCACACACACACACTGTTAGTTTAAAAGCTTCAGCATACGATTGCTGATAGCAGCTAGCCCAACATCTCAGTGTCACTGTCAAAACTGATCCAAACTGAAGAAAGGTGTCAGAAGAAATCATTACTAACTTAAGAATGACTTACTACATTTATCAAATGACAACAGCTGATAACTAATGGGTAGCTTTGACAGGTGTTTTTTAATGCTAGCTAAGGATAACTGAATGGTAAAAGTAAGAAACTGCCTTTCATTGTTTTTCAGTACTTCTTAAAGAAACAATATATCCCATTATAAAATTTAATTAAAGGAAATTTTCTAATGCATTCCTTGGAAATGCAGTTTTCTTTCAGTTTCTTGGGACAATGTAAAGATCTCAGATGCAGGACAAAATAACATTTGATGGATTATTGATTTATTTCAGGAAATAAAGAAAACATAAAATGTCAAAAATACATCAAGGTAAAAATGTATCAGTGTTAAATAAGTGAAAAACAGGATAAATAAAACATCTGATTAGAGTTTCCAGTGTGAAAATGAGGAAGCATGTAAAATCCAGTGGGGCTTGTTACATAAAAGGCTAGGGACACAGCTGTGGCTTTTATTATGTTTTGAGATAACTCTGCATCTCTCTACAATTTCCTCATTTGCTGGTCTTTCACAGACATGAAGTGTGTCTTAAGATAAATGTAGATTTGTATTGTGGGGATTGAGAGAGTAGAAAGAAGCTAATGGACACAAAGACATAATAAAACAGAATAAAGTTCAGAAAAATAAAAGATAGACTACTGTGTAAAAACATGTTACATATACTGATTGAGAGCCAGGCCTTAGGTGGGCATTTGTTGGTGATGTTATTATGCCCCACAGAAAGGAGTAGAAAATGGGATTTCTAAATGAAATCTACTTAACAAAAGCTTATGGTGAGAAAAAAACATTAAATAAAATATGAGAAATTTCATTTCTAGTAAACAAAAAGTAATTTGACCTTAGTGTTTCAAAAAAACAATTTTCATTAAAATTTTTGAAAAATAACATCAATGAACTGAAAATTAAACAATTTGATGTGATTGAGAGATCTTTGTATCTTTGTAGAAAAACTAAAATATTTCACTAAACTATTAAATAATGTGCACATATAAAAACAGAAAAATAAAATATTAATTATATTATTTCTATATAGCAGGAACAAATAGAAAAATATGAAAAGATGTACTTTAAATATAGACGATTAACCTTAACAATATATACACAAATCACTGGAAATTACAAAACTCTAATGAAGAATCACATTAAATGAATAAATATAAAGATAGATTACATTCAGAATATGAAAAATTTACATCTGGAATGGTGGCACACACTTGTCATCTCAGCACTCATAGAAGACAAAGGAAGAGGGCCTTGAATTTGAGGCCAGCATGGGTGTATATGACTCAATCTCAAAAAAAGTAAAAGAAGGAAAGACACGATGCCACCCACGGTACTGTGCACAGTCAAGGCAACCTCAATGCCTGAGAGTGTTCTTGGCAAGGAGGAGCACACAGTAAGTGGGCTGCTGGGCTGAAAATTGCTATTAAAGGGTAAAAGGCATCTCTCAAAGCCAAAACACCCTCAAAGCAAAACAAAATAGGAGGGCTTGGTGGCAAATGGAATGATTATTATAAAGTCATAAAGAGAAACGTATATAAAAGTAAACCAAGAGAAAAGCCAGAATGGTTCATCCCCTATGAACACTGGACAACATGGCAGATAAGAGCAAAATGTTGTGGCTCTGAGTTGTGGCTGTGGCTGTGAATTCTCTGCCAGTATTTTCCAGGGCCAGTTTCCCCTGTTGACTAGAGTGCTGAGATTAAGAAGGTAACACTATTCTTAACTTTGTAACAAAATCACTTAACATCAGGAGACAAGGTGAAGACTAGACTCACTGACCTAGTACTGGACAGCATCAGCCAAAGGACAGCATGCCAAGAAGATACTGGATTCCAATAGACAGTGTTTAAACTTCTTTACCTTTGCTGAGAACTCTGTGCTGCACAGTAGATGTCTTTCTTCCTTCTCCTTCTACTTTCCAGCCAGTTTTTACCAGATCATGCAAATGCTGCTATATATTTTTAGGATGGAGTGGTGTCTTAGTTGTTTTTCTATTGCTGGGAATGAAACACAGTGACCAAGGTAACATAAAATATATCATCTAATTTGGCTTATGGTTTTAAAGAGTCAGTGTCCATGATGGCAGAATGAAAGAATAGCTGAGAACTCACACCTTGATCCACAGACATGCAGGAGAAAGGGGGTGGAGGACTAGTTATGGCTCCAGTCTTTTGAAACCGCAAAGCCCACCCCCAGTAACATGCCTCCTCCAACAAAGCTACACCTCATTTACTTCCAAGAGACTTCCACAAACTGGGAACCAATTATTCAAATATATGAGTCTACGGGGCATTCCCATTCAATCCCATTCAAACCACAAGTGGTTTGTAATATTCATAATAGATACACCCTACTTTGCAACCAAGCAAAAGTTAATTATAGATGTAATAATTCCCTAAATGTGAAAGGCAAACCTATAATGTTTCTACAGCACAAAGATGGACACTATTTTGGCCAATGAATTCTTTTTTGTGTCAATTTAAATCATAAATACCAATTCTGAGAGGTAGATATCTTGCCAAAAAAGACAAATAAAAATAAGCTCAAAAGTAAATAGCAAAAAATAAACATCAAAATACTAATGATAAATGTCAGATCTTAAAATCCATTAGAAAGAAATGACAAAGCCCCTTATAAATCAATAACTGAAGAGGAAAGGTATACAACAGCAGCAGCATCAAAAGCCACAGTGGAAGGAATAAACAAAATATTTGTAAACTATTTAGAAGGCAGTTTAACATTTTGTAAATAGAAGATTCCCCTCTGGGACCTATGACTTCTTCTGTCATAGGCTTGGGATCATTCATACAGTACCAGGCATGACTGTCCCCTTAGAGAGTAGCTCTCAAATACAATGAACAAGTGGTTAGATCCTACCACACAAGTGGACATGTCATGATGGTCTATTCAGTATTATGGTTCACACTGAATGAGTTTATTGATGCCTTTTCTACCTTAGAAGACTTCACAGCATCTTCTGTTACTCTGCAAGCTATCCATCAGAAAGAATATTTCCATCAAGTCTGAGATTGATTTCTAAATTACCTGCAACCCAAGTGTGTGGTATCTGTAGCACTGAAAACGTACTATCTAGTGGTGATATTCTGTTGTTTGGTCTTTTCTAGGGTGTCCCTAACCAAACACTCATAGAGAGGTATCCAATGTCTAACACTGAGATTTTCATTTAATACCTTTTCATTTAATAGCTTTGGGAAGCAGCTCTGGCCACTTACGCAGGCCACCACTGTCCAAACTCCATTTTTTTCTGGTTTGTAATTAGCATGCAAACTAATGAGTTCCCATAGGCTTTTTCTGATTTTTATTAGTGCAAAAGTTTGAATGAGAAGGGTACCATCTGCTCATATATTTTAAATCTTGGTCCCCGCTAGGTAGAACTATGTGGAAAGGATTGGGTGTATGGTCCTGTTGGAGGAGGGTGTCAATGGGGACAGAATTGAAACTTCAGAAGACTCAGGTCATATCTAGTGTCCCTGCTTTCTGCTTGTGGACATACATGTGAGCTTTCATCTACCTGCTGCCTGATAATGGGTTCCTAACCCATAGGAACTGCAAAATCCCAAATAAACTCTTTCTTCTCTGACTTTTCTTGGTCATGCTATTTTATCACAGCACTATAAAATCAACTAATACACTTAGTTTGGTTAACTAATATCCTATTCCCTCCTCTCTTCCATTCCCCTGCCCTTCATCTCTATTTAAACCTTAGTCCACAATGTTCCTCCACTCTTTTCATATTGCATGTGTTATGTTATCACTCCAATTATATTTTTAATTGGAGTGCCAGACCTAGTCCCCCCTGGCCATGCCAGCACCTGTCCCCATGCCATAATGGGCATGATCAGTGCAAAATACAGGTGTGGGCAGGGTGGATGTCTCACTACATTAGAGCTTATGGCAAGAAGGGAAAACTAGAGAGAACAAGAATTTCTGCCAATAGATAACTCCCTGACTGCAGAGTACAGAGCCCACATGCTGTTCTTATGAGATAAAGAAGAAAGACAGAGCCTACCACCAGCCCCATTATCCCTGCCCCATTATCTTGAGAACAAGGCCACTGAGCCTGCAGAGCTTGTAACGAAACTTTGTACTCTATAAAATCTCTGCAACCTTGGGAGCTGAGACTATCGGTCTCAAGCATCCTTTTAAAAATGCTTTGCAATTGTAAGCAGGTGCCTTACTCTTTCAATAGAGTGAAGTCCCAGCTGATTTGGTTCTTAGCTTTTGCAGTCAGGAGTCACTTCCTTGTAGGTTGAAAGGATTTCTGGTAGGCACAACATTCCTCTTCTAGTGATAAGCTGATAGACCATCTAGGTTTATTCATTTCTCAGTCACTGTAATTACAGTATCAGCAAGCACTGATGTACTAGTATCTTTGTAATAGGCTACGAAGACCTTATGGTGCAATTCTTAGACCCTTGCTGAAGAAAGATCCCAAACTCAAATAGGATGAAAACATAGTGTTCATTCTGTAGAAATAGCCAGCATGCAGGAGTTGATCATACACACAAAATAGCAATGATTCCCTCACCCCATTATGGGGTGAGGGGAAAGGAAATTCACATGAATCCACAAGGATGACCCAAGCTAAGACTCCTAGCAATAGAGGAGAAGGTGTCTCAACTGGCCTTCCCCTATAATCAGATTGGTGACCAACCTCTGATCATTCATTAACTGATAAAAACAGATGCAGAGATCTACAGCCAAGTACTAAGCCAAGCTAAGAGGGGAAGAGGAAATATATGAGCAAGCAGTTGGAGGAAATGTAGAGATCATGATGGGGAAACCCTCAGAGACAGTTGACCCCAACTCCTGACAAGTCAAAGACTCTAGTCTGACAGCTGGGAATCCTGCTTAGAACCAAATTAGGCCCTCTGCATGTGGATGACAGTTGCGTAGCCTGGTTTGCTTATGGGACCCCTGGTAGTGGAACCAGGATCTAACCTTGGTGTGTGAGTTGACTTTTTGGAGCTCATTCTCTATGGTGGGATGCCTTGCTCAACCTTGATGCAGATGGGAGGGGCTTGGTCCTGCCTCAATTTAATGTGACAGGGTTTGTTGACTCCCCTGGGAGGCCTTACCCTTTCTGAGGAGTGGAAGACATCATGAGGGGGTGGGGAGATGGAGTAGGGAAGGGTGGGGGAATTGTGGTTGATATATAAAATGAATAAAAAATTTAAAAGAAAAAAAAACCACAAGAAGAAAAAAAAATGACCATGACAACCTGGGACAAAGGCTTGCAGACCCTTTTAACAAGGAACTTGGGGGATATTCAGTTTGGTGAGATAATCTTTGTTGTAATTGGGTTACCAAGGAGCAGTTACATAGAGCTGTGTTGATTGGACAGGACTAGTAACAATTCCACCTCATGTTGACATTTTAGTCATATATGGTCAGTACCTTGTAAGTTATAAGGCTGAGTTCCCTATCCTTTTAAGGCTAGGTTTTAAACTGGATGATTGGCTAAACTTGGCCAAGGGACTTCTTGAACTCACGCTTTAGTCATTTTCTACAAAGGAGCTGTTCTGTGTCTAAGGTAGAGTCATATTCCAGCCCCTTTAAAATTAGTACCATCAACCGTGACCCATCATCCTTCTTCTGAAACTCTTCCCATTGCCTGAGAACTATGACCAGTGCATCCCAACCACAGTATCCCCTCATTGCACCCTTCCCACACTCCTCTCCTGCTCCATCTTACAGCAGAACAAAAAAAGCAGGCCTCCAAGAGACAATACCCAAACAGGACAAAATAAAATATAGTAAATAAGAAAAGGCAAAAGCCCTCACACCAAAGCTGGGCAAAGCAACCCAACATGAAGAAAGACATCCCAAAAGCAAACAAAAGACTCATAGACATTTACTTCTTCTCCCACTGTTAGGAGTCTCACAAAGCAAGCAAATAGCCAAAACATATATGCCTAAGACGAGGTGTAGACCCATGCAATTCTCATTCTTGCTGCTTCAGTCTCTGTGAGCGCCTACGAGCCATGATTAGTTAATTCAGTGGGCTTTGTTTTACTGGTGCCCTCCATCCCCTGACTCCCATGTGAGGGAACCTAATGGAGACTACCAATTTAGACTCTTGCTCCACATGTCTGCGTGTACATCTCTGCATCTTGAAGCCTCCCCTGATGACAACTGGACAAGGCACACATCTATTAGTATAGCAGAATATCATTAGAAATCATTTCACTGATTTTTTTTAAAATCAGTCATGTACCCCAGTTCTTGGGCTGTCCAGTCTCCAGTTCCTGACCATCCAAGCAGTGTCCAACATAAGTTTCTTATGGTGGCATGGGCTTCATGTTAAACCAGACATTAGTTGGCTATTCCTAAAAGTTCTGTGCCACCATTGCCCCAATGCATCTTGCAAGCAGGACAGACTGTTGGTCAAAAGTTTCATGGCTGGGTTGGTACTCACTTTACTCCTTTGGTAGCCTGCAGAGTAACTTCCAAAACCAAAGAGACTAGAGCATAAGGGATGATGGCTCCATGTAGGTGCTGCTCAACCTCACCACATTCAATGAATTATGAGGATGTTGTCCTTGGCAGCTGACCCATCCCCACCCCACTGTCTGTTTGTGGAGAGAGAGCATCTGTGTTAGCTTCACAAGAGCTCCCAACCAGCTGAATGCAGCCCAGTCCTTCCACTACAGAATGCCAGCTACAAGATGGCCAGTTAAGACTCCATATTCCCCATTACTAGGAGTCTTCACTAGGATCACCCTCATAGATTCCAGGAAGTTTCCACTGCAAAAATATGAAACATTTCACAAACTTGCATGTCATCCTTGTGCAGAGGCTATGTTAATCTTTTCTGTATCATTCCAACATAGTATATGTGCTGCCAAAGTGAGCACAACTTTTATATTTTCATGTAAGATCACATAGTACTTCTGTTTGTGTGTTTTGACAGTTTTCATTAACACAAAGATACTTAGATCCATCCAAAGCATATGGATCCTTCACATAAAGAAGCAGATGGGGACATGTTCTTCCCTGGGGAAATGGTATGATACCTTCTGCAACTGTCTTAATTTCTGTGAATTGAAAATCCTTGTTTAAGATTAGTTAATGAAATGCACACAGCAGTGATTCTGAGTAAGAACATATGCTGAGGGTGTATTACATTATAAGTACTTTGGAGTTAAAAGCATATCCCCATGTTATGTTCCTACCTCTTCCACTATTACTTCTGATGATGGAGACGAAAATGGTAGTGAATAGGTTAAAACATGGTTCAAGTTTGTGAGTCACTAATGTAGAAAGATAAAGCTTGAGTAAATGCTTTCCATCATTCTGCCATGCCTTTGGAGCCTCCCTATTCTCTCTGCCCTGAGCAAGAGGCTCCCAAGAAAAGAATATAATGGGCCAAACCATGAATAGATCCATATTAGACCCACTGTTATATTGAGCATGGATCATTATTTTAGTGTTCTTTGCAATAAAATAAATGGATTTCCTTATGCTTATAAAAGCTTTACTGTTTGGTTTTAGAATTGTTCAAATATGGCTTTATTCTGCTGAGATGGGACATGGTGGGGACTGAGGTGAACTCCTATGGTCTCATAATCATGATGCTGCATTGGGAATGAATCAGAAGCTCTTTGTGCAAATCCACTTACTATGATACATTATGAGTGAAATGGTTTAGCTGAAAATTGCTAGCAGATATTGCTACCAGACTGTCAATTTTCTGTAGTAGCAGGGATTTACAGGTTTTGTGTGCAAAATAAAATTTTAATGAAATGGGCATTTGAAAATTACAATTATAGTATATCATATAATATATGATTAAATCTTTAAATTATTTTTATACAATAAAGAAAATAAATACAATATCTGGGAATTTAAAATGACAACTGAGAAAGCAACTGTGCTTGCGTTTTACTAGCAACATATTGTGAAATAAATAAAGATGTCTAGTGATGTGTATATAGTGAAAAACACTAGAGAATTTATTTATCTGCAAAATAGAAAATAGGGAGATGCTTCAAAACAGAGTGTGATTATCCCTGATGTAGATTCTAATATGCTCAAAGATTTGACATTCACAGAAGATCTCAAGATTTTCATCTGATTGTTTTGTGACATGGTATCACTCCAAGCTGATGTGGAATTCATTATGTAGATCAAATTAGCATCAGTCACGTGGCAACCCTCCTGCCTCATCCTTCTCAATTCTGGTTTTATAGGTGTGGGCAACCATGAAGGCCCCAAGAACATTTTCTTAACTTATTTTGATACCATGTGGTAGATTCTATGTAGCGACCACATTCCAACTGTTTCTTCTGCAACCAGTGCAATCTCATTCTTCTGCTTCATGGTCTGATAGGTCTGCAAGACAATTTGGCTCTACTGGAATAAAAGCATCAGGAAAGCAAGACTTTTGTGCCTTGGTGAGGCTTTGGGACTTGAAAGAGTTCCAGGCTGAGTTTTCATTATATGTTCATACCATATCATTGGTTCTGTTTCCAAACCAAACACTGGTATGCTGGGAATTGAAAATATGTATTTCAAGGTACATAAGTTTTATCGGCTACATAAAAGTTATACCAAAGGGAAGCAAGTTAAAGAAGTTGAAAGCAGTATTTCAAGGCCAAATGTGCCCATTATGCTTATTGACAACTTATCAAGTGGTTTTTAGTGGGGAGCATTAGCAAATGGATGTTAATTAGTAGTGATTTCAGCACACGCTGTATTTTTTTATGTTGCTTTCCATTCCTTCGAGTATCCCTTCCTAACTTCTGTGAATAAGGAATGTGTTCCTGTATGGTAGTGTTAATGAAAATTTCTCCCCAATAAACAAATGTGCATGCCAAAGTTCCTTTTTGACATTGTTTTATTCTGAAGAGTATATTCATATCATATTTTGATATTAGAAAATCTAGGAAAAGCAAAAAGCTGAATGCATGCTAATAATAAACTATGGAATGTGTTCATCACTGCAGACATAGTTGTGTTCTTGTCCTGCTTTTCAATCTCAGAATCTCTTGATGCCTCTTGTAACTTTTAAACTTTATTAGAAATCTCCATTAATATTTCATTTACTTTTTGTATTGATATCTCTCAATGTTTCAATAATCCAAGTAATATTGACTGCCAATCTCTTAGTTAATATGAAAAGTTCCAGAGAAATAGAAAGAAGCTCTTCTATGGTGTTGAGTTTGAAGAAGGTAACCACATGGCTATATATTGAAAATTTTTAAGGAAACCAATAAGAGGAAGCAATTACCCAGATAAAATAATGCTCCAAGATGATGTGAGTTATACAAAACTCCTAATTTTCAAGTGTGAGATACTTCCATATGAAGTTCTGGTCAGTGATACACTAAAGACCCTCAAAACATTATAAGCTCTTGCCATTCTTCTTGTTTTTTCACAAGAACTGGAAAATAAAACAGTATCAGTAAAGATACCATATGTGTTGGTTGCAAGATATAGAGCAGTCAACCTTTAACTGAACTGGGAAGCTTACCCCGTGTAGATAAAATTTTTATAGTACCAAGTTATGCTATGCAGGCCACTGGGGGAGAAAAGATGGTCTTACCCATCTGTGAACCCTATGAATTATAATACAAATGTACTAGTATATATGACTGTAGGAATCCCTGGAGGGGGACTTATTATTGCTGTGTTTATATCCATTGCCAAATGGATACACTACACTAAGCCTTAATCAAAGGAGCTGCTCTGAGAAGAGGACAGTGGTTAATATTAAGAGTCATGGTTGTTCAAGTAGATGAAAATGGTTGCTGGGTGTCTGTAGAGAGCCGCGAAGTGCCATGCCTTAAAGTGGCGCTGGCTTCCGCCTTACACCTTCCCATTGGTGAGGGCTCTCTGGTGTAAACAAGCCCTTAATTGGTTAAGTCTGTTCAGCCTGTCTGCTTCTGTGTTAGAGTAGCCTATCTGCAGGGTCCACGTAGCTCACTGGGGTTGGTTAGCTCAAGGGTATTTAAGCCTGTGCAGGGGTCCCCTGGGTCTCTCTCGTGGGTCAGAAGAACATGTTTCAAGGATCCTGATTAAAACTGCATGAAGAAGATCTACCCGGAGTCACATCTTCCTTGCTGGTGAGGGTCAGACGCGTACAGTGTCAAGCTCTAGAAAGTACATTTATATGTCCCCTCAAAAGCTCAGAGAACATCATAGAAGAAGGTGTAGAGAGAATCAAAGGCCAGAAGGTAGAGGGCTTCTAATTTCCATTTTCTGTATATGATACAGTCATTTCAATTATGAAGTCAGAGCAGCTTATGTTATCTGCACCTGGTCTACAAAGAGGTTGTCAATAACCACTCATGGATGGGGAAGGAGACTGTGGGACCCTACCCTTCCCTACTGAAATGCTGCCTACCAAGAGATTCTGGAGGACAGCTAGTCTGTATCCTGGTAGATTCTGGAAAAAGAGCAGCCAATATCCTGATAGGTTCTGGAAGGATGCAGTCAATGTCATTAGTTGTACACCCACCAGTGAGCTTACCAAGCTAAAATGATAATTCCAAACTCATGATCACATAAATAATCCTAGTTAAACCAGGTGGATCACAAGAAAAAAAAAACAAAAAGACATGAACTTGAGATAGAGATTTGAAGGGAAAGTAGAGGATGATTGGGATGAGGGAATGACAAAAGAGAATAAAGTTTGAGAGTGAAAGGAACTCATTATATACATACATGAAATTGTCATTGAACACGTTTAATAAAGGCATCAGAAAAACAAAATAGAATTTATGTCTTAAGAGATAACAAATATCACTCTCACCTTGAATATAATTCCTATATAGCAATGTATTCTGCATACAACTCAATTGGCACCAAAAAAAAAAAATCCTTCTGGAAACTAAATAATTACAAACTGGTTTTAAAGAAATGTCTAAGAACATTCACAAGAACTATTGCTGTTGTTATTCATTTTTAAAAGATACATTGATCTGTACGTAAAGAGACCTGTCACTCAACAAATACACATAAGTAGGCCCCAGTTTTCTATTATCAATTGGACATTAATTCTAATTAATTTTCTCACACACTGTGCAGTAGTTTTAAGTATTTCTCTTCTCTATGTGTTCTAAATAATAACCAATGTATATTGTTTATGACTATATCAATTTGTTGATATGCATCACCTAAATTTATGTCAGAAACTAAAATTTTTAATAATATCAATGATAAAATTTCTCAGTTATTTCAAATTTGAAAAATTGCCTTATTTTCACTTAACATCAGAGCTATGTGATTATCTAAAGCAAATTAAAACTATTGAATATGAGTGATAAATTGGTCTGTTTAAGCTTCCATAACAAAATGTTGCAGGCCGGGTAGATTAAAACATAGGAATTACCATATTATCATCATGGATGCTGAAAATTACAGGTACAGTTTAAGATAAGTAATCTGTTTCTGGCTGACAAAAGGGAAATTTAGTACAGTCCTTTTATGGCCTTCTCTCTTAATGTCCAGAGAAAGATGGCGAATCATTTTCTTGTTAAGATACCCTTTCTATAAGGGAGCACTGAATGGCTTCCTGCAGACTCTATTGCAAAATATAATCATGGAATCAACAAATGACCTTTAGGGGAGATGAATTTCCATTCATAGCAAGTCAATAGATACTATTCCATCATTCTAACTACTATTCCATAGCAGGAAACAAAAGACCTTACTTCATGAAAGCTATTATACTATTTCAGCTAAGTTAATAAACTTCAATACATATTGCTTTTATTAACTTTGTAAAATAAAATAAGTATTTGGTTATTTTAATAATTGATAAGTTTATTATAGAAATATCTCATAAAACCAAGAAAATTAGCATCACTTTTTAGGACGGTTATCAAAGAAAACATAGAAGAAAAAGAAATATGTAAGAATTCAATATCTAAGTGAGTAATTTCTTCTAGACACATTGGAAACTGAGATACTACCATTTTTTCTAAAGAAGTTATTTTTGTAAAATTAAAGTTGTTCTAACAAGATCTGGCAAACATTTAGACTGTCAACATTTCAACAGTGATGGGGAGGGGCTAACACTAACTAAGAAGTTATTTATGAATGATGGGTTCTAAAAAGGGAGAGGTGGTTTTCTCTAAGGGTTTGGCCCCTGGTAAGGCAACCACACTCCATTTGATGTCATGTCACTCATGAGTATATGGAGAACACAAACTGAAATCTTGGGATTGCAAACAATAAAATAGACACTAAGGTGGTAGAGAATCTATATATGGTTGAGGGGGATCTAGGAATAATTAATGGGATAAGAAGACAGTGAATTGATCAAACTACATTGTTCACATGTATGAAATCCTTAATAGCTTATTAAAATATAATTGACAAAGTTCTGGAAATATTTTTAATTAAGTTTATACTAATAACATTTTTATATTATTAATTAATTTATTGTTAATACTAGTTGTAAGAGTTTACTATGCTATTTTGGTTTTGCTTCCAGATGTGTAGACTTAGTGACCTAACTAAATTATTTTACTATGTTCATTCAATTTTTTAGACATTACCATGGTCATGGAGCCAAACTTTTGAAGATTATGGCTATTAAAATGTAGATCTTAGAAAAAAGCCAAGACGATTATCACATTTATATCTACAATGCATGAAATAGTCAACATCACAAATGTGTGTTTTCTGCTTCTGACCAGGTTGACTAGAAAATCCAGAGTAACTCCTTAGAGACGCTTGCATCAAAAAAAAAAAAAAATGCAATTGGATCGCAGCAGGCCATGTATCTACACTGGAATTACATTTGTTATAAGCACACACAATAAAACCTTTTAGAAGAAGAGGATTCAATAGTTATAGATTTCCAATCTACAGCCAAAATTATTGTTTGGTCTCTATAGTTACTGTTACCTAGAATAAAAGAAAAAAGCTAGAACATTTTGTCTAGAATATTCCAATTTGAGCAATAGATTAGCATACTAAGTAAAATCAAGCTGCTATCTACATAGAGCCTTTACCCCTCCATGCTAGTGTCTTTGGTACAGGAAGATACTATTCACTCTACCAGAAGAGAAATGTTAACACTACATAAGCCACAAACCATGATCTACAATGATGTCCCGCCTGCAAGCTATGCTAGGACAGTTGTGGAACAGAATTGTAGGGGTAACCAACCAATGTCAGATTTAACTTAAGCTCCACTTCATGATAGGGAACCCACGAATGGTAGTGCTTGTGTGACCAAGAACTAGAAACTAGATATACCAGGGACCTAGGGGAAATCTGAGTGCTACTGTTCTAAAATGTAAAAGTAGCAATAAAATTACTCCTAATGACACTCTGCTATACTGATTGGTGTGTGCCTTCATCAGTCACCATTTCACAAGCTTTCTCCTGCAGCAGGTAGGAACTAACAAAGCAAACATGTAGAAGTAAGAGACCTTGGAACCCTCAGCCCTGAAGGATATATTTTTCATCAAATGCCTCCCTTCAGGGCTCAAGGAGAACCTATATATAAGAAAAAACTGTTTTCAATAAAAAGAAAAATGTATTATAAGACATTGTATTTTTTCAACTAAACCTACAAAATCCAGGGTACACTTTATTTATATTTAAAATGTATAGAACTTTGTTAGAAATATTTTAAAAATCTTATGGTTACAGACTGTATTACTAGTTCTTCACAATAACTTAGTATTTGATTGAGAAGGGCATATTAGCTGAAAAATAAACTTTTCTAGGCCTTGTAAGGAACTAAAGCTGAGTTATTTGAATGATTCTGTTCCTTAGCGAATGAATAAAGACATATCATTAATTATCAAATAAATAAAAGATATCAGTAAAATGTGTATTATCAAAAGAGAGTTAAACCATATTTTTAAACATAACAAAATCCTAACAAGAAAGATTACTCATGAAGAAAGCAATAAATTATGTTACAATTAAAATTAAATTCTTAAGGACAATTTAATGGATATGATGAAGGGAAAGTTTTCCAAAGAAATACATTCTAACTACTTCCTTTTAGGTAGGACACCTACCTTTTGGGCATCATGAAACTGTATTTCTCTCTACACACAGATATGACACAAGACCTAGCTATGGATTTTGCGAACTTGAGGCTGAGAGGCATGTATGTCTGATAATCCACCCCCCGCCCCCACTGACACACAGACTTCATGCTGTCACCCAGTTACCATGATCCTATTGTGCAAACAATCTCTATCACCTTTTCTTTCTCTAAGCCTTACTCTCATTTCTCATCTTAGCACCAAGTGTGTCTGAATTTCCAACTGTTTACATGCTCTATGTTTTTCTCTCCCTTTTGTACTCACTGACAACCTCTAGAAAACTTTTACTCTCAGTGTTCTGGGTGTTATCTTTTTACCTTCGTGAAAATATCTTTTGTTTCTCTGAAGAATACTTCTTTCTCTTTATGATTTTAAATTCACTGAATTGTGGGCTTAGTGTTTTGTGACCCTATTAAACTTACTCTTCAATCACACACACACACACACACACACACACACACACACACACACAGGTATCCATTGAGAAGGTAAATATTGCCCTACAGACCATTTGCCATAATTTCCTAGTCTCTAGCCTCTGACCATCATTCTATTTCACATATACACTTCAATATTCTCAGATAAGTCCTGTAGCTAGTTGTCTGTCATCATAATCTGATTTTGATAGCTATATCAATAATTCCTGAGATTTATTCACTGTCTCTGATACATACATCAGTTTTGTTGACTGAATTCAGAAATTAGTCATGTTACACACATTTGTAAAGTTAGATATCTCTGCTTGAATTGTCAAACTAGCTTCTCCAGCCTGGCTAAGTCTTCTAAAACCTTGTCATCAAGCTAATCAATTAGTAATAAAACCTACTGAATTTCACCAGTATCATATTACAGCTAGAAATGCATACCAAAATAGCCCAAGGAAATTTTCAGAAACTGTGTAAAACTGATGAAAGATAGTCTGTAAACAATTTAAGAAATAGTCCATAAGGGTGATTTAGTTGCTCTATGGTGATGCATTTACTTGGACGAGAATCAGTGATTTCTTAGAACTCTAAATGCCAAGATACAAGTCTGTGTCTTTCGGGCTCGTTGTAGGCATTGGAAAGATTCAGAAAAAGGTATATTCACCTAGTTCCCAAGGATGCAGAAACTAAATACGTGGATTCATCTCTACAGGTAAGGAAACAAGTTTCGAAGGAACACATGCTGCACAACAGTGAAAACTTTGCCCTTAGAGCAAATACTATTATCTCATTTATGCTGTTTTGGCTCTCTCCAATACTATAATTTATTGAATTGTTATGGTGTAGAGGAGATATTTTTAAAATCCTATTATTTGACACTATTCTTGGGAGATGTGAATAAACATCAACTCACCCCAAATTGAGAACTGGTGACAAAACAAAATAGGGATACTACCAAAGTCTACTGAATATTTTTGTGGACCAGTGAATTTTATCTGGGCTATTTAAAGGAGTAAAGGGCTATTTACTGACTCAAAAAGACAGCTGCATTGGCCAAGCTCATCCTAGCATGGATGATAGACCACAAGAACTGGAAACCTGGAGCATATTGCATCATTTACAGGAGGCTCAACAGATTAAAAACTGTCTGTTCCAGGTAAGTCGGTTGGTCTGAGCCTCTTAAGGTCATTCACATGGTCTCTTCTTCCAGGCAGTTTGCCAATGTGAGCCTCTTTTAGGCAGCTCAACTTATCCAAGAGTCTTCTAGGCAACTTGGATTATTGGAGAGTGATTTTTGAGTAGTCTTCATTGTTCATATATGTTTAGAGAAGAAGAAGCTTAGACATTCTGGTCAGTTTCAGGAACTTCCTGAAAATACTTTGAGTTGTTAGTTTCCTGATATTAAAAAGCTTCCCTGCAGGATAGAACATTTCACCTTTGCTTAGAACATGCTGTTGTTTCCCTTACCTGGAAGCATCTTGTATATTAATGGAGGAAATCCTACATGGAAGGTTTCAATATCAAACAACAACAACAACAACAAAAAACCCTGCACAACAGAGTTTATCTTTGAGATATTGTACATCTGACCCATGAAAACCAAATTTGAAAAAAACATAGGAGTATTCAATTTCATAAGAGATCAGCTATCAAAAGATTCTTCTCAACATAGATGTTTAAGATATTGGGAAGCTGTGCCATCATATTCACCCTGTGTTGCTGCTGTGACTATTAGCCATAAATGGATACGTTAAATGCTCTCTCTTTTATAGCTCTACAAGAACTGAGACTAATCAGGTCACATAGATCTAAATTCATCATTTTAGAATTCTGGTTCCTTCCAACAGAAACCCTTTCCTTTCCTACTCTAGCTTCAATGTATGCCACCATCTTCAGTTGAGACCACAGCACTTTGACTGCCACTTCAGTAATCACATTGCCCTCTCATTGCAATCAAATTTGTTGTGCCTTCCTCTTCTAAGGACATTGTGATGATACATATACCACACTAAGATGATGCAACATAATCTTCACATGTCAACATGCTTAGTTCAATCACAACTACAGTCAATTTTTGCCACAATAACTAACACAATTTCCCTGGTCTATATGTAAACCTCTCTCTAAGCACCAAGGTACAGCACAATTAGACACAAGAATCACCAAGGTACATCTCTAACCCCACTGGTACTAGCAAAGATGGGTGTGAACTCATCCTATGATATTGGCACAGTAGAGCATTGTCAGGTACCAATAAGAGGGTAGGTGAGCAACCAGCAATGCCATCATCAGCAGTGTGTCTTACCATGCATACTGTAGTCATCCTGTATGAAGTGTTCTATCTTGGTGAAATAATATTTTCCTCAGGTTTTCTTTGTATGTTTTTGTATCCACCAAGTAAACTTCTGGTAACCCTTCACATTCCTTTCTTCTAGCCTTCAAAAACTCTTTGTTGATCTTCTACCTCTTCTGGCTCTACACATCTAAATTTCCCACATTTCCTCCTATGTTTTCTGCCATCTCCCTCAAATTCTGCTCAGATATCCACACTCTCCAAATGTATTAGTCTCTATAGTCACAACCTTATGATTTGGCATTTATGATAATTTCCATTTTGTCAGTTTCAAAAGTTCTTCTAAGTTGGATTATATTACAGAACTAAGTAGGATGCCAAATCTCATTTTGGAGACACTCAACAAATAGAGCATTATTTCTTGATTCAAATTTCTCAGGAGATGTACTAGAGAAGCATAAAAAATTAAGAAACCATGACCATGAATCATTCATTAATATATGTCATGTGCCAAGTAAAACTGTGTGTGAGCTGGAAATAATAACATAACAGTCTAAGGAACTATATCAGCTCAGGATTCCTCAATCCAAGTTTTCAGCACAAAGATTTTCTCCAGAGGAACAGAGAGCAAGGAAACAAAGACAAGAGGATGAAGGAAAAGGGGAAAGGGAACAAGGGAGAAAGGGCAGGAATATTTGTCCTTAGGAACTAAGGACTGCCTCTGGATAGAGAGGAAATTGATATGGCCCATAAAAAAATGACATTTTATAAAGGGAAAGGGAAAAGTCCATGTTAGAATGACATGTTTAATTTTAATTGGGTATTTATTGGGTGAATGAAAGGGGGCTTTTGATTGTTGAACTCCAATATTTTGATAGCTGGAACTTGCTAGTCATCCTTAGGAGGAGAAAGTGGCCAAAAAAGGAATTGACAATGGTGGCTAGCTTTCAGAATCTAATCTAATGATTTTTAGCAAGGAAAAGGGAATGGGGGAGAAGGGCAAGGCCTGCCAGAGCCATCTGTGCCATGATCATGCTGGCTAGAGTCCCTTCAAATGTCAGTATAACTAATGAAATATTAATACAAGAATCTTAATTTTAATAACAGTGTTCAAGAAAAGTGATTTGGATATGCAGTTTTTAATGCCATATATATAGGCAGCAACCTTTAATACAAGGTTAGAATTTAAAATTATTATTTATAAGATAAATTTATTACCAAGCAGTAGTGACATATGTCTTTAATCTCAACACATGGCAGAGGTAGGTGGATGGATCTCTATGAGTTTGAGGCCAGCCTGGTCTACAGAGCAAGTTTCAGGATAGCCAAGGCTACACAAAGAGACCCTGTCTTGAAAAACAAAACTCAAACCCCTCCAAAAAATTATTTGGAAAGTGAGACAATCACATTGCATCATGGGTTTCAAGGTTTATGAAGCTCTCTGCAAATCTCTGAGTTAACAGTTTGATGGTAATTTTGGAAACGAAGTTTATTTGTGGACCAAGGAGAGTTTAAGTTGAATACTGAGCCATGAAATTTGATTTGAGTATGATATACATAAAACTGTACTTTAGGACATCCAGAGCCTGCGTTTCATTTGTTCAGGATACTTTCCCCATGAAATGACTTCATGTACAGCTAGATACGCATAGAAACAGTAATAAATTGCTGCAGGGTAAGGTTGATAAAAAAACATTGTTCAACTCATTCAACACCCAAGTGAGGCATTTTTCTTAATAATAATCAAATGGTAAACAATATCTAAATTTAGATATTTTGATTTTATTATTTATTAGAAGTATTTTAAGTCATTTAGGACAAACGCTAATAGTTTATAATAAAGTAAACATAAAATGAATCCCAATGCATACCCACTATGATGCTTACAAATAATCACTGGGTCTTAACTTCACATTTTTACTCAAAACTATTATTTTAATAATATTCAATCTTTTAGAAATATAATGAAACTACTCTGTTATTCTTGTAGAAAAGTAACTATATGAGCTTCTATGAGTTTTCCTTCAGTGTTCTATTTTAATTGTCTTCCCTCATTATCTAATAGATCATTAAAGCACACTGTTAATTTGAACAGTTAGAACAGAGTCTGTTGGAGCTTTGGTTCTATTATGGGCCAATTCTGGAATTACAGTGCATGATCTGATGGAAAAGGTGGATAATAATATAATATTGAATAGTGGGACTAGAGAGATAACTCAGTGGTCAAGAGAACCAGCTTCTCTTCCAGAGGACCCAAGTTTAATTCCCATCACCCTAAAGGCAACTCACTATCATAGGTAACTACATTTGAGGGTCCTCTTCTGACTTCTACAGGCAACTGGCATGCAAATGATGCATAGACACACAAGCTGGAAAAATACCCATATCATAAAATAACAATAGGTGGGCACCTAAAAATACCAAAAATGAGAATGTTATATAAGTGGACCAGGACAAAAAATAATTGAAATTTAAAGAGCCACAAAACAGAGTTGTTGAATACAGTCTCAGAACATTTGGCCTCTACTGTATTGTCACTATCAAGAACATCCTAAAACCATATAAAGAAGGACCTAAAAATTATACACATAATCTTGTAAAATATAATGTGAAATACTGTATATACACAGAAGAATAGAAGAAATTCTTTGCTAAGTAGAAGAAATGAGAATTTGATAAAATCGAAATCTAATCAATTTGCATTTAAATATATTAAGTAAGATTTTCTCCAAATTAATTGAAAAAGTCAACTTTCGTGTTTCTTTTCATAAATTACCTAATAATTTAAATTTTGATGTTAACCTCAAACCAACATTCTGTTAAAATGCATTTAACTATAACTCAGTTTTAGCATAATTGTTAAGCCAAATGCAACTACAAAAGAGAATGGGGTTGAAACATTACACTAAACCATCTTGCTTGACTACTTTCTGTATATACTAACTGTGCAAGTGAATACACATCATAGTCCCAATGCACAAAGATGAGTGGAATCCAAATATTGAAATCTTCTCTTAGCATGAATTTTGAAAAACAAACAAATTTAGCCCTTGACTTCTTGATATAAATGAGTGAGTAAATATATGTATTTTCCAGCCTGGTCTTGACTCCCTCTCCGTAACTGGATTCCGCTAATGTTTAGCTGTGGATGTCTGCTTCTGCTTCCATCAGCTACTGGATGAAGCTCTAGCCCCATACAAGGTCCTCATCATTATCATTATTGGGGTAGGTAGCCTCTCCACTATTGCTCAGATTGTTAGTTGGGGTCATCTTTGTAGATCTCTGTGCATTTCCCTAGTGCCAGATTTCTCTTGAAATCTATAATGTCTCCCTCTCTTATGGTATCTCTTTTCTTGATCTCCTCTATTCTTCCCCTTACTCAATCTTCCTGCTCCCTCATGTCCTCCTCTCCCCTCCTTTTCTCCCCTTCTCTTTCTCCTAATTCCCTCTGTTCTCCCTCCATACTCCCAATTTGCACAGGAGATCTTGTCCCTTTCCCCTTCTGAGGAAGACCATATATGTCTCTCTTAGGGTCCTCCTTGTTTCCTAGCTTCTCTGGAGGTGTGGATTGTAGGCTGGTATTCCTTTGCTCTATGTCTAAAAGCCATATATGAGTGAGTACATACTGTGTTTGTCTTTTTGTGACTGGATTACCTCACTCAGGATGTTTCCTTCTAGTTCCATCCATTTCCCTGAAAATTTTAGGATTCTGTTGTATTTTTCTGCTGAGTAGTACTCCATTGTGTAAATGTACCACATTTTCTCCAACCATTCTTTAGTTGAGGGTATCTAGGTTGCTTCTAGGTTCTGGCTATTACAAATAATGCTGCTATGAAGATAGCTGAACAGATGTCCTTGTATGAAAGTGCATCTTTTGTCTAAGAGTAGAATTACTAGATCTTAAGCTAAACTAATTCCCATTTTCCTGAGGAATCACCATACTCATTTCCAAAGTGGCTATATGAGTTTGCACTTCCACAAGCAGTGGAGGAGTGTGCCCCTTTCTCTACATTCTCTTGAGCATAAACTGTCATTGGTGTTTTTAATTTCAACTATTCTGACAGGAGTAAGATAGTATCTCAGAGTTGTTTTAATTTGCATTTCCCTGATGGCTACAGATGTTGAGAACTTTCTTCCTTTTTTTAACCATTTTTTTCTTATTATTTTTTCTCATTTTACATATCGATCCCAGTTCCCTCATCCTCCATCCTTTCACATCCCCCTACTCCCCTCCTGTCCCATTCCCCACTCACCACCCACTCCACAGGGAGGGTGAGGCCTTCCAGGAGGGATCATTAAAACATGTCAAGTCATTTGGAGTAAGGACTCTTGCCTTTCGGCTAAGGGAGTATCCCTCCATGGGGAATGTGTACCCAAACTTCTTTTGTGCTCCAGGGATACATCCTGGTTCCACTGTAAGAGGTCCCTTAGACTGCTCAGGTCTTCTAATTGAGACCCATGTTCAGGGGGTCTGCGTCGGTCCAATGCTGGTTTCCCAGCTATCAGTCTGGGGTCTTTCTTAAGGGTCTTTCAGCCATTTTAGATTTCTCCACTGGAATTCTCTATTCCCTATTTTTTACTTAGATTATTTGGTGTAAGATCTGGCTGAAGAAACCCACAGAATCAGCTGATCTGAACAAGGAGGAGCTCATGCACCCCAGTCAGATAGCTGGGAAATCAGTATAGAACTAACCCAGACCCTCTGAATGTGGGTGTTAGTTAGGAGGACTGGACAGTCTATGGGGCATCTAGTAATGGATCAGTATTTATCTCTAGTATACGAATGCACTTTGGGAGCCCATCCCAAATACAAGGATACTTTCTCAGCCTAGGCGCTGCCCCAAATGATGACAGACTTTGAAGACTCCTCATGGGAAAACTTACCCTCCCTAGGGAGCAGAAAGGGGATGAGTTGAGGTATGGTGGGGGTAATATGGGAAGATGGGAGGGTGAGGGAACTGGGACTGACATGTAAAACAACCTTGTTTCAAATCTGAATTTTAAAATAAAAGGAAAAAGAAAAACTGTATGTATTATTCCTATATTTAGCTAAAATAATAAAAACTTCACAGCAAAGAATTTTTTAATTTTTATTCTTTGAAAACAATCCTTATATATACACATTGTATCTTGATCATATCTACCCCTCACTTCTTTTCTCCAACTTCCCTACCCCCGAACTCACCATCATCATATCTCCCTCCCAACATCATGTCGTATGTTGATAATTTATGACTGATAATTTAATCAGGAGCCACTGGATCTAATCAGTGCTGCTCTTGTAAAGTGAACACCAATCATCTACTTGCGAATGGGAAACCAACCCGTGGTCCCACTCCAAAACAAAACTGACTCTCTCTCCCTCAGCTATGACCAATTGCCAATAGGTCCTCAGCTAGGAGACCCTTCTAGGACTATGAAAACTAGCTAGCATGTAGAGATTTTTGGTCAGTTCAAGATTGATTTTTCTGTCATCCAACAAAAGTGTGTGGTGAATTCAGCAATAGGATCTGACTAGGTATGGTGGGCAATGAAGAGCAATAGCATAGCCTGTAGTTTTGAGTCCCTTTGGAATCTCTCTGACCAATAACTCAAAGGCACTGGGATTTTCATTTAATAAATAGCCCATGTCTTTTAGGTTTTTAAATGAAAAAAAAATACCATGTATGTTTAAACTATTTTTAATTTTTATAATTCTTTATTTTATCTTTGGGATTAATATAATTACACCAATTCCCCTTCCTTTTCCTCCTTCCAAGCCCTCCAATATACTCACACTTCCTAAAATAACCCAGAGCTAGACATACAAAGGGCTCGTGTTACCTCTTATTGAAGCTCCAAATCTTCAGATGTAAGTATATATCCTAGAGTATCTGCAGAAACCAGAAGGATAAAGAGGGACAATTGCCTGCATAGGGGGGCTGGCAAAGACAAGATTAGCAGGGTACAAGTGAGCTGATCTGGGAAATGAAAAAGTGGAGGAGTTCTACTTACATAAGGGTGAAATAGAGAGAAAGGAGAGATGAGGGTAAACTAACAGCATAGATGACTGAAAATGTCTTAAAGAAACTACCTAAAACAAAACACATAATATACTTAAGTCTGTATACTTAAGAAAGTATAAATATACCTTCAAGGAAATGTTCTCTATCTATGCTGGCATGCTCCCTCTAAGAACCAAAGACATTCTAACAAAAATCCCATTGCCAGACATGATAAACACTTTAAAATTTTAATTACCTTAAAAATTAGTAAGGTTTCTCCATACATACTTAGTTTTATTATCCCACCCCCTCCCATCCCTTTCCCCCAACCCAGCTTAAATCTTTAGCACATATGTTCTAGTATATCTTACTATTACACTTTTTACTTGTATTGCAAGATCAAAGGTTTCCAGGGGCAAAATAACATATATCAATGTTTTAGAAGATAGAAAATCAATAGAAATAGGCAACTGAAATGCACTAAGAAAGCAGAAATCTGAGTTAGTATTGTAGGAACTGCAAAGGTAATTGCATTTAAATATAGAACCTTAAACACTGTGGATGTGGAAGAATATGATATTTTTAGATAAAATTGAAAGTAGCACCAAAATTATAAAAATGTTTTGAAAACAACCCTCTTAAAAAGAAGTAATACTCACACTTCATTCTCTGTCCCAGTGTCCTAGTTATTATTTCTTTTCAATTTGTCAAAAGATAGTGAGTATATTTGTAAAAGCTTCTAATATGTAATTCATGTATCATACAAATTATCCATTGAAACTAATCTAATATTCATAAAGTTATGTGAATACCACTATCAATATTAGAACATTTTTATTTCAAAAAACTGTCATCTGCCCTTCTAAAACTCACCCCTTCCATTTTTAAAAACTCTTGAGATAAGTCTCTCTCTATGAATTTACCTAATATACAAAATTTAAAATCAATTGATTAATACAGCATGTGCCATTTACTAATAACTTCTTTCAGTGTGATATACTGAAGGCTCATTCATTTTGTCACAAACAGAAATATTCCATTCTTGTTTGGTATCAAGTGGTACTCATTGTGTGTGTAGACCACATTTCTTATCTATTCTACTAAGAGCATAAATAAACTGTTATTACATCAGTGAACAGGTAGATGTTTGGGTTCCTTTCATATATCTTTTGGTTGTGCTGAACACTTCTCTGAATATCTGTATGGTATTCTCATGCAAATGCATGAACTTCATTTTTTGAGCTGTGTAAGCAGGAGTAGAATTCCTGAGGTTTACAATATCATGTTTATCCTTTAATGGAAATCAAGAGACTATTTTCAACTATTTATCATTCCATATGAGCAAAATATGAGATTGTTAATTCTCCATATCTTTGCTAATGCTTTTCATCTGTCTTTTCTTTTATAAATATCATAGTTAGTATGAAGTAATTTTAAATTTTAATTTGTGGAATTTTTAAAGTTGTATCTAGCATTCCCTACCTTGAAAGATTCCACAAATACAGAGGTATTAAAAAATAGTTGATATAATGAATATAGAGATCTATTATTTAACTTTCCTCTGATGCCAAAATGCATTTAAATACATGTACCTGGGGCAGGTAAGTGGAGAAAAGCATCTCTAGACAATATTATCAGCACAATAGAAAGGATCTAAGACTGAGCCATCAAGCACTCTCCAAACATACTTCTACAATATGCTCAAATTTGGTAGCCCTTGCTATGCTCTTGGAGTTTCCAGAAGGCTTTGTGCTGTCTTATTTTCCATCTTAAATGTCAAGCAGTTATCAAGCAGTTATCATCATATAATTTAACTTAAAAATTATAGCTAGGCATGACAATGCATACTGTAATTCTAGCACTAAGGGATTATACATTTGGGGCTTAAAAAACGAGTGGAGACAATAAAATTAAGATAGAAATTAGACAATATAGAAAAGAGTCAATTTGATCAATAGAAAAAAAACATAACTATTTAAGAGCAAAATTTCCAAAATAAAAAATGATAAATTACACCTACCATTAATATCCTCAGAGTAACAGGATTCTTAAGCCATCACTAGACATTCAGAAAACAAAACATGTTTCCTCTCAAGGTTGATGAAAAGGCATAAAACACTCAGAGTATGGTTTGGAAGGAGTGGAGGAAAATTTTTAAATGATGCAAAATGTAAGACAAGAATATGGGAATTAAAAGGATAAACTAAGCAGATAGAGAATACCCAGAGAATCCTCAATTACACAAAAGGATATTCAATTAAGAAAATATAGGAACCAGTTAAATCACCTAAGACTTTTATAAGTATGTAATGACACAAATGTCCAGCTTGAAAGAATCCATAAAGTACCCAGTAAAAGTATAGACATGGATTGACCCAAAAGTTTGCAAATGTGACCCTGGAGGCCAAGGCAGTCTCCATAACAAAGATGAGCTTACATGTTTCCGGAGGCCATTTGGAAGCACAGTAGCATGTATAATAAATTTATCTGTAACATTCTCAAGTCCACTTACACAAACAAAACAGAAAGCTTAAACAAACAATAAAAGTACTTGAAGAAATGGAATAACTATTCAAAGTGATATCTTCAATAAAAGTAGGTAAAAATAATGTTCCTGAACATTTATGTGGATCAAAACACCAGAAAGAGGACAGCGCTTGCAGATCAACAGCTACAGAGTACTAATGGTGAACTGTGGAAGGGTCCTATGCATCTCTGTACTCTGTACCCACAGACTAAAACACACTCAGAGAGTGAGGTGCTCATGAGTACTCAACAGCTACAGAGTACTAATGGTGAACTGTGGAAGGGTCCTATGCATCTCTGTACTCTGTACCCACAGACTAAAACACACTCAGAGAGTGAGGTGCTCATGAGTACTGAGTGGAAATACATTCATATAATTGAAAGTTACCAATGAATGCTGAAAAAGTCTGCCTTCACTCGAAATTATAGGTCAGTGCTCAAGGACACTAGGAATTAGGACATTACTAGGGAACAATAAGAAATTCAAATATTGCAGAAATTCTCTGATCACCAGAGTACAAAAATATCTCATAAATTTCTCACTTAGAAAGATCTAATCTGAAGTAAAACTGTCAGAAACAAAATCACTTTAAGAATTTTGAGAACTCTGAAAACTCAGTCTTTGCCTAGTGAAGGAACCCGGTATTAGAGAAAGTTCAGTGGAGTGAAATGAGAACAATGCCTGGGAAAGGAGAGGTTTGGGGAACTCAGGAAAGTAGATATAGAGACAAGAAGCCTGCCTGAGTTAGAACATGCAAAGCTTTGAGAGCTAGATGAATGGCTAAAGAGATTCATAGAGGATAGTTTAGGCAGATTATAGGCAGACAGACAGTGAGATGATGGTAAAAGGAAAAGGGAAGAAATTAAAGAAAATACTTCTGAGCTACCAGCGTTCTCTCAATGATACAGAAAAGCCTGCATTATTTAACCGAATCAAGACAACCCCAGAGACGTTCCAGCAATGAAAGCATCCTAACAAAAAAGGGAAAAAAAGGGGGAAGCTAGTGGTTTTCTTTAAACAGGAATCAAACTCTCAAAATTTAGAAAATTACTTTGTATAAATCAAACTTATAAATGATTTTGATCTTGTGTCCTCTCACAAGAACGAAAACATCCCAAGGTATTTATTTCTTTGTTCTTGGTTGTCTTCCCAGGGTGGAAGATTTAAAAGTCGTCACTGAACTTGCAATCCTGAGACCTCTGTCCAAGACTGCTCAGATGAGGCCAAGAAAATGTATTCAATAGATCATTCACCAGCGGAGCCCAGAAATCTAACAAAGACAGCTTCTTCTTTTGTCTGCTTTTGCCCTGATCCAGCTTTATAAGCATTTGTCACTGCAAAATAAAAGAATCATGGGAACACTTACTGCTCTCCAGTTTCATCTCATAGCGTGAAGAAATCTCAGGAGATACTGCAAGAACTGGGAATTTTCCCAAACATTACCAGTCTTTGACCAGTGCATATGTTAAGTATCTCAAATAAAAGCTACATAGAGCAGGAACTGTGCAACCAGCTGGTCTCAGTTCCCTTTTCCCGTTTCCCTTTCTCCACATGCTTTATAGCTTGATTCATGCCCGTGGAAGAGTACAAATAGCTCACAGTGCTATTAGACATGGATAATGAACAGACAGCCCATCTGAGTGGTTCAGAAGTTGAAAAAGAAAGGAAATTGTCTTGGCAGTGAGCCGAGACAAGGACCCCATCAGCAAGCAGGGAGGACACAGGGAGACCATAATGCATTAGCATGCAAGCAGACATTGAAGCCTGACGCTGCCCCAGAAATCAGTGCTGTTAATGCCCCGAGATTCTGCACTAAACAACAGGCCACAAGCCAAACCTGAAATAAAAATTCCCAACTTCTATCAAAAAGATTATCTACAGTGACAAGATACTAAACTATTATGCATGTTTGTTACAAACTTGGGTTTCAATTTTATCTACAAGCTCTTAGTTATTTGTCAAATATCTTCTCAAGAAGTACAAGTCTGAGTCACAGGGCTCATCTGTCTAACTAAGTAGCTAACTTCTTAATGGCAAACCCTAATCAAATTGTGTATTTAATGACCCAATAACAATTTAAATTTTAGATTTAAATCAACTATAATCACATTGTTTCTCTTTCCTCCTTCTGATATCCTCCATATACCCACACAATCCCTCTCAAATTCATGGCTTCTTTTCTTTGATAACTATTGTTGTGCGTGCGTGCGTGCGTGCGTGCGTGCGTGCGTGTGTGTGTGTGTAAACACAACCTGCTGAGTCCATTTAATATATGTATATGAAGCCCATTTAGTGTTGCTTTGTATACCTATGTTTATGGGTGACCATTTGAGACTGGGTACCTACCAGGGAGCTTGCTCCTGAAGAAGACTTCTTTTATCATCTGTACTTGTCTACTGTGATATTTTCCACATCCATTACTGTACAGGTCTTGTTTGGGCCAATAATTTTATTTTATAAATAGTTGCCATTGTGCTTTTGAATTTCATTAAAACTGATAGCTCTGTCAGGACAGACTAAAACCTGCTCTCAGTGTTGTTCCCTCATCATCCAATTTAACTGAGTATATTTCTTCTCAGAGTGAATAGAGGAAATGAAAATATTTAAATATGATGTGGTCCTTTTGAGAAAAGACTATGTACCTCAATCCTATAGAAGGTTCAGAAGCTTGAACTATTGCAACTCAACAATAAGCCACCAAGATGGAAAATTTAGAACAAACCCCAGCTTAGCTTTATTGGTAATTAAAGAACAAGTTTCAGGCCAGTCTAAGAGTCTGTGAACACTTCAGAGATCTCTAGTAACTAGCCCTTTGGTTTATGGTTTTAAGTCATATGGCTCACCTGAAGCATAAATTCTTGGTCTGGACACTGGAGGGTGATGAATGAAACCATGTTCATATCTGAGTGCTGAGTGACTCAGCAGTCACATTGTGCAATGGTGACATCTATAAAAAGCTAGACAAGCAATGCTTGTGTTAGCATTCAGGTATTTATACTGGCCTGCTCTCGGGGACCTGGTAGGACACAGCAACAGAGGCAGCAGCCAAGCTGTGACACTGTAGCTGCTGCAGCCACTAAGAAGAGCACGCCTATGCATGTGCACTATATTCTCTTACAAAAGGCAAGCCCTTCTTGCCCCCCTTTCTCTATTTCCTTCTGCTCTCAGTAACCTCTGCACCTCCCCCTGCAATAAATATCCTACATGTTGCATGGTATGATTTCATGATGCTCCTTGTCCCCAACTTGCGAAGGTCAACTTCCACTGTTAAACTATTACAGGCTGCAAAATAGTAGTACTCCTGGTATATAGCCAGATTACTTGAGGGTCAGTCTATAGATGTGGTCCAGCCTTATGTGTGTGCAGAGAAGGCTGGCTTGGGATGGAATGTGGCATTTTTGTGTGTGAGGTTTGAAAGATGTATCTAAAAGTACAACTCATCAAAAGTCCTGAGGATTGTAGCTAACTGAACCATTCTCTGTATATTAATTTAGAAAGAGGGATTTATTTAATCACCCAGAATTTATTCATCACTCAGTACAAATCTGCTAGAAGATCTGATAAATGTCATTATAAGTTTGTAATCAAAGTACAACATTTTGGATTGGAGTTTCATGGGTCAGGAAGGAAAAACCCAGGCTCTACAATTTTAAGTATATATATTCATTGGTATGCATATTAGATGGAGAATGGTGTCAAATAAAGAAGAAATGGGCTAAAGTTTTAATTAACTTTAAATTGATTTTTAGTATAAATATCTATTCTTTAGACAACTTTGGCCTACCTTTATAATAAACGTCTTTTCCAAGTCATTTTTGTATATCTTCATTTTTTTTATAACATCCAAGGGAAGTTATCCATGATAAAACTGTCACTAAATTGCCAGACATGGCAGGTGTGATGAAACCACCAACACTCTTAAATGCTTTGTGAAAATTAAATAGAAGTTGAAAACTCATTCCTGAAGCTATTGTTTCAGTTTTGGAGTTTTATCTGTGCTTCTTAGAAAATAACCAAACAAGATTTGCCACAGAATCAAGAATCCAAGAATTATGGATAACATGATAATGATAATTTAGGTATTTTGAAAGCATCGAGGAATTTTGTCAGAAGCAAACACTGGAGACAACTCACCTCAGCCATTAAACAACAAATGGTCTGGGACTATAAAATTCTAGAATTCTCTCACATATGAATACAGTCAGACTGTGCTAAATCTTGTGTTCAGTCAGAAGTGTATCCCAAGATAAAGTCTGGTCAGCAGAGAGGCAGAAAAGGGGCAGAGATTTCAGTCTTTGAAGATAACAATCATGCACAAGCATGACAAGACAAGCCAGCTCTCATTGCTTCCCAGGAAGGATGAGACATTGTAGGATTGGACGGGACCAGTTTGAATTGCTACATTTGTGATCCCTTGTGCCCTTTATCTACTTACTCAAATCTCACAAGAGAGGAGATGTTAAGGAAAAGCTATGTTCCTGAGGCACAGGAATGCCTTTGTTTGCATTTTCTGAAATCTCTCTAGTCTATCCAATGTCAGCTCTTCTGAAATTGCTACATCTACTTGGCCATATTACAAGAAACGTATCCTGGAAACTTTGGGTAACTTTACTTTTTGTACAGTGTCACTACATATTACATCTGTGATCATCCACTGAATCCTGAGGGAGCAATGCACCATATTAACATCCTATGTCACTCCAATAGCATCCAGAGATCAGCGTCTCCATGAGAAATGGTCTCAAATACTGAAGTGGTGCTGAAGACCTCTTTGGTAGTTTGAGTAAGAATAGGCTCATATGTTTAAATACTTGGTCCTAGTTGGTAGAACTGTTTAAGAAGGATTAGTAGGTATGGCCTTGTTAAGAGGAATTGATTCACTTGGTGTGGACCTTGAGGCTAGTTTCTTTTTCTACCTTGAGATTATGTCACAAGATGTGAGCTCTCAGATACCGCTCCAACACCATTACCTGCCTTCCTTTTGCTATGTTCCACTCAGTGGAGCATCACTCAGTGATGACCATGAACTCTAACCTACTGATACTATAGCAACAAATGAACACCTTCTTCTATAAGTTTCCTTGGTCATTGTGTCATATCACAGCTTTAGAAAAGTAATTAAGACAACCTCCAAAGTTAAATTTGCCTTTAAAAGTGTTCTTCAAACAGAAAAAGTGAAGAATGACTGTTGTGTGAGTAACAGCTAAATTTTCAGTGATGTCCATACCTACTCATTTCCCACCTTACTCCCTGTGTTCTTTCCTGTCCTTTCTGTTCATAGAGTGTACATATGTGAGGTTGTATACATTCTCTTTCTATTTGTTTTCTCTTACTTTTCTATTTTGTCCATTATAGTAAGGAACTCAATTAATTCAAGGATGTGGATAGATTTTTCCATCCCATAACTTAAGATTAGGATTCCTACAATCTTGCAAAATACTACCTCCTTAGGATAAGATAAAAACCCCAACACACTTGAATGAGATGAATCTTGCACAGTGAGCATCATTGTCAAATGAGTAATCTCCATGGCTAGAATCTAGAAGTAAAACTGTACACAAATAATCCAAATTAATTTATGAAAACTGAAAAAAATAATCTTACAAAGAATATAGTTAGTAACATTTTAAGTTACTGAACAAAACCAAAATTTTTTATTGAAATAATTATAGTTTGTAAATGTTGATGTTGCATAATGCTATTTTAAAAATCAACTGATATGCCAAAAAGATGTTAAAGTCTACAGATGCAGTACCACAGCAATACTTCCTAGATGACAGTTAATAATTTGACATTCTCCACTAGAGTGCTAATTAATGCAGTATTTGTACAACAGTGAAAGAAATATACTTTCTATTTTTGCTCATACATAAAATCATTATCGTTGACTATTTTATGTTGTTAATAAGGACATTGCTGAGCATAGCTAAGATTTGCCTTGCTTTTCTATCCAGAAGAGTGGCTAGCTAAGAAGAAGACCAATGCGAGTGGCCTTCTTTTCATGTAAATATACCCACACACAATAATGCATTTGTATAGGCTTTCTTTCCCATTTACCAGGCTTCTTCTACTGTCTCTCCCAGGTATTGGGTTGCACAACAATCCTCAAGAAGTAAGTTTATTTCTTTCCACTTTTTTAAAAGAATAATGTAACTTAGAATAGGCTTTTAACTAGCTAAAGGTCTAGTGAGTGGCAACATCAGATGGAACCCAGGATGTTCAGGAATGAATGTTAAGTTTGCTCTCCTACTCTGCTATCCACTTACTTATCTATTCAGGTTATTTTGTAAAATTATAGAGAGGCTGAAAATGGTCTCTGGGAAAACCAAACATGGCAGTAAATTGAACTGAATCTGTCTTTCCTTTCACTCTGTCCCTAACTTCCCTTTGCTGGCTGTATCTTGGCACTGAAGAGTATTCACATTGCCTAGAGAAAGCACAGAAGCTGACAGTGAACAATGAGGATTCTTCTGTACCATTAAATACTTTCACAGTGGCTCTGTTTGACTGGCAAATACAAAGAGGCTTCCCTGTGACATCCATCACACTGCTGAGAATCTCTTCAAGCCTGGTCTCAGTGACAAATGCTTCAAGTTAATCATCCATTTGCTTCCCCTTCTCCTTTGAAGACATTGATCAAACTGTGTTGACAGAATCTGGATGAAATATCAGGTCCTGGGAAATGCTGAGCTGGCTTAGTGCTCTACCATTATTTGAGCACAATACAACAACCTGAGGGACAACTGTCATTTCTATTTGACAACAGATGTCCTCTTCATCTTGACACCACGTGCATTTTGGTCAATGATGCAGATTTCATTACTGTTCTAATGCCTGCCATGAAGCCTATGAATGGGAACATGCAAAAACATTTCCAACTGATTTTCTAATAAAATAAAATATTTTAAATATAAAATTTGAAGGAATCATAGTGTTAGAAGGTTTTGAAGATATAAAATTATCTAATATTCTATTGCTTATCCAAGAAAACACAACTCATACATACTGTGACATTTTCCCTTTAATAAAAAATATATCATATACATCATCTTCCAAATAACAGTTTGGTTTTCAAATGCTCTTCAAAGTCACATTTTCCTATAGTGTTATAGTAGATACTAACACTCTTCATGTCTACCTGAGAAGTAGACTCTGATGCTGAGTTGGTGCCGAAGATGTCTGTGGTGGTTTGAATAAGAATATCCTTATATGTTTGAATTCTTCATTACCAGTTGGTAGAATTGTTTGGGAAGGATTAGAAGATATTATTTTATTGCAAGAAATGTGCCCCTGGGGGCTGACGTTGAGGTTCTTGACACTGTATGGAAAAAGGAAGTCCTGCAGCATGTCAAACATAAACAACAAAGACTTATGCTGGACATATGGGGAAAGTATTCTACAAATACTGTATAAGAGAAAGAAACATTCCGTGAGTAAAGTGTTTAGTAGATCTGCAAACTCTCTGCAGTTCTCAAATGTAGAATTGTCCTCGGTGTTCAAGAAAAATCTTACAAAGTCATGTTGTAAGTATGTTTAGTTTCTAAAATCGGGTTTATAAAAGAGAGTTGCTTGTTGAGGCAGTATTCTAACACTAAGTGACCCAGTGGAGTTCCAAAAGCTGGTAGAAAGGGCATGCCACAGGAGAAAGAATGGGAGAAGCAGTCATTGCCTTTGGACTCATGTGCAATGCCATTCCCAGTTAGAAATTACTTTGAAGAGGAAACTGACTCTAGAGAAATGTCAAGAGACCTACAAGGATGACCCCAACTAACAATCTGAGCAACAGTGAAAAGGCTACCCTAAATGTCCTTCCCTGATAATGACATTGATGATTAACTTATCTACCATCATGGAGCCCTCATCTAGTAGCTGATGGAAACAGAAGCAGACACCCACATCTAAACCCTGAACAGAACTGGAATCCAGATGGAGAGAGAGAGGAGTAATAAGAAAATGGGGACAAGACCAGGCTACAGAAACCCACAGAGACAGCTGACCTGAACAAGGGGGAGCTAATGGACCCCAAGACTTATAGCTGGGAAACCAGCATTGGACTGACTCAGACCTCCTGAATGAGTATCTCAGTTAAAAGGCCTGAGCAGTTTAAAGGACCTCTGACAGTGGAACCAGGATGTATCCCTGGTGCACAAAAGGAATTTGGGAGTACATTTCCCATGAAGGAATACTCCCTTAGCCTAGAGGCAGGAGGCAGGGCCTAGTCCCTACCCCAAATGACTTGACAGATTTTGTTGATTTTTCCTGGAAGGCATCACCCTCCCTGTGGAGTGGGAGGGGAATGGGATGGGAGAGTGTTCTGGGACATGGGAGGGAGAGAGGGAGAGGGAACTGGGATCAATATGTAAAATAAAAAAAAGAACCTAAAAAAAAGAAAAAATACTTTGAAGCAGATTTTCTGTTTCACTCAGTTTCTTCTTTTATGTATCATCCTTCTTTCTAGTGGCTACTGTCTCCGTGTTATTACCCTCATCCTCTCACATAAGTCCAGCCTTCAGACTATTTAGTTCTGAAATTTTATATAATAATCTTCCTCCAACATGCCTTTAGTTATCAAACAAGCCAAAACAAAAGCAGCCCTGCTAACTCAACTCATCCTAGCATGCAACATTTCTAAATAGCATTGATTTCACTCATATAGAATTTTAAGTACATGATTACTTACATCATAAAGCTCCCATTGGGGATATTTTTGATATTGAATCTGGTTGAAAATAAACTTCAATGATATTGTAATAAATATGGAGATTCAGAGGTGGCCACCTGAAAACAAATGGACCACTAAATCCACCTAACTTTGCAATCAGGCCCTCCTCAGGAATACTTGGATTGGCATAACAAGACACTACCAATTGTTTTACCTTTATTCTACATGACAACCTGAGTTTGATCCCTACAACCTATGTAAGGATAGAAAGAGAGAACCTACCCAACAATGTTGTTCCCTGACTTTCACACATATGTCATGCCACATTCATAACCATGTTCACACGCAAATATCACTCACACAAAATAATAAAATACTTGAAATATTACAATATTTTCATAAAATTATATAAAATCATATAAAGATGCTTTCTTCTGATCTCAATAATAAAAAAGTAGAAGTTATTAGCATAAAATTATGTTAAGTAAAATAAACCAGATTCACAAAGACAAATATTGCATATTATCATTTATATGCAGTATCTGAGTTTTTCTTTAAGGAAACAGGAAGTAGAGAATTTGGAAATAAAAAAGGAAACAGCAAAAAAGAGGAAATAAGAAAAGGTGATTGGATTGGGGAAAAGAAATTGATTAAATCATTATACACACATTTGAAAATGATAAGCTATTAATAGTCATACAATGTAACAAGCACATAAAAATCCTTAATATTAGAAAAATAGCAATAAATATCTAAATAATGGATGGGTTAATGAAGAAATCACAGGACACATTATAAAACATGTTAATTGTACAATAATACAAATAAGGCTTGCTGCAAGTTGCAAGCTGATGCTAGCACATTGTAAAAAAGGTGCTGTATACAAAAACCACTTGTTTTAGAAACAAATTACTTAGCCTATTGCTTAGGCATTAGAATGTGGCTCTGCCTTGAGAACACAAAAGGGAGACTGTCATATATCTCAGATTAGTAGATTTTACAACATGGGCACTCAGAATTTTTCCAAACTTGTAAGTGCTACTTCCCTTTCGATTATGAATTATCTTTCTGCATTTTTTTTTTTGGCTTGAAGAGAAGCCCTATTGCCCTTTGCTCGGATATTTCTTTTGTGCTCTATCCAATTTCATCTGCCTTCCACAAAACACTAGGGCAGAAGCACAGTTCACTGGTTCTTTCCCACCTTATAATGAGGACTGTCTCGCCCTGCTTTTCTAGCAGCAGGCTTCTCATTTCCATTTGTGACCTTGATAAAATTCCTACCAGGGGCCACTCATTGATGCTTTTGTAAATTCACAGGTAACCGAGGCTTGCTCTTTAGCCATCCTCTTTCCAAGCCCTCTCCAATTGCCTACAACACCCCAACTGCAGGAGTCCCGTTCTTTTCCAGGACACATACAGAAATACCCAAAGCCTTTTGCCCTTTTCCCCACTTAAAAGCCACTCTGACAGACAATTTCTTTCTTACTCTGGAAAATTTGATTATTTATAAGCAATATCAATTATTCCTCACAGTTTTGGTAGCCGAGAAATCCAAAATCAAGTTGCCAGAAGATTCATTGTCCCATGACACACAACCCTTGTTTATAGGTCACTCCCTAATCAATTCCAGAAGGTTTTACTCCACAAAACTTTGACATTGGAAATTCAGGATTTAGCATATGAATTATGGAACAATACATATATGCAGGCTGGATCACTGACCTAATAGCTTCTCTGTTAAGAAAGAAGAAGATGGAGATACAGGAACTATTTTTTTCTTATAAAATACAGAAAACACTAATTTTAATGACATGTCATAAACACATTTCAGTAGGGCAAAAGAAATAACTTCAAGAGACAGATTATACAAGATGGAACCTCAAGAGATAGATTGTACAAGATCATGACTGTAATTAATTACTAGACAGTGTATGACTGAAAGTTGTTGAGTCAGTTTTAAGACACACTCTTTTTAAACACTGATCAATATTTTATCATAGATCATATTATTTTATATTAGAAGCATTTTCCCTCACTTTCAGTATTAAACCTAACTATTAAATTAGTTTTCTAAAATAAGTTTATTATGCTCATTCTTGCTATACATGTTTTAGTCTTCAACACTTTTCGAGAATTCCAAAGATTGTATTTTGACCATTTTCACCCTCTTCTCCCAACTCCTCCTAGATCTAATTCCATTCCATATCCACCCAACTTTATATCCTCATTTTCCTAAATATTCATCCAGTTCAGTTAGGGCTGGCTCTATACTCCTGAGTATGTGGGCATCCACTGGAGTGTGGAGACACTAATTTGTATACTATAATCATAAATTTAGCATATTTCAATATGCCTTTAAACACAGATGAAAATTCTTAAGAAAATATCATCAGCTAAATCAATCAAAATATGCAAATATATACACGTACACAGAATAACCAAGGAACCAAGGAGGGAATACATCAGGAATGCAAAACTAATTTAATAGTCAAATAAATTTTAATCTGTGAAACTCAGTAGAATAACAGCATAAAGTAAATTATAGCCAAGTTTAACAGGAGAAAGTTGCTGAAATTCTACACCCATCCATAAGAAAATGTTCAACAAATTAAGACTAAAAGAAAAGTTATTCATAAAGACATTAATAAAGTATCTATTTATTTAACATCATTTTTAATGATACCAGTTGAGGATGCCCACTGGAGGACACAGAGAAGTAGACAGTTATGCTATAGGCAACATTCAGAGTCCCAAAACAAAGATGCCTTACTCAGAGGGGCATTGAGAGCAATACAAACTTGCCCCGAGGAACCACTGCTCAGTGCAATGCTTGCTTCTTGGTTGATCCCACACAGATCTGTTTGTTCCAGACACAACTTGCACTTAGGAGATTCATGAGATGGAGGAGCAAAGTGACTAGCAGTTTTGTAAGCGATGACACCTCCCTCCATGCTTAGTAATTGCTTGTGCTTGTGCACTGTCGCCTTTGGGTTAGCCACCATGGGTGGGCTTCCTCTCCAGTACTTTTTTCTCTTATTTCACTTTGACTTTTCTCTTCTTCATCTGAAACTCTGATGTCGTTTCTTTTTTGTTTTCAGGAATTCCTAAATGATCTTATGAGCCAACAACTTCCTTTTGTTTATGCTATTGCTCTTCTAGCCAAACTTTTCTTAAAATAAATGTTCTCAGAATTCCAAGATTTTAGGTTAGAAAGGTTGAAAATATAGCATCTAGTCCATTATGGAGATTTAAGTAAAGAATGGTGTTCAAGGTTTATCAAATGCACTGAAATGGGAACTTCTATTCAGGCAGATAGGGTGGCAAGATGCTAATACAAACTTTATAAAAAAAAATGTTTCAAAAAACACATGAGTCACACAAGCATACACTCTTAAAATATTGTAAACCCATTTCAATACTGATATTATTGCATTCAGCAATTTCCCTATTATAGGTATAAGGTGTGGTGATATATTGTTTATGATTTAACAGAGGATACCTGGATTCAGAATGCAAAGCTACTCACACTAGTTAGCCATAGATGCCAGGCAGTGATGATACATACTTTTAATCCCAAGACTCACTAGGCAGAGGAAAATGGATCTCTGTGAGCCCACTCTGTGGGCTACACAAGAGTGAATCATTCTAAAAGAATAACAGAGCTTACACCTACACCTTTAATCCCAGCACTATGGACGTATCTAAGGAAGAAGCAAAGTGTCCTATGTGGATATTTAATTTACAGTCACAGGGAAGACAAGATCTGGAGAGATTTCAGCCCTGTTAGAGGTAAGAACTACTGGCTGGTTGCTTTGCTTTTCTGATATTACGTCTGAACACCAATATCTGTCTCTGGGTTTTTATTATTCATGCTACATTATGGTTTTTAAAATATGATTCATAAACTTTAAATGCACAAAAAAGTATTTCCATGATATCCAACATAAGAATAGTTAAATAATATGTAATATATATATATATATATATATATATATGAAAACATCATACAAAAATAAATGAAAGGATCAAAGATGTTCAATAGAAAGTGAAAATATACATGATTTAATTGACAAGATATGGTGTGAAATATCATTCACAGCACTGCATCAAAATATTTTCATGTATTTAATTACATATGCATATTCTTAAATGACCTGAAAAACTACATTTAAATTCACTTGGTGCCTGATCTTTGAGTTAATTTAACTAAATCAGTAAATATTACTGTTTATTATATGAACTTTTTTCAGTTTTTCTAGCACATACTATGCTCGTCAAAAATATGCAAGCATGAGAACATCAACTTAAAAGATATGAGTTTATTTTTAATAATAGGTCAAAATAACCCATTCTCAAACCTCCCAGCTACTTTATTTATTTTACTTATAATGAGATCTATTCCACCTGTCATTGTCTAAATTTGATTTTCAAAGTAATTTTAGTTGAGTTTTTTCTTGTTGTGGTGATACCTATTGTTATCTTCATATGGGAACTCCTTGATATTTTTTTCATGCCACTGAGAAGGATTAATAAAAAGCAACTGTACAACTGTAGACTAATAATATCCAGTCTTTGGATAAAGCAATTTTACACACTGATTTCAATCTCCTGCTTCACTAATGAGCTTTTAGAAACTTACAGCTGAAAGCATAGAGCAGGGTCCTCTGTGATTTCTCTCATCAGTCATGAATGATTAATTGGCTTATTAAGACAATTAAGTTTGGACCTCTAGCTAATTGGTGTAGAAAACACAACATCCTATGCAACATTCCTGAATCTTGTGGGGCTTTTCTTATTCAAAGCATCCTATAAAGCAAGATAATATGGACTGAGGAGTCATAGTAATTAATTATCAGGGATTAGCTTACTTGAAGTTGCATCTCTTTGCTTCCACCACCTTCATCTTCCTCATGCAAGAAGCTGGATGTGGACATTATGTGATAAGATTCAGGGTATTTTTATCTTCTTTAATATATTTAAATTAAACTTGACATCATTTCTTTGCCCTGAATCTACCTACTTACTCTACACAGGACTTAAATGTCAGTCCCTGAGGAAAGAAAGTCTCTGAAGCCTCTAGTCCATAAACTCAGTCACACTTGTATGTTAATAGTCCATGACACAGTCACATTTGTATGGTAATGGTCCATACCACAGTCACACTTCTATGATAATGGTCTATGCCACAGTCACAATTGTATGGTAATAATCCATGCCACAGTGATAGTTGCATGGTGATTTGTTTGACTATAGGCACTGTAGCTGAAATGTTGGTGTTAGAAAGCAAATCACTCCATCTTGTTTGTTCCTGTCATACCTCCAACATAGGTCTGTGTTTTAAGAGAAAAATTTCTCACAAATGGATAAGCAATAAACCATTATCATAGCACAGACAAAATAGAAAATAAAAAGAATAAATTATTCTCTTAGCATATTCAATAAAATAGAGAAGTTTTGTAAAAAAAAGTTGTTTCTTCTAATTTTTAGCTTTTGGAAACTTTTGAATTCTTCAGGTCTCTATGCAAAGCAGGGCATAAACAGAAGGAACTGGACTGACATTTATAGGCATTTTTATCTGCCACCCCTCACTTCTTAGCCAAGCTTCAAGTCAGTGAATGTTGCCTAGTCTCTTCAATTCTTTGAGCCACTATGGACCAATTTTGAAATTAAAAACAAAATATTCTCTCTAAATGCTTCACATAAATATTGAAAGAATAGAGAGAATATTTGGGTGGAATTGCTGTATGAATTTCAAAGTCCTAACCCAGGGGCCTCTGGTAGTAACAACTTTCATGCATGGGACCCTTCATTGTAATTGATTGTAAAAGGAAAGATTAAAAGAGGGAGGGGAAGAGGGACATAAGGAAAGGAAGGGAGGGAAGGAGGGAGAAAGAAAGGAAGGAGGAAATATTTATTTTTAGACAAAAATGAAAACAATTAGAGCAGTGTATAGCACCCCGCTCATTACTGCACTATTGAGTTAACAGCAGACTTAATCACCTATAAAAAGAATGGATCATAAACAAAATATAATACAGAATATTGAGTGTTGAGTATTTTCAAGCATTAAAATAATAAAATATCCACTCTGCTCTTGTATGGGGGAAATATTACATTGAGTCCTATGAGAAATATAACTCTATCCTTGTCTCTACTTTCCTCCTCCCCTCGATCTCTCTGTATATATAACTCCACCTCTGAGGTCTCCCAGGCACTAAAACCTTGAAGTAACTTGTTCTGATAATAAAATACATATGTTTTAAAATCCAGTAGTCAACATGCTGAGAGCCAATGTGTCCTCCAGAGGTAACTTTTATTCAGGTAATAGAACAATTTATAAATCAGAACAGCAACAAATGTATGAATAGAAATACAGTTGGCCTGCTTCCGTTAAACACTCACATCAGAGGAGCTAGTTCTGCTTATCCCCAGTAATCAGGCAAAAGCCAACATGTAATGAGAACCTTCCTCGATGAGTACAAAATTGTAAGAGTTACTTAACCAGAGAACTCCCTGGAGCTTGCATATCTAGAAAAAAAGCCACTGGCCAGTGTGCTCTTCTGTGTTTAAGATGAATGTGGCCAATATTTGTTTATCTACTTTAACTGTCCCCAATTTATGATTGCGTACCATCACCTTTGACTTATTTTTTCATTAGACTTACTATGCATTCAGTCATGTCTTGCTCTTGCACTGCCAACAATTTTTTTCAAGTGGCTGTATAGTTCTACTCTTATCTACTTTCCATTGATTTTATATTTAAATCCTCAAAGAATAATCTCATTTCCCCTATTTACAAGTTCATAGGATACTGCACAGCTGTCCCCAAATACCTCCATCAATAAAAACAAAGAAAAAAACCAGTTGGAGATGATCTGTGCTTTCTGTTACCTGAAGCCACTAAACCATTAAACAAGTGTTTAAATATTATTTTAAATGTTGATTTTTTTCTATGAATTATCCAGAATTCCATTACATAAAAGATTATTGAAGATTCCAAGGGATTTTTATATGACCTGTCTTGACAAATAATTGGAACATGGAACATGGAATAGCTTTTCATTTAAAGCATTAATGTGCTTAATGAAGTAGCAAAAGAAATGAGAAATCAATTTCTTACAGCTTATTAATTCATGTTAAGAGATTGATTTCCATTCATAATTAACTATTATTAGTCTCTTTCATTGGTATCTGACTGTGCATTTATAATATATCACTCTTGATAAGTATCATTAATTTTAATAATAATGGAAAACTAGAGAAAACATACTTGAATTACCAACCACCTCTTGGATAAGAGCTCTAGAAGACTCACACATTGTTTGAAACCTGACTTACATGAGTCATGGCATGATTCAAATTATCTGCAAATCTAGTAATTGGGATGAGATGTAGAAAAGGAATTCCAGGAGCATAACATTTAAGGAACATGTTTTTATCTTGCTAAGAGTTTCCACAGACCATTTCAATGCACTGTTAATGGAATCCTGGTCGTTACTGTGGAAAGTGTATTTGAAAACTAAAATCAAAAATCTCTATTTCATGAAAATGAATTCACATTCCTAACATGTCTCAAAGAGGTAGTGAAATTAGTTTTCAATAAAAGACATGAATAAGAGAAAAATCTCTATCAATACAGCAGAGAAAGATTTTTTCTTATGTTTCTGTTGTTAAAAATTCTAGAAGCATTTTGTGATAATTTTCATCATTACAGTCACATGAGCATATGGCCCAGAAGAACACAGGCAGTATACTTGCCTTTGGGTTGTTTTGTTTTCCTTTTTGTTTGTTTTTCTCTTCTCTTTTTTCTTTAAATTAGAAATAACCTTGTTTTACATGTCAATCCCAGTTCCCTCTCCCTCTCACCCTCCCCTACTCCCTACCTACTCCCTATCCCATCCACCTTCTGCTCCCCAGGGAGCTCAAGCCTTCCAAGGGGGATCTTCAAAGTCTGTCATATCATTTGGAGCAAGGCCTGGGCCCTCCCCCATGAGTTTAGTCTGAGAGAGTATCCCTGTATGTGGAATGGGCTCCCAAAGTCCATTCATACACTAGGGATAAATACTGATCCACTACCAGAGGCCCCATAGACTGATCTTTGGGTTGTTTTAACTCAAGTCCATTTTACTATTTGCTTTTGCCAGAATTCATTCCCTAACAGAGAGATATTCAGCTTTTCTACTATCTTCAATGTGTCAAATGAAAAACCTAAAAATCTTACACCTTAAGGCAAAGTTGCTTTGAAGCATCATTGTAGTAGCATGACTCTTTACTGAAGTGAAGCCTGTGGTTTGTCAGTGGGAAGAAATTGAAGGCACTTAGAAAAGATAAACTCATAAACTCTAGATTGCTTGTTCCTTGAATCCAAACATATTTGCACTTTGTCTGGAGCTGGAGCTCAGAGGTTGAGACTGAATGCTCCTTTTCTAGAGGACTGAGTTGGGTCTTCAGCTCCCATGTCATGTGGCTCACAATTGCCTGTAATCTCAGCTCTAAGGAATCCTGTGCCCTCCTCCACCCCCTGAGGGCATCTCTCTCTTCTCTCTCTGTCTCTCTCTCTCTCTGTCTCTCTCTCTCTCTGTCTCTCTCTCTCTCTCTCTCTCTCTCTCTCTCTCTCTCTCCTATTCATTAGAATCCTTTAGCTCCTGTTAATACAGTATAATTTAATTTTACTGATACTCCAAATTCTCAACATCATGCAATTAAAATCTCATTGATAAATTTCATTTTAGCTTGATGATCTAAGTTCAGTCCCAGACTCACATGTGGAAGGAAATAACTGACTTCAGCTAGTTGTCCTCTGACTTCTACACATATACCATGATAGGCACATTCATGCACTTATACAAAATAAATAAATAGGAATGTCAGTAAGTGCTGGTCACCTCTTAGATCAGAGAATCCCACTTTAAGGAAGTCACAATAAATATGTTTAATTGGAGTACAGAAACTGTTCTTCAGCAAGGAAAGAACAAAGAATGGGGCTGAAGAATATCATGTACTAGCAGGAGGCAACACATGCTATAAAATCCTGCACAGTGAGCTTCAGGTTACGTCCTGTCACAGTCAGCCACTTTCCTCTTACCCTTGTTTCCATGACCAAATCCTATAGCCATGAACTAAGTCTATGCTTTTATAAAGCAAAAAAAAAAAAAAAAAAAAAAAAAAAAGCACTGTTTTAAATATTCAGGATTTTTTTTATTTAGGAAGTTTGTAAAAATGGTATATGTCATCTTAAATTTTAGCTGAGAATGTTTTTTTAATGAAAACAAACATTTATAACCAATATTTGGGAATTTGGGCATCGTTCTTTCCAAACTGCTTCCTGCTGGTAGGGGGCATTGTCATGGGGGGAATACTAAGAAGATGCAGAAATCCTGGCTGTAGTGGTCTGCAAGGCTGCATTGTCCTATTGATGTTGCTTCAGGGGGTCTTGCTCAATCAAACCACATTAGTCTGGAAGGAATCCACAGCTTTTCATTTTAATATTCAGGATTATTTTATTGATTTCAAATCTCTGAGAGCTGTAATAATACCATAATAACTAGTGTCAAATCACAGGAATACATGGCAAATTAAATGATTGTGTTTTTAACTCTTAATAACAAATAAACTCTAAAACAAACCCTTAATTTGTAAGTTATATTTTCTAGGTCTCTAATCCGATGCCAAAGCCTATAGGATAAATTTGCTAATTGGAAATGACAACCTGATGTTTAAAATCCTTAAGGATCTTGTGAAGTGGGATTAGTTATTGCTTATGCCTTTGTGATCATAGTTAACTTCTTAGGTTGGAGTTAATAATAAAATTAATAAATTCATTTTGAAAAATCCTTAATAAACTTAGTCTATTAGAAGGACAAAGAACATTGTATTTTGACACTATTTCACCTCATACTTCTATGTATATGTGAACTCTACTTCTCAGGGGAATAAAAAGAAATTAAAGTGTAGGACTGTATCGAAGAAAACATCTGGTCCTGACAGAAGTCCCTTGAGCTCTGCCCTTAGGGAGTTGGAGTTTTCCAGAGATGAGTTCCTTGGCCCAGGCAATGGTGCCAAGGTGAAAGGGTTATTTGTAGGCATGTGTTTGAGCGAACACATAATAAAAATGCTACAATATAGACCCTGTATGGCAAATCAATAAACTAAAGGCATAGCTTGAAGAAGCAATTATCAATGCAATGAACATTTGTGCTTAGAAATGTTTAGTGCATTGTAAATGAGTTGCCAGAGTGTTTATGCTACAATGTTCCTCAGAATTAGGCAACAATACAGATAAACCCCCATGCTTCAAAGAATAAACATGTTAGCATGAAGAATTGCATGACTGTTTCATAATTAATTGTATTAATGCTCAACAAAGCACAGCAACAATAACAAATGTCTATGTAATACTTGTGTTAAAAATGTCTCTAAGACTTCATTAACCATATTGAACCCTTTGAGCAACCCTGTGATATATTCACTATAACTGACCAAAGGAAACCGATGCTCAGGGACGTAAATAAGTCACCTGTATCAAGTGGCACAGCTGAGAAATGTAAAATATTGAATTCAGCTCAAAAAAGATCTTAGCAATTAAGGGCATTTAATGCTGTGGCAGAAGACCTGCATTCAGTTCGAAGCTCCCACTGCGGCTGACTCAAGGGTAGGGGTAACTCCAGCCCCAGGTTATCCAAAGCCGCCTTCTAACCTCCATCAGCACCTGCACTTATACAGCATACATTCACACAAGCACATAAAATAAAAATTAATCTAAAAGTAATGTTTGTGTTAAAATCAGCTATTCTTTTACTACATAATGCTGACATCTAAAATAATACATTTTAAGCAAGCAAGATGGTAAATCACTTTAACATTTCATTGTTCCCAGAATGAAGTAATATTCTGCAATATATCTCAATAACTAAGCCTCCCAAAATACCACAAAAGCTGAAGCCATACTTTGCAGATGATGACCTGGGTTCCATGTCTAAAAGTTTTGCTACTTTCAGGGGTTCTCTGAATTAATGGCAGTGTGAGGCAGGAGGTCAACTCCAGGGCCCTCAATCATTTGCCACTAGGACTAATAGATAAGTAATTTATAGTAAGCTGTGTACAAAGCAGGACCAAACCAGAGTAGAGAGTTCCAGAGCCAGACAGCATCAGAGATCACTTGGGTGTAACATGAACAAATGCTAAAGAACACTTTGGAAATCAACAGTGCACAAACCCTTCCATTACCTATGCCACACCTGTACTTGCTGGGCCCTTTAAATTAAACAGATCAAAACTCAAAACTAAAGGAAGTCATGCTATCTCCCTCTCCATTCTAGGACCGGCAATTGTCCACACTGCCTTCCAATTTTACACTTTCTCTAGATATGGATGTAGGAGTTTCTAATCTACAAAGAAAGTTCTTGTGAATATTTAAAAATACAATGCCTCTGAAATAGATGGGACCATGCTAAGCAGCCAAAGCCATAAGCTACAGTGTCATTATTAACAAGATGTAAGTCTTCCAAGAAACACTTAGCCTGGTACAAATGCAAATGACTTAATTTGTTGTTTGCCTTAGGAATTTCCACCAAATTTGTATCATTTTCTGGGTGTTTCCTTGCTTCCTTTCTCACTTGCTACACTTACAAGCAACAGTGTACTCTCCCAATCTCACCCTAACACTGGTGTCCTTCTGATCTCTGTTTCTGTTATGTCACAAACTGTCCAGTCCAGCACCCCTAAAGCTTATAGATGTTCTGGATTTTACCTGTGCCTCCAGATTTTACTAAAGCTTCCACAAGCTATTATCTCCCTCATAGGTTAAGAATAGATGCAATTTCAGTGATTCTGGTGATGTTTATGGTACACACCTTTCAACTCTGGAACCCAACAAATTGTTGCCCAGGGTGCTCTGAGGCACACCACAATGAAGCTGCATGATGCCGCAAACTGCTTCAGTTATTTTGGGGAAGAGGCAACAGACCATAGCATTTGTCATACAGAACACAGTGACTACCACTAGGTGACTATTTTGCTTTTGAAATATTTTATCTTTCTAAAAATGGCTATTTCATGGTCGCTTGGATAAGAATCAGTATTACATGAAAGTCAGTGTGAAAGAAATGCTTCAGTAATGATGCCATCTATTTTTGAGAAACTGTGGCACGCTCAGCGGGCCCACAGACACCACTATAAGCAATGGTGACTGTTGGAGTGATATGAAATTCTTTTATTTCTCTTAATTTACATATATTATTTATTCAATGACTACTAAACTCACTGCTAAGACTTGAAGGTCTACTAAACTGTTAATAAAAAAAAGTCTTAACAAATGAAACTGTTGGCTTCTTCTTAGGGACAATGAAAACTGGGGGGAAAATCACTATGAAGCTGAGACATCAAGATAAACAATAATAAAAGTTGAGAACTTCTGCTACACACTATTCTCCACACAACAAGAAACATGTTAAATTCAAAGCCCAGAGTGCTAACCACTCTACTGGGAGACCTCACACTAACTGTGACAAGTCAGATTCACATTATGCATCCAACTCAGAGCCCATCATACCAGGGAACCTTACTCCATGAACTGAATTTAGAGTCCACGGTGATAACCACTATACCATGGAACTTCACACTAACAGTGAACCATAAAATTTAAAGACTGATTCACTAACTCCAAGGACAAACTGTCCATATGGGTATATCCACTCATGAACCTATAAAACATCCAGCAAACTTCTTATATCCTTTGAATGTCCTCAGATAAGTTTTGAAATGCCAAAAGCTCCCTTTGTGCCCCGAGTTTATTATTAGGAATATTTTCATAGTACATGCATTCTGCAATAACAAAGTATCTTAAGATAAGAATGCAATAGAATAAAGAATATTTCCATGTTTCTATTCATAAAGAATAGAAATTTGTATTTCATGGTTCTAAATGGGGAGTCTAATAAGGTCAAGTAATGTTAAAAATTCTATATGGGATCTCTGAATAGGGTCGAGTACTATTATCATATATATATATATATATATATATATATATATATATGTCTAAATTTAAAAAAAAACTACTTGGTTTTCCTTTCTTATATAACCTTTCCCATGTACTGCTTTATCTCTCTCTCTCTCTCTCTCTCTCTCTCTCTCTCTCTCTCTCTCTCTCTCTCTCAAATTCCTAGCCTCAATTTATACATACATACATACACATTGAACAATCTGTATAATGTTCCTGTATATCCATTATTTTGGGATTAGCCACTTGGTATTGGATAAGAAAATGGTGTGCTCTTCCCTGAGGATAACTATCACTCTCAGAATACCTTAGTTGCCTGTACTTGTTTGTCTAAGGTTGAACCCTTATGGTAGCATGTCTGTTGTATCATCATCTAGCTATACCTATGAAACCTCATCAACATGGCTAACTACCATAATATTTTAACAAGTAATAAAGAATAAAAGAAAATGCCACTCCTAATGACAGTCATTTTAATTGTTTAATTTTTTCATGCAATATATTATGACCATATTTTTTCACTTCTCTAACTCTTTCTACCTCCTTACCCACCCAACTTCATGTTCATTTTCCCTCTCAAGAAAATAAAAAATAAATAAATAAGAATTGAAGTGGAGAAACAAACTAAAAAACTAAAAATAAATAAGACAAAACATACCAAAACAAAACAAAAAAAGCACAAAAATAGACATGTAGCTGTTGTGTGTTGGCCAGTTATTCCTAGCCATGGGGTCTGCCTTGAGTTTGGTTAATATATCCGTTGATACTCCATTGGAGAAAACTGAGTGTTCCTTTCTCAGCAGGGATCAATTGTAAACAGCTTCTTGGTTAGATGTGGAACTTAGTGTCTACCACCTCTTCTCAATGCTGGGACTTGGTCTGGTTTGAACCTGTGCAGGTCCTGTGCATGCTGTCATAGTATCTGTATGTGACAGAAAGATTAGAAATGCCAGTGGTAGTGAATGTCGCCAAGGAAACAGTCCTCCAGCACAACACATATTAATTTATGACAGTCTTAACAAATTCTTCCTCTTCCTTTTGAATACTGCATTCAAGGAAAGGTCAAGAGTTCCCTCAAAGAGTTCATTTTAACCATCTATATTAGGCCAAAGATAAATTCAGTAACTGTTAGGCTCCACCTTTTCTCCTCACCCCTGTCCACTGTGTGCTTCATATGAGAGCAATAATACAGGAAAGAGCAATCAATCCTGCAACTCTCAGTAGCAGTAAGTGATTCTCTGGTTTCCCAGGGGAGCCACTGAGAAGGGGCCTCCTGGAAATGGAGAGATTAGAGGTCCTGAGTACCAGTGTCTCCTAATTTTAGTCAGGAAGAACTCAACATGAAATTCTATCTGAATGAAGCTCTAAAATCTTGAGGGAGAAATTTACAAAGCTAGATACTGAAGTTGCCCTTCCGTCTTCTTGCTTGGCAACATGCCCTGCAAGCAACACACACAGAGAGACAGGTTGCAAGAGCTTGGATGATTAAAAATCTTTTCCAATGTGCTCACGTCCTTAAGGCTTACTTTAAAAAATCACTAGTGCCAAAGAAAATTAATAATGATGTGCACTCAGAGTGAGCCGTGGACCATTTGGAAGTCAACTGGCTTAATTCTCAGCTTCCTAGCTCTCAGTTTTCAAATCCATTTCCAATATAGCTCTCCCCAGGGACCCAATGATGCTTGTCTGTTCCTCTGCCTGGTTCCTACCACTTCCTGAACACAAGCCATGAGTTTGCATCTTCATATAAATTAAGTTTATTTCCCCACGTATCTCCAGGGATTTAGGAAGCTAAATTCCTTTCCCAAAAAAAATGAAGCAAATGATCATGGCCTGACTGATGAGAGTAAACACATGTGAAGCAGGTAAGCATCCATTAAACTACTTCTCTGTCTACACCACATAACAACAGTTTAAAATATTCTGTCTGTTCTGATCCTCAGGGGACCCTATAATGAAGAAACAGCTTTCAATAAATTTTCTTACCCTTAGAATTTCTTTCTGTATCTTAGCTCCATATAAATTCGCAAATATTCAAATTGTTCTTTTGTGAAAGAAATTAAAGGACAAAGCAGGTTAAGGACACTCAAGGTATTAGACCAAAGGGGTATGAGAGACCAGGCTTTTCAATCAAACTGGCAGCCACTAGGGTCAACTAGGCCTTTAGTTCCTTTATCCACTAAGAATTTGTTGTTTTTCTTCTTCTCCTATTCTGCAAGAACTGTTCTACCATACCGTGGAAATTGTCCAATCTTCTCTCACGTAACAATTTGCTCCACTGCTTTCATTAACATTAAGGCTTGGCAACAACTGATGTGTTCACCCTCCCATGTGTGGCTTTGACCTTTAAATTTTGAGATCTCTAAGATCCCATAGCAATAATTTAAAACAACTTGAATCTATGTTTTATTAAGATGTAATACTTGTTATCCCAAGCAAATAAGCAATGTGATACTCCATTTCTCTTCTGGTAGACAGTCTCAAACCTACCAAAGCATAGGTTCCCATCAATCAACCTTGTATTTAGTTGTTGTTGGTGGTGGTGTTGGTTGGTTTGGTTTTGTTTGTTTTTTTTAATTATTGATGTATACTAAAAAGAATACTGATTGATTATACCTGAGCTGAATATGACCTAGGCACACATACTTCTGGTCCTAAGGGGTAAATAGAGCTATGGTTACATACATCTATCTATAGACCCAACACAAACTAGGGACAAGGTAGAGGTATAGTAACACAAAGCAATTCATTACAAAGCATATTGATGTAAGAATCCAAATTGTGCAAACATTTGTGAGTCAGCAGGGAGATTCCTCAATAACTAAAATATAGAACTACCATATGACACAGTTATACCACTCTTCAGTATATGTCAAAGGAATCTAAATCAGCACACCACCAAGATATTATATGCACATCTTTGTTTATAGCACTGCTATTCACAATAGCTAAGATATAGAACCAACCTAGTTAACCATCAACAGAGGAACTGGTTAATATATATATATATACATATATATATGTGTATATATATATATATATATTATTCATCAATAAAGAAAAATAAAATAAGATAATCTGCAGAAAAAAATGGATAGAACAAGAAATAATTATATCAACAAATCAACCCAGATTCAGCAAAGCAAATACCATATGTTTTCTCTTATATGAGGAATCTAGATTTAAGTAAATATATGAAAATGGCATGTAACTATGTGAGAGAAGGAGTCTAATGATGCACATGAAATGGGGAACAATAGACTAATTACAGCAGTAAGAAAGAGAATTTGCATTCCTTTTACATGCAGATCTTTATTTAACAATATATGACACAAAACAAAGGGAAACTATTTATGGAAAGAAAAGTATGGTAGTTTGGATAAAAATGACTTAACAGATTTTGCTGATATTACTGAAAGGCATCACCCTACCTGTGCAGTGAGGGGGGGTTGGGATGGGAGGGGGGTCGGGGCATGGGAGGCAGGGAGGAAGGGAGGGAGGGAGGGAAGGAGGGAGAGAAAACTGGGATCGAAATATAAAATAAGAAAAATAATAAAAAAGAAAGAAAGAAATGTCTTAAATAGGCTCAAGATTTTGAATTCTTGGTTTACTATTGGTGGTGTTATTTAGAAACATTTAGGTAGTGGTGCCTTGCTGGAGGGGATTCATCACTTGGTTGAAGTTGGAGGCAGATTTTGAGAGATTATAGCCTCAGCCTTCTTCCTGTTAATTCTCTCTGTCTAATATTTGCAGTGAAGTTGTGATCTCTCAGTTTTTGGGTCCTTTCTTATATCCTCTGACATTCTGGACTTGTTCTCTGGGACTGTGTTTCAAATAAACTCATTCTTCCATAAGTTGTTTATGGTCCCAGCACAGAAGAGGTAAGAATGAGGCGGTCACAGATCCTTCCTCTGTGGTTTGGAATGTCACTGAGACAAGGCATTAAGTGGCAGCCCTGAGAAGCCATTTGGGGAAGGTGTGTATGTGAAAGTGAAGCCTGGGTTATGACAGACGTTCCAAAATTTAAAAAATGCCAAAGAGATGAGTTATTGTTCAAGAAACACTACATTTAAGAAAAAGAGCTATTCTAACCACATTGAATCTAAAGGTTCAAAGACTGTGGACATGGGAGTACAGGATTTTGTGCTGTCCTTGCTGGGATATGGTCTTTCTTTTGTCCATGTTAACATAGATATTGGTACTGGCCTGCCTTTGGAGTTCTGACATGATAATTCCTCAGCTGCAGCCACTAAGAGCATCGCCTATGCCTACTCACTGCCCACTGCCCACTTCCCATCCTCCTCCTCCTTCCCCCCCCCTCTCTCTCTCTCTCTCCCTCTGTCAATCTGTTCTCCCCTCTTTCTCTTTCTCTCTCTGCCTCTCTTTCCTCTCCCCTGCTGCTCCTGCCCCTGAGGCTGGAGAAGCTCCCTCTTCCCCCTTTTTACAATCCTATTTTAAAAAAAAATTCTGCTTGAACTCTGTTGCATGGTGTCTTTCTTTCTTGAGTCACTTTTTAAAAATATTTCCTCAATATGCTCACATTGCTCCTTTTTGAGATAGAAATGCATTGTATGGTGAAAGTATGTAAGTTGCTTTTGTTTGGGGGTTTTTTGTTGTTTTGCAGAGGGTCATTTGAGAGATTTCCTTGAGTCTCAGAAAAAACTCTGAACTTTAGGAAATGCTGAGATTTTTAAAGAGTATGGGAACCTTTGAAATTGGACCAAGTGCATTTTGCATCATGATATGGTCAATAGCCTATGGAGGCCAGGTAGTAGAACACGATGGATTAAATGGAAAATGTCATCCACAGACTAAAGTATTTGAAGATTCAGCCCCTGCTTGGTAATGCTTTTCAGGAGAATTTGCTGGAGGAGGCTCATCAATGGGTGTGGGCTTTGAGAATATATAGCAAGAACCAATAGGAGAGACAACATATGGCAAAGGGTGGCAAACATGAGAAAGGTATAATAACATACATGTATGAAAATGTCATGATAAAACACAATAATTTGTGTGATAACCCAACATCAGTAAGAGTGGTGACAAGAAGTGTAACAGATAGTTTACCTTACAAAATGTTAGGAAGATCCATGGAAAATTATGTTCCCAATGCACATGACTATTTAAAGACAGAATTATGCCTTCATTTGGAATGTACTAATTTTCAATATTCTGTTTTTCAGTTCCTCAGCCTCAGTGCTGTGTTTCAGCACTAAGGTAGAATAGGAGTTAGTATCAGCTGTAGGTGCTATTATCTAAGGGGACTCTGTGAGAAAATGTGGGTTTGGCTTTCAATGGTGTGCTTTGATTCTCTCTAGATTTTCACACTGGAGATCTGAACTCATGGCCCATGTTTCATGCTTGTGTGTTGTTAGAGAGGAATATCTAATTCATGTTCATCCTCCCAAGTGAGATTAAAAAAATTAACAGGCAGGTGCAGTCTTAAATGAAAGAAAAGTGGCATTCTCTTGAGATTAAAAGCCTTGATACATCCTAGAATAAAGATAACTTCACCCTCTTGTGATCAGAAGGAAGAGTAATGGGGATCTCTGGGACATAACACATATATATCCAGCATTTGTGAAAAGAAGGCTCTAAACTGTCAATAACTTCTAGGTATGTCTCTGTAAGAATTGAAAAACGGGGGTTCAAATAAATGCTTGCACAATGATGCTTATAGCTGCCTTATTCATGGTACCACAATGTGGAAACAGCACAATGTCTATCCACAGTTGGATGAATGGCTGTATGCAATTCAACTATCAAAATTAATGGAGCTTTAATACAGCTCAAATACAAACAAATATTGGAAACATTATTCTAGGTAAAGTAAGTCAGGCAAAATGACAGATGTTATATGATTACCTGTGTATAATATATCCAGAATAAAGAAATTTAAATAGATTGATATGGAGTAGAGGTGTCAAGAGCTGGGAGATTAATAGTGAGCTAACAGTAAATATACACAGAGTTTCAGCCTGTATTATGAAAATGTCCTGAAGTGCCAGTGGGTACACAGCACTGTGAACATACTTCATCTAAGTAAACTTTATTCTTAAAGGCAGATGAGATGGGATTGTTCATATGTGTATTTACAATAAGGAAATCTAAAATAGTGCTTCTGGTTCCAGAAACATCATTCACTCCCATTATTTGGATCCAAAGTACAGTTATGACAGGTAAACGGTGTTAAGGATTTCTTATCATTTTTAGAAACTAGGTATGTTTTATGTCTTTTGTCTGGAGACCATTTTGTGTCATATATCATACTCAGCACTTTTTCCTGCCCCCTGTTTAGTCGAGGGCTTAACCATTTATCACCTGTTCTATGGCAAAAAATATCTAATACATTTTCTTAATTCACTTTTCATTTTGCTCTGAATGAAACTAGAAGCTAGGTCTTCTTACATTTTACCTTTAATCCTGTACCATTCACCTTAAATGGTCCTTGTAGTAATAACAATGAAGTCTTCAGAAAGGTGTGTGATTCTCCACCAGTCATGTTCTTGTTAGGTCAAACCATTTGCTCACTTTACTCCTGCATGCATGCTATTACCAAACTGCAAGATTTCCCTGTATTATAAGTGGTACCCTGCTAATAGCATCAAACTAAGACTGGTTGAAACAGGCACATCCAACAAGAGGAATGTCTCTGCTTGTTGACTGAGATCTTTCTTTCCTACAAGAAGCCCTCTTCCAGTACAAGGGTTAAAAAAATCACCATGTTCACTAAGATACTTGTCTATGTCTAAAAAGTATTGTTACTATGCTCATCACACACAACTTCAATATCATGTTGAATACATGGAACATCATGAATATGCCTAAATTACTCTGACTTCTTTTATATGTACTGTTAATCTTACCCATTGTTAGAGAGGATTGCATAATTTAGAAATACTTCCTATTAGCCATAACAAAAAGCAGGCAGAAACTGAAATAAATGTCTAAGGGCCATTTAGGAAACGCCTAGGCAGTATAGACTCAACCATATGCTACTACTTTCCCAGTGCTAATCAGAGGGGTGGAGTAGAAGAAAGGAGGTAGAGGGCACTTTACATAAGATGATGGCAGTATAAGCAATTCAGTGAAGGACAGTAGACATCAGTCAGGTTGGTGTCTAGTGGTTTAATGTGTTATCTGTTTAGAACATAGGGAAACCAGGACTGATGTCCATAGATCACTCAGAAAGCCATTATAAGACTTAACACAATTTGGAGCCTGGGCAATAAACAGAGACAAAGACATATTTGAAAAACACTTGGAAACCATGTGGTAGGTGAGGGAAGAGGTAGTCTCAAGGATCAACCCAATGTTTTGTTCAAAAGACGGTATTACTATTCATTTAAGTAAATACTTTAAAGGGCATTGTCTTAGGGTTTTATTGCTGTGAAGAGCCACCATGACCAAGATAACTCTTGTAAAAAAAAACATTTAATTGGGGCTGGCTTACAGTTCAGAGGTTAAGTCTATCATCATCATAGCAAAAAAGGTGGAAGCATGAAAGCAGACATAGAGCTGGAGAGGTAGGTGAGAGTTCTGCATCTAGATCTACAGACAGTAGGAAGTGAATAACATGCTAGACTAGCTTGAGGATTTGAGACTTCAAAGCCCTCTCCCTAGAGACACACCTCTGCCATCAAAGCCATACCTTCTAATAGTCCACTCCCTATGGGCCTATGGGGGTCATTTTTATTCAAACCACCACAGGAATTATTTTGTATGTGGAAATTGAGATTTCTGTTTGTGCTATACTGAGTTTGAAAGATGCCTAAGACACAGGCTGTAGGTGTTACAAAAATTTAAGAAAGAAATCTGCCATACCCAATCTGGAGCAATCATAAAAGCAGGTGATAGCAGCCCAGAAGAACATTTAGGTATAGAGGAGATATTTTCTAAGAAAAGAAGTACACAGACACTTAAAGGGGATTCGGGGTCCTAAGGAAAAAGGCAGAACATTATAATCTCAGAAGAGAAGCTTTGGAACACTTATTAAAGAAGTCCACTGTGGCCATTAGCACACTGCTGATGAATTCATGAAAAGCAGTTCTTGAAGATTTACAGGAACACAAGTCAACTTCAAAACAAGGAGAATCCAAGAGACATGGCAGAATGGGGGGGTGTCTTTTCTTCTGCTGGCATGTGAGATTGAGATCTCTGGACTCTGCTTCCTCTCAGATCACTCAGCAACCCAGTCCCTAAGGGGCCTCCATGCAGAGGCTAAGACCTTCCCTATGGTGATTACTGGAAGATTTGATGATGTCTCCTTTCTCGCTGTTTCTATTTTGCCCCTTACACATGCAATTACCTTTAGAGAAGTTCTGTAGATTCCACTTTCTAGAAGATGATAGATTATTCATTTCTTTCTTCTGCCAACCTTTCTCTCAATGAGACCAGTTCCTCTGCAACCCTCCCCCTCAGATTTTAATAGAGTATTGCCCAGCAATGAATTAATGGATGAGTAAACTATCTCTGAGTTAGATTTGTAACTTCTTTCTTTGTTAAGACAATAAAATCCTGGATGGCAGAAGTTGCCCTGTGTTTCATGGCAATTTTTCCAGCACCCAAATGTGAACAAGGTAGTGTGGAACTTTTTCAGCTTGGATGGATTCATAGGAGTATGACAGAAGAGGGAGTGAGAAATAATACTTCCTGTATTTAACCAGGAATCTAAAGAAACTGTACTGATAGAATGAATGTCGTGTGTGTGTGTGTGTGTGTGTGTGTGTGTGTGTGTGTGTGTGTGTGTGTGCATGTGCATTTGTGTGTGTGTGCATTTGTGTGTGTTCAAAGAGTATTTATTAATTTATTAGACTGGCTCAGTGGATATGGTATGGTTCAGGTGACTGCCTCTTGATGGAAAGGCCAAGAGAGTTCAGTACTTGTTCAGTCCATGAGACTGTATGACTTGGCAATCCCAATCTAGTACTTGAGACATGCAGGATTTCTAGAGGGCTGCTGATCTTCAGGCTGTGTTGGAATCTTGAAGAAGTTGAGTTTGATAGCAACAGCAACCAGATAGACAAGCTTGTCACTAAGAATGAGAGCTAGCAAGCAAAAATGAAGCTCCATCGTCCATATCCTTCCATGTGTGTTGACTCCAGATGGTACAGCCTAGAATTAGGGTGAGTCTTCCTGATTCAAAACATCTAATTTTAAAAATAAATTCCTCACAGGAGTGCCTAGCAGCTGGATTTTCGTTAATTCCAGATGTAGTCAAGTTGATTAATAAGGTTTGCCACTATCCTTCGAGGGGAGGGAGGGGATGTTCTACCTTTGAATAATTACAAGAATTAAACATGTTGGAAAATCCTTGGGGATCATGTTATCTCTGAGCAATCTGGTCACAAGGGCTAAAACTCTTCACAGAAATGAGACAGTGTGCCCTGGAGAAGTTTCACAACAGATGATCATTTGCTTTGGGGGAGGGTGCCTTTCAAAAAGAAGGGGTGATATAAATTCATTCCTCCTGTGGGCATGGTCAAATTGCAAGAAAATGGAGGCTTAGCCCAGCATAATGTAAGAAAGGACTGGAAAACCTGGGTAGATGGATGAGGCAGGTACTGCCTGTATAAATGTAAACAAGATTCTTTGTGATAGAGGTAGAAGGGACAGCAAAGGCTCTCTGATATGCTCCAGTCCTCTATTCCCTTCTGTAGAACGTAGCTTAATGAAAATGCTTTGTACCAACTGTTCACAGTGTGAAGTTCAAGTCTGTCCTCGGGGTGTCGTGGCAGAGGCTGCACACTTGGCTACAGCCTCACGATTAGCCAAGTCAAGCAAGCATGCAGATTCTGGTGATGCATCTGGGAAGCAACCTCGGGGAAAGATGTGGGAACAGATATATTTTTCAGTAACATCTATTTGCTCTTGTCTCATCAATATTAATACAACTGATAAAACACAAAACAAAAAAAAGTTTCTCTTCTCTCTAAAAAGAAGGGATGCAGTGGAGCACAGCTGAGCAAAGTTCTGCATTGAACACAGAAAAGCCTTTAGTACACTCACTCTTACTTCCTCTAGATGGCAAATAGGCAATGCTGATTTTGAACTCACTCTAAATGGAATAACTGCATGAATAAAGTTGTCTGACTATTGTGTTATTAGTATAAAACTCTATCCCATAATAATAATATAAAAATTCTCAACTGTGCTATGTACACTGCCTACCCATATTTGTCCTTTTATAAAGGTTCACTCATAAATTCCATTTTGGCAGCCTGTGGAATTTTAAAAGATCATCATTCATGCAAAATTATTCCACACAGGTTTTTGCTTGCCATGCTCATTGTATCCAACAAAGAAATTACTGTTGCTTATTTTAATGTGCTTGGTTTATAGTAGATACTCCATAAATATTCAGTTCAATTTCCAGAAGCTTTCTTACTTCACAGCTATATATAAAATATAATATAAAGTGACTAATTCTAGAGAAAAATACTATATCCCCCAGACTTTCAAATGCCACAGCTCAGATTTTGTTTTTTTTTATTTTGTTCCCAGTAATGGTGATGAGAAATAATCATAACATTTATTCTCCTCTATTATATTGTAAATTCAGTGAGAGCAGAAATCTTGCCTTTTATTGTTCACTCTGGCATAAAAAGCAGCTCCCCACAAGTATGTGGTAAGTGAATTTTCAAACAAAACTGACCTCTGTGGACTGTGTGAATGAGAGACAGGGATTTTTTTAGTAGTTATAATCTATGTAGAAATGTATCTATAGGAGCCAAATTGAACTCATAGGTTTTGGAGCATGAGGAAAATCTGTTCCTTGCTGTCGAAGAAGTCAAAAATACTTTAACTATGAGAAATGGACCAAGTTAGAGTAGACTGAATGGGATTCTGAATCTCAGTAATTAGATCTGTCAACAGATCTACATTGCTTTCAGTATTGACCACTGAAACTTTGCCGCCACCCCTCTTTTGAGATTGTAATTTAATTATAATGTTTCCCCATTCCTTTCCTTCCTCCAAGCTTTCTCATTACCTTTCCACTCTCCTTCTAAATACTGGCGTCATTTTTCATTAATTGTTATTGCACATATATATATATGCACACACATACCCAAAAATATGTATGTATATATATATATGTGCATATTTATACATTTCAGAACATAATTAGGTGAATACATATAATATTGCTTGTGTGTATATTTTCAGAACTGGCCTTTTGGAGTAAACAGTGGTGTGCTCTCTCAGGTGTGTGTGTGTGTGTGTGTGTGTGTGTGTGTGTGTGTGTGTGTGTGTGTGTGTGTTGGGGGACTGGGGGAACCATCTTGCCTGCTCCCAGCGTTTTTCAATTGCCTGAAGTTCTTTCTGTGGGGTGGAGGTCTCATGGGCTTTCCACCTCCAGTGGCATGTTTGTTAGTGAGCATATGGAAGCAGAATGCAGAGCAGATTACACCAAGGAATTGTTTGAGTGAAGAATGGGTGCCGGTGGCTCTCCCTTGAGAAGCCTACATTTGTCCTAATGTGGATTTTCTTTCTCCCTGTCTTCGCCTCTCTTTCTCTTCCTTTCTTATGCTTTTAATGAACTTAGCCTTACTTCACTAAAAAGAGAGAAAGAAAGAAAGAAAGAAAGAAAGAAAGAAAGAAAGAAAGAAAGAAAGAAAGAAAGGAAGGAAGGAAGGAAGGAAGGAAGGAAGGAAGGAAGGGAGAAAGAAAGAAAGAAAGAGAGAAAGAAAGAAAGAAAGAAAGAAAGAAAGAAAGAAAGAAAGAAAGAAAGAGTGGCAGATAAGCAGCCGCAGGTATCTAAGGAAATTTGATACCCACACTGGAGGCCAGAAAGAGTACAGTATTCCTCTAACTGGGGTGGCCAGTTTGAGGATGTTTTAGCATAAAATGAAGATTATGCTCTTCCTGTGAAGTTATAAAATTTGGATGAGATGATTATTGGAATGAAGCTGTGCAAAGCCTGAGATAAATTGGAGGAGACTAAAGGCAGAAATGTTCTCGCTCTGTCCCACCCTAGCCCACACCTCTGTGGAGCACCATACCATTCCCTGGCTCCATGGCCTAAACACCCATACACACACACACACACACACACACACACACACACACACACACACCTACCTCTACCCAAGCCCTCTTGTGCTTTGACTTGCCTTGGAAGAGCCAGGTGAGAATTCTGGAGTGCTGAGGAACCTGTATTGCCAAGCCACTGTCCATAGGTAGCCCTTATTCAAGGACTGATAAGCACTCTAGTGCCCTCCACAGAATCAAAGTTAAATGGTCTCTAAACTGTTCAGGGAGCCAGTCAGCTCCTCTATTCCTCTTTGCTTCCATGTGCAGACACTGCCACAGTCTCTCATAAGCCTGTGTATGTTTCTCTAGCCACACACTTACAGCTACCACCTTCAAGTGGGAACCTAATCTATGTGAGGATGTAGAAATGATTATTCACCTGGTAGTAAAGGTACTGTTGGGCAATTATAGTTCCAGTAGGTGCTGACCAACAACCCCTGGCCCATAAACAAGATGTAGAGTTCTACTCAGTTCTGTAATGGTATAAGCATAAGGTAGTGATTGACTAGTGGTCAGAACAAAATGATTATGGCAGTGGTCACCTCCACATGTACAAGCTCACGGCCCCCAAAAGGGATGTAAGAGATCATCAGTAGTAGCTATCCATGCTACCAAGATCAGATCAATGCAACTTTCATCTTCTTTCTTTCTAGATGATATACACAGAATGGTGTTTCCCTTTACTCCACTAAACGCTCCAGCTTTATGGGTACTTCAATCTTTTATCTACATATCTACTTATAACTGTATATATGTATGTTGTTTTATCTCAACTACTTATAAAAGGAGCTTCTAATGAAATCAGTCTCCCTTTCTAAAAGTGCTCATCCTGAGGGGGTGAACAAGGAAGGGGACATATTAAGAGAATTAGCCAAGTGCCTGCCATGGCTAAGGTCATTGCTTTTATTTGGGTCTCTCTTTTTCTAGAGTATATTGTTGCTTCCTTGCTTTCAATTGATTTGATACGCAAAAGTATTCTCTATGATTTCTTCTCTCTGAGGAGCATAGTGTCCAAAATATTGGATCAAGACCAAAGGAAACTGGAGATTTCTCCACTTACAGTGTAAAACAGCAATCTGGTTTCATCTTAAGGCTTTGACACCTTAAGATAAACTTCATGTCTTCTCCAGGCCTAAGGAAAACTATGAGGCCCTCAGTGTCCATGAACAGCTCTTCTTTCTGCTTTGTATGGCTCTTCCTGCGAGAAGCACCAGTTGTCTTGTGGTACTCAACACAAGCATCTTTCTCTGATGTATCTTATATGCTAGTAAAGATCACCGCTTCATCTCTTAAACATCTTCCACATTTCCCCCCATCAAAGCACACCAGATGGTATCAGTAATTAAAGATGGGAAGTCTGAGGACAGTGATTTTTGTCCTGTTTACCATATTTATCAAGGTGACACAACTTAGAATCACTATGGAAACAAACTTCTGGGCAGAACTCTGAAAGTTGGTGATTCCAGACTGGGATAATTGAGGAAGGAAGAGCCACCCTTAATCACTAGTTCTGTGGGCTAGAGTCCTGAACTGAGCACATAAGAGAGCTGAGTGAGCTGAGCACCAGTGCTCATGGTGTTGTATGGCATATTCTTCTGGATTGCAACATCCATTCCTAAATAAAATCTTTATTCCAGAAGACAAGGGGCAGATTTGAAGCCTCAAATGGTAAAGAGGAGGTCAATGGTCAACAAAAGGTGCCAGAGAATAGAAATTTGGAAGATTTTTGAGTGCCCCTCCCCACACATATAAAATGGATTTATACTGCACCTGGAGATAGAGACTTAGAAGAGATGTTCAGATGGTGGAGCTACCTGCAAACTGCATAGAGGCCTCTGCAGATCCATCACTCATGTTGAGGTTGCTTTACCACACTGCTGCTTTTGAGTTATTCTTGCCCCTCTTAAATAATCCCTTGCCCATAGTCCTGGTGGGAACCCTGATTTTAAAAACCCCTTAGTTCACCAAATTAAACATTGGTACAGTTGTTATCTTGGTCTGCTGTGGACTCCTTTTCTTGGGTGAGCAGATGTGTGTGTGTTGAATTGCATTCTCCCAGGAAAAGTCTACCATATGACACATGACTCTTTACTTGACTATGGACACAAGAACAGCTGCCATATGCCCCTGTTTCAATATCTTCCCTGCTGCAGGGGACTGTGCTCTGAAAATTTTAACTAAATAAAGCCCTCTTTCCTCCTTTCCTTCCTCACTCACTTTCTTCCTTCTTTAACTCGCTTTCGTCTGTATTTTGTATTTTGTTTGGTTCCCTTCTAGTCATGTCCCTACCTACTTCACCCTTGCCATGTACATACCATAAATCCTTTAACCCTTCATATCAGATATGCTTTAGAATTTAATACTTTAGGAGGATTAAAACTATTGCAGGCCATGCACTATATTTTATAAAATATTTCCAGAGGATTCTGGAATGACCTTCCAAAAAATGCATACCGTGGTGTTCCTTTACTGCAGAAATGAGAATTCAAAAGACATGGCCTACTCATAACAGCTGTGCATCCATTCAGGCCAAGTTGTTCCAGTAAATGAACTCAGAAATTATACAGATTGGTGGGTTGGTGGTGGTGGTCAGATGTATAATGAGAAATACAAGAGTGTGGACCCTTACGTCTTCCTGCTTAAAAAATGTGCATATACTCATGCACATTAAATAAATAAATCTTTAAATATAAAAATTACAGAGACAGGGAACTAGTAATGACTTCCCAACTCAAATGAATTTACTAACAAACAACCATCCACAGATATGAAAACTAGATCTCTCAAAGAAATGGACTCATGCCAGATCACTGGAAGCCTCTCAGATAATAGCTTGACCAGTTCTGTCATTGCACAGGAGAAACTAAGCTTCAGAAAGATTAATCCATTAGGTCTGGAGCAGAGTGGACCCAAGAATCCCCATCTCTAGAATGAGTCTTTTCCATACTCTTTGTTGCCTCAACAGAATACAAGTTCCTCTCACCATAGTGGAACCATATGACCTTTGCCATTATGGCTGATGCAAGATGAACTCTCAAAGTAGATTTTATGTGCATTTTCCTGAAGGCTGTTTCTTTAAGTATGTCTCAGGCATTTGAGGTTCCTCTTTAGAGAATTCTTTGTTTGCATCTGTATTCCATTTTTAAATAGGTTATTTCTGTTTTTGATGTCCTATTTTTAAGTTCTTTATATATTTTGGATATTAGCTCAGTATCAGTTAATAAAAATATTTCTCATTCTGAAAGCTTATTCTTTGTCTGATGATGGTGTCCAAAAGCTTTTAGTTTTATTAATTTATTATCACATATATTAATTGTTGTTCTTATTGCTTGTGCTATAGATGTTCTGTTAAGAAAGTCTTTTTCTGTTTGAATGCATTGAAGAATATTCCCCACATTATTTTCTACAAGATCCAATGCATCTGGCTTATGTTGAGGTCTTTGATCCAATTGGAGTTGAATTTTGTGTATGGTAATAAATATGGACCTATTTTCATTCTTCTTCAAGCAGTCATCAAGATTGACCATTTGTTGAAGATGTCTTTTTCCAGTGTGTGTATTTCCAGTTTCTTTATCAAAAATCAGGCTTTAATGAGTATGTGGGCTTATATTTTAGAATTCAATTCAAGTGATCAACATGTCTTTGCCAATACCATATTTTGTGCCAATATCATACTGTTTTAATACTATAGCTCTTTAGTACAACTTGAAATCAGGGATGGCAATATCTCTATCTGTTCTTTTATCATTCAGGATTGTTTTAACTCTTTGGTGTTTTTTGTGTTTCCATGTGTAGTTGAATATTATCCTTTCAACTTAAGTGAAGAATTGTGTTGGGATTTTGATGGTGATTTCTTTAAATCTATAGATTGCTTTTGATAAGATGGCTATTTTTACTATTTTAACGATATTGATCCATGAGCATGGGAATTCTTTCCACCTTCTGATACCTTCTTAAATTTCTTTCATCAATATCTTAAAGACAAACATTATTTTAAATAATATCTTCCATGGTAAAGAATTTCAAATACTTCTACAAATCTTAAGTAGTTTTACATTTTATAGACTTTTAATATACATGTAGTAATACTTTTGCTGAATTTTATCTGTAGTAAACCTGAATTGAAAGGAGAGAAAAGCTATCATGTGTGCCTGTTCCCTGCATCATCATAATATCCTGAAAGAGTGCCCTCTCTGCTAAACCATCTCCTCTTTCCATTTTGGGAAAAGTGAAGAAAAAAAGAGAGATCAAGGAGCCATCATGAGTCATCTCAATCAAAAACAAAAGCAAATGTAAATTTTCTTTCATCCATTTCTTTCTTTAAAACAAAATACTTGTTAGCTTATCTAGAATGTGTGACAACTAATTTGAACTAAAAATATCAACTGATCATCTACAAAGACTCTGTTACAGTATCCTATTATGAAAAACACACTAAGAATAGATTAACCATCCTCATTCACCACAGTAAAAGCTCCAACTGGATACTATAAACTCCTGTAAGAAATCACTGTGGGATCCACTGGTGAGGACTAGCCCCTGTGAGCTGATCTTTTGCAGATACTACAATATCCAGTGGGTTCCTTACGAAGCAAGTGTAGCACCATGTTTCATTTGATTAATGATCATATTTCCCAAGCAGAGTAATTAAGGAGAAAATCAAAGCCAATTCTCCATACTGCCCAAATCTAAATTCCCATTCATTTCTTTCTATTAATATCTCTTTGAAATTTTTGCACAAAAATAATGTTTCATATAAACTTTCTTTTCTCAGAACACATGGATTCAAACCCTCCTACACAGGACACATAGAATCCTGGGGCCTCTATAATCTCATTATGTAAAATATTTAATTCTACTAATAAGATAGTGGTATAGAGTAAGACATACCCATGTGAAATATGAGGTAGACCAAAGACTTCATGAGGAAGAAACAGCTAAGCAAACACAAAGTCAAGGATTTGGGTTTTTTTTTTTTTTTTTTTTTTAGTGCTGGGAGTGTGTGTGTGTGTGTGTGTGTGTGTGTGTGTGTGTGTGTGTGTGTGTGTGTTCATGTCTACATGGGTGCATTGTATGGAGACCAGAGATTAACCTTAAGTGTCACTACTCTGAAGACAGCCCCTTGATTTTTGAGACAAGAACCCTCACTGAGACCTCGAGCTAGCTGATTAAGCTAGAACTGGTGAGCCAGTGAGCCCAAGGGACCCACCTGACTCTGGCTTCTTAGGGCTGGGATTACATGTACCACCATGTCTGCTTTTTTCACAGATTGCTGCTAGGGATTGAACCCTGAATCTTCTACTTGCATGACAAACACTCTATAGACAGAACCATCTCCCTAGTCTCCTTTTTGCTCTTCCCTTTTCTGATAGCCATCTGTTTCTTCAGACCCTAGAAAAGTGCCTGGAGCAAAGTGGCAACTCAGCAAATACCCTTTCCCACCTTTGAGGCAGTCTCACTCTGCAGCCCAAGCTGGCTTCCCACTTGCAGTGATCCTCCTGCCTCACCCTCCTGAGAACTGATATTACAGACATAAGCCACATGTTTAACTAGTAAATGTTGTCTAAATGAATAACTGTCATATTTACTGCTTCATGCGTGTCATTTCACTTACTGCCTTTCAAGTTCTATTAATTCTGTCTGCTTCCAAAATAGGTACTGATCCCATACATTGCCTCAGAGTACCTATCTGCTGACCATCCTAAGCATCACCACATCTCAACAAAGCAGATGCCTTTCATTGTACTATGTTCGTTCCAGAGGAGTGTCTCCCATTTCAGTCCAGATGCTACACAAACATTAGTTCTTGATGCCTTTGTCTTGTGATTTAAGTAGTAGTGCTCCTTAAGGTGTTGTTGGCTAAAGGCTTGTTCCAACAATGATTTTTTTCAGATGTGACTGGACCACAAGGGCTCTAATTTCATTCATGGATTAATATATTGGTGTATTATAGCTGAATAGACACCTCAAAAGAGAGAGGAAGAAGACAGAAGAACGGGACGGAGGCATGAATAAGATTATGTCCTCCTTCTATCTTTTCTTTTAAGCCAACACAAGGTGAATAGCTTTGTACACATGCTTTCTTCTGTGATGTCTGCTTCAATATACCCTATGGAACAGTGGAGTCCATTTACCATAGACTAAAACTTCTAAAACCATGAAGCAAAATGAATCTTTTCTCTTTTAACTTGTCTGTACTGGGTATAGAGACAAAAAGCTACCTAGCACACATTGTGAACAATGGAAGTTTGAATATGCAGCAGGTTTGTCCAATCAGAATATAGAAACCACACAGTAGGTGAAACAGAGGACTATTCATATAAACAATAAACAAACCATGATATTATAATAGCTATAAAATATGGAGAAATGCTATGTGGTGTGTTAGGACTAAGGAGCATAGTAGAGAAATATGAAATGTGAAAGAGATTTAGGGTAGGATTAACACTGACTAGAAAACGTATTCTTTCACTTATTTCAGCCAAAAGTAAACTAGGAAGATCAGCTAATATGTACAACCTGAAGCTAGGCCCCAGTCATTAGACAAGCAGAAAATAACTGTTTAACAGAGGCTATGAGCTAGTGATCAGGAACCACAGGAGCCGCTACACAAAAGACACTAAACCCCTGTAGTCCCTATCATGCCATAGAAATGCCTTTGAGCATGTGCAAGCAGGTGGGCTTTATATACTACATCCCAATTTGAAGGGGAAGTCAGAAAGATTATCACCAGTCTAAGGCTGCAGGGTGAGCAATGACTCTAGACCCATGAATGTGATTGACTTTCATCAGTGCTAACACTTTCTATCCCCATACTGACCCTGATCCAGCAGCAGAAGGCTGAACAGCCGTGTCCTCTTACATAATAAATAGCCTTAGCATAATCTTAGCTGTGCAAGAAATCCCTCTGTTATCACAGGACAATACTGAAGGGTAAACTGGAAGCTGGGTGATGGGTAATAAATAGCAAAGGCACCAGCAGTGTTCTCAAGAAGCAGCATTCATGTGCTTGCTTGGTACACAGCACCAGCTGACAGGTGGAAACACTTTCCAATTTGAACACCACACAGTATCCAAGAACTATCTCCTCTCAACACACAGTTCTCCTAATGCTACCTCAAAGTTACCCCCCCAAAAAAATGGACTATTCATATAAACAATAAACAAACAAAGTCAGGAAAGCATTACACTTGCAACATAAGATTTGGGAACACATTTCACTCAAACACATCTAAAGAGGTTCCTAAGTCCCCCCCAGTCCCCTAAACAGCAACAGTACTTTACCCACAGTATAATGACAAAAGTTGGAGAATTAATCTGCTTCAAGATACCAGCTCTGATAGTTGTGTTGTTCCTGAAGTATTAAGGACACATTGCTTTCCCAACCTCAAAGAAAAGTATATGTAACATTGAAATGACTTTGCTTTGTTCTCACTCGGGAATCTCACATTTATCATATTGATTTATATATCTGATGCAGTAGTATAAATGCCTTTATCATTTTGAACTATAGGATAAAAGACTTTTCCAATAGTAGGCATGGAGAAGGTGCACACTACTCCAAACTCCAGTAACTATGTAATAACCACCGCAATGAGAGCTACAGTCCAGGAAGTGCTAGTGTGGTCTCTAATGACTGTCCTTGCATATGAATATATAAGCAAAGATAACCCTTACATTATTATTTCTAATTCAAGATCTTAGATATTGACTCTTCCAGTTAGTACTACTAGTGCAGGCTTGTAACTTCAGCTATGCCAGAGACTGAGGCAAGAGGATTACAGATTCCAAGGCTGACTGGGGAACTGAATAAGACCATGTCTCAACATTAAGGCAAATGGAGGCTAGGGATAAAGTACTGTGATAGGAGGCTTGCCTGCCTGGGAGGTAAAATGCTGGCTTCCAGAGTATCAACAAAAAGAAGGGAAGGGAAGGGAAGGGAAAGGAAGGGAAGGGAAGGGAAGGGAAGGGAAGGGAAGGGAAGGGAAGGGAAGGGAAGGGAAGGGAAGGGAAGGGAAGGGAAGGGAACGAAGAAGAGAGGACATTTTGAGGAAGTAGGGCTTCCCATATTTCCTTTGCAACCTTCCCTAAAAAAGAAAATTCTTGACAATTATCAGAGTACCCCAAGGCACTGAGTGGAAAATAAAAAATAAAGATAAATATTTATTCTTTTAGTAACCTGAAACTACATTTTGTACATATGTCTGTCTTTCCTTAGAAGGACATGCAAAAGAAACCATTCAAGTTACTTTGTGACTCTGAAATTAAGGGATAACCCAAAGGCCCAAGTCTTAATAGCTATTAAATATTCTTCACAATGCAACCTGAGGAAACAGCATTAATGAAACTTCCAGAATATTAGAGTGTAAAGTGAAGTGCTTCTGCCCAAGAGGAAAAGGCACCGTGAAAGAAAATGATCAGTTAATAAAAGTAGGCTCCCACCTCAGATTTTAAAATTAATCCTGATTATACTATGCTTCCTCAAGGATCCCCTTAATTCATTTCTGAATATATTTCCTTGAAACAATTCTCACTTTTGTTAGCCAGGTAAGGTTTGTGGAGGAAGATTCAAATTCCCGTTGAGAAAAGTGTTAGTAAATTGCTTTTTGCTGCCCAAAGACTGTCTGGGAAACTGGGCAAATGTTAATTATTTTCTCAGTGTAAACTGTTCACATGTTCAATAATTAACTTATTAAGGTTGTCAGAACTTTCATTTCTTACAGTCCCAGAACCCTGGTGTGTAAATACCTGCAGTGAGCAACAGTGAAAAGCTCAAGGCAATAAACATGTGTTCTTATCAATTATGATGTGTGTATAGTTTAACCTCTACACTTTGGTCAGGGGAAAGCACACTGTTCAGAGATTTAACCTGAAAGTGAGATCCTCTCAGCTGTTAAAACTCTAGGCTCCTCTAAATAAACTGACAAAAATCAACTCTCCTTTTATAACTAACTGTCAAATTCACAGGACTTAGAATAGCCTAGGATACAAATCTCAGGGCAAATCTGCGAAGTTGTTCAGATTAGGGTAGTTGAGGAGACTAGATAGACCCTATATTTGGGCTGCATCAATTCATGGGCTGAAGTTCTGGACCATAATATCATAAAGAGAAAGAGAAAAGCAGACCACCAGCATCCATCCATCTCAGCTTCCTGACCACACCCACCTGCCTCATGTTCCTGCCATCATGCCTTCTCATCCATGATGGACTGCACCTCAAGACATGAACCAAAATAAACTATTACTTCCTTTTATTGTTCTTGTTGGGTAGTTAGTCATAACAAGAGAAAAGTGGCAAAAAAGAAAAGTAAATAAGAGAAAATAAACTTGCTTAAACTCTAATTGTCTACCACAAAATATCTATGACCATTCAATATCCATTTCTTAAGAATCATTTAATAATTAAAACTTGAAAGTTTCACCAGATGATTTGAACACATTCCTGTTTAAGAATTAAAACTTGGACTGGCAAGATGGCTCAGTGCATAAAAACACTTGCCAAGCAAGCCTGATGACCCTAGTGCAATCCTAAAAATCAATACAATTAGATGTGGTGGGTTGAATCTGTAATCCCAGCACAATGAGATAGGATGCTGAGACAAGAGAATTAGCCAGAACCCATCAGAAGCAATAGGATTAGCTCACCTCCACAAATGGAAGGAAATAGCTGACTCCCTACAAGGTACATCTTGTCCTGCACACTCTCACCATGGTACACACATGTGTACACAAATACACGCAAAATACATGCATGCACACTCACACACACACACTCAGGCAACTCAACTTTTTGTAAAAAAAAAAAATCAGGAGTAATGGTTGAATAATGTAGTCATAGAGCCTCATATATAATACATGTAAGTGATATAATAAATGCCAAATTAGACCTTCTCTATTTTCTCAATATTTGTGCATAAAAATCACTAAGATGAACTTTTGTAATGCATGTTAAGATACCTAAGATACCAGGACCACTTTGGTATTTATGAGCTGTCAGTTGCCTTGCACTCCCAATCATGGAAAGGAGCACACAACTTCTCATTCATTATTAAAGCTAAGGGAAGCACCTTCTAACAACAACACAGAAAGCTAGAATTTAGGGAGCAAAGTGTTTTTGTAACTGTCACCTGAACTGTCAGTCAAATGTATATTACATATATTACACCTTGCCCTGAAGACAAGAGGACAAGAGAGGATGAATACTATTCTTACTGTGACAAAATATATAGCTAAAGAAATTTTAGGAAGAATGGTTTCTTTTTGGTCAGTGCTTGAAGGGATATAGTCTACCACAGTGGGAAAGGCATGGCAGGCAGTGCATGAGGCATGTAGTCACACTATTCTGTAGTCAGGATACAGGGTGAGAACTCTATGATCGGCCTACTTTCTCTTTCATTCAGGTCAGTATGCCCATCCATGGAACAGTGCTATGCATATTTAGAGTCATTCTTCCAACCTCAGTTAATCCATTCTAGAGGCTCCCACAGATGTGTTTGTGTCTCTGTACTGATTTTGTATCCTGCCAGGTTAACTCTCAGTTATGGAGCCTTATATAGAATGTCACAGAGGATGGAGCAGGGACTGGAGGGATCTGCATTCCAACTGCCAGCCAGGTGTTTGTTCCCCACTGGCAACACACAAAGTGCATCCAGAGGAGAAAGCCATTTCTAAAGATATACAGGACAACAGAGACTCTGGTGGGATGAGTCTTGAGATAACTAACTATAAGTATCACCTACAGCTGATCTACAAATGGAACCGCCTAGGAAAATGATCTGCAGGAGAAAGTCAGTATTTGTACACTGGCTGCACATCAGAACATTGAACAAATAGCAGAAAATCCAATGCAGCACTGACATAAGTAAAAGTATTTTTTTAACCCATGTCATACATTCTCCACTCTTCCTAATGTGTAAGACATTAGAACCAGTGAATAAGGTTCTAAAACTGACACAAGAGGACGCTGGGCTTTTCAACTTCTGAAAAAAATACAAAATCCTATATTTGTTATATTCACCACTTAAAAGTGTGGATATATTCTTTAAAGGTGAATCTTTGGGTTATTTTATTATTTTGTGAACATCATAGTGTGAATTTACATAAACCTGTGTGAAGAGATCAACTACACATTTCATCTCTGTAGTATACTGTGTGACCCTAGAGAACTCAAGAAAATGTATTAAGATTAAATCAAGAATGAGAGGAAATAATGCAATCAAGAAAGATGTTAAGCTGAAGATATTACAAGTTGCTTCTGGCAAAGCTTTCACTCTGAAACCACACATAACACACACACACACACACACACACACACACACACACACACACACACACTACAAGCTAATAATTATGATAGAGTGCTAGCCATGGGAGTCAGCATCATATGTTAGATTCCATTAGCTAGTACTGTGTGGTGTGTTAGGATATAGTTGATTCACTCTCACATGACCAGCAGCACAGTAGGTTTGTCCTTACCAGAAACAACACAGATAGTAACAGTGTGTTCCACCAGGATGTAATAACAGTCATGACACCAATCAGGGATTGGAATTTTTATGTTCTTTTATGTCCACTATAATCTTAAGAGACAGTATTATATATGTTCTGTTATTAACTGGTTTTACTATATGATGATGAATTACACCAAAAGTACTTGAGAAGTGAAATGAAGAAACATGGCTAAATGTGCAAGGAAGTATCAGTCCTAGGAATACGTACAAAACAATTCAGATTTAATAAAATCTGAATGATCATAACTTAACCTGTAATCTCTACATGATGCATCTTATTCCCTACATCTCTCTAGTGAACTGGTGGGTATAGCACTCTCAAATCCAGACCAAATCCAGATCAAATAAGTAGTTTTTATCTAGCATACAATACACACTAATATTAGAACAAAGAAAGAAGAAATACTTCTTGCCCCCAACTTCTAGCATCTATGCACACTCCCACATTGAAGAGATTTGGTAAGGATTTTTCTGGCAGAAACAAGGCCCTTGGACGGACTGGGTAATGAAAAGCACAGAAGATATCTGAACTAAGAAGAGCTTTCCACCTTCCAGTCTAAAGTTTGAAAGAATACAGTTCTTTTCTGCCCTTTATCATGACACCATTTCCACATGCCCTTCGTCTGTGTCTGTGTCTGCCTAATATGAACACAGTCCTCCCTCTTATAAAATAAAGCTGAAGCTTGTAATGAAGTAGAAGATGGAGAGAAATCCTTCTTTTGAAGGATGGAGAGTTCTCATAACTTTACTGATAGCTCTTTCAGATGTGCAAGAGAATAGACATGGCACCCAAGGACACCTGTAAGAAATGTATAATCATTCTGCCCAAAATAACATGAAGTTGAAGTGAAAAGAATTTGAGTGATGTACATATAGCAAACATAGCAGCAGTGATAGCACACCTTCATGAGTTCGTGTCCTAAATGGGCAGTGGAACCAAGCACTTAATAATCTCTCAATACACTTCACATAATACCACAGAGTACATCTCTTTCCCATTTTTAGGAGACAAAAGAGTTTAGTGACTATAATCACTTATCCAAGGGTGATTACACTGTAGCTCCCCAAGCCTTAGCCAAAATACTTCTCACATTGAAGAGGAGCATTCTGGGTTTTAATTTTTGTACCCTATGTTAGCACATGAAAGAAAGTAAGTCTCACAGGGAGGTGTAGCTCAGGAATAGAGCATTTGCCATGCACAGTGAACATGCAAGAGGCCCTGGGGTCAGTCACTAGCAACACAGTAAAATTAAAAAGAAGGAACAGAAAAAAATGCATGTTGTATGTTTGTGATAGAAATAATATATGTGCCCAAAACAATTGTTTTCTTATCAGAAAGTATAACTAAATACATTAGGCTACTCTGAGGTGGGCTAAATTGTTAAATAAACAAAATAGTTCTGTAAACAGGCCTTCCTCAATCACTGAGGCATTTTTGTGGAAGTGATATTCTTAAGATAGTTCCTTAAAACTCAAGCTTATTTCTTATACTGGCCAAATGTGTCTGTGCAAATAAATGATAAGACTTCATCTTCTTTTAAATGTGTAATAGAATTTCTTGTTTGAATTAGGCAAAGAATTTTAAGAGGTGATTTTTAGGTCTATGCATACATAGATCAAGTGCCTTTTTCTTTCTACTTTGAACATGTCTGCACACTGTGTTCTCATCTGGAGCAGAATGGGAACCTTGTGCTTGCCCTTTGGGGTATCTGACTTGAGAAAACTAAGAAGATATTAAGAATAAATGATTGCCTGATATTAGACCTAAAGATTCAGAGGACAATTAACATAAAATAAAAATAAAAGTAGATTAGAAATATTTTTGTTGGCACCTCTTAAAGTGGCCAGAGCTCAGCCCAGCATGTCCACAAGTACATATGACATAGCAGTGGTATGTCATTTCTCTCCGGTTCTTGTTGCTAATATCTGGCATTGAGCATGCCATTAGGACATGCTCAGATTCTTCTATGGAGACCAGCACCCTGGAGGGCCATCTCCTTGGAGGATTATGAGAGACAGAGGATCCTAAAATACAGTGTGTCCAACTAGCTGCCACCGTATTAACATGCCCCTTCATTGTTCCTTTTTTATCCCCTCTGCTCTCATGCAGCTTCAGACAGGACACTGCACCGAGCCACACTAGACACAGGTTTCTGGAAAGGCTCAGTCAGAAATAACCTGTGCTCTGCAGCTCAGAACAGACTCTGGGCTCAGCTTCAGGTGACCTGAACTAATTCTTGCTCCCACTACCAAATCCCAAGCAGACATAAGACTCCACAGTGAGATGAAAATCATTCCCTTGAGAAGACTTTTCCCAAGCCCCCAAAACAGTGTTTCCACTGCTGCTGTGATAGCTGCTGTGATTCATCATCAACAGAATGAAGGGTGGGATGGATAAGCAGTTGCCTGGAGGAGCTTTCCAGGTGTGTTTCCATCCTTACCAGGACATACACCAGACTTTCTGAACTTGGTTCAGAATGCTGGAGACCTGACATGCACCCCACCTCCTGCTGCATGAATGAATCAAGCCTAGCTGTCACTTCTCTCTGAATTCCATCATGCCCCAAGGCATCAGCCTCTCTTACAGAGCCTTGGAATCTTCCTGAGACTGCTGGTGTCTTTCTCTGCCTGGCAAGAAGCACACAATAGCACAGCAAGGCTGAGCTCTGGAGAGGTCAGTGAATGTCAACTTATACTTAAAAGGTGACTTTTCTCATAAGTTTAAGGCATACCATCCTAAAGCACTAATCTAGTAACTGATGGAAACAGAAGCAGACACCCACAGCTAAAACTCCTGGAATCCAGTTGCAGAGAGGGAGGAGTGATGACCAAAGGGGTCAAGACCAGGCTATAGAACCCCACAGAGACAGCTGACCTGAACAAGGAGGAGCTAATGGGCCCCCAGACTGATGGCTAGGGATCCAGCATGGGACCGACTCAGACCCCCTGAACATGGGTTTCAGCTAGAAGGCCTAGGCAGTCTAAGGGACCTCTGACAGTGGAACCAGGATGTATCCCTGGTGCACAAAAGGACTTTGGGAGCACATTCCCCATGGAGGGATACTCCCTTAGCATAGAGACAGGAGGGCGGGAGGGCCTAGTCCTTACTCCAAATGACTTGACAGATTTAGATGACCCCTCCAGGAAGGCATCGCCCTACTTGTGGAGTGGGGGGGGGGGGTTGGAGGGCATGGGAAGGAGGGAGAGAAGAAGGGAGGGAGGAAGAGGGAACTGAGATCAATATGTAAAATCAGAAAAAATAAGAAAAAGAAAGGAGGGGGGGTCTTTTCTGTCTGGGGAAAAGTATTACCTGCCCATTGAACATCCATTCACAAGTAAGCTCAGAGGCAAACGGCCTTGCTCCTCCTCCACGGATTTGCTGCAGAGCTCTAAACCCTCCTATTCTCAGGCTGGTCAGCATTTGACTGCATTTAGCCACGGTTACTTGATCATTGAAATAGTAAAGCATTTTTTCTCTTCTCCCCTTTAATTTTCCCCCAATAACAGAAGAATCCAGTAGATCAGAAGATAGGCATAGAAAGTGCATTTTGGGGAAAGTTCTGCACAAACATGGGCGTGACCATATCTGCCTTCCCAAACCGAGCTTCCCTGCCTTCCCAAACCATGCCTGCTTTACGGTTGTATGCATTGCTGAAAACACTCATATCTATACTTCTCCCAGTACCTAGTACATATTTTTGTATTACAAGAGAATATAGTAGAATGGAGAAAAGTAGCCTGGGCTTGCAGACAAACTTTGGTAATCCTGTGTTTCTTAAACTTTTTGTGACTTGGCTGCTCATCTTACTGTCATGGTCATCTAATGTCCTTATAGATGTGCAAAGAACTGTTGTGTAAATCATTAGACCAGTCAGCAGCAAAAGCCTTAGGCTCACCAGTGCTGGCTATTACTTATTAAAATAATCTGCCTTGCATGGTATAGTTTAAAAATAAAAGCTTTTGTTAAAGTCTAAACGGGGTGGTGGTGGCTCACACCTTCAATCTCAGCACTTGAAAGATCTCTGTGAGTTCAAGGCTAGCATGATCTACAAACCCAGTTTCAGGACAGCCAGGGTTGTAACAAAGAGAAACCCTGTCTCAAAAAATAAATAAATAAAATTTTGTTAAAAAGGTCTAAATTTGAATTACCTCTTCAGATGCCCAACATCAGAACACATCTTCCTCAACAACCAGGTCTGGGAGTTATCACCATGAGGAAATGTCTTTTACTTGAAATTTAGTTTCTCTAATGGAAAATTCAGACAGTAATGATAATAACTTCATAAGAATGATGGCTAGCAAACAGAGAAAGAATGGGGCCTGACACTTATGCTGGGGCCTCCATAAGAAAGAATAATGCTGGTGAGAGGTCAATGGTCTGGTAAATAAGGTATAGACTGGTGTTTCAAAAAGCCAGCCATAGGAGTGGCTGGAAAATCAAAATAAAGATAAATCAGAAAGCAGCAAATTCAAATGTAAATATAGTTGAAGTATTAGAGCTAAGAGAAGTATTCCATTATTTTTATTTACTACCCAAAGTCTTTCCTCTCTTTGCAATGTCCTTTAATCTTGGCAGTAATTTTAAAGAAGGTGTTAGGACACGAATAGTCAAATACTGTCTTAAGAAAAGCCAAAAAAAAAAAAAAAAGAAAGAAAGAAAGAAAGAAAGAAAGAAAGAAAGAAAGAAAGCAAAAGTGAAAACGAGTTCATTTCTAATTCTCTTCGCAACTTTACAAAAGTTGAAAGAGTGCAAACTTTTTGATCTAGGCCGCACTCTATACAATGGCCAGTTCATTCTCTTTTCTAGATATTTTTGTTGAGATGTAAGATATTAGACTTCCTTGTGTGTTACAGCAGGTTTCCCTGCCGGCTGCAGCTGGTTCAGCCGCCATGGTCCCAGAACCACGTGTGCCCCAAATAACACTCAGGAGACTCTATATTTGATACAATCCTGTTGGCCAGTTACCATTACTGTTTATGGGCTAGCTCTGTCTTAATTATTAACCCATTTCTACTTATCTAAGTATTTCCACGTGGTCATCTTATCGGGGAGCCGCGGCTGGCGTCCTTCCCGGGCTACATCTCGACTCCACCCTACTACTTCCTCTTTCCTCCTTCTGGGCGCCTAGCCCCGCCCATCTTGTTTCCTATTGGCCACAGGGCTTTATTAACCAGTATGAGAAACATATATACAGAATAACATCTCCGATCATCTCCTCTTTTCTGTCTAAAGTAAAAGAAGGGGTTTAACCTTAACATAGCAAAATATATCATACAACACTTATCGAATAAGAATCACAGTAAACAATATTTAGTCCATTAACATTTTGTAAGACTTTAAGAAAATATCATCTATCCTATCTTTGTGAGTCTAAAGTCCTATATGTAACTTATCTTTAATCCTAACTAAGGAAAACTATAACCATAACTATCTGTCTTCAACTCCATCAAAGACCACAGAAGGATAATATATAAACTCTAGAAATGACAGAGACAACTCATTGCCTGGTCAGTCACCTGAAGTTCTTTTGTAATGTTCCATCTTCAGCCCATAGGCCATAGTGTGTGTCCAGACTTTCAGCAAAGCAGGAAACTTTAAACTGTCCACCTCTATTGACAGTTTGTCAGTCATTTTTCTCTGTGTCCTGCAGAATGTCTGGCTGTCTGGCAGCCTCTTCCATGAAGCAGGAATCCTGTAGCAATGTCCATCTTGCATCAGCAGTCACCTTTTTGTGGGTCCCGCATGTCCAGTTTCTACAACATAAAGTCAAACAGTCCAGAAGAGCAGTACCTTGCCCAAATGGCTAGTCTTGCCATATTAGAAGCAAACTTCATAACGAGTTTCTTCAATGTCCATCTTCCTTTTTGATGCAGGTGGTGTTACCAGGAGCAGTTGTGCCTCACTGTCAAGAAAAACCCTAAACCATTTTAAATGCCATATTCTGTAGGTCTTTGAAAGGTTTGAAGAATGCCTATCCATCTCAAATACATCTCTGTATATCTAGAAATCCTAACTATCATAGGTAATTCTCTAATCTGTACTAAATTATACATTACATTTTCCAATGAGCTATTTAAGCACAATACCTAAATAAGAAGAGAAATATACATATCACAAAATTGACCTTAAATTGTATCAATAAAAGAAAATCCATTCCAAAGCAAAGTATTCATATCTATACCATAATTCCCTTTTTACCTTTAAAAAGATTGTTTGTGGTTATAACCATTTATAACCAAGCCCATTTAAATGAAAACAAACATTTATAAACAATATTTGGGAATTTGGGCGTCATTCTTTCCAAACTACTTCCTGCTGGTAGAGGGCGCTGTCATGGGGGTCCAAAGAAGACATAGAAATCTTGGCTGTAGTCTGCAAGGCTTTGTCTCAACTGCTTTGAATGCTGGATCATCTGGGGCACTGTTTCAGGGGGTCTGGCTTGATCAAACCACATAAATCTGGAAGAAATCCATAGCTTTTCATTTTCTGTGGAAACAAAAATAGAAATCCTTTTCTCCAGTAGCTTGTCCTTAGGCTTAAATTTTGGAGTCAACGCATTCTTAAAATATATAAATTGAATTAATCTAGCAGCATTTCTTTTATTAGTAGTTGTTATTTTCTCAGCAAGCAAATAATTTAAAGACAACAGAATCATGTATAGTATCCAAAATTTCTCTGTGCTTTCCATTTTTACGTGGCTTTTTTATTACTCTATTTGTTCGACTTCTATTTTTACATATTTTGAGACAGGGTTTCTCTGTGTAACTTTTATCTGTCCTGGAATTCACTGCATACCAGGTTTGCTTAGAAATCAGAGATCCGTTTGCCTCTGCCTCCCGAGTGCTGGGATTAATGGCATACGCCATATTAGCCATCCATTTTATGTCCTTTTTTCTTTTTAAACCATTATATCCTGTTTGTTTTTCTCTCCCAAGCCAGCGTACTTTTTAAAACACAGTGTAAACCTTCATTGCAACTCTCGTACACACCAATGAATTGTTAGCAGAGCTCTTTAAAAGCAAGAGGGCTTTTTTGCCGCTTATGCTAATTTTGGAAACCTCCCTTAAAGGAGCCGCGCAAATCTCTGTCTACAGCAAAACAAATCCAACCGAGAAAATGCTGCTACTAAGAAGTCTTGCTAGTCTCTGTTCCCTTGTTTCTAAAACATTTCTTAAGCTCTTATTAGTTTTAAGTGAAAGTTCTTATAGCCACGTTGGGCACCAACTGTAGCGTGTATGTTTCCGCCAGCCCGCCAGTCTGGGCCCACAGCCGTGCCAGCCCCAAATAACACTCAGAGACTCTGTATTTGATACTATCTTGTTGGCCAGTTACCATTATTGTTTATGGGCTAGCTTTGCCTTAATTATTAACCCATTTCTACTTATCTACGTATTTCCACGTGATCGTCTTATTGGGGAGCGGCTGGAGTCCTGCTTCTTCCCCGGGCTACATCTTGACTCCACCTTCCCACTTCCTATTTCCTTCTCCTAGTCTCCTAGCCCCGCCTATCTTGCTATCTCATTGGCCACAGAGCTTTATTAACCAGTATGAGAAACATATATACAGAATAACATCTCCCATCACTTGTGATTTTTTTTCCTAAGTGTTCCACCCAAAGGAGACCCAAAAGCTGCATAGAAAGTGTCCTCTAGGTATGTTGCAGGTTTCCATGGGGCACATGTCACATACTCTTCCTACTGGTTAAAATAGTAGATAAACTCCAAGGATCACATCAACCTCTAGTCAAAAATAGAACACCCAGATATGACATGACAGGGACTGTGGTTTAATAATCACTGAAATTGTTATCACTCTATCCTGCACAATTGGAGGGCTCTCATTTGGGAGCTTTTTTGTCTTTATGGCTTTTCAAGTAAAAGTTAACATGCAACAGTCAGATTGAGGTGAAACTATGGCATGCACACACAGTGGAGAGGACATCCCTATAGAGACAAGATGATGATAACCAGTTTAAATAAGGCATGCCATTAAGAAAAGGGAAAACACCATCCTCAAATTTGTCTGTGAGAATCTACATGATTCCCAAGGAAACAGGGAACAGTGAATCTGGGGGAGAGAGAGGTGTGGAAGAGGTCTGGGAGGAGTAGAAGGATGGGAAACTGCAGTCAGGATGAATTGTATGAGAAGAATAAATAAAAGGAAAAAGGGTCTGCATGAGTCCATGAATTCATTATTTTTATGTGAAATAGACAAATCTCAATTTCTTTTTAACCCTAAAGACTGTAACATAGCCATTATGAGCAACTGAAACGATTTGCACTAAAACATATACTCCTCTTACTACCCTCCTCGAATATACATGCTTGCTTTGTCACAACTGTCCTCTTCCAAAAAGGCCTCTCATCATTATGATCTATTGCTTAACACGTGCTGCATCTTTTAAATAAAAAACACCCCTCCCATAGCTTCATATAAATAAATGCTTAGTCTTCAGGTAGTGACACTACTTGAGGATGAAATGTAGCCTTGATGAAGGAAGTGGTTTCAAAAGCCAAACCAGGCCCAGTGTCTCCCTCTTCCTGATGCCTGCAGGCTCAGCACCATGTCTGCTTGCATGCTGCCATGTTCTCCACCTTGCTGACAATGGACTGATGCTCTGAAACTGTATGCAAGCCCCAATTAAATGTTTTCTAAGAGTTGCTGCAGTCAAGTCTTCACAGCAATAGAACACTGGCTGAAACACATACTAATCTGGGCCATTACCTCAAAAGGTCAAGGGTCTTTCCCTGTTCACCCAAAACACAATGTAGGGTTTCATTTTTAGATAGCATTAAAAGGGGGAGAGAGGTTGGTAATGGGTAAATGAATCAGCAGTAAAGAGCTCTTATTGGTCCAGGATACTCTACGACCACCCGTACCCATGTGGTACACATGTGCAAACTCAGACACTACATATAAGATAGAAAAATAAATCACAATCATGAGAAGTGAGACAATAAGATGAGTCAAAAGAAGAGACAGGAGACACATTTATGCATAGATTAAAATTTAACATTATGCAGTGAAGTTGCTGGATGATTAAAAGGATTCACGCTGTAGAACAGGCTTTAGTGGTTAGCAGGGCTCACTGATGTGAATTGGAAAGGTATTTATAACTCAAACAGAATAAACAGTAAGAGTTGTAGTAAGTCAGTTCAGAGCAAAAGATTTAACAGTGGTGCAGCAGAGGCAAATGACAATACGCCCCTACTTTTCACAAATGCCTGCCTTATTTTTAATTTCTCAGAGCTTATTCATCTCTAAAGAAAAGAAAAAATCCTCAGTAATATTCCAAGCACTGAAAGCAAAGCGCACAGCATCAAGGGACGTGGCATGCACACACTGTGTGAGATGAAAGGGAAAAGAGCTCTGAGCAGCAGCCGCAGCTGCAGCTGGTGTCACATGCAATGGGGACAGTCAGTGTCACTATGTTCTGCACTTGGTACAGCCTTCCTCAGTGCATAGCTTCATGTCTCAGGCCTGCTTTGATTCCCCAACTATAAAGCTCCTCATTTAATTGTCCTTCTGTGCTGATGCCTGAGGGATGTGCATCCGCTTATAGAGCTGGAGAAATGTCCTTTTTATTACTACATTCATCTCACAGTAATTCATTTAATAACAACAATCATGATACCATCTTGAACTTAAACACCACCTTTAGCTTGGCTTTCTCTTCTGTCAGTTGCTATTTCTTTGATCATTTTCCTCTTGATGGCTTCATAGAAAATGGAAAGATGGCAAGGGCAGGATTCTTGAATTATAAGTATTACTTTACAGGATCATTTAGTCAAATATGGCAATATCCAGAACAAATTGCTGCAGACTGTTTTGTGATTTATGGCTTATGTGCCAAACTGCTCATAAAACCCAGGCTCAATAAAAGCCAGAAGGTCTTTGAGAAGATGTCATCTGACACAGACATAGAGCATCATGAGAATAGAGGGGGCACACGTTCTCTGTGTGGCACATGGCATAGACACAAGGGCATTGCTTCAGAAGAAAAGAGCTAACAGCAACACTGTGATGCTAGCTCTGTCCTTAGCAGCTGTGTGGACCTGAGTGTGTTTCTTCAGCTCTTTGAAGGCTACTTTCCTTATAGAAGGTCAGAATGCAGATTGCATTTGATCGCATATAGCAGGCACTTGACAAAAAGCAGCTGGCATTTTTGCAACTCTCTGAATCTCCAATATGTCAATTTTACAGCTTTTACAACAAACTACTGTGAAGAAAATGGCCACTTTCTTTGAAAATAGGTGCCATGTGTCTTATACATTATGAGCAATTAATAAGTGATAGATTATTTTTCTCAACAGGAGAAACACATTGGGATAGAATACATATTACTATCCCTGTTTTATTGGCAAACATACTGAACATGTCATTGACTTTCAGTGTTGTGCTTACAATTCTAAAATTTTTCAGGGTTTGCTGTTGTACTCAGAACAAAATCACTTATCTAGTCTGCTCAGTCTCTCTAAACCTGCCCTCTCTATCCCTGTGGGCTAATCCTCTCTCACTACACCAGCAGCCCCACCCTGCCAGGTTTTCCAAACAAAAGAAAACCATGTTCTCTGGCCATAGACATCCCACTACTTGCCCTATAGTGCATAGCTAGCTCCTTGTCATTGCAATTGGGGGCAGGGGAGTGTATTTTCATAGAAACATTTTAATTAGCCAATAATAGCCATTTGGGTTATTTTGTGTGATAAGCTCTAAATTGTTTTTCTCATTTGTTTTGTCACAGTGTCAGAAAGCTGATTAACCTGCTATTCCTTGATGTCTCAGTTCTAGTGAGCAATCTTCATGATCATCTGAGTACCATCCCCATGATTGTTCTTACATAAGAATATCTATACACAATGTCACAATGGAGATTAAATGGGTATCACATACACAGTGACTATGAGCCCTGAGAATTAGCTTCATTTGCATGTTTCTGTGAAGAGGTAAATATCAAGAAATAAAATAAAATAAATTTCTTAGTGTTCCAGGTAGACAAACAGTTCTTACTGCCTGGGATACTTTGATAAATAATTAACCTTAAAGCTATTTGCTCATAACTATGAGTGGGATCCTCTCAAAGTGCAATAAATTATTATCATAATACAGGAAACAAGACCAAACGGGATTTGTATTTTTAAGAAGTATATGTTTTAGATATTCAACAATCCAATCTACTTGTGGGGACTGCATGAAGTCCCTGAACAAAATGAGCTGCTCAGAATACACTCCTAAAGGTAAGCATGCTGAGTAAACAGTAAAGCCAAGACAGTAGGGAGAGAACAATAAAGAACAATGGCATGCACAGGTCATGAAACTTTGTTCTTGAGTGTCACAAAGGCTGCCTTACAGGGCTTCTGTTAATTACAAATGTTGCTAGTTCAGAATCAATTGATTCATCACTGGATAGAAAACAACATCAAGACAAGCAAACAGAAAATAATTCAGAAAGAATTCCCCCAATTTGTTTCTGTGAGAAAGAGATAAATGTGGCCACAATAGACAATTGAAAAAGACTGGAGATAATAGCTATGCAATTATTATTCCAGAAAGCCCCCCTAACTTCTTTTTGCTAGTTAATTTTGGATAATGCTAATTTAGTGCCTACTCTATACACTCTTGTGTTGCTTCTCTATCTCCTATCTTAATTCCCAAGATAGAACTCATTTTACACTTTCACAAAATTTTCTCACCTTTCAAATTAATCTTAAGATCCAAAACTCATTGGTTTTGGATCTGACCTTCAATATTTAGCTAAATTTTGATGAAACTGACAGAAAAATCTCAACCAATTTCATTAAAAGAAAGGCCTTGTCTGTTCCTTTTCCTGATTCAAAGTTGTTGTTTGCTCCTGTTCACTGGCACTCTCTAGGATAATAAGCAAAACCATGCATGGTCCTTTCAAATTTTTCTGGAATTTGTACAAAGGCACTAGAAGAACAATAAAAGATTATTGTTCACACTGGAGGTAGCTTTACAATGGAATTCTCCCACTATCCTTTAAGACGGCTCTATTTGTATACTACTCAATTTACAAAATAATAAATAAATTTCCCAGTTAGGGAGCTCACCCCTGAGAGACAGTAATTCTCCCTCTCTCAGCAGTTAGTAGTTGCCCGTAGTTCTTTGTTAGGAGTGGGACCCATAATATCTCTCCCTTCTGCACTAATTAGCATATCAGTTGATATTTCAATTGTCCCAGTCTTATTTAAGAAGCTATATTGTGGAAGTATCATGAGTATGAGTATAGTTTCCTTGTCATTTTAAGGAGACACAATCTCACAGCAGACTCCATGGTCTTCTGGCTCTTACAACCTTTCAACCCCAATTCCCCAGTGTTCCCTGAGCCTTAGGTGTAGGAGTGGTGCTGTAGATGTGTCCGCTGGAACTGAGTGCCACACAACCTTTTGACCTCTGCATTGGGTCCTGCTGTGATTTTCTGTAATGGTCTCTGTTTGCTATGGAAAGAAGCTTATTCGATAAAGGATGAGAGATACTTACTGTGAGTATAAGAATACATTTGAGAACACAGGAATGATACTGGACACTAAAGTGACAGTAGAAGGTTTTCTTCTAGATCCACAGCCTCACTAGTCCCAGGCAGTTGGCTAGAATTCCAGTAACAGGCATGATTTCCTTCCCAGTAAGCCTTAAGCCCAATTAAACAGATATTGGTTACTCATATGATACCAAGATATGAGTGTCAATATTGTATCTTTTGGGACATTTTGTTCTGCTTGTCATTGTTATAGTTCATTGGCATCATAGATACATAGGACTACTGGTTGCTTCCTTCTCCTGGCAGCTTTCATAGTCTTTTCTGATACTACAGAAGCTAGACTTTCGGAAGGAGGCATCCAGGTTAGAGCCAGATCAGTTCTTCCAAGTCCCATTTCCATGGTGTGCAGGGTCTCCATCATTAGGGACATACCTTTAATCTCTAAGATGCAACAAAGGATAACATCAATAGTCTATGTTGTTTTGGGAGTCACTTGAACTAGCCTGACCAACAACTTGAATCTAGGTATTGATTAGAGTCTATGGCTCTTTTAGGGAGCATTATCACCTGAAATGGAGTTACAACAACAAATGAAATATCACATAAATTTGTCAGGGAGATATACATGTACCCTATAGTATAATAAATGAGAATCTGTTGGAAAAATAAAATTTCATGATAGATAAAATAAGATAAAATAGGCACACAGATTTATTTTAACTATGCACAGTTTGGAGGGATATTCTATTTAAAAAAAAAAAAAACTCCAAAGAAAGGCATTTTATTTGTATGTCATGAGCTTCTCTGAATATGACAAGAGCAGTCAGCAGTTCACCTGAGACACATGAGGGAAGCAAGAGAACAAAACTTCAGAATAATGTTGGTATAAAGTGACCTGAGAACATTTTCAGGTTTCTGCATGACCACAGATTTCATGCAAAGTTTGCTGACAACATGGGTTAAAACATAGAAAGCTCGGGAGGACATAAAATACTAATTCTAGAGACTTGTGTTGCCTGTCATTATAAACAAATAAATATAGATAAGCACTTTAACAGATAAAAGATAATTTATAAATAATAGTAAATGAAGGGCATATACATATATATATATGAATATATATGTATTTACTAATGTTATAAGCTAACAAATAAAAATTCTAATACAAGGAGTAGTTACCTTTTTTGGAGTTGTGAGCATGTAAAGAGAACTGATGCCAAAGTTATGTATGACCTCCCAGAACTTGATGGCAAGACCCTATTGCTGAAAATACATATATTTGAGCCATAGAACATGCAGAATGAAGCTAGTACTCATCTGAAAACTTCAGCTCCACCTACTTGCTTTCACAGTGCCTGAAAGCATTTGTGCATGGTAGGAGATGAGAAAAGTAACCAATAGTCTTAACCAGTTGTGAGCCCTGTAAGCTACAAAAATGACTGCCGGGCAAGACATGCCCACTGATGTGGCACAACTCCATGGATGAAACACCACTTTCTGATTGAATTGAGGTCTCAATCCACAAGATGAAATCTGTTCCTGGCTTACATGCAATCCAAAATCTTCTTCATACCAATATAATAATCACCAGAGACTGGAGATAGTCTACACAATGAAAAAAATCTTTCCCAGCTACATATCTGACAGTGGGTTAATACCAAGAATTGGTAGGTTAAAGATGATGGTCAATACAGGCTCTGTGTGCCCCATTGCTAAGAGTCTTAGCTAAAGTTATTCTCACAGAATCCTGGGAGTATCCATTGCACTAGGTTTCTACATAGTTCCTGAGATGCTTCCCTCCACAATTCCAGTTGTCTCTCCCAGTAATCTTTCCTTATCCCTCCTGTTCCTTCCTGCCACTTCCACCTTACCACCCCCTGTCCACTTACTATATCTATTTTATTTCCTTTTCCCAGAGACACCAGGGAGATTAAAGCACCCCTCCTCTTGAGTTATGGTTTATAGCATAGTTATCCTTTACAGCTAATATCCACTTATGACTACATTCATCTTTCTAAGTCCGGGTTCCCTCACTCAGGATGATGGATTTTTTTCCTAAATCTATTCATTTGCCTTCAATTCCTGATGTTATTTTTTAACAGCTGAACAATACTCCAGTTGTAAATGTACCTCATTTTGTATCCATTATTCAGTTGAGGGACATCTAGGTTGTTCCTAGATTCTGGCTGTTACAAATTAAGCTGCTATGAATGTGATTGTGCAATTGTCCAATTGGGTATGTACTCAGGAATGGTATAGCTGTGTCTTGAGGTAGTGATTCTAAATTTTCTGAGAAACCACAATATTGATTTCCAAAGTAACTGTACAATTTGCACTCTCACCAGCAGTGGAGGAGAGTTCCCCTTGATCCTTATCTTTGCCACCATAAAACACCATTTGTGTTTCTAATCTTAGTTGTTCTGACAGGTGTAAGATAGAATCTCAGAGCAATTTTGATTTACATTTCCCCAGTGGCTAAGATGTTGAACATTTCTTTTAGTGTTTCTTGGATATTTAAGATTCCTCTGTTGAGAATTCCAGGTTTAACTCTGTGCCCCATTTTTTCACTTGATTTGTTTGGTTTGTTGATGTCTAGTTTCTTTTGTTGTTTATATATTTTGGAAATCAGCTCTCTGTCAGATGGAGAATTGTTGAAGATTTGTTTTCCATTCTATAGGCTGCCTTTTACTCCTGTTGACAGTGTCTATTTCCTAAAGAGGTTTGTTTAGAGGGATTGAAACACAAAGCCAGCATAAAACCTTTTACCTATAATCTGTCCTGCCTACAAGATGTTCTGGGGAAAAAGATGGCACAGAAAATGCAAGAGCTGCCAACCAATGACTGTTCCAGCCTGAGATCCATGCCATGAGAGGCAGTTCATCTATGACAGTGTCTGGAGGGCTAGGACAAAGGGACTAGATAGCCCAGAGACCTAGGATAGCACCAAATATGACTGTACTAGGGTGCAGTCAATGAAATGATCCCACATTATATATACTGTACTCTGGTGTTCTCATGGATTGGTGGTTAGCCCAGTTGTCATCGAAGAGGTTTCATCCAGCAACTGATGGGAGCAGAGGCAGAGACCCACAGCTCAATATTAGGCAGGTCTTAAGGAAGTCTGGAAAAGAAAGGCACAAAGGATTGTAGGAGCCACAGGAGTCAAGGACATCACAGAAAAACAGTCTCACAGAATCAACTAACCTGGGATGGCAGGGGCTCACATAGACTAAATCAATAGCCAAGGAGCCTGCTTAGGACTGACCTGGGCTCTCTACCTATATGTAACAGTTGTGCAACTTCTAGAAGTGGAAGCAGGGGCTGTCTCTGACTGTTTTGCTGGCTTTTAGGACCGTATTCCTCATACCAGATTGTTTGTCCATCCTTAATTAGAGGGGAGCTTCCTAATCTTACTGCAACTTACTATGTCATGTTTGGCCAATATCCATGGGAGGCCTGTTCTTTTCTGAAGAGAAAAGGAGGAGGAGTGCTTGGGGAGAAGAGGGGAGGAGACTAAAAGAAAGGAGGGAGGAGAAACTGCAGTTAGGATGTAATATATGAGAGAAGACTAAATAAATAATTTGTTGAAAATTAATATGTAATTGCTATATAATTTTTAGAAAAAATGTAAGAATAGTCATCATGAATTACCTTACCCAGACTTAATAAAGGGACAGGTGTTTGGTCTTAAGGCAGTTTATATAGTATGCTTTGCTGAAGTCCATGGGAGGCCTGTCCCTTTCTGAATGATTAGAGAGGACAAGCTGCATTAGGGATATAAAATAAATAAATTAATTTTAAAAATCATTCAATCAACAATTGAGCTGAAGAACTGAATAGACTGTTCTCAAAAAAATAAAAATACTAATGGCAAATAAATGCATAAAATTGTTCATCATCTTAGCCACCAAGGAAATGCATATTAAAACTACTTAATATTTCATCCCAACCCAGTCATGACAATTATCCAAAGAATAAGATTAAGATTATCAAATGATTAGGAGGATGTGGAAATGAAACTTATGCTCTGGTGGGATTATAAACATGCACAGCCACTATGAAAATAAACATGGAGCTTTCTTAAGAAAGTGCAAATGATACTACCACATGACATAGATGTCCCTTTCTTTCATATATAACTAAAGAACTACAATTCAGAAATCACAGAAATATTTGAATATCCTTGTATATTTCTACACTATTCACAATAGCTAGAAAATGAAACCAGCCATTTTAAGAATGGATAAAATTGTGGCACACAGTGATAAAATACCCAATGTAATTTTGTTATAAAAAAGAAATAAAATCATGGACTCAGAAATAGTTTCGGTGAGCAAAAAAAGTGAAACTCATAATGACAAATATTGCAAGTTTTATCTTATTTTCATAACCTACATTGTGTGGGGTGTGTGTGTGTATTGTGTGTGTGTGTGTGTGTGGTGTGTGTATGTGTGTGTGTTGTGTGTGTATTGTGTGTGTTGTGTGTGTGTTTTGTGTGTGAGGGTGTGTGTATGTGTATGTGTGGTATATGTGTGGGTGTATGTGTATGTGTGCATGTATGTTGTATGTGTGTGTGGTGTGTGTGGAGCTGTGTGTGTTGTGTGTGTATGTGTGTGTTGTGTGTGTGTATGTGTGTGTGTATGTTGTATGTGCGTGTGGTGTGTGTGTGTTTGTGTGTGTGTGTGGTGCATGTATGTATGTATGTATATGCGTATGTTATGTTGTGTGTGGTGTGTGTGGGTGTGGGTGTGTGTGGAGCTGTGGTGTGTGTGTGTGCGTGTGTGTGTGTGTGTGTGTGTGTGTGTGTGTGTGTGTGTGTACATATGTATTGTATGTGTATGTGTGCCAGTGCAAATGTGCCGTGATACACATGCGAATTTTTGGAGAATGTGCTCTCTCCTTCCTTATTTTTTCTAAAAGTTTATTTCTTTTAAATGTACTAATTCTTTCAGAATTTTATATGTATACTATATTTAACCATATTAGCTCCTCCTCTTCCCTTTTACTACTCCAAGACCCTGAACCCCACCCTTATATCCCCTTCATGTCTCTGTTCTGCTTTTTTTTTTATAGCTCACTGAGTTCAACTAGGGCTGCCCTTCTAGGCAAGGGTTAGGGACTAACCACTGAAGCATGGGAGACCTACCAGCATCACATTCCTGAAGAAAATTAACTCTCCCTTTCCTAGCAGCCAGTAGCTGATGGGGGATGTCCTTCTGCATATATTCTCTTAATGATTGATAAGTAAAACACTGATTGGCCAGTAGCCAGACAGAGATACCAAATGAGGAGAATTCTGGGGATAGAAAGGCAGAGAGAAGCCACTGGAGAGATGCTGTGTAGCTGCCGAGGGAGCAATTCTCCAGTAAGTTAAGACGATGTGGAAATACTTACATTAATAGAAATGGGTTAATAATTAAGAGAAATAGCCAATAAGAACCCTGAGTCATAGGGCAAACAGTTTATAATGAATATACTGTCAGTGTGTTTATTTGGGGCTAAACTTCTATGGGACCAAGTGGGACAGAAGCTCTGTCTATGATCATCTGCCAATAGCTTCTCACCTAGGGAGGGGCCTCATGGTTCCATCCCCTGTTGCAACATGATTGTTATCTGGTTTGATCTTGTCTCGGTCATGGGAAGTTAGCCACAGCCTTTGTGAATTCATAAATGTAATAACACATATCTTGTTCAGACATTATTTCACAGCATTTTCTCTAATCTCTGGACTTGACAACATTTCTGCCCCCTCTGAGATGTTCCCTGAGTTTAGGAAGAGGGGGTATGATATGGACGTACCCTTCATGACTGAGTATTCCATTGCCCTCATATTATCTGCACAATTGAACCTTCTACCTTCATTTGAGGCAGGGTCTTTTGTTTCTACCATTCTGCATACTTCAGACTGGCTGACCTGAAAGCATCAGAGAAATCTCTGCTTTCCCCTCTCATCTCACAATAAGAATTCTAGGATCATAGATGCATACCACTTGCAAGCAGAGTTATTACGAGTCAAAGATTGAACTCAGGTTGTCAGACTGACACTACAATCACTTTCACACCCTGAGTCATCTTGTTGCTCTCTTCTGCCCATTTTATAGTAGATTTGGTTCATGGATCTCTAGTGGAGGTCATGTTGAATCAAGATGCTCTTGATGATATAAAAATGGATGGGCCCTGCTTAGAACACAGTTCAAAATCAGGCAGAACTAGACCAAAACTCTAATCAGAATATGAACTTCTATATTAGCATAAATATTACTGGGAATAAATGACCTGAAGTTTTATACTACTTCATTAAGAATTATTTAGAAGATGTAAGCTAAAATTTGAGTATTAAGGGTATGATGATCTGGAAAAAGAAAACATCCTAGAAGTATTGAATCCAAGATTTGATTGTGACTTCAGAGCACTTTGTTCTCACAATTACACATGCACATTAGGTGGCTACTGGACGAATACATGATTATTCTGGTAGCCACTGTGTTGGTTACTTTGCCTGTTGCTGTGACAAAATACCTAACAAAACAGTCTGAAGAGGAGGAACTACTTTCAACTCACATGTGAGGGGGTACTGTCAATCATAGCAGAAAGCATGATGGGAGGACCACAAGGTCACCAGTCACACAGTGTCCACAGAAAAGAAGCAGAGAGAGAAGGGGGGGGAATACTGATACTAAGGTCACCTCTCTTTTTTTTCTTTTTAATCAGCCTAGAACCCCAACTTGTGGGACAATGACAGCAATGCTTGGATTCTGTCTTGGTTCTTCAATTCAACATCTGTAAACACCCTCACAGACATACTCATAAGAATACCTTCTACACAATTCTAAGCCCAATGAAGTTGACAATGAAGATTAATCCTCTCATGCAGTCATTATTTACATTCTGTGTACTGTTTCCTCGCACATTTAAAAGGCAAGTGATGCCTATTAATAGTGTGAAACTGCCTGAACAAGCCTGTCATTCCAACATCTTCACATCAATCATTTAAAATTTTGCCACTCCCCAATACACATATTTTTACAGACGGCATTGGTGCCTGGTCTGCTATAACCACTCCCAAATAATTGAAAAAAAAAAGCAAATTTAATAAACAAAGTTGTCTTCTGAAGCCTCTGCTTAGAATGTTTGGAAGATGAAGTTATTTTATGCATCAGTATTTCTGCATTGTATTAATAATTTGTTGACTTTGGCAAACAGTGTTTTTCCTGATTAATTTCTGCTCCATTTTCTGTGCCTGATAGCCTTTTAATTAGGTGGCTTGTCTGTCAAATGACACTTTGCTGTGATTGTTCTCACTCATGAATTCTAAAATGATAAAGGCAGGTGTTGCATAAATTGTATAGGATGATATGCTGTCATGATCGCTTGCTAATTAATTTCAGATTCTTCCTGCTCCTGTGATGTGGGTACAATCTCTTTCAAATGAAAAACAGTAAACAATCATTACACATTTTGAGTTTATTAAAGCACTTCATAATTGATAGCAGAGATGTGATTAATGTTTAAGCAAGTGTTTTCATCCAAGTCTTAGCAGGGATGTTTTTCTAGAATCTATTATTGATTTTTTTTTATTTTAAGAAATTGATGATAATTTCTTGGCAATATATGTATGTATATATGGGAAGAATATGAAGAGTGACAAAATATAAAGTGCCTGTCTTCATATTGTTAATAACAAAAGCACCACCCAGATATTATTGCATTTATTCTGCATTCCAGGAGTTTTGTATGTATTTGGCTATTTTACCTTTACACCAACTAAAGGGCATATGACCCCAGATGATTAATCTATAGTGCCAAGTAGTTTGTTGTCGAATACCAGACTTTGGTACTAGCTAAGCAATAAATAGGCTTCATCAGGGAAAAGAAAAAAAATTCAAGTATGAGAAACAGCACAAATAATGCTTAGTTCCCATTCACTCTCTGTCTTGCAGTGGAGCGTACTGGGCAGCACTGGCTAAGCATGGTGTTAGTAAGGCAGTGTGCTCTGTTCAAATCTCATGGGAGTCATGTTGACTCCATACTATGGAATGTAACAACTGAGTCAAATGGATGGATGTGATTAGTCTGTGCCTTCAGTCTTAGATGGCAACAAACACAAAATGTCTACCAAGTCAGCCAATGAGATAGCCCAGATTCTCATGTGATAACCAGCTGTTTCCACTAATGGAGGGGGAGGCCCCTGTTTAAGAAGCTTTGTTCAGTGACCTACAGTGGACATCTTATAGCTACACTTGGATTACTGTGTTCAATAATCTAAAGGGATTAATGAAGATGGAGTTTCTGTCACACCTAGCCACACAGCCGTTTAGCCCAAAAATAAATAAATAAATAAATAAATAAATAAATAAATAAAATATAAATTAAAAAACACACTGAGGTAGTTCTCTCTTCATTGTTATCCCATAACAATTAATCTATGTATTTCTACATGGCATTATCTTACCAGTGATAAAGGCCGAAAGGGATTGTATCTCAGGATCAGAAGATATCATCAAGAGCAGTGGCATGCATGCTTAGTTGACCTCTAATTGTGAGTCAGAAAAATCATTTTAAAATAAAGACAATTCATCCACCATGACCAAGTAGGCTTCTTCCCTGGGTTGCAAGGATGGTTTAACATATGAATATCTATCAATGTGATCCACTATATAAACAAACTGAAAAAGAAAAACCATATGATCATCTCCCTAGATGCTGAAAAAGCCTTCAACAAAATTCAACACCCTTTCATGATAAAGGTCTTGGAGTGATAAGGGATAACAGGATCATACCTAACCATAATAAAAGCAATATACAGTAAACCAACATCCAACATCAAACTGAATGGAGAAAAGCTTAAGGCAATTCCTCTAAAATCAGGAACAAGACAAGGCTGTCCTCTCTCTCCATATCTCTTCAATATTGTACTTGAAGTTCTAGCTAAAGCTATAAGAAAACAAAAGGAGATCAAGGAGATCCAAATTGGAAAGGAAGAAGTCAAACTGTCTCTATTTGCAAATGGTATGATAATTTACATAAGTGACCCAATAAACTCGACCAGGGAACTCCTACAGCTGATAAACACCTTCAGCAAAATTGCAGGATACAAGATAAACTCAAAAAAATCAGTAGCCCTACTTTATTCAGACGACAAAGAGGCTGAGAAAGAAATCAGAGAAAGATTACCATTACAATAGCCACAAACAACATAAAATATCTCGGGGTAACATTTACCAAACATGTGAAAGACCTATACAATAAGAAATTTGTGTCTTTAAAGTAAGAAATTAAGGAGGTACCAGAAAATGGAAAGATTCCCCCATGCTCTTAGATCGGAAGGATAAATATAGTAAAAATGGCAATCTTGCCAAAAGCAATCTATAGATTCAATGCAATCCCCATTAAAATCCCAGCACAATTCTTCACTGACCTTGAAAGGATAATAGTCAACTTTGTATGGAAAAACAAAAGACACAGGATAGCCAAAACAACCCTGTACAATAAAAGAACTTCAAGAGGCATCACCATCTCTGACTTTAAGCTCTACTACAGAGCTATAGTCCTGAAAACAGCCTGGTATTGGCACAAAAATAGACAGGTAGACCAATGGAATCGAATCAAAAATCCCGATATTAATCCACACACCTATGAACACCTGATTTTCGACAAAACAGCTTAAATGGGGGGGAGGAAAGAATCTTCAACAAATGGTGCTGGCATAATTGGATGATGGTGTGTAGAAGACTGCAGATAGACCCATGTCTATCACCATGCACAAAACTCAAGTCCAAATGGATCAAAGACCTCAACATAAATACAGCCACACTGAACCTCTTAGAAGAGAAAGTAGGAGGTACCCTTGAACAAATTGGTATAGGAGACTGCTTCCTGGACATAACTCCAGTAGCACAGACACTGAGATCAACAATTAATAAATGGGACTTCCTCAAACTTAGAAGATTCATATATGGTGCCTCACAAAAAGGGGAAGGAACAAGGCCCCCAGACCACATGGGAAATGGGGGGCAGTGAATTGAGAGAGAACTAGGAGAAAGAGAAGGGAGGAGAGGAAAACATGTGTGACTAGATAGGTTGAGTAGGGTGAGGGGGACATAAAAGAGGGAGCCATTATTGGTTTGAAGAGAAAACTGAACCTAAAGAAAGGTCTAGAGTACAAGACCGACTCCTGTTAATAATTCGAGCAACCATGGAAAGGCTACCATAAATGCCCTTCCCTGATAGTGAGATCAGCAACTAAATTATCCACCATCATGGAGTCCTCATCTAGTACCTGTTGGAAAAAGAAGCAAACACCCATAACCTAACACTTAGTCAAACTAGAATCCAGATGCAGAGAAAGGAGGCAAGACCAGGTTGCAGAAACACACAAAGACAGCTGACCTGAACAAGGAGGAGCTTGGGCCTCCCAGACTGATGTCTAGGAACCCAGCAAGGGACTGACTCAGACCCCCTGAATATGGGTCTCAGCTAGAAGGACTGAGCAGTCTGGGGGAACTCAGACAGTAGAAACAGGATCTATCTCTGGTGCACAAATGGACCTTGTGGACACATCCCTCATGGAGGGATACCCCCTTAACCTAGAGACAGGAGAGAAGTCCTAGTCCCTACCTCAAATGACTTGACAGACTTACATGACCCAACCTGGATAGCACAGCCCTACAAGTGGAATGGGGGTGGGGGAATGGGAGGAGAAGGTGGCCAGCGTGCATGTCACAGGGGAAAGAGGGTAAGAGGGAGAGAGGGAAGGAAGGATGGAGGGAGGGAGGGAGGGTTGCAAGGAAGAAGGAAGAGGAAACTGGGATCCACATGTAAAAATTTTAAATTATATTATTAAAAAAAGGGAAAAATGCTGCTGGATTAATTCAATACACACACACACACACACACACACACACACACACACACACACACACACATATTTAAAATGCTTGGAATTCAAATTTTAAGCCTAAGGACAAGTTACTGGGGAAAAGGATTTCTAATTTTGTTTCCACAGAAAATGAAAAGCTGTGGATCCCTTCCAGACTAATGTGGTTTGATCGAGCAAGACCCCCTGAAGCAATGTCAATGGGACAATGCAGCCTTGCAGACCACTACAGCCAGGATTTCTGTGTCTTCTTAGAATTCCCCCATGACAGCGCCTCCTACCAGCAGGAAGCAGCTTGGAAAGAACGACGCCCAAATTCCCAAATATTGTACGCCCAAATTCCCAAATATTGTTTATAAATGTTTGTTTTCATTTTTTTTAAAAAAAAGGCATGTATAATTATATCCAGCATAAAATAAATAAATGTTTTTTTAAAAAAAAAGAATAAAGACAGTAAAGACAAAACAAGATAATCAAACAAAACTAAGATGTTTTTAATATGGACAGGAGCACAAAAAGAACTACCAAGAGGAATTTCAGTGAGAAGGAAGGTGACAGCAATAAATGGTGAAAAGCAAGAGAAAGTAATTAACTATGTACCTAGTAATTACTGTTTATTAAAACCTGCTAGTTTAATGTTATAAAAAACAAAACAGTGAGGAAAGTTAACCAAAACCTCATACTTTATAATTAGAAAACCTGAGTTGCATTAAAAAGAGTTTGAACAGAGGTACCCTGCATGGTAAATATTACCAATCCCAAAGGCCATACCTATTAAAAGAAAACTTTACTACCAGGTACTGTAACCTCTCTATGAGTTGTTGGCCAAGAAGGCACAGTGATAGCAATACAATAGAAACCCTACAAACTCATAGAAACTGAACAATTCTTTATTGAACTACCATGAATGAGGTCAAGAAAAAATAAAGAAATGAAAGCCTTTCTGGAATTCAATGAATTCTAGCATACCCAAACTTACAGGGCACAATGAAAGCAGTGCTAAGAGAAAAGTTCATAGCACTAAGTGGTTGCATAAAGAAATTAGAGAATTCTCATACTAGTAACTTAACAGCACACCTGAAAGAAATAGAACAAAAAGATACATCCAAGAGGAGTAGATGGCAGGAAATAATCAAACTGCGGGCTGAAATCAATAAAATAGAAACAAGAGAACAATACAAAGAATCAATTAAGCAAAGAGTTGGTTCTTTGAGAAAAATAACAAAATAGACAAATCCAAACTAACTGAAAGGCAGAGCGAGAACATACTAACAAAATCAGTACATATTTTAAAAATACATACTTGATAAAATTGGAAAATCTAAAAGAAATAGACAATTTTCTCAATAGACACCACTCACCAAAGTTAAATCAAGATCAAATATACAATTTAAATAAACTTATAGCTCCCAAGGAAATAGAGTCATTAAAATTCTACCAACTAAAAAAGCTCAGGGCCAGATGGTTTCAGCACAGAATTCTACTAGACCTTCAAAGAAGAACTAATACCAATACTCTTCAAATTATTACACAAAACAGAAACATAAGGAATGTTGCCAAATTCATTTGATGAAACCACAGTCTCTTAATACCCAAACCACACAAAGACTCAACAAAAGAGAGAATTACAAACCAATCTCCCTCAGAAGCATAGAGTCAAAAATAATCAATAAAATACTTGCAAACTGAATCCACGAACACATCAAACAGTCATCTACAAAGGACAAATGAACTTCATTCCACAGATACAGGGATGATTCAACTACAAAAATCTGTCAATGTAATTCATTATATAAACAAACTTAAAGAAAAATGCATTATCATATCATTATATATTGAAAAAACCTTTAATAAAATCCAACACCTCTTCATGATAAAAGTCTTGGAGAAATCATGGATACAAGGGACATATCTAAACATAATAAAACAATACAGAGTGAGCTGATTGCCAACATCAAATTAAATGGAGATAAACTCAAAGCAATTCCACTAAAATCAGGGAAAAAACAAGGTTGTCCATCTACCACATATCTATTCAATATAGTACTTGAAGTTCTTGCTTTCTAGTTCTTTATCCATTCCCCAGTCAACCACAAGACCCAGATATACCACTTTTGGACATATACCCAAAGGATGCTCAATCATACCACAATGACACTTGCTCTAATACATTCATAGCAGCTTTATTTGTAACAGCCAGAATCTAAAAACAACATACCCTTCAACTGAATAATGGATAAAAAAAAACGTGACACATTTACACAATGTAATAATATTACTCAGATGTTTAAAACAAGACACCATGAAATCCAAAGGCACATGGATGGAACTAGAAAAAAACATCATCTTGAGTCAGGTAACCCAGACCCACAATGATAAACATGATATGTGCTCACGTATTAGTGGCTATTAGCTCTAAAGTAAAGAATAACCATGCTACAATCCACAGACCCAGAGAGCCTAGGAACAAGGAAAGTCCAGGGGAACACTTGGATCTCCCTGGGAAGGAGAAATAGAAGTGGGTGGACTTGGGGCAAGAGGGGATGGAAACATAATGGATCAGGTGGGAAGGAAGAGTACAAGAAAAGGTGACATTTCAGGGTCAGATAGAAACTTTGTGCAAGGGAAGCTCCCAAGAATCTACAAGGTTATTCACAGCTAAGACTTTGAGCAAAAGAGGATACATAGCCTGAACTGGCCTCCTCCTGCAATCAGGCAAGACTTCCAGTGGAGGGAAGGGATACCAATCCAGGCACATACCCTTTGACCTACGTCTGTCTGGCCTATGAAATGTTCAGGGATAATGGTACAACAGAGTTTGTGGGAGTGGCCAACCAATGACTGCTCTACCCTAAGCCTCATGACAGGAGAATGAGTCCACCCCCTGATACTGCCTGAAGCTTCAGGACCCAGACACTAGGTATTACAAGCACTCTTTCCTGTCAGCCTGGTCCCACAGCCACATCAGCTACAAATGAACACTCAGAGACTTATAGTAATTATAATACTGTTGGCCAATGACCAGGGATTCTATTGGCTAGCTCTGTCTCAATTATTAACTCATAACTACTGTGCTATGTATTTCCATGTGATCTTGGCTTACTGAAGAATGCCAGGCCTGGAAATCCTTTGCCTGCTACACTGTGACTGTTCTGACAGGCTCTCTTGCCTTCCTTCCCCCAGACTTCTCTAATCCTAGTCTTGCCTATTTTACTTCCTCATCAGCTATTGACCCAAAAGTGTTTTATTCATCAACTAATAAAAGAAACATATACAAAAGACATCCCCCATTAGCTGGGTGACCCAAAGACCTAAGATAGAACCAAATATGACTGGCAAAAAAAGAAAATGTCCAGTAATGGTGATATTCTGCTATACTCATAGATTAGTCCCTAACCCAATAATCATCAGAGAAGCTTCAATCGGTAGCTGGTGGAAACAGATGCAAAGACCCACAGTCATACAATAGGCTGAGCTTGGGGAATCCTACTGAAGAGAGGGTAGAAGGATTATAGGAACAAGAGGGCTCAAGAAAACCCACAGAATCATCTTCCCCGAGATCATAGGAACTCATAAGTAATGAAGTATTAACCAGGGAGTTTACATGGGCTTGACCTGGGCCCTCTGCATGTATGTGACAGTTGTATGGTTTGGTCCACTAATGTAACTTCTAACAGTGGAAGCAGGGGCTATCTTTGACTCCTTTGTTGGCTTTTGGGACCCTACTTCTCACACTGGGTGCTCTTTCCCAGACTTAATACAAGGTGAGGTGTTTAGTCTAACTACAACATAATAGGCCATATTTTATTGATATCCATAGGAGGCCTCCCCTTTTCTGAATAGAATAGTGGAATACATGAAATATAAGAAAGAAGAAGATGGAGCCAAATGAGAGAAGAAAAGGAGCCAGTTGGATATAGAGGAAATTAAGAGGATGATCAGGGAGAAGACTAAATAACAATAAAGTAGAATGATCCACATTTGAAAATGCCGTGACAAACCTTCCTTTATATTCTGCTTTTCTTTTTATTTAAATTAGAAACAATCTTATTTTATATATCAATCCCAGTTCCCTCTCCCTCCAATTCTCCCATGCACCCCACCAACACCCATCCCATCCCTCTTCTGCTCCATAGAAAGGGTGAGGCCTTCTATGGTAGAATCATCAAAGTCTGTCACATCATTTGGGACAGGACCTAGGCCCTCCCCCCATGTATTTAGCCTGAGATAGCATCCTCTATTAGGAATGGGCTCCCAATGTCCATTTGTACACTTGGTATAAATGATGTTCTATTACCATGTGCACCATAGACTACCCAGGCCTCCTATCTGACACCCACATGCAAGGGGGGGTGGTTCTGTCCTATGCTGTTACAAGTTGTTTCCCCGCCAGCCTGGTCCCACAGCTGCCCCAGCCCCCAAATAACACAGAGAGATTCTGTAAGGATTCAGGTATTACTCTGGCCTGCACCTGTCTCCTGGCAGAATGCATTCAGGCAGTACTCTGGTCAGCCCAGGGTTCCATGAGTACTAGTCTGCAGGCAGGTGTAAAGGACCCCTTTAAAAGTCAGACCCTTACCTACTTATGTTCTTTTTACTTTCTCTTTTGCTCTTTCTCTCTCTTCTGCTTTCTGTTGGCCACCAGCTACCCCCTCTCCTTCTCTCCCACCCCCCCTCCTCTTCTGTTCCCAGTGCCTCTATGTCTCTTCCCTTCTCCCTCACTCCCCTTTCTAAATAAACTCCTCATTTAAGCTCTATCTGTCTGGCATGTTATCCCCTCCCTCCTGGTCACCCTCACCTGCTATGGAACCTGCTATGCTCTCCCACGTGGTCCCTTAACTTAGAACCCCACTCACTTGGGATCCTAACATGGGACCACCCCCATCCCTTCTCCAACCTTTATTTTTATAACTGTAATGAAAGAACAATATTATATATAAAGCTGTTATCCTGTTACTAGCATTTCTTATTGGCTAGCTCTGTCTTAAATATTAACCCATTTCTATTAATTTAAGTGTTTCCACATGGTCTTACCTTACCGGAGAGAGGGTCTGGAGTTCTGCTCCCTCAGTCCTACATGTTGAATCTCCTCCTGCCTCTCCCCAAAACCTCCTTGTCTCCTAGTCCAGCCTATCTTGCTTTTCTACTGGCCAACAGGGCTTTATTTATTAAGCAATAAAAGAAACATATTACAGAATGACCTCTCCCATCACTATGCTGGTTTCCAAGATATATCAGTCTGGATCCATGAGCCATGCTTGCTCAGTCAGCTATTTCTGTGGGTTTCCTCAGCATGGTCTTGACCCCTTTGCTCGTCATCCCTCCCTCTCTAAAACTGCATTACAGGAATTTGGCTCAGTGCTTAGCTGTTGGTCTCTATTTCTGTTTCCATCAGCTACTGGATGAAGGCTCTAAGATGGAATATAAGGTACCATTAATCTCATTATAGGGGAAGATCATTTAAGATAGCCTTTACCCTATTGCTTATATTCTTAGTTGAGGTCATCCAGGTATATCTCTGAATATTTCCTTAGTGCCAGATTTCTCTTTAAACCTATAATGGCTCCCTTTATTTAGATATTTCTTTTCTTGCTCCCCTCTATTCTCCCACCCAACTATATCTTTCTGATCCCCTATGCCTTTCCCCCATCCCCTTCTCATATTCTAACCAAAAATTTAACCAAAACTCCAGAATAGAAATTGTTGAAAAGTATTTAGATGGAATAATTTAGGACAGATATAATATTCTAAAGAGATTTGTAATAAATAAACTTCTAAATGCCAACTAATGCCTGAGAAGATACTGATGTTCACTGCATTTAATATGAATGATTCATTTATTCACCAGATAATTTCTACATGCCCACTCTTTGTCACACTCTGTTCTGAGCCCTGTCATCAAAGTGTTTGTTTAACAATCATTAAGCAAGCACTGTAGTTTCAGATTATATCGAAGATGGAAAAGATGAATATAAAGCAGGGAGCATACAATGGGAAACAAGAACGTTTTTAATGGGTCAGGAAAATGCTGAAGGGATATAGCTTGGACAGTTAGATGGCATGCAGGAAGAAGCTACATTTGCATCTGGGTGCAGAGCACTCAATACATGCAAAGGGCCAAAGATGTTTGGATGTTGCAAGATATTTGAGCAAACTATGTGAAGATGTGTCGCTATTTTACCTTGCTCAACTAAGACATCTGATTACTTTAATAAAAAGATAAATGGCCAGTACATAGGCAGGAGGGGTTAAGAGGGTCTTCTGGGCAGAGAGAAGAACTCGGGATGGATGTAGGCATGCAAGAGAGACAACAATGAGACAAGGAGGAAATTGAACATACAAAATGGAAGAGAGGTAAAAAGTCACATTTCAAAGTGTAGATCAATAGAAACAGACTAATTAAGTTATAAGAGCTAGTTGGGAACAAGCCTAAGCTAATGGCTAAGTTTTCATAATTAATAATAAGTCTCCATGTCATTATTTGGTATCAAGAGAAAGTCCAAGTAAAAAACTTAAAATAGTTGGAAATCTGTTCTGTTTGGCCAAAGAGTCAAAAGGAATTTGGAAATAAGTCTGGACTATGGGATGGCATTGTACCATAATCCATGAAAAGAAAATTGCATCACATTCCAACCATTCCTGCTATGGACTCTTGAAAGAGTATTTGGTTTGATTTCAATTTTCAAAACTTTACTACCTGCTGTGTGAGAAATAGTCTGAAAACCAAAACTGGATTCAGGAAGACCAATTAGACAACGTTGGCAATTGGTCACATAACAGATCTGGTATAGCTTTTCAGACCCGAGCTAACACTTAAAATTCTCATAAAGGCTAGTGATGCTGGAGCCAAGTGCTCCTGAAGTCTGGTTTACTTGCGCTGACTGTGAATCAAAGCATGATTCCAATGAGCTAAGCTTCGAACCAACAACAAAACCATTTGTACTACAATTAACTGTTGTAACAGAAAAGATGTTTGTCTTCTTTTAGATTTATATATTAAACCCATACCTGCAGTGGAATGGCATTAGGTAGGAATAGGGACCTTTGGGAGAAAATAATGTCATAGGATAGAATACTCATACATGAGATTAATGTCCTCATTAAAATTAATATAAGAAATGTTGTATCTATTTCCCCTGTCTCTCTTTCTCTTGCTTTCTTTCTCTCTCTTCATCCTATGAGAATACAATCAGAAACTCACCTACAAACCTAGAAGGTGGTCTAGTCCTCAATAAATAGACTATGCTGTTTCCCCAATAGAACAATCCCCAGCTGTCAGAGCTATGGCCAATGAGTTCCTACTGTTTGAGTCACATAGTCTGAGGTGGTCTGATAAAGCAAACTGGACTGACTGAAGTCACTACTGTGGTGTATTAGCTACTTTATATGTTCATAAAATGCAATAGGACAAAATAATTTGGTTTGGGAAAGTATTTTGTAAGTTTGAAGCATCATCTATATGAATTATCTACATAATTTAAATATACTAAATAGTAAGTGGAAATATAATCTATTTAAATATTTCACACACTAAGAGCATTTCTGCATTAAAAGGTAAGTCAAATATGAAATAAAAAACATATATTACAAAATAACATCTTCCAAATTTAAAAAATAAGTGTTTCAAAAACTAGATTTTCTCATTATTTTCTATTAGGTTTCTGGAAAATAATTTTAAATTTAAAGACTAGCAGTGAACTTTCCTTCAACCCTCTGCCATTTGAAACCCACCACCCAAGTTGCAGACATGTGTTTGTGAACTATCTGCATTTGTGAGTTCCCTTTGTCTAGCCTGGCTCCAGCCTCTTATGTTTAGGAGCTATCTTTTTCAGATCTGATTAAACAGATCATCCATCCATCGGCTTTCCCTGGCACAGAGAGGTTGTGAAACTCTGCATGGCACAAACTGCCAGTGTTCAGGGGAGCAGCAAGTGGCCGTTGACTTCAGGGGATCTGCCCACAGATGGGTGAATTTTGGATAGGCAAGGCCATGACAGTCTGGGCCTCAGAATGTCTCTTGCTAATGCTGTGTTTTCACATGTTTGCTGATACCATTTCTCTCTGGTACCTGTCATTATGTGAATGGGTGTGGGGAGGCCCCCCACTGTTAGGATGCATTGGCAACCAAAGATGATGATTAATTCCTTGTGCCCATGTCTGCCCTCAGGCAGATTATGTTAGCAGAAATACAACCAAAAGAGTAGAAGTCCACATGCCTAGGTTAAACCACAAAACAAAAACAACAGGAATAGCCAAGACAGCATGACGGCACATGTACCATTAAAAAGAACTAATTCTATAAAAGTTTTCTCTAACAAAAACTACCTAGATGAACCACAGATTCCACAGTTTAAAAAGAACAATTGTGAACCTTATTAAAGAATTCCAGTAATTTAAAGAGAGCATGAACAAACTTCAAGGGGTAACAATAGACACTTGGGATTGATGTTCAAGAATATTACAAAAGCTCAGATAATTCAGAATTGCAAAACTGAATTCAGTAAAGAGATGGAAACATGAGGTGAAATGAAGATGGAAATTAAAACATCAATATCCCATTTAGAAAACTCAGGGGAATCTCGCAAGTAAAATCAAGCAGAAGAAACAATATCTGTCTCAAAGTAGAGGAACTAGACAAAATAAGCACAGAGAATTTAAAAAATTAAAAGTACAAAATAAGAGCATACAGGGATATAGGATACTATTTTTTAAAAAAAGACCAAGTTTGAATTATAGGCATAGAAGATGGAGAAAAAGCTCGGTCAGTGGTATAGATCAGCCCTTCAATAAGTATCACAAAAGAAAACCTTCCCCCAAAATGAGGAAAGCCACGACAATACAGACAGAAGTATTCTCTCTCTCTTTCTCTTTCTCTCTCTCTCTCTCTCTCTCTCTCTCTCTCTCTCTCTCTCTCTCTCTCTCTCTCTCTCTCTCTCATTGTGTATGTGTGTGTGTGTGTGTTTACAAAGATAAAAAGGCTAACAATTTGGAGGTGCATAGGAAGGATTGCAGAGAGGGGATGATAAAGGAGGAAGGGGATAGATAATTTGATTCAATTCTTTTTCAATTAATATTTTAAAGGGGTAGTAAAGGAAAACCAAATAGGTATAAGCACAATTGCACATAGAAAATTCTTTTGTGTCTATGTTCCTAAGACTAAGAGCTTTTAAAACCTTACCCTACTTAATTGGAACTAAAAAAAAAACCTTCCTGAAATTCTGTTTTACACTTTAAGGGATTTTTTTAAACTAAATTTTGTTGAGATTATTGCTAAAGTAGGCAATAATGATATTTTATTGACAAAGCAAATGGCCTTCAAATTTATACAGCCACTGGGTGCCTTAAACTGATTGAAATAACTTGAAAAGATTCATATGGGGTTAAAGGAACACCATAGATTATTTTCAGCATCCTTTGACCAAAGATAGGTGCCAGGATGGACCGATGTTAAATCACTCCCTGCATCATCTCTCCATGAATTCAAAGGACAAAACTTACTGAGAACAGTCTGAGGGAAGCGTCTCCCCATTGATGAGGGAGTGTGGCATCTACACCATATGGTGAAGTAAAGGACAAACACAGCTAGAAAGGCAGAGCAGCATTCTGCTAAGCACTTCCTCAGACTTACAATTCTTATGTATCATTTTAGGAGAGGGACTTGAATGTCATCTCACACCTCCAAATATTCTTGTCTTCCTTATAGTTCATCAACAGCTTTGAGTATAAATCCTGCTTAGCCATGTGACAGAGTGAGAATTCACTAATTTAAATAAGGGAATCTGCTTGTTTGAAATAGGAACAGTAGAATACTGTTTTTCAAGTGGATTTTTAAGCAATGTTAATATTTTCTTTGTAATAAAAATAATACTTTCCAAAAGAACTAAAAAATGTATTTAAGAGGAGGTTATGAAGAAAGGAGCAAGGGCAGTTTGAACTGAACATCAGATACAAAATAAGGAAGCACCTGTGCTCAGTAAATTTACTTAGTAAATTAATTGTCATTCAAATTATCAAAGCATGCGTAAGGGAAGAAGCCAGCAAATGGGCAAGAACAAACCCAGGCTTACCAAGCACCTGAAGGACTGCCATTATGTAATCTTACATGCAATTTTATTCTAATCATTCAGAAACTTCTACGGATAGAATCTTAACAGAAAGGCTGCTGGGGAAGGAAGCAGAGCAATTTCAATGCTCTGTTCTTGACATTTCTTTGCCACAGACAGAGTCCTATCTTATAGCAAAGATGGTGGATGGGGAAGTGAAAATACTACTATTAAAGGACAAGTGAAAGATAACAAAGAAAAATATCAAGCCACAAGAAACTGACCTAATTATCTTATTAAACCAAATGTCCTTTGTTAGCTTGAAGAGTATGGGATCTTAACAAGTGAATGTAGGTACTCAAGTGAGCTAATTTGGAGGAGGAACCAAGTGTCATGCAAGGGAAAGAGGGAATTAAGAGGACTAAATTAGGCTCTGCTTTAAAACAGGGCTTTGAGCTGTATATCTGCAGTTGCAGATATACAGACTATGGTAAAGACAATAGGCTGAGGCCCATGGAGATGCTGTGGGCTGACAAAATTAGTCTTCAATGAGAGACGAAGATAGAATATTAAGCCTAGCACATTCACAGGATTTTCAAATTTACAAACTGTGTAATGAGGATTTTATAGATAACGTAACACTCTGCCTACAGAGTTGCATGTTTTGGTCCTCATTTTCTCTACATCCCTCTTGTGCTTTGGGGGATATTGAGATGTCATAGAAACCTCTGTGATGCACAGATAGCACGAGAAACAAATGTGCTTGCTGAGACTACAAGAAAGATGAGTTTAAGACAGAATGTATAGCTCATGGGGAATGGAAAGGAAGCTGGAGATTCAAAAAGTCAGTCATGGTTAAGGTGGGTCCTGTAACCTGCTCAAGCTTGAACCCTTTCAATTATTGTGGAAGTAATGGGTATTTAGCCCCTAGAACTGTTTTTAGCAAGATGTATTTTGAAGAAGCAAGGTTTTCAGAGATAACCACTGTTTTTCCATTTTGGGGGGTTCATTTTACATCACAACCACAGTTCTCCCTCCCACTTCTCCTCCTAACCCCCACCCACCTCCTTCCAATTTATTTGACATTGGATGACCAATTTATGCACTATCCCAGAGGAAGACTATCTCTCCCGCTCTCAGTATTCTTTAATTGCAAGAAGTTCTTTGTGTAGAATTGAGGCATGGTGGGCTTTCCTCATTCATTTTAGCATATCTATTGATGTTATTCTTGTTTGTCTCATGTTTAGGCAGTCACAGTGGTGAGAATTTATGAGTATAGTTTCTGATATTTCTAGGAGACACAATCTCACAGCAAATTCCTTCATAATCTAGCTCTTACAATTTTTCCACCTCATTTTCTGTCATGTTCTGTGAACCTCATGCATGGGTGGGTTTTTGTAGACATATTTCTTGGGACTGGGCTCTACAATTCTGTTTTTTGATTGTAGTAGTCTTCAACAATAGTTGTCATCAGTTGCAAAGAGAGTTTCCTTGATGATGAATAAAAACTATATATGATTATACATATATATGCATATGATAACTTATACATAGACATACATGCAATTAACAATTCATGAAAAAAGCCATGAATTTGAAAGAGAGAAAAGAGAGGTATATGGGAAGGTTTGGGGAGAGGTAAAGGGAGGAAAATTAATTATATTATTATCTCATAAATAAAAAAATAAAGAAGCAAGGCTTTCAGATACAAACTGTAATAATCATTCATGAAAGGTCTGTGATAGTCCAAGGCAGGGAACAGAAGAGAATGGAAAAAGAGAAGGGCAGATAAGATGGGGAAGGGAGCCTTTCTGTGAAGGACAAGGAGACAGTCACAGTGACTGTTGATTCTGATCTAAGCAAATGGGAAGTCAGCAATGCTATCCATTCTGGAAAGGACACTGTGGGGATGTGGAGACATAGTCATTGTGTAGTACCAATATAAAAGTTTATAGATGCTAATTTAAGTCAAGCATGGTGACCTATACCTCTGTACCTGCAATCCCAGACCTTAGGAAGATAAACCAGGAAGATCACCAAGAGTTTGAGTCAACCTGAGCTACATAATTCTGAGGGCAGCTTGGGCTACTAAATAAAACCCTATTGCAAAATGAAGAAATGTAAGAAAAAAAACTTTTTAAGCTCCTTTCTTATTCTCATCAAATAAATGGCAAAAATAAATCATGACGTTTTGAGATCTTAAACACTGACAACTGAGAGGATCCTTTACTCTGTATAAAAAGGTTTGGATAGAATCTTTTGTTGTTGTTGTTGTTGTTACTTTAGATTGTGGGAGGGGTAATCTATTTTATTTCTTTTTATTCTTCTCACATAAAATGCATTCTAACCATAGCCTCCCCTCCCCCACCTCCTCCAGGGCCCCAGCCACCACCCCCTTCCCAAGATGCACTGTTCCTCCATTTCCTTTCAGAAAAAAACAGCCTCCCAGTGACATTAACTGAACATGAACACAGCACAAGATGCAATAAGATTAGGCACAAATGCTCACATCAAGGCTGGATGAGGCAACCCAGCAGGAGGAAAAAATGGGTTTTCCTGATACTGATGTAAACATGAACAAAATTCTTTGGTGATAAGAAGAGATAAAGAGAGGGACAGAAAGAAGAAGGGATGGGGAAATGAATGGGATTGAGACACATAATGTGAAAGACACAAAGAACAAATAAAAAGAAAGTTAAAAAATTGCAAACACATTCAACTATCTGAAACTGGTAGAATCGAACATTCTGAGTAGTTAGTGTTTGTGAAGGACTTAAAAATGATACTTGGCAAATAGTGATAAAGGAGGGTGGAACAGATAAGTTATCATAACATGACAACCCTGTTTGTTCTCTGGATATCACCACTATATAGCTTTAAAGTTATTCAGTGTGAGACTATTTACAATACTATGCCTGCCAAGAACAACATTTAATAGGTTTTATTGGACAGCATTACAGCATCCACGTTTTTGTATTATGAGAGACTTTCTTCCAATGCCGATTTAATCCGTTACTTTTCTCACCAAAAGCAAGTCTCGGAGGGGGAACACAAAAGCAGCTAACCCTCACATTTCACAAAGTCACAGCGTGACAGAAATAAGGAAATAAACCTGCATTCGGAATAATTGAGTAGCAGCCTGCATTTGGCAGATTATGTGGAGTATGCCCATTGGTTCCCACCCCGTATCCATTATTCCATTCTTTAATTATAAAGGCTGGTCTAACTCCCCTAATTATTAAACCCTGGTAATACGCTCTCTCTCTCTCTCTCTCTCTCTCTCTCTCTCTCTCTCTCTCTCTCTCTCTCTCTCTCTCTCTCTCTCTCTCTCCCTCCCTCCCTTCCCCCCTCTCTCCCTCCCTCTCTCTCTCTCTCTCATTCCCTGGTGTTTGGGAAGTGGATTTGGAGCTAGAACATCAAAAGCTCTTGCAAACCACAAGCGTGAACCACATGAGGCGCCTGAATCACGGCACCCAGAAACTGAGCAAGCTGAGCACGGCAAGGAAGCTGGAGTTCCCACTGGTAATAAGGAGCTGCCAGAGAATATGAAATCGCCCTTTCTCCACCTTCTTTACATGAGAAACAAGCATATTGTTTACGACACTGCTACTTGGGGATATTCTCTTCGTCACTTTGGCATAGCCAAAAATAGCTGCTAGAAGAGGGGAAGTTGGTTTTCTTCAGTGGACGGACTAACTAACTCTCAGGCAGGCCTCATGCTCAGGAGTAGTCAGCCAACACTAACTGGACTCCTTGGTCTTTATTTTTTATTTTGTTTTGAAACAAAGTCTCATTATGTAGCCCTGACTGGTCTGGAACTTACTACATAGTTCATCTTCCCCTTGAGCTCACAGAGATCTGCTTGCCTCTGCCTGCTGAGTTCTGGAATTAAATTCATGCACCACCAGGAGCAGCTTCATTTATTTATTTTATTTTTTTAAGATGGAGAAAGAACATGAAGTTGACTTCCTAGGGATGTGTCATGTGTGAGAGGATATGGAAGGAGTTCAGGGAGAAGAAAGACTATAATAAAATATACTGTACAAAATTCTCAAAGAATAAAAATACCATTTAAAATGGAGTTATCTGCATCTATATGTGTTTTGTTCCTCCTCCTGGGCCCTTTTCCCACGTTTGCTTGGCTTGCTCTATCCTTACTGTATTTTATTATTACCCCTTAGATGGCTGTTTTCTAATGAAAGGCAGAAAGGGGGTGGACCTGGACTGGTGGGGAGCTGGGGAGGAATGGGGAAGAGTAGACGGAGGGGAAACTGAATCAGGGTATACTGTATGAAAAGGAATCTTTTGTCAATAAAAGAAAAAAACATGGAGTGTTTATGTGAACACACGCAGTAAATTACTACACACTGAAAAGAACCAAGAAGTGTTTCAACTCACACTATCAGCCAATTAAGATTCCGTGTCTTGATGTTCTACCACTAAGCCTTTTTAATTATTCTTTTATTTTTTGAGATTAGAATATAATTACATCCCTTTTCTCCCTCCAAATCCTCACATAAGCCCTTCTTCCAAATTGAAGGCCTAATGTTTTTCATGTATATGAATATACACATATATAATCCTATAAGTACTACGATGTTACTTGTCTGTAAGTCTTCAAGGATGACTATTTGCTATTGCACAACCCTAAGGGTACAGTAGTGGCACACATACCTTGGCAGTAACCAACAGCTCTCTGTTTGCACTTAACACCAGCTCAACAAGAGGGAAACCATCCCTGGTACTGGAAACCTAGCCAACTACCTGGGGGGTAGTGAAGCTGTGGAACTGGGAAGAGAATGCATACCTGCCATTTACTAAACCATCACAATCCTTAACTGCATTCCAAGTCCTTCTCCATTTACACACAGATAAGTGGAGTCTTCACCCCTGCTCAAGGAGACTTCTCTGGAATACTGTTAAGCTGTAAAGAAAAATGAAATTATGGAAATTACAAGTAAGGAAAGGTTATATTAAGTAAAGTAACTCGGGCCCAGAAAAATAAGGTGACAATTCTCTCTTAGCTGTGATTCCCAGCTCCACATCCTGCAATGTGAGTATAGTACACGAATAAACCGCAGAAACTTGGGTTCCAAGGACTAAAGAATCTGAACTT